>OX411742.1:1344602-2738423 GCA_948252205.1 Orthosia incerta | reverse complement strand
CACCATCAGTTTTCTAGGAGTAAGTTTTCGTTAAGGGCATTGTTTAGGTGCTGAACCAGGATCCAACCAACTTGCTGAGTGCTTGCGATTGTCAAACAGAATCCATTTTTCGTCGCAGGTAACAATGCGGTTCAAAACTCCTTCATATGTGTGCCTGTTGAGCAGTGCAAGGCACGTCTCGACGCATACTTCGCGCTGGCCATCATTGAGTTCATGGGGCACTCATTTGTCAAGCTTTTTTAACTTGCCAATTTGCAAATGGAACAATATTGTTTTGATGCTAACGTCAAAAGCTGCTGTAAATTTAGCCGTAGATTGAGTATCATCAGCTCATTCATCATTTTCGACCAAAGTTTTCGGACGATCACAGGTTGCATTTTTCTCGTCGAAATTTCCAGAACGAAAGCGAGCAAATAGGTAAAAGGTGGTGCGTTCGTTTGTAGTGTTTGCTCTATAAACGTCATTGATGTTGCGTGCCGCTTGTGCAGCGTTGCTGCCACGACGGTACTCATATTCCATAACTACTCCAATTCTTAACGTATCCATGATGAGTAAAAAGATTCAAATGCGGTGAAAACATAACGCTAATCAATAACAAATGTTTTTATAATAAAATTTATTTGATATTAGAATTCTTAGCCTAGTCAGTACTAGGCTAAGAATTCTAATATCAAATAAATTTCAATTAATTAAATTAATTTAAATTATAGATCTTTACCTAAGAAAATGTCGCTCTGCAGTAGAGCGACAATTTCTTAGGTAAAGATCTATAATTTTAAATGAACTTAAACCAATCCATGTAACGAATAAAATAAACTTTCTAATACATAATTTAAAAACGCAAACTTTAGCGATTTTATGAAATGCGTTCTTCCTGGGACCTGCTGCAACCGCGCCGGTGCACGTCCACCACCCCGAGTTGCAGCTGAGCTAACGGTTGCAGGGCAAAGGGCGAATATTATGCGCTTTTAAACAGAATTGACTCGCTAGGGAGGATACCTGAAAAAAAAAACGCGCAAATCCGTAGGCTCTAAAGCCCCACTACCGGATTGAGGCACAGTGGGCTAATCTCTCGCTTGCCCGACAAAAACAGATTTACGATGAGAAGGTCGTGGATCCTCTCCTACACAAAGAGTAGGCTGGTTTCCGAACCATCCGTATCATTCTAGAACAGGCATCAGAATGGCAGAGGGAGATCTATCTCACTTTTGTAGATTTCGAATAGGCATTTGATACGCTGAAGTGGCCCAGCATCTGGTCCAACCTACTGGACATCGAAGTGCCACCGAAAAATGTTTCGTGTCTTGGAGAGTATATACAAGAACTATGTCTGTAAAGTAACCCACGACGGCTTCATCTCGGAAGATATAACAGATGTACGCCTCCTTTCACTGCTCCTCTTACTAGTTGTTTTTGACGGACTTTTGCTTCGTATTTTCGACAACAAACGCCGCGGGATAGAGGGATTATTCAAAGTCCTAGAAGACTTGGATTACGCCGATGACCAATGCCTGCTGAGTAGAGTCATACCCATGCTGACATGCAGACAAAATTGATTGATTGAGGACAGAAAGCGGCAAAAACGGGATTAAAAATAAACATCCGCAAAACCCAAGAGATGGGATCTGGTGTGAAGAATACTTCACCGTTGCTGATTGGCATAGAGGCAGTAGAACGTGTTAGTATTGGAAGTACGTGTGATGTCATTTAATCATGTACTTTCACTTTTTAAGCACAATGTTTTGCTACAAAATACAAACTGTCATATTTATTAAGCATCTACCGACAAATGTCTAAGTACCTACCTAAATTATTATTGTGTTGTCAAATACCTACAATTGTTAGAGTACCCACCTGATTAAATATTGTTGTGTACAGGAAATAACTCTAAACTTACATATAAACCATAGTGATGATATTCCAATAAAATATTACGTAATTTATAATGATCATTGTGATGTATCCTGGATTTTATATTGCCATTTTAATGTTTATAAGTCCTTTGAGACAATTAGTACAAGACTGTCAGTTAGTATCAATATTCTTTCGAATATTGATTAAGAATGACTAAATAGGCGATATTCAATTCCTTAATTGTCTTGATACGTTTTAAAAAGGTTTCATTACTCAAGAATTGATAATTGACCTAACTGTGAGATTATTTATAGAAATGTAGAAAATGGTGGGGACATTTGACAGGTCGACTCGTTACTATAAATAGTGTGTTATTCGTAAGATTGACACACTTTATCGTGAACTACAAGCCAGTACAGGGGGGTGACCATAAGCTCTTAGAGCGGTATCAATTTGAGATCGAATAAGGGACAGATGTATCTGACTTGTATACATCTGTCACTTACTCGATATCAAATTGATACCGCTCTAAGAGCTTATGGTCACCCCCCAGACCAGTTGTTATATTATGATAGTGATATTATTTCCTGAATTGTTATATTTTGTGAAATATGGACTACACAAGCTTCACGTAAGTTATTTGATATTATAACTTGATTATTGCTAATGGTGGTGTTGAAACTCTATTTCATGTTGTGGCCTTTATTTATAATGATGTTAAATTGATTTAAGGGCTAGTCATGTTCTTTGCCTTATCCTTGTTGTTTTGATTATGTAACATTGTGGAACATTACAAGATTCATCATATAATGGCCATAATAGAATTAGACCTTTATTGTGATAAACGATATTTATATGGTTATAAACGATATGTATGGATACTTTTACAACCATAGTTGCTTCCGTGGAGTTTCTTGCCCTTCTTCTCCACGAGAACTAGTTTAGCGAACGGGCAGTAAGCTCTCTGAGCCTCAATATGAATTAATTGACAAGCCTAATTGAAATAAATACCTAGTCTTGTCTTTCTGTGATTTCATTAATAAAACCTTTCCCTTATTTTCCACAAAGGAACTCTTATACACAGTAAATAACCAGCAACCATCTTGACATTCCAAGCTAAACTTGCTATCTTCGTAAATATCGATACTTTTATATGGGGTTCCTCCTTAAATCTAACAAACGCGTCCACAACTTTAATTACCTCGACAGCGTCGTGTCAGAAACTGGAAATAGTGAAGAGGACATCACTTCACGAATCACCAAAGCTTAAGCTACCTTCGCGCAGCTGATACCTGTTTGGCAATCGCGGCAACTGACCCAAAGGATTAAACTCTTCGGGCCAAATGTCAAATCTGTGCTGCTTTACGGGTGCGAAACCTGGAAGGTCAGAAAAGACATCTCACGCCAGATCCAACTCGTCATCAACCGCTGTCTTCGTCGCATACTCGGAAGCTACTGGCCCGAGACCATCACCAACGTAGAACTGTTGGAGAAATGCCACGAGAGACCGATCGACCGCCTGATCAAACGTCACAAGTGGAGTTGGATTTTGGCCACACGCTGCGAAAGGATTCTGAAGCGCTGGATTGGAATCCCGAAAGCAAAAGAAACACACGATGTTGGTTGAAGCAACGAGCATCGGTATGACGTGGAGCGAGGTGAAACGTGAAGCTCAAGACCGATCGCGATGGAGGACTACTGTGGATGCCCTCTACCCCATCCAAGGGACATAGGACATTATGTGTCAAGAAAGTCAATTACATGTGTAGTGTATGTAGATGTCAATAGATCGCGCTACAAGCCGATAACAGTATTGTAATGTTGTCTCGTACGCATACGTCGCTCGGTTATAAATACCGGTCCGAGTAGTGGGGCGGTGAGGTTGAACGTCCTAGTTAACCGACTTATGCGCACGTATGTCCAACATCGCTCTCGCATAAAATCTCTGCACGGATCGCCTTATTGTCTACCCTCTTTGTCGCCGATAGTATAGATTTTTCAATTTATACTGTCGGAGGCAACCAGGGCGGACCTTCGTCGCTGCCCAACGGCTTTTGCTCACGCGAAGTCGTTGTCGCGGTCGCGGAATCACTAGCCCCAAAACTAGTCTTTCCATGCTTCTAGAAATAGAAACAGAAGAAAGAAGAACGAAAAAAGAAGAAGATGTCCAACCCAGGCGCCCGCGGCCAGCCTGGCCGCGGCGCCCCCAGCCAGCAGGAGCATCGACCGGCGATGAACCGTACTGCCTCGCTTCCCAACCTGGGAACAGCGGCGTCCGGTGCACCGCCGACCGATGACAGCAGCCAACATCACCAGCGCCAGCAGACTCCAAGAGGTAGCCAGGGTAGGCAGTCGGTAGCCGACTCCCCTGCTTCCCCAACATCCCCTACTGCAAGGTATGGTAAAAATATAATACCCACCGTACGTGTACCCGCAGTGCGCACCCCGGAAAAAAATTTTTCACCCATTTCTCCAACTACCCTCATCAACACCGAAATGTTGGAAAAAGGGCCATCCACCCAAGACTACCGCGGAAATACATCACAGCCACGTTACGCAAGCACTAGCGCGAACAAAAAATCCACGGCTATGAACCCACCCACGCGCGACAATGCGCCCCGCGCGTCCTCGTGTCAATCGACTTTCGATTCCCGCAGAACTACGTCTAACGTCCACGCAGCATCCACCACCAAATCACACCAAACACAAACCGCATCACCCGCGCCGCGAACAATGAAAGCAAGCAATCCATTGCAGTCGTGCACAAAAGCAACGGTACAACCATTGCAGCCGTGCTCAACATTGCAAGCGACGCGCGCAGCCAATCGCGATAGCCGCTCGAGCCGCGACCCACGCCTCCAGATGGCGCCACTCGCCATACAAATCCCGACCAATCAGGAATCTCCTGCACCCCCCCGTACCTCAGCATACGATTCACCTGCCCTGCACTCTGGCCAATCGTCAATAAGTGGGTCAAGCACCTCGCTTGCATCCTACGGGCGTAGGGCAGAGTTAGAGGCCGACTACACCGACACGCCAAATTCACCTACCCCATCGATGGAGCTTGATTTCGATTATCAAGCAGGGGGTAGGGCACCAAGAAGGAGACGCAGTCCTGATGAGGAAATCTCCGAGGAGGCCAAGAGATACTGTGCGGACTCCCAACGCGAACCAACCAGAGTCCACACAAAACGAAACTCACCCACTTTTGCCGAGGCCCTGAGACGCACCCCGTCCCCGAGGGCGCCCGCCACAAAAACCACAACAATAAACCCGACACCTAGGGCAAGCCACACCACACCGCCAGCCCTCAGCCAGGACACAGCCCCCGCTGAAACGACAGCCAACACACAAGCAGAAACAGAAGCTGCTAAGAAAAAGAAGAGGCCCAGATACCCTCCACTAGTGGTGGAAAAAATGCCAAATTGGGCGACGCACTTCAGAGCACTGGCTTCGATACTGAAGCGCCCGCCCAATGCCAGACCCTTCAGACAGGGGGTGAGGTTCTCGCCAGAAAGCGAGGATGAATACAGGGTGGTGCAGAGATACCTGACCACCCTGGAAAAGGACGAGGGCGTCAGCTGGTTTGCATACTCGCTCTCAGCTAACAAAAAATTTAAGGTAGCCATCAGAGGACTACCCGCGGACACCAGCCCCCAGGACATCGAGGAGGAGCTTCGCCAGCTGGGATACGAGCCGGAGTACGTGCGACACATCAACGCACGTCAAGGACGACCCGGCTGCGTTTTTCACGCCGTCCTAAATAGGACTGAAAACGTGAGAGCCATCTACGACACCTCTGTCTTCATGCTAATGCGGGGCGTGAAGATAGAGGCCTGGTGTGGAAAGCGCGGGCCCGCCCAATGCCACCGGTGCCAACAGTTTAGGCACAGCTCGCACCAGTGCCACCGCCCGCTCGCCTGTGTAAGGTGCGGAGAAGGGCACACAGCTAGAGACTGCCCACGCCCAAGGGACGAGCCAGCCACCTGCAAGAGCTGCGGTGGCCCGCACCCAGCCAACAACATAAAGTGCCCCATCTTCCAGAAGGAAATAAAACACAAACGAGCGGGGACTGTCGCCATCACAACGACGGCAGCCTTCACCAAAACTCGCCAACCACAGAAAGTGGCACTCACCGACGCAGAGCCGACTGAAGAGCCCGCAGGAGAGTCATTGATGGCGGCAGCCAACGGGCCCACCCAGCGAGGCGAAGTCTCCAACATCAGGCGGAGGAAAACAAAAAGAGGGGGTAAGGGTAAGAAAACCACCCCCAAAACCACCCCTGAGGACGCCCCTGCCACAAAGGGTGCAGGTAGTGAAAAACGCGTTTGTAACAAAACAAACAAACGAAGCAACTACTAGCGCCACCACCACCACCACTATAGGAAATCAAGCGGATGAAATCGGAACTAAAAATTCCGCCGACCAATCAGCGGGCGCTAGGAAAATGTGGGCAGCCAATAGAACCAAGGCTGCCCAAGCCAACCTCGTACGCAATGAGAGCAACGTAGTACGCAATGAGAGTAACCAAACACGCAACGAAACTAGAAACAAAGATTTCACTACCTGTGCCATAAAACTTCTAATGGATTTAATAAAAGCTATTAGGCAGGGGCAAGATATCGAACAGGTAATCCTCGACGGCTTAGCCGCACTTCTAACATTATACCATAATGTCTAAGTCGTTGAGGACCCTTCATTGGAACGCCAGAGGCCTCAGGGGAAGCATAATATCCCTCCGCCAACTCTTGAGGGAACAAGATATAGACGTGGCGCTCATAAACGAGACTCACCTGGGACCTGAAGATAGGTGCAAGTTCCCAGGTTACCTCGTTTACAGGAAGGACGAAAGGTCGGCAGGTAACGCTCGATACCGCGGCCTGGCAGTCTTAGTAAAGAGAAGAGTCGTCCACCAAGAACTCCCCCCACCCCAGTTGAACTCAATGTATGCACTAGGAGTACAATTACACGTAGCCGGCGAGGATATGAAAATATACGCCGTCTACAAACCGCCCGGCAACACACTGGACTTATCTGAAGTCCGGGCGCTGCTACACACCACCGACCACCCGACTATCCTCGCCGGTGACTTAAATTGCAAGCACCAAGCCTGGAACTCCTACAACGCAAACCAGGAGGGGAGGCGACTCTTCGCGGACGCGGAAGCCTCCGGGTACGTGGTAGAGGGCACTGAAACGCCCACCCACTACCCAGACATACCCACACACATGCCCGACGTGCTTGATATCATCGTACACCGGGGGCTAAACTGCCAGGTCACCCAGCAAGTACTAGACGACGAGCTGGACTCGGACCACCATCCAGTGCTCGTCGTACTATCAGGACTGCCGACCAGACTGAAGCCACAAGCGCCACGTCGTATCATCGACTGGGACAAATTCACAGAAAGGATCGAATCCACTACACCTACTCGGCCAATCACCTCAGCAGAAGATGTGGATGAGAGGGCAGAAGAGGTCACTGCTTGCATCCAGAAGGCCATAGAAGAGGCCACGACGACGCAGCAGCAGGGGAGAGGGCCACAGCCGCCCCTGCCCGCGCGTATCCGACGCCTCATAACCGAAAAACGACGACTCCGCAAGCAGTGGCAGCAACTCCGATGCCCTACAATGAAGACCCAATTAAATAAGCTAGCTGAGAAGGTGAAGGCCGAGCTTAGAGCTCTGAGCACCGCGAGTTGGGAGGACAGAATAGACGCCGCGGTAGGCGACTGGCCCTCCATACACCGACTGTGCCGCCAACTCAAAAACACCCCAGCTCCGGTGCGCCCAATACAAAATAGCGACGGGACGCTGAAATACCTAGCTGAAGACCGGGCGGAGGCCTTCGCAGAACACCTGGAGCGTCAGTTCCAACCAAATCCTACAACCGAACACACACACGGCGCGGCAGTCGAGAAACACCTTGGGGAGTACTTCGCCACGCCGATAGCTCCTGAAGATGACCCTATTTTCTTTTCGCCTGGAGCAGTCAGACGCGCCATCTTGCGAACGAGCCCTAGGAAGGCCCCAGGTGCTGACGGGATCACCAACGCAGTGCTGCGCCACCTGCCCTACCGAATGGTAGCGGCCCTGGCGCGCCTGTTCACGGCCATCCTGCGCACAGGCTCCTTCCCGGCCTCGTGGAAAGAAGGGCGCGTCATAATGCTGCCCAAGGCGAACAAAAACATACTGAAGCCTGAGAGCTATCGGCCGATCACTCTACTACCCACCATCTCCAAGGTGTTCGAGTCCCTCCTGCTGCGGCACCTCACACCTCATCTAACACCCCGAGAGGAACAATTCGGTTTTCGCGCGGAACACTCCACGACGCTCCAGCTGTCGAGGGTACTGCACCAGCTGTCGGCTACCATGAACAAAAAAGAACACGCGGTAGCAGTATTCCTCGACATGGAGAAGGCCTTCGACCGAGTATGGCACGAAGGCCTACTGTACAAAATGTCCCTCACAAGCGCGCCCCGTCGCTTAATACACGTGATTCGATCCTTTCTGACCAACAGGACTTTCAGGGTGGTGGTAGAGGGCGAGCTGTCTACTCCCCGCCCAATACGGGCGGGAGTGCCTCAGGGCAGCTGTCTCTCGCCTGCGTCCTACGGTTGCTACACAGACGACATCCCCACGACTCCGGAGGCGACGCTCGCGCTGTACGCTGACGACGCCGCGTACGTAACAACTTCCTTAAACACCAAACACGCGGCGCGTAAGATGCAGCGCGCCCTCGACCAGATCCCAGAGTGGCTGTCCAAGTGGCGGCTCTCAGTCAATGTAGGTAAGACGCAGGCACTCGCCACCGGCCTAGGACCCC
Organism: Orthosia incerta; assembly: GCA_948252205.1. Classification (NCBI taxonomy): domain Eukaryota; kingdom Metazoa; phylum Arthropoda; class Insecta; order Lepidoptera; family Noctuidae; genus Orthosia; species Orthosia incerta. The sequence goes on along the minus strand of OX411742.1, from coordinate 2,729,744 downwards.
TGCCACCACGCCTGAAACTACAAGGAGCCGAAGTCGAATGGTCACCCCACGTAAAGTACCTGGGCGTGACTATCGACCGCCGGCTCACGATGGGGCCGCACGTCAACAACGTGGTCAACCAAAGCAGGGTAGCACGCAACCTGCTAAATCCAGTGCTCTCATCCCGCCTCCCCGCCCGCACCAAGCTGGGCGTGTACAAAACATACATACGTCCCATTATAACATATGCCGCCCCAGCTTGGTTTGCCCTCACGAGCGAGACGAATAAAAAGAAGCTCCGCGCACAGCAAAACATATCGCTGCGCCGCGTTATGAACGCGCCTCGCTTCGTGAGGAATGATGTCATCCTGCGGGACACCGGGATAGAGAGCCTGGACAACTTCATAGGACGCCTGTCGACGTCAATGTTCGCGCGGGCCGACGCTTCCGCCTGGCCTCACATTAAAAACATCGCGCCATGGCACGCGCGCCCGCCGGACAAACGTCGACTCCCACGTGACCTCATCACTGCAGACTGTGCAGCCCCATCCACCTCCCGGACATGACGCCTGAGTAAGCAGTATCAGTCTACACGCTGCTTACTCAAACAGTAACACTACCCACCCCACACGTCACCCGCGGCGTGAAGTTTGTTCTAAGTTAATATAGACACGTTTCGCGTCGCAAAACACACATTCATTACTTTACATTCGCTAGTACACTTGCACCGAATAGCGTCGTGAGTACCTCGCACGCTATTGGTTCATGAGCGGTGTAACTCAGGACATTGCCGCTCCCACACACACAAACGGCGCTAGTAGTACTAGTCGCTTACATTACTAAACTGCAGGTTCGTCCAAGTCGGCACGCCTGTCGCTGGTCACCTTCGCTGGGCCTCCCAGGGTACGCTCTGGGTCTCACCCGGCGGTGGAGGACCGCCAGGGTGCCGTGAAGAAGCAGCGACACGTTCATAAACGTTCGCTGCGGCGCGCCTGTAGTCACATACAACAAGCCAAACATAGCGAGCGCGAGCTCAGTAGCACGCGCTCGCAACATGCTGGGTCCAATGGACCACCCAGCGACGGGTTCGTAGTTGCGAACCACGGTGCAGCACCCGCGGCCAGGGAGCCATGCTCCGTGACCGCTCGCCTCGCCCCCTGACGGGGGCGACGCGACTTCCACTGATGATGATGGGGCGATCAGTCGTTATCGGTCTGTTGGCCTGTGCGGTGGTGCGTTGGCGAGTCGACTATTAATATTGATAAATGTGCATATTTTACATTGGCGACGAGGATAAAACCGTAGAGTAAAATAAAGTTGTTTTTCTCTAAAAGGAACATGAAGACTTTGGTTACAATGCATTATATTCCATTCTATTCTATAATAATAAAAAATAAAAAAACAAGAAAAAAAATGTGTGTGACGGTGACAGTTAAAATCAGTGGTGGTTCGTTTTGAAGCGCATCAAATGTATACGATAAGTAGTGCACTTGCTGAGTAGTGCTGTGGAATTCAACCTCGTAAACACACACTGTGCACACTGTTGGCACACAACACCGTCTGCGTCGTATTGTTTGGTCCCACCAAAACTGAATGCAGTAGAAGTAAGCCCTTCTGCTTCGCGTCTACATGGCAGGAACAATGTGGGACTAATTTAAGGAGTCGTCTAGTTTTCTACGACTACCCTCAGAATCTCGAATACTGAAAAATAAGTCCAGAATGGAGCAACAAGAAAGCTAGCAACAAACAAGGAGCTGGACAGGTCAATGAGGAGCGTATGTATGTGTGGATCCATACACACGGCTCTTTATGCCATCATTCATTTTCAAAAATCGATCGATCGATTTTTGTCTTCAGATCTTAATTCACTTGCTTACTTTTAAAGTAACATGATGATAGTATTAGATCCCGCGATCGCTATCTTTTGAAATCTGTAAATATTATAGAATGAATAATGACGCTCACGATCGCATACAAAGGATGCCTCTAAGTTGTGCTCCTAACGAGTTAAACGTAGAAAACAGTGAGGAGGCTTCCTCCACCGAGCAGGAGAGCACATACCGTAGCTCACACTGTACGCACTTTTCTGTAGTCGTACCTGCGATTCATTTGTGAGTTGTTCAGGGGGCGATGGGCAGCTGGTGGTGTAGCGGGGTCTCATAGGAGATTCGTTGTATTGGTTTTGTAATAACCTAGAAGTCGTAAACTCTATGTGAAGTGATGTGTGATGATCACTTGAGGTTGTGACGATATGGGTGGCATGAGTGTCACTAGCTGCTGCGGCAGTCGTGCCATGAGCGTTGTATATGATCTAAGCTGATACGGTTTCTGATCAATTACTACTAAGGCTTAGAGGAACTTTTCGCTATCGGTGATCGTTAGACACTGAAGGCTTTAAATACGCACGCTTAGAACTTGGAAGTATACACACGATAGGTTTAGGAAGATGATAGTGGATCACGTACTCACGTTCTAGTCGATGTTGATTTCGATAATGATATTTGATGAGCAAGCTGTAGAAGGTCGAGTAATTCAGTCTATCAGCCGTAGCATGTACCGTACCAGTGGTTAAGCCTAATCTTGGCCGTAAATCGGTATAATTGAGGCAACACAAGTAGTCCGTAGGTTCGCGATATTGCGTTTAGCTCTTTTGGAGGTCTGGGTCTAGATAGACCGTTGTGTGAGGGCAATACGATTGCTGGACGGTTTGAGAGCCGTGGTGTTAGAGGCTTTACTCGAGGGTTTCTGTTGACTTGGCAGTTTTGCTGCAGTAGAGTTTCGAAGTTTCTTTGGAACGACTGTGACTGTGTTCAATCAAATTCTAAAAGAGTTGAATTGAATTGGTTAAGAATAGCCTAGTTGGCCTTTGTGGCAACTGTGAGCCTAGGTGGCAACCGCTGGCATAACATAAAATCACGCATGTGGTGTATTATTGGGCAGTTCCTGATGGAGAAACCGAGTGACACTGCCGACCTGGGAGTCGAATCCGTGCCCTCATGATTAGTTATTTGATTTGAGCTACATGATTAGTTCTAAAATAATAAATCAAAGAGCACACAAATGCAGTAGAACGTACCTACTGGTCATTAAATTGACAGGCAGTAGAATATAGCTACTGGTCATTAAAATGACAGGCAGTAGAAAATAGCTACTGGTCATTAAATTGACAGGCAGTAGAATATAGCTACTAGTCATTAAATTGACAGACAGTAGAATATAGGTACTGGGCATTAAATTGACAGGCAGTAGAATATAGCTACTGGTCATTAAATTGACAGTCATCAGATAATGACAGTAATAGCAGTAGATTATGCCTACTGGTCATTAAAATTGACAGTCATCAGAGAATGACAGTAATAGCAGTAGATTATGCCTACTGGTCATTAAATTGACAGTCATCAGAGAATGACAGTAATAGAAGTAGATTATGCCTACTGGTCATTCAATTGACAGTCATCAGAGAATGACAGTTTTAGCAGTAGATTATGCCTACTGGTCATTCAATTGACAGTCATCAGAGAATGACAGTAATAGCAGTAGATTATGCCTACTGGTCATTCAATTGACAGTCATCAAAGAATGACAATAATAGCAGTAGATTATGCCTACTGGTCATTAAATTGACAGTCATCAGAGAATGACAATAATAGCAGTAGATTATGCCTACTGGTCATTAAATTGACAGTTATCAAAGAAAAAAAAGAGAGAAGTCAGCAGTAGTGGTACTTCATATGTACATACTGGTCACACCCGGAAGACCCAAGAGATGAGATCTGGTGTGTAGAATACTTCACCGTTGCTGATTGGAACAGAGGCAGTGGCACGCGTCCGCAAATTCACTTACCGCGGGAGCGTCGTGTCATAGACTGGAGGTAGTGAAGAGGACATCGCATCATGGATTGCTAAAGCACGATCAGCTACCTTCGCACAGCTGAGACCTGTTTGGCAATCGCGGAAACTGACCTGAAGGATCAAACTTAAAACTTTCTCAACTCAAATCCGTGCTGCTTTACGGTGAACGGTCACAAAAGACATCTCACGCCAGATCCAAGTCGTCGTCAACCGCTGTTTTCGTCGCATACTCGGCATTTACTGGCCCGAGACCATCACCAACGTAGAGCTTTTGGGGCAATGCCACGAGAGCCCGATTGACCGCCAGATCAAGCGTCGTAAATGGAGTTGGATCGGCCACACGCTGCGAAGGGATTCTGATCATATACCTAAGAAAGCGCTGGATTGGAATCCCCAAGGCAAAAGAAAGCGTGGCCGTCCCCGTCAAACCCGGATGAGAGGATGCCGCGCAGCTTCCCGGACGCTGCCTGGCCGAGTGCGATTCGACAGTTGACCTCTTTCTCGAGGCTGGGCATGCCTAGCTGGACTATTCGTCCCAGGTAGGCATGGTCGTCCACGGCTGCGGGTGTGGAGTCTCCGATCTTGACGGGAATGGGTGCGACATGGGCGTTTAACCTCACTTTGGTTTTATCCAAATTAATTTTTGGACCCACTCTTTCGGCAGCTCTACTGAGGTCATCAAGCGTTGTACTGGGGTCCTCCATGGTCTCAGCCATGACAGCTATATTATCGGTGAACCGAAGGCGAGTGAAGTGCTCGCCGTTGATTTCGGTGCCTGGCCCTCTCCGGTCCGGAACCTTGAAGGCGTCCTCCAGTGTAGCGGTGGAAGGTTTCGGAGGTGGCGTCTCCCTGTACCACACCTCGCTGCGGAGGGATGGGTTCCGGAGCCAGGTCGCAAGGTCGGACTAGTGTAATGGCATTTTTGTGCAGGCGCTTCGGCACTTCGATGTACCGGTGGTCGATTTGGCGCCGTTGGAGGGACTGCAGTGCAGCCCAAGTCTCGATCAAGTCAAGGACTTTTACGTGTTTCATAGACGCTGAGCGGAAAGGCAGGTTGTTGTCTTCGGCTCTCTGTATAGCCTGCCGCAGCGTAAGTGTGTAGTCTACGGTGCTGGAGTCTTTTCGGAGGCTCAAAGTCGCCGGGCCTGCGCGCGAGAAGATTCGTGTATTAATTCATTAGTGCCAGGTAACTAATTAATAACATGAGTTCTCAACTAACGTTAGAGCAATTTGATGGAGAGGGGGAACCTTCATCAGAAGGCCTGAAATGGGTATCAGAAAATGGAACAGAAGAAGAAGAGGAAGGGTCAAAGGAAGCACTAAATTAAACCAGTAAATGATTTTTAAATATTATTGTGCTCTCATTTTGTTATGCCAGAGATGCCAGTTCATTAATAATAAAAATAAGAATATGCTAAATGTCTTATTGATAATTCTGGTTACATACAACTGGTTAAAACAAGGAAGGGAATGTAGTGTATGTAGATGTCAATAGATCGCGCTACAAACCGATAACAGTATTGTAATGTTGTCTCGTACGCATACGTCGCTCGGTTATAAATACCGGTCCGAGTAGTGGGGCGATCAGTCGTTAGCCCTGGCTGGAGGCTTAGTTTTAGTCTCCACAGGATAGTCCGGTTAAGCAGTAACCAATCACTCTGATTGAAACTGCAAGACGTCACACAAAAAAAAAAAAAAAAAAATATGGGGCGATCAGTCGTTATCGGTCTGTTGGCCTGTGCGGTGGTGCGTTGGCGAGTCGACTATTAATATTGATAAATGTGCATATTTTACAACATGAAAACTGAGATACTGTATAATAAACCATTTATTCATCTTCTGACGCAAAACAAAATCAAACATAAGAAGACGACAAAATACCTAAAAACAATTGAGTGAGAACCCCCATTGTGAAGGGGGATGAAATAAAGTGATGAGCCACGGTATATCGAGCCGGTATCGCTCCGGTACCGTGCCATCATCGAAACGCTTCCGTGCGGCAGCCGTGCCGGCTTCAATCTTTCGTGATTTATTCTTGTGTGAATTGGACTTGAAAATTCATTTGAAACGGTAGGTTTACATGTGATGAAGATATTTTGTGAGACTGAAGAAGTAGGGTAATACGAGTATCTATGTTAATTTTATGACTGTTTTAATTTTATGAAAATAACTTGATATTGTGAATGTTTTTTTTGGATTCTGATCTAAGAAGACCAGAATCCATAAAAAGCAAATTGATAAGAGGTTTCATTTCTAATTAATAAGATGTACCAGAAGGAATTTTACTGTATGCTTTTAATATTTCTCGTTATGCTCATCAAAAATGTCGAGATATCATTAGCAAATAAATGTCCAAATTGTCAACTCCAGACAAATTAATTCGGCAGACGTACAGTAACGATATTTTATACTTCCTCATATTTCAGCCGACCTTTACAGCAGTATGCAAATTTAATTTTCCTATACGTTTCAGGCGCCCTCGCTTGCGTTATAAAAAATCTACGATCAGGTAAATCATAAAAGCACACAGATGTACACGGGAATGTGAAATATAATTTTCTGAGGAAAAATATTTTGTTTCAGTTAACGAAACTCCCTTTTGACATTCAATAACTTATTCAAATCATATCTGAGAGGTTTTCATACAATGGTTTAGGAATGATGTGGATTTGTTGTATGAGTTTCAATTTATTTACGGCATTTTCTATGGCAATGTTTCGGTATTCAATCTTATCAATACGATAAAAGGAAAAATTTGATGGAAAAATATATCAATGGAATTACTTTCTTTTGGGAAGTAATCGTGTTTTTAGAGAAGATAAACATTTAAATGGTCGTGTTTTAAGTTCAAACTGAAGTGTTGAACAACTGAAGCCGCGCGTTCCAAAGTGCTGGTAAAGTTCCATAATTTATGGCATGTGGAATTTCTAGTTACTAGAATAATGTCGGCCTCTTGACCTGCACTAAAACTAGACACTGTGACGTACATAGAGTATCTACTAAGTAAACTCTACATATTATAAAATAAAGTCTCCCGCCGCGTATACTCAAAAACTACTGAACGGATTTTCATGCAGTTTCCAACAATAGAAAGAGTAAGAAACGAGAAAGGTTTTTGTGTACAATTTGCCACGGGCGAAACCGGGTCGGGTTCCTAGTATAAAAGATAAACCACCTAGAATTATGAGAAAAAATATGGAACGAAAACATTGACCGCAGTAATAAAATAAAACGTACAAAATTTTCCGCAAAATGTCTCATAAAAGGCGTTAAGACAACCTGACGGGTATTTTATTAAAATTCTCTAAAATTAGGCCTAGAAAGGCTAGGCCTTGGTGTTCAGGTGTGTATACCGACTTAATTTGAGAGAGAACCGTCTACAAAAGCATTTATGAAAATTGGCCAATGCTAAGCCAACTGAAACGCGAGCTGTATGCTTTAGGGCAGCGAAATTGACTAATATTTAGATAAAGCGCCAATATTATTTGCTTAGGCCGAGTTTGTATTAGACTTTTCTGATGTTTTTTTTTATTAATATTCCTACGTCTTATGTAAAGAAACTTAATAAAAGGATTGAGATCATTACTTCAAGCTTTAAAAGAATGAATGTTAAATACAAACATTTTAATGCAGTACGTTACCCTTTGACTTTGTGTAGAAAAAGCCTTGTGTTTGTGCCATCAGCCAAATGTTTCAGTTATTTAATAAAGACAAGTAATAATTGAGTTTTTAATCCTTACAACTTAATTCACATTTCACTCTCAGTAATTCCATTTGTTTCAAGTTTCTATTATCATATAAGCTGGAATTTCGAAACAAGTTTTCCAATCTCGCGAGAAATAATTTCGCGAAAATATCTGAGATTCTAAAATACTTGTCTCTGCAAAAATAAGTAACTTTAAAATATCAAGAAAGAATTTGTCGATCACAAAGAAAAATATTCACTTTACTTACAAAATGAAGCTACTGAAAAGCGTCTGATGCGATATTTCAGATGTCATCTGGAAAATATTGATCTCAGATAGTGACAGTTAACTTTTATGATCATTAAGAAAAGTCGCAATAATAGTGCGTAAGTATTTTTTGATAAGCTTGATTGACGAAGCTTACGACTCATTATTTTTATAGACTTCAATAACTTAAGAGGATTCAGTTTTTAGAATAAATAACATGCATTTCAGTATTTATTGCTAACAATAATTCCAAGAAGAATTTGATTGACTGCGTCTATTTAATTTAAAATAATAATAAACCGCTTAGAGGATAACTTTCTAAATCAGACATTTTGAATCCATTAAATTGACGATGTTTTTGAGAATATGAATTTACTTGTGTGGAATTTGGAACTTTCAAATGTTAGCAGTATTTCTTATGTCTTGAGAAATATACTTTTTATAAGGTTATGTTGCAAACTAAGATGCCTGTACGGTTCACGTACTAGCAAATTGCTAACGCCGCGACCTACTTTTCGCTACTCGTTTTATTTACTTTTATTAATATACTTATTTAGTTGACCAATAGCTGCCGTAGCGCTATAATCGCGGATTAGTATCCAACTTAACTTTTTCGTGTAACTTTTACGAATAAACGGAATTTACTGTGGTGAAATCTGTGGTTTTCGACAACTCATATCAACCAACTCAACTGTAAGTAACTGGCTACCTCTGAGCCATACAAAAAACTGGTCCTTCGAGCCGGATATAACAGGTGCGTAATCTCTCTGTTAACGTTTGCGAATCGGTCTAGCTGGAGTCCCAGAAGAGCGGATCGCGTTAGTGGAGCAAAGAAATGCCTTGGTAAGATGAACCGAAATAACCTTTTTTTCTCACCACAATATCCATAAATTATTTTTACATTGATCAGATTCGACAATGATACACAATTCAGGTACATATTGTGAGAGACTATTAGTGCCTAAGCTAGGGTCGTTGTCTGTGTTTAAGTACGCCAGGATATCACCCATTTACATTTATAGAAATAGGATGTAATTCGTCAAGAAATTCGCTGTCGTATTTGTGTTGGTGTTTCTTTCATTGTGTGTGCCTCTTTCCCAATTTATTTGGGGTGAATAGAACATTATGTCTTCTTTCATCATCATAATTTCAGCCGAAAGACGTCCACTGCTGGACATAAGCCTACCCCAGGCATCGCCATATTGACATCCCGTGCGTCTCGCATCCAGCGGATTCCCGCAACCTGAACCAAGTCTTCGGTCTACTTAGTGAAAGGCCTTCCAATGCGTCGCCATTCCAGAATATTTCGGCCCCGTCCTCCATTCGTTCTTCTTCCATACTACATCTTAGATAGTCACGCTATTTCTAGTCATATTATATTTCAAGCAGTCCATCCATCGTCGAAAGTTCAAAAGAGAGAAAATTTCCATACCATACCAGTCTATAGTCATTCATAATCAAAATTTTCCTTACGATATTTTGCTCATTCAGAAGTTTTCCTTTAATGATCTATTAGCATTTACAAAATAGTATACCTAATCAAAATAGTTTGATGATGATGGTAAAAATTCGAAGACATGTGACATCTACCAACCCGCACTGGGCTCGCTTGGTAGATTACGGCCCATTCCCTCTCACAGAGAGGAGGCCTGTGTCCCAGCAGTGGGAACATTAATAGGCTGATGATGTGTGATGTGTGATGGTAACTCTAAATTCGGTAATGAATTTACAGAGACGGTTTTTTATACGAGTCTAGGCTAGGATTTATTGCGACATTTTACTCCTGTTCCGTCCAACTCCTGGAAAAAGGCCTCCCTTCACTCCTTCTACTTTTCAAGAGCCCGTGGTTCCTACCAGTCCTGGCAAAATCTAGAGATTTTGTGTAATTGTTTCAGTCGAAAGAAGTACACTGCTTTACAAGGCCTCCCCATACGGCGTCGCCACATGGACCGTATCTGTATTTATTATTTATTTATTATATACTTTATTGTACACCACTTTAATAATTACAGGACAAAACATTTATAAAGATAAGTGTACAAAGGGTTGGCTGTTCTACACAGTACTCGGCTCTTAATCATAAATATATTTTTTAAAGCTTTTCCATATACCCAATTAACATTTAGAAACTAATTTACATTTGGATTTCATAATAAATAAAATTAATTAGCAAGAATTAACAAAAGGTAAATTATAATTTAAATAACATGTCATTATAACTAAGAGTAAGTTACCACAAAACAAGTATTAAACAACAATATTACCACATAGCGCAACATGAGTCACTTACTCAAGAGTAAAGAAAAAGTTTACTTTAATTCATCTGCAAATTCGTCATCTATACAGTGAATTTTGTCAAAATTTAAACTAATGTTATTGGTGGATAGTCGTTTTGTTTTGTAATCTAGCACTATTTATTAAATGAATATGTAAAGGGGTCACATCCTGTGACTGACTGTGTGACCTTGCTTGCCCAGTCAAAAAAAAGTTAATATGTATGTACCTAACATACTTTTTGAAGAAGGAACACAGAAAACTTAAAGCCAGAGTCTTTGTTATTTACCAGTTAGTGGTGAAACAAGAGCCTATAAGTAAATAAAAAAACCGGACAAGTACGAGTCTGACTCGCGCACAGTGGGTTCATTAAAAAAACAGCAACATTCACCGAAATAAATAGGTACAACTAAGCTGCTGATGGACGGACGGACGGACATGGCAAAACTATAAAGGTTCCTTGTTGACTACGGAACTCAAACCAATTTTTATCCCAGAATCACCCAGGTTATAAACACGTCTGAAACCAATGTAGCAGGATAGAGGTTGAACTTCTGAGTTTCCATTTATCGTAGTTAACGGTGCTAGGATTACATCAGGGACTACTCCAGTCATAAATTACGTTGAAGGACACGTAAAATTCGTAAAGCCCGTGTAGGCGCTAGTTTTAGAAAGTTACTTTTATTTTGTTTATTTATTTATAACACATTTGCTCGTAAAGGGTCTCTTATTTCACCAAGTTCAATATCGTATTGTATCTCATTACGTACTTGTGCGTTATTGTAATGTAAAATGCACGAGTTTCTTTTTAATAAGGTAAAACGTACGGTTTATCAAGATGCTCCGTCTAAAACGAACGGTACTTTTATACATCTTCATCAGAAAAATAGTCAACATTTTATGAATAAAATTAACTTTGGGAGATAAAATATAATAAATAAACATTTAATTCTTTAATTTAATTAATTTGACTATAAATTACAACCATTTATCTGTAACAAAAATCAAAAATATTAATATACTTTATTAGTAATACTGGCTGTGTTTGTGCATTTGCCTTAAAAAAAAAGCGCTGATGCGCGCGCATCGCTAATTTGTGAACAAGTAAAAATGATTCCGCACGCTTTTTCTTTCTTCTGTACTGTTTTTATTTGAAAATGTCGTCAAGTAATGATGAATTTATTAATTCGACACCGCCAGAAGTCTCAGAGGCAGCGAAAAAGGCTGCTCTAAGCCTCTTGCCCGAAAAATCGACCGATAGATACTTACAAGCGTATCAAAATTTCATCATATGGAAAACAATGAATTTGCAATGATGCAAATTCATTTTCAGAAAGTGTGTGTTTTAGCCTATTTCATGGAACTTTCTCAAAAATATAAGTCATGCTCATTGTGGTGCTACTATTCAATGCTAAAAAGCACTGTGAAAACAAAACATGGTATTGATCGTCATACTCCAACTTGCTGGCATTTCTAAAAAGACGCTCAAGTGGCCATGTGGGTAAAAAGCCGAAAGTATTTTCGGTTGACAATGTCAAGAAGTTCCTAAAAGAAGCTCCGGATTGCCAATATTTGGCAACAAAGGTCAGTTGAAACTAAATTATTGTTATTAACTTCTTTCACTTTCTTATTTCTTTACAATATAGGTGTTTTGTACGCTGTTTTTTATCTCTTTTCAGGTTGTATTAATATTCGGCATAAATGGTGCATGTAGACGTCAAGAGTTGGCAAACATCACAACTAATGATGTCGAGAACCATGGGCGGGTTCTTCTTGTCCAGGTCAAAAACACAAAAATATGCCAAGATCGTTCACAATACAGGGGCCTTTTCATGACATAGTGAAGAAATACGAAGCGCTTCGTTCAACAAAAGCGATGTCTTAACACATTTTTTCAAAATTACCAAAATGAAAAATGCACTAGCCAACCCATTGGCATAAATAAATTTGGAGCAATGCCGAAACAAATTGCCACTTTCTTAAATTTGGATGATCCATATGAATACACGGGGCACAGTTTCAGAAGGTCCTCGGCTACATTGCTCGCCGATTCAGGTGCGAACATATTGACACTAAAACGCCACGGAGAATGGCGGTCGAACAGTGCAGCCGAGGGCTACATAGATGACTCGATGAGAAATAAAGAAGAAATTTGCTCCCGCATTACAAGAAATATAAATTTGGAGCCAAGTGTTGACTCTCAACCATCTACGAGCACACACGCGTACATTCCACCATCGTCGCCGCCTCCGCATCCGCCTCCGTCACCGCCACCGACTGCAGAACTCTGTGGTCTCGTTTCTTCTACTTTCACTCAAGAGAGTGAGAGAGAGACTGGTGAAATTGGAACTAATAATAATAACTTGACAACATTAAAAATGCCAACTGGCAACGTAATAATCAATTTTAGAAAGTGTTAAATTTTTTCTAATTCGTTTAAGAAAATCCGAGTTTTATTTATTTCCTCGCAAATATGTTATAAAACGTCGTATGACATATGTGCATTGATAATTACAGCCTCTGCTTGATGTAGCCCTCGCCTACGGCACGGGCTAGCAATATCGCCTCGGCTGTAATTTTCAACTTACCGCACTTACATCATAATGTAGGTACTATTACCTAACAATATACGTGAAGGTGAGCTGTGGTGGCCTAGTGGTATCGGCCGCGACTTACAAGTTGTAGGTCGTGGGTTTGAGCCCAGGCAAGCGCTTTACTTTTAGTAAATTATTTCATTACCACTGCTCTCAAAACGGTAAAGGAAAACATTGTGGGGAAACCGGCATGTCCTAGAACCAAAAATTCGAAGACATGTGACATCCACCACTGGGCCTGCGTGGTGGTTTTCTGCCCATTCCCTCTCACAGAGAGGAGGCCTGTGTCCCAGCAGTGAGAACATTAATAAGCTGATGATGATGATGATGATACGTGAAGGTATGTCTGACAGTAACGCTTGGCTTAGATACAGCCACTAAGGTCGATCTTCCAGGTTAAGCAATGCTTGTGGAGCTCGGACTATGGGTGGTTGATATTCATTACATACCAACACTCCTCCGTGCCTCGTAAAACACATTAAACCGTTCGTCCAAGCTCACATTTATAGCACTTTGACAGTTTTTACGGGCAGTCAAAAGCCAGATCTGATCAGTAATGTTACCCAGTTACTGGGTAGTAAAGGTTAGATAGCCAGTCGTTCCATGCAAAATTCTGGTATTCCGGTTACACTGGAAACTAACTCCAACATGGTTGTGTAAGTTCTAGACAGGTTAATTGGCACGTGTAGGTATGTTGCTTTATTACGTGTACGTTTGTTACGAGTCTGATGCTGTGTTAGTTTTATTTAAAAACGACCTGAAATCTGAAGATTGTGAAGGATCTCGTTCATTATACCCAATTTCATTACACGCCTTACCTCATTTAGAGTCCTTTGTTTCACTGCTTAGCAAAGTCCTACCCAACTACATCCAGATAGGGGAATACCTATTATTTATTTTACGAATTATCCCTTAGTGTATCCAAGTTAATACCTTCAAGTCATCTCGCCACCTCTTTCAGGGCCTAGCCTTGAAAGCACCTAGGGTGGCCAGTTAAGTGGTATACAACTTCTTTTATAAATTTTCTTTTACATAAAATGGAAATTACTAGGTATTCTTTCAAAAATATTATATTTAGGCTTGGCAATTACGTATCGAAAATAACATCTGCCACCTCTTGCAGCGCGACAAATGTGAACTCTTTTTATCGCGTTTCTGATCTCATTTTCGCACATTTGTCGCGCTATCCAACTGACTGCGTCTCGGATATTCTGTTTTAAATGTTGAATTATTTCTCGGCTTGTAAACATAGACACTTCCCTTTAGATAGCCTCACAGAAAAAAGTCAGAAGCTGTCAAATTCGGTGATCTTGGGGCCAATCAATGTCACCATTTCTTGAAATTAATTGACCTGAGAACATTCTACTCAATATTTCGATTGTGTCTCTGGCCGTATGACATGTGGCCCCGTCCACATTGCTAGCCGCGAAGGAAGGTGATTTCTACCGAAAATTGTTCGCAATTTTCTCAGCGTTTTCGCAATAGAAGATTGGTTTGAGTAGAACGTTTTGATAATTAAAGCACGTTGTTCAATCGAAAAACGCTCCATATCAAATTTTCCGTATCTACATGAAATAATTGTTATCAAATTACTGTTAAATATGGCGTCAAAACAAAATGGCGGCAAAAAAAGTTGTATACCTCAAAGTTGGCCACCTTGTATATATTTTTATATCCGTACTTAACAGTTGATTGTTTCATACAGATACGATTTCCTGCTGAATTAATTTTGCTGTTGCTATCTGCCACATCCATCGACTATACAGCCTCTAGACGCCTAACAACAGGCGAGCGATGTCTGTCAACACATATGACTAAAATAATCATATACTGGTAATATAGGTCGCCACTCGACAATTTCGAATTAGTAGCGACCACTTCCGTGAGCCGTAAACACTGCCGCGTCAGGCAATTACAAATTGGTAAAATAAATATTATAATGGCCCCTTGTAGCGTACGTTGGTGTGGTAACAACAGCCAGAACTCGAGTTTCCCGAAAAATGGCTTAACATTTCATCGGTAAGTTAATAGTTACATAATCATAATCAGATTTATTTTCTGATATTATTTATCGGAGTTCATTTTGTACTGGTCATTATTGTAGGTGTAAACTGCAACAGCACAAATTTTGTCGCGCTCGTTGATGTCTTTTGTGTTTTCGTCTCTTTCTTTTTAATGTACTTTTTTATCTATCTCTTTTCCTCTATAATTTGGTACGCAAAACTAGTGATGCACCATATTCTATGACCAAATCTGTTATGGATAAAACTAGAAACCTACATACAATTATACAAAAAGAGACATTAAATTAAATAGTTTATTATTTGTTAAATTAATTGTGAAACGAATATTGATTTGTATAGTGGTTGAAAATGATTAGTATAGTGGTGATTTTTACTGCACAAAAAATAGGTGAATTCTCTTAGAAATTTTTTCTCTTACGGAGAAAAGGCCTCTGTTCCAGCAGTGGAAATATTGTAGACTGATTTTTGTATTTTATAGATAATTATTTTGATTTTAGAATTTAGGTATTTTTTCTATTGATTGTTTTTTTTACTAATATTTAATATTATGAAACAACCGCCGAAAATATATGTTATCTTTAGAATTTTGTTTTTAGTTTTTGCATTTTATGTTATTACTGTATAATTAATAATAAAAGTAGCTAACATTAATAAATAAAAATATTAAGTACACTAACAATTTAAAAAAATATTGATACCTTCGTGGTTTTATTTAAACCTCTCCCATCCCTAGTTCGGCGAAATGACGTTGGTAAGGACCAATCAGAGCGCAGTCGTCCCGTGCCTCATACCTCAGCTAGTTGACAGAATTATTTTGATGTATTCGATCAAGCTTTAGGCGTCTAGAGGCTGTATAGTCGATGGCCACATCCTACCTACGAGTACTTTTGAAACCTCTACCTCAATTCACAAACATTCACTCATCCGCAAACTGAGCAAACACATTCTAAACAATTCATACAAACAACGAACCTCTGTTCAAATTAATAGTAACAACTAAATCACGATACAGAATCATAATACGATTCTGTTCAAACTTATGCAGATCTGTGTAGAACGGTTTTACACTAGTTTCGCGAAGCACCTGCTACTTCAGATGTATTTGCATAAACATAGCGAAGTGTGTCGCCAGCCTATTTCGAATTCCATTCCGGAATTGTATTTACTTATTATTGTTGTTGTAGTTTGAATTTATGTTGATCTGTGACGGGATAAAAATGTTGTCTCGGAAACTCGGATTCGTTTCCAGTTTTTGTGATGGAAAAATAAATAATGGAGTGGATTTTCAATGCATTAACTTGTTTTAAATGTATATAAAATAGTCGGTAATATTGTATTGGATAAGCCTTTATTGACGTAAAAACGGGCTTTCAACTGATGATTTTAATCCGACGATGCATTCTGGGAACTGGTAATCATCATCATCTTCCTGCCCTTATCCCATGTTACTTGGGGACAGCGCAACACGTTTGCTTCTTCCATACCGTCCTGTCCCCTGTCACGTTATTACTAACTCCTTTTTCTTTCATATCACTCCTCACACAGTCCATCCATCTTTTCTTTTGCCTTCCTCTCCCTCTCCATCCATCCACATTTATATTCATAACTCTTTTAGTAACATGCGTTTCATCCCTCCTCATCACATGACCATACCAGGACAAACGGATTCCTTTCAACTTTTCTGCCACTGGCGCCTGGGAACTGGTAATACCACTAACAAGTTTTATTTCGGGCGTTCTGAGTCAAAGACCAGACTAAGAATAATCAGTCGAGAGGGTCACAAACCAATACCGATTGTTCTCGGCTAGCCCAAACTTTTTGTTCCAAATTACAGGCAATATTTTACATGCGTAGGTACCATTATTTTTGAATGCAATTTGTAAGCTTTTGGAGGCCTGTGAAATCATTATTTACGTCCAGATTTTTTATTCAGGGTGTCCTAAAGTCAATGTATTTGACACTAATTTAGTTTTCTTTATGTTTATTTATTTTAAGGGGCTTTATCACTTAGTAATAATGTCGCTCCCATATAATAAAAAAACACATTCAACAACTTAAAATTAAACAGTAGGTGATGAACAGTTATGAAAGGTACATATTATATACTATACTTATAACAGTTGTAGCTACTACTAGTTGTATTGTGTTGTGTTAAATTTTGTGTTGTTAGACATTATTTTTTATTTTACCTTTGTATAGATTCTTTTACCGATTGTTTTGTGAATGTGTGAACATTGTAGGCCTTCTAGATATCTAGATGATTGTTAACATTTGTTAACTTTTTATATCGTTGTACTTTTTTTTTAATTTCTTACGACTTATTTTCGGGCCTACGTTGTCCACCCATATCCAAGTACTAATGCTGTAACATAAAAATATTGTAAAACCAAACTTTTTTTTTAAAAGAATAACCATGGAGTTTCTTGCCGGTTCTTCTCCATAGGAAACGACTAACCCGAACCGTGCGCCTTTTGTCGACATTTTATAAGTGCCCATGTAGGCCTATGTAAAATAAAAATAAATGATTTTGATTTTTATAATACTAAACTTAAGTAGGTGCGTCGGTACTGCTCTTTGGCAGCAACAAAGGCACTTCTTCGTACGAAATCTTTCACAAGGCGCTTTCACACTTGGATACTAAACTTAACTCAATAAGCCTTAAAATTTCGATGTTCCCTCCTTATAATATAAACTTATCTAACGATGCAGTATTCCAGACATGTGTTATCATTTGACAGACGACCTCTAGACGACCCGGCTTGGGTCGAAAATTTACATGTTTACTGGGCGGCGCGAGGACTACGATTGACTGCGATTGTTATGCGATGAGATTTATAATTTGGGTATGATAAGGTTTTGGAATTATTGAGGATAAAAAAATTCATTGCTATGGATATTCCAAGTCCCAGTGGTAACGGCTCCAACTTACGTGTCGTAGGTTGTGAGTTCGAACCCATAAATGATAAATTATTTATTTTCTGTTAGTTGGTTTGTACAACCACTTTTACATGTCGATCATATTTTTTAAAACTAGATGAGGTCGGCGTTTCCTATCTGACTACTCTGAGAAGAAAGGCCGAAACAAACTCGGAGGTCACAGTCTCTTTTAAAGTCCAGACAAAAACTTCGTTAGATCATGTGAATACCATGTAGACTGATGTCTGAAATGGTCTTTTGAGGAAAGAACCAGCCAGATTGAGTGGACCTGTCCAGTCAGTGCACGCATTTGTCAATAACCGAGCAGCACCCAGGTAGGTCATGGTACGGAGCGAGAGGGCATGGGTAGCTGTCACCTCCTTCTGCGAAGCAGTAATTCTCGCGAAGGAGGATGCAGAACGCGTGAGGGAGAGGCAACGGAGACGCCTTCATGCCCCAATCTACCGCAGGAGACGCCCCGGGCGTCGGGAGTCGCAAGCCGATTCCCGGCCACCGTAGGCGCGGGCTTGCGGACGGCGAGTAATGGGTAGCTCGCCGCCCGATAAGGACCAGGTCCGAGTTGACGGCGCGTAGTGTTCCACGCGCGCCTCAAAGAGATGTCAGCAAAATTGACGGGGTCCGCTAGGGCCGATGGCTGTCTGGGTCGCGGATAAATTTGTAAATAGTTACCGCGGCCCTGGCTCAAGTAACTGAAGGAACACGGGTGGGTTTTAGTCAGTAAAAGTCTGACACGCCCTCCCGCTTCACCTAGAGCGGGTTAAGTCATTTACTTTTCAATACAGTTGTTAAACATGGCGTACTTTCAGAGGCTATAATTATGATTCGAAAGTTAAATCTTACGCATAGGCATCTTTCTGTTACGCGGTCGTGACTTTTGTTTACGAGCTCGATCATTATGTTTGCAGTTTAGTTTTAAATTTATAAGTCAATTTAAAAAAGTTTAGTAGCAAAGAGTTTTCAAACATAGAATAAAATGGGATAGATTTTCTACGAGGAAAAATGAATGATTCCGTACGTTTTAGCATTGAATTCTCTCTTTTTTTAAAGTTGTTTAATTACCAGTTTTAAGTTAATTATTTTCACATCAACGTTTGTCAAAAATCGAATAGGCTGTATAGGCTGTTTTCTTTGTAAAAAAATATGTCCAGTTGCAAAAACGCGCCATATTGAAAATTTTATTTTTTTGTGAATAAACAAATCTACTTCTTTGATTTGTTTTTACTGTTTCTCACAACTGTATTGAAAAACGTCGTGTGATACACGGGTGTTTAGGTTATCACTTTTACTTTCCACCCTTGTATCACAATGTACTATTGTGTAAATTATTTCATCACCATTGCTCTGAAAACGGTGAAGGAAAACATCGTGAGGAAACCGGCATGCATCAAGTCACGTCTTCGAATTTTTGGTTCTAGGACCAAAAATTCGAAGACGTGACTTGATTTGACACCATTATCTTTCTCACAGAGAGGATGCCTGTGTCCCAGCAGTGGGAACATTATAAGGCTGATGATGCCAAGTCATGTTCAAATCATAAAATTTAAAGTTTATTATCTTTATAATGGCATTAATCCAGCATGTTTCCGTTTTCGTTTTCATAGCGATTGAGTTAGGTATTCAAACTGACTTGGAATTTGTCATATGAACCTGAGTTGAGTGGATCAGACGAAGTTCTCATCAAAAATATTTTGAAATAGCAAAAAATTTTGTAACTCTATTCACAATTTTTGTTTTATGTATTTGCATTATGCTTCAAAATAATTAGGTATACCATTAGCATCAAAATAATAAACGATTCCGCTTCAGCTCAATACATTGTTTAAATAATTACGCTTTCAAACAAATACTTGGTTAATAAATAAATTGGCATTTCCCGTCATCCAATTTGACACTAAACCTCTTTTATTCCAACTTCAAAGGGGATACGGAAATGAACAATTTAAAATAACGTTTAATCGTATCATTGAATGATATGCACACGAAGTGGGCTGTTTGATTTGTATCTACTAATTGAATTTAATTAAATTGAAACGTACCCATAAATCGGGTGGACGGGGCGAACAATGAATACATAAATCATGTTTTTGCAGATGGGTCAGTGTTTTGAACCTTCAAGTAATTGTTATGTACATATTTGAATATTTTGGTTGATAGCATTCATTTGATGAAATTCATCAATAAGGTCAGCTCACACCGAACGCGACGCGACGAGATGGTGCTTGCCCTTCAAGCACCGTCTCGTCGCGTCGCCTTCGGCCAGTTGTTTTGCCATGCACATGCGCATGGCGCAGCTAAAAGCATCGTGACGTCGTCGTGGGGCGCATCCCAAAATCGCGAAGCGTATTATAGCTTATCCTAATAGACAGCGACCACCGTTCGAATACGTGATCATCGCATTCTTTTGTACGGCAAACCCGAACGCGTTGTCGCGCCGACAGAGAGTGCTTTTCAGTTTTTCAATACCAATAAACACGACGATCGAATATTCGCGCGATGAGCGCTTTCTAGGACGACACCTCACGCGCGCTGGGTCGAACGGGCGGCGCCGCGTCTGGCTGTGAGTTGATCCTTAGTCTCGACGCTATAGTAACTAGAAATACCCGTGGTTTTACTAAGATATGACCTTTAATAAATTATTTGAAGCTACTTCATATGAAGTAGGTACCTATCCAGAATTTTATTAAACTTTTCGTAGTGCTCTTATAAATTTTTGACACGTCGAGCTCGTTTTCTTTTACAGTATATTTAATTTTACTAAATAAATTCATAATTTTTGTAGGACGTCCAAAATAAAATTACGACAGCCTGACGTATGATACATAAACCGGCTAA
Source organism: Orthosia incerta (assembly GCA_948252205.1). Taxonomy (NCBI): domain Eukaryota; kingdom Metazoa; phylum Arthropoda; class Insecta; order Lepidoptera; family Noctuidae; genus Orthosia; species Orthosia incerta. The sequence goes on along the minus strand of OX411742.1, from coordinate 2,709,299 downwards.
AATGATGAATATATTTTTTCTGAGAAAAATGAATAGTTGATAATATGCCTTACTAGTATTCATTTCATTGAACATTTAGCAAGATTATAATACTGAATATAGATAATATAAAAGCTGATACTAGACACTGAATTCATTGTCATGATCTTGTAAAACAAAAAAAAATAGTATACTACTACAAAACCTCTTTTTAAATCTTCAGAATAAAATACCAGAAATTTAGAACACAGGAACCCCTCGAGAATCAACTGTAACCACTTTTAAAACGACTGCAAAGTACGGGGACTTTTACAATTTTATAATAATATCCACTACACTAGGAGAGACCATTCAACCCACGTGCGAAGTATAAAAATTGACAAAGTTGGTCAAGCTGCTTGGGTCGTTCCACGGCACGAATACTAAGTACCTATGAAACTACCAGTAGTAGTAGGTTTTAAAATTCAACGACCAATCTAACCACTTTGAAGTTCCACCTTGATAAATATTTTTCATTCCTTCATGTTTGAGTTACGTTTTCATTCAGGATTTTTAAGAAAAGATCTTCTTCGTTAATTTAAAATGGAAGTTAAAGAAATAATATAAATGCGTCAGCTATTTCTGTCATCCTTTTAATCAAATTAAATTATGGGGTCCCTTTTTCGCGTTGTTAGATCTTTTGAAGGTATTCGACATTTTGAGGTAACGAGAAAGTCAGTATCTATTTTTGATTTATCTCTTGTGACTTTAATTGTGTTCAGTTAATCACTTTCAATTAAGTAGTAATTTTTTTATGAGATGGAAAGAATTAGGTTACATTGGCGTTTATTTGCGCAGCTTCATTCCCACAGCCTGTAATTGTATAGCCCACAAGTGTCATGCATATTTCTAGGATAAAAAGTGCCTAGAGTGTAGCTTGCTATCCTCGCTTTCTGAATTAAGAATTTAAAGCTAACAGCAAACTCTACTTAGCCTCACAACCTGACAAACGATTGCATTAAAGTAGGTTTTGACACATGCAAATTGAGATTGATTCAGAAACCGACCCTATGTTCTACACAAACAACCAATTTGAGCTCCTCCATAATATTAGTTGTTATGGTTCAAAACAAGCTCTCCAACAAAACAAAATCCCGGTTTATTTTAGATTCAACGAAGCAATCTATTTGATTTATACAAGAAAAAAACCCAGCTATTTGGCCTCAGTCTGTCTTCACGTACATAATACAGCTAATCTTGTAAATTGCTGAAGGGATTCGCCAGTTATCTCCAGGACTATTTCTCTTGGGATACTAAATAAATGTACTAAATTCGCGGATTAAAAAACAAAGCTGAGAGAATGTCTTGATTTTTGATGAGATGAAAGATGTTTGATTTTCTTTGTTTTGCGTATTTGGGCTGTCTCGAGATTACGGTAATAGAGCCTTGTGGGAAAGGAATTTACAATAAAGAACTGAGTGGTTAATTTGTTTGTGAGGAAAAACTCGTTGTGAATGATCTCGCTTTTTGTGATACAGAGAGTTTTTTTTTTTTATTATACACAACAACTGAACAGCTTATGTACAAACACGAGTCTAACCCTGAATTGGGTTTTCTAATAGCAAACCAAAGTAATAAAATTATAAACAGATAAAATTGTTTGTATGTTTGTTCGTAGAAAGTAATCTTACGAAATATTGATCTGATAACGAAAATTCATTCACAGTTATCATCATCAGCCTTTTAATGTTGCCACTGCTGGGACACAGGCCTCTTCTCTGTGAGAGGGAATGGACCGTAATCCACCATGTGGACCCAGTGCGGGTCCCCGACTTGTTGGATGTCACATATCTTCGAATTTTTGGTTCTAGGACATGCCGGTTTCCTCACAATGTTTTCCTTCGCCGTTTTGAGAGCAAAGGTGATGAAATAATTTACAAAAAATAAAGCGCCTGACTGGGTTCGAACCCACGACCTAGAACTTGTAAGTCGCGGCCGTTACCCTGGGCCACCTCTGCTCCAACTGCTTCACAGTTATTAACGAGGCTACAAACAGTTATAAAATCGTATACTAGTGGCAAAGTTCACTTTTTATCCTTGAAAGATATACAGTTTCTGTGCAACAAGATTACGCGAGCGAAGCCGTGGTAAAAGCAAGTTGTTAATGACTTCGGTGGGCTTTAACCGTATAGTTCGGGCGCGAGTCATTTTGAGACGCGACAAACAAAACACCGCTGGCTCAGTAGCGGTTCATTTTAGACCCCAGATTTACGACATACGACATCCTAATTATGTAACATTATAGGCCATGGGTGGTGGCAGACTGGTACCCAAGAGATGTGAAAAGAAGCCGTGGAAAACAGTGAAATGGGAGGACTTATAAAGACCACTAGCTGGTTCAAGGTGGATATCAGTATCTCCGGACAGACGCAGTAGAAACTGCTAGAGGAGGCCTATGAAAGGTGGCACATTATGAATATGTGTTACCTATGTTTATAGTTGTATATCGATTTCAGAATAAGAGGTTTTATTATTATTAAGTAGGCATATAATGACATAATATTAAGGTATCGCCTCTTTTTATTAGTCTTTGGTGCTAGTACAGACTGATTTTATTTTCGGTGTACAATCAATCGTGGCGCGGTCGGTAGGTGGTTCATTTGGAGAATTATGTCCATTTATCTGGTTTTTGTTTTAATTTAACTGACTGTACATTAAGTTTAATTATTTTGGAGTATAATGGTCGTTTAAGTTGGTTTCATTAATTTTTGTACAATTAAGTTCGACGTGATTACTCTTGGATAGTACAAATATACCTCCGTTAATAAAATAATCATTAAATTAAAATTAAAAGTCTCGTGGAAACATCGATACTTATTCAAATAATATTCGTGAAATTGTAGAATATTTCCGGACAAATACATACATAAGCGTACGCTTTTTCTTATATGGGTTAGGCAAAAAGTACAGAAAGCCACCTGCTAAGATCCCTAAATATTTATTTTGCTTCGATTACGTTCATATTTCTGGACACACACGCCGGTTAGCTATATTCAATAAATTATTATAACTCCTCACAGAGTTTCATTCATAATTCCCATGGCTAACAAACAAAATAAATATATTTATTCAAACTATGCTGGTAATAAGCGCCCAACAATTTGAGCAAACATTTGCTTTGGCTAATTACATTTGTCACACTCCAGCGAGTCGACGGGTTTGTTCGCGTGTAACCCACGTAAGTACCAATGTACCTCATGTACTGTTTGTGTACACGGTGTATCTACTTAATAGACCCATGATAGTTTTGTTAAAACTTAATTATTTTATTTATTATAGATAGGCTCTCGCTTGATGATTAGTTTTAAATGAAACTCCAAACAAAACTATTATAGATAGCTGAAGGACCTTTTATGATAACTTTGGTAATAAAAGCAGATTTGGTTTAAAATTAATTACTTCCGTTTTCTAACTGACTAATCCTTTACACAAATATAACACCTACCCATTGACTTATATACGAGTAGTAAGGACAGAGTAGACTGAGCGTTTCTCTGACGCCACAATTTGGTCATAGCATAGGTCATAATAGACCGACGCAATTTCATTCGATATCTGCCGGAGCGTTCGTGAGTGACATTAAAAATGCCATGTGTCTTGTATGGTGAACGCGTACAAGTAAACGTTCAGACGGTCGTATCTTAACTTTTTACATATATGCATACCTGTCGACGACATCATTACTGATCAGGGAGGTAGGTTAACCTATACGTATTTGAAATCCTTTTGAAAGAAAGTTCTTCTACTCCATTCGACTTAGCCACCATGATAACAGCAAAACTCTCGATTAGTGTCTATAAATAAAAAAAAAAGCTTCTATAAAATCACAATTCAGTGTTGGAAAATGACTAAGTAAATAAAGAACAATTTATGTAGCTAACTTGTAACTACTTTCAATCCATGTTGAGCAAGTGTTTACTGTCAAGCTTTACGAGTTTTTATTAACTTTAAAACTTATCACGCACTCTAAAATTTAATATATTGAAAGCGTCGATTGAAAAGGTCGTGGCTAAATAATAGCAGCTGCACGAGTCGATTTTAAAGATTAAGCAATGCTTGCCGAGATCGTTCCGTGGATGGGTGACCATCCATTATATAAATAGAGACTCCTCCGTGCGTTGGAAAGAAATATAAGCCGTTGGTCCCGGCTGACATTTGCTGCTCTTTGACAGTCATTACGAGTCAGAAAATCTGACACTTCTTGCCTATGGGTATCGTGCTCCCTACTTACTGGGTTGAGGAGGTCAGATAGGCAGCCGCTCCGTCTATACAGTTGCATCTGACTATTCTGGAAACCGACCCCATCATAGAAATAAAAGTTAGGCAAGATGTTTATGTGCCAAGATGTTTATTTTCTTCGCAACCCTATTTTGTTATACCAAACATTTTTACTGTCTGTACAACATGACGTGTGATGACGCAGAGACGACGGCGAGTCACGTCAAGCCATGTGACACCTATGATTGAGTGGGAATGTGTGCAGCCACTGCGATAACGAGCGATTGACGGTTATATGCAGGCATTCATTTTAGGATACACCAATTCAATGACCGGGTCGATGATGTTATTTATAGATTAAAACCTGAAACGATATTAATACATTTTATAATCTATTTGAAATGTTAAGTGAAGATTTTTCGGGTAGCATTTTTTCTTTCTATCAACATTGGTGCAGCAAAATTCGGGCTGGATTCTCCAATTTAGTCTGTAAGATAATCCTTCAAATATTCTAAAACCTCTTCAGCGTTTTCAAAGGCACTGATCAGCGTGTTTTTTATCAAAATTATTTTTAAAAACTGGGTCATCTTCTCAATTTACCTCAAGCGAGCAATCTATTCATTTCCCTCTAAAAATACACTTCCTATCCATCTAAATTAAAGCCCCATTCAAACGCCTTAGGCCTAAAAAAAGTTAGTGCGAACTCAAATTATTCTTCAAAAGGGCTAAGTGATAAGAGTCCCTTTTTAAATTAACTGAACAGCGAAATAATTTGGTCGTCTCGTTTTTTTCGAGTTTTTTTTATTCGCCATAATTCAAGTCGTAAATCAGAAGCGAGGTAACTAAGAGAAATTCTTAATTACGAACCTTAAAAAGGCACTTAGGACGGCTTCGCGAAATTTAATTTTTGCTGGTGCGATGTTGTGTGTTTTTAAGCTGGATTGATGTGCTGGGTGAAGAGGCGAATGGTGTCAGAATAGCTTTTTTATTGGGGATCAGAAGTTCATATTTCTGACTTTATTTTGCGCTACTAAATAAAAACTATGGTAGAAAATTTAATTAAAAACTGGTGCCTTTACTTTAATTGTTTGTTTGCACTTACTTCTGCATCTAGTGACTGATTCTTTATGTAGGTTGATCTAATCACTACTCTACGTATTGGCATTGTCTATACTTTCAATTCAAAGTGTAGGAAGGTTATAATTACGAATCCTTTGCGCAAGTTTCATTATAATATGACTACACTACTTTCTTGAAAGAGACTTAACCTGAAATTGAAAAATCCGTCGCCCTAATGCTAAGTTTTTATCATACGACTTCGAGGAAAAACCGGCTTTATTATGTGTTAATGGTAATTAAAGTACTACCGTTTTTTTTATACCTTTTCCCCCCACTTGGCATTTCTTCCTGTATTGTGGATTCGTTTAAAAACATTTAAACTCACATGCACAAGACACCCAGATCCGGAACAACTATGTACGGCCATACAAATATTTGTTCCCTGCGCGACACGCAGCGCAGCAGCCGATCGCCCAATCGTGTCTTCAAACGAGGCATCTATGCCTTAATATTGAACCATTTCACCAACTATTTTAAAATAAACTGTCTTTAATTCTTCAATGAGAATTCAACCATAAAATCCAATAGACTCAACCTTTCTTTCTGCAAAGGCGAGTGAAAACCGTTGGATCGCGTTCTTATTGTGTCTGCGCGTCAATCGAATCAGACTTCAATCTCCTACCTCCATCGAGTTAGTGCCTAAGATGACGGCCCAACAAGTGGTCGGGTGCTTTTATATGTAGGTATCATCGGTCTTTACAGGATGTTTCTAGAACTTTCGGATAGTTTTGAGAAGATTCAGCGGATCATGCACTAAAACAAAAACGAAAAATTGTGATTGGTGCTCGTGCTTTATCTGGAACTGTTAAAAGCTGGTATTAATTATTCTTTATATTACGTTGTGATGGTCCAGTGATTAAGGCCTCGCCTGACATGCACGAGGTTATGGGTTCCAATAACCAAAATAATTGTAAGTGTGAGTGCAAATCCCAATGCGACTTTTTCAATTTATTTGCTTTATTATAAGCTTATCTTGAATCTGAAATCTAGAATGTCGTGGTAGCCCAGTGGCTAAGACCTCGCCAGTCGTGGGTTCAAGTCCGGGCAAGTACCATTGTGACTTTTACAAATTCATAAGTACTTTCTAAGTTTATCATGGACATCACAGGCAACAGCGAAGGAAAACAAGTTAATTTAAGTCTGAAATAGCCAAGTCAGAGGCCTGCGGGGTTCCCAGAGGTGGCTTAATTAACTCTGACACCAGAGGTGGCCATCTGAAATCGCAATTCTTGAGCAAGCGGGATAATATTATTTTACATCTTAACTTGCCAAAAACCCCCTTTGGAAGGCGGATAATTAATAGCTTACACCCATCAATTTCCAGTTTTATAATAAGTCCCATATTACAGGCAAGTCTATTGCCAACTCTAGGTGGCCACAAATAAATAGAAAAAAAATGTGCAATAGTTTTAAGAATCGAAGTCATCGTTTTTTACCATTTTTTGAAAATTTATTTAGGACTTTACACAGTACTAACAACAGCAGGCAGTCAAATAAGCTATCAATCCAAAAACTTCTGGGTTGAATCTGATTTGATTTGAATTCTGAAAACCAGCGGGTATCAAAAAATAAAACCTGTAGGCATCTCGTAGGACGCTTAGCTACGCCGTAGCATTGTGTTACGATCCCGTAGCCTCCACGTCTACGAAACATTTTAAGATGCTTTGTTTGCTTGACAACTACAAGCCTATTCTCACTGAAATACTCTTTTAAAGCGTTTACAAACCACAATTTATCATTGTCTTAAATCTATTCAGATGTCCCTGAGACATCCTGTATTTTAGAGTAATATTTGGAATCAAGCTAGCATAAATAATCGGATTTCAGATTTGGTTCCCAAGAGATATTTTGATACTTGAGGCCGACCTAGATTTTCTTATTTAGAGTAGATATTAAGCTCATCTTAGTAAACAAATAAAATTGTTTTGCGAGAAAAACAGCCTTTGGTTTTGATATACTTTTGGAAAAATCTCTTTGGCGGAACAGAAATGAACAAGAACATTCCGTTGGCGATAAATTATCGTTGACAGTTATCCATACTAATATTATAAATGTGAAAATAACTTTGTCACTTTCTTTTTTTTTGCTTGGGGGAGGCCTATGTCCAGCAGTGGACGTCTTTCGGCTGATATGATGATGATGATGTCTTTTTGTTACCTTTTTACGTCTTAATACCTTAACAAAATTGATTAAAACCTACCACCCGACTATGTATAATCGTGACAATCTAAGAATTCTTTAGACCATTTCCTCGATCAAGACATCAGATTTTTACCAGAAATATGTTCCCTTGGGATACTTTTCGTCATTCACGCGGGTGAAGTCGCTAGTAAAAACTAGTTGTTACTCGTACATAAATGTTATTTAATCACCGAAATATTTAACACTTTGACCCCTACTATCACAGATCTCTTCTAATAAATGTTACTAAGAAAATTTATCTTGGTTTTGTAATTCAGTGTAGAATTTTCAGGTCGTCCTACAGGCCTTGCTATAATTAATATAAATTAAGCCTTCGCTATATGTAAATATATGCAAATTCATCAAACATGGATTTTAAGATGAAAATCTAACAATATATTAGATTACATTGTTAGACAGACTGGGTTGGCTGATGAGATTATTCTGACAGCTTGAAATTGGGGTCGTTGAGGCTAAACATCGTGTTTGGACTTACAAAGGATTTTGACACTGACATGATAAATCGTAGTCTTTGTCGTGTCAATGATTCAAACTATTTCAAATAAGTTTCGACTGGCCCGATTTGATGTTACTGAGAATTACATATAATTATTTTTCAATGAATGAAAATTGTCTAATTTTCACGACAGGTGCTGTGATTAGATAGAAGCCAGAACTCAGTCACTCAGTCATACCATACAAGTAGCGAAAATTGGTAAAAATATTTTATAGGTTTTTATTAGTGCAGGTTTTAGTGGCACAGCATTTTCACTATGGTTTGTAGGAGTATTGTTAAATAGAAAACCAAAGACAAGATCGATGACTAGTAACTAATAGGGCTACTATATACCCAGGGTAAGTCAGACCTACGTATCTACATTTAAGGTTACACTAGTCGACGGCACGAACTATTTTGTGCGCGGGGTTAAAATGCCTGCTATCTCATCCGACAAAAAGTGCGAAAGATATAGATGCTGTGACGAGCATAAGAAGCTAGTTCGCGCACGAATTGGCGCTTTTGCAAGTTTGTAGCGAAATGGATGATGATTTAGGAAGAAAACTAGCGTGCGAAATTTTATAAACAGACCTTTGGGAGTCTAGATATCATAAAAAAACAATTTGCATTGTTGAACTACTAATCTATACCTGTATGGAGGCCGTTTTGCTATTTTCCTTCTCCTTATGGTATTTATTGCCGCCCAAATGGAACTTTCGACGCTCATAACTTTGAAATAGTTTGCTTTTTTACTTTTTTGTTTCCATACAGGGCTAGATAATGATGAGACAAATTGATATCAGTTTTTATTTTGAACGTACATCGTCAAACAGTGGAGTAATCGCCAGAATACGTTTGTATGGAAGAATGATCGACTAGTGTAACCTTAAACACCGTTATTCGTAAAGGCCATTTTAATTTTCCGAGCGTAAAAGGTTCAAATAAATTAAAAAAGCAAAGGTAAACGAAATAATGACCAATATAAATCAAGCAGGCAATACCCAGAACATATAAATACACAAACTTTTAATACTTCCTTCATATATAAGCTTATAACGTTACATTTTTCGCGGCTCCAGCAAATATATCAGCAAGCCATACATTATTCTGAAACAATTTTACTGGAACGGATCATGTTTATGAAAACAAAGTTTTTTATGGCACCACCAGGCTTAAGTAAATGACGTAAGGTTGGTACGACCTTTGTGAGAATTTTCTGGTGCGTTTATTGACTAACAATCCAGTTGGATTTTCTTGCTGACAAAGACCGAAACTGGAGTATCCGAGTTTAGCCTGGCAATACCTAAACGTGTGTTCTTGTCTTATAGAGGTTCGTAAAGGGCAAACAATAAGATACATCAAGACTTCATTCAGATGGTGAGCACAATTTTATAGCAATTCAGCAATTTTAAATCTGGAAATCAAATATTTACCGCAATGGCTATATTAGATAACAATTTCAATGTTGCTTTTGGGTGTGCTTTTTCTTTACCAATCTGAACTAGAAAACGATATGACATTGGCGGTCAGCGACCCGCGCACACAGAGCGCAGTAGGTACTGGAATACGTAGGTAGAATAGAATAGAATACAATATACTTTGTTGTACACCAAAAAATTAAGTTACACATCTCTTTTACATACTTATTTGTACAGGTACAGAGGCGGCCTTATCGACGGCGGCGGCGGTGGTAGTGTTCGTAGGTAGGTAGGTTATTTATGTGAAGTATTAAAATCGTTTTTTTATTTGTAATATTTTTGTTTATCGATACCGAGTATCCTCACGAATTTCTAGGAGTTATTTTTGAACACCTTATATACTCGTAACTTATTCCGGATGTCCATCGCACGTCCGTTATGTTATGTAGGGAGGCGGGGGTCGTTACTATCCAATGACGTGACGGCGCGTTAACGCGACGACGCGGCGACTTTCTTGTCATGTAAACCCCGTCCCGCGCGCACGTTTTACCACCCCCGCTGCCTTACGTCACCCGCCGTCTACAAATAACAGTTAGAACCAATGGCTAAACATGTTCCCCGAGGAACTGAGGAGACCCGGTATATGATGGATAGACCCATCCAAGTACCAACCTTAGCAAGCATTGCTTAACATCATCATCTACAAAAACAAAATATTAACTAAAAAACTATCCTTAACAAAATAAAATAGCAGCGTATATCAGAACACGACAGTTAGCAAGTAATCAGCCCGACGAGGGTGTAAGTAAGATTTACATCGAATCGCCGCCCTTAAATATTAACTGGACGGTGACAAGGGTAGGTACTCCCGGCCAGCGACTTATGGGACACTGTTGCGATAGTGCGGACGTTTAAATTTTTTTTAGAAAGTGATTAAAATAGCAGTTTCTTTTGAAATTTTTCTTACTGAAAATCGATCTGGTTTCACTAATTAAGGGTTCTGTCCTTCGAGATTAATTGTAAGATGAGTAATCGTTTATAGGCTTTTCTTTCTTTCTTTAATTCCATCGAAACTGTGTTTTCCTTAGAATTATACAGGAACGAGCCTGTGCAAATGCCTCTTCTCACTCAGAGAAGCACAGTGATTTTAGACTATTAATTACTTTCTTTTTATCAAATATCAGAGATTTCTAAAATAAACTTAAAAAGCTTTAGCCATTGACATTGTGTATAAATTAATTATCAACATTATATTCAGGGTTGCTTCGACCAATAATCACGATTTTCACGAGGCACACTACTAATGATTTTGTACTGATGCATCATATTATTAATTTCACCGCAACTTAGCGCTGAATTTGGCAGTGTACTACTTAAGTACTTAGTGTATGTAGTTTGCATGCAGTCAAGTTTACCAAAATTTTAGTTGTAACATGGAAATCAAAACAAGCAGAATAACAATATTAAGGCCCGTATTCCAGATGCTAATGACTGAAACTCAAAATTGGCCACATCTACCAATTAACTTCCAACCAATCATAATCGACGAGTTTGGCATAATTATGATTTAAAGAATCGATTGACATATTATGTGTACTCAATTAAGCAAGAGCCCAGACGCCCCAGACGTTACTGAATTCATTCTTAACAAAATGAAAGTTCAAGTCAGCAAGTACAAGTACACGCTAACACTACTGAATTTCAGAGATTTTGTGTTAAAGAGTTCGGTAACGTTTGGGGCATCTAAGATGTTGGACTTGAGTACGTTAATATAAAAAAAGCCAATCAATCACAACAGACCATTGCCAGTTTGAGTTGAGTTGAGCATGAGCGTCTGGTGTACCGGTTTTAGTCTCAAAATACCACTAACATAATATTATTAACTCCACTTCACGTCTTTGTTTTAAATAGTAATAAAAAAAAACCGTTTTGAACCAATCACAGACAAAATGATTTAATAAAATAATATCTCAAAAACACATTGAAAAGAGTTTGCAGAATTTTTGTTGGCACTTATTACATTGGAATTTAACAGAACTGGCTAAATGAGGTATACACTTTTTTTCTGCTATACACTTTCTTTCACTTCTTCACGAAGCGAAACTCCACAACTGATATAATATTTTGTATAGAAATTAAAGTATAGATTATTCCTACTAACCGCAAAAAGCTGAAATTCTGCTGCCTACAAAAAAAATGCCTTTTCTGTTTTGGTAGAGTGTGACTGCTTGACCCTTATACGAGTAGTACTGTTAATTACAACAAGCCAGTAAGAAACCTCGAATTAGTTTGTACCAAGGCTTTGCGGTCGCAGATTTGCGGTGTTGTTCACTTGGAAAACGTTCTCCGTTTTATTTTTAAAAGAAAATTGTGTAATTAGAAAAGATTCAAGTTCCTATGTAATCTGACTGGGGAAGTAGGTTCCCACTGACCTATCATGATGATATATCCTGCCGCTATAGTGGCGTTTTATTTTAATGGTTATGGTGTCAGTTAAATTACGGGCACAAAATATTTGTAAACTTAGTTTTTCACTACAATCTCAGAAAAATTAATAGGAGGGTTTTCTTTGAAAATAAAAGGAAAACAGGACCGAAAAGAAGTTTTTAGCGAAATTTGTCAAAGTAGTCATTTGAATTTTAGCAGTATGTTATTTTAGAGTATGGTATTAATAATATGCATGCATAAAACAGAAACCTTATCAATAAAAAACCTTATGATTATCATGATCATCAAAAACGACACTGATTTTCCATAAAAATAAGTGTGCAACGGTTCTTCATGATTTATCTTAAAAATATGCGTCATAACTTAAATCCCTGATATTTGAATACCCTGTCGATAATATCAGTGGATATAGTACATTAATCAGGCGCCGGAAATTGATTGCCCATTACGTGACTCCGTATGACCGCGGCTTACATCATGCTTTATGAACCATAAAAATATAAAACCACCCGTTTTTTAAGTAACAGGCTGGCTGACCATCCTGGGATACGGTTATTGTAACCAATGGTGCCTCAATGAAATCCCAGTTTAATGGTGCATTGGTAACCTTAGATAAACGCATGTGTAACACTTCGGTTGTATTTAAAGAAACGGAAGACTTGGACGGCCTCTCACTAGGTGGACCGATGAACTGGTGAAGGTTGCGGGAATCTGCTGAATGTGAAACACACGGGACCGGTCAATGTGGCGACGCTTGGGGAGGCCTATGTCCAGCTGTGGACGACTTTCGGCTGATATGGTGATGATGATTCAAAGAAATAGTAACAGCTGCACTGATGATCTTCAAGGTTTAAAAACGCTTGTCGATGTCGGTCCGTAAATGGTTGACCACATCCATTACATACAGACTCCTGCTCCGTACCTTGGAAAGATGTTGGCCCTGGCTGCCATTTTTAGAACTTTGATCGTCCATACCAGACGATCTGATAAAATAGTTGCGATAACGCTAGGAAAATTGATTGTTTAATATTGATTTATACTAAACTAAAGTTTCATGGGATTAAAATTTTGATCTAACCTTATAAGAATGAAAAGTAATTTTGCCACCTGAAAATCCTTTCTCAATAGTCTGTCGTCTCGATAAAACTCCTTAAACATTCGAAAACTTACTTTTTTACCTGCTAGCTACAGTCACTTTCCAAGAAAACTCTCAAGAACGATACAATACCCGCTGTCTCTGAAGGAATATTAAAATTTCGCTTTTTGAACATAAAATTCCGTGGAGATGAGAATTTAGATAAAAAACAACATTACACTTCAATTATTTTACTCTATCTTAAATAAAATCTGTCTAAATTCTGGGAATTTTGGACTACATTTTTGTTTTTCTAGACTTCCGTTATGACCCTTTTTATTAGGCTAAGCGATTAGGATAGATTTATTATGGTCTCCTTCGCTTTTATGCTTTAATGAGAAAACACCGCTTTAAAGATGTAATACAAATTAAGAAATAAAAAAATACTCTTTTTCTGTTGCCAAGGAAACATTGAACAGTAATGCTCTTCCTTTGAAATTCTTTCGTAGTATTAGAAAATCAATGATAATACAATCCATTTCAATTATCCTATCCGCTGCTCAACCTAGAAATCTATTTAAACAAAGAACATCTTATCCTTTCAGATGACTCAGCTCTTTACACTCTCAAAGGTCAGCCAAGGTCAAGTATGTTGTTATATCAAATTGTCTCAGCTACAACCAGGGACCTAGTGTGATAAATTTATCCCTTGAAACCTCCATTCTATAGGCTTTCACATTAAAATCCTTGTCATACGTCACTCTCGTCCAAAAGCATGTTTCTGTGCGATTAACGACGGACAAGTACAAATGTAGCTTAGTGCGTCATGCATTTGAAAGTGCGACTCGTTCAAGATTCATAGTCCGGGTATGGTCACAATATCCCATGAGTGCGACATTGGCGGCCCTGGCTGAGGGTTGGGGCATCAATCAAAGTCAGTTGCAGGTTAGGGGTGTGACCTACAGGCGTCGGAGTTAACCAACGAAGTGGCGATACAGGTCGGTTTAGGTTTCAGTGTGGAGGAAGACGTTTTGATTTAATGTGATTTCGTTTGCGATAGTGGTTATGATATTTCCACTGTTTCAGAGACGATGATTTACGAGATATTATTGCAATTAAGATTTTAGATAGTTTTAATTGATATTTTATTTGAATATCGATGAAATCTTTGCAGCTCTCCGCAGCCTGACCACGTCAACGCCTGACAAAAAGAACATAAATTTTCTCCTTAAACCTGGCTTTGGTATACGCACCATAATATGTGAGTCATCCCATTTAATGCTATACCAACATTCTGTAGGTATCATAATATATTTGAGAGAAAGGTCTTAAATATTATGCAGTTAGCAATAACTGCACAAACGTTAAACCTGTGTGTATTTGTTCACTGCCCGCGGCACTGTGACTTCTCGCGTGATGAATCTAGGCAAATGTCACTTATTGTCCAGGCGCGAATTTATTGTGCTGTTGCCTACTTAAGTATCAAGATTTTCTCCATTTTCTTTTAACTGACAGGTTTGGAATATGCTCGTAATTTTATGGCAGTTCATTACTAGAATCAAGAAATAATGATAGGTACAAAAAATATATATCTATTTAGTATAAAGAATCCTATATATTACTCAAACACAAGTCTTTTCCCTTGATTGTAATCACAACAAAATTTCAACAAGGAAATCACGACCAAATAAACATTACTGACTAAGCAGATAATATAATAATTAAACATCACCCACTCAGATCACGTTGTAATTCCTTCCAATCCGAGAAAAAACAAGCGATAAATAATCACATTGTCACATTACCGCGCGATCAAAATGTAACTACCCTCATTCAAACAAACGCTAACTTTGCCTGCTCTTCCTTCGTTTTTGTTCCTTTTCTTTTGTTCCCAAAAATAAATTCAAAGAAAGAGCAAATTTTCTCTCAAAGTCTTTGGTGTTTTCTTTGGATAATCTATCACGTTGACCTGAATGTACTGTATGCAGATTAGGAATAGGAGCTCTAGGCGTGAAAACGCGCTGGATCGTTCATTCTGTTGATGGATGACGTGGCAGCGAATGGGCGCGCTGTGACAAGAATTTGTTGGGTTTCGTGCAACGGTGTTGTTTTCTGAGCGGGATAGTTTCTATCGATCTGCAGTGTCATTGGAACGATTTGTGCAGGTCCTGGCGTTTAAAGTTCTTTTGGTGTAAACATAAAAAGCTACTTGACAAGAATGAATGGTTTTGTTCTGAAAAATAAGGCCACTACCCCCGCATATCTATCACTTAAAGTGGGAGAAAATATTGCGAGAATCGAACCCGCATCACACATCAATCAGCTATTCCATTATCTAAGCCTCTAGGTATGCGTTTGATAAATATTATTGGTTGAAGTTATTAAATAAATTATTTGACATTTATTTAGAATATATTATTTTAAATAGTTACACATAAATTGTGCAGTTCTTGTTATATTACTAGCGTAATGCTACTAATATTTTTAATGAAAAATTGGTTGTCTGTAAAGTCGGTTTACGGGCGATAGTTTAACGTGACAATATCATAACAAAACATTGATGAAATGATTGCATACTTAACGATACAATTAACGTCATTGTAACGTTACGATTATAACGTTACAATGAGCGTAACGTTACATTGAGTCATCCTTTTTCGTGCGTGCAGCCGGCGGTCATCGATTTATTAGACGTAGTCACGTCAAAAGTTTGTGTTTCAAAAGCAGCTAAACGGATTTTGACGAAATTTTGCACACAGATATTTTTAACCTGGACTAACATTGTATACCGACAAACTCGGTATAATGATCCTTGGGGATAAGGAGGGAGAAGCTGGTATTCTATATGAATAGGTTCAACAACATTTTATGACGTGTTTGCGAGAAACATGTTTACAAAGATGATACCTAATATTAATAACGTTACAAGACCAATTACTACTACTGTTGTACATACAGATTAAATAAATAAACTAACAAGTAAGTTACAAGTCTTGGCTTCATTTCAGCAGAATATCAGGACAAGGTAAATAAATTACTACATTAGTAAGATAATTATTATTAACATTGAACCTACGTCACCAAAAACCAACATATGTCATCTATTCGTAAAGATATGTAACACAAAGTAAACCTTTTCAGAGATCAACAACAAATGTTCAATGAATATGTAGGGAATACTGTGTATTTGTCAGGTAAAGCCATTATTTCATGGGTTCTTTCGGGATAGATGTTAAGCAAACCAACTTATTTGCTTGTTTGTAGGGTCACAATGTAACTGATCACGTTATGTATTAGCTAATAACGTAACACGACAATCCACCGAGCACGTAGTTTGATCTACACGAACAATTGGTCACTCTCACTGTATTTCTCCACAAGTCCAGTTTTATCACAAATTAATCCAAAACTCCATCTTCTCCCTCAATCTCACAGACTACTTCGAGATCTCCTCTTGTTCGTGCCAAAAACTAGTGCTTGGAGTTATGTCAAGTTGACATCATCAGCGTCATTCGAAAAATCGAAACCATAGCTCTCATTAGAACGAAATCTTTAAAAGTGCCGACAAATATTATCTGAACTAATATTACAAACAGATAAAATTGTGTGTTTTTATTATTAATTGTTTTTAAAAGGTAGCTAATCTCGTCAAAATCAAAAAAATAAAAATCCACTATCGTCAAGTCATCGGCTGCTTTTTATCCGAAAGGATTGCATGGTTCACGAGTAAAATAAAGAAATACGCAAAAACAGATAACCTTTCTGCCGAAATTACTTAAAAACTGAGACGAAATTCTCATAGTGGCTTAAATATAGCTTGTTTAAATCAGTATGAAAATATTATGACGATACTCTCATACTGATTTAAATATAGCTTATTTAAATTACACGGGATTTAAACACTACTGGCAGAATTTGGGTACATCTTTGGCTCAGCCTTTTCATCAGAATACATTCCCCAAATATGCGTGATGTAATATTATGAGAACAAACAGTATCGCATTTTGTAAAAACTTTAATTAAAATTACTAAAACCAACAGAATATTGGAGTTAATTAGAAAGTCTGTCATTAGCACTTTGGTTAAGTTCACGTATGTCATAGGTGAATGGCCTTTGAATGTCGTCTAATAATAGCAGCGGTCCTGCATGCCTGGCAAAAAAATTTTACCTTTATCCCTTTGTTTTATAAGGTTAAAAATAGAACAAACCGGCCTTAGGTAACTTTAACCTTTTGATTTTTACGTACAATAAATTTTTTAAATTTAAGTGGAATGAAGACAAAAAGAGTAGATACTCGTATTTAGTCGGTCTGGCATACCAACTGAAAAACATCCTAACTGCGCCGTAATATACTAAATTAATCTTTATTTCACAACCGAAAAGAACTCCAAATATTTTAGTTTATAAATGATGCCAGCGGCTTCGTCCTCGTGAAAAGTGTTTTATTATCCCTAATGAAAACTATAACAGGATAAATATAGCCTATGTGCTATTCCAGACTATAATCTATCTCTGTGCCATATTTCATCCAGATCCGTTTACCCGTTTTGGCGTGATTGAAAGAAAGAAAGAAAGAAAAAGGTGTTTATTGGCATTCAAAACAAAAACACCTCAAAATTAAACAAAATAAATAATTAATACTATTAATTTCAAAAGGGCCTCAGCTCAGCATAATGTCAAATGGTAATACAGAGTATACCACCTGACGCTGATTTTCAGCTGCAGCCCACGAGTGCCATACGCTCGAAAACACCAACACATGTTTATAACATACTGAATTTAAAGTAAAGAATAAAATTTTGCGACTCTTAAATATAACACAACAAAAATTAAAGTTCTTTGTGCCCATTAACAAAAAAAAAAATTATTGGATTGAGTAACAAACATACGTCCATCCATCCAAACTTTCGCATTTATAATATTATCCAGTGACTTCGCCCGCCTGAAAAGTGTTTTATCCCAAGGGAACATTATACCAGGATAAAAAGTACACTTTATTCCACAACTGAAAAGAACTCCAGATATTTTAGTTTATAAATGATGCCAGCGGCTTCGTCCGCGTGAAAAGTGATTTATTATCCCTAATGAAAATTATAACAGGATAAATATAGCCTATGTGCCATTCCAGACTATAGTAGTGTAGTTTCGTCCAGATCCGTTCAGCCGTTGTGGCGTGATTGAGTAATGCGTCGGCCGCACCTGCGTGTATCGTCCCCAAGTAATGCGTGCCGAAGCTTCGTACGTTTTGACACTAAAAGTTATCGTGCTAAAATATGTGGTCGTATTAGCGGCTTTGATATTTTGCATGAACTATCGTGCAATAATCCAAGATGGCCGAAATCATTTTCAAACGTTTAACTATGGACGACGGCTTTTTTTACTTCTGCACGTGTGCTAACAATTACATAATGCATTTATTCAAATCTAAAAAGACAGCTTTTTTCGGCTTAGCTTCATAATTTTGGAGGAATTCCAGTACCATTTCATCGCTCCACTCAATTTTTATACAGCCACCCGCATGCGTCTGAAACGATCGAAGTGAACAACGCTAGTCTGACCACGTAGCGCGATATGTTGGCGCGCTAAAACCCTTTGATGTACCGCCACCCGCGCGAAAACGCACACGCAGCCCGAATGTTCGCGACGATAGCCGATAATAGCAGGTCGCATCTGCGTGTATCGTGTCATGGCGCGAAGCTTTGTGACGATACACGCAGATGCGGCCGTAGCATTACAAACATACATCAATACATCTATCCAAACTTTTGCTTAGAGATAAGTAAGAAGATAAGATACTAATATTATAGTAATATAAAAAATTCTTCTGCTCGACAACGTACAATCTAGGATCTGTTCATGAATACTGTTCATCATCTGCCTAGCCTTTTCCCAACTATATTGGGGTCGGCTTCCAGTCTTACCGAATTCAGCTAAGTACCAGTGTTTTACATGGAGCGACTGCCTATCTGACCTCCACAACCCAGTAACTGGGTAACACGGTATCTCTTGGCTAGACTGGTGTCAGATCTCAAGCTTCTGACTACCCGTAACGACTGCCAAAGATCTTCAAATGACAGCCGGGACCAACGGCTTAACGTGCTTGCCGAGGCACGGAGGAAACTCGGTATGTTGAAATGGTCACCCATCCACGGACCGACCTCGTCAAGCGTTGCTTAACCTTGATGATCGACCCGTGCGGCTGTTATTATTTAGCCACGAGCTCCTGTTCATGAATACTGTTAAATTGACTAATTGTAAGGAATTATAGCAATTCTTGATTGATTGCGTGAATTTGTGTGCTAAGCAATTATTTCGCTAGACCTTTAAGCCGACGACAGAGCACAAAATCACCGCTAGCGGCTAATAATATTTGTGCCCACATCAATTACGCTGAGCACAGGTTTCAGCAGTCACAGGCGTAGTTAGAATTGTCACGGGCTGACACGCTTGGTGTATATCGAAAGTTGTTCATAGTTCCTTCTCTAGCAGCAGCCGCAGAGGTGACTTCAGACTCTCAAAGATGTACAATGTGATGTACAATACATAATTACAATACATGTAAAATATTCGTGTATTTATTTATATGTTTGAGTATCTATTGTATGTATTTATAGTATGTATGTATAGCTTTGTATTTGAATAAACCTATCGTATCGTGTTTAACTTTAAACATTGCACCTACCACTTTTTGTCTCTGCATCACCCAAAGGTCGACTGCTACAAAATGCCTAAGGCATTAAGTCCGCCTCTGTACGTTTGTGTGCATGAAGTATTAAATATTTATTTTATACTATTTATTTATTTATTTTATATTTATTTTATACTTCATGCACACAAACGTACAAAGGCTAGGTAGACGTGCTTTCCAAGACACAGAGGAATCTTGGTATGTTAAAATGGTCACCCATCCACGGACCGACCACAGCAAGCGTTGCTTATCCTTAAAGATCGACCCGAGCGACGTTATTATTTAGCCATCAGCACCTCTCTTTACAATGCCATAAAACAAAAACTGGAGATGGTAAAAACAAAAAAGCTCGTATAGTAACAAGTTCAGGGGGGTGACCATAAGGTCTTAGAGCGGTATCAATTTGATATCGAATAAGGGACAGATGTATCTGACGTTTATACATCTGTCACTTACTCGATATCAAATTACCGCTCTAAGAGCTTATGGTCACCCCCCAGGACTATGAACAAAATATTATGATAATGGAAAGTGGAAAGTAATATTTTCTTGCAGGGACGAATGATATCAGGTGTCATCTTAGAATATCTATAAAACTTAATATTATCACGTTTTGGGTATTTCACGTGCCCAATGGAGGAACTCACGTTTTGAATTTATTATGAACCTGTAACTAAATATTACTTTAGCGTCTAAAGGAATAAAAATAACCTGGCTAACTGCCTATTCTGGGTTTGATTATTTATGAATGTCAGAATCCTTTAGTTCGATCAATCACGTCAGAACTGCTCAACGGATTTGAATGAAACTTGGGACATGGGCAGACAATGATCTTGATAATAATATGACGTACCCACGACATGCATTGCATGCATTTACTTTTCATCCTGACAGTACATTCGCGTAGTATGATTCTTTACTAACACGCAGGTGAAACCGCTGACATAAGATAGTTTGTAATTAAAAAAAAAAACTTTTTGTATTTCAAAATAATCTGAATGCCTATCAAAAATACTGATTGTATAGCAAAATAGTTACCTAAATATATTATTATTTTAGCAACAATTGCGGGGCTCCTATTTCTGTATGTAGGGTCTAAAGCAGTCTAAAGTAACCTAACATCTAGAAGGAAATGCTAGAAAAACTAGACAGGAGCTGAGTTCGCTCGCTTTACTCGCTTAGTTCAGCTTCCGTCATCCCCTTTGAATCTAACGTGGATCGGGGTGCCCTAAGCTCCCGAGCTCTTGGACTTATTATGTTAAAAGTGTGAGTATAACGTTTGTACGCTCTGGTTAATTTGCTGTGTAGTCAGTATTTCTGATGCAAAATAGTATATAAATGATGGAAATAAATAGATAGGTCATCATTTATTTGATGTGCAATTAATCATATCCCATAAAAAAAATAGCATAGGCAACGGATGTTATCCAATTAAGTGCTAAAAAATCGATTCCAATTATTGGTTTAGATACATCTGCCACCACGAATTAGTCTGTACTACAATACTTCAAAACAACATTAGTGCATAAACCATTTACTATTTTAAACATTCATAAATTCATTCCTTTTTCACAGCGGGGTAGGCAGAAACTAGAGAACATGTTAATCTATTCATATTCCATTTGCTTCATTTATGGGGTAGCCAGAAAGTACCACCTGCTACGATCTTGACGATATTTTTGATTCGTTTACGTTCATATATTTAGTCATACACGCACGCAGGCCGACTACGTTAGACACGTCTACGATTGTGTTGGGTAGGTATTTCAAGCTGGGAATCTACTAAAATTCTAGATAAATCCACAAAGAACTTTCGTTATTAAAATCGGATTGTACACACCAGTTAAAGAATTACAAAACACTCCAGCGCTTTATTCCGTAGTAATAAATTTAAAATAATACAAGTTGATGCAAATACAAAGTTAAGCCGGTGTCCAGACTCCAACTGCAACCAACTTTTGATTTAAGAACCTTAATTCACTTAAGAATCACAGTTTTCTACTTTAAGAGAAAGGAATTTTGTATGTAATATTGTTATTATTTTTTGACAATCTTTGACTAGTAATCCGAGTAATAGGGCCTTTTTCTGAATTGATTATCTGGAGTTAACAACGAGACAACCCCTACTTTACGAGTATTCCCAAAATTTGTCGGGTTTGTAGACTTGAGGCGTTTTTTAGGCTGGCCGCATACGTACGTTTTCCGCATTCGATTTCCGAATACGGAATACACATTCGGAATTCCGTGAACCTAGCGCAAACGTTAGATTTTTCCTGTTTGGAATGTTCACGAACGCCCGGGCTGGCATTCGATACGTATGTACGGAAAGTGTTCCGTTCGAAAAAAAACGGGCGTGTGCGGCAGTCAATGCATTTTATTAGCGTACGGTGCATTCGGCTTTCCGAATACGGAAAACGAATTCGAAAATCGAACGCGGAAAAAGTACGTATGCGGCCCAAATAATATATTGTGATAAATGTTAACCTAGTTTAGTTGTAGTCTTAATATTGAATTTTGTAAATTCAAATTCAAATTAAGTTATTGCATCCATAATGTACATACAGGTGGTAAATATAAGTTACAGAAACAATTATGGACCCTGTCGGGCACAGCAACATTCTAGATACAGTCAGTGTCTAGGAGAGAGGAATAACGCTTAATAATTTTCCTATATAATTAACATTCAAGTATGGGTTAAATATACTAATATGTATGTGTCATTCTGTGTGTATGTTAAATTATGTATTATTTTTACTTATTTGTTTATTCGATTTCATTTTTGTATTTATTACAATTAGTTTATTTGATATTCATAGATTATATTTATTAAAATTAATACTTAAAAGGTCCATATTATATTGTGCGTCAATTAATTATTAATGTCATTTTCCTTATCGAGTTAACAGAATCTTTATTTTTAATAAAATTAATATTTAAATGGTCATATAATATATTATAATTCTGAGTCAATTAATTATTAATTTATGTAATTTTACTTATCAAGTTAACAGTTGTCTATATGTTTAATAAAATTAATACTCAAATAAGTCCATATTTTATTTTGAGTCAATTTGTTATTATTAATGGCATTTACTTGTCTTATATTTTATTGAATTTATCCGACAGATATTCGTCAATGGTGTAATAACTTTTATTAATTAAGAATTGTTTTAATTTATTAATAAATAGATTGGTTTTATTTACTTGTTTTATGTTTTCCGGTAATTTGTTGTATATTTTTATCGACATAGAATACGGACTAGAAGAGTGCAATTTAAGGCGGGAGGAGGGTAGTAGATCTACCCTCCTCCCGCCTTAAATTGCACTCTCTGTCTGTTTTTGTAGCGCAACGAATAGTTTGTCTGCATGTCATCACGTGTGTTGCAAGACTCTGGGTATTTGCGAACTAGTTTACATAATTCTAAAATATAAATATTAACCAAGGTAAGGATTTTGTATTTCTGGAAATAAGGTTTGCAGCTACCTGTTTGTTCTATATTAAATGTCATGCATGTAAGAGCGGAAGTACTCAGGGTTCTCAAATGATAACGATCAGACATCTTGTAAACACTTTTTATTACCCACACCAACAGTAAATCAACTTAATTTTATAAGAAGATGTGCACAGTTCAAAATACAATTCAATATTAGGTTCTTTCGACTAGAACCAACCTATTTATACGTTTAGACAAATGAAAAGGCGTCACATAGCAACAACTACCGGTGACATTCGTTTATCAATTAATTTTAGATTTAAGTTTGTAAAAATACAGTAATTGTGTTCAATATTTGATTAGTAATTAATAACACTTTTTACAAATATTTTGATTGGATTTAGCTACCAATTATTTTATTTGAATGAACTAACAGTCAGTGATCTACCTTCCATTTTTGATTTTTAAAATTATTACTCAAATAAAAAGAAATCTTTACATTAACAATACTTAATTCGGGTTTCCGTTAAGTCACCTGCCTTGAAGTTTGATTTCATCTGTGGTACTATTTTCATTTAGCAGCGCTATCATGCATACCTATAATCTGTATCATTGCTATGTAATTTTCACTTTAAATGTATTATTTTTTGGATGGTTTTAAGCAGTTGTACTGTTGGTGTGCTTAACAAAAAAAAAAAATATGCATTCTTTCACTAATAACATAGCAAAAGAAATTAAATAAATATAACAGAAGGTACTTACTATTCAATATCCCATAGAAAACTTATAAAAAACGAGTGTGTTTTTGCAAAAATGTCGTTTTATCACTAAAAGGTATGTAATAAAAAATAATTGTAAAAATAAAACAAAAAAGCACGCCAGCCTTGTGAAAAACTGAATTACAAACAAGCTAAATGACTGAAAACCAATCTTTTCATTGCAGTCAGGGGACAGTTCCTTGGAACAGTTATTTACAGTTCCCTCGATTTAGCTTGTTTTTAATTTTTGACTTCACTTTTTGAGAAGGTAGGCGTGTTGTTTTATTTTTTTTATAATTTATTTTTTAAATGTCTTAGTATAAAACTAAATGTAAAAACCTTCACAACAAAATAAAACAATGTAAAGCACACCGAATTTCAATACAGGGCAACGTGCTATACAAATATATCCTTTCCACATTGGAAACCTGCACGAAATCCGTCCTTTATGACATACACGCGGATCGAACCGTCATGGCTATCAAATATTTATGGCACAATCCTTTCCAACTGATTGCAATGTACTCGCGACGCGACATTGAGGTACTATGCGATGGATATTAAAATGTACTGGTGAAAAATAGTGTGGTTTTATTCGGGATTTGGTCCCAAAAGGTATGTCGGTATGATTTTAAATTATTTCGGTATTTTTTGGGATTGTTTTCTGTGTCATGCTGCTTTATGACGCAGCTGTCAAATATGGGAGAGCTAACTACGGTCAGCAGAGAGTTCGCGGTTCGCGGATTTTTGTTTTAGATTTCAGTAACTGTCTTTTTTACTTTTTATAATTTATAAAAATATGCTGGTCAAAGTAATGGCAATACCGTACAGTAATTAATGTCTGTCGTTGTGTTTATGTATAATGATAATGATGATGGACATTTCCACTATTTACTTTCTCAGTTTCAGGCTAATTTACTCTTCAAAAACAGACTTTTCTTTTACAAGAATGATAAATTAATGAGCATCACCTCTCAGTTCATTACGTTCCGTCGGCCTCCCTTTTTGCTATACTCTCTTATCGCTCATAATGGTACGTAGCATCATATATATTATTGCTTCATTATGTTTACAAAATTCGTCTACTTGAAAAGGTACATAATGCAATGTTTTCCGATAACTAAAATAAAAGGCATTACCATTGTTTGTTACACAATTGTCGCCGCTGATCATTTTATAATTTTATATCACACACACATAATAACTTCCATCAAATAATCGCACGACTCAAAGATCGTTTGACGTCCCAAATTGTCACTGCCAAAACATGAGTGCAATCCAAGTCAAACGTTCATCTCTCAAGTACGTATTGTCATCGCGACATCTCCGCTACTCTCCGAGATTGACATCTCTCTCAGTATTTGCTGTACACTCTCATGACACTGGTGACACATTTTTTGGATTGTCCGGGTAGAAATTGTTTTTTTATTAATGTAGGCAGTAAGAACAATTTTTAAATACCTACCTAAATAACAAATCTCCCTAAGCAACTTTATAACACTGTGCTGTGTTTGGCACAATCTTATCTATGACTGAATTAACGTTTTCTTGACGTTCTTGATCAAGTACTTAATGAAACGTGTACCTTTTGTCGACGTTTTATAAGTGCCCATGTAGGCCTATGTAAAATATAAATAAATGATATTGATTTTGATTTATCGTACTGTATGGATCAGAATGTTGGGCTGTGAAAAAGATGGATGAAAAGAGATTGCATGTACCAGAGATGAGAATGTTGAGATGGATGTGCGGAGTGACGAGAATGGATAAAGTGAGAAATTAATATATTAGAGGAAGTTTGAAAGTGGCGCCAGTGACTGAAAAGTTGAAAGGAAACCGTTTGTCCTGGTATGGTAGTCTGATGAGGAGGGATGAAACGCATGTTACTAAAAGAGTTATGAATATAAATGTGGATGGATGGAGAGGGGACGGCCAAAGAAACGATGGATGGAATGTGTGAGGAGTGATATGAAAGAAAAGGGAGTCAGTAATAACGTGACAGGAGACAGGACGGTATGGAAGAAGGAAACGTATTGCGCCGACCCCAAGTAACATGGGACAAGGGCAGGAAGATGATGATTAAGGACAAGCCCGCCATACTATTCCCTACGACTGCAACTCCTGAAAGCCAGACATAAGTGGCATTCTCCAGAACAGTACAGAAACAACGAATCTCGCAACGAAGTTAATCAAAGGCTCTCTTTGCAAAGCCTATCATCGATTATCATCAGTTGACCAAATGCTATAAAATTAAAATACAACTTAATCTGCAAATTCCCATTTTGTAAATGGAAAGTGAATGGAGAAGTCCCAAAAGAACCCTTTTCCCAACTGCTCTTTCGTATATAAGCCGTAAAACAGACATCATTCATAGATCGTATACTATCCGTAATACGACGTCACTTGCGGCGTTCTGATACACTCCAATTTGTGAACCGCTTCGAGAAAATACTATCAAATAAATAATTTAATATCGGGCTGACGTATCTTAGTTTTACGATCTTTTGATCGTTCTCGGAGAAAGCTGGAACTTAGTCTATGCAACTATCACGTTCCTAATGTTTTCAAATATTTATAAATTTTCAGAAGATATAGACTAACTGTCTAGTTTGGGCGTCTCTGTAAATTATACCCTTAATCTGGCTGTAAGTAATAATTAAGTAATTTCAATGACTAGCTGTCTAGTTTGGAACTCACTGGCAATCGTAACCATGTAATCCAGTTAACATTTAAGACATTTCAATTTATTTATAACTGTGTAC
Organism: Orthosia incerta; assembly: GCA_948252205.1. Classification (NCBI taxonomy): domain Eukaryota; kingdom Metazoa; phylum Arthropoda; class Insecta; order Lepidoptera; family Noctuidae; genus Orthosia; species Orthosia incerta. The sequence goes on along the minus strand of OX411742.1, from coordinate 2,682,683 downwards.
CAATTATCATCTGGATAATAAACGAATATGAGTTAGTTTGGAATAACATTAGCAATGATATAAGTAGTGGCGGCCCAGTGGCAACGGCTGCGACTTTAGTGCGTAGGTTCGAACCCAGGCAGGCGCTTTACTTTGCGTAAATTATTTCATCACCATCGCTCTCAAAACGGTGAAAGAAAACATCGTGAGGAAACCAAAAATTCGAAGACATTTGATATCTACCAACCGCACTGGGCCCGCGTGGTGGATTACGACCCATTCCCTCTCACAGAGAGGAGATCTACACGTACAACGGACCAAATAGGAGTCTAAGTGTGGAAAAGGGTGTCCATCTAACCTATCCTATACTAGCCGTAATGATGTGGCGTTAAATCAATACTATACTTACTACTAACGTATTAATTTATATGCTCCGTTGCCCTAGTGGTGTCATGCTAGCAAGCCCACCACAATAATACCAACCACTGCTACTTCTTATAGCCAAAAACAACAATGACGACCACCATAAAAGCGCCGAATTAATGAAGCTCGACGAGTCTCGGAGAAACAATTCAACTGTCTTGGATCCCGAAAATGGTGTGCTGCTAAATTTGATTCCAATAATAGTAGTGCGCATTAAGTTTGTCCATCTGCCATTTCTCTGTAGGAGCTAGAAGTCAGGAGTTGTGCTTGTTTGATGGCAATATGCTCGACCCCTATTACTCACATCGGGCTCTTTCTTCGTCGCATCTATGATTAATAAATTCCAAAATTAAATATATTTTGACCAGAATTCAGCCACGCCAACAGCGTTGTCATTTGCCTCATAATAGTAGTTTATGCAATGGTCATATAACAGGGGTTATTAAAATACGAGCGTGGGTTTTAGAATATAACACACGAGTATTTTAATACCTAATTATATGCCGTTGCATACACTATTTTTAACCGACTTCCCAAAAAGGAGGAGGTTTTCAATTCGACTGTATTTTTTTTTATGTGTGTTACCTCAGAACTTTTTACTGGGTGAACTGATTTTGATGATTCTTTTTTTTATTTGAAAGCTGGTGCTTGTCGTCTGGTCCCATTTAATCTTCTTCAAGATCTGGTGAAGAACTTCGGAGATATTCATCAGTACTCCAAAAAAATTACGGCAAATCACTCGGGATAGCTGCAATAGCAATTCTGTTTATTGTTTACACCACTTCATAACATAACATCACACTGGTACGCTTTAAAGAGGTACTCAGTTGTGAACAGTTCACCCTGGTATACTCTTATTCCATGGGTTTTGTTCAAGTTTCATGTTATTAGGTTAATCTATTTTGTCTTTTCTTTGGGTATTATAGGTACCTAGCCTATAGAACTGGTCTATTATGAACCACAACTAAAAAGTGAAAAATTAAAAAAAACTTTTTTACAAAAATACAACCGACTTCAAAATAAAAACACTACAAAGTGAAAAATAACTTAAATTTCGGAAGTCGGTGTCAAAAACAAAACTAAAAAACAAAAGCAGGAACACCGACTTCCGAAATTTAAGTTATTTTTCACTTTGTAGTGTTTTTATTTTGAAGTCGGTTGTATTTTTGTAAAAAAGTTTTATCTTCACTCATACAGTTGAAATAATACAAAAGTGGAAACGTGAAAAAAATATGTGGTATAGCGGGCAATTTAGATTCTCATTGCGCATGACTGCGCAGTGCACGCCTCCATAGACAATGACACTACTTTTCTACATTAAGTCAATGAGCCCATAAGCGCCAATAAATAAAAAAGTAAAAGTGTGCTATAAAAATTAAAAAGTTATTTTATAAAAGAAAAGAAAGAAAGAAAAATATTTATTTGTGACCCGCACAGGAGACACGAGATAAGAAAAACACAAACAATGCAGTAATTTATGATGCAGTTGTTTGAAAATCGAAGGAAAATGTTGCACTGTAGTGGTTTTTTTTTTTATTTTACCTATCCACGAATATAAAGTATTTGTTTATACAATATTTTTTAATGTTAATGTTAATATTTTTTGAATTCATATTTGGAACATTACGTTGTGAGTTTAGATAAAGGTCTTTTAAGCTGCAGGTGTTGTTGCACAGAGAGCACGACAAAAGGTGAGGCATTGTTTAGGACGTGGCTCCGCAATCGCTCTGTGGGTTATTGGAGTACCCCCAGCTAACTAGGTTGTGCCTGCAGCGACCCACATGGGGCAAACATAACTAGTGAAATGTGGGTGTAAAATGAATACAGCGTTCAAACCCTTCAAGGAAAACGGGGGTGCTGTTGTATACAAATTTGCCTGACTATTATCATTTCCCAAAACTTCACCATTAACCCAACCATACCGGATTCGTATATTCCTCTTTCTACTCAAACCCACCCATCTGTTCTTTATGATATTTTACAACATTTAAAAGGGACAGGATAATCCCGGATTGTCCCATAAACCGAGAGAAGGCTGTTTTTCGCTATAATTGCCGTACATATCGATGGGAACTCTTCCATGACATTCAATGGTGTCCCGAAGCGATATGTGGGATAATAAAAATTGGACTGAATGGTGTTTTGACCGACGAAACGCCGTAGGACGGCAAGTGATTATTTTTGGATGTTGTGACGGAGAGGAAATAGGGATCGGAATGAAAAGGGTGTTTACTTTTTCTTTAACTTTTTGTCGTTTGAAAAAAGGTTCTGGGTTTTTGGGAAATTGTGTTGTTTTTATTCTTAATAAAGTTTTACAAGTCGTTTATTTGGCTTGAATCACTTTTTCATAATTAATTTAGTATTAGATTTTTCACGCGACTTCGCTCGTGTTATGCCGGACGACCGTCTAAAATATATTTTTCTATCCCATTTCTATCGATGAAATGTACCTTATGTCCATATCTGTTCCCCTGACAGTGTGTTTACGAAATTTCATGATGATCGATCGAGTAAACAGGCATGAAAGTGTAACAAACAAACTCATATTCTTTTATAATATTCCATTAGTTAGGATATATGTTTTTGCTCATTTATGTAGCTGGAGTGGAGACTGATGATGCCCCATTTATAAATTCTGTAGCAATGTCAAAAACTTCCTTTTGTTCCTTGTTAAAACAAATCTTGAATTATGCTGATACGCATTAATTATTTTAAAGTTCGAAACATTACTTCATGAAAGTAGTACATACATAGATTTAGAAATAACATCTACGCAATAAAATGAATCCCCGAACATACTGTTTTAATTATAAAACATCGTAAAAAGTCACGCAAAATAGATGCCGAATCACCCAAAAACACTTCATATTCATGTAAATATGTATCTTGCAAAACTTTTCAACGTTTAAAGCGGCATCGGTCGTGTTATTCGTCAGGTACAACACTAACTATTCGGTGACAACAACTCTGTATGACTTCTTAAAACTTTCGAATAAACTTTCAACACTTGCCGACTGTAAGCTGGAAAATAAGACTGCTCGTGAATCCATTCTTGGATACGATACGATGTTGTTAGTAAATTTGCGTAATAGGGTAAGATACCCAGTTATTGGCACTTTAAGGAGTGCCTTCCCTGGCTTCGTAATCAAATGCCTAGAAAATCATATTGAAATGCACTAGCGTAGAAAAATTATAATTACTTCGAAGGAAATATTCTAATCTTTATTTTAAGAGTTGTTTCATGCAATGAAATAGTAATTATACATATATTTTCACTAAATCATGAAAAAGCTATCTATGATCCTATTACTGGCATAGAAATTCTAACATTGCGTAATCTATGGTTTTCTTATTTTTTGCCTTTAAATTCAGAAGTGCCAATAACAGGAGGGGTACCAGCGATAGGGTGGTTTACCCTACAGGCGCTTGGATGAGTTCGCGGCAAAATAATGACAGCCACATGGGTCGGTTTCCAAGGTTAAGCAACGCTTGCCGAGGTTGATCCATGGATGGGTGACCCTTCATTACATATTGACATCTCCGTTCGTAGGAAATGGTCGATCCTGGCTGTTAGTTGTAGATCTTTGACAGTTGTTGCTGCTGGGTAGTCAGAAACCAGTATATCTGACACTAGTCTTGCCAAGGTTCGGTACCGTGATACCCAGTACTGGGTTATTGAGGTCTGATTGGCAGTCGCACCTTGTAATACACTAGTTTTCAGCTGCATTCAGTTAAGTTAGATAAGCTACACGGGATCTTCTGGCACCCATGTGCTGGTTATGTCCCTGGGGTGATTACAGCATGCAATGTGTTCTGGTGCGCTGATGATGGGGTGTACTCCCGAGGCGGGTTCGCGGATGAGTGCTTACGCGTGCCCGTGTTCCCGTCCTATGTGGCACAGGAGGACACCGTGGAGTTTATGTGGGTTTGAGTCCCGCATAACTGCACTATCTCCCCGTGGTAGCCCAGTATGCTTGATAATTTTATCCAAGCAAAAAAAAAAGCTACAACAAACACCAACACAGTTTGGACAAAAGCTGGACAGATTTATTGCTTGAGCAAAACTACTTAGGAAAAACCTTGCATGAAGCGTTTATTCTTTAGGCCTCCTTGCTCAAAATAACTAAACCCACTCTGTCAAGATCAGAAGAAAATCCTAGTCATAAAAAATCGCATCAATCCCGGACCGCGTGGCTTCATAAATCATACGACAAACTAGGGGGCGTGTCTGCCTCATAACAACTATTCCTCATATCATATAGCTTATAGTTCTGCTGCAGCCCTATACCACAGAATGAATAGATAATAGAACAACAGAAGGTCGATTCCAAACAATACTCACTTAGACATAAATGTCCACAGACTTTTGCCGCCTCTTTTTCTCCTAACAAAATGCTTAGTAATGTTCCATATTATTTTATATACTGTGCTGTGATCTTTTCCGAAGTTTGGGCTTTTTTTTTATTTTTTATCCAAGAAACATTCCAAAATTAAATGACCTCTATAATTTTTTTCGTATTTAATTGTTTTTCTCTTCCAAATGAATTTCAAGTTATAAATAGTCAAGTCATTTCGTTGCTAAATGGTTTTCTAAGGTCTTTTTTGCGATGCACCCCGAAATTTCGCCCGAAAAGTATAGACTTTGCTTGTCTCCTTACCGAGACCTTAAAAAGATTGCAGTTACAGCCCCCTTCTACCATCGGACATCTAGACGCACTGCAAGTTATGATCCTTACCTTGTTGCCATTCCACCAATTCGAACCAAGCGCTTCCAAACATCCTTTATAATGCGCACAGCGAATGAATGGAACTCACTACCTGCGTCTGTGTTTCCGAACGCATTCAACCCGAATCTCTTCAAAGTTAGAGTGAACAGGCTTCTTCTGGGTAAGCTCACTCCATCGTAGACTCTGTCTCTGTCACCTATGACCTAGACTAGAGTCAAGAGCAAACCCATTACAAATAAAAATAAAAAATAAAAAGTTGCAAGTGTACATACGACCGTTCTCTACATTTTGCTAACCTTCTGCACTTATCCTTTCTTTGCTCACTCTAACCGGGTGGAGGGAATGATGACGTGACAGCATGACATCTGAATCACCTCCCCTCCCGTTGGCAAAAGGATTCCTTTATTGAAAAACATTATATTAGTTGTGATTGCGACCGTATGTCAGCCACGGAGAATGAAGGGTTCTGGCTTTTTCGTGGCAATAAGGACTATGGATTTTCAATTGTGTTTTTGGTGATCTAGAAAGATTATATCGAAAGTTCAGAGACTATAGATAAGTGACATTCTATTAAGAAAGCGTCGCGACAGCGATTGGGTAAATGTCAAAAAAGTATGTATTACAGCGGTTTGAGAAACCTCATTAAACTTTATGCCTATTATACATTTTGGACGACCTATATTTGAAGGATCTGGCAATGTTGCAGAAATGGCGGGCAATTATTCGCGGATTCAAACCAGGCGATCAGTAGTATGGGAAGTAGTGAGTACGCCTTACCTGCAGGTCGAAGCAAACTCACGTGGCGCGAAGACTGGCAAACACTTTCCACAGTATTTATATCCGCGAAGTTATAACTTATCTGCAATCCAAATCCAACAAACCATAGGCTTCAGTCTTCAGCCATGTGTTATGAGGAGCTGGCGGTCAGATGCGAATTCCTCTCACGGTCAAGGTTTAATTCTCTCCGAGATGTCCGTGGTAAAGGCGTTAATAATATGGCGGCAAAGGATTCAAGGAAAGGAGAAAGATAGTTCGTGTGTGTTTGTCAATGTATTCAATCATTGGTTTATGATATAATATAAGAGATGGCGCTTCCTTTATGGGAATGCCAAGCTCTAAAGAAATGTAACATTATATCTCTTGTATTTTAGCATTTCGACTATCGCCTTCTGTGTAATTCTATCGCTGATAGGATTACACTTTTTGTAGAAGCTGGAAATTTATTTTATCGAGAGTCGTTTTGGTTCCAATGCGTATAACCTTTATAAGTAGTAATTTTTAGGTTCCGTGCCCAAAGGGTAAAAACGGGACCCTATTACTAAGACTCCGCGATCCGTCTGTCTGTCTGTCTGTCCGTCTATCACCAGGCTATATCTCATGAACCGTGATAGCTAGACGGCTGAAATTTTAACAGATGATGTATTTCTGGTGCCGCTATAACAACAAATACAAAAAAAAATATAATATAAATATTTAAGTGGGGTTCCCATACAACAAACGTAATATTTATGCCGTTTTTTGCGATAATGGTATGGAACCCTACGTGCGCGAGTCCGACTCGCACGTCGCCGGTTTTTTTTTTTAACCACAATCACTATCAGATGACAAATCAAAGTTCCAGTTAAGCTAGACTCCAGCATGCCACATTATGAACTCTGACTTAATTAAGTTCATGTTCGGAACAAGTCAGTCATAATTAAAAAAAAAAAGATGTGTGGTTTATAAAATAAATAATCATAACTAGGTTTATTGAGGTCTACATACAATCATTCAACATAAACCTTGGATTAGTAAACATAAAAACTAATCTCCTATAACAATGGACACAAACACAGTTAGGTAACAAACAGAGACACAGGGAGTGTTGCCACAACTTGTATTCGGCAAATCTCTGCCAGTTTGAGGTTAACCTCACATCAAGCTGATGTGGGATATACAGTCCTTCTTTTTCTTAATTTCTAAAATTGGAAGGTCAATGTATATTCCTAAAGGAGAGTTTCTAGGCAACAAAAGTCCATTTAGAGACACTTGATCTCATAATAAAAGGTCAAATCTTTTCCAAAGTGGCATACCTAATTTATTTATTAACGTTCGTATTAAGTATTGTTCCCTTAATACAAAATACACAATGCACAGCATATTCCGTTAAATATTTGTAGCTAGAACCATTATTTAACGATTGCAGGCATTACGGAAGGATGAAAGTTCACGTACACGGCTTGTAAACAAAAACAGACTGAGCACTGATGTTGAACTTGCTTATCAGGTCATAATCCTTGACCATAAGAAGGTTAAAAGTCGGTAAAGAGTTTGTAAACCACAGTTAAGTAGCTTGGAGGTGAACCCACTCATCTAAGTCAAATCCATGACGAAAACAAACATCCTATTAGTACCCAAGCGTACCTTCACAGGATTACGTAAAACTCGGCACAATATAACTACCGTGACGTATGTCTATGATAAATCCCTTTCTTACGGAACCCTTTGGAACATCCGAGAGACCCGACCTGCTTTGTATAGCGGAACCCTTTGAACTTCGGAGAATAAACATCAAGATAATTAGGAAGGTCAAACCTTGGGGAAATTTTAATTTGAAGCGATGACTTGAGATATTTTTGAGGAAAACTGAAGAAATGGTGCTAAAGCGGAAAGTTTTTGTTTTCTTCGTTAATAAGTTCACGCGGTGCCTTGGCCATTTCATCGTCCTTTTTATAATTTGGTTGCACAGCGGAATTTAACTAAAATGATTACATAATGCTTCAAATACTGTAATCTTTTCCTTTCTTTATATTAATTGTTATTCAAAGTTATCTTCTTAAGGTTACACTAGTCGATTTTTTTCCATTCAAACGTAGTCTAGGGATTATTATTTTAAATCCATCCAAAGGTTGTCTTGAAAAGATCGCTTTTAGCGATAAGGCCGCCCATTGTGTCACCCAGTGTAATGTTTTCTTCGTCTATACTTTCTGTAACTTATATGGTGTACATAATAAAGAGTATTCTATTCTATTCTATTCTATTCTATTCCACTTTTTGACGATGTACGTTCAAAATCAAAATCAAATGTTTTTATTATACATAGGCCTACATGGGCACTTATAAAACGTCGACAAAAGGTGCACGGTTCGGGTTAGTCGTTTCCTATGGAGAAGAACCGGCAAGAAACTCCATGGTTACTCTTTTAAATTTTTTGTTTACAATATTTCCATGTTACAGCATTAGTACTTGGATATGGGGGGACAACGTAGGCCCGACAATAAGTCGTACGAAATTGAAAAAAAAAAACAAACAAAAGAAATAATGCACGAAATAAAAAGTTAACAAATGTTAACAATCATCTAGAAAGCCTACAATGTTCACACATTCACAATAGGTAAAAGAATCTATACAAAGGTAAAAAAAAAAAGTGATATCAATTTGTCTCATCATTATCTAGCCCTGTATGGAAGCGAAAAATAAAAAATATTTGAAAGTTATGAGCGTCGAAAGTTACACATTTCGACACTAATTTTAACGCATTTTTGTGCGCAAATAAATACCATAAGAAGACGGAAAATTGCAAAACGGCCTCCATACAGGGATAGATTAGTAGTTCAACAATGCATATAATTTTATTTTGAACAGATATATTTAGTCGTTTTTTCATGAATCTAGACTGCCAAAGGTATGTTTATAAAATTTCACGCGCTCGGTTTCGGCCTAAATCATTATCCATTTAACTACAAATTTGCAAACGTGTGTATTCGTACGCGAACTAGCTTCATACTGCTCATCACAGCATCTATCTCTTCCGCACGTGTTGTCGGTTGATATAAAATGCATTTTAACCCAGCGCAAAAAATAGTTCATGCCGTTGACTAGTGTACCCTTAATTATCATCATCATCTTCCTGCCCTTGTCCCATGTTACTTGGGATCGGCGCAACACGTTTTCTTCTTCCATACCGTCCTGTCCCCCGTCACGCTATCACTGACTCCCTTTTCTTTCATATCACTCCTCACACAGTCCATCCATCTTTTCTTCGGCCGTCCCCTCCCTCTCCATCCATCCACATAGTGTACCCTTAATTATGAGTTCTTAATTTTGAACCTTTAGGAAATCTACGAAGGAATATCACCCATGAAGATCGGAGTTTTTGGTATAATATTTTAATACTGACCACTATTCATTAGTCCGAAGAGCTCTGATATTTTGAAATCAAGGTATGAATTCGAATAACCTGTATCTCTTAAAATAGAGCATGGCATAGCAGCATCAAGCAATATGCACTTAAACTTTAATAATCCCACAATTGATAGCTGAAATTTTATCGAAGTCGTATACGGGTCAAGTTTTGTACTTTTTTCACCAGACCGACTCCAGAGTTTCAAAAGCGTTAATCCGATTTATGTCTCCTATTGTTGGCTTTCTATGGTGTCCACACTTTCAATTTGTGGCGTAATGGAGTTAAAAGTTTTTTTTTCCTGGTCTTGTGGAAAATTGAGCTGGTTTATCTCTTTTCCGTAATAATGGAGAGGGTTATAAAATTATAGGTCGTAAGTGGTTGACTTTTACGACTCATGTGAGGTGATAAAAAGTGGGTATTAATTTCACGGGTAGATGCTGCACTGTAGAAATAAATTCCTATCAAAATCGTCAGCATCCTAAAGAATAGTATATGTCCTTTTAGCTCATGTTTCACTACTAGAACCAAAGTGATATTTCAATGCCTTTAGTCTACCAAAAAATAACAGCGATTAACTGAAAATCATTATAAAATACAGTTCGTTCAAATCAGAAATTTGAACATTACAAAAGAAACGATCACTGTAGAAGGCCTTGACAAAGTGAAATTCATCCGATCCTGCATGGAGTATTGCAGCCACCTTTGGGATAGGTCAGCTAAGTATCAGCTTGCCGCGCTTGACTCAGTGGAACGCAGAGCCAAGAGGCTCATTGGCGACGTTGAACTGGTGGACGCCAAGCTTCACAGCTTGGCTCATCGCCGCAAAGTTGCCTGCTTGTCGGTCTTCTACAGACTGTACTTCGGTGAGTGTGCTCAAGAACTCCACGACCTCATCCCACCAGCCCCCTTCTACAATTGGACATCTAGACGCACTGCAAGTTATCATCCTTACCTTGTTGCCATTCCACCAATTCGAACCAAGCGCTTCCAAACATCCTTTATAATGCGCACAGCGAATGAATGGAACTCACTACCTGCGTCTGTGTTTCCGACCGCATTCAACCCGAATCTCTTCAAAGTTAGAGTGAACAGGCTTCTTCTGGGTAAGCTCACTCCATCGTAGACTCTGTCTCTGTCACCTATGACCTAGACTAGAGTCAAGAGCAAACCCATTACAAATAAAAAAATATCATATTAGCGACAAAGATTATGAAAAAACTGGCCAAGTACGAGTTGGACTCGCGCACGAAGGGTTCCGCACCATTATCGCAAAAACGGCAAAAAAATCACGTTTGTTGTATGGGAGCCCCCCTTAAATATTAATTTTATTCTGTTTTTAGTATATGTTGTTATAGCGGCAAAAGAAATACATCATCTGTGGCAATTTCAACTGTCTAGCTATCACGGTTCATGAGATACAGCCTGGTGACAGACGGACAGACAGACGGACAGACAGACAGACGGATCGTGAAGTCTTAGTAATAGGGTCCCGTTTTTACCCTTTGGGTACGGAACCCTAAAAATCCAATATGTATAGTATTGACATGCACTAACAAAATATCACATTATCGATCGTTCACATGTCTGAACTTTGACAATCATTATCATTGATAGGATAACATTTTGTCTAAAGCCCCAGTAGGACCTTACTCATTAGATATCGACGTTCAGGGATCGTAGGTATCGACAAAAAACACCCTATGTTCGTAAATTACTCGAGACATGGCTACCCTACCCAAAAATCAAGCGGAAGAGATTTAACGCTTTATTTTTATCAAGAGAGGAACTCATCCTTTCCGGATGGTTTGCTCCATTGATCCACAGGCGTTTTCTAAACATATTTATTTACTCAGTGCGAAACCTAAACGGGATTTAGAACCTTTGGGTAAAAGATTTGAGCCTATTTTCACTTTATGAATTTTTTAAGGATTTTTCTTTTGTAACTTCGAGGATATTCTAAGTTTATGAGTGAATTGGAGTAAAAAAAGGTATTTCAGTTAGATGGGCTTTGAATTTGTATTCATTATGCTTAGCTACATTTGTTTAGACTTGAAAGTGTATGGCGACGTTAGCCCGATAGGCAAATCATATTAATTGTGAGTTCGGGTCTCACATGTAGCATTGTGCAAGTTATGTACGCATTAACCAAAATATGTATGTACCTAGAATTATTTTAGTACCAAAGAGAAGTATGTATGAGTACGTTTTTTCTGCTGCTTTGTCGTCATGGTCTATCCTTACAAAACCATAAATTTTTAGAGATAAAATGTAGAAGTCATTTGCTGAACCGGATTAGTAGCAGCTCGGCGTTTGGACTTGAGTACGGCAATAGGCCATAGGTAACGTGAAGAAAACCTCGGAACAATGAGGTCGCTCCGTAAAGTCTGTGAAGCCCCCAGAAAGCTTCTGTGCTTTTGGACGTAGCTAGGCTGGCTATGTTAGCCAGTACCCCCACGCACAACGGACCGAAAGGGATTCTACGTGCGGCAACGGGAGACCGTACTATTTCTACTACTAGACCATAGGCCCGTCACCACCATTACATGGGACTTAAAACAAAATTGGCAAAATGCCGTGTACTAATTAGTGCACTTCTGCGTAACTTTTCGGTGAAAACAGTCATAATGTAATGTTATGTTACTTCCAGAAATCACTTTCTACAAACAAACAATAATATTAGATGTCCAAAGCAATTATAAATTGACGCCGGATTCCGGAATATAATATTGAAACAAAATCATTTCATCTACAGTCAATCTAATCTTCTACGGATCCACTATATTAATCCAATACTTCATAAACTTCCTCGTTCAGTTAAATCACTCTGCGACACCAACCTGTCCAAAATAATAATTATTTCACAAACAACAACAAAGAGAGTTTTCTTTCGCAAACAAACAGAAAACATCTTTCCGGTTAGCCGTTATCCGGTTGAGTCCGGATAAAACTGGATTAGACAAGTCCAATATTTTTGTTTACACAAGAAAGTAATTCTTTTCGTCCTCAGATAAATAATTTAGTAATTGACAGCATTTCTTGGTAGTCAAGATTTTTTGTGATAACTTCCCGAAGGAGTTCCGGGTAATATTTTTATAACCCACTTTGTCGCTTGACGACAATTTCAGAAGTTTTGTTGTTAATAATTGTATGCAGATAAAGGTTCCTGACCCGTTTCCTATGTTTAAATATAGACCGCTTCAAATAGGTTTACATAATATTGGTAAGAAATATGTGTATGACCTACAGATAGTTGTTCCGGCCCTGGGTGTTGTGTTTGTGAGTTTATATGTTTGTAAACGCACCCACGAACAAGGAAAACATTTTTTTTTTGTAAATAAGAAAAGAAAGAAAGAAAAGAAAATTAAAATTGATATTGGTGCTTTCAAATTATTTAAACTTGTGTTTTTGTAAACTATTACAATGAAATGTAATGAAATATTTGCGGTAAGTATAAAACATGAATTTGCTAAAAGCCAAATGAATGAAATAAGTAACGTATGTCTTTTCATAAGAAATTGAAAGACGCAGCGTTTGATTAAGAAACTGAGTTATGAGCTACTAAACAGTTTATTTGCTCGACTGAAAAGTTGCCGATTCTGACATCCGCGGTATTAGAACTTAAACGACGTAATGTATTCTAACCAAAACGTAAACGTCAATGCTAAGACAAACACACAGCCGCCAAACAGTTTGCTCATCACATCACAACACATTACTTCCCTCAAAGCGCTAATAGGACAAAATTCCGTCACCAACTTCTTGCATCCATCGCTTACAATTAAAACTTCCCGTCGCTTTTCCAATTAAAAATCCCCATACATCCGTACGAGAACAGCTTCTCACACGTAGGTACCGATGGCCCAATTAAATACGGCATTCACCAGAGGGTTAATTAAGAAGAAAATTATCTCCTCAAACTCTCCTCCTCGTGACATGCGAAGAGTTGTCAAGTGGGGAGATGTCAGCGAGCGTGCTTATAAGCGGAAGCGTTAAGCGTGTTTGGGATTAAATGGTGACGGAAAAAAGACCAGCTGAATCTTTTTCTAATATAATGTTATGAGGAAACATTGTTTGTTTAAACATAAATAAGATCACTGTAAACGTTGCAAAATGTCAATGTATCAGTTACACACGTAAGAGGAACCCGATTGTTTACTCATATAACTTTAATGGAATTGTCATAAATAAAGTCCAGGTGGTTAGGGATTTAGGAGTTATGTTTGACAGTAAATTAATGTTCTCGGATCACATAGATCTTATTAGCACAAAAGCTTATAAGAACCTAGGATTTGTTCTTAGGTCATGTAAGGTATTTAAAAACATTGGGGCTCTTAAATCTGTTTATTTTGCATATGTGCGCAGCGTTTTAGAGTATGCGTGCCCAATCTGGTCCCCACAATACATAATTTATAAGAACCAAATAGAAAAGATACAAAAAAAATTTATTAACCATCTTAACTATCGCCTTCGTAAACCTCCAATGTCTTACGAAGATAGCTGTCGAACATATAGTCTGCTAACACTCGAAAAAAGGCGTAAATTGATGGACATGTGTCTTCTCTATGACATACTCAATGGACGCTTTGATTGCCCAGAGTTGGTCTCACAGATAACTTTTAACACTCCCCTACGGCGCACTCGTCACACGCCAATGTTACACGTTCCTCGACACTCCACTAACTACGCCAAGAATTGTGTTCTGACTCGCATTGCTCGAATTTATAACTCGGAATTCTCAGAAATTGATATATTTAACTGCAATAAACCTACATTCAAAAAGAGAATCGTGAATGCTAAAGATGGAGATGAGTGACAGTCAACCGATCTTCTGTCTTCTATTATTCAACCTTATTTGTTTATACCAATTCAAAATTTTGATTTAAGTTAACTTTATGTAAATTTGGATTGTATTGCATCTTTTAGTTTCAATTTGTGGCATTAGTTCGTTCGCATGTTTTACACATTTATCCCAGTTACACAGGGAAACCTATAATTGGCCATACGAATTGTAATACGCATATGTTGTAAAATATTTTAAGTATCGCTGTTGGTTACCTAAATAAATAAATAAATAAATAAATAAATACGAGAAGAAGTAATTTCTGGAAGTATTGATCGGATTTTAAAAATGGTTTCTGCGGAATAAAAGCGAAGCTGCAGGAAAAAGCTAGTACATATTTCATGAATAACGATCAAAAGAAATAAAGAAAAACACACTATAAGAATATAAATTTAAAGTGTTATGTATTTTTTTATTCTTTCACATTTTCTGGACTCTAGCCAAAATACTGTCAAAAAATTTTTGGCATTCGAAAGTGCCAAAAGTTCCTTAAAAAGTTTATCATAGCTTTTTAATCATACGCAGAGAATTCATAGTTCAGTTCAAATACCAATGACCTACCAACCAAATCGAACTAGGTCAAACACAATGCACATTTTTGTTTTTAAATTGCTGTAAGTGTTTAACTTGAGTCACATTATAAACTGAACGACCGCTTGAAGCTAAAATATGGTTGAAATTCCAACAGAAATGCCTACTCGCACTGAATATAGCTAATGAGACGAATATTAAAGGAATTGATGACGCGACGAGCATTTTGTTTTTTTCCCCTGTATTTTGATAAGAAACGAGATTCGGAATGAGATCAATTTGTTCGGGAGCAGAGTACTTTGTAGTGGTAATGTTTTGTGATATTGTGTTCGAATCGACTACAATAGAAATGGAATTGTAAGGTAGGGTGGAATAGAGGTTCATCTAAATTGAAGCTATCGAAATGTTACGAAGTTTGGAAGCTGATTTTTCTTCAAATTTTCTCTTGTTCTTTAGCTCAAATGTTGAGAAGTAACTTATTTATTTACCTAATAGGTGAATCTAATAATATATGATTGGAAGAGTATTGATTACAACAGCTTTGCGTTTCCTGATGGTTACCACTTAATACCTAAGTAGAAAACCCGCAAAAACATGTGTTTAGGGTTCCGTATCCAAAGGATAAAAACGGGACCCTATTACTAAGACTCCACTGTCCATCTGTCTGTCTGCCACCAGGCTACATCTCATGAACCGTGATAGCTAGACAGTTGAAATTTTCACAGATGTTGTATTTCTTTTGCCACTATAACAACAAGTACTAAAAACAGAATAAAATAAATATTTATGTGGGGTTCCCATACAACAAACGTGTCTTTTTTTGCTGTTTTTTGCGATAATGGTACGGAACCCTTAGTGGGCGAGTCCGACTCGGACTTGGCCAGTTATTTTAGTTTATGGTTGGTTTACGTTTAACTACTATCCTCACCTAATGACAAGCGATAATGTGGTTGACGATGGAATACACTCACCTAAAAGTAAATTATTCACTCTTCACTTAAACACCTCCAGGTTACTTAGATAAAATGACATCATATTACAATAATGATTGTTAAAATTACAAAATGTTCTGAATTGGCCGCGTGGTTCGGTAAATGATGTCAATCTCATAGATTTTGAACATTTTAACAACAGGCATCACGGATGGGATTTTAATTTGTCAGCTGGCAGATTTCGCTACGATATCGCGATATAACCATCACCCAAATTCGCCATCGTATCTACACTTTTATAATTACGTTTATTTCCGTCCCAAAGCGTAAAAAGCCACAGGCAGTTACGAGATACAAGGCAGATGCCAAAAAAACAATTCAATTATACAAAGTGAGTAAAAACAACATCGTATAAAATGTTGCCATGCAAATCTGGCAATAGGGAAGGAGAGTAAATCAAGTGCCATACTCTGCCAGTTATTAAAGCCATAAGGAAAATGAATTATTTAGCCAAAGTAGCTAACAGATTAGCCGTTTTGATTGTTTTTCTTGTTTTGATTTGCAAGTTGATTAAACACTTTATGGAGACAAATTGAGAGAAATTGATATAGATTAAGGTAATGAATTTTAAAGGAGGAAAGAGACAAATTAAAGGTTTTTCATGAACACTTCATTTGTTTGAAAACAGAAACTTTATTACATTATATTGAGATACTTTTAAGGAGGAGCTCGTTGATAAATGATAACAGCCACATGGATCGATCTTCAAGGTTAACTACGCTTGTCTTGGTCGGTACGCAGATGTGTATCCATTTATTAAATACCGGGACTCATCCCTACCTCGGAGAGCACGTTAAGCTGTTGCCAGCTGGTTAGACTGGACGCCGAACCCAGCATACATACTCGTAGTTGGAAAATGGCTAGGTAGTAGGTAGATTTTGGCACGCTTTTAAAGACATATCATTTTATGTAATAACTAGCTGTTGCACGCGGCTTCTCTCCCGTGGACCACACCGCAGGATCCACTTTCGGGATTAAAAAATAGCCTATGTCTCTCAAGAATAATGTAGCTTTCTATTGGTGAAAGAATTTTTCAAATCGGTCCAGTAGTTTCGGAGCCTATTCGGTACAAACAAACAAACAAACAAATCTTTCCTCTTTATAATATTATATATATAGTATAGACTAGCAGTGTCCGCGGCTTCGCTCCCGTCAACTGCCCACCCTACCCTACTGCTATTTGCCTTCCTACCTACCCTATTTACATTCCTACCTACCCTACTTGCCTTCCTGCCTACCGCCATTCAGAAAATGACTTCAAATGCACAACGCCATCTATCGAATATGGAGTTCAACTGTCCGAGTATCTGTTGTGATATTTTATTTCTTGAACACTCAATTCATCTAACTTTTGATAGTGTAAACCGATTGCGGTGAAACAACAAAATTCAAGGTACGCACAATTTTTATGTGTAAAAGTTATCTACATTGGTTTCATACATTTTACGTGATTCGTGCACGACTAAACAGACAAACAGACAAAAATTAAAAAAATGCTGGTGGTTCTCTTGGTTATCCTTTAAAACCCTGGCTATTTTTTTTTGGAAATATTTTTGTTTTACATAAACGAATTTTATAACCCGGCTGCAAGGAAAGGGTTATGTTTTTCGCGCGTATCTTGTATGTATGTATGTTTGTATGTATGTAATATTCTTTATTACCTCGTATCTTTCAAGCCACTTGACGGATTTTTATAATTAATACATCGTTAGATAGGTCTTGGCCGCTCAAGTGTTCTTAAATAAAAGCCGTTAAAAAAAAAGAAACATGGCAGCTTTTGGGCGCCATATTGTAGGGATTGCATTTTTTTTTCTTAGAAACCCATCGAGTGGGGTATCAAAATGAAGGATTTTTAGAGGTGATTACAAAAATATATACCACTTATACGTTTAAAAGTCATTCGAAAAAAAAAGTATAATTAAAAAATTTGGAATTAAAAAAACATAATAAAAATCAAAAAGCCTAACTGCAAAGTTGTAAACAAGAAGTAAATCATGCTGTGCAGTCAATGATGATTGACTAAGGAATTCAACTTGTCACAAAATATACCGACTATTTAAAGCTCTGCTTACCACACGTCCAACGATAAATTATGCTAAAGTCCATAACGAAGCTAATGTCGCATTGAAGATGATCTTAGTGCAACGACAATGAACTGGAACGTCAGCTGCCTATGTATATTGTGATGACTTTGGGTTGGAGCCACTAAATCCGTGACGATATCAGTCTATTGTAGAAATCGTTGTCTAGGTTAACTGTCACGACATTTTTACATCTAGAAAGAAAAGAAAAATAAACAAAATGGTTTTAATTGTCAAAAAAGACATACAATGTAATAGCATGCTTATGCCCTTAACAATAGTATTAGTAGTACTTAAATTAAGTTAGTAAAGACGAGTTGTTGGCGCATCACATATGCGCGGGCGTCCGCGGGGCAAGCGCGGTGTGTCGGGGTACTGAACCCGCGACGCGACGGCCGCCTGCGCGCCCTCCGCACCACTCAGCTCACAGACGCCAGCCATTACGGACATTCCTTTGTTTATTTCCACCTGAGTTGATTGTGTAAATTATAGCAATATACCTATTTTTAATACAGTCCACTCTTTCATTATAAAGTCCAGTTGAGCCCATTCATTGGTCCTTCGATTGCGCAAAAATATATACCAGTTTTAGCTGTAATTAACGCCGTCAAAAACATCGGTCGTCGTGTTCACCTGCGTGGACTTTGACCGCTCGCGAGCACCACGCGGTACGACCACGAAGAAAAGAACAAAGAAGTCGTGCCCGAGGCAGCCTGCATAGGCAGACGTCATTCTTTGGGAGTATAATACTGTATTTGAGTGAGTCCGTTCCAATTAGTTATTTTTCTGCTTTCATTTTATTGCCGAAAATCGTTGTTCATCTTCCCATCATTCAGTGATCATACAGTGTCGCAACATTAGTGCTTTCATAGTGTTAACTACGGCACTGCTTGTTAAATTACGTATATATTTTGTATCGAAAACGCTCGGTCATTAGCTACTTCGCACCGCTATAACACGTGTCGAGTCGTTGACCTTGAAACTTATTCTCGATCCCTTTCACTAACTCACAGCTGTTTGCAGTTTTCTTATCTATTGAGTTTATTAGCATCAGTGCGTCCCGCTGTTATTTAACTTTACAATGGCAGATAACTTAAAAACATTGATAAAAAAACGTAGTTCAATTAAATCGAAGCTTACTATTTACAGCAACTATTTAAATTTAATAAAAAGTAGTTCCGCAATATCTGAGTTGCAACGTTTAGATTTAGAGGAGCGTTTTAATAGATTTGAAACCTTACACACCGAATTTGATGCCTTACAGACACACATCGAAGTGATATCCGAAGACAACGAGTCAGCATTGACTGAGCGTGAGGACTTTGACCGCCAGTTTTTCAACTTGGTGGCACTCACGCGCAGCCTGCTTGGTGTCTCGGCCAACGGTGCTGCGTCGGAGGCGGGCTTCAAAGATGCTGACTCAGGTGCACATGTTTCAATCAGGAATTCTTTTGTTCGTTTGCCTAAAATAGATTTGCCACATTTCGATGGGAACTACCAATGCTGGCTCGAGTTTAGGGATACTTTTGGGTCATTGATTCACGAAAATTCTAGCATAAGTGCCATCAACAAGTTCCACTACTTGCGAGCTTCACTCCAGGGGAATGCAGCTTTAATTATAAAAAACATTGACTTTAAAGCTGACCATTACATTCTAGCGTGGGACCTGTTGTGCGAACGTTACAATAACAATCGACTTCTAGTGAAAAATCATTTAAAAGCTTTATTTGACGTTGAACCAATTACAAAAGAATCAAGTGTTTTCATTAGAAACCTTGTTGATGTTATTAATAAAAATATTAGGGCACTAACTTCATTAAAAAGGCCCACTCAATATTGGGATGATATTATTATTTATTTTATGATTAAAAAATTAGATTTAACAACAAGTCGTGACTGGGAAGAGCATAGAAACAATACGTATAAAGATGATCCTACTTTAACACAATTTTGTTCTTTTTTAAGCAGAAAAGCGGACTGGCTAACCAGTCCGCTTTTCTAAGTACGCTTTCTTTTAGAAGTACGCTTTCTTTTCTAAGTACGCTTTCTTTTAGAAGAAATAAGATTTGTCTCCACTGTTTTTAAAACAGTGGAGACAAATCTTATTTCTTCTCAAACGAATGCTATAATCGCCTTAAATAATAGTCATTCAAATAAAACCGATTCTAAGCAAACAATAAATAAAAAAATTGAAAATATAAATAAAAACAGTAAATGTCCACTTTGCTCCCAAGCACATACATTATTTAAATGTGAATCTTTTAGAAACTTGTCCATAGAAAATCGTATACAAAAGGCAACACAACTTAAAGTTTGCATTAATTGCTTACGCTTTGGACATAATTCTACAAAATGTAGATTTTCACATTGCAAATATTGCAAAACAAAGCACAATACGCTTTTGCATATGGAAAATAACGAGCCCAAACTTGCTTCCAATCCATTGCCTTCTATCACGCCTTCTGCACTGCCTTCTGCTTCACCTTCTTCAAATGTTGTGCTTTCAGCCAATTCCATGCAGCTTGCTACTTCTGCGCATGTTTTACTGTCCACAGCTATGGTGAACGTGACTGGCGTGACGGGTAAGAAGTACACCGCGCGCCTACTGCTAAACAACGGCAGTACGGCGAACTTTGTTACGCAAAGCTTATCAGAGAAGCTGGGTTTGTTACGACACGGTACGAGCACCAAGGTAACGGGTATTAATAATCACATATCCACCAGTACACAGTCTTGTCACCTCACAATAGAGTCTTTATGCTGTGCCTTTACTGTAGATATCAAGTGTCACATTTTGCCAGAAATCACAAAATTTCTACCGTCTTCATTCGTACATATCAATCACGTCCCTATTCCTTCAGGTCTTAAACTAGCAGACCCGAACTTTAATGTTCCGTCGGTCGTAGATATCCTGGTAGGGGCTGAAATTTTCTGGAATGTCTTAGGTAGCAAAACAATAGACTTAGGGAAAAACCTACCTAAATTATGCGAGACCAAGTTAGGTTGGTTAGTTTCAGGTAGTATTTCGCACCAATCATGTTTTCCCGCTAATCATTTTTGCCATCATTCCAATGTCACTCCCGACTTAACTCAATTTTGGGAGCTTGACAATGTTTCTTCAAAACATTCACTCTCGCTTGAGGAGAGAATGTGTGAGCAGTCTTTTGCTCAAACCACCGTTCGTAATGATGGTGGGGGATTCGTAGTATCAATGCCTTTAAGAGGGGATCCTAGTACATTAGGTAATTCATTTACCAATGCTAGAAATCGTTTTCTCTCCCTTGAACGAAGATTTAAACGCGATCCATCATTTCATAAAAAATATAATGAGTTCATGAGAGAATATGAGCGCCTAGGTCATATGTCGTTAGATTCAAACTGTACTCCTTCACCAGAAAACTCCATGAAAAATTATTACATTCCACATCATGGAGTTATTCGCAGTTCTAGCACCACTACACAGCTACGCGTAGTATTCGACGCATCAGCTCCTACCAGTTCGGGGGTGTCGCTTAACGACATTCAGATGGTCGGACCCGTAGTTCAAGACGATCTGTTTTCCATTTTAACACGTTTTCGTCAGCATAAGTACGTGGTCTCAGGTGACGTGGAAAAAATGTACAGAGCCATAGATTTAAATCCAGTCCAACGACCTCTTCAAAAAATAATTTTCAGATTTGAACCTTCAGAACCTCTTAGAACCTACACTTTAAATACGGTTACCTATGGTACCGCTTCTGCGCCCTATTTAGCCACTAAGTGTCTTGTAAGTCTGGCTGATGACATTGAGGACAGTCGTGCCAAATGCGCTATACGACGTGATTTTTACGTCGACGACTTTCTTAGTGGAAGGGATACGATAGCTGAAACGGTAGATATGTCTAAAAAGGTACAATCTGTTCTATCATCTGCAAAATTCAATTTAAGAAAATGGCGATCAAACAATCCTCAAATTCTTAAAGAAATTACACATAGTAACGAATTACATCAAACTTTAAATTTTTCGGAGCAAAGCCCAAACTCTCAATCTAAGACTTTAGGTCTTAACTGGGTTTGTGACTCTGACTCACTTACTTACACAATAAATATCACCTCCACAGCTAAAGTCACCAAACGTCATGTTCTTTCTGTCATCAGTCAGATCTTTGACCCATTAGGCCTCGTAGGTCCATGCGTAGTCGAAGCAAAGCTAATTATGCAGCGTCTATGGCAAGATAAGTATGACTGGGATGACGAAGTATCGCATGAAGTCAAAAATCTTTGGTCTACATTTGAAGGCACAATAACAGCTTTAAATAATTTAAAAATTCCTCGTTGGGTTTTGCATGAAGACTCTATTACGCATGAAGTACACGTCTTTACCGATGCGTCCGAGAGGGCGTACGGCGCTTGTGTGTACATTCGGTCTTGTAATGGTAGTGGATCCATAGGCGTACAACTTCTAGTCTCTAGAAATCGTGTAGCGCCCATCAAACCAACGACGATACCGAGGCTTGAACTTTGTGGAGCTTTGTTGGGTGCAAGGCTGTGTACTAAGGTTCAGGAATCGCTTACCATGCCCATTCATAAATGTAGATTCTGGTGCGACTCAACCATAGTCCTGGGTTGGCTCTCTACTCCTTCTAATCAATTAAAACCTTTTGTCAGAAACAGAGTCAATGAAATACAGGAAAGTACTTGTGGTCATACCTGGAGCTACGTACCGTCGAAGGACAACCCGGCGGATCTTGTTTCCCGTGGTCTCAGAGCCGACGTTATCATGCACACACCTCTGTGGTGGTCGGGACCCTCATTTTTACAGCTTAGTGAAAATGAGTGGCCTAGCATGCCAAACAACGGGAAAGATAGTCTGCCGGAAGTAGTGACTCATTACATTGGTAGTGATAGTGACAATCATATTTCATTAAGTAGTGATCATTCAGAAGTAACTATTCATTCATCAATAATTTCTAATTTATTAACAAAGTATTCAAGTTTAATAAAAATACAAAATATAATTACATATATACAACGATTTGTTTACAACATAAAAAATAAAAATAAATTGCATGGTAATTTCTCAACAACAGAACTAGAAAACTCATTAAATATAATTATACATTATTCACAGCTTGAAATGTTTCCAGAAGAGTATAATTTGTTAAAGTCTGGACAAAAATTACCACGCAAAAGTAGATTGCTTCCTCTGACACCGTTCATTGACAATCATAACCTTATTCGCGTGGGCGGAAGGCTCGATAACTCCCCCTACGATTTTAGTGTGAAACATCCTATTGTTTTATGCAGTAAGCATATACTTACAAAACTTATATTTGAAATGCAACATTTAAAACTTGTACATGCTGGTCCACAGTTGTTATTGTCACATATACGGCAAACTTATTGGCCTCTAGGTGGCAGAAACTTGTCTAGATTTGTCGTGAATAAATGTCTTAAATGTTTTCGACATAAAGCTCAAAACTTTCAGCCCATAATGGGTCAACTACCTAGCTCAAGAACAAATCTTGAGTTTCCTTTCTTAAATAGTTATGTTGACTACGCTGGGCCAGTATTGGTGGCCAATCGTAAAGGCCGAGGACGCAAACTTACAAAGTCCTATATGTGCATCTTTGTTTGCTCGGCAGTGAAAGCCGTACATTTGGAGCTCGTCACCGACCTCACCACTGAGGCCTACATGGCCGCTCTAAATCGGTTCGTGGCGCGTCGTGGCAAGCCTCGAAGCATCACGTCCGATAACGGGACTAACTTTGTAGGCGCATCAAACGAGATGTATAGGTTCTTGCAATCATCAAATGTTGCATCTGAAATGGCGCAGCAAGGTATTGAATTTATTTTCACGCCTGCATACAGCCCCCATTTCAATTCATTGGCTGAAGCTGCTGTAAAATCATGTAAGCATCATTTAAAACGGTTACTGCATCTTACTCATTTCACCTTCGAAGAGATGGCTACCTGTCTCACTCATATAGAGGCGGTTCTTAATTCACGCCCTCTTACTCCTCTTTCTTCAGACCCTAACGATTTTTCGGCACTTACTCCCTTTCACTTCCTAATTGGACGGCCATTCTTATCAGTACCACATCCTCAGGTGACTGAAGCCAACATCACGCGACTGGATCGCTGGAAGAGAATTCAGCACATCAGACAGCATTTCTGGCGACGGTTTCATAATGAGTATACTTCTCTGCTGCAGGCCAAATCCAAGTGGTTTCATTCCAGAGGTGAAGTGATGATAAAGCAGAGTCCCTAGTCCTGATAAAGGACAAAACAACACTGCCTCTGCTCTGGTCCCTGGGCCGGGTCACGAAGACCTATCCTGGCGTAGACGGAGTCGCGAGAGTGGCCGAACTGAAGACGAAGCGGGGCACCATTCGTCGTGCTTTCAACTGCATCTGCCCGCTTCCAATCGACAATTGAAGACTTCCCTTCAACCCGGGGAATATGTTGGCGCATCACATATGCGCGGGCGTCCGCGGGGCAAGCGCGGTGTGTCGGGGTACTGAACCCGCGACGCGACGGCCGCCTGCGCGCCCTCCGCACCACTCAGCTCACAGACGCCAGCCATTACGGACATTCCTTTGTTTATTTCCACCTGAGTTGATTGTGTAAATTATAGCAATATACCTATTTTTAATACAGTCCACTCTTTCATTATAAAGTCCAGTTGAGCCCATTCACGAGTAATAAATAAAACAATAATAACGTTATACTACCTACAAAAAAGAAAATAAAGATTAAATTTAATATCGGTTGACCCTATATTCCAAGTTTCTCTAACTCGCCTTTCGAATTTAAAGTTATAGCTTGGTATTTATTGACATGAATCGACAGTTTGTTTCCGTTTATCATGACGAATGAGTCGACTCCAGAGATCCTTCAAACTGACCTGGGATATTTGCCTTAGCTTATTCCGTTTTGCCGCACAGAGAGAAGGACTGTATCCCAGCAGTGGGAACATTAAAAGGCTGATGGTGATGATGATGATAATTCCGTTTACTGGCATTCATAACTTTTTTACAAGAACATTGCAAACAAATTGTTCAAAATAACAAAAATCGACTTCTGTCGGTGATTTCTTCAATAAAACTCACTTAAAACAAAACCTAACTCTCCTCTCAGCCTATCGCCACAAACCAACACCCAGCCATAAATTACCCACAAAATAGCCAATAAAACTTAATTCTGGCAAAAGCCTTTATTACGGTATTAAACGTAAATTAATAGTCGACTTTATGGCCACAACACACGCCTACTCCACTGGGAGATTCGCTGGTCAGCACTTCTTGGAGATGTCCTCATTAATGAGCTCTTCAATACACCTTAAGAGAGCTATCAGGGCATTAATATCGGATAGATAGAGTGTATACGGCTATTTTAAATGGTCAACTTGTCACTTGTATGGTACCAGAGGGGTAACCATAAGCTCTTAGAGTAAGGTTATTTCGAGTGTGCATAAGGGTCTGATGTATATGACTTGTATACATCTGTCCCTCTTTCCCAGTCGCACCATGATAGTTTTGACACGTCATGGTACGGGCGCAGTTTGTTTTAATACAACATCGTTTTAATCTATCTATGAGCATGGAATTGGAGAGACCGCCAAAATCGCGAAACAAGTAGAGTTTTGCTTCTGCTCTATTTCAGGCCAACACTCTCCAGTCTGTGCTCTAATCTGCTCTGGACCTCTAGGCCACTCTCAGCAACGGGCACAATGTCATCGGCAAACAGCATACACCAGGGTGTCTCGTCTTTCGTACTTACTTTTAATAAATTATTCTTATTCTTAATCTTACTCTTATAATTATTCTTATTCTTATTCTTATTCTTATTCTTATTATTATTCTTATTCTTATTCTTATTCTTATTCTTATTCTTATTCTTATTCTTATTCTTATACTTATACTTATTCTTATTCTTATTTTTATTCTTATGCTTATTCTTATTCTTATTTTGTCCTTTATTTAAATTCGTTTCTTATTTTATACATTTTTAAATATTTTTGTAAATCATACAGAATAAAAAAAAAACATTTAAAAATATACAAAATAGAGACCCACCGGTATCGGGAACAGGGTCCAAGCTACCGGCGGTCAGGGCTCCAGAGAGAGGAACCTCCTAACAATGCGAGCCGTGTCCAGCAGTACTGCTTTCTGGATCACGCCCTTGATCCAGCCGCCTAACGAGAGCCTCCTAAGGTGTTGGTCGAGGCTCGTGGCTATTAACCCATTGGCTGACACGACTATCGGTACAATGATCGCTGTGTCCACATCCCACATGTCGACAACCTCGCGAGCCAAGTCAAGATACTTGATTTGCTTATCTTTCTCGGCTTTCACGAGGTTCCCGTCATGCGGGACAGTTATGTCAACAATCATTGCACGCCTCTCGATTCGGTCCACCACCACTATATCAGGCTTATTGGCTACAATAGTCCTATCAGTGATGATGGACCGATCCCAGTACAATGTGATATTGCCATTTTCGAGAACTGGGTCGGGCACATACCTGTAGTACGGTACTTCCGATGCCACAAGAGTGTATTTCAGAGCAAGTTGCTGGTGGATGATCCTAGCTACAAGGTTGTGCCTATGCAAGTACTCTTCGTTAGCTAGGCGAGAACATCCAGAGATAATGTGGCGGATCGATTCACCCGGGCGGTGACATGCCCGACAGATGTCAACCGTGCCATCCTTCACAATAAATATCCGGTAGTTATTCGTCATGATAACTTCGTCCATAATTGCACAGACAAAACCTTCGGCTTCCCCAAAGAGGTCACCGAAACGCAGCCAGGCTACGGACGCTGCTTCGTCCACATCGGACCCATGTAGGGCCCGAAAAAAGCGTCCGTGAAGCTCCTTACTCTGCCATACTTCCCTGCGGTCGTTAGTGTCAAGCACTACAGGCTTGCGCCAGTTCTCATTCGCCAAGGAGAGCGGGGTGAGTCCCTTGTCCACTGCTACTACATTTCGATGCATACCCACGTCGGTGTGTAGAAAATATTCCCTGAGATTGCATATCTCGCGGTTGTGGAGGTTTTTAGCATTTAAAAAGCCTCGGCCTCCACACTTCCGCGGGATATACAATCTCATGACCGACGATCGTGGGTGATGCATTCGATATGCAGTCAGCAGTGTACGGACCCGCCTATCCAGGGCGTCGAGTTCCGTTTGAGTCCATTTGAGTATGCCGAAAGAGTACATCAATACCGGCATGACCCAACCGTTGAAGGCGCGCACCTTGTTTCCGCCCGAAAGAAGGCTATTGAATACCTTCTTCAGGCGGCCACAAAAGCGTTCCTTCAATGATTGCTTCATGTCAGTAGTGCTGATACCTAACGCTTCCGACATACCCAAATATTTATAGGTTTCGTTTGGAGAGAGGGATCTCAGGTTTATGGAATCCGCGAGTTGAATGCCTACGGATTCCACAATCTCCCCTCGCTTTACATGCATGACCGCACATTTGTCCACACCAAACTCCATCCTGATGGCGTTACTAAAAGTTTCAGTTACCTTCAGTAGCTTCATCAGCTGAAGATTGCTGGGGGCAAAGAGCTTCAGGTCATCCATGTAAAGGAGGTGAGATATAACCTGACCACCTCTCTTCAACCGATAGCCTAGCCCTGAATTCTCCAGCAGCATGCTTAGAGGATTCAGGGCTAGGCAAAACCAAAGTGGACTCAAACTATCGCCCTGGAATATACCTCGCTCGATCCTTACAGGTTCGCTATTCCTCTGGATATTTCGACATCCTGGATAGCGAAGGACTGTGCTCCATTGCCCCATACACGACATCAGGAAGGTGCGTAGAGTTGTATCTATTTTATACAATTCCAGCACCCTCATGAGCCATGTATGAGGCACCGAGTCATAGGCCTTCTTATAATCTATCCAACGGGAACGCCGAACCTGTTGGCTAATGGCCATATCAATAAGGAGTAGCTCCTTAGTACCGCGGGACCCGTTCCTACATCCATTCTGAGAGACCGACATGATCGAGTTATCGTCGACGTGTTTATTAATTTTAACTCTCAAAATGGATGTTAGAACCTTATAGACCGTTGGTAAACATGTAATAGGTCTATAATTTTTGGGTTCCGCGGTGCTACCAGACTTGTGGAGCAGGTGGGTTATTCCTGTTGTAAGGAACTTGGGTAGCGAACCAGACTCCAAGGCTGCCTGGTACTGAGATGCCAAACGAGCGTGCGATCTTTGTAGCCATTTGATCCAGAAGTTGTGCAGCCCGTCCGGCCCTGGAGATTTCCAGTTCGGCAACGGACGGACTGCACGGGCTACATCTTGGGGGCTGATCGTGATAGCCCCCATTTCTTGTATTGGATCGCACGCTCGTTCGACCTCCCGAGTCCATTCACCTTCGGTGTGACTGACAGGCACCGACCAGATGCTGCGCCAGAATGAACACATAGCGTCATCATCCGGCAGGCGCGTATCAGTCACACCTTGGTCAGGTCGCTCCCAAGCCCGATAAACCCACCTTTCATTACTTTGGAATGTACGATTCTGGGTGTATCGCTCCACTCTCCGCCTGTACCTACGATTTGTACGAATTGAATACGATTTGCCCATGCAAACACTTTTTGCTTCAGGAAGTCGATGCGCTCTGTGACACGCGATATATAGTCTCGGGGGCTGACATCAGTCCCCGAAAACGCCCGTCTCACAAAGCGCATCACTCTTGGGCGATTATGGCCCTCCCTGAAACAAATTAGTTTGCCGATGAGTGCTCTGGCCCCACCAATACGACGCTCGATCCTGTACTGCCAAGCCGGTACGGCTGGTTTCGGTCGTGTAGCTCTGTCATCTGAAAATTTGACGTGGGCTACACGACATGCCGCTACAGCCGCGCAGTACATGATCGAATGTGTATCAGTAAGGTCTTCGCAGTCATCAATCAAATAGTTTGACAACTGCGAATCCAGAACAGCCACCAGCGCCCTATTTTTGTTATGCATGGGCAAACGAGGTAATCGTGGCCTAACTTCGGGTGGCATGTAGCGATACTCCCGAATAGCACACTCCAAAGCATTCCTCAATTCCTCATTGCACTGGGTACTTACGTTTGTAACCCTGTCACTACTCTCCTCGTCAGCGTGGTAGGACTGTGGTGGCACCACAGCCTGCGACGATGGGGCAGTGACACGGTTACCCATTTCAGTTCGGAGGCGATCAAGTACAGTATCATCCAACATATGATTACGCTGGATGACCCGCACCTGATCCGAAAGTCGTTGGGCCGAAACGTTGACGGCTGGCTCAAGCACCTGAAACAAAGAGAGCATCCGGACACGGTACGCGGTCAGGTTGTTTCCTCCCTCTGTAGCCCCAAAGTATGCGCGCATGACATTTTACATTTTTTTACATTTTTTTCTTATTTTTATTATTATTCTTATTCTTCCTACATATGTAGTTGCTCCATGTAAAATACTGATATCCAACTGGATACAGTAACAATGGCAGTTGACCCTAACATAAAAAGTTGGGAAAAGTCTACACAGACATATTTAATTATTTTACTTTGCAAGTATTCCCTTCCTTAAGGTAATTTGATTTTCTACACGTGGATCTTGTATATTAATATTATCCTTAATATATTAAGTTTTCTTCCTCATTATGGAGTAAATGTCAAAGCTTATAATGAGGTTGAATGTCAGGAAGAGATTATTATGCTTATTATCCCTCTACGCGTTTTCATTAAGAAAATACCTTTATAGCAAAAATACATACACAGTTGAATTTATTTATTTTTATATCTAACCGTTTAGTCCCACTGCTGGGCAAATGCCTCCCTCAGATTTTTCTCCCGTGTCGTCTCGCACCAACTCTCATGGTGGTTCACAAATAGGTGGCGAGATGATTAAGATGTGCTTTATCATCTCGCTATCTATTTCTGGGCCGACCTCGACGGTGCCATCCATCTTCAGAAACTCAAAGCGTGGAGATTCAGTAGATCCAGAGATTACCCCTTACAACTTTACAAACTCACAAACTTTACCTCTTTATAATATTAGTATAGATTTCACTAGTTAGGCACCAAGTAATAGTAGACAGTGAGTAGTAGTAGTGTAGTGTGAGTGAGTGAGTAGTAGTAGTAGTTGTAAGCTTAATACCATCAACCAGGCACAAACCCTGACTCTGGGCGGCTACTCTGAAATTCCAAGCCTAAAACAACAATAACACCTTGCCTGACACGGAAATCGAACCCAAGACCATGAGGTCTTGGTCTTGAGGCTCAGGATCACAAGTTAAACAAGACGCGCGGTTGAAAAACGTTTTGCTAATACTTTAATTGTGCGCACAGCTAAGGAGTGGAACTCACTGCCGGAATCTTTGTTCCCTGATAGCTACAACCTTGGGGTCTTAAAGTCAAGAGTGAACAGGTTTCTTTTAGGCATGCGTGCTTCACCGTAGACTTAATCATCGCTTACCATCAGGCGAGATAGTGGTCAAACGCGAGCTTATAGATTATAAAAAAGGCAATTGTGTTTGTGTATTTTTTGTGGGTGGAATTAGTACTCTCCAAAATTTGAGTAAACAGACTCCTCCTGGGTAAGCTCACTCCATCGCTGACTTTGTCTGTCACCTCTGACCTAGACTAGAGTCAAGAGCAAACCTATATCAAATCAAATAAAATAGATTAACAAGTACATAAATTATTCTGTTAAAGCTTACGTGAAGCAACAAACCACGAGTTTCTAGACCAAGAAGGCAATTAAATTTGTTACATAAAAAAAAAAAAATATGATTCTGTTAAGATTAGTGTCAATAGCATAAGTTTATGCAACAAAGCTCTTCATTAGTTACAGCCGTGTGTCACGTACAAGCGACCTAAGCGATGCAGGCGAAAATTTTCCGATAAAATTATCATAATGATACCTAGCGAGTGCCCTGGTAATGACAGAATATTCCCCCGCACCTGATACGACCCACATAATAGACTATCTTTTTAGTCTATTTTAAGTCTTTGTTAGTCTTCTTAGTCCATTTTTAGTATCTGTTACAGACTTTCTTTGTTGCTCGTCGATAGATAATTACGTCCGGGCGTGTATAAAAGATTGTGAAGATATAGATTTAATTTACTAGTGCTTTGTTGTCGATGCTGAAATAACTTACTTGAAACGTTTTTAGAATTTTAAGTTGCTTATATTCTATTGTTGTTTGTCTTGTCTAACCGTTACTTGGGGTCGACGCTGGTTGAGGTTTTTCTTCCCTTGTCTCCTTTCACGCTGGCGTTCATTCCCTTTTTTATATTATTTCTCACACAATCCTTCTTTTTCGACCATCTTCTCTATTTTCATCCATCCATATAGCCCTGACAATTTACTGGATACAAATTTCAGAAGTATCTAAACAATCTATTTTGAGATATGAAATGGCAACTAATTTACTCATACTTAATCACAAAATGAGCTGGAGTGATATATTAGACCTAATTATTTATTACTTAGCCATTAACCTGGCTTAAAGCCTACCTTTATACCTGAAAGCTATGCGACATTTTTGTCAGAGTGAGCCTCAAACCATGGACTGAATAACGAGGCATTCTTAGCCGTCACGACGTAATGGCAGATGCGTCAGCATCATTAGTTAATTACGTCGCGGTTACACCCAATGATAGTGCTTAAGGAGGCAGGAGGGTGATGAGCGGAGCGACAAGCGACTTTGACTGTCTGATTAGTGACTTCACTGCGTGCTGGTTTCATTATTTATATACACTTTACGGTACACAAAGATATATTAAAAGATATATTAGTTACAGATACAAGAAACCACAAAGGCAAATTAAAATTTAAAAAAAAGGCAGATTTTTAATTATCTTATCACTCTACTAGATCACTTCCAGGCAACGTGGAATGGACAGAGATTGCCATTATCCACCTCCATTCGATTTAGGACCTAGTTGGGCATCATAGCCCTTGTCCCTTGTCACATGGGGTTGGAGCAACACGTTTCATATTCTCAATGGACGCACGGTTGGCGCAGTGGTTGAGCGATTGACTGCTGCGCTGCGTGTCGCGGGTTCGATTCCCGCACGCAACAATTATTTGTATGATCTACAAATAGGTCCTCCGGCTCTGGGTGTTTGTGTATGTGAGTTTATATGTTTGTAAACGCACCCACGATACAGGAGAAATTCCTAGTGTGGGGCAACGTTTTAAAAAAAATCAAATCAAATCAAATCATTCAACAAAGTTTAGTAGAACCGTGCAACTTAATAAATAGGTCAATGCAAAGCTATTTACAAGACAACAGAGTAAAACAAACTTTTACATCGTAAGAAACACCTGCAGTATTTTCCATCATTCATCTTGTTCTATAAAACTAAACTATGTCACACTATACTTATCCTTTAAACGAAACAAAATATTTCGAAGTTCGGCAAAGATCGTGAACTAATAAAAACGTTACCATCCTCAATACGCGTTTAATTCCAAAAATTACTTACCCAAGTACTGATTCCGCTGCTATACTCCGGCTGTAACCTCTCAATCAGACACTGTCACTGTGTCCCCGCCCTAACAAGTTAATGGTGTCTGTTCCACTGAGATACGGTCGAAACACTCTGCCTACGACACTATTCTACGTAAGGCCCTATAACCTGTGCCTGGGTTTTATTTAACAGCTTTATTTTTAAGAGTCCCAAATGAGGGGCAGTTTTCGATGGTTGATATAACTCCGTAACTTCTAATATTATGCCAAAGATGTTAGATCCAATTGCCTAATAACTCTGTCTGAATGCTGCATACATTTACAGTCCTTGGCATTTTTTTGGGTTTGCCATCCACATTTCATAATTATGATTTCAAATCGGAATCACTCAGATCTAGGTACAACTTTCGCCTCTCTCTCTTTCTTCTATATCGCGTTATTCTTCTTCCCGGTTCCGTTAATTGTTAATTTTGGAGTTTTATCATCACCGTCCACACTCCGACTCTGCACTACTTTTCTTATGCCAGTATCCATGTTCTTGTGTGATCCTCATCAATTTCATCTGCACACTTCAGCGCAGCAGGCGGCGCGCGGCGTAGCGCAGCGCAGAAATCTCTCCGTAGGACAGACGAAGCAGAAATAGGTTAAATCAGCATATTATTATATTGCGAGGCGACACAGCTTAGTTCAGTAGTCGGCAGCGGCGTCTTGGGTGCGGGAAGTGTGCTAGTATGTTGAGTTCTGAGTCCGATTCCCAATTCGAAATTAATAATCTACTATCAATTAAAGCGCAAGAGATTTTTTTTTTAAATGTCCGCCTGCCACACGCGTGACGGTATCGACACAATCGTATCGCATCGACAACTGAGTGCAGGGCAGAGCAGACATGTGCCTGCGCCGCTTCATACGGCGATCCGTACTCGTTCATACTTTACAAAATCTGCGCTGCACTGCGACGCCTGGATCTCACCGTGCCTTAATATCGGTGAATCTGTCACCAGTCTGGTCAAGAGGAACCGTGTTACCTAGTTATTGGATTGAGACCAGATAGGCAGTCGCTCGATGTAAAATACAGGTACTTAGCTGGATCCGGTTAGACTGAAAGCTGACACCAACATAGGCAAAGCTAGGCAGATTGCTAGAGTATCGGCGAATCAGGTAGGCCACCAACAGTCACGAAGCCAGCACAATATTTTTTAGTCCGTCTTCTTTATGGAAAATTTTATTTCCGAATGGGGAGATCTAACCAGAACACCAAAAGCAATATCTAATTAAGGATAATGAGATCTTTTGTGGACAGCATTGCTGTTTTTATCTTTATATCTATCACTAACATTAGTTCGATTGCCACCCGTTTTAAAATCCGTTAAATGCCCAATTACTGCAACAAACTATTACTGATTTAATTGAAGTAAAAACGTTTGACCAACTTTATATGTATTGATTAGTGTGTCAATTGTACACATTAATCAATACATATAATAAATCTGTAGAAAAGTAATTTTTGTACATCGAAAATATTTCCAAAAAAATAGCCAGGGTGTTAAAGGATAACCAACAGAACCTATTTACGGCATTTTTGGAAACTTTGTCTGTTTGTCTGTCTACCTGTTTATCTGTTTATTTGTGCACGCATCACGTGAAATGTACGAAACCAATCTACATATTTATATACATAAAAATTGTGAGTAATTTGAAGAATTACTTAGTTTTAGTTTCATCGCAATTGGTTCACTCTATCAAAAGTTACATGAATTTAAAGTGTTCAAGAAGTAAAATTATAACAACACACGCAATTCAGATACTCGGACAGTTGAACTCGATATTCGATAGATGGCGTTGTGCATTTGAAGTCATTTTCTGAATGACGGTGTTTAGATTATCCGCGAAAGAATGGTAGATAGGTAAGTAAGGTAGGCAGGAAGGTAAGTAGGGTAGGGTTGGCAGACATGACGGGAGCGAAGCCGTGGGCACAGCTAGTTTGTAAATAATAAACTGAAACAAATTTAATCATAATAATCCTTATTTATTGATATCATAATTATTCAAAATCCTGCATCATGAATCAAATAAATATCAAACATGTAATAATTAGCTACGAAACTCTAAACCAGCGTATGACACTGTTGATACGCGGCCGGCGTACAACGCGGTAGGCCACAATTATTGGTGATTAATACGCCGTACGAGTATAAAACCATGTTCTCTCTATATCTCTCTATATGGGTTAATGAACCCAATAATTAGTGACTATGGTGAATTCACTGAACTGAAAGAACAGGTCATTATTTTGGTGAATTCATTGTATTTGTATTGTGTACTATATACACAATACTAACATTACTGAATACACTTCCATTACATAAATAAATTGATATAAGCATTTGGTTTGGCTTTCAAAGTTTCAAACGCCTTGGGTATTATTGGGTCCTAAGCTACTTGAGTCGCATTACGAAAGCAAATTCCTAAGTTTTATGTACTTACTCCGTTTCACCGTGCACTACTGAAGATAAATATCTCCCAAGCGATGCCAATAGACCGGTGCTGTGCTTCTCGCACCCAGCTGATACCCGCGACCTATACTCGTACGTCCATCGTTATTATAGGTACGTGAGGCCTTAGTGCGAGTTTTTATTCACGCTCAATCGCGTTAACGTAAACTACAATTTGTATTGAAATTGGATAAGCGCCGTTTGGTGACGGCAAGGCAAAACCTCTTTTTTTGTATACATTTTGACATAAGAGATCGTTGACGATATCACGAGTGAGTACGTTAAAAAACTCGCACTAAGCACAGTGATCGCAACTCCAGAACCAACTCACTACGGTTTGTAATCTGTAAATTCAACATCATTTACTTTATACAAGTACTTTATAAAGCCATTTCAATATATCCCCTGACTAAGCATAAAGTCAAAATCCTACTTACCTTGTGGTTGCAGAAGTTAACGTATGACGAGACTGAGAATCTTATTGCTATCATAACTTAGAATCGAAATGAATAAATTCGTGTATATGAATGGATTATCCGTATAAAAATGTATAAAATTACAATTAAATTTTAATTTTTTATTCATTTAATTATTAACGTATTATTCAATTTATTGTTATATTATATGTAGTATTCTATTTAATTTCAATATTATATAATAATATTATTATTATTCAATTTGATGTTCAAATCTTATTCAATTTAATGTTCAATGTATTACTTAATTGTATTCTTAATCGTTTATAATGTTTTGTGTAAGTACTTGCATGATTGTCTATGTTGTATGTTTTTTTTCTGGAGGAACATTGACTCCTAAAACACAGGCCCCAGGTCTAGTTTAGGAGGCAGCAGTTCGGCCTTGTTTTTGTCTCTCTGTACAACATTTATTATTTAAAAATCTGTGTACTGAATTATTTTAAAGTAAAATGTACAAATAAACAATTTATTTATTTATTATTTAAGTATAGCTATCAATTTGTCCTTTCTAATGGATTTTCGCCCATACTAAACTAGTTAGGCGTGTTTTTATAAACCTAAAGTAACATCTCACCATTCTCTGTCACACCCTTTTAACTACGCTGAAATGCACTACGATAACTTAGAATTATGCTCAGCCTGTAAGTGAGAACAGAATGGTACGTACATTGAGGGAGTCAGTCGTTGCCTACCCACGCATCGAGTGTAAGGGACTGTGTAGGCGTTTCTTATATAGTATAAATATCAACGAGACTAGCAAGCTTCTTGATGAAATACGACTAGCTAGTCTCTGGGTCGGAACTGTTAAATATTACAGAGTGAGATAATGTTTTATTAAGGCGCCTCCCCGAGCAAAACGCCACGTTAGTCGTTTTTGTGCAGTTTTTAAGAGCTATCTACTCTTTATTTAAAAAGAAATATCAATTAATAAAAATACATTAAATTTCTACATAATATGGATTCTAAACTGGTAGTATACTTTTTTTTATGAGGTATACTTTCACGAATCTCCTTCCAACAAAGCCATAAAAATGAGAAATAATTATTGATAGCATGCATCTCCTCGTAAAGTGTTCATTCATTATTTTTTGTACTAACACTAATGGATAGACAATTCGATAACGAACATTTTGTAAGTTTTTTTTCATTAGGCCAATATTCGATTTTATAAAGATTTTATTCTAAAATCTGGGCGTATTCAATACTGTAATCCATGTGCCACCAGTGCCACTAGGCCAATAGGAATGCTTATATCTCATGCTGATTTTTTGATCAGGGTACGGCCTTAAATTAGATAGGGCTTTTGCTTTGCATTATGAAGAGATTAAAATGTGGTGTTCACTGGTATCACTAGTTAGGGTTTGGGGTTTATAGTAAAACAAGCAGATTTATCAGTAAGTAGAAAGCATTGAGTGCTGACGTCTAGTCACCGCTTGGTACAATTTAATACTGAGTAGACGTAACCACTCGAAGTGCTCCTACATTTTTTAGAGGATAGCACGTCTATCTTGCAAACATTGTTAAAAGAATTGTAAATAACTAATTAAATAGTTTTACCCGCGGCTTCGTACAGGAATTGTAAATTTAATCGGGAT
The DNA here is from genome assembly GCA_948252205.1 of Orthosia incerta. NCBI lineage: Eukaryota > Metazoa > Arthropoda > Insecta > Lepidoptera > Noctuidae > Orthosia > Orthosia incerta. Next base: position 2,645,932 of record OX411742.1, on the reverse strand, counting down.
TAATATAGCCTGTGACACTCAAACATAGTGTAGGTTTAAGTCAGTTAAATAATATGCATAACCGTAGTACTTCCAGACTTTATGTTTATCAAACACAAAATGTTATCTCAAACAATGTGAACAAATTTAGTCCGGCCTGCTACTGAGAATCGCCCGATTTGCAAACCCAAAAAACCTTTGCCCGACACGGAAATCAAACCCAGAACTGTCTGCTCAGTAGTAGCGCTTAAGACCACAACGAGGCAGTCTAGTTTAACAAACTAATTAGTCCTTTTTCTTTGTATATAGGTCAGCTGAACCACAAGCAATGCACTTTCCGTAACTACAGGAGTTTCCTTTGCTTTATGTCACATTTTAGCAAAACTTTCGCAACTTAGCAGAAGTCTTAGAATTTTTATGCCTCCTTAAGTGCTTATGACCTGATTTCCAAGTTTGCTACCTACTTCGGAGTTTGCGTGGTTTTAAGAAAGATAAAAATGTAGATCTTTGTCAGCGGGATTGTCTTTTTCTTTTTGTTTTCCACTTAGTGATTCCAGCCCTTTTGGGCAAATCTCATCCGTACTTTTTTTTTCTTAATGTTAATGTGGTGGCAAATGATAGTGTCTCATAATTTCACTAAGCAAATGAGTCCTTAGACCATTAATTCATACTTAATTACCACATTATTTCAGTTCCTAAAAGTCATGAAAATTGGTGGGCATTTTTAACCATTTACTGAGCATTGCCTCTTTTTCTCAGCCTCTTATCAGCAGGTCTTAAAATAACATTCGATGGCCTCAAAATATGACCCGTTTCTAAATTATGGCCGAGTCTTAAAATATGGCCCGGTCTCAAGCTGTTTGCTCCTCTTAAAGCAAACAAATATGCGGCCGAAGATACGTTCGCACGTAAAGGTCCTGCCATTAGGGCTGTCTCATATTTTTGCTGGGAGCTCAATAAGCGGAGGCGCACCCAAGTTTGCCAACCTCTTCTAATTAATTTCTACTCCGTGCCGGTAAAGTGGGAACTTTGTGTATGGCTTTAGTTATAAGCGTGCGGGATTTTCGTTTAGGTTTGCTATTTGCTAGATGGAATCGCTGAAATTGGGGGATCATCTAGATACAAGAAGAGGAGTGCTGCTTATTGTGTTGGTGCTTGGGGGAGGCCTACCGATGACCATCAAGAACGGTATATCGACCAAATGATGACTACCGGCGTCTTGCGTTAACATCATAATTCAATACCTCTGAATCTTCAACAATTCTTTAATTTTTTTTCAGCAAGAACGCTGTTTAAAAAATAGGGCATGAAACGATTGAGATTTTCCACGAAAGTATTTTAAGTATTTTTTTTCCAATGTACCCTAGACCTGATTTATTAATTATATCATGATCAATCATGCATGTTTTAGGTCTCAACTACAATCGCAATAATTACATAACTTAGACCACAAGTTTATGGGACTTTACACGGGCGATAGTGTAACTTTACTGAGCTCCGAATTGGTGAGATTAATTCTATAACAAAAGCGTTTGATCTGGCCGAGTGGCACTCCTGACTGCGTATGTAAACCGTTGAAGATTGTTGTTTCTTACACTGTTTGTTCTTTGAAAGGCTGAAGTTGGCCTTGGTGTCTATGTATCATTGCGGTTTTGAATGTTGATGAAGTAAGAAGACACACGATGCTGCCAAAGCAAGACAGTATTATATATTTCAAAGATAAGTTTTAAGTGACGTTTGCGAAACATTTTCTTTGCGAATGAGGTATCATTATGAACTTGTGATGAACTAACTACCTGCATATCGATCCTGATAAGATGGACAGCACACCAAAAGGAAAAAGTGTGTAGAGCAGGCAAAGGCACCAGTTTTTTTTACCAAGCAAAGAAAATTGGTGACCATCGGCACCAATGGAGACACATGTAGGTGCATTATCGCTACTAAGATTTTTTTTCCCTGAATTTTGACTTACTTAATCATGTTTCTTTTTGACACACCTTGGCCCAAATAATCAAAATGTTTTGTTGCAGAAGAAAAACGACATACAGATCCTTCACGTCCTACTAAACGAAACTAATACTTGCCATGCGGTGACTGGCTAGCCTACATTTTATTCCAACATAAAAATTTGAGACACGCCTTTTAGATTTATTTCGACCGCAGTTATGAAAGGTCTCGACGTGGTCTGAAAAGTTAGGCAGAAACCAAGACAGACTCAGAAACAAGTCAATATTGAATTGTTGAGTTTAGATTTTATCTTTGTACTGAAACTTGAATTGGTATAGTCCCAGGATTACTTAGAATATTGAGTTTAAAAATTATATATTTTAAATCTAGACCGGTTTTATAAATATGTATGTTGACGTCAGTTATCTTTTTAACCGACTTTCCAAAAAGGAGGAGGTTCTATGTTCGGCTGTATGTATGTTTTTAATGTGTGTTCACCGATTACTCCGTCAATTATGGCCTGATTTTGAAAATTCTTTATTGATTGAAAGGGTATACTTTCGAGGTGATCCTATTGTCACAAAATCAGGATCAGATGGCATTATCTTTTCACAATATATCGTAATATTATCGTCTCACAATTCAGTGACAACGTATAATAATTCAGTGACATATTGATTCTGCAAGTATATAATATTTAGACACGCCTCCGCAAAGACACTATGGCTGGAAATATATTTCAACACTACCCACGCAACCTCTAACGCCTTGTGACAACACTGTTACTGGAAATTGTCTAGTACAGCTCACGCTACTGGAGTCAACAATGCTAGGAACCGTCAGAGTTGTGATTAAAATGTTATTAAAGTTACAAATTAAGTTTGACGTTGTATTAGGTACAGCTAGTCTTATAAATGTAAATCTTTGAACGACATATTTATTTAAAGTAAAACAGAAGTAAAATTTATGAAATCTTCTTAGCTAATATTGCATAACCGGCCACAGGCTTTATTTCTGCTTTATGCTAAAAAGCAGATTATCGTATCATTATTGACAATTTTGTTGATGTGTGTTTTTGATTTAATCGACTTATGACGCTGACAGTACTGATTTTAAAATATGAATAACAACGTTTGTATTATCAAAGTTAAAGTTTCAAAACATAAATTGGGTCAGTGCAGCTGGGCCAAACCGGGCCAGGGATGGGCCCTAACATGCGTAGCTCAGAGGGGATTCCGGGGTAGTGTTTTAAAAGGTTTCGGGGTTGCTTCCATGTGCTGCGTGATCACCGTGGTGGTTATAGTTCATCAAAAACTCTACACTGCCTGGTATTTTCCCAAATGTCCAGGCATGTTTTGAAGGTTACCTGACAATAACAAAAAAAAGTTTTACTGAATATTCACAAAGTACTAGCTCAAAGATACAAGTAATTTTACAAGGAGCAAGCAAGGACGAGCAAGGTTCATCAATTATGTAAATGAGAATTTTCTAATCTAGTGGTTCTCAAATTTTTACCACACACAGCAGAATACAGAACATTTACTAAATTATGTTTCACACTTCGAAAATAACCGCAGCAAGATAAAATAATTTACTAAGGGTATTAACTTTTGAAACATCTTGAAATGGAAGTCCTTTCAAACTTTTCAAGCCTTTCAAGTGACAAAACTAAGACACAGAACCACAAGCTCTTGAATTAAAGGAGATTTTTTAGTATTAACTGACTTTCAAAGAATTGTAGCACTTAGACAATATGGTGACAGCATAAGGTCATTTTGTCATCATTACAGATTCAAGTGAAGACTATTTAGTAGCATGTTCTTACATCAGCTGTAAATTGGTAGCTCAAGGAAATCGTCATATTTTTTGTCTAAAGACGTCCACAACTGGACACAGACCTCCCCCAAGCGTCGTCACATCGACCGGTCCTTAGGTTCAAGTTTCTAGTGGACTCCCTCGGTCTTCATTACGTCATCGGTCCACCTTATTTATTTATTTAAATATTACTAAAATTTCATGCACAAAGGTACAATGGCGGAGTTAATTCCTTAGGTATTCACTACCAGTCAACCAAGGGTGGTGACGATAAAACATGGCAAGTGCATTGTTTAAATCCTGGCAACAACAAATTTAACAATAATAATATTTTTAAATTGCTTAAAATACTCATACATTTTTTATATGATACATATTTAAATAAATATATATATTTAATAAAGTTAATCCGGTAAGACTGGCAGCCGACCCCAATATAGTTGGGCAAAGGCTAGGCAGATGATGATGATTTAATAAAGTAATGAAAATAAGTTATCGAGATGACCCTTCCCCCCGCTGATGATATTGCAATTTCCGTTTGAAAGGAAGAATGAACAAAATAAGTAGTATGAGAAGGACTAAGAGCAGATTGTTGGAAGAACGCAGAATCCTAGCGTGAGAAGAACTTAAATATTGAAAGTGAGACATAAGGTTAGAAGGTTGGGTGGGAGAGTTGAGTAGGTAGAAAATCGTGGTTAGAGCGCACAAAGATCTTCTCTGGCGAATGGGTATCCATTTGAGCTCAGACATGTAGCTGTTCCTTATGGGAGGTCTTCCATTACTTCGTCTTTCGTTACGCGATCGTCACTCAGGAACCATCCAGGCTATCCGTTTCGATCAATGATGAGCCCTGGCTATATTAGTGTGGAACTGAAATAAATTAAATTCCTTTTAGCTGGCCAAATAATGAAAATAAAGGTCATTGTATAAAAATAAATCCTACAACAAAGACAAATGCGTAGGTACTTTACCTAAAAGAGAGCTTATCAGTAACCAAAACATTAGTTTAGCAGCCCATAAACCTGATTACCCACGATTAACCCGTATCAATTAACAAACGCACGTAAACACGTTTGTGGTTGCCGTTGAAGTTAACTAGTTAATGTCACATGAAAATGAAGCTAACGTAAACTTGTGCGCAATTACCGCTGTGACTAAAGTTAATTCGCACATATATTAGGAGAACGATAATGTTAATAATTGGACCCTTTTCACTAGCTGTCCACTAAATAGTTTCAATTGTAGTTGATAATTGTTTAATTTAAATTTAATGGTACAAACCATATCTATACCTATATTATTCCTACTACTAATATTGTAAATGTGAAAATTTGGATGGATGGATGTTTGCTACTTAATCACGCCAGAATGGCTGAACGGATTTGGATGAAGTTTGGTACAGAAATAGATTATAGTCTAGCATAGTACATATTTTATCCTGGTAGTATTTTCCCGTGGCCCAACAACCATGCGGGCGAAGTCACTGGCAAATTATAAAAGCGAAAGTTTCACTGCCCATATGCCTTTTCTACCCTTTCACGTCTACACGTCTCCACGAGCAGAAGCTAGTGTGGCTATGTTTTGATAAGCGGTATGCTCTCAACCTCAATAATTTGGGGTATCGTAAATTATGGATAAATCATCTTTCTGCCCTTGTCCCATGTGACTTGGGATCGGCGCAATACGTTTTCTTCTTCCATACCGTCCTGTTCCCCGTCAAGCCATCACTTTTCACACTTTTTATCACTTTTCTTTCATATCACTCCTCACACTGTTCATCCATCCATCTTTTCTTTGGCCGTCCCCTCCCTCTACATCCATCCACATTTATATTCATAACTCTTTTATTAACATGCGTGACCATACCAGGACAAAATGTTTCCTTTCAACTTTTCTGTCACTGGCGCCACTTTCAAACTTCCTCTAATATACTCATTTCTCACATTATCCATTCTCGTCACTCCGCACATCCATCTCAACATTCTCATCTCTGCTTCATGCAATCTCATTTTCATCCATCTTTTTCACAGCCCAACATTCTGATCCATACATTAGAACAGGTCATAATCATTGACTTGTAAATTTTCCCCTTATCGATAAAAATAAGTACATTTTATTCAAGATTAGCTGTCTCCCGCCGCTTCACTCCTATTTTATGAGAAAAGCTTTTTGCAAACTGGTAAAAATATCCTATTAATCCATCTTTACTAACAGCTTTAGTTTACTTATATGCTATCATCTCTAGTCCTTTAATGTGCCCATTGCTAGGAAACAGGCCACCTCTCTGTGAGAGGGGATAGGCCGTAGTGCACCACGCAGGTCCAGTGTCGGTTGGGGGATCACCGTTTTAAGAGCAGTGGTGATGAAATAATTTAGCCTTTTTTTATTTTATTTGTGATGGGTTTGCTCTTGTCTGACAGAGACAAAGTCGACGATGGAGTGAGCTTACCCAGAAGAAGCCTGTTCACTCTAACTTTGAAGAGATTCGGGTTGTATGCGTTCGGAAACACAGACGCAGGCAGTGAGTTCCACTCTTTTGCTGTGCGCACTATGAAGGATGTTTGGAAGCGCTTGGTGCGAATTGGTGGAATAGCAACTAGGTGAGGATGGTAACTTGCAGTGCGTCTAGATGTCCGATGGTAGAAGGGGCCGGTGGGATGAGGTCGTGGAGTTCATGAGCACACTCGCCAAAATACAGTCTGTAGAAGACCGACAAGCAGGCAACCTTACGGCGATGAGCTAAGCTGTGAAGCTTGGCATCCACCAGTTTGACTTCGCCAATTAGTCTCTTAGCTCTGCGTTCCACCGAGTCAAGCGCGGCAAGCTGATATTTAGCTGAGACATCCCAGAGGTGGCTGCAATACTCCATGCAGGATCGGACTTGCGCTTTGTAAAGAGTTAATAGCTGTCCAGGCATAAAGTATCGCTTCACTCTATTTAGGACGCCCAGTTTCTTTGCCGCAATTTGGGCTTTGTACTCGATGGAGGCGCGGAAGTTGAGACTGGATGTCAACTCCATGCCAAATGCCATAGACAAAGTAAGGCGCCTTATTATGTAATCTAATTATGTTAAGCTAATTAAGTTACAAACGAACTTTCACGTTTATAATGTTATGGAAGGATTAGAAATATATTCTAAAGATAACCTGCACATAAAGGTCATTCAGATTTCACGCTTTGTCTTAACAGGGAGCATGTTTGAACAAAGTAAATTAATCTTTCTAAGTTTTAATTTTAACACCAGTTAGGTTTCTAGTCGCTGAAAAAACACAAGTTTCTAAATTGTTCACAAACATTTTGATGAATGAAGGTCGTAACTATGTACCTACCTAGTTTTTTATTCATAAAACATCCACGTTTTCTTGGGATCTTTTGTTTTTTTTTCATAATTTTATCATGTTTCATCAAAAATCTTGTTTGTTATAGTTTAGATAAAAATAGTAACTCATTATTCTGCAGTAGAGTGTGAAGAAGTGAGTGTGTGTGTGAAATGAGAGTGAAGTGCGAGAAACTATGTAAATTACATAACAACAAAACATTCACTAAAGAATTTAATTAGTTACTCACATAAAGGTGTTCAATATCTTGTCTGACTTTAACATACGTCTCGTTCCTCATAACCAGTGAAGATTATCCAATAGGTCAGAAATATAAAAAAATATAAAAATTGTCTATCGTTAGGTCACAAGGCCTATTGCTGAGCTGCTTTCTCAGTGTGTACTCAGTGTAAATATTTGTTTGATTTATGGCAATATACTATACTAGCTGTGCCCGCGGCTTCGATCCCGTCATCTTTCTGCCAACCCTACCCTATAAACCTTCCTGCGTACCCTACTTACCTACCTACCAATTTTTTTTAAGGGTCAATATTTTTTCGCGGAGAATCTTAACACTGTCATTGAGAAAATGACTTCAAATGCACAACGCCATCTATCGAATATGGAGTTCAACTGTCCGAGTATCTAAATTGCGTGTGTTGTGATAATTTTACTTCTTGAACACTTTAAATTCATCTTACTTTTGATAGAGTGAACCGATTGCGATGAAACAAAACAAAGTAATTCTTCAAACTACGCACAATTTTTATGTATAAAAGTTATTTACATTGGTTTCGTACATTCCACGTGATGCGTGCACAAATAAACAGATAAGCAGACAAAAATTCCAAGAACTGTCGGAAATAGGTTCTGGTAGTTATCCTTTAAGTACAACCCTGCTTAGCTCTTCAAGGAATTCAGATGTGATGTTGTGTTTCATGTTATTTCCTAATTCAGATGTCAGGACATTGGAATAATAAAATACAGACACTTTATTTTAAGTATCTTTTTTTTCTTATGAACAAAACCCAACATACACGATCACGAAAACATGCAAAAACCAGTTACAGCCCCTCCAACATATTTCGCCTGAGTAAACAAGTAAATTTCACCAAACTCGTTGGCAACTTGCGTTGTTCGTTGTACATTATCGTCATATTCTACTGAGGATCTTTGGAACAACCAACAGTTTATGAGTTTATCCTATCGAAGTGATGGAGTTTAGAAAACTTTGCCAGTTTTGATCTTAATGATTTGTGTTTTTGTTGCAGGAAGGTTGGCGTTTATGATACAGATTGTTAGGCTAGTCTAATAAATGCTGATAATGGGGAGGATGTTTTTATAATTTAATTAAATACTTGTTGCCAAAGGAATCTGTTTATCGAAATAGGCTGAAGACTCCTGTCAATAGCCGCATCGGCAATGTAAACATAGAAAATAAAAATTTAATACCATTACATTCCTTAGGCTAGCCGTTACGTTGGTCTACGGAAGTCTTAACGTTCTGCTGGAAACTCTTTCATATCATATCAATCGGCGTTCCCGATAAACTTTGCCTAAATATATACCTGGCATTTACCGTAAAATGAGTTAGGCTTAAACAGGCAAAACAAAGAAGAAATGGCAGAGAAATTAAAAAGCACGCTTTGTATCTAAACAAAATTTAACTTCAGGATTCCTGTAAAATATTAAGGAAGTTATCTCCTACAAGTGGAATTTCAGCCACAATACACCTCTAAAATTTAGTACAACCCAAAGGAAATGTGGTACACAGCTAAGTGTAGCTGTATTAAGCTGAACACAACGGATATTAGAGGGTGCGACACGGATGGAAGGTTTCGAAGATCGTGCGGGATAGCGGATGCCATCAAATGACGCTATGAAGGCTAGAGCCTTAGATGCCAGGGGTGGCCAAACCGGTACCGCAATCGACTGGTCTACCGCAGGAACTTGCCGAGTCAATTCGAAATCGGAAATTGAAAGTTAAGAACATGTGACAGGTTTTTATGGCAAAGTAAATAATAGCAAGTTCTTTTAAAATTGGGTTATGCCTGAAATATGAATAATAAGCAGCTTTTGAAAAATACACATCATCATCTTCATCCACAGCCGGACTTCCTCCAATGCTGAACATAGGCCTCTCTTTACTTGTGCCAATCCTGTCCCTGTGCCAGCTTCATCCAGGCGTGATGGCAATAATGTAAACTCACACTCAAACTTATCCGTTCTATCTTAAGTAGGTCACTGCATTATTTTCCGGTTTATTGTTTTCCTTTCATAGCAAAAGGTTAGCTATCGACCACTTGATACCTCATCATCATCTTCTTGCCTTTATCTCATGCCACTTGGGGTCGGCGCAACACGTTTTCTTCTTCCATACCGTCCTATTCCCTGTCATGCTATCACTGACTCCTCCTCACACAGTCCATCCATCGTTTTTTTGGCCAGGGCAAACGATTTCCTTTCAACTTTTCTGTCACTGACGCCACTTTCAGAATTCCACTGACCATTTTGATACCTACTTACTCTTAAATACTTGGAGGTCGATCGCTGACTGGATAAATTCAAATGAAAGATTAATTTAATTTTACATAAACCTACATGGGCACTTGTGCAACGACAGAACCGATAAGAAAGCCCACGTTTATCTACTCTTTGCATAAGCTTGAGCACCCCTGCTCTATACACCAACCCAGCCCGAGGTGCGAGGCTTCCAGCCATAAAAACCTATTTTGTTAAAGGAAGTCTTCGGTATAGTACGAGCGGTTCTTGCTAGGATATTTTCACGATTACTGGTTTTGTGAAATTGGTTTTTAGTCGGTGTAGTAATATAATACCAAATTGGTATTGTGCTCAGTGAAAATCAGGCTTTAGAAATACACTCACGCCTTTTTCTCAAAGGGCAGGCAGAAACTAGCAAATTACATTCTCCTTAGCTTCGTTTAAGTTTTTACATCTAATCATATACGCACGCCGCGCCTGCTGTGAGTACCATGTACCATGCACCTGACCTCAATAAAGAAATATTTCATCGCCAAGTTATGTAGTACAGAGGCGTTCCCCCGAGGTTTTTCCTAAAAAATAAAACGATTGGCTATATAATTGTTATAGGAACAAAAAATTATGTTATCCTTCCCCTACATATATTTTGTAACTAGCTTTTCCCCATGGCTTCGCTCCCGTGATAAAAAAAAAAACCTTATCACTCAACAATAATGTATCTTTCTACTGGTGAAAAAATTTTCAAAATCGGTAAATTTGTTTTTGAGTTTATCCATTACAAACAATCACATCTTTCCTCTTTATAAAATCACCAAAAATACAATGACTACAAACACTATTCGGCCTAGCAAAAACGATAAAATAACAGCGCTAATCTTCCTATTCCACAAAAATAATATATCAACAAGAAGAACAGCTACGTCTATGACTAACAAAGTATTTTACTATTGAGCTGAATAAACACTGAGAATTTAACAATGGAGGACTAAATATTCATATTTTAACCTGAAAGACAATAAGGATCACACCTAACTTGATTTCATGGTGCCTGACGTGTTTCGAAATGGAATAATTAGTAAACAATCTTCTATTGCGAAGCCCTACCGCCCCTTCGTAGTTGGCCAGTGTCATCGCTGCCAGCTATACGGTCATAGTCAGACCAACTGCTATGCCACCCCCAGGTGCGTTAAGTGCCGAGTTGTCCACGGCACCTAGGACTGATCCCATCCCAAAAACCGCGCCGACTGCACGGAGCCTCCCACCTGCGTGCTATGTGACCAAGTCGTGTCCATGTGGTCACAGCCAATAATAAGGGTTGTCCACAACCCCAAAACTTGCGCCTAAAATGGCCAAGCGTTCCGAAGAGCGCCAAACACGTGCAGCTCCCTCCTCTCAAGCCCCCCCCTCCACCAATAGACCAACCCAGGTCTGATGGATCACCCCATGTGGCTCCCACCACTGCGCCGCCGAGAGCCTGTCCCAAGTAAAGCCCAACGCCAGACGCAGCGTCGCTGATATTATTATCAGTGCGTATGCGATCTGGATGACAGATGAGGCCCGATTGTTGAGACAGAAACGGTCAATGGGTACGCAATTAAGACGTACCCTATACACTTTCAATTAGAATATACGCAATTAAGGCGTAATCTTCAAAATCCTATGATTTCGCCAACTGAGGCATATTCTCTGACCCCTATGACCCCTTCACTCTGCTCCATAAGAGCCGTAGGGAGTAGTAAACAAACTAATAACACACAAACCGATTCATTCCATCCACGCCGCCGAGGCCCGTCGCGTGATTTTTCAATAAATGCCCGCCAGCCCGCGATTAGCTAAGCATTAGTTAAATTATTAGATTTAAAAGGAGTTTCTTATCCGTTCTTCCCCACGTAGGTAGTTGCCGAACGGATGGTAAAATCACTAATCAAGATCCAGCCAAAGTTGGCTGGGGGGACCCAGCAACGCCTTGAGCCGAGGTTCGTATCCCTGGGATAGCCCTCAGCGTTGTCACTTAGGCTTGGAATTTTGTGCCTGGCTGAAGGCTATATAGCTTAGTCTCCACAGGATCGCCCGGTAAAGCAGTAACCAATCACTTTGATTGAACTGCGAGAAGTCGCTTAAAAAAAAAAACAAAAGATCAACGAAATAATACAAATACTACGCTATTATCTGTATACATTTAATTTTGTCGTTATTTCGTTCAGATTTGGTAAATCATGATGACTAGCAGGGATAAGATCCTGACTAAATCAAGTATAGTTATCAACGTAGAGGATCAACAAATTATCTATTCTTGGTGTATCTTACCTTTTTATTGTCTTTAGTTCGCGAACATCTTCACCACATTATCTCTCCATTTATACCTTCATCTGTGTCCACAACTGAGCCTCACAAACAATTCCAATTTGTCCTAATGCCTGTATAAACGAGCCGTAGCTGAGAAAACTCCGCTCATTTATATAAAGCTGATGATACAGGGTTCAATTTTACTGTCATATTGCATAGGAGATCAACTTTTCCCTGACGATAATTCTCCACCTGTGTTTGTCCTTGGCGACGTGGAGTGCATCGTGCAGCTTGGTGTTCAGCGTTGCACGTATTTGGTCAGACCATCTGATCGGGCTTCGGCCCCTCGGCCTCTTGCCTTCGACCTTGCCTGTGATCATTAGCTGTTCGAGGTTATGACCATCCTTACGGGCAATGTGACCAAAGAACTCCAGGATTCTTCGCATGCAGGTGGTGGAGAACCTGGCCTTGACGTTCAGTTGTCGAAGGATAGACTCGTTTGTGCGAAACGCAGTCCATGGAATTTGAAGCATCCTTCGCCACATCTCGAAAGCGTCAATGCGATCACGATCAGCCTTCCTTAGCGTCCACGTCTCCGAGCCGTAACTAAAGATGTAGAACACAAGAGAGTTCACCAGCTTCATCTTTGTCATGCGAGATATGTTACGGTCTCTCCAGATTTGCTGCAGTTGGGACATTGCGCTTTTGGCCATACCTTTATATGCTATCATCTTTAGCCCTTTAATGTGCCCATTGCTAGGAAACAGGCCACCTCTCTGTGAGAGGGGATAGGCCGTAATCCACCACGCAGGCCCAGAGTGGGTTGGTGGATATCACATGTCTTCGAATGTTTGATTCTAGGACATGCCGGTTTCCTCACGATGTTTTCCTTCACCGTTTTAAGAGCAGTGGTGATGAAATAATTTAGACAAAGTAAAGCGCCTTATTATGTCATCTAAATAATTATGTTCAGCTAATTAAGTTACAAACGAACTTTCACGTTTATAATGTTATGGGCGGATTAGAAATATATTCTAAAGATAACCTGAACTTAAAGGTCATTGAGATTTCACGCTTTGTCTTCACAGGGAGCATGTTTGAACAAAATAAATTAATCTTTCTAAGTTTTAATTTTAACACCAGTTAGGTTTCTAGTCGAAGTTTGCTGAAAAAACACAAGTTTCTAAATTATTCACAAACATTTTTGATGAATGAAGGTCGTAACTATGTACCTACCTAGTTTTTTTTTCATAAAACATCCACGTTTTCTTGGGCTCTTTTGTTTTTTTTTCATAATTTTATCATGTTTCATCAAAAATCTTGTTTGTTATAGTTTAGATAAAAATAGTAACTCATTATTCTGGAGTATATGAACTGTGAAGAAGTAAATGTGTGTGAGAAATGAGAGTGAAGTGCGAGAAACTATGTAAATTACATAACAACAAAACATTCACTAAAGAATTTAATTAGTTACTCACATAAAGGTGTTCTAATTTCGATATCTTGTCTGACTTTAACTTTTGTCTCGTTCCTCATAACCAGTGAAAGTTATCCAACAGATCAGAATTATAAAAAAAAAATGTCGTCTATCGTTAGGTCACTAGGCCTATTGTTGAGCTGCTCTTGGTTCGATTCCTGGGGTGGTCGGTAAAGAGCTTTCGGTTTATCATCTGAAGTTTCTCAGTAGACCTGCAGTGTAAATTTTTGTTTGATTTATGGGAATATACTAGCTGTGCCCGCGGCTTCGCTCCCGTCATCTGTCTGCCAATCCTACCCTACTTACCTTCCTGCTGTCAGTCATCATTCTTTCGCGGAGAATCTTAACGACACCGTTCAGAAAATGACTTCAAATGCACAACGCCATCTATCGAATATGGAGTTCAACTATCCGAGTATCTGAATTGCGTGTGTAATTTTACTTCTTGAACACTTTAAATTCATCTAACTTTTGACAGAGTGAACCGATCGCGATGAAACAAAAACAAAGTAATGCTTCAAGTTACGCACAATTTTTATGTATAAAAGTTATATACATTGGTTTCACAAATATGTTATATACATTGGTTTCACAATCTGTTTGTGCACGCACTAATACACAAACAGATAAACAGACAAAATATCCAAAAATGCCGGAAATAGGTTATGTTGGTTGTGCTTGTGGATATTTTTTTTGGAAATAATCTCGATGTACAAAAATTACTTTTCTTCAGATTTATTATATGTATTGATGATGATGATTGATGATGATTACACGAGACTTAACATATTCGGTGGAATGCGTACTTACATATTATTTTAGGTAAGTACTATATAGGTACAACCCTGCTTAGCTCTTCGAGGAATTCAGATATGATGTTATGTTTCATGTTATTTCCTAATTCGGATGTCAGGATATAGGAATAATATAATACAGATACTTTATTTTAAGATACGATTTTCTTTCTTATGCACAAAACCCAACATACACGATCACGAAAACATGCAAAAACCAGTTACAGCCCCTCCAACATATTTCGCCTGAGTAAACAAGTAAATTTCACCAAACTCGTTGGCAACTTGCGTTGTTCGTTGTACATTATCGTCATATTCTACTGAGGATCTTTGGAACAACCAACAGTTTATGAGTTTATCCTATCGAAGTGATGGAGTTTAGAAAACTTTGCCAGTTTTGATCTTAATGATTTGTGTTTTTGTAGCGGGAAGGTTGGCGTTTATGATACAAATTGTTAGACTAGTCTAATAAATGCTGATAATGGGGAGGAAGTTTTTATAATTAAATTAAATACTTGTTGCCAAAGGAAGCTGTTTATCGAAATAGGTTAAAGGCTCCCGTGAATAGGCGCATCGGCAATGTAAACATAGAAAATATATTTTTTATACCATTACATTCCTTAGGCTAGCCGTTACGTTGTTTTACGGAAGTCTTAACGTTCTGCTGGCAACTCTTTCACATCATATCAATCGGCGTTCCCTATAAACTTTACCTAAATATATGCATTTACCGTAAAATGAGTTAGGTTTAAACAGGCAAAACAAAGAAGAAATGGCAGAGAAGTTAAAAAGCACGCTTTGTATCTAAGGAAAAATTAACTGCAGGATTCCTGTAAAATATTAAGGAAGTTATCTCCAACAAGTGGAATTTCAGCCACAATACACCTCTAAAACTTAGTACAACCCAAAGGAAATGTGGTACACAGCTAAGTGTAGCTGTATTAAGCTGAACACAACGGATATTAGAGGGTGCGACACGGATGGAAGGTTTCGAAGATCGTGCGGGATAGCGGATGCCATCAAATGACGCTATGAAGGCTAGAGCCTTAGATGCTAGGAGTGGCCAAACCGGTACCGCAATCGACTGGTCTACCGCAGGAACTTGCCGAGTCAATTCGAAATCGGAAATTGAAAGTTAAGAACATGTGACAGGTTTTTATGGCAAAGTAAATAATAGCAAGTTCTTTTAAAATTGGGTTATGCCTGAAATATGAATAATAAGCAGCTTTTGAAAAATACACATCATCATCTTCATCCACAGCCGGACTTCCTCCAATGCTGAACATAGGCCTCTCTTTACTTGTGCCAATCCTGTCCCTGTGCCAGCTTCATCCAGGCGTGATGGCAATAATGTAAACTCACACTCAAACTTATCCGTTCTATCTTAAGTAGGTCACTGCATTATTTTCCGGTTTATTGTTTTCCTTTCATAGCAAAAGGTTAGCTATCGACCACTTGATACCTCATCATCATCTTCTTGCCTTTATCTCATGCCACTTGGGGTCGGCGCAACACGTTTTCTTCTTCCATACCGTCCTATTCCCTGTCATGCTATCACTGACTCCTCCTCACACAGTCCATCCATCGTTTTTTTTGGCCTGCTTTTCCATCCATCCACATTTATATTCATAACTTTTTGAGTAAAATGTGTTTCATCGCTCTTCACCACATGACCATACCAGGGCAAACGATTTCCTTTCAACTTTTCTGTCACTGACGCCACTTTCAGAATTCCACTGACCATTTTGATACCTACAATCTTAAATACTTGGAGGTCGATCGCTGACTGGATAAATTCAAATGAAAGATTAATTTAATTTTACATAAACCTACATGGGCACTTGTGCAACGACAGAACCGATAAGAAATCCCACGTTTATCTACTCTTTGCATAAGCTTGAGCACCCCTGCTCTATACACCAACCCAGCCCGAGGTGCGAGGCTTGCAGCCATAAAAACCTATTTTGTTAAAGGAAGTCTTCGGTATAGTACGAGCGGTTCTTGCTAGGATATTTTCACGATTACTGGTTTTGTGAAATTGGTTTTTAGTCGGTGTAGTAATATAATACCAAATTGGTATTGTGCTCGGTGAAAATCAGGCTTTAGAAATACACTCACGCCTTTTTCTCAAAGGGCAGGCAGAAACTAGCAAATTACATACTCCTTAGCTTCGTTTAAGTTTTTACATCTAATCATATACGCACGCCGCGCCTGCTGTGAGTACCATGTACCATGCACCTGACCTCAATAAAGAAATATTTGATCGCCAAGTTATGTAGTACAGAGGCGTTCCCTCGAGGTTTTTCCTTAAAAATAAAACGATTAGCAATATAATTGTTCTAGGAACTAAAAATTATATTATCTTTTCCTTACATATATTTTGTAACTACCTTTTTCCCATGGCTTCGCTCCCGTGGCCCACCCCACGGATAAAAAAATAGCCCTTATCACTCAACAATAATGTATCTTTCTACTGGTGAAAGAATTTTCAAAATCGGTAAATTCGTTTTTGAGTTTATCCATTACAAACAATCATACAAACAATCACATCTTTCCTCTTCATAAAATAACCCACCCATAAACAAAATACAATGACTACAAACACTATTCGGCCTAGCAAAAACGATAAAATAACAGCGCTAAACTGCCTATTCCACAAAAAGAATATATCAACAAGAAGAACAGCAATGTCTATGACTTACAAAATATTTTACTATTGAGCTTAATAAACAATATTCATATTTTAACCTGAAAGAGAAATAGGATCACACGTAAGATGATGTCATGTAGCCTGACTTATTTCGAAATGGATTGTAAAAGATCAACGAAATAATACAAATACTACGCTATTATCTGTATACATTTAATTTTGTCGTTATTTCGTTCAGATTCGGTAAATCATGATGACTAGCAGGGATAAGATCCGGACTAAAACAAGTATAGTTATCAACGAATTGATTTAACAAATTATATATTCCTTTAGTTCGCAAACATCTTCACCACATTATCTCTCCATTTATACCTTCATCTGTGTCCACAACTGAGCCTCACAAACAATTCCAATTTGTCCTAATGCCTGTATAAACGAGCCGTAGCTGAGAAAACGCCGCTCATTTATATAAAGCTGATGATACAGGGCTCAATTGTACTGTCATATTGCCAGTTACACTGTCCATCTGTCAAAAGTTTGTGAATTATTCTGTGTGCAATTTGTTGCGGGGTGAGGTTAACCGCGTTTTAGGGTTCCGTATTCAACTCGGAACCCTTATAGTTTCGCCATGTCCGTCTGTCCGTCCATCGGCAGCTTCGATCAGAGACTCTTGGTACTAGAAAGCTATAATTTGGCATAGATATACATATTAATCACGCCTACAAAGTGGTAAAATAAAAGCATGTTATTTTTTTATTAACACTCCTCCTTTACAAGTGTAGCGGCACCAACGCCGCCACTTACGAACTAAAGACATGACGTCACACAAATTCTGCATCGCGCAAGCAAAGTTTTCGGCGCGATTAGAACACATACAACAGTCCGACAACAACCGTTGGGCAGTTGCCCGGACCAGACAACACACCCGGTCGGAGGATCCTCCCTTTTCTATGGAGGTTTGTGGGACTTTACACCCTGTTCCGCATACCTCCAAACAAGTAAAGTGGTGGATTTTTGTTTTTGGGTATCGTTAGACAGGCCATTCAATAATATTACGGGTATGTGAAACCATTTTTCGATTCAGGGATCCGTTTGCGTAAAATTTTAAATTTAAATTGCAGATTTTTGTGAAATCAAGTGCCAGGTAAATGGTTGCTTTGGATACGTGAAAAAATTCACGGCAGTAGTATATATAATGAATTTAAAAGGAAAACTATCACAGGTAAGTTGGCTTTACAAGTTTAAGAGTAATAGTCGACCAACTTATAAATGTACTTGGAAAAGTAAAAGTTTTACTTTTCGCTAAAGTAATGTTCGGTGCTTTCGTTGTTTATGAACTTCAGTATTTTTACCTAATTATGTTCGTGAACTAGCTGTATGTACGGAACCCTCGGTGCTCGATTCCGATTCGCATTTGGTCGGTTGTTATTTTTAACTAAACTGTCGCAATTAAATATAAATCTATTATAGTAAAAATGTGATTCCGAAATGATTCCATTTTATTGTTATTTTTATGGAGACTCAAATCTCGTTTAGAAATTGAAAGTGAACGTCGCTAAAAATAAACTCATTCTTATTCTTTATTCTTATTCTTTATTGTACACAAAACATAAAAACATACAAATACAAAAAGAAAGTTTATGTACAAAGGCGAGCTTAACCCATAGTTGGGTTCTCTTACAGCAAACCTCAGTTGCGTAAAGGAATCTGCATATGAGGATAGTACATCCATGTGCACAACAAAAGCTTATTAAAAATATAAAACAATTTTAAATACTTATTCACTAATAAACTAAACAAATACGTGTGCAATACACAATGCATAAACATAATACATACATCATACTATAATTACACAACTAAAATATTACAATTGTAAATACATAAATTAATGTGTCATGTTGATAGGAAATATTCCTTAATTCTTCTCTTGAAAACTTCCATAGATGGGCTATCCCGTAAAGAGTGTGGAAGAGCATTCCAGAGGCGGACAGCGTGAACAGTAAAAGATCCACCGTAGCGACTTGAAGAGTGGGGAGGAAAACGAAGGAGAAGAGATGATGACAGACGACAAGGTTTTCCTCTTGGAACAAGATACTCATGTCATTTCTTTCTTTCGATTTGCATAATTTTTCAAGTGATTTAGTTGTCTGATGTTAATAACAAATAATAATCATTCCTTCCTACATTATTTCAGCAATCGCAACAGTTGTCATGTCATTGTGTGATCACCAGTTTGATAGAATGTGCATACTAGAATTCATGCGGTTTATCACGCCTTCTAGTTTAAAAGCTTAAACAATCATTCTTAAACCAGACAAAAAACAAAAAAGCACACCTCAAAACCAAACCAATACAAGAAACAAATACATATTTACCGCAGTCTATTTTTAAACTGAAATCTCTCACTTTTCGTTTGCGATCGGGACCACGCCGCCTAACTACCGTTTGATAGCTGCCTCCCGCCCACCCCTATTGGATACTCGTTTGGACCGCGGATGGCAAACCGACTGCAGTATTTATGATTTATATGTTGTGTGCTGCTGTTTCTCTTACTGGGTTTTGGAGTAATATATTTAAAGAGATGGGTTCGGTTTAGATTATGGTAATGTTAGGTTTATTGAACTATGTTCATAAGCTTCATTTTATAAGAAGGATTTATTTTTTATAAACAGTTGAGCAAAATGTATGCAACTTTGTTTGTTTCTCTAAAACATCAGTGTTTGTGACCAGTTTTGTTTTTTAGTAAAAACAAAGCGTTTACAAGTTGCCAGTGCACTCCTGTTACCAGCAACACGTTTCCGGCAACATAAAAACATGTTGCTGAAATAATTTTGTGCTTAAATGCAAAAACTAAGAAGTTCTCGTGCCTTATATTCAGGTTACGTAGTGCTCTTCTCTGCATTGCGTCACTTCTCTTACTCTTCTTCGTCGTTTCCTCATTGCTAAGGATTGCGACCATATAGAACGTGTGGTGACGCGTTGTAAGTGTGGACAGCTCATACATGTTGGCTCCAAGAGTTCTGCCTTTAGCGCATTTTCCTTTCACCCGGCCCAGTATCTTGAGCCTTTCTAGCCTATAGTAAGGTGTAGGAATTAGCTGTCGGTATCATCCTGGAATGCAAGATCGTACTTCTCGACGTGCAGAAATCCTCAGAACAGTGAGAACGCTCCGCGAAGCCTGTGAGGCCCGCCAAAACCCCACATACAACGGATCAAACGGGAATCTAGATAGAATGCTAAAAAGGTAGCCCCACTATTGATACTACTATTATGCTTAGGTAAGCGCATAATATGCCTAAAAAGCAGAAGGCACGCTCTTGGCGCTCTCTCCTCCCATACCTCCATAACGAAAAAATATTATTAAAAACAACAAATGCTAAGTTTTTTAACAAAAATATGCAGCTCAACGCACAAACCGGATCGCTATCGATCCTGTCACTGATCTCTGGGGACCTGCAAATTTCCTGCTGCAGTGGAACTCAATATTTCGCGTAACCGTCACAAAATATCTGTCGGGAACACTATACTTTCATAATGATGTGGGTTGACATCCTCGTTTCAGAATATATAGTTCGTAGAAAAAGAAATGTGATACCTTTCTGTCAATTTAAATGATCTGCTTTTCAAGGTGTTTTATAACACCGCGTACATTCTTTTGGGCATCATTACTAAACACAGGTACAGTATCTCAAGTATTTTTGTTTTAGTAGTCTTGCCCAGCCCGATGGTGCATTTGGCTTTTTCAACAGGGCAGCCATTCGTGTGTCGCTGGCACACTACTTGGAGCCCCAACTATCTGCGGTCGGCCAGCGGCGCACCGTGCCTCGGATCCCGCTACCCTCCGCGACCAGTCGCCCGATATGCCCATAGAAGCGTGCGTCAGGCTGGTCCACCTACAGTGGAGCTATCTTGACCCAACTCCTCTAGTTGGCTACACCGAGCATCGTACTGGAACCCAGCTAAGCCACTTGGCAGTACGTCTTTGCCCGGTGGGTGGTCGCAAGCCATCGGCCGTAACCTACCACCATTCAATGTTACCTGATTAGCACCACTCGGGGGCCACGTGTAGGCAATCGTATGGGGTGCTCTCCTACGCACGACGGTGACTCAGCCCCCAAAATCATCATCTTCATGTTACCCAGTTACTGGACTATGGAAGTCAGATAGAAAATATAAATAAAATATTGGTTGAATGCCAGTATTTAGGTTAAGCAGATTGATTGATTTACTAAACACTACTGTCTACCGCAAGCAGAAGATAAATATTATTATCAATACAGGATACATTGAAAAATGATTCAAATAAAGACAGGTTCCATGTCATAGAAACCGAGCCTATATGGACACTAACCGAGCTCGATATCGGCTACAGGGTGCTAGTACGAAATTGTCTAATGATACACTTTCTCCAGCCCGGGCAAATTAACCGCAGGGTCCTTGATTCGAAGTATTACGAACCCAACATTCTGACAATTTCCAAGCAACGTTTGATTGAAAATCTAGTCTTACCAAGTGATGTTGAATAGCAGCGTTTATGTTATTCAATATTCATCTTAACATTGCCACATCTTAAGACCACCAAGATCGTCGGTAAGACGTGCTCTTTGAGGCTCCGAGCCGGCTTAATTTGTAAACAGGGATTCATTCTCTCAACTTATTTATAGGGTCTATTAGTTTTGCCTGCGGCTCCATTTGCAAAAAAAGTAACTTTATCTTTATAAGAAAAGAAAATCAAATTTTATATTGTGCTTTTTTGAAGACCGTATAGTAGATAGTCTAGATAGTAACTGAAATTTAATTGTGAGTTAACCTAGTAAAGCGCTCTATTTGTTGTAATTTGTTTTCCTTTGCCTACAGAAAAAAAAGCAAGTTATAAATCTATAATGACACGACGGCGACGACGGTTGAGCATTCGGCTGCTGCGCTGCATGTTGTTGTTTAAGTGTATAAGTTAATTTTTTAGGGTTCCGTACCCAAAGGGTAAAAACGGGACCCTATTACTAAGACTCCGCGATCCGTATGTCTGTCTGTCTGTCCGTCTGTCACCAGGCTGTATCTCACGAACCGTGATAGCTAGACAGTTGAAATTTTAACAGATGATGTATTTCTGTTGCCGCTATAACAGCAAATACTAAAAACAACATAAAATAAATATTTAAGTGGGGCTCCCATACAACAAACTTGTTTTTTTTTGCCGTTTTTTGCGATAATGGTACGGAACCCTTCGTGCGCGAGTCCGACTCGCATTTGGCCGGTTTTTTTTTAAATACACCCACGATACAGGAGAAATTCCTAGTGTGGGTCAAAGTTATAAAAAAAAACTTACACCGAGTCTACATTGCGTGGCCCACTCTTTGCTTCGTGCGTGCGGGAATCAAACCCACATACCGAAGCAAATACGCCGACCGTTCGACGAGCAATCCTACCATTGTAACTTAATCTGACCAAACAGACAAACAACTTACACATTAGTAAGGAACCGTCCGTCATATTTGCCCTCATCCACACCTCGACCTAATCGCGCCATTGTATTCTTAGCAAACAAAGTTAATCTCTGAGACTTCCTCAATTTTCCATACGCAAGTCAACCCTTTGGGATTAGTAACAATACATAGCGGGGTTAATGACCTATAAAGCTTCGCTGATTCGTTCCCTAATGTGTTTTTAATGGCGTACATTTTGCTATTGAACTGTCATTTAATATGGCTAACAGAATTTACGAGAACATACGAAGCTTTGTTAATATTTACCGCGGGAATTTATGACGAGTTTTGGGTAATTATTGCGCGAATTTTTCACTGAGGTTTTTTGTTTTGCCTTGTGTGTTTTGCTGACAGAAAATGTGTGGCTATGTGGATGAATTGGTACTAGAGCAGAACCAAATTGGACAGGTATTTACATCCTTTGGTATTCCGTAAGAATCCAATCGGTAATCATCAAAATTATTGATCAACGGGATTATTTGATATTTGTGAATCCAGGTTTTAAACAAAAAGCTTGTCATAAAACTTTCAGTGTTGCAAAATACTAATATGTTATTTTTAGTATACCGTACCTCAAAAAGAAAAAATGAAGGAACCCATTTATTGTCCGTCTGTCTGTCAAAATCCTTTACCTCGGGACCGCGTAGAGTAATCGAGTTGAAATTAATATCGTATACTCAAGTTTGCAAACCCTAGCAGATGTGAAAAAATCAAACTTCTTGATCAAGGCATCAAGAGATACAGCCGTTAATAACGCATATTTTACACTCGCAAGGGAATCGAAATCTACAGGATACTTTCTGTTGACCTAGAGTCATAAAATTAGGCAAAAAGCAATGTCTTATTATAGCACAAGTTTAGGGAAAAATCCGAAAACTGTAAATTTAGACCTAAGTCAAAAAATAAAGATTATTAACTTATTTGCATTTGGTAAACTGACTGTGACTTGTGTCGTTATATGGGAACTATAGTTTTACATTTTGTCCCTCAGTTCTGTTTATCTTATCGTTAGAGCAAGGTTCGGTGGCCTCATAGTTTATGAACTTCAGTAATGTTATTTAATTATTTTGGTGAATGTAACTGTTTGTACGGAACCCTCAGTGTGCGAGTTTGACTCGCACTTGGCCAGTTTGTCTATGACATAACAAACTGCTAGCTTTCATGACAGCACCTGCAACTTATTCATAAGTCATTTATCAATACAGCAAAAAAATATAGCTTTATTTGAACACGTGCCCTCCACGAAACACAGCTTTTCCAACTGAAAATGAAATGGTGTGATTCTATTTTTATAAACAAATCTTATTTTATCGTTACTTGATATTTAATACCTCTGCAAGCGACTTCGGCAAATAGAAATTCTTCTTTTATGAACGAAATCGGTAGACGTTCACAAATTTCAATGACACCCCATGTATTGTTATTGATATAGAAATATCTCTGATTGTGACATTTCTTTTTATTCCTGAAATATTTATGTGTAGTATTTTTTCGTATTTTTCTGTTGCTCTAGAATGTCGATCTGGTAATAAATAGTATGAGGTCAAAGGAATATTCTTACAGTAAGGACGAGACAAATACGAGCACAGAAGGTGTCAATGACAACTATAGTTCTCAATATATTGACTCGATATTACCTTCTTCTGCTTATAAATTTTCAACATTTTAACTTTGGTAGATTACGACAATTTATAGACAGAAACCTCTCACAAATATGTATAGTCAAGGATCAAAAGTGCAGTCACAATCAATCAAAACTAAAGTGTCAATTATTTATTTGTAGATGAAGTGACATAATTCATAACTGATTTAATCTAGAATCAAACTCGTCGGGGTCCATTGAATTCCTTCTACAAATAAATTTTAGGCACTTTAGTTTTGTGTGTATTGAGTACATAATTGTTTTACTTAAATGTCAAATCAAGAGTCATAGTGCAGTCACAGTCTGCATTTTTGACCCTTGACTGTTCTATGTACCCATTTGTGTGAGGTTTTTTATCGAAATGAAGTGTCGTTTTGCTATCATAATAATGTGTCTTTGATTTTGTCGTTTCAATATTTTGGAAAAATTAAACCGAGGTGCATTGCGATTAAATAATTTGGGGCTACATTTTAATAATGCAACTAAACTAAAAGTTTTATGGTACCTAACCTAACGATATCTATTTTTTTATTGTAGATAATCTAATATATTTTTAAAATACTTGTTATACTCGTGAATTTGATAATGCCTAATGATATTAAGTAATATCTATGCTAACTGCATTTCACAATGACTTCTCAACAAATAATAATACTATGATCCTATTATCCGTACAATTTCTCCAGGCAAATTCGCCTCACACACGGAGGGTCATCAGACGAAATGTAAATCTATCCTCAACATAAATTACACTAAGGAAGTTGGTCTAACAAGCCGTCGAGTACATCTCTAGTGAATAAAGAGGGTAGTTATAAATCTTTGCGTTTGTTCTGCGGGTGAAAAGATGAAAAAAGTAGATTTGAGGGTAGTCGGGTTTTTATGTTATTACATGGTCAGTTAAGTTGTGTTTTTTGGTTAATTGAGATAGATTGGAATGAAAAAGAAATACGTTTTACTGGAAGATATTTAATAAGCTGGATATTATCTTATTTTATAGGTTTTGGCTTTAAAGACGCGGTATTTTTATTAAAGACTCGTCCGTAGTTAATAATAATATCGTATATATTTCTACTATCGGATGTAACATTTTTACACGTCAATATTTATCGTCTTATTAAGACGACGACTAACGCCAACGACCTTGAAGGAACAAAACGCGCACTCGTTTCACACCCGCGCGACTCAAAATTTTGTAGTTTTGTGTACTTTCCTTATTATTCTATGACTTTAAAAAAAAGGCTCAGATCAAAATGTAGATAATTAAATTGTCTTTAAGATGGTGTCGATTTCATTAAAATATGCCCAGCGGTTTTGGTGTGATTGTCGAGTTTTTGTCCGTTTAAGGCATTACTTTACAAATTAATTACACTATGTTATACGAAGAAAACTGAAAATTTGCTCAAATCAAATTATTAAGAAAAAGTCTAATATAACATATATTTTTTTTTAAAAATTACGACTAGCCATTTAGACGTGATCTCATTTTAAAATCAGCTACTCAAGGGAATCGGCGCCTTAAGCAACTAGATGGGCCGGTAATATAAATAATACTTGAAAACTTCAAACATTTTTAGTGACTGTAATTTGAAAAACTTTTGAGAGGAATTAGTTTTGGTAAGGTCAAACATAGCATGAAATAATAAATATAAGGTGACTAAGCCCGAAAGCCTCAACATTTTAGCGAAGAGATTATAAATATATTGAAAAAACTTTGATGAGTTTGTAAACTGCGTGAAAATCTAATTTTCATGTCTAGACATCGTCAATACCGATCACAAGCAAGTACTTTTACAAGGATTTGACTAATAGGATATTCGGCCATCATTTCGAGCCAATCCTGCCAAGTTATCGTAAGCGAGACTTTTTCGATAAATGCGTTTCTCATCTTAAGTGTTTGGCGTTTAAGTTAGAAATGGCTTTTCTAAAAGATGTCGCTTACTATAATAAGTAGTTGGCAAAGGCTCGATTTTATTTTTATGCTATCTTATGGAAACTCGTTTACTTTATGCAATGTAACGCTACACTGCTTAACATTCGGGATGACAAAGAAGTCACAGTAATGTTCCTTAACTTTTAACTTAGATAAACTCATTTCTGTTTTAATCCATAAGTACTAATCTTAGCCGTCTGTCTGTTCTTTGAGGTTATAAATCTGTCCGTCAGGAAGGTTAGCAACAAGATGACTGTATAGTTGTGAATTCACTGGACGGCCTTGTCCACAGGCATGATTGCAAGCCAGTTATTGAGAACTAGTACAAATATGTCCTATGTTTACCTACTGTGTTATCTTCGCAAACACACGGAATTATTACCTAGAAGTGAGAAACTTGGTCAGATGGAGGTACTCCTATGAGTCACATGCAGTTACGCCTAGTGCGGTCTGACCTTTAGTTTCCATTATTCCTTCAATAAAATGCCTTTTCGTTTACAATGCTCCGCCATTGTTAATCCACAATCTTCCATGTTCAATAAAAAGGCGAATAGGTCAAAGTGTGGGTGGTAAGAAACTATTGAAGAAAACGGCGTGGGAGTCTTATTCAGCTTTACCTGGAAACTAAAAAGCTCATATTCTTCTTTCTGAACTTCAGAACAAATTCTTCAGTTTCTGGAACTTTTAATGCGTTCACTGTTTTTATTATTTTCATGTTGCTTGCTTCTTTGTTGTTAGGGTTCCGTACCGGAAGGGTCCAAACGGAATCCTATTGCTGTCACTCACGTGTCCGTCTTTCTGTACGTTTCCGTCCGTAAAACCCGTGTGACAGACGACGGACACTACTGTGAAAATTTAAAGACTGTATCTCCAAAGCTACAGTCTTCAAATTTTGACAGTATAAGCCTTGTTGACCCAAAGCCATGCAAATTATAAAAATATATTTTTGTATTTTATATTTTTGCCATATAGCTTAAAAATTGATGTAGCCCTTCAGGTGGGGTATCGGTTTTTGGAGATCGTTGAGGAGATAAATACTGTTTTTTTTTAAATATTGGTAAACAAAGGGATGAGACGCCACCAATGTCAGCATTTTTATCAAAATTTTGTACCAAAGAATTTTTTAACTTCCCAAGAACATGAAATTTGGTGATAATGTATATTGTTATGTATATTTTGCTAACGAATACCAATATTTTTCTTTGAAATTCACTCATTTTGTGCGAAGTCCGACACGCACTTGGCCGGTTTTTATTAAGGTTAGGTTTATCTGGCTCGTTGGTCTTGTGATCACAAGCGGAACTGAGGGAGGGTTTCTAGGTTCGATTCCCAGGTCGGACAAAGAGTTATTGGGTGTTTTCATCAGGAATTTCTCAGTTACATCCTGGTGCCTCAAAAAGCATGTTAAATAGTTGGTTCAAGGCCTAAACTTTCTCCGATCATATCGAATTGCCGTCGAAACAAAAAAAAATAGGATTGTTTTTTTTGTGATAAGCAAGCTTTCGAATTCGATCTCGCTTTAACGAGCAATGGGTAAACTATAGCAAGTTAGCCCAGACAAACCCTGTTCACTCGTAGGTACTTTGAAGTTAGACGAATCGAGAACAAAGACTCCTTTGCGTTCCATATTTTGGCTGTGCGCATAATAAGTGAGGAGGAGATGCGCTGAATACGACTTTTTTCGTACTTCTTCATGTAAAATTAGGCCTATAGGTGAATTTTAGAAAGTCAGCCCCAAAGTATTTATTTTTCCAACTACATTAAATTCAGTCGTATTAAACCATGCAAAATAATTAAAATTACTTTATTAAGAACTTGTTTTTGTTAAAATAACACAATTCAGAAATCAAATTAATAAAATTGCTTTAATTAAATGGCTTAAAATGTCAAAGACTTTTCCTCTTTCTTTGTTCTTCATTGTGAAGAAATGAAAAAGCATTGTGATATTTTTATTTACTTCGAGTATTTGATGCCTCGTTATATTAGCTACCTTTCAAGATGTTACTTATAAGGTTCCTACAGTAAATCTCAATATGCAAAGAAATACCTTTTAAAAAGCCTATCAATATTTATGTTTATTCATGTATAGATGTCAGAAGACTTTGTATTTGCGAGACAATTTAATTGAAAAGCAAAACTAGCAAAAACCTGGCACGGTCTTGTGTTTCTTAGGGTGTGGTATTCATTACACATATTTTAGTCTACTTACGTTTTATAACACACTATACAAACCACACCTTCATATCTTTTGATATTGTATCAACTCATGTAACTCATTTTCATGTATTCTTATCATCTGAAAAGCATATTTTTAGTTAACTCTGATTGATTTAATATCTTCAACTTAATTTATATTGCTAATTTGTAAAATTTGGAATATTTGATACTGTGGCATTTATCATCTGATCTGACATAATATGTCTGTCTATTTTATTATAGCCATAGACATAATATACCATAGACTCTAGTTAGACCTCCTTTAAGCTCGTTCTACATTATAATTTTCATTATAAGGGCAGCGGCAGACTGCCCCCTTTGAAAACCGTTTTTATTCGTTCTGGTCTTTATTATTTTAGCTGAGATTTTGAATTTTAAATTTAGGAGAGATGTCAGATCGAAGGAAAACGGTCGTCAGCCTTTTTAGTTTGAAATCTGGACTGAACTCGAAAAGTCTGTTGACTATTTAATATTACCAAGTGTATCATTGTATCTAATAATACTTTTTGTAATACTTTCATTGTGCGTACAGCTAAGGAGTGGAATTCCCTACCGGCGTCTTTGTTTCCTGATAGCTACAACCTAGGGGTCTTCAAGTCAAGAGTGAATAGGTTACTTCTAGGCAAGCGTGCTTCACCTTCGACCACATCATCACTTAACATCAGGCGAGATAGTGGTCAAACGCGAGCCTATAACAAATAAAAAAAAAAATAAAAAAAAATACGGCCTGTGAATGATATAAAAGTTTGAAGTGCAATAAATTTAATTTATTGAGTGTGAACTCAAATGTGAGCATTTAACTGGTTCATTAACCTCGTCGGTCACCGTTTCATATAGAAGGGCTCTTTTGATCGGCGTATTACGCCACAGCCCGGCCTCCACACCCCTTGCTGCCTGTGCTTGCACCTGTGCTACTGCCCGTTTGCCTGCCTATCCGTCCAGCTACCTACTCTACAGTCTGTCCGAGTGCCTGCTTATTCGTCGTGGTGCCTGCTCACCTGCCTCGGACATGCCACGACTTCCTGCCCGGCCTGCTTCCTAGTTAGCTACCTACGTCGTGCGAAGCCAGCCCATAGTTTTATACTCAATATCCTTTTTTAAATATTTTAGGTTATAATTACTCAAATTTTTAGTAACGACGCTTACGTGTAACTCCTCTTAGCTACACGTAACGCAACAAGGGTTCCATACCCAAAGGGTAAAAACGGGACCCTATTACTAAGACTCCGCGATCCGTCTGTCTGTCTGTCTGTCACTAGGCTGTATCTCATGAACCGTAATAGCTAGACAGTTGAATTTTTTACAGATGATGTATTTATGCTGCTATAACAACAAATACTGAAAACAGAATAAAATAAATATTTATGTGGGGTTATCCCAGACAACAAACGTGTTTATTTTGCCGATTTTTGCGATAATGGTACGGAACTATTCGTGCGCGAGTCCGGCTCGCACTTTGCCGGTTTCTTTTATTTCTTTATTTATTTATAGGAGCTTTTATGCATAGCCATGTCAGTCCCCCGGCTTGTGTTAACTAATCGTATTATTAGAAGAGCAGTGATAGCCCAGTGGTAATGGCCTCGACTTACGTGACTTAGGTCGTGTCGTAACTCAGGCTAGCGCTTTACTTTGTGTATGTTTCATCACCACTACTCTAAAACGGTGACAGAAAACATCGTGAGGAAGCCGACATGTCCTAGAACCAAAAATTCGAAGACATGTCATATCCAACAATGCGCCAGTGCGCGTGGGCCCGCGTGGTGGTTTATGGCCGTACCCTGACCAAAAAATCAGCATGAGATATGAGCATTCCTATTGGCCTAGCGGCACCGGTGGCGCATGAATTACAGTAGTTAATACGCCCAGATTTTAGAATAAAATCTTTATAAAATCGAATATTGGTCTTTTGAAAAAAATTAAACTTACAAAGTGTTCGTTATCAAATTGTCTATCCATTAGTGTTAGTACAAAAAATAATTAATGAACACTTTACGAGGAGATGTATGCTATCAATAATTATTACTAATTTTTATGTTGTTGTTGGAAGGTGATTAGTGATAAACCTCTTTAAAAAAAAGTGTACTACCATTTTAGAATCAAAATTATGTAGAAATTTAATGTATTTTATAAATTGATATTTCTTTTTAAATAAAGAGTAGATAGCTCTTAAAAACTGCACAAAAACTACTAACGCGTTTTGCTCGGGGAGGCGCCTTAAGGCCCATTCTCTCTTACAGAGAGGAGGCCAGGGGAGTGACCATAAGCTCTTAGAGCGGTATCAATTTGAGATCGAATAAGGGACAGATGTATCTGACTTGTATACATCTGTCACTTACTCGATATAAATTCATACCGCTCTAAGAACTTATGGTCACCCCCCTGTTCAGAAATTCATTCCTTCGTTGGTCGAGTGATCGCAAGCGGTCTTCAACGGAATCGATGCCCGGTTTACTGAGAAATGCTATCCTGTATTTCTCAGTACTATCCGAAGCCTGGATTTGTGTCTTACCAGGCACATGTCTAAGCATCAATCAACCGATCGCAAGGCTCGGCCCCTATTGCATGAAACTTAGCACAACTCGCGAAATGTTAGTGTTCTATAGTAATACATACGGGAGTTTATGATAATTATTTCAATAGTACGACAAGTGACTTGACAATATGAGAGTAGGCAGAAATAAATGAAAACCTCATTACATAGAAATAAAAGATTAACCAGTTAACCAGACTTATCCAAAATGGCAATTATCAGTTTAACTCTAGTTAAAAATAAAATTATTCATTAAAAAAACTTTTCTTAATACAAGCTATTTTCGTATTGTTCTCAGAAAATCCTTTTATTCGATACACAAATCATGGCAGTGCGCAAAAAATAACTAATCCGCCATATTTGATTTAGAATGACGTCACTTAGCTAACCATGTATTGTCATCCAAACTAAACGTTTCATCTTAATCGGTGGAGGACTGCTTTAAAATACAGTTGCAAGATTTGACCCGAACACACTTGCATACATACATTGCAAGTTAAATAAAAACTTGTAATAAGCAAAATCTATGAACTCCACTTTATTATGATCCGCACCAATAAGCAGGCCAGCAATATGAACCCACGTACGTTACGTTGCCGTAACGTCAATAAAAACGTCGCGCCACGTAAATCCGTAACGTACGGAGATCAGCCCGTCACAAACAATAATCCTATGAGCATGATATGGTGGGAGATATGGGCAGAAACAGTGGTGAACATGGTTGGTGTTTTCATTCCCCTTTTTACCTGCAGGTTACTCTCATACTTGTGTGCAGCTTAAGTATATAATTCCTGCTGCAGTCTGTGTTACCTGATAGAGACAACTTGAGGGTCTTTAATTCAAGATTGAATAGGTTTTGTTTTTTGATAATTTAAATTTATGAGACATAATATATGAGCCAAGTAAACTAAGTTTCTTTAGTTTTCAGGACGTCAATTTTGACACTATTTTTTTACGGTGCTCAGTCAGGATATTGTTCTGCACTTCTATTAAAATGCTTTTATTATTCTGACGCTACAAATACACTGGCCTTCAAAACTAAGTAACACACTTTTGAAATTGCGGCTTTACTCCGTGACTGTACTAATAATGAAATTGAGCAGGGGGTCCAGTCGACCTATTCGAAATGTGATTGGGTTGGGTGATCCCGCGGGTCTGTTTCGATTGGGTCCAGTTGACCAAAGACCTGATAAATAAGAGATCTGATAACTTTTTGACAGTGCAAGCCATATGGTCTCGTCTTGGCAACATTTTACATGAAAAGGTTTTTGGTGGGATTTCACTTCTTTTTGTAAGTTACTTATGACAATATTTTTTATTTTGTTATTTTTATCCATCCTCTAATTTAAAGGGTGATTTACTAAAAATCCTGAAATATGTGTTTTATTACTTATGACAAGGAGTCCCTATATAAATTTTCAGACCTCAAGCATCAAAATTTGCGGCAGTCTCATACAAACAGTCTAAGTCAAACTAGGAACTTTTACCCGCCAACCCCTTAAGGATGGGCGGGTAAAAGTGCCTAGTTTTGTTTTTTTTTTGTTGTTTGTGTATACTAGCTTACATACCAAATTTCAACTTTCTAGGACTTCAGGAAGTACCGTAAGAATTTTGATGATCATTAGTGATTGAGTGAGTCAGTGACGAAGTCGAGTTTTTTAGATATCAATAAAACCTAAAGTATAAGAGCTATGCAATTGAAACTTTATATGTTAAATAAGTCCACTATTGAAATCATATCCAGATAATTTTGTTTATCTTGTATGGTTTTGGTTATTCAAAACCCATGTTATGAAGGTTAAAAAAGACGACGAAGCGCTTCGAGAAAAGATAGGTACTGCCCTTGCGTTTCGCTTGACTCGTCTTGGCGGGGACACTACTGTACCCCCAGATAAATGTTGTCTATAGTTAAGAAGAAATTGCAATTTCAAAATTGTTGTACTAAGTTTTGATGGCCAGTATATCTTTGGTATCACATTCTCAGGGGATAGTTACAATAAACTAAGTCAAATGAAATAAATGTCGCGGTACTTAGCGAGGTGTCGGTGTTTTTGAGGTGAAACAAGGTTTACATGAAACACTATTTATTTCTTTACACTCAAATGTTCTTAATGACTAAAATGTTACAAAATGCTAATCATCATCATCTTCCTGCCCTTGCCCCATGGTACTTGGGGTCGGCGCAACACGTTTTCTTCTTCCATACCGTCCTGTCCCCCGTCACGCTATCACTGACTCCCTTTTCTTTCATATCAGTCCTCACACAGTCCATCCATCTTTTCTTTGGCCGTCCCCTCCCTCTCCATCCATCCACATTTATATTCATAACTCTTTTAGTAACATGCGTTTCATCCCTCCTCATCAGATGACCTCCATACCAGGACAAACGGTTTCCTTTCAACTTTTCTTTCATTCTGACAGTTACAAAATACTAATAAATGTTGAATTAAATGTTTGACTACACCCGGCTAACGCGGTAGACAAAAGTGCACTGATTTTATTATAATGAAACTAGGTTAACGCGTCAGGCCGATATAGCAAAGTAAGGTGATCGGTGAAAACACCTAACAATTAAAATGAGTATATTTTTATTGTTCTTTGAGATTAGAGTGATGATTGACAGGATAGAGTCGAAGAAGCAAAACGTGATTAATATGTGCCAAAAACAGAAATAAGATGACGCCTAATTGTTGGCCATCTTTTACGATTGTATGTCACAACCACAACCCACCCCGCGCAGGTACGCAGGCATTATTACGTTCACTCTTATTTACAACCAGCGAAACAAATCATTGAACGATATGAGGCGGAACATTTTGCTTATCTATAGGTTTTATGGATTGGAAAGAAATCTGAAGGTCAATATCACGTTATAAATTATCACAGTGTTATAAATGAGCTCCTTCTAAGAGATCTCATCTCTACTTCTTTCTTTTAAATCCATCCAAGTGATGTCTCGAAAAGATTGTTTTAAAAGACAAGGCCGCTCATTACATCAAATGGAATGGTTTTTATATTTATTTTCTGCAACTTATGTGATGTTATGTACTTAGCTGAGCTACAGGAGCTCGTGGCTAAATAATAACAGCCGCACGGGTCGATCATCAAGGTCAAGCAACGCTTGACGAGGTCGGTCCGTGGATGGGTGACCATTTCAACATACCGAGTTTACTCCGTGCCTCGGAAAGCACGTTAAGCCGTTGGTCCCGGCTGTCATTTGAAGATCTTCGGCAGTCGTTACGGGTAGTCAGAAGCTTGAGATATGACACCAGTCTTGCCAAGAGGTACCGTGTTACCCAGTTACTGGGTTGTGGAGGTCAGATAGGCAGTCGCTCCATGTAAAACACTGGTACTTAGCTGATTCCGGTAAGACTGGAAGCCGACCCCAATATAGTTGAGAAAAGGCTAGGCAGATGATGATGATGTGGTGTTATGTACTTACCTAGTAAAGTAGAGTATTTAAGACTATTTTATTTCATCAGGGTTTTTTCAGGTACTCGTAGAAAAAGATCACTACTTCCTCAAATAGAATGGGTAAACATCTATGTAAATTGTTTAATAATGTTCGTTGCTTATCCTTGAGGAACCGTTTTGTAGAATTAAAAACCTTAACTAACCTAAGGGAGGAGAGCGGTGGTGGCCCAGTGGTAACGGCCATGACCCACAAGCTGTTGGTCGTGAGTTCGAACCCAGGCAGGTGTTTTATTTTGTGTAAATTATTTCATCACAAATGCTCTCAAAACGGTGAAAGAAAACATCACACAACAAGACAAGTGACGTGCACCAACTCACACTGGGCCATTATTTAAATCCCTCTCGCAGAAAGGAGGCCTGGGTCCCAGCAGTAGGAACATTAAAAAGGCTGATGATAATGAACCTAAACGACTCTCAGTGATAGCGTAGTTCTTATCATATTCGGGACAGTACTCCTACCTATTACGAACACAAAAAAACAAAATTATCTGTTAATGTTATTAGTATAGTTTTGATAAATCCTTTAAATTATTTCAACTTAGCTTATTCTAACTAACAGTGGTCACCAAAAACTTCTACTCACTCCGCCATTAATAAGCTGTTTATGAAAGCTTTCAAAAAACATTTCTTTACTGCCACTAATGGGCTTTACCCGTACACAAAATTCCCCTTTAAACAAATTTAATGGAACGAAAACCTATTAACTGAAATTTATTTAAAACGAGGCCTTAATGATGTCACAGACATGCGTGATAATGATAATTGATTTATCAATGCGCCCCTTTGTATAGTACTGAGAGAAACGTTAACTTTTACGGCGCCTATTAAGAGGGATAAATGTCAAAATGTCGACGTAATGAAGGTTGTGTGGTGTTGTTGCAGAAGGCGTACTGGAAGGGTGCTTTTCCAACAAATATGTGCGAGGTAGTAGGCTGCGCGAGTGAGCGTAGCGAAGCTTTGAAACGGTGTATAGCTGGGCGGAGTACACATTCCTCAGCCACATCCTTTGCACGCATATATTGCTTTTTTTAACACGGTTTTATTAGCTTGGTATGTATGTATCTATGTGTCTATAAACCTATGTATCGGAATCTTGAACGTGATTTTTACCTCCTTCAAAACGTCGGCTTAATTTGAAACTTTGCACACTTATCAAGAACCCATTATCCTTACCAGGATCTTTAGGATTAACGATTGAATTAAAATGTATAAAATAAATAATAGTTTAAAACTAAAAAACACGCTTTAATAGAAAACCAAACTAAAAAGTAGAAAAGAATTATCAATAAATTTAAATTAAGATTAGTGTGATTAACAAAAAAATATATTTTATTGTAAAAAAAGCGTAGGGTTCTCTTGAAGATATTTTCAAAATTAATCTACTTTTACCAATATCTGTCAATAAAATATAATTATTATACAAGAATAAATTCACAAGCACCCTACGCTTTTTCCAATTTTTTTTTGTTATTCACAGTATTCTTAATTTCAAATTATTGAAAATTATTTGTTACTAATTTTTTGTTAGGTTTTCTATTAAAGCGTGTTTTTTTGTTTTGTTGAACTATTATTTATTACTAAATCCTTTCCGACACACACATAGAAGAGTTGTAATCACGTTTGCAATATGTTTTTTCAAAAATTTTTGATGATGTCGATAGAAGTGCAATTAATGTGACGGTAATTATTCGGCTCTAACTTTAAATTTGTTCAAGTGTATTCACTTGAACATATTTTTTTATCCCTTCAGAAAAAGATTGCTTAATTTGTAGGTAAAATGGTAATGTTAGTTCCACTGCTCACGTTCGAGGTCAATATGGGGGAAGTTTATCTAATCATGACAATACTTGCTTTCGTTGACATTTTTTTGGCTTTTCTATCTTTGTATTTAGTGTTTTTGTGTCCAGTGTTTTTTAAATACCTATACTATTGAGGTCTGAGAAACCAAAATAGTTCACGTTAGTTATTATTAATTTTAAAGGCAAAGTTTATAATACTTGATCAAGGCAGGTTGAAATAGTTTTAGTCATTCGTGTAGGGGTTTTCTTATGCATTGAATAAAGTTATAATGTAACATTTAATTTAGTAGTGTATTTATTGATAAACTGTTTTCAAAGATATATTAACATTAAAATCACACTCACACAATTAATTTTTATAAATATTGATTCTAATATCAATTTTAACTATTAATAGAATACATCAGGTTGTCTGTTATTCCAGTCCCTGATTGCGAGTAGGTGAACAGCTGAGCGGTTTTTGTGGTTCCACTTTTCCCTTTTGTCTGTTTGTCTTCGGGCGATTTGACTCGTTGGTACTCGTATCAGATCCTGAAGATGATAAAAATGTAACACATCAGATATTTAATTCAGTAAACCTACACTATAATAGCAAAAGTATTTTTTTGCCAAGATAAGATAATTTTATTTGCTCAAACATGAGTACAATACACAACAAATAGTCAATATGCTAGAGATATTAAAATAAAAAATGACACATGAAAAATTGCCTTTGACAATTAATTTAAAATCTGTTAATCGATCTAATAAGAAGGGCGTGTAATATTTAATCAAATTATTAAACAAAAAATCGTGTTAATGCTACTTAATAAAAAATACAAGGTGAAATAATTATCATTCTAAGTAGAACGTCAGAGAATTAAAATGTGAATATTCATAAATAAGTGTTGTGCTATAATAGCCGTGTAGAAGCCGCAAAAACGTTTTAAATTAGCAGACTCACCTTTGTACATTTAGTTATTCTACTGTTCTTGTGTAGGGTCTTGTGATATTTTATCTATATTTTTCTGACTACAGGCAACTGAAGACTCTGGGTTTACACTTTCTGTTAGAGTTACGTTCCCAGCTGCTTCAACGATTAGCGGAACTGTTGATGACGTCTGATCCCCGTATATCCATTCTTTATTAGGTTCTGGTTTAACTGTAGGCCTCTGAGATGAAGATTCTGAGTTCACACTCTCTATTAGAGCTACATTCTCAGGTGCTTCAACGGTTGGCGGAACTGTTTCTGAAGTCTGATCCCCGTATATCCATTCTTCATTAGGTTCTGGTTTAACTGTAGGCCTCTGAGATGAAGATTCTGAGTTCACACTCTCTATTAGAGCTACATTATCAGGTGCTTCAGCGGTTGGCAGAACTGCGTCTGACGTCTGATCCCCGTATATCCATTCTTCATTAGTTTCTGGTTTAATTTTAGGCCTCTGAGCTGAAGATTCTGATATCACACTCTCTATTAGAGCTGTATTCCCAGGTGTTTCAACTGTTGGCGGAACTGTTTCTGACGTCTGATCCCCATATATCCATTCTTCATTCGTTTCTGGTTTAACTGTAGGCCTCTGAGCTGAAGATTCTGATATCACACTCTCTATTAGAGCTGCATTCCCAGGTGCTTCAACAGTTGGTGGAGCGGTTTCTGACGTCTGATCTCCGTATATCCATTCTTCATTAGTTTCTTGTTTAACTGTAGGCCTTTTTGAGTTCACGCTCTCTATCAGAGCTGTATTCCCAGCTGATTCAGTGGTTGGCGGAACTGCTTCTAACGTCTGATCCTCGTCGTTGGGCCTCTGCATTGTCAATGTATCTGAAACCTTATTCAGATCTTCTTCACCAAATAAAGTGCTCCAATCAATCCGTTGACTGGCCAAGGGAGCTGGACTCTGATTATGTGCACGATCCATTTTATTATTGTCAGAACGTGAAGCGGTACGAATTACCCAAAAGCTGACTTAGAACTGACTTCTAATTTAGAAAAGATTGCTTTAATACCTACCCGCAGGTCATTAGACAAATGTATTCCATTAGACTAAGGCCTCATTAGTTATCGCAGTTACTATTGTCATTTACGGTCGCTTTCTTCAAATTCAATTATATGTATCACTATTTATTTATTTTTATTGTATGCCAGCTTTAGCGTTTTTATTGTTTACATTCCTAAGTAGGTGTGGTTCAGTTACTGTGGTCGCTAAAGGTCCTTACCAAACACAATAACTAAAGCAAATCATGATCTGCTGAGGCCCTTCTTGATTATCAACGTTCGGTCACTAAGTATTTTGAGTCACAAACATTAACCCGGTAGATATGATGTTCTTAGCCTAGGTGTAAGCAACAGATGGCTTTTGACATGCTTCAATACTGAATTCGCAGTCTGCTTCTATAACAATAGTTCCATGTAACGTTTTCAATCTGATCTGAATTCCAAAACTAATAATGCAATAAAATAAGTCAAATAACAAGAATAGTATTTTATTAGCACATGCCTTTAATATATAGTTGCTACTATGATAGAAACTGTTTCCACTATTATTATCAGACTCATTTTATTTCGTTTTTATGTATGTGTTTTCTAGTATTTTGTCTCCCAATGCGACTCTTAAATAGTTATAAACAACCAATCCTTGTTTAACTGACTACGAATATATATTTTTCTTAAACTGTTTGTTATTCACTCGGAAAGATAAGCACGATGCCTCAGTTTTGTTTACAAGTTCGGACAATTACAAGTGGAAGTATTTATCTTCAATGTGATCGTTGACCTTTGGGTCCCAGTGTTTTGTCCATTGGTCAAAATATACAGAGCATCACGCGTTTAAAGGGTTAGGCAGAAGAATTTAGTATACCAAAATTGTGTAATCTGTGGCAATGTGGTTTGAATTCGATATTTTAAAAAGCCTCATGCTCCTAGGTATCCAGAGTAAATGCCCACTTGAAATAAGCCCAAGGTTTTCCAGGGATAAAAAGTATCATATGTCTTTCCAATCTATCTCTATATCAAAATTCATCAAAATAGGGATGATTTCTAAAAAATATTAATTTGTCGGTCAGATAGATTTATAAAAAATATTGAACACATATAAAGAACAATGGCGAAATCTTAGCTGAATTAAATTTTAGCGTCTGAAAGTGAGTTATATACGAAATAAATTCCATTAATTGACTACGTTTTTTCAAAACATAACATTAACTGATTCATCATGGATAGAAAAAAACATTCTTTATGAAAGTAATTTGATTTTTTCGTTAACTCTTATTAGAAAAGAATAGAATAGAAGACTTTATTATGTACACCATATAAGTTACAGAATGTATAGACGAAGAAAACATTACACTGGGGGACACAATGGGCGGCCTTATCGCTTAGTGTTGCCATTTTACACTTATTCTGCCAAGTGACAAGTAGTGACCGTAGTAAGTAGTGTAGTCTTTGTTATTATAATAAAACAGAGTAAATAAATTGACAATATAGTCTATGTCTAAGTGTAGGTGTCCTTGCAGGTAGGTAAGAATACTGTAGTGTAGTAGAAATAATGTATTACTTACTTTCAATTAATGATAGGCAAAAAGACTAGTATCCAAGTCAAAAAAAATGTGGCTTGGCTGTTGACGACGACCTTTCGAATACTTTCGATACACGTCAGTCGCTTAATAAATAAATGTACCGTACTCTTGGCATAGTATATTTCCCATTTCATGCTGAAATAACTAGGAAAGGGAAATACTAATGCGTTATAGCCCTTTTACTGCCACGAAATTATAATAATATTACCTATTAAACACATTACTAAAAATTATCCAGACATAACCTACAAAAGTTCATGACTAAATATCTATTATTTTCGGCATTCTAGAACAAAAATTCTTGTACACACTAATTCAGAACATGACCCTGAATTAAACCAGATATTTTTCTTTTAGAGTCGTAGGAATTTAATCTCAGCTAAAACAATGTATGGGTTTCTGCCATTGTCCTTTTTTTGTCACGTAAACACAAAATGATGACGATACAGTGCTGTTGCAGTGTTGATGTTTCGCGTGACGTCACGCCTAGGCACACTCTTTACTTAGAAGTAACATCTCAACTTCCCCACTCCTAAACTTGAATGCGCTTTATATTTTTTTATTGATTTGATAAAGCAAACAATATTTTTTGATAATCTAACTGACGAAATAAATATACATTTTTTTAAATATGTTTTCATCCCTATTAGTACGGTACTTCGGTGGTTTTTCTTTGAAGTATTCGTCAGTATGTAGCGAACTGCAGTTTTTTGGTTTTGTCTCTAAATTTATTTTTAATTTAAATATCAGGTTGTATAAAACTGTTTGTTCCACAACAGGATTTATTCTTACTACAATCACTAAGATTCATTTTAAATATATATTCCTATTCTTATTCTTTATTGCACACAAAACATAACATGAAGATACAAATACAATGAACAGGTTCCTCTCAGTTCAAACAACAGAAAATGTATAAACTACTTTTCTTTACTAACTTGCTATCTTTGGTACTTAGGTAGTTATATGCTGAGACTTTAACCGTAGCTCGGTATCTGCATTAGTGACCGCTGTAGATCCTGGCTTACTGCAGTCCTAGTAGCTAGAATATGTAGCCAACCAAGTCTTAAATGCAAAGGTATTGTTGTATTTATTACCTCTAGACATCTTTTAACTTCTTGGAATATGCAATAGTCTAAAGAATTTAGTTTAAAAAAAACACTACGACGTGAAAAATAACTTCATTTAGTCGGTGTCAAAACACGGAAAACAATAGGTACCAAAGACTGTTGGAAGTCAATTTGTTTTTTTGTTGAAAAGTTTTTTATTTAACTCTTTTTAGTTTTGATATCTATCAAAACTAAAAAGAGTTAAATAAAAAACCTCCAATTACCATAAAAAGTATATATAACCAAAGTACATCTCAAGATGATGCCAATAAACCCAAATACGACAAGGGTACATTGTTTTATTTTGGAGTTCCAGTGCCTACCTGCCGGCTTCATAATAGAATAGAATAGAATATACTTTATTGTACACCATAAAATTATGCACATTTTCAAGAAAAACTGAACTGATTCTGATCTGTTCGATGGTAACATTTTCATCAGTACTATTTATTTATAAGTATTTGCTTTATCATAGTCGTTAAACTATTCGAGATATTGTAGACTCGTGATATACTTAGCATTAAGGAGTTTAGGCCATCTGTGGTCTTCTTCACCAGTTCCACTTCAAATTCAAATGTTACTTTCTAAGTGCAAATAATTGTATTGTTGTTGAAAATGCCAAAATCGCTATATGTATGGTATGCCTATAATATTTAAGGAGTTCCCTCGATTTCTCCAAGATCCCATCATCAGATCCTGATCTGATGACTATGGGACCAAAAAGGAACCCTTTTAAACAAAAGAAGAATTTTCCAAATCAGTCCAGGCGTCTTTGAGTAATCGGTGTACATACATAAAAAAATACCAATCGAATTGAGAACCTTCTCCTTTTTGGGAAGTTGGTTAAAAATAGTTATTAATTAATGAGGTCAATTAGTCTATATCTTTGTGTATGCAAATAGATTTATAATGTTTTTTTAATGGATGTAGATAAAATTATTTATCGTTTACTAACCACGGCTACGAGAATCTTAATTACCGTCCTAAACATACTATTAAGTAATTATATTTACTATGCATTCATGAAATTATTATTTTACACTGGATGTCACAATGACGTGTTTTTCTCCTCTTGAAATCACGAAGGATAGATATAATAGTCCTCCGCCACCATTCTTGGAACCGGCACCCGGGATGCCGGCAGGATCTGGTCAAGATGTCTCCTCCATACCATACCGTCATCAGTATGTACTTCGTAATGGAGGAGACCGATCCGTAGTGCAATATTTCCATTTATTATGTGGATCTGAGTAGTTTCTGGCTTGGACTCTGTTTCCAATAGCGACATTCCTCAATTTAAAACATTAAGTTGATGTTATGGGTTTACATGAGTCATCTAAGAACATTCCATGTAAATGGGTTCTCACTTCTCTTCCAAACATTAACTGATAGGGTGTAAGTCGGCCGGGAGTGCGTCGCAGTCTATTTTTTGATTTCATTGATGATTATCAATTTATCATTTAAACAGTCACTCTCATGAAGGGGTCCATTGCGTGTAAATCCCTCTTTGTAGTTTGAATAAAGCGTTCTGCCTGCCCATTGGTCGCGGGGTGGTAAGGGGCCGATACCCGGTGTGTCACTCCAATTTCTTTAAGAAAACTCTCAAATTCCTGCGCAGTAAACAGTCGTCCATTATCTGACACCAAAATATTAGGTATTCCAAAAGTACAGAATATTTCTTTTAGCTTCTGTATGCACCGAGCACTTGGAATGACCTCAACCCACTTAGTAAATTAATCCACTAGAATAATTAAGTATTGTCCTGAAATAGGTCCGGCGAAATCAATATGTATTCTTTGCAATTGACCTGTTGGTTCTTCCCAATGATGTAAGGGTGCCTTTGATGGTTCGTTCTGTTGTTAACGATATGCTCGACATGATTTTACCTTATCCCCAATATCTTTGTAATTTTTTTTCCAGGAAACATAACCTACGGGCCAACAATTTAATTTTAAGAGGGCATTCGGCCATGCATGTAGTTCATCGAGCACGCGCGCGCGTAAACTCTGCGGAATCATAATACGGGTACCTTTAAATATAAATTCGTCTTGTAGAGTTAATTCATTGTCCTTAAAACCAAGGTCTCGTAACAATTTGCAAGTATTGTAACAACTAGCTTCTGCCAGCGGCTTCGCTCTCCTGAGAGTCGAAAATTATTTATTTATTTATTAATCACAAAATTCACAGCTCTTAAAAATACCTTAACACACTTATTGTACTACTATTACAGCCAATTACGGATTTCTTCTTCTTCGTCGGTACACTCTTGGCAGAGCGGTCGTGGTCATCATGTTGCAGTGAGACATTACGGATTTACAATTTATGAATTCAACAAAAAAAAATATCGCGATAGAAACGCAAAAATTTAAAACTCGTGTGAAGTGTGCAAGAGGAGTTATCCCGAGGCAACATATAATGCCCGGGATAAAAAGTATCCTGTGTGTTAATCCAGAATATTGGCTACCTTCATACTAAATTTCATCAAAATTGGTCCAGCCGTTTGAGCGTGAAGAAGTAACAAACATACAAACTTTCGCCTTTATAATATTATTAGTGCTTGTTTGCTGTAGTTCATGATCCTTTTTTGTTTCATGAGCTATTAATGCATTTTTAATGCATAATGCTGCTACCCATTTTTAACCGAACTGAGGCCAGTTCAGGCCAGCAGCTTGGCTATGGCAATAAAGTGATCCCGTAGGTAAATATTTCCTCTTCGTTAGTTCTTTGGTGGAAAAGCACTCTTAGGCTGGTTGTGGGGAAAAATTAAGTCCTTGTGACTTCATTTTTGGAAATTCGATTACATTGCGAAAGCAAAGTAATTGTGCGGATCAGCCGATTTTCTGAAAGTAGAATTGAAAAAAGCCCACCTTCTATTTTCTCCCGTATCGGCAATATCTATCTCAATATCTCAATCATGCATTCATGCTATACCAAGATAGATGTTATTGTATTAACTATCGTGCACAGCATACTTACATCAAGCTTTCAGCAAGACGCATACATTTTCGATCTGAAAAAAGGCCTTGCCTTGAGTTTGAGCTTGGTGCTAAGCAGGCATTGGTGCATTCCACCCAGTCGCCTCATATTGTCGTCTCTGGGCTAATATCTCAATAACCCTGATAACATCAAAGAGTTTCTCCCCAAAACATCATA
Organism: Orthosia incerta; assembly: GCA_948252205.1. Lineage (NCBI taxonomy): Eukaryota > Metazoa > Arthropoda > Insecta > Lepidoptera > Noctuidae > Orthosia > Orthosia incerta. Next base: position 2,602,270 of record OX411742.1, on the reverse strand, counting down.
AATGCCACGATCTGATCCCATACATCACTAGCTGATCTGAATTACCGGTTTGCGTACATAACGGCTCTAATAAAAAGTGGGGTGAGTAGAGTTATGACCGTAATTTGTCTTGATGGGGACTCTGCGTTTCAAGTATGGGAGTATGTTTCATGCACGAGCTCAGTAAGTAAGGGTTAAGAGGTCATGTATGGTGAATATGACGACTAATGAAACTCGAGGCTTCTCCTTTTATTGATTACGCTTTTCAAAACGAGTACAATTTAGGAAATTTTAGAGGAGTGGACCGGTTTTATATAAAAACGGAGTATCATCAAACGCTTCTAATTGTTTTGTTAAAATGGTATATTTGTTGCAGGTTGTCTTTGGAAATACTGATGCCATCACGATTTTTATTTCCCGGTAAATACACGGTTCCTTTTGGATAGCCCAAGCAGCGAAGCTGCGGGAAAAGGGGCTGCCATTGCCAAATCTTTAGCAATATCAATAATTCCAAGAATTAGGTTTGCAAAATTCGCATGAAATACAGTTCCACATAAACGCTCATAAAATCAAAACAAATTTTAATTACTTTTGTACTCTGTTTAATCAGCCTTTTCTGGGCACTCCAGCTTATAATTATGTGTTAATTAAGACACTCAAAGAGTTCAAATGCCACCGATTTCATTGAAACCTGTAATCATCTGGAACAGAATTCTTTTAGTCTGTAATCCTGGTCATTTGGGTTCACATTTCCGTATCTGCTAATTACCATAATTGCACCCTTTGAACAGATTTCACGGATGTTCACGGATACGGGTTTCGATTTTCGTGTAACCGGCATGATTCGTTACCGCCGAATGCATTTACTGAACGTAGGTATGGGAACTTTTGGAAATATACAGAATTCTTCTTTATCCTCGCCTTATCCTGTTACACGAGGTCGGCTTTTCTTATCATGCGGCGCCACGTGTTTTGTTGACTCGTGAGACCAAGGCTTTTCGTGTTACTTTGAACAATTGTCAATAAGGTGGTTTGAGGTCCTCCCCCACCCCTCCTTTTAGTAGTGTGGAAATCTTTCACCACTTAATCATCGGGCATTCGTACTTATTACGTGCCCGTAACATCTGAGCCTTGATTCGGCTATTTTGTTAGTGACGGGTCCAACTTTAAAACTTCTTATTAGGTGTTCATTGCGTACTTTGAGATAGCCGCCTATCTGAAGAGTAATACTTAAAGACGTGTTACTCTTCAGATAGGCAGCTATCTCAAAATACGCATTTCAGTGGTGTGGGTTTTTTCGTATCGTACAGTTGTGAATTAACATTAGCATGCGGATCTTTACAGTCTCGCATTTAGTTTTAGCAGTGGTGGCCCAGTGGTATCGGCCGCGACTTACAAGTTGTAGGTCGTGGGTTCGAGCCCAGGCAGGCGCTTTACTTTGTGTAAATTATTTCATCACCACTGCTCTCAAAACGGTGAAGGAAAACATCGTGAGGAAACCGGCATGTCCTAGGACCAATAATTCGAAGACATGTGACATCCACTAAACCGCACTGGGCCCGCGTGGTGGATAACGGCCCATTCCCTCTCACAGAGAGGAGGCCTATGTCCCAGCAGTGGGAACATTAATAGGCCGATGATGTGTGATGTGATTTAGTTTTAAATACACACGTCTGCTAGCTTAGCTTGCCAATTAAACTAAAAGAAGTAGGTACCTACATTTTGTTTCGTTTTTCTCGATGTCAATATCATATTTTATTACGTGTCGCCAAGACAAGACAGACAGACATAAAATTTATATCAGTTAAACTTTAGAACGACACATTTATTATTAAACTAATAAATGCGGCTTTTTCGTGGCATTTCTAACGTATTACGTCAAGACATTGTGTGTATCACTTTGTTACTATTATTCTGCAAAAGTAGCCATTAATTATCGTTGTTTGTCACCAACAGATTTAGAACAACGATAACATGGAATTGTATCATAACAAATATCTACTTTTGTGTTTAATTTATGAGTACTAGTATTCAAAATGGCCAGTTAATCAGTAATAAAGTTTTTTATTATAGCACAAACCTGTATTTCCCGAAGAGACAGGTGGCTTACCCTTAAATGCGTTTTGCGTGATTGATAAAGCATACTTACTTACGTACCCATAGGTTTTTTTGGCCAGAAAACAACACAGAGGATCAATAAGCGTGACGTACTTGATTGAAGTGCTGTTACTACCCAAATAAGCCTTTGTTAATAGAATGACGTTCGAACTATCGGGTCGAAGGTCAGCGCTAGGTTTGTGTGTCGGCCAATTAATATTATAGTTAAGTACACACAGGACTAATTAGTAATGTAACCTATCAATATCACAACCAAAACAAAGAATTAGATACAGGGATTCCTTTTGTGCGATTAAATATATTGTATTTGAGACATCAGCAGCTTTAATTTAGTACCCAAGGACCACTTGGACCTGAAATACCCAATTGCGTTTAACGCTAAACCTATCTATTTAAATCATCGATTCATTAGTAACTACAAAAAAGTATCTGAAAGAATATATCTAACTATTATAGTTAAGTCACAATAGCAGCTTTTGTGTTCTAAAATTTAATTAGTAGTAACAAAAGTGTGTTACATTAGTATTGTAGTATTATTTGTTATTCAAATAAATAGTTTAACAAATTGGTAGGTAGGGTAGGGTAGGTATGGTAGGGTAGGTGAGTAGGGTACACCCTATCCTACATACCCTACCCTACCGTAGGGTATGTAGGATAGGGTAGGTATGTAGGGTAGGGTAGGGTATGTAGGTAGGTATGTGGGGTAGGGTAGGCAGGTTGATCGGTAGGGCAGGTGAGTAGGTTGGTAAGTAGGTAAGGTAGGTGGGTAGGTAGGTGGGCAGGTAGGTAGGGTTTGTAGGTAGGTAGTTACCTACCTATCTACCCTACCTCCTACCTCTACCTCCCACCTCCTACCTCTAGTTTTAGCAGGTTTACGGGAGCGAAGCCGCGGAGGTCAGTTAGTATTTGATGAAGCAAAAAATACGTGTCCAATATTATTTGATAATCTCACTGACGGACTAAATAGAATTATAATTTTTCTACCCAGGAAACATCCCTATTCATTTTTATACCTCATAGACGTCATGATACTCAACTACAACAAAAAAAACACAGTTTAAACAAAGCAAGTACCATACCCCCATCTTTACTATCACAGTACCCATAAAATAAGAAATTGCGCAGAAAAGTGCATATTCAGCCGTATAACCGTTAACAGGCTGTTCGTGTAACTAACGCGCGTACTTACTTTTTAATTTGCCTCTAACCCGCCACCGCCCGCGTCCGGTCGGTAATACCAGTCAAATAAATTTTTGTATAAGCCGCCATAACCATTGACTGGCTGTTCTAATTAATATCTGGGCTAATATTTAAGAGATATGGTATCTTCATGTTAGCAAGATGGGGGTTTTATGGAAGGCTAGATGGCTGCCACGAGAATTGGCGAGATGAAGCACAACACCGAGCAAAATTTTAGGAATAGGTGTGATTCAGTAGTGGGCAGTTAAAGCTAATAAAAAACGTGTTTCTGTCCTGTTAATTTGTGAGTCTATCCATTTGAAATTATTGAGAATAGTGCAAACAAATTTGTCAACGTACAAATCGGTCGCCTGATGGGATTACTTTTCGGCAAAATGACAAACTTCTAATCAAACTTTCATCCGTTATTTTAAAGGCAAAGTTATGTATTTTCAAAAATTCCTTTTTAAGTGCTCACTACTTATGTCAAAAGACTTCCTGTCCACAAGCATCAGGACCCAGCAGTTCAGTGCGTTATAAGATTTTTATTATTTTGAAGATGTTTTTTTTTGTATGAATATACAAAAAAGGTGGTCAGCCAGGCTCGCGAATATGTGTCCTCCGACTGCACAGCATGATTTTATTTATTTAATACTTCATGCACAAAAACGTACAGAGGCGTACGTACGGACTTCTTTTTAGTTCGCTTCTTAAGCAGTCGGGTTTTTGATTTTTTTATTAATTTAAATTAAGCCAGTAGCGGTAGCTCAGTGGTATCGGCCGGGACTTATAAGTTATAGGTCTTGGGTTCTAGCCCAGGCAGGCGCTTTACTTTGTGTAAATTATTTCATCACCACTGCTCTCAAAACGGTTAAGGAAAACATCGTGAGGAAACCGGCATGTCCTAGAACCAAAAATTCGAAGACATGTGACATCCTCCAACCCACACTAGGCCCGCGTGGTGGATTACGGCCCATTCCCTCTCACAGAGAGGAGGCTTGTGTCCCAGCAGTGGGAACATTAATAGGCTGATGATGTGATGTTATGTGAAGCCAGTAAGTGGCACTTTACAAAGTCAAATAAAAAAAATACATGTTATAATAATTGGTTCTACAGTTCATTGGAAAAAGTAGCTTACTATGGAAAAGAACGGACAAGAAACTCCACACTTCTTAATCTATAAAAAAAGTGTTTTAAATTATTTACATACATACATTAATTCATATACGTTAGGACGATGCACCCAGAATATCACTACTATACTACGTATAGGTATATAGTATTACAAACACTACTAACATGTAAATTCATCAATTGCATGTGTCCAAGCATTCTTGTCTGGAATATAATCATCTAATTTAACATTCTTGTCTCAGATTATAAAATAGTAACCAGATAGAACGTACGGAACAAGTGAGTGGTGCCGCGATATATATAAGTGTGCGTGACAGTGAGGAGCGGCACTGTAGAGGCACACGTACTCTGTGTGCGTGTAAGGATGCCAGATGTTGGGAAAAGACTTCCACATTATTTTCGATGGTTCTCAAAAATATTAATGTTACAAATTGTTACTTACTTAAGTAGTATTTGGAAAGAATAATGGTTATCAAATAAATTATAATAGAATTAAAGTAATTTAAAATTCACTTAATGATTATTAATAAACTACTGAAAAATAACGTTTATGGAAATTTCTATATATAAATAATTAGGTATATTAAAATTTAAAGACAAACATAATTAAAAACATTTATTACAATAATTTTAAAGAGTTGCACACCTTATGGCTTAGTAGGTACTTGTTATAAATAATTAAAAACCCCTTTTTGCCCCTTTTTGCACCAATTTCTAATAATATTGCCGTTTCGTCATCGGTACATGGTGGACATCCCACCCATATGCACAAAACGTTTTGGGGACACTTTTATTATGCGTACAGCTAAAGACTGGAATTCCCTACCGGAATCTGTGTTTCCCGATAGCTACAATCTAGGGGTCTTTAAGTCAAGAGTGAATAGGTTTCTTCTGGGCAAGCGTGCTCTATCGTCGACCACATCATCGCTTACCATCAGGCGAGATAGTGGTTATGATATTTTTATTATAAAAAACAAGATTCCAAAGATTTTGGCTAAGCGAAAATGAACGCAAAAATGGTAAGCGAGGGTTCAATACGATTATCACTTATCCCCCTGCCCGGGTACCCCGCGTCCCTGTGGCAGCCCCACCACGTGCCACTGGTTTATTGAATTATATTTGTACGAATAGATTGTGTCCATATTTTATAGATTACAAATCGGATATAAAAAAGGTATTTAACAATTAATGTAAATGTGTTCCATTACTGATAATGAACCACTCAATACTATTGCACCCTAGTTACCAAATTTCCCTATATAAATGTATAAATGAATCGATCATCCTACGCCCCATGTACATTTCCCTAATTCAAGGAAACTTATTTTGATGTAAACTGGCAACATCAACCAATTACTGCCAATATTTTGTGTTCCGAGTTAGCCGTTAATATTAGTAAATCAATATCAAAACTATACAATAATCAAAAGTTACCTGTGGAATGATATTCCATCTTCTTTTTTTTTGTTTTTGGGGACAATTTTGCAATGTTTAATGATACAAGACGGCATTTTTTCACATAAAATAAGAAATGACTTGTGACGTGTAAGCAGTGCGACGCGTAGTTTCGTACTAACGCGATATTGTATTAGTTTTTTTTTTATTTGTTTTGGTGGTAGCGCTCTCTTGTTCCGTACGTTCTATCTGGTTACTATTATATAATCTAAGATTCTATAATATATATATATTCTTATAATCTAAGTTTACAACGTGTGCTTTTAACAAACTTTTAATTAATTTCACTTCGTTTCAATGTAAACTCAAATTAACTTTGTCAAGTAGAGCAACACAACATAAATTAAACATGGTGGATCAGATCAGCAGTATGCGGAGAATGTCATTTTGACAATGACATTTGATTGACGTGTCATCTTATTGTACTGCGTGACTAAAAAACAACACGAATTCAATTGCAACAGAGAAGATAACAATTAATGTCCGTAGTAGTAAACTGGGCTGCAAAAGTAAAACAATCACTAAAAACTCCGAAACTTAACCAATTCAAAGTTAAATCAAAGAAAGAATCAAAGACGTCACTTCTTAAAACTGTCAAAGTCTTTAAACGTCTTGTCAAACACAACTGTCATGGCTGCTCTAAAAATAGGGTTATCTTATTAAAAAACTTTAAATGATCATTTTTGTTACTACTGTACACTTCTTCAAATTAATTTATTAGTATTTTTATGGAATTTCCCTATTTTTTTCATATTTATCTATGTAGTGTACATAGTGATGGCGCAAAATCGAACATCTCCTTTTAATATATCACAAGATATTTTGGTCACACCTTGTAAAACCTCAGCTATTTAGGCCTTACATTCCAGCAAGCCGTCATGTCCAATGTCGGAGCATAATCACTTTGACAAACCAAAAGTGACAGGGACAAAGGGAAATATGGACACATTTCATTTCCTTTTGCTCTCAGTACTATCGACGCGACGTCCCAATATGGCGGACACTTCGCTAATAATGTGACGAACATCGCTAGTAATTAGAAACCATAGTAATCGAGATATTAGGTCGGGAATCGGGAACAGGCTGAAGCGATCATCGCTGTCTGTTCTATTAATCGAGTTCTTGAACTTTATTAATATTTATTTGCAGATAGTACAATTTATTCAATAGAATAATAACGTATAACATATAGTGTGTTAGTAATAACTAACTGTTTTTATTAATAATTGTTCAAGGCGTCACATACTAAACGCAAGTTAATTTACTTGAATGGCTATTGAATGCGCGTTTGACAATTTGAAACATTAATAAACGATTATAATTTTTGTACCAGATCTGGAACTATTGGTCTTCAAACGACAAAGAAAAACATCGTGAGAAAACTGGTATATCCTGAATACAAACATTCAAAGACGTGGTTGATGAATCCAAAGACGTATGCCAGAGTGGTTGATTACAGGCTCTCACATAAAGGAGAAATGAGTACCAACAGTGGGAACATTATGACTGCACATATTATTATAATGATCTTGTATTTTATCAACTAAACAAGAATAATAACAGTAATTGGATCTAGTAACGACGAATTTACTAATAAAACCTCATTTCTGGGAACTTAAACTCGAAACTTCGAAATTATTGTTATCTTGCTGAAACATGAAGGATGAAGGAGAAAAAGCTTTGTGTCTACATTATAAATCTAAGTATTGTTTGGTTTGTTTAGTCAGTAGCAGCCCGAAGTTCGAAAGTTGGGATGTGAACCGGACATAAAGCCAGACTTCAACCTGTTTCTGTGAAATTCCTGATGAAAAAGCCCAAAAGGTTTTGTCTGACCCAGGAATCTAACCCTGCTCTAGCCATGCTCAACAGTAGATAGCGCTGGCGAACAACGAGCTAGTTTAGCTTTCTAGGCAGTACAATTTATGAATCATCATCATTATTTCAAAATGACAAAGACAACACTTACTGCACTGCACATCGACCGGTCATGTGCGTCTCGCAACCGCAGCCTGGTGAGTTCACCAGGTCATCGGTCCACCTTGTGGGAGGTTTATTATTAAGTACATAATAGTTCACGTCGTGATTATCTAAGATATCGGATTTGACAGCTGTAAAAATATGTTGTCTAAGTTAAAATTGATGCAAACGATTGATACTCGTTGTTTGGGTAATATAGTAATTAAATAGGATTATAAATTTGATTTTTCTTAGACGTTCATACAAAGTTATCGCGGCATGTAAAATGAGAAACTTCTTCGGACTTCTTCACATCACATAATCAGCCTATTAATGTTCCCACTGCTGGGACACAGGCCTCCTGTCTGTGAGAGGGAATGGGCCGTAATCCACCACGCGGGCCCAGTGCGGGTTGGAGGATGTCACATGTCTTCGAATTTTTGGTTCTAGGACATGCCGGTTTCCTCACGATGTTTTCCTTCACCGTTTTGAGAGCAGTGGTGATGAAATAATTTACACAAAGTAAAGCGCCTGCCTGGGCTAGAACCCAAGACCTATAACTTATAAGTCCCGGCCGCGTATTGCCAAAATGTGAACTACTACAGACATGGGTTGCTCTGAAATCGCACACAATATGCTCTTGTAGCTGGTAAGCATACTGCATATCAATACAGAGAGAGACTGCTCTCATAGCAGTGGTGATGAAATAATTTACACAAAGTAAAGCGCCTGCCTGGGCTCGAACCCACGACCTACAACTTGTAAGTCGCGGACTTCGGACTTCTTAGCCTGTGACGATTATAAAATCTGCACCGGTAGCCAAGTTGACAATCTACAATCGATAACGCTAGTAAAAAACGAATCAATTTATAAGGGAATGACATATCTCAACGTTAAGTCACGTGGTCAGATCGTACGAAACAGATGGCGTTAAAGATTGTAGAAAGAAATTCGATACGAAACGTTTATAACTTGGCTAGGGGGGCAGGCTTTTATACTACCCACTATAGCGTAAAACTCATACTAATTAATATCCGCTGCCCTAAACACTATCGTCACGCCCGCGGGTCGATTTGACCACAACGGAATGTCTGCCCATTTGACCGTAATCCGGTATGCACCGCAACTCACACTAGGCTATCGACTGAGAAATGATGTGGAAGATGTTATGTCCAGGCTCGCATTTAGAGGGTTGGATTCGAATGGACGAAGATAGTTTCAAGATTGGATGGAATTTGATTGGCGGGTAATGTGACTTATTATAGTATTATGTTTAGAGGTGATTCTGAGATGGACTGTATTTGATTTTGCATTGAGTCCTTATCAATGATTGTTTTTTTTTATCTAACGATAATATGCTTGCGTTTGACCACTATCTTGCTTGATGTTAAGCGATGATGTGGTCATTGGTGAAGCGAACGCTTGACTAGAAGTAATCTATTCACCCTTGACTTAAAAACCCCAAGGTTGTAGCTATCAGGAACCAAAGACTTCGGCAGGGAATTCCACTCCTTCGCTGTACGCACGATGAATATATTCGCAAAACGCTTTGTGGGTATGGGTGCAATGTCCACCATATACCGATAGCGCATTGCCGTACGTCTTGTAGTCCGATAATGGAAAGGACTAGGCGGAATCAAATTTTGCAGTTCAATTGTAACGTTTATGGAGTTCTTTTGATGGAAACTTTCTCAACTCTACAACGGAAAAACAGACTCTCAACACGACTCAAGGTCGGTAATGTCAATAATACAAAAGGTAACAATCAGGATATCAATTCCTTTTTTTTTTTTAATTCTTCTACCTTCATCGACCTAGACACCATGATAACGGAAAAAAGGTGAAGGAATCTCCAAAACATGTAGATATAAAAATTACAGATAATTGGAGGTCTATAAGAAATGACGGAGAAGAAAAAGCTACTCGACTGCTTCAAAAAATACGGAAGCCAGATTTTAAATATTCAGGTCACAGAAACATTATGAAATGAAAATTTTACTCTTGTAGTGCCAAGAAGCAAACCAAGAGTTTTCTTCCCACAACATTAGTGTCCGGAATAAAACTATTTTAATGAATTATTTCGTCGTTCGTTTTACTTCTACTTTACATTTTCTCTTTATTTTCAACAAACTCGAGGAAAATGCAAACTACACTTTCACATTAAATAAAAACCTTAATTTTCTCATGTAAATATTTATCTAGGTACATCGCAAAGAACTTAATAATATTATGGACAAATAAAAATGAAAATTATTAGTCATAACTTTTTGCTAGCGATGCTCAGCGAAATTTTAAAAGTCTTCAAGTACTTTCAGAAGTCTTTAAACTCTGCAAGGTGAAAAACTATTAAAGCAACTCGCGAATAAAAAGCAGCTGTGCTTTATAGCCTTTTGAAGGCATAAATTAATGTACATAACAGAACAAATAGATTTAAAACAAAGCCAAAAAGCACTCACTGAAATAAATGAACAGACCTTTTAATATTTTAATTTTTCTAAGATTCTAGTTAAAATGAACGTGGGTAGACATTTTATATCGAAAAAGGAATTTTTGTTTTCATATAAAACAACAACTTGAATTGTTTTCAAAATCATTTTACATAAAGCAGTAAACATAAAAAGAAATTGCTCATTTAAATTAATGATCATCATAATCCGAAAACGTATCATTAAACCTTAACATAAGCATGTAAAAATATGCCCAACAATGCTGAGGGTCTAACGGACCCATCAAGATTCCGTAATCAAAGCGGGAATGTACCACGAATGTGACCGAGCATCGGAGGGTTAGAGTAATTGAAAACAGGTGGGCAGTACGAGTGTTAGTTTTGTTTTAGTGCGTGGGTACTTTAGACCCGCATTACGCACAATGACAACTTGGTCGCTATGCGTTTTAGAGGGTTATGTAATTTTCTTTTATTTGCTCTTCTGACTTCCGCATGTGCGTTTGGGAATTTAGTAACTAAGAGAAATATTTGCTTTAAAACTTTTATGAGTGACACAGTAATACGGCTGGCAGATTTTATTAAACGAAAATTCTTCTATGAATGTCTTATTTTCGTGCTTTTTAGGGTTCCGTACCCGCAGGATCCAAACGAAGCCCTATTGATGTCACTCACGTGTCCGTCTATCTATCTGTCCGTCGTCTGTCACACAATTTATTCCGATGAATTTTTTAGCTGCCCATTGATCTATAGGGAAGATCATAGGGATCTTCAAATTTGGTGATAATGTTTATAATTACGTATATTTTACTAACAAATACCAATATATTGATAAATTGGTACGGAACTCTAAATGTGTGAACCGATACGCACTTGGCCGGTTTTATTCTTCTAAATCTCTCAGAGATATTATAACTATTTCGTATTGTGCTACTGTTTGTTTTTACTTAAATAAATAAAATAAAAATGAGAACACGCCATTGAAGTAAACGCCTTTGCCGTGATGAAAACCGCCAAACCGCTGGGTTCGGTCCTACTTAAAAGCTTTTTAAATGCAGCCCATTTTCTTACAAAAAATCCTGAACGAATATCAACTCCACTTTATATGCATTTAGTGTTTAGGCGCCTTTTTAACAAAGAGGTAGCTCAAATGCTGCTTTGCATACATTTGCATGTTGCACGATGTAACCGAGTTTCAGACGAATATCCTGACACAATCGCTTGTGTGATACTCTCTAGAACTATTAGGCCTTGTTCAAGGTGAACTAAGGCGGTAGCGGGTGGGATACAAGGCACCATTTTTTAGACTTGATATCAGATCACACACTGTGTGTCCAGCCTGTTTTGTAGAGTCTTAGGCGACTTTTTCACCGCGGGTGCGTTTTCGCTTCTGTACCGAATCTGTAGTAACCATGGAGTTTCTTGCCGGTTCTTCTCCATAGGAAACGACTAACCCGAACCGTGCACCTTTTGTTGACGTTTTATAAGTGCCCATGTAGGCCTATGTAAAATAAAAATATTTGATTATGATTTTGATTTTGATTTTGTACATAAATATGAGAGAGATGAAGCCACCTAAGGTGGTCACAGTACTTCGCTAGTTGTTATATTTAGTTCCGTAAGGTTATTTAAGAGTGCATTCACGTAGAAACTAGACGCTGGTGTAAATTTGCCAGCTTTTACAAGGTTTTCAACACTGGTTGTCGAAAGCAGTTATCGTACTTTTTGGTATGAATCGGTTAGAACAGGGAAGCATTTACAAGCACTTAAAACTGGTTCAGATTTGTTGCTCGGCGTGCTTCCAGGTGAATGCACCCTAAAACAATAGACGATCTCTCTTTAGCTTGGTTTCAAATAACCCGCGCAAGCGTGTCACTCTAGACAAGGCTTTAGAGTAGGAATATGTGTGACAGGATCTACGGTGGACACAATTTTCAGTACAATTCCTGTCATGATCCCATATGTAGCGACGCTGTAAATGCTGTGCTGATAAACTGGTGTTTTTGCCTGCAGTTAGGGAAAGGACTTATGCATATTTAGGTGGGTTTTGGGGCTTTATTCACTTGTATTTTGTCGGAGTGATTTAAAACCAAACCGAAACCTACAGCGATGTCGAACTACAGAAATTACCGTAATTAGTAATTACTCCTGAATGTTAATTTTTTCTCTAAAATGCCTGTAGGTAACTACTACGAAATCCAGTTAAAATCTTCTTTTATCATTTTTACATCAAAACTGCTTTTGAAAGAGCAATTAGGCTTTAAATTCTATAACGACTAGAAAATTATAGGAAGGCCCATTAAAAGCAGGTGCGATGAATTTATGAAGATTCTTCGTTTTACTACATAATCCTGAATGCGGACTTTAACACTTAAAGAAAACCTCTTCACTTTAATGTTTATTACCTAATGAATCTTGAAAACGACGAAGATTTTAAAGAGTTTATCATAATATTTTTCAGGATGCTTTAGAGTTGAGGTGGAAATCCAATGAAGCCTCGCTGGTTGTCATGGTACCAGGAACAAAAGACACTCAAACGCCAGGCCGGCGCGCCACTTTCCACTCAAAACTTACGGAGACGCAGATAGCCAGTCCTTCAGACGTCTCGTACTTAACTTACCCGTGACGAATCTTGCTATCGGTGTCTCCGTAACTTTGAGGACTCCAGATTATCAACGCTGTGGGCTCTGGTAGATACAGGTATGGATAAAATTATCTACGCCTATGTCTACCGTTCGCACAGCGGAGATCAGGAGACAACCAGGTTCACAGAGTACCTCAGTGAGGCGGCTGATGCGGCACAGCAGCGGTACCCTTCCGCCCAATTAGTTTTACTGGGGGACTTCAATGCCCACCACCAGGAGTGGCTCTTCCCGTAATCTAGGGGTCTTTAAGTCAAGAGTGAATAGGTAACTTCTAGGCTAGCGTGCGTCATCATCGACCACATCATGGCTTACCATCAGGTGAGATGGTGATCAAGCGCGAGCCTATAAAAAAAAAAAAAAGTTCCCTGACCATGCTGGACGGGAGATGCGTAAGCTTTCGCTTGCGCTAAACCTTACCCAGCTGGTCCAGGGGGCAACGAGGGTGCCGGATGTTGATATGCACACGGCCAATTGCTTGGACCTTCTGCTGACAACAGATCCAGACCGTCCGATACTCTGTGTCGATAACTTCACCTTTGGGTAGTTCCGACCACTGTCTGGTGAAGTCTGTGTCCGTCTACTCCCCGCCCGATCCTAGCCCAAGAGGCACCCGGCGGGTGTGGTCATCAGATTGGGATAGCATGCGATCTTTCTTCGCATGCTATCCTTGGCAGCCTACTTGCTTGTCTTCAGCTGAACCCCCGTCGTGCGCGGACGCCGTGACGGGTGTGTTGCGTCAGGGGATGGAGTACTACATTCCGTTCTCTGACGTAACAATGTCCAGCGTTGACCGGCCATTGTTTGGCGCCGAATTTCATCGCGCCAACGCTAAGTGCGTCGACATGAGGCGTACCTGGTATGGGTTGACGCTCGATTGCGAAAAAGCGAGTGATGTGGGTCAGAAGAAGAGGGCCTTCAACAGGACTACCAAATCCTGCAAGTTGGTGTTGCGAAGGGCTCGGTTCGACCATATTGGCCGAATAGGGACCAAACTTGCTTCTTATCCAGCAGGTAGTAAAGCGTTTTGGTCCCTGGCTAAGTCAGTCGAATTGAACTTCTGCCGTCCCTCACTACCACCACTGCTGAAACCCGATGGGTAGCTGGCTCACTCCGCTGAGGAGAAGGCAAATTTATTTGATACTCTTTTTGCGGAATCTTTGCGTCTGAATCCTGGTAATTCGCGGCCCTCTCCTTCTCCTGATGGATGCGAGACGAGTATGTCGGACATTCGTATCCATCAAAACGACGCCCGTAGGATGCTGCGCAACCTCAACGTGAACAAGACTAGCAGACGGAATACCAGCTATAGTTCTTAGAATCTGTGCGCATGCTGTACTGTCTCCGATCTTTATACGCCTATTCCGCTTTTCATACGAGGCTGGAAAAGTGCCGAATGCTTGGAAGCAAGCCAACGTACAGCCCGTGCCCAAGAAGGGCAGTCGTGCTGATCCAGCCAAATACAGACCCATCTCTGTACTTAACACTAAGCTTCTGGCATACCTAGAAACTAACGATATCCTTAGCGACTTAAAACCTTTGGGTATGCAGATGACAGCACTGTTGCTGAGAGATACTTGTACAACGCACGGGCTACCGGACCGCAGATCCGGTCTCACCGTGAGGCCATGGTGGAGCGTTTGAACGTGTCCTTGCAAGCAGTCTCCAAATGGGGCGATGCCAATCTGGTCAAGTTTAATGCTGCTAAAACCCAGGCGTGTTTTTGTCCGCTAAAAAGAGCCAATTTCACCCGGCTCCAATTTGCCGTGATGTAACTGTGCCAATAACGGACCATCTTGAGCTTCTTGGTGTTAAGTTGACATCGACTCTCAGTTTTGGGCCATACATTGAGGCAAAGGCTTTCTCTTGATCATTGCGAAGGTGAGAAGGTACTTCACGCCGGAACAGCTGCTCACCTTGTATCAAGCGCAAGTTCGATCATGCATGGAGTATTGTTCTCATCTCTGGAACGCATCTGCCAAATACCAGCTTGATGCACTAGAGTCAATAGAAAAGTGGGCCAAGAAACTCATCGGCAATGACACACTGGTCAAGTCAAAGCTTCAGAGCCTTGATCATCGTCGCTGAGTTGCCAGCTTGTCGGTTTTTTATCGGTTACATTTCAGGGAGTGTGGAATTGCATGATTTATTTCCGCCCAGCCCTTTCCACCATCGGACTACCAGACGTTCGGCGATGCGTCATCGGTTCATGGTGGACAGCCCACCCATATGCACAAAACGTTTCGGTGACACTTTTATTATGCGTACAGCTAAAGAGTGGAATTCCCTGCCGGAGTCTTTGTTTCCCGATAGCTACAATCTAGGAGTCTTTAAGTCAAGAGTGAATGAGTTTTTTCTAGGCAAGCGTGCTTCACCGTCGACCACATCATCGCTTACCATCAAGTGAGATAGTAGTTAAGCGCGAGCTTACGGGGATATTAAAAAACGAGTATATACTGGAGAAGAAAATAGGCAACTAAACCTCGAATTATGAATTTTTACTAAGGAAATTCAGTAGTAACTCTCTGCCCGCATTTCCTCTTAATAACATGGATAAAAATTTAACTGTCAAATGTATGAAAATAATACACAATGACAACCGGTTTCATCATAAAATCATAGCTTTATTCATGACAAGATTAAAAAGGCTATTATTCATTCATTTTTTGTGATTTTAGCTGAGGTTGTTGTCATGACTGTAGACCTAAAATTATTGCACGTCGTCATATTCTCAAAAGTTACGAAATAGTTTTGTGTTAAGTTATTTGATCCCCTGCTTTTAAATAATATAATTTCAATTTAGCATTACTGATTGTGCCTAGGGGAACAGATTAATATAAACGTCATTCATGTTCGCGACATTTTATAGTAGGTCACAGCATGTATGGGACGTGACCGTTTTTTTTTAAGAAATTGATCACGTATCATTTTGGCATCCCCATACATTGGGACATATTGACAATAGTTATCGAGATTGAATATCACTTTGTCTACAAGCTCTAGACTACCAACCTGCTGAATGACTGACAAATCTTTCTACAATAAGAGCTAGCATTCTGCCAATGAATTGTGCTGACACCAGGGATGAGAAAGAAGTTTAAAAGCTCTACATTGAAGAAAGACAATATTTTTATTATTACGGTGCAAGTAAAAAACATACACTGTACTTTAATTTTGACTTTGGGTCTGTTAACTTAACTGTAAAGTAAAGGACATCACTGCCTAACCCTTCGCGGGGTACAAACATACGTGCAATGACTGTGAAACTCCTAACAAAATTAGAGAACGGACAGCAACTACAAAATTACGAAGACCGTAATTATACAGTGAAGTACTGCCGCCTCATATAATTTTTTCCTGAATTAAATGAAGATTTTCTGGAAGTTTTAATGTTTTGTACAGGAATTACTGCAGAATTAAGGGAAAACGTTTTGGTGTACGAAAGTGAGTATAGAGTGATTCATTTTTTGTGACGACTTTTGCTTGCTTCTTTCTCTACCTAATACACTCGGCATCACAAAAATCGCACGTTTTACCAAACTACGCGATGCAAAGGAGGGAGGGCAATGTGTTTATCGGTCTATGTATTTATCTGTATGTATGTTTGTTCCTATATGGCGTTCTAGAGATCAAACTAGTTAATCGCAGATCCTCAACGGAAACGGCTGTTTGCTTTTGCTTTTTTTGCTTTTTTTTCGGCTTTCTGTTTCGGTTGGTTCCTGTTCAGAATATGGCGGAAGGAAACGCCCGGGTGTCAATTGTGGATCACCCGGAGGACACGTTGGAGCATACATAAAAACGTATACGTAAATGTTTTATCTATCTATCTATCTATCTATCATACGGTGGGTTCCCGCTTCAGCGGAGCAACAACGTGTCCTCGTGGATATGATCGGCGGTGGTGATCTCTCGCTGCCGAACCTGGTTCAGGCTATAGTACGGGGCGAGAGGGCATGGGAAGCTGTTAACTCCTTCTGCGAAACAGTAATACTCGCGAAGGAGGAGGAGGAACGCGTGAGGGAGATGCAGCATAGACTCACGCCCCTCGCCACCGCAGGATATGCCCTGGGTGTCGGGAGTTGCAAGTCCATTCCCGGCCACCGTAGGTGCGGACTTGCGGACGGCGAGTAATGAGTAGTTCGCCGTCCAATAAGGACCAGACCCGAGTCGACAGCGCGTAGCGTCTCACGCGCGCGTCAAAGATGTCAGCAAAAAACTGACGGGGACCGCTAGGGCCGATGCCTATCTGGGTCGCGGATAAATTTGAAAAAGAGTATCACGGACCTGGCTCAAGGAACTGAAGGAATACGGGTGTATTTCGGTCAGTAAAAGTCTGACACACCCTCCCGCTTCACCCAAACAAAAAGGGGGCCGAACCAGCACATGGGTGCCAGATGACCCCCTGTATGGCACGCTTGGTCCACCTGCGACGAATCAGGTCAGTGGCCTACCACCTACCATTTTTCGGCCGCAAAGGATAGGGATAGAGATAAATAACAATTTTTACTGTTACGCAAATCCAGGAAATAAGAAGTTAATCACCAAGGAGTTTCCATCAATTATTTTTTTGTAATGGAAAGCTTATGCGGGACGCACCATTTTTACCCGACTGCTGGAGGGAAATCTTTTTTTATAGTACCTATTATAAAAAGTTTTGATTCCAATTTTTACTTATCTGTGGCAACGCCCGCTTTAGCGCATTCGCGGTTAATGCGGTAATGTGTCGGTTTTGGCGCCATTCATACGTTTTGCTGTACTGATTTTTTCCTAATCTTTTGACTTTTTTCTTTTATTTAGTAGGGCCAATCAATGTAAAAGTGTAGATATAAAGTAGTTGATGAAACTGCACATAGCTAGGTATTGAAAATTCGTGTGATACTTTTAAAAATCTCGCCTACGGCTCGGTTTTTAAACACACACTCAAGTTTTAGTACCCCTTATTATGCAACAGTTTCATAAACTACTATTTTTAAGTCAATCACATCACAAAATTACCACAAAAAAGAAAAAGTATTCCATTCTTTACTCATTAGGAAAAGTATTCCATTCTTTACACTATTATGAAGTCAGAATCGTCTTTCGGAAATAATATTTTCTATTTTATGATCTAGTTTCCTTCATTTTATAGTCATCTGTTGCTCCGCAGACGTGATCGACTTACTAATACGCAATCGACTGTTCTCTCTCTGAATTACGATTAACCAACTTCCAGAGCAGTTTCTCGTTTTGTTATGCCTGAGGATTTACGATAGTATACACTCAATGTGGTAGAGGAATCCTGTTGGTTTTATATCTGGCATTTTCCTAATAAATGCAGATGGAATTAAAATACTAATAGGCATCTTTGGTGTTACGCGACTACGAGTAATAAGTAAGGAGTAAGTAAGCAAGAGGAAGTCTGAAAGTGGTACTGATTCTGAATATTGGTAATTCGTGAGAAAAGTTTTAAGTAATAATGTGGATAGAGGAAGACGGAAGCAACGATGGATAGATTTTGTGAAAGTTGATATGGCTAGGAAAGAATAACCTATTCGAGTCGACAAACAGAAATGTATGGAAGAAGAATGAAATAGGGATTAGGGCAGGTACCCTAATCCCAATCTGTCTGGGGTCATTTGCTTGGGATCATAATTTTCCTATGTAGTTAAGAAGTAATTCTCGACTAAAGCTGAACTAAACGTACTCATTACTCTCTCTCAGTATGAAAAGTTGTCCTTAAAATGCTACGATAAATTATAAGATTAAAATGATAAGTGCCAAAATTGTAGGTAATTCTAATGATTGTGACCATGAGAATATTTATTTGTGAAACATAGGTATTTACATAAAGATCAGGCAATCCCACATGGATAGCATTTTATATTTATCTATTAGTGATGTTGTTTTACTCGTACATTCTCCCAGCACTGGCAAGGACATATTGTAGTTTCAAAAAACAACGAGTGTATTTTAGGCAAAACCACGTAGTAGCCATAGCGAAAAACCAGCCAAGTGCGAGTCGGATTCCCGCACGAAGGGTTCCGTACCATTATCGCAAAAAACGGCCAAAAAATCACGTTTGTTGTATGGGAGCCCCATTTAAACATTAATTTTATTCTGTTTTTAGTATTTGTTGTTATAGCGGCAACAGAAATACATCATCTGTGAAAATTTCAACTGTCTAGCTATCACGGTTCATGAGATACAGCCTGGTGACAGACGGACCGACAGACAGACAGACAGATGGATCGCGGAGTCTCAGTAATAGGGTCCCGTTTTTACCCTTTGGGTACGGAACCCTAAAAAACTAACAAACAAAATTAACCCAATTTGCTTACATGTATCTTGAAGATTGGCTGCTAGGGACCTATCCAAAGGCACTTTTATTTCGTTATTTATTTGTGCCACTGTTTTCCTTATACAGTTTATTACCCAATATGTTGAGGAGAAGGAGTGCATGTCTTGGGGGATATTAGCCATAAACTGTATTGTTACATAGGTAACGGTGTGAATTATGGTGATGTACAGCGTAAAAAATGGTTTAGATGGCTTGGTGGCTTGTAAAAACAACATAAACAAAAAATCCATGGCGAAATGTTTGCAGAATTTGTTGTCTCGTCAAAAATAACTACCCAAATAATATTGTTGATGCATTCGTGATCTGTTAAACAAACTTCACACTATTATAAACTAATAGCAAGTCCATACTTCATAGTCAATAACAAAAGTATAAACTTTACCAAACAAATTACAAAAATATATAACAACACAGCGCCATTCCGATCACCCGCAAATCGACAGTTCAAAACACCAGATGAGAAAATAAAACAATTAGAAGCAACAACTCTAACTGGATAGCTTTTTTATTACATGAGGCTGGCAAAAAGGCTGACTTTTAACAGCGGCATCAAGGCTCAAGATTAGTAATTTTCGGTGTAACACCAATTAAGGGTAGACGCCGTTGAGGTTATGACTGCACTGGCTTGTAATTAGACTACTTTGAAGGCGACACTTGTGTGGAACTGCCAGTATATTGTTTACTTTTAAGTCAGTGTTTGCAGCACTATTTGCAAAATGATGCGTCATAATGAACAATTTACTAGTTTTTTATTGCACTTTATGTTCCTCATTCTTTCTCCTTATGTAGGTACTACCCAGAATAACTATCCGAAAAATTGTTGCAGACTGCAAAATAATGGACATAGGTGGTAAAAGCTGATCTAAATTTTTATTCTCTCAAGAAACCTGAGTTTTTTTATTTTTGATGGGTTTGCTCTTGACTCTAGTCTAGGTCAGAGGTGACGAGAGACAAAGTCGATGATGGAGTGAGCTTACCCAGAAGAAGCCTGTTCACTCTAACTTTGAAGAGATTCGGGTTGTATGCGTTCGGAAACAAAGACGCAGGCAGTGAGTTCCACTCTTTTGCTGTGCACATTATGAAGGATGAGTGAGTTCAGTCAATATTTCTCCTAATTACAGTTTATTTTTAATGACCAGAATTTGGCCTTACCATTCTGGCAACAATAGAAACAAAAAGAAAATCTTTATTTTAAATATTCAAAACAAAACCACGAGCGCCCGAACATAAGTCGTCAAGTTACACAACGCTTAGCAAATCCGCAAATGCTTGCAAAAATAAATTTAATTCACTATTAAGTTTTAGTAGCAGCAATCTCGTGGAACAATTATTCTCGCCCTTGGGTTCTGTGGCCCGTCACGTTTTGCCAAGGAGGTGTTTTTATGAGCCCCTAAAACATGTTAGCATTAGGTGCTATTAAAGACTCAAAATTATATTACAGAAGAAAATATTTGGTACTAGAAAATATTAAGTGGAATTACAAAGAGATTTATTTTTATTTTCACAAAAGATGCAGTTAAAGGAGATTAAATATTTACGTTATAATTACTAAGCCCTTGGTCTGTTCGCTGTCCTTAATTTTCTGTATGCTAAAATAAAGAAACAACGTAAAGTACAATGAGATTATCAAGGCTTTATGCAAAAGGAATTAAGGGGATGAACTGTGCGCGCGCTAGCGATAATAACAACAAACTACGATTACGAAGCGCTGTTGTTATAATGTGGGTATCCATTTTAGTTTAAGACCATCGGGGCCCATTTAATATAACTGCCAATGCGACATATTTGTCAATGGCATAATTGTCACATTTTTCGAAAGATAAAGTAGAGTTTATTTACATAAAAGTTTTACATAGAACATTAATCCCCTGACCCCTAAACTAGTGTCAACCATAGGAATCATAGGGGCCACTGCCTTTGCCTACTTGCGTGAATACAAATGCTGTTGGATAAAGTAGAAAATGTATGAAAAATACTTGTCCGACTGACAAATGGTCACCTTTCGCCTTACAGTATTACTAAATCCTGGCGATCCATTAGAAGACCAAATCTTCTAGAAAAAGTAACATTACATCACTGATGGCAATTATAGTCGAAATGTCAAAATATTTCTGATTGACCACGACCATTTCGGTAGCGTATATCAAATGAACTTTGTGAAGACCTTCAAGGCAAGGTGACCTTCGATAAAAAGGTCACTTTGTCTTGTACCTACGTAAATGCCAGCTGTTGATAATAATTTAAAACAAATATTAAAACAATTATCAAGGCTTGACAAACAAACAAATCTTGTTCCGTTGTAAACTTATCTGGCTAAATTTAAATCTACAGTCTAAACTTTCCCAAAAACTATCAAAATAAAGTTAGAACTAAACTGATACAGAACTTTGAAAATGCAAAATATAGATGTCATAAAGTTACAAAACAAGCAAGCTTTTGCATTTTATGGGCACAGCACATGTGCCGAGACAAAGCAATCGTTCGGCCCGAATCACTACGAGAACGATTTCAAATTACATTTTTTGCGAACAAGTTATAAGAGGAAGCGGGATCCAGGTGAAAAAGAAGATGCTTTCTCAAACGTACGCAAGAAATAAGATTCTGTAAATGTTTAAGTTAAAATTGGAACAGGTACGATTCGTACTCACGGCCTCTCACTGTCATTTAATTTTGTAGAAGTTTGATAGTCGTTACGGGTTATCAGATCGTCGGTTCGGTAAATGTAGAGAACCGTAAAAGAACCACGGTTTCCGACATAGCCCGAAGAATTACCAAACTGAAGTGGCAGTAAGCAGGGTACATTGCTCGCAGAACGAATGGCCGATTGGGCGGAAAAGTTCTGGAGTGGCGACCGCGAACCGGAAGACGTTGCGTTGGAAGTTGCGGGGATCTGCTGGTTGCGGGACGCACGGGACCGGTCAAAGTGGCGGCGCTTGGGGTAGGCCTATGTCCAGCAGTGGACGTCTTTCAGCTGGTATGATGATGATGATGACGGGTTATCAGAAGTCAAAAAAATTGACACAAGTCTTGCTAAAGGGTATCGTGTTACCCAGTTACTGGGTTGCGGTGGTCAGAAGGAGTATTCGCTCCATACAAAGTACTGGTACTGGAAAATATTTAGAAACCGAAGGAGTACATGGAAGCCGACCCAACGTAGTAGACTAGGCAGATTTAAGGGTATTTTAGTAGCCAGTTTGACGCCAAAAGCTATTTAACTATTGGCTTTGCATTGTTACAATATGCCTACTGCCTGCCTGTCACTTATAAATAAAAGTCTCAAGCCGAACAATTTCTCAAATATATAATACTTTTATTTGCTCCGGTCGCCATTGCCACGTTAAATAGATGGCTCGTTTCGATAATTATTATGTAAGATCTCAATGAAATCATCTTCAAAATATCGTTTTCGGAAACAAGTACAACCCTTTTCCCTCAATCGACTGAAACTTCCGGCAGTAGATAAAAAAGGGGAAGCATTTTTTCCATGATACATACTTCGTGTACGTTCTAAGGGGCTGCTAACAGCTTTGTCATGTTTACATGAAATGCCTGAAAATCTTTGACAAACAGCCGATTTATCAATAAAAAGATAGTACAGTATTTAGAAGACCAATTTATTCTCGTCCTTCAAAAAACCATTTGACAAACAATCCTACAAAACGTGTCAGGAAAGCTGGTTAATTAGAAGCTTTTTTACCCGACTGCCGAAGGAGGTTAATGTCTTTATCAGTCTATGTATGTATATTTGTTCCTATGTGGCGTTCCAGAGACCAAACGCGTC
The DNA here is from genome assembly GCA_948252205.1 of Orthosia incerta. Lineage (NCBI taxonomy): Eukaryota > Metazoa > Arthropoda > Insecta > Lepidoptera > Noctuidae > Orthosia > Orthosia incerta. The sequence continues at coordinate 2,579,246 of OX411742.1, read as the reverse complement.
GGCCGATTTAGATGATTCTTACGTCAATCGATTCGTCTTAACCTTGCGAGTGTCACTGGCTACGTTACAAATTATTTTTTTCTTCCAAACCTATCGTGTGCGGTATCAAAATAAAGGGTTTTAAAAGGTTAATAACACTGATATGTTTAAATGTACCTAATTCGAAAAAAAATGTTAACTAAAAAGTTTTAAATAAAAAAAGTTAATTAAAAAAATCAAAAAACCCGACTGCTTAGAAAGCGAATTAAACAGCATGATTTTCTTCTTGTTTACGTTTTTTTAGTTCGCTTTTAAAGCAGTTGGGTTTTTGATTTTTTGAATTATTGATAGATTGAGAGTTAAGACTAAGTTTAAAGTACGAACACACTGCGGTAAATGACAAGATGAACTTAAAGAATGTTCAAGAGGATTGGGTTAAGCAAGTTTTAACTTGAGCGTTTTTTTGTGTTATAAAACATTATCCTAAACAAGTATTTTATGACAAGACAAAGAGACAAAGATATTTTATTTCAAGTAGGCCACCAAGCGGCACTTTTGAACGTTGGGTACATTAAAATTTACAAGTTATAAAAGTTGATTCTACCGTGCATTCGGCAAGTAGCTTGTTATGGAGAAGAATGCACAAGAAACTCCATAATTACTCTTTAAAAAAAAAAAGATTTTTTTACAATATTTAGTTACTTAAAAGTACATTCATTAATAAATTCATATATGTGAGGACAATGCACCCAGAATAGCACTACACACTATACTACGTACAGGCATAAAGTAATAAAAATACTCACACATGCACTGTGCAGTTATATAATAGGTGCTAGAAAAACATTAACATCCGAAGCAGTAAAGTTATGACCAATCCCAACTGACGGCGTCCGTTCACGATCATGAAGCATGAATTGGCACCACCCAGCTCAACCATCATGAAGGGAACCGGATGATCCAACACACGTGCCACCATCAGAGAGACATTTGAGAGAGCATGACACACTCAACTGCCAGGGCACACACAAATCAACGAACGACACACAGGTACAGTAAATGGTAGATTTACAGTTGGGTACATAGTACTCACACACGTGCGTAGGAAATATAGGTACACAATAAATGAAGATACGAGCTTTTTAAATTAAAAAGTATATTTACAAAAATAAAATTCCTAAAATAAAGAACTTATATAGCACTTACAGACTAAGCACAACTAAAGTTGTTAACTTGTACCAAACGGTTTTGCATTCAATGCCTAAATGGAAGACGACGTACTTTGACTGAATTTATGGTTTCTTTGAGTGTCCTGCTCTTTGATGTGTCGCGCCGTGTAGGTACTCAGCTAAAACTGAATATTAACATTTTTGATAGGTTTTCGGTACTTTCTTAGATCATCTCAGACATCCCTGACAGCGGTGAAGGAAAAAATCGTATGTAAATGTAGACTTATCATGCTCATATTATAAAGGCGAAAGTTTGTGAGTATGTGCGTGCGTGTGTTTGTATATTTGTTACTTCTTCACGATCAAACGGCTGGACGGATCTGGATGAAATTTTGCACATAGGAATAAAACATAGGATACTTCTTATCCCGGGACTATGTTCCCTCGGGGTAATTTTCAACTTTCACGCGGGCGAAGCCGCTGGCAGAAGCTAGTAGTTAATATAAGTCTGAAATTACGAACTCGCCTTGAGAGAACGTGGTGATCAACGCTCGTGCCTTCTCTGTATGAGAAGAGGCCTTTGCCCTGCAGTGGGACAGTTACAGGCTGGTATTATTATACTTCTTCACTTCATGTATATGTTAAGTAGTGATAAATACGGAATTATTCATAATGCCCGGGCAATTTGAAAAAGCCCATTATGAGTAGCCATTGTGATAAAAACTGTTAAAATAATTAAATTGATCATCGCTTACCATCAGGTGAGATAGTGGTCAAGCGCGAGCCTATAGGATATACAAAAAAACAGAGGGGCACCTCACTTATTGGGAGATGATAAATATATGTTATTTTTATTATTTTAATGTTGACATTGATTTTAATATATAATAGGTAAGCACGATTACTATTTAAGCAAAAAAGTTAACGAAGCCCCGCTGTGCGGCGCTCCTATTTCTGTCTACAGGGTCTAAAGTAACCTAACATGAAGTAAATGACGGGAGCTGAGTTGGCTCGCTTTGCTTGCTCACTTCAACTTCCGTCATCGGCTTCAATATTAACCTATCCGTGTCGGGGTGCCCTAAGCTCCCGAGCTCGCTTCGCTCGCTCTTGCACTAATTCACTGACTATAATTATCGGATTGTCTAATCGTCACGTAGCAATATTTATAATGACCAGACAATGTGATAAATATAGAAGTTTAAATCAGTATTCATTACATTGCCCGATTTAACTTGACTAGATTCATAATTCCCGGGCATTATACATTGTGCCCTGATTAATCACTTGGTCACACGTATACACTATATGTAATGTAATGTTGTAAGTAGGCACTAAAGTTTTTGTTGCTAAAGTCAAATCCTATCCTGTCCTATATTATTAAACGAGCAATATTTATTTCACACCCAAACTAATTATTATAAATGCGAAAGTAAGTCTGCCTGCCTGCCTGTCTATCTGTCATTTACCTTTCACGCCTAAACGACTAAACCGATTTAGATGAAAATTTGGTATGAAGATAGTTTGAGGCCCTGGGAAGGACATAGGATAGTTTTTATCCCGAAAATAATCATCCTTAGGAGGCTGGAAGGGGGGAATGGAAGTTTGTATGGTGAACTAATAGTTTCTCAAGTAAGGCGGCCCACGCACTTACAATATTATGGCGTGATATATAAAAAGGATTATTCGAAGTACTAATGCTGTGCAGACGAAGTCGCGGGCAGCAGCTAGTATACAAATAGTATGTCAATATTTACAAATATGTCGAAAACGGCTTTAAAGATTTCGATAATATTTGCAATAGAGAGGTTTTATGGGGCGAATAATCGAACTAGCTAGGTCTCATATATGGCAGAATTCGTTTTCTCTATTTTTACAAAAAAAATGTTAGTTTCTATTTTTACCCATGCAGAGCTCGATCGCCTAGGTGCTAAGCATTAAAATCGTAATAATAGGTAAAGAAACATATGAATTCAACTACTATCTTACGCAGTGTACTTGCAAATACATAGTAATCCAAATATATAAAGAGAAGGTATGTATGATCCTATAGACTCCGAAACGGCTGGACCGATTTTATTGACATTTTCAGAGAATTTTTAGATTGACCTAGCGGTTAATCCTGTAAAGTTTGGTGGCGATCGGAGCATTGTTTTTTTTACTTTGTTCGCGAGCGAAGCCGCGGGTAGAAGCTAGTACCTTATAAAATACATAAGTATTCTATTTCACAATGCAGCGGTGCAAAGTTCCAGTGAATTGAGAATACTTTTAAGTCTGGATTCACCTGTATCAACAAAACTTGCCATAAGTTAGTCTTGTATTTGTTGGTGTTGGGTATATCTCGAGAATAATCCTTCAATACTTTTAATATTCCACCTCATATAGCTAAGTTCAAATTCATGTAATACTTAGCAAAGTTTTTTGGAGAATAGTGTGTCGGGCACACACTATTCTCAATCATTGCTACTCCTGAAAGCCAGAATCAACAGTGTCAACCTCCAGAAAACGGTCGAGACATTAAAGCTTGGCTAGTTCTGATTCCCGAAAAAAATATTGAACTGATCCCGTAATTAAATCAATCTAACAACAGCGAAAGAAAGAAAAAGTTAAATGTCACTTCTAGACCATGGTGGGCGCGAGCTGAACACCGTGCGAGGCACGGACGAGATACGGATTCAAAACTTTCACGAACATTTTATATGATACGGTTTATGCTATTCCGTGGGACTCGGACGCCGCACGGTCTAGCATAATTCCAGGTTACCATTATAGGCCAATAGGCAAAAAGGGATGTTCACAACTGGGATAAGCCCAGTAACCGATTTAAATTGCATGTACTCGAAACCACTGATTATCTTTTAAAAGGCATTGCCATTACGTCAGCCATGCGGCGGACACTATCACGTCATAAAAAAACTATACGTAAACTCCACTCTGTACAGTCGGCAAAACAAACAGGGTTATAAAGGGGTCGTTCCACGAACTCGTTTCGGCTAATTCCGTCGTCTCGACCGTAAGTGCCTTTTATGCCTAACTATGAAAGTGGTAAGTAGGTACTCAATATGGAATTATAATAGGAGTGTCCTTGTGTCTTAGACGGTGGTATTTTTGGCTATTAAAACAATTTGCTTAGAGTGTTTTGAAGACTGGCGTACGCATTTTACTCATCCAAACCTCAACTCTACTTCCAATAATCTAATTGACACACCTTGTTATTTATTGGCTTTAATCTAGGGTTTTTTTCCCATTGTCATGGCCACTGTGTCTAGCAAAGTGACTTGGAATATGAGCCAAAGTGAAATTGACGCTTTTGCAGGGCGAAAACTAAAATATTTACTAATAAATATTTACTTTAATAGTGCCATTCCCAAAAATAATAAAATGCATCCTGGAACTGTAACAGTTTAAATAACAAGAATAATGTCCCTTGAAGTAGTTGCATCAATTTCTTACTCTGAAAGGTTACAAAGTATAAAGTGGCCATGTGTCACCGGCGACTATCCTTTTTTTTTTTTTTATAATATTTATTAGAAAAAATACAATTTTGACACATATTAAAGTACACATAAATAACAATGGCAGGTGCCCATACATTGTTTTAGCTGAGATTAAATTCCTACGTCATTAAGTGAAAAATATCTGGTTTAACTCAGGGTGATGTTCTGAATTAGTTTGTGCAAGATTTTTTGTTCGAGAATGTCGAAAATAATAGATCGAGAATTAAGTCATAAACTTTTGTAGGTTATGTCTGGGGTCTCTTTAATGATGTGTTTAATAGGTAATATTATTCAATTTCGTGGCAGTAAAAGGGCAATATCGCATTAGTATTTCCCTTAACTAGTTATTTCAGCATGAAATGTATAATATACTATATGGAAAGAGCATATTTATTTAAACTATGCGACTTTGACGTGTATCAAAAGGTTTTTAGACTTACTTTTAGATACTAGTCTTTTTGCCAATCATTAATTGAAAGTAATTCATTTATTTCTACTACACTACAATATTCTTACCTACCTGCAAGGAACATCTACGCTTAGACATAAACTGTATTATTAACTCATTTACTGCAATAAATACAATAATGATATTATTACTTAATATATTACTACTTGTCACTTAGCAGATAAAATATATAATGGCAACACTAAGCTAAAGAAATTAACAAAAAAATCAAATAACTTTTTATTTATTATGTTTTTTTTTATCCGTTTTGAACCAGCCTAATTATACTTTACAAACGTAGACAATTAACAGAATTTCTTTCGTAAATAACTCACTTTCAGACGCTCATATTGAAGTCAGCTAAGATTTCGCCATAGTTCTTTAACTAGGATACAGAGAAATTAACATCCAAAGTAGTGTGCGAAGACAGTCAATGCAAAAATTTGAGCCCCGACTCCTAAACTAGGAAGATTCTGTATCTTAGGAGGCAGTGTCTTCGCTTAAATAGTTCACAAGCAAATTATGAGCGTACTAGCAGACTCGGATAGTCATAGAAAAGATATAGACTAAATGGTAAACATAACTAAGACACAATTTAATAGTATTTTTAATTAAGTGTATGTGTGTAGTGTATTTGTGTGGGGTGTCTGTCATGAGAAAGTATTGTGTGTGTGTGTGTGTGTGTGTGTGTAAGTAAGGGAGAGGGATGTGTAATGTGGTGTGGTGTGGATTGTTGTGAGGTGGTGTGATGAGGTGTGGTGTGTTGTGGTCTGTGAAGAGTGAGTGTGCGTCTGTGTATGTGGATGGAATTTAGAGAAATTTTATTTATTAATGCTGGCGTTCATTATCTTGCATTTGCTTCCAGATGAAAATAAAAGAAGCCAATTGGATGAAGTTGAGCAGCTACAAGCTAGCAGATTTAAAAAGAAATCTTCTTAACATTTTAATGACTTAACTGTCTGTATTTTATTTAGGAACTGGTGTTAAACGTACAAGTTTCCATAAAATGTTTTACGACTTTTTTCCAGCCACGGCCGGTTCACTCCGGTCCGAATCCTAGTATCATCCGGTTTAATCCGCTTTGGTGGAGCCCAGCCCGGTTTTGGCAAGTGCTGCTACGGTACCGGATCAGAATTTTTGCTTTCCCCAGCGTTGCGTCCGGGTGCGGAAATCGTAGCGCAAAATCCGGAATTTTTGCACATGCAGTCAATACGAATTAGGGTGTTGGCCGATGGTTTGGTTATATTTTATTTCTATTTCGGTAGCTAAGGATAATTTTCATAAGAAAATACAAGTTGGATCAATTATCTTGCTAAAGATTTTTAGTTTGGGTACTTGATTTTATTTATAATTCAATTTAGAACTCCAAAAAAGTCCTAGAATCTTTATTTATACGGGTGTTTTAGTTTTACCTTGCAACTAAAACGATTTGCTGCATTTTTGGCATGTCGAAGTGATGTAAGAGCCACCATACCAATCTGCCTTATCTTTTCTTAACTTTGTTGCAGTCGGCTTCCAGTCAAGTCCATTAGAATTTAAATTGACATAGGCAATTGGCAAATGAATACCAGCATGTTGCATAGACCTCCTTTTCTCCTTAACCAGACCTCCTTTGCGGGTGTCAGATTTTTTTAGCTTCTGATTATTCATAATGATAATTTACAAAAATGACAGCGGGGACCAACAGCTTAGTGTATTTGCCTTAACTTTGAAGATCGAATTTTGCGGCTGTTATTATTTATTTTATTTAAAAATTCTAACGATTTACTGTCCATTTCTTGTTAGTAACAAATATTTATAGGCATTTCCTCTTACAGAGATGAGGCCTGTGTCCCAGCAGTGTGAACATTTAAAGGCTGATGGTGATAAAGATGAACAAAAATTTATAAAACTAGTGCTACTAATGGGTACATGTCAAATCAAGTTAAATAACCATTTACAACATAATGAGAAAATAGAAGAGAAATTGAATGAAAACAAATTGTCAATTGATTAAGTTTAAAATTATTATTCAAAAATATGTAGATTAAAAATATAAAACTCGAAATTAAAAGATTATAAATGTCAAAAAGATTCGTTAGTATATAGTATAAAATTTTAAATTAACATGTCAAAAATTATAAAACTTAAAAAAATACAAATTAAATGCAATGACACAAGCTCCTAAACTAAAAACTAAAATTTGAAACACAAATCTACATAATAACGCAAAAATCTTATTGTCTGTTACTTCCACCACACAACAAGAGTCAACATCTTAATTGTCCAACAAAAAACAAAAGACAGCCTTTAATATTAAAAAGTCATGTCTAATTTTGTACAGAAGCGAGTATCATTGCGCTTCCCAGCGGATATCAATCACTGAGGCTCAGAGCGTCGCTCCCAATTTGCCGAGGACATTTGCGCGAAATAAGCCACGTTTTTAGCTAACATTGGCACGATGCCAGTACATTTGTATCTCTAGGAATTATTGTGGAAATGCTGTAAATAAGAATGTAAAGTAAAATTGTTTGTCTTTTTGACGTTTCTTTGGTGAGGTGTGTTACTTTGGTTGGGATGTCTGTACCAGTTATTACGTTGAAAAATTTACCGTTTCGGACGGCAGTTTGAATGTTTTAAGAGTGAGTGGTCACGGGGTTCCAATGTGTGTTTATTGTTACCTTAAACGGGGTGGTTACCACAAGGGGTGGTTTTAATGAGGTGTCATCAGGTTTTATCCCCAAAGTTCGTGCGTCTTATAAAGGCACCCCAAATAAAAAAACGGTTTAAGTTCTCACCATACATTGCAATAAAAGTTCTTAAGCTGACATGTTCACAATCATTAGAATTAATATTTGTTTCGGGATATTTACCATGTATATTTAGATTTTTGCTGAGAGCTCGATATTTCGGCACCGTCACCATATATTGCTCTGCATTCCCACTGCAGGTTAGCCTTACTTCCTTTGTTCATGTTTTGCAGTTTGGGTCAATTATTTAGGTGTAATTCAAACTCATCCCACCTTCTCATTCTGGATCTAGTTCTTTGTCGATTGCTGCAGTTGGTAGCCTTTTTGTGGCTATCTTTTTAATGACATAGAGTGTCTTTCGGGTGGCACACACGAGGTCTTGACATTCTGTTAGTTATAACGATTGTCAAAAAGTCTAAAATACGCTACCGAAATATTTTAAACTTTAGTAATCACTTTGTCTAGCTGTATAAGTCAGCCAGATTTGCTGTAGTAAAGCCAGTTAAGAAGGACGCAACAACAATAACCATTAGAAAAGCCGCAAGGAAGAGCTATCATCATTCAACCTGTCCTCACATCTGACTTGATCTGACGTTAAGCTGTCATTCATACACTGAGCTGTGATGTTCAACTGTTCAACGCTGCCCAAACTGTCAAGAGGAGCTGTCAAAATAGGTGGAGACAGATGACGTAATTATACATGTGATGTGAAAGACAAAATCAACAAACTTTGAAATTTTTATTTTAGAAGTCATTATTGGTTTTAACTACGTTTTAAAAATAATATTCGTTATTGTTTTAAATAACCACCTTCTAAAATATATTGTAAAATAATTACGTTTCATGTAAAGTTAGAAGCTGAGCAAGACTGTTTGTAAGTAATTTTTAAACTGTTTGTACCATAAAACACACAATTTTCTTTCTATAACAAAATAACGCTTGCTAAAGTTCTAGGGAGCGCACTAATTAAAATTCTATTCGCTCTTTACGCGAAACTGAGTGTGAAAATGTTGAAGTTAAATTAATAAATTAATTCTTCATAAATTATGTTAAAATAGCGCCGTTTTAAACGGGCAAGTCAGAGTCTGTAAACTGATTCACGGCGTATGGAAATATGGGTCAAGCATATTTACTTTTTGCTAAAGAGTTAAAGGTGCTGAAAGAGACGCATAATAACGGACTGCATGCATAATTAAACAACATTTTATTTTATTTTATATGAATGCTAAGTTAATTTGAAGAAGACCCAGCAAAGAGAGTATCTATACTAGATACTCTTAAGATAGCAAAGATTTCAAAATAATTAATGATCATCATCTAATAACGAGTGTTGATCAAAGCCTAGCCGTTGACTTTCATATTTTACATTATCGAAATAAATAATGAATTGCCAATATATGATGAATTGCCAAAAGTTAGTTGCGTGCGGTCTGATTAGTTGAGTTTTTTTGCCAATAGCAATACTTGTCTTGTTTTAAATTATGACGCGTCGATAAATTGATTTCCTGAGACCTAGTGTCAGTCTTGATGAATTAAAAACCGGCCAAGTGCGAGTTGCACTCGCACGCGAAGTGTTCCGTGCCATTATCGTAATAAACGGCAAAAATATCACGTTTTTTGTATGGGAACCCCACTTAAATATTTATTTTATTCTGTTTTTAGTATTTGTGTTTATAGCAAAAACAGAAATATATCACGGTTCATGAGATACAGCCTGGTGACAGACGGACAGACAGACAGACAGACGGACCGTGGAGTCTTAGTAATAGGGTCCCTATTTTACCCTTTGGGTACGGAACCCTAATAATGGCTGAGAAGAAGAAATTCACAAGATAGTAACATGCGGTAACGACGTCTAACAAATCGCACAGGTTGCGTGTATGCGTGTATCCAGCTGCAGTAATAACTGAAATATACGTATGATGATTTGCATTATTTTAATGGATACAAAATAACAACAACAACTGCAACCGCTTCTAGTTATCTAGTTCCCTGGTACTAAAGAGTCGCAGCTGCATCTGGTACCCTCGTCACAGCTCTGCTACTAATCCCGTCAGTTTAGATCCTACTTAATTTTCTTGACGATGCGACAGCCATTACAGCCCACGTTGACTTTAGATGACACCCCGTTTTGTTAGGTCTGCTCAAATTGCGGGTAGTTTTGAAATATGGTTATGTGTGTGGGTTTTTAATGATCATGAGAGAGTGAGATGTAATTTTTATGTTCTGTAAAGTGCAAGTTAAGAATGGATTCACAGTTTTATGAGGTTTTATGTGCAACTGTTCGATTGTTTCTTTTGCATGGGTAATGAAGAGCTCGTGGCTATACATTATAATAGACGCACGGGTTGAACTTCAAGGTTAAGCAATGCTTGCTGAGGTCGGGCCGTGGATGGGTGACTTCCAATATAGGTACCGAGATTCGTCCATGCCTCGGCAAACATGTTAAGCCGTTGGTTTTAGCTGTCATTTTTTATTTGATCTTTGACAGTTGTTCCAGATAAGGCTAGAATGACTTTGTGTGATTGTTTTTTTTTTGCAGTGCTCCATGCACACCGCCAACAATACAACATACCACGTACGAAGTTCTTCTTGTTAGTATTTTTCACAGAGCACGGCTTTTCACGGAACCGCCAGCAGCGACTACAGATGCTATTGCATATAATATTCGTGCACGCATACCTAATTTGTGCCGAGCGCAAGTTTCTGCCGCCATAGTTAGCCATACTCAGAAATACGGGTAGGGTATTCAATTTATATTACGTAAAAGTGATACAAACAAATGCTTGGTTTGTGCCGTCTCTACCAGGGCCATCGGAGGCGTCTCATTGCTCTATGGCATTTGTTTTCCTATTTTAATAAAAACTTTTATTGGACACAGATCTTGGTGCTTGAGATGAATTTAACTAAAATAAAGTTGTACCACACTTTAGGTACACAAATATTCGTAATCACCGTTTAAAACTTTCGTAAACTTAAAATAACAACCCTTTCACCAATTTAACAGAAGTAATACGACCGCGGCGCCTACAAGATGATATTCTTTTGCAAAGATAAACATTGAAAAGGATTCAATTTGCAAAGTTTGATCGAACCCCAAATCAAATTATAAACTTTTATTACTTAAAATTTTATAGTTTTTAATAGAATTTATAAGAGTTTTGATAAAATTGGGTCTAGACTCAAGTTAGGTATCCAGGGTAAGTGAAAATATATGTTTGATTCTAGAAAACTTATGATCTGTTGGTATTTTTGAAAAACTTTCTTACACTACAACACTTTGCTTTTTAACTTGTTTTAACCCGTTTTCGTGGCCAAAGATATCTTCGATTTTCTGTTAAACCGATTCGTAAATGTCTATACCAATATTATAAAGAGGAAAGATTTTTTTGTTTGTTTGTTTGTTTGTACCGAATAGGCACCGAAACTACTGGACCGATTTGAAAAATTATTTCACCACCAATAGAAAGCTACATTATTCCTGAGTGACATAGGCTATTTTTTAATCCCGAAAATGGTTCCTGTGGGGTGGTCCACGGGAGCGAAGCCGCGGGCATTAGCTAATATCAAATATACTGACTAAAATCTAATAATTTATGTTCCAAATCCTAGATAGACAGATAAAGATACTCCTACATAGAATACAGTTTGTCTACTAAAATTGAAGCACACCTAATAACGTTCTTATTAAAGACAATAAACTTACATAGTTACGTGTTTAAAATAGTAAACACTACTTCCCTACGCTTCAATATTGATACAGCAAACATACGAACGACAATTTAACATAACAAAAACAACTTCCACTTACAGACATATCCATGTCACCAGACACTCAATAACTTTAAAAACAAAACCCTCCCCGTAGACCCTCATCCCCGATTCCCCTTATCTCTAATTGCTCAACTCCACCATCAAAACAATCAACAATTAAACAAATAAACATCAACCTAATTGATAAAAGACAAAGATCTATGAGATGACAGAACTGTCAGACTAAATCGCCTTGAAACTGCTGTGGGCACGTCTTGGGCAATGACGAGGTATCTTTTGCCATGGGTACATGAATAGGTAGCCAATAAGAGAGATATCGATAGCGCGCAAAATCTTGCCTCAAAAAGATTGAGCGTTATATTCTATGTAATAATTTTATGAATGATTTTGTTTTTTTTTAATGCATATACTAAGGCCCAGTGGTATCGACCGCGACTTACAAATTGAAGTTGTGGGTTCGACCCCAGGCAGGCGCTTTTACTTTGTGTAAATTATTTCATCATCACTGCTCTCAAAACGGTGAAGGAAAACATCGTGAGGAAACCGGCATGTCTTAGAACCAAAAATTCGAAGACATGTGACATCCACCAAACCGCACCGGGCCCGCGTGGTGGATTACGGCCCATTCCCTCTCACAGAGAGGAGGCCTGTGTCCCAGCACTGGGAACATTAATAGGCTGATGATGTGATGATGACTAAGGCCCATATTCCAAACCCGTTTAAAGGACTTCTACCAGACTCAGCCGCCTTGACAACGGAAAAAAAAGGTTAATGCCAATAAAAAACAAGCTATAGGTACCTAAGTGTATTTGGTCAAGTGGCGTAATACTTTTCTCAAGGGAATAGCCCTATGCATAAGGAGAATCAAAATGGGTTCAGTAATATTACTTCATACTAATATAATAAATTGCAAAAGTTTGGAGGTATGGATATATGTTCGTTACTCAATCACGCCAAAACGGCCGAATGGATGTGGGTGTAATTTGGCACAGAGATAGTTTTTTTATTTTATTATTTAATACTTCATGCACTCATAAGTACAGAGGCGGACTTAATGCCATAGGCATTTTCTACCAGTCAACCTTTGGGTGATGCAGAGACAAATAGAGGATTCAAGTCTGGAATAGCACATGGGCTACATTTCATCCCGGTATAGTTCCATTGGGATAAGAAAACATTTTTCAGGCGGGGGAAGCCGCTGGCAGAAGCTAGGTATTACAGACTGTAGGCACCATTCCAGACTATAATCAATCTTTGAGCCAAATTTCATCCAGATCCGTTCAGCTATTCTGGCGTGATTGCGTAACGAACATCCATCCATCCATCCAAACTTTCGCATGTATGATACTTGCTCTTTACTCCTTCCAGCCCTCTTTACCTGAAGGATCGTTTTCAGTTTATCTGCGATTCCTACGGACATCAGATTCAATTTCAATTCAATTAAATTCAATTTATTTAATCATCAACAAATATTTGAGTACATAATTATCCTTAATACTACCACATAAAGATACTAATAACTTAGATAACTTGCGACTTAAAATGCCAATGCATTCCACAACTATTATGGATACATCTTTTACTGTCCAGGCTGCTCATCTGTGGAATGCATTGCCTGACTCAATAAAACGTGCTCAGTCATTGATCATAGAACATTACCTATCGCTGTGATTGTGCTCTTGGTTTTTTGACATAATGTGCTATGATTGTCGTACATGATTTATTTTCATTGCTTATATATTAAGTATGTATGTATTTATGTATCTATTATTTAGCATATGTATGTATTTTTGTGTCTAGTAAGTATTATTGTATCTATATTATGTTCATTGTTGGTATTGTCGCACCACTGGCAACCTCATGTCATGTCCAGGTAATCTCTGTCCATTCCAGGTTGCCTGGAAGAGATCGCGGATTGCTATAAGGCCGCCCATTGTATGTTTTTAGTATTAAGTTTCTTTTTTCTTGTTTATTATGGTGTACAATAAAGTGTATATAAATAAATAAATACTAGCCACACAACAGTGATTTATTATTTTAATGTCAGGTCATTAGGTTCCCAAGATACAGGTTCTGTCTACATAGTTTAGGAACTGATAGTTAAGATAGTTACAGTTAATAGTTCGACGATCTAACTAATAAATAGATGGTGCATAAAATTTGCAATGCGCACATTTCCTGTTGCCTCATTAAGAGCCCCTACAAGTTCCACGAGCTAAAAACAGAAAACAGCAAATTTCTCAATTACTACAAGATATATGATAAATCTTTTAATGCAAATTTTTGCGTCACATAGTTATCTAGTAAATATACATTACATATTTTTGACAACTGCTCAAATTAAATTAGAAAAATAAGTTCCTAACACACGTTTTTACGAAATCCCGAAACACGAGGTTTTTCAATTGATTTTTCAGCTTACTGGTGGCAAATAATAATCTGCAAAAGATGGTATGGACTGGGCATATAGTATACTAGTAAGTCATCAATTTTGTTTTTCAAAGTTTATTGTATTTGTGCTTTAAAAAAAAATGTCCACGCGGAAAAAAGGCAATTTTATCATGTGCGAAAACGTCGTATACGCGTAAGAATATGTTGAATATAAAAATAACTGGTAAATAATTTGAAATTTGAGGTGTTTATCAATCGAATCCAATTTTTGTATTATATTTTTGAGTACTTATTTTATTGTAATAAATTTTCCAAATAATGCCTTATAAACCGTTGCGCTCGCGCGAGGCATTCAGTATTTCAGTCTCGCTCAAGGGCTTGTAGACCTGTGCCGTTTTTATTTATGTCATTATAATTTTTTTCATATATCTTGTAGTTATTGAGAAATTTTCGCTGAAAAGGTAGCTGTTTTCTGTTTTTGGCTCGTGAAACTTGCAGGGGCTCTTAAGGCAGTAATCATGCAACTTGTAATATATGCACGCCGGCTAAATACTACGCACTAGACCTTTTTGAAGAACATCACATTAGTCTGTGTATGTCATTCTAGGTCGTCCTCTCTTAACTTTATCATTCACAGCCTTGTCAATACCTTTTGTAAGTCGACTTTCATTCACCCTCTCAACTATAAATACATACTCTTTTGAGAATATGTTTTCGTGTCACAGTGTGATTGTAATGAAGCGAGGTCTCTGTTGGATATCTATTCAAGTGTGTGAAGCATGCGTAATAATCTATTGTTATCGTTTCACAATGTTTTTTTTTGATAGCAATTGTTTAGCGATCAATATAGAAACTAGACAATGTTAAACGTAGGTTCTCTGAACTTAGGTACCTACTATATTTCTATTTTAATATTAAATGTACTGAAAGCCTAAGGATTAAACAACGGTACACTCCTCCTCTTACGTAAACATTACACACGTTCACGTCACAAATTTATTCCATTACATCCGCAATCATGCAAAATCCAAATAAAATGCGTGTGAATAATATAATGGCAACACATCACCCGTCGCGTGTTTGTCAAACGTAAATATTACTCTAAAATGTCTTCGAAAAACACGATGTTTTCATTGAAATCGCTTATGAAATTATATTTTTATCTTTTAGACGAGTTAGGAGTCGTTTCACGTGTAGAACATCTTTTGAATTCAATGTATCAACGAATTTACAGCGTCTAGACACATTGGCGATGTAAAACTGTCATCTGTGTAGGATGTCAAGGTGTTAGAAAGTCCTGAGACCAAATTCTCAGTGAACGAAGCTAGTTGATAGACGTAAATTAATAATTAAGCCATACCTTTATGATTACATTTGTAAATTAACTTTCTATATTTTCTTGTCTTCTTGACTTTCTTTTTGAAGCATAGATAATAACTATACTACAGTTAAAGTACGGCAACCTTGCAATTTCATCAGTCCAACATAAACGTAAACATACTCTTTTGAACTAGAGTTGTAAAAAGATAAATATTGCTAATCATCATCATATCAGCCGAAAGAAGTCCACTGCTGGACATAGGCCTCCCCTAAACGTCGCCACATTGTCCGGTCCCGTGCATCTCGTATCCAGCGGATCCCCGCAACCTTCACCAGGTCATCGGTCCACCTAGTGGGAGGCCTACCAACGCAACGTCTTCCGGTTCGCAGTCGCCACTCCAGAACTTTTCTGCGTCGGCTATATTAATATTGCTTATACAAAAACAAATTGATGCAAGCATCTCAACCATATCGGATCGCAATCAAAACTCGGTGAAAACAAATTGAACAAACAGCATAAGTGTAAAATAAATCAGCAAGTTTGCATAATTAAACATAAATGCATCCTTTTTCCCATGGGGTCGGCAGAATCTACATTAGGCCAGCTGCTACTATGCTTACATACAGCAAGTACATGCTATAAAGTTTATATTTCCCGATAAAATATTTTAAACCAAAAATCTTGGTTACCCTACTACCTCCCGGTAAAGTACGTGTCATAAAAACTGGATTTTCTTGAGATACCTTTTTATTATCATAAATCGTTTGATTCATAGCCTGATATTATATTACCTTTTGTTTCATACATAATTTTTAGATCAATTTGGCAAAAGGAATGATTCCTGAGGGAATTACAGTGTATGGCCTAGATACTGGTATATCTATGCCGAATGTTAAATTGTTCTGGTTAAGCTAGACGCAATGGAGATCTTGATGTCTATCATCAATAACCAAAGACTATAGAATGACTGTGGTGGCATCAGAAATTAGAGTAACACAAACCTATATCTCTTTAACTATAAATGCCCGAACTATGATAATGCCTAGAAAAATGTCAAATACTAGGCAGACCTAATCGGTTACTAGTAAAAAAACGTTATTCGACGTTCTATTAATAAGACAATAATACCAAATGATGAGAACAAAAGTCACTGGTTGATTAGACCTTCTCACAAATGTTGGGTATATTTATTTTATTAACCGACTTTCGAAAAAGGAGGAGGTTCTATGTTCGTGTCTTGTATGTTTTTATTTATGTATGTTCACCGATATCTCCGTCAATTGTGGACCAATTTTGAAAATTATTTTTTTGTTTGAAAGAGTATGTTCCGAAAGATCTGATAAATAACTTCGAAGATAAACAACATAACTCTTCAATAAATAACGGCATCTCTCGGGATTGCTGCAATCGCATGTCTGTTTATTGTTTATACATATACAGTACGCTCTTAAGGGGTAAGTAGATCTCTCATTTGATCGTTCTTTTTTTCAAGTTTCATGACATTCGGGTAATCTATTCTGGCGGAATTGAGCATAGGCGCATACTCCTTTATGCGCCTATGCTCAATTCCAAGATACATCTTACAAGCTTAACTAATGGTTATAAAATAGCTACAAAAATAAAATAGTTCAAAACGAAAGTTAGAAGTAATATTTTTCGAACTAAAATGTTCCATTCCTACCACATTTTACACAAAACTAACGCAAACCACCTTTTCTTTTTACTAAAACAAAGCTCCTAACTAACTGTCCAGTTAAAAAATGTGACTTAATCTACGATTACGCTCCCTAACAGGGTTCAAATGGGTTTGCATACATTTTGCTGACGTCCAAAGAGCTTGGAGCTTGATATAATGAAAGAAGCAAATAATTTCCAGCACCGCGCCGGTTGTATTTAGACGCCTAATTGCAACCCGCACACCACTCATCGGGTTAAGGGTAAGTGGTAGTAGTTGAAAAAATCTGGGGTAGATTTTATATCCATAGCTCAGAGGCTCTAGACCTGGGTTCACCAAATAATTTCATTTAGGGTCCGTTTCTTCAAAATAGTATGCCCGTCGCAATCTGTAAAGCCAATGCCTCCCCCTCTCCCTGTAAATATTTTATTAAGTAATCAACAAATGTAATCAATAAAAGCAAGTACCAAGATTTTTTTTCAATCATCGTGAACAATTTCTTTGCCTTGAACTATGCATCCGAAGTTTAGACTAAATTTGGTTCCGGCTATTGTAATTAAATCTTGAAGATGTTCATCGTAAAGCTCATCTCGGACCGACGCACGCACGACCGATCGCACGGGACCGATCATTGTCGCGATTCTTGGGGAGTCCCATATTCAGCAGTAGACGTCTGTCGGCTGAAAGGTAAACTGCCGATTGAAGGGTAATATGTTTATCAGTCTTTAGAGACCAACCGCGTAGGCTCTTTTGATGATTATTACGTCAATCGATTTGTCTTAACCTTGCGAATGTCACTGACTATATTAAAATTGAAAATAAAGAAAAATGGCGGCTTTGGGTGCCATATTTTGCGTATGTCAATTTCTTTTACTTCCTCCAAATCTATCAAAACGTGGGGTTTTAAGAGGTGATTACAAAATATACACATACTTACACTTATATGTATGTTTTAAAGTAATTCGAAAAAAAAAACAAAAAAGTTATAAATAAAAAAAGTTACTGAAAAAAAACCAAGAAACAGTGAAAAGTAAACAAGAAGAAAATCATGCTGTGCAGTCGGAGGATACATATGGTTTTGGTCAGTCAGCTTGCGATCAACATGATTTATATGAATAATGTTTTGACTTCGATGTTGGCGCAAATCGGCCTAAGTCTACTTTGAACTAAGTTTATTACATATTTTACAAGGTTAATTAATTTTATATTCAATATTGAAATAGGTTTATTTGTCTATCTGCGATTTACAAATCATAAAAGTTCACATATTTGCAAGGTAGACGCCCACCATATTCTTACTTCCGCACTCATATGCCTTTGTTTTCCTCAAGGCAAAACTCAAGGGGTTTAACCGTACAACCCACATAGATAATTTAAATCCCGTACCCCTGAACAAAGATACGGAACCGCAGCAAATCAGATTGGTCAACTAGTAACCTCTGGTAATTGGACCGAATCCTTTGCAAATTGACTTGATTGATTTGATAATCGTTGAGGTGGTCTCGAGGATACTCTACTTGAATAAAAAATGGGACTTAGAGACTCTGACCTTAGAGTTACCGTAAATTTAATTTAAATGGGCTCTAGTGTGTCTGGGAATGAAACTTGATTTATAATAGTAATGTAATAATCTTGCAAAAGGGTAAAACCATTGTTTTCATTTTGTATTGGAACGTGCCTAAATACATCAGGGGGATGACCATAAGCTCTTAGAGAGGTATCTATTTGAGATCGAATACGGCACAGATGTATCTGACGTGTATACATCTGTCACTTACTTGATATCAAATTGATATCGCTCTAAGAGCTTATGGTTACCTCCCTGGTCAGCTTTAGATTACCCAGTCAGCAAGTTTAGCAGCTTACTCTAACAAAATGTTAGAACAAAGTATCATATTTTTCGACCTATTAGTTAAAAAAAAAACTGGCCAAGTCGCGCACAGAGGGTTCCGTACAAACCTTAGCTTGAAGGTATTATAGAGCTGAGTATTTGATATGAATTTCAATTTAATACCTCTACGCGTTCATGAGGAAAGGGGTAGTAAGTTTAAAATTATTTTTACTATATGATGTAACTAAAAATTTACAGTTTTCGCAATGTTTCCTTTATCTGTGCTATAAGACGTTGCTTCGTACCAAATTTCAAGATTCGGAGTTCACGGGAAGTACCCTGTAGGTTTTGATTCCCTTGCGAGTGTCGAAAATTTGCGGCTGTATCTTTTGATTGCGTTGGCTTAGATGTTTGATTTTTCACAGCTTTAAGGGACAGTAGACCTGAGTATTTGATATTATACCCTTTTTCTCTGGAACGCGTGGAGGTATAAATTTCAGCTTTATACCTCCACGCGTTCCAGAGAAAAAGGGTCTTGACAGACTGACAGACGGGCACCAAAGTGATCCTATAAGGGTTCCGTGTTTTCCTTTCGGGGTACGGAACCCTAATAAATAATTGTACATAAAATTTCTTAGAAACTTGAAGCCGCAAAATTATACTGCTTATATTTTGCAAAAGAAAGATGAATTTTTCGTAAATAATTTCTAAGAAAATAACAAGAGAAACATAACCTTTTCACATCGAACGTTAAAAAAACCAACTCCTAACAAATTCAATCTGAAAAAAAAAGATTATTTTACTCGCAAAGCGAGCCTGCCCTTAAGCGTTGCGACATTGGTGCATATAAACAAGCTCTAACGCGGCCGCAGGACTGCAGCCCCTTAATTAAGTAGGAAATGCAAAACCTACAGTATTACAACGCAAACACATAATTATTGCTGCTATATAAACAGTATTGCTGAAATAAGAGAGGCTTTATTTTTAATTTGTGCAGCTGACGGTAGATGGGTGTTTGTAATTATGCGACCGAGTTTTTTTATTTGTTGGTTGTTAGTGGCTAGTTGAGTGTAGTGGTTGGAAGGGTTGATTAACGAAGGTAAAGTCGTAGATTCTGTTCGCTGTAGAGATGTGCCGACTAGCCGATTAGTCGGTTGTAAAGAGGCCGACTAGTCGGGCAAGCAGATCACGGTTTCGGGTGTATTCGGCAATTTTTTTGAGTAAACATTTCACTGACCTTTATCAAATGTCATTCGCAACACAAAATTCACACAGTTTATTTATAAACTAATCGACATACCTATTGAGAGTAAACAAAATATATTCACAGAAAATAGTGTCGAAAACAGATGCTAAACAGATATTCTAAAAATAGAAAAATACCGACCCGTAATATTGTAATGTCACACACACACGCTCTAAATATAACGCCATGCTAAAAAATATAATGAAAATAATATATTACCTGGCACATAAAAATAATAGAAAAGGTAAAAATAAAACTTCAACATCAGATAACGTTTGACATGATATTTTGTTCGAGTAAAACTGGGGCAAAATATTGTGAACATACACGTGATTGCCCGCAGCTTCGTTCGCATAAAAACTTACACGTGGCACATTCAATTTGTACAAACTTTGACCCCGATTTTCTTTAGAACACCTTTAGGGCTTTATCCCGCAAATGAACATTATTATAAAGGTATATATTAATTATTATTAATAATTTCAGATTATTTATTTATTTATATATACAAAACATTTATAAAGATATGTGTACAATAACTACTATGTACAATACATTATAGTTATGACAATGTCAATTAAATTTACAATAATTTATAATTGTATTCTTAATCTAACATTATTTGAACTGACATAGGTATAATAATGGTATGTATAGTATTTATTATAGTACCTATTTATGTACGTTTATTTTAACTAATTACTTTTGTACTCATTTTGTGTTTATTATTTAATTTTTTATGCACCTGCCATGCTATCTCTTCACCGCCCATGGTTGACTGGTAGAGAATGCCTCAGGCATTAAGTCCGCCTATGTACTTTTATGTTGCATGAAGTTTTAATAAATAAATAATGTAACTCAATTAATTAATTTGTTCCATAAAAATCCTAATGCATGAGGTGTTTTTGTTGTTACTGTTTATTTTTTATAATAGTTATGACATCATCAATTAAATTTACAATAATTTATAATTAATTTATAATTGTATTCTTAATCTGACATTATTTGAACTAACATAGGTTTAATAATGTAACTCTGACATCAATTAATTAATTTGTCACATAAAAATCCTAATGCTTGAGGTATTTTTGTTGTTACTGTATATTTTCTTATTCAATAAAAATTAGTTTAGATGATAGTACAAGCTAAAATTAAAAATCTGCACACCATATTTAATGGTAGAATGTAAAGGGACCGTCATTGACTTAGGGCCTCGTTCACCATCTCCAAGTAAAGCGTTGATTAGTTATTTCCCAGTTAACGCTAAGTGGCACGTAAAAGTTACGAGTATCTTTTGTCAATTTCACAAACGAAAACAGAGCTGTGGGTAACAACTTACTGGTTAAGTGAATGCCTTAGCAAATCTTGCGTTACTTTCGTTCAATATTACGTCAATGTTGCTCGTCAAATGCCATTGCCAGATGTCAATAGTCATTTGTACTTTTTTTTAGGGTATGCGTCGTGCCTGGCGCATAATAAACACCTTTTCTTTATTTTATTTTTTATATTTATGGTGTTTTTCGTCTAGTTTGGTATGCATTTGGTTTTAATAATGTTACTTTATTTAGCATGTATAAAGAACTGAATAACCTATTGTTCAGAAGTTCAGTAGATTTGATAGTTAGTAAATGCACTAGAATAATGAAAAAATACCAATAATCTTGCGATTTATAGATTATTTTATGTTTTATAAGGTTAAGCACTTGGTTTACTGTATAATTCATCTAGGTCTGTAAAATAATCATCACGGCATTTAAATACACCAATCCTAGGTACTCGTTGTCTGGGCACGCCACAATTGCGGCGATAAGGCCCCTCTTTGAGGAGTGGCTAGAGAGGCGCCACGGCGTCCTCACCTTCCGCCTGACGCAGGTCCTCACCGGACACGGCTGTTTCGGGCCTAGACGGGGTCGCCACCGTCTGATGGCGGACGCGGTGGGGCCGCAGGCAGTCGGTATAGCGTTAGCCGCTCTCCCTATCCCCTGCGGCCGCAAAATGGTAGGTGGCGGGGCCATTGACCTTGACCCGTCACAGTGGGACCAAGGGTGCCATACACGGGGTCGTCTGGCACCCATGTGCTGATTTGGTCCCTGGGGTAGTCACGGCGTACAGTGTGTTCTTGTGCGCCGGTGATGGGGGTGCTCCCCCGAGGAGGGTCCGGTGACGGTCAGCCGCGGCGGGTTCGCGGTGAGTGCTAACGCGTGCCCGTGTTCCCGCCATAAGCGGCACAGGAGGACACCGTGGAGTTTTAGTGGGTTAGAGTCCCACATAACTGCACTATCTCCCCGTGGTAGTGCAGTATGCATAAGCATTTCTCCAAGCAAAAAAAAAAAAAGGTTTGGAAGGCAATTACAAAATACTCGTCTTTGTTGGTCTAGTGATTCAAGGCACTACTGCTGCGCCCGAGGTCCTGGATTTGATTACTGGGTCGAGTAAAGTTCTATTGATTCATTCCATCGGTATTTTTTCAGAAAAGGCAAGGGATTTGTGCCTTGTCGATGGCAATAGGCCTGTCCCCTGTCACAAGGGACTTGTTTTTTATTTTAATTATTATAGATAGGCTTGCGCTTGGCCGCGGTCTCACCTGATGGTAAACAATGATGTGGTCGACGGCGATGGTGTGCGTAAACTTTCTGTGGTACCTATAACTCTGCGTAATTCTTTCGGGAATATATGCGAGATTTTATGTTATATGTTACATAATGAAAGTACGAGAAATGTCCTTTATTTAAATTTTGCAAGCAAAGCAAAAGCAAGCAAGAGTTGAAAAACCATATTGTCGTACCTTCTCTGTTTCTGAATAGATCCACGCTATGCCTTCCACTGACCGATTACAAAAACATTATTTAAAAAAAGAACGTATTATTTCTCGAACCGAGAAAAACAAAATCGGCTTAATACGTTCCAATATTAATAGTGTTCACTTACAAGATGGCGGCCTCTCTCCAGCCAGCGCTAATTAATGGAAAGGAAACAGAACGGATGGGAATTAAAGAGAGAATTACCAGAGGAAATAAGTGGAAGAAATTGACCGCGAACAATCTATTAAAATTGGATGAAGGTATGTTTTATTTATACTGATTTAATTTTAAAATGTTCTTTCCTGTTCTTTGTTCAAACATGGTGTTTAGGGAATAATTTGAAGGAAGAACATACTTACTTATATAATTTTGCGGCGAAATAAGGAAAATGTCGTAAAGAAAGTTTCGTTTCGGAAGTCTGTGTTGCAAAATGTTATAACAAGATGAACTAACTTCCGACACGAAAGTTAATTTTGCCCTTTTTAGTGTTTTGCTTTGAGAGTCGGTTTACTATGTAGTGTTTTTAACACGCTTTTATTAGCTTAGTATGTATCTATGTAACTATGTATCAATGTAACGGAATCTTTGAACGTGATTTTCACCCCCTTGAAAACGTCAGATTGATTTGAAACTTTGCACATCTATTAAGGACCGATGCAATAATTTAGTCAAATATATTTATTCAACTAGGCCAATAAACGGCACTTTTGAAAGTCAAACAAAAATTAAAATTTAAATTGTTTGTCCCATAAGACTTACCAAGATCTTCAGGATTAGCGACTTTTTAGTTCAATTTACCATAAAAACATGTTTTATAGTTTTTAGAACTACAATTTATTTTAATTTTATCTTTACAAATTGATACTGTTTCATGTACCGGATCGACCTTCCAAGGGATTACTTAGACAGTGCATAGCAAGTGGCCAAAGAAACGTTAGATGGACTGTGTTAGGAAATGGGGGGCACTGAGATGACGACTCATACTCGTAGAGAGTATAGATAATGAAGAAATGTCCCGCCAATCCCAAATCAATTTGGGGCAAAATAAAGATGATGTTATTTCGTTTTGTTCTTGTTTGATGGCAAATGTTATCGCTGCTAAATACATCATCATATCAGCCGAAAGACGTCCACTGCTGGACATAGGCCTCCCCCAAGCGTCGCCACATTGAACGGTCTCGTGCGTCCCGCAACCGGAGGATCCCCGCAACCTTCACCAGGTCATCGGTCCACCTGGAACAACGCAACGTCTTCCGGTTCGCGGTCGCCACTCCAGAACCTTTCTGCCCCATCGGCCATCCGTTCTGCGTGCAATGTGCCCTGCCCACTGCCACTTAAGTTTCGCAATTCTAAATACATGACATTACAAATTTATTAAATTATTGATTAGCTCGCGTTTAAACATCGCTATCTCAGCTGACGGTAAGCGATAATGTGGTAGACGATGGGACACGCTTGCCTAGAAGTATCCTATTCACGCTTTACTAAAAGACCCCGAGTTTTTTTTTTTTTCGAGAAACTTTTTAAATTAACGTTTTTGTTTACTATAAGTTTTACGAAACCTCAAATATTTTGTTATACAAATTTTGTCCTGTATGTGGCGAAATATTGCATTCTCTTGATTTTTGCTTCCGAAATTGCCTTATACGGTTTGGTATAAAAATCTTTTGAAAGCGAAAAACAATATTTCCTATCGGCCGGAAACAAATACATTCTTAAAAACCAGGCATAAAATCGCGCGGGCACAAAACCTGCGATTGAAAAAATTCTGACGACGGTAAAAATCCAATAAAGGTAAATCAACAGAATAAAAACCGATATTACATTTAAAAGTATTTTCTAACAATAATGAGACTATCAATTTGTATCTATTCTATTTAAATATTCTATTTATCTAAGATATAATTGGAATTCGCGAAACTTTAGTTGGTAGGTATTCTCAAAAGACTTGCTCTACAAACTAAGACTGAAAGTTTCAAAAGGTACATGAATAACTTCAGCAGATAAACGGATAAACAAAGTTACTTAATTGAATAATCGGTTCGCTTTAGCTAACTTGTAACACTTTGAATAATTGTAATTAGTTTTTGGATAGATTATTACCTAGGAAAATAATTGGTAGTAATTATACAAATGGTATAATTATTATCATAATGGTTGTGAACCTTTGCCTAAGACAAAAAAAAATGTATTGTACTTAGTTTTTTAAGTCACTAATCCATATTGTGAACCTTTGCCAAAGACAATAAACAAATTTTTTTTTTTATATATATTCGCTCAGCAGTGGGCGAAGTCGGGGTGTGGATGATGTTGAATTTTACAAAGATAGTTTCTGCATAAGCACTAAATAAAATTGGTTGTGGTAACACCAAAAAACTCTTGTTCAAATCGTGTCTCATATTTTCAGTCGAATGTTCTAAACTAAACTTTTGAGTTTACGTTAGCGTCAAAACTTAATGGTCACTAAGTATCAACCAAGTACAGTGTGACATAAAAGAGTAGAAATTAAATGAGGGCTCCACAATCGCTCAGATAGCAACCCAGTTAGTACGACCCAGCTGATCTTGATACTTGAACAGTATTATTTATTTATTGGGTATAAATAATTTGTAAATATATTTAATAAGTATGTTTATTAAATATTTAATATGTAGTAGTAATAAAACAACAACTTCGCAAAAAATATGTATTTTTAATAATCAATTGCTTTCAATATAAACTAAAATTAATAAAATAAACTAGTCTAATAAATCAATATATAAATACTCTACACCTTCCATGGCATCACTTAAGTTCGTGTCGTCTATTTTAAGCTCTGGCTTCGTCAGTGATTTCTGAACCAGTCTCATCAACACTGCTTTCTGCACCACGGGACGACCCTTCCTGTGTTAAGCTGGTGTTGAGAAATTCCCACCGATTTCAATGCCGTGTTGCACGATTCTACGCACTGTGCTTACAGAAACACCTAAAACAAGCAAATAAAAGAATCACTGTCAGTCCGACGAAAGAAGTTCCGCGGTAAATTAACGTGAATATATTTTATAATTGTTTATTTCCATTTAGTCGATTGCATTAACAAATAAGCAATAGCAAAACATATTTTCGTATCCGAAATAAATATACATTAATTGTTTTTGCCTTACTATCAACGTTGTTAAGTCGCGCTATAACTACAAACGGTATTTGTTTATCTTAGCATAACCTCAAAAATGGTAGACAAATAATTTGTAAATGATATGTGGTTCGATAATTTAGCCCCCTGAATGTATTAATCGCTTGTTATTAACGTTTAGTGTAACTTTCAATATTTACTAACCAGTAAAATTTGCTGTACGATGGTGACCATCTTCTAAGTTGGATAGAAGCTTCCAAGCTTGGAATTCGGCTATACACCGCATATAAAATTTGTAAACTATATCACGGGCACCTCCACAAATTACCTTATTCATGATTTGCCACTGTTTTTCAGTCCACACTCAGAAATATTTCACAAAAACCAAAATTCTTACGAAAATCGAAACTAACCGAGAAGAATTGACAGCTCAAGTACTCATTTTAGATGTTGCCAGAAAATGAAACTTGTTAGTTTTATGTCGACTGTAAAATTATATAATTTAAGAAACTCTCGACACATTTTTATTTCATGCTACATAATTTATCTTGTAGTAGACACACTTGGATCGACAATCTATTGAACACGTAATTATGACACGATATCTTGCAAAAACACCCCGATTCAAACAGTAAAACGCCCATAACTTTAAAACGGCTGAACCGATTTTCATCAAATATAGCTAAGTCACCTTTCAAACAAAAAAAAAACGAAAACAAAATCGGTACAACCGTTTTGTCCACAAATATACAAACACACGTAAAACTGTGCGTAAAACTTATGACAACCCCTTTTTTCCATCGGGGATTAAAAAGGATGAAAAAAGCCATTGTTTACATTTTGATAAAGCGAAAATGTATCAAGTACTTGATAAGTAAAGTAGGGTAATTCTGTGTTTTTAACGCCGCCCGACTCGATTAAAATTTCACTCCAATTTCAACCCTATCTAATTTGCGGTGGCTCGGCGGCGTAAAAATAACTTGGTAGATTCACCCCTCTATTTACAGTCCTGGTTGATAGTGGTGAGTGGGTAGGCAGCACTCTACTAGACAGGATGCTTTAAGTGATATTGCAGGCTCTATTTTATCACCAAATATGCAAAAGAGACCTTCTTATGAAATCGCCCAATGATGAAGAATAAAATTCTTCTTCTCGTCTCGCTGGAAGGTAGTCATTGAAATTTGTTTGGCCCAGAAAAATAGGGCTACAAGTTTTAATATAATTCTTAACACTAGCTGCTCCACACAAAAATATAATTCTATCAGCAGTGTATTTTGTGTGCAGTTGACATCCCAAAATGTACGGGAAGTAAGTGTCTAGCTTCACCCCTCTATTTATAATATCGGTTGTGATATTTGTGCCTATAGTCGTAGGCATTCTTATGAAACCTTCCAATGATTTAAAAGTGAAATTCTTCTAGTTTCGCTGGCACGACAGTAATTGCAATTTGTTTGGCCTAGAAAAGATGAGCGGGTATACTGATGAACGGCTCTACGCAAAACTATAATTCCATAAGCAGTATATTCTGTGTGCAGTTGACATCCCAAAATGTACGGGAAGTAAGTGTCATTCAGTGTAAGGGATTGATGACGTGATTTTTCGGAGTCGGTTTTCAATACCTTTGCCTTGCCTTTTGATAATCGCTATCGCCACGCTTTCGATGTGCTTTCGATAATAGAATGCCACTTGTTAAGAGCCTCACTCAGGTGACGCGACGGCCGCGGGAATCAGATGGCTACGAGCACAGAACCTGTCCATGTGACGACAATTGGGGCAGTTTTTGTCCAGCAGTTGACGTCTTTCGGATGAAATTATGAATTGATAATGGCAATCAGCTCTATGTCTAACACAACCACAACAATTATTTCTGTTGAGGTTTCATCCCTTGAAAACAGAAAACCATTCTAACACTCTAAAATAAAAACATCTTCAACTCCACAAGAACTTACTACGGTTTACGTAAAAAAAAACTAGTAAAGCACTGCAGTAAATAGCTTGTACTTAAGTACAGTTGAGAACAAGCCTATTTCCCCCGCTAATAGGTTACGAGCGCTTTAATATTAACTACATCTTGTACCGCGTAATGAACCAGAAAAATAGGAACGGTTTTTAAATGTTAGATGGGAGAAAGAATGTGTTTTGTAGGCTGTGAACTAAATCGTGTTTTTAAACGAGATTTAGTCATCATCATCGTCATTGTCGCCGAAACATAGGCCTCCCCCAAGTGTTGCCACATCAATCGGTCTTCTGCGTCTCGCATCCAGCGGGTCCCCGCAGCCTTGACCAGGTCTTCGGTCCACCTAGGAGGAGGCCTTCCAACGCTGCCTCTTCTGCGATGCGGTCGCCACTACAGAACTTTTTGCCCCAAAGACCATCCATTCTGCGAGCACTGCCCTATTTTTACCGCGCTGCAAGGAAAGGGTTATGTTTTTCGCGCGTATGTTGTATGTATGTTTGTATGTATGTAATATTCTTTATTACCTCGTATCTTTCAAACCACTTGACGGATTTTTATAATTAAGACATCGTTAGATAGGTTTTGGCCGCCCAAGTGTTCTTAGATAAGTGCCGTTGATATAAAAGAAACAGCGGATTTTGGGCGCCATGTTGTAGGAGTTGCAATTTTTTTTTCTTCAAAACCCATCGAGTGGGGTATCAAAATGAAGTGTTTTTAGAGGTGATTATGAAAATATATACCACTTATGTATTTAAAGACATTCGAAAAATAAAGTATAACTAAAAAGTTGTAAATAAAAAAAGTAAATAAAATCAAAAAACCCGACTGCTTCAAAAGCGAATTAAAAGGATGTAAACAAGAAGAAAATCTTGCTTTGCAGTCGGAGAATACATATGGTTTTGGTCAGCCAGCTCGCGAATATAATATTTTTATTACTTGGAGATAAGCTCATGCAATCTGTTCTACCACGGGGCAATAGTGCAGTTATGTGGGACTCCAACCTACTAACGGTGTCCTCCTCTGCCGCTTATGGTGGGACCACGGGCACGCATTAGCACTCACCGCGAACCCGGCGCGGCTATCCGTCACCGGACCCACCTCGGGGGAGTACGCCCCATCATCGGCGCACCAGAACACACTGTACGCAGAATCAATTAGCAAAAATAAAGTCCTTTGAACACTAACCAGTCAATAAAAAACCATTTTAAGCTGCTACAAAAAAGCAAGCTCTTCCATACTTATTTAATTACAGTCATCTCAATAGTACCAATTGTTGACTTCAATTGGTAAAGTTTTTCTCCAAAATGAAAAGAATTCATATTGAAAATTGACTTGCGAGTTATTTCGGTAGGAATGCCTGCTGCAAGCTTACTTTCAGAATCAGAATCAGAATATTTATTTGTGAAACATAGGTATTTACATAGAGATCTCATGTTAATTATAAAGGGTGCTATGTTTTTCCGTGAAGGCGTACAAATATTGATAAAAATAAAAGCAAAAAATAAAAGAAAATAAAAAATCTAACAGAATAATACAAAATTAAATATTTGAGTACAAGAACTATTTTAAATGTATTTAAATGTCCTAATAAAATCTACAATTAAATCTAACCACACACGAAATATTAAAAATTATCATTTATAAAATCTTCTACTGTATACTGTATACATTTCTCGATCAACTTTTTATATATATTTTTTTAGCTAAACATACAACCGACTACCAAAATAAAAACACTACACAATTTGTTTTCCTATTTTCCTTTCCTCGTTTTTTGACACCGACTGCCGAAAAAGAAGTTATTTTTCACTTAATAGTCTTTTTATTTGGAAGTCGGTTGTATTTTTTTGTAAAAAACTTTTTTTTTCTCAGTTTTTAGTTGTGGTACCTAATAAGCAAGTTCTATTCTAGTCAGCTTGTGACTAATAAATGTGTTTTCATTCTTTCTTCTTTTTAACCGACTTACCAAAAAGGAGGAGGTTCTATGTTCGACATTATGTATGTTTTGTGTATGTTCACCGATATCTCCGTCAATTGTGGACCGATTTTGAAAATTATTTTTTTGTTTGAGAGACTATGTTCCAAAATTGGTCCCATTTTAATTTGGTGAAGATTTGATGAAGAACTTCGGAGATATACAACAGAACTCTTCAAGAAATAACGGCAAATCTCTCGTGATTGCTGCAATCGCTTGTCTGTTCATTGTTTATACCATTTCATAACATAACATAACATCACGCCAGTGAGCTCTTAAGGAGTACGCAGATCTCTTATTTCACCGGTCATGTTCAAGTTTCATGATATTCAAGTTAATCTATTCTGGCGTTATATGTTACTAAACAACTTGCCTATTAGGTAGGTACAACTAAAAAGTGAAAAATAAAAAACTTTTTTGCAAAAAGATACTACCGACTTCCAAATAAAAAACTACAAAGTGAAAAATAACTTTATTTTTGGAAGTCGGTGTCCATAATGAAAAAAAATTGTACCATTGAAAGACACCGACTTCTTAAAATAAAGTAATTTTTCACTTTGTAGTTTTTTATTTGGAAGTCGGTAGTATTTTTTTGCAAAAAAGTTTTTTGTCTTCCTATAGTAAGGTATCTTTAATGCCAGAATACATTACCCGAATATCATGAAACTTGAACATAACCGGTGAAATGGGAGTGTACCAAGGTGAATGGTAGAATGGTACGCAAAATACGTGCTTGGTCGTGGAGTTGCGGAAACAGCCCGTCTAAACTAAAGGTGAATGGTACACTCCTGCGTACGCCTTTAGAATTTACTAGCGTGATGTTATGTTATGAAATAGTCTTCTTCTTTTTTTTTTCGTTTGTGGATGTGGCTACCTCTTGTGTAAGAGTTAATTAAGCCGCCTGTTAACACTACAGACTTCTGACATGGCTATTTCAGACTAACACTAACTAGTCTAGGTTTCCATGAAATGGTATAAACAATAAACAAACATGCTATTGCAGCAATTTCGAGAGATTTGCTGTAATTTATTGAAGAGTTCTGTAGTATATCTCTGAAGTACTTCATCAGATCTTACCCAAATATAAGTGGGACCAATTTGCATACTTGCATACACTTACAAAAAAAAAACAACGCCGGTCCATAGTTTACTGAGAAATCGATGAAAAGACACAAAAAAACATGTAGTCGAACATAGAACTTCTCCTAAAGCTCCTTTTTGGCAAGTCGGTTAAAAAGAACAAACATGAATGCCCATGTAACTGAATTTAGTTATTAAATACCTATCAGGGTTCTTCTACCTTTAGCGAAGGCAGCTGTGTGCTAATTATGTTCTTAAACGCCATATATGCGAGTTGTCAGAATTGTTGTCATTTTATTGATGTTGACCGTTAGAATTACAAGGCAAATATGATCATTTTCTGAAAATATTTAGTTACCGATTCGGTACGTCACCAAACAGTTTTCGATCTGACTTTTTAGGCAAAACTCGGGCCGCTACAGTGTGTTATGTAAGGATACGTTCACACAGAACATCCGTATTTTCAGGATCGTTTTTAACGGATCCGTCGCTATTGGAGGTGATGTTCACAGTTTCAAACCGCGTTTAAAGTACCGTTTTAACGGATCTGTCGCTACTGGGAGTAATGTTTACACCACATTTAGTCACTGCACTACCAACTTTCAAACAAAGCGGATCAGTACCAATTTTAGTGCTGTTGTGTGTGTGAAATCGTTCATACAACTACCTACGCTATTGCCAAATAGAAACGTATACGCTAAAGCGGAACTGTAAAACGGACTGTTGTATATTTTGTCGGATCGGTATTGTTTACTGGATCTGGCATATTGTCATTTATTTATTTAGACTTCATGCACAAAAGGTACAAATGCGGACTTAACTGGTATTCTCTACCAGTCAACCAAGGGTGGTGAAGAGATAACATGGCATGGCATGTGAATTCATGTATGTATAAAATGTATGTTTTTGTAGTTATATGAAATTGCTCATATAACTACATACCTCAGTGCCGAATAAAAACGTATACTTTAAAGTGGACCCGTAAAACAGATCTCTGTGTGCATTACGCTGCTTAGCATCCAAAACTCAGCAGTCCCATGTTGGGCGCTAAAATTTAAGTTTCGCGTTTGGCAAAATATCTAAAATTAGGCATACCTACTTTAGCTCACCTTACGCCAAAAAATGTGTCAAGCATATTCAAAACATTGAGTGGCAAGACCGCAATCCCTAATGGGTGGCTTAACGCGGCCTAAGGGCCTCTTAACGTCCCTAGAGGCCGATAAAACGAGCCTCTTGCGCCGTCAGCCTCTAGTCACCTCTTGACAACATGGAGAGGCTTCGAGCGATCTGGTTAAAACCGGAGCAAAATTGAGGGTGTTGTGTGCAAAACTCAATGGGTTTTTACTTTGAGCTTGAATGAAGGTACTTATGTTTTGTTAGGCTTTAGAGTTTATTTTATGGATAGGATTTTTTTAATTTAGGTTGTAACGGATCGAGATCGGATTATTACTAGTTTACTGAGCGAGACCGACAGCTACAGAATGCGGTTTGAAATTATTGGTTATTGTGTGTTGTGTTTGGCAAAAATATGCCGTAACGTCAAGCCAAAATTCCCTAACGAGTTAGGCAGACCTGAACTTACATTACACCACATGTTTAGTCCCATCCAATGACAAAGGGTGGGCGTATTGCCATTAGCCGGGCGCAAACCAAACACCAGGTTACCTACTCCTGGAAAATTCCAGATGGATAATCTTAATAGCACTTTGTGCAATCCACTTGTTGTTGAAATTGTTGTTTGGGGCAGTCAGCCCTATGTATCGGATTGGCATCTTAAAATTAATGAATTAAAACAAGTGCGAGTCGGACTCGCGCACGAAGGGTTGCGTACCATTATCGCAAAAAACGGCAGAAATATCACGTTGTATGGAAGCCCTATTTAAGTATTTATATTATTCTGTATAGTGGCAACAGAAATACATCATTTGTGAAAATTTCAACTGTCTAGCTATAACAGTTCATGAGATACAGACGGACAGACAGAAAGACAGACGGAGCGCGGAGTCTCAGTAATAGGGTCCCGTTTTTACCCTTTGGGTACGGGACCCTAAAAAGGGCAAAATCTATGTATATATATATAAAAGCGAAAGGTCACTCACTCACTTATTACGAAATCTCGCAAACTACTTGATGTATAAAGATGAAATTTGGCAGGGAGGTTCCTCAAGTGACGTAAGTGCGCACAAAGAAGGGATTTTTGGAAATTCTACCCCTAAGGTGGTGAAACTAAAAAGACATTGTAGGTTAAAAATATGGATCACGCGAACGAAGTCGGGTATGTATAGGGATTTTTAAGATTTATATATTAAAAATCCCTATATCAATGTTAGTATCACTAAATCTCAAAAACAGCTTGATCGATTTACGCTTATTATAAATGCAAAAGTAACTTTGTCTATGTCTATCTGTCTGATACCTTTTAACACTTAAACCGCTGAACAGATTTAGATTAAATTGGGTGTAGCGAGTTTGAGATCCTAGGAAGGACATAGGATATAGGTTTTACCCCAGAAATCATTCTTAAGGGAATGGAAGAATGTTTGGAGATTAATGAAAGCTCGGATTTTTTTTTGTGTATTTGATGTAGTAATGCTATGCAGACGAAGTCGCGGGTAAAAGCTAGTTTATAAAATAAAATAAAAATGAAAAATAAACAGATTTTTAATTTTAATTTTATTTTATATCACAGATAATATATGTTTAGCAAAAGACATCCACTGTTGATAGGTCTTCTTCAAGTGTCGCCAAATTGACCGATCCTTGGCAAGAGAAGAAAATAGTATCAAAACCCATCTAAACAAACGCCACGAACTAAACAATACAAAATAAATCAGTTCACACGATCTTTCATCAATTTTTAATTATAACCGCCACGTTGCCGCTACAATCCAAGATGGCGGCGCAATAAATCTACACATAAAGGCCTACAAGTTAATATTCTCTGCTTGGCAACGCGCGGCTAATATACGTGAGGAAACGTCATATTTTGGCGATGTAGTGTAATACGCGTTTGTTACACGGTAAACAAGGAAGGTGCTTACAGAATCGTTTTGCGAGAAAGTGCTTTTGGTTAGAGAGGGGAGATAATATGAAACTAGCATGTGTTTCAGCTTTCATTCGTGTGTTTCAACGATACAATATGTTTTTAAAAACATTGTACTTCATTATGAGCTAAATACTGATGCATAAAACACTAGATCATCGCGTTTGCCGACTTAGTGTTTTCCTATGATAAAAATAAGGTTTCCTGACGATATTCTTCTTTACATTAAGTGTGAGTGCAGACAAAATATGGCGTAGGTACCTTTTACTTCAACCTACCTACTATACTGTTAGCCACCACACACACCATTCGTCAAATTTGTCCGATGTTTTTTATTTCTTTATTTTAAACAGTTTCGCGCTTGACCACTATCTCACCCGATGATAAGCGATGATGTGGTCGACGGTGAATCTATTCATTATTCTATTCTATTCTATTCTGACTTAAATGCCCTTAGATTGTGGCTATCGGGCAACAGACTCCGGCAAGGAATATCACTGTACGCATAATAAAAGTATTCTCAAAACGTTTAGTGCGTATGGGTGGGATGATGTAAACCCTTACTTAGGCCTTAGCCAAGGCTGTTGCCATAAACTATTCCAATCTTCATTGTGTAGCAGTAGATTTCCTATTACAGAATCGGCTTATAATAGTTCTGGATTGTCGCCTGCGTATCGGTAGACGAAGCGTTGGAAGGCGTCCCTCTTGGTCAACCCGGTTAATTCAATCGTTGCGGGAATCCGCTGGATCCGAGACGCACAGGTCCGATCAATGTGGCGACTCTTGAGGGCCTGAGGGCCTATGTTCAGCAGTGGACGACTGAAATAATGACGATGATCCGCCTATTAGTTTCCCACTGTTGGGGCACAGACCTCTTAGTTACAAAATAAGAAAAGCCGCATTATTACCGCGTTGAACACTGTATTGCTCTTAAAAGGAAATAAAATCAAATAATAATAAAAGACATTCTACATTGTATGAGTATTGTATGACAATGTTTCATGGCAGTAAATATGGAGCGGTAAAAGCTAAGTGCGTATGTTTTATAGGAAGATAACTACTAGTGTGGGTTTGTAAGAATACGGGAGTAGATTGTGCCAAGCATTCACTTAACAAAGGTGGTATTTTAAAAATAGTCCAGCACACTTGAAACCAGTAATAAAACTGTGTTTGTTTAGCATCTTTTTTGCACTTATCGCAAAACTGATGATGGTTGAATAATTTTTCAATGGCTAATCAACTGCTCTATACGAATCAACAAAAGGTACTGAAAAGCAATTTTCGCGATTTCACTGTTACTCCCGTCGTCAAATTTGTTCATAAAGATGGGTACGATAACTCCATTTCAGGTTTGCTTTATTTTATTTTGGTGCCTGACCCAGTTCTCATAAATGGCAATGTCACATTGTATTTGAGTTTAAAGAGTTTTCTTCGATGCACACGAGCCATCCAAGACCCACCGCCTATAGTGAGAAACAGGTTGTGGAGAGAAACACACCTACCAACACCCGACTTCTTGAAAACTATATGAACTGCAGTGGCCTATATGGAAAGCACTTGCACTTTGCAAACGATTGATCGTTTGCGCACCTAAGTAGGCCGCTACAAACACAATTTGGAAAAATGGGGTTTTATAGACCCGTCTGATACCCAGTGTGAGTGCGGTGCCCCTTTGCAAAATATGGCACACATGCTGGAGTGTCCCAAGTGCCCATACTCCTGCACTTTGGAAGACCTTATGCTCGCCACTGATGCCGAAATCGGGGTGGCCACCTACTGGGCCCAAAATTTCTGAAGAGTTTCCCATCGACTCTAAAAGAAGAAGAAGATGTTGTATTGGGGCCGGTCTGTCATCACTGACAGTACTATTGTTGCCAATAAGCCTGAAAAGATAAGCCGACTAGAGACCGCAATGATTGTTGATATTGTGGTCCCCCATGACGGGCAACTCTTGGAGATGGATAGGGATAAGGATACAAAATATCTTGATCTGGCTCTCGAGATAATTGACATGTGGGATGTGAATACAGCAATCATTGGGCCCATCTCACGGAGTGCGCAGCATGCCCTGTCACCTGTACTTACGAAGACCTTATGACTGCGTCACCGAATGGTATTGCCGTGGCTGAATTATGGGCCAAACACAATATTTAACTTTTTATATTTGCCATCGACACGCTAAGAAGAAGATTGTGCCGATAGTCGTGACGGCCAATGGCATAACAGCCAAGAGCCTTGACGATCACCTGAAGAGACTCTCGTTGGGCAGTAGGATTAAGGCTTTGACCCAGAAAGCGGTAGTCCTGGACACAGCGCGTATCGTTGGGAGGTTCCTCTCTCAGGAGCCCTGACCACCGGTAGCTTGGACCCTGTTCCCGATACCGGTGGGCTACTATTAATTATATTTTAAATGTTTTTCTTTATTTTTTATAGACTAATATTTCAAAATATAACAAATTATATAATTATTAATGTAAAAGCTCGAGATACGGTAAAACCTAGGATTTACCGGTAAGACCTAAGATTTGCCAAATCTAGCTGGTAAAAATCCGAAATGATCTAGAATATCCCACCACTGAAAATTAGCGCCGTGCTTTGGGTCCCCCACGGCACGGCATTATGCTGAGTGGAAGTCTTCTTGCCACAATCACGACATGCATCTGCCTGGTATCTTTTTCACCCTATTGGTTTTCTGTTTTTTGCAAAATGTAGGTAGTAAATGTTCTTATTGTTTTATTTATTTCGCGTTTTTATTAACTTACTTTAAGTACTACTAATACTACTGTTAAGGGTTTAGCATAAGCATGTTTTTATATTGTATGTCGTTTTGTGACAATTAAAAACATTCTTCTTTCTTTCTTTCTTTCTAATTTCGGGCTTTTGCTAGCAATCAAGAGGTAAACCTGAGGATTTAACTCAAGAAAAATACAATTAATCAAATAGTATCGGGTGTGATTCGAATGTCAACTTTATCGAAAAAAATCTTCTATCGAACATAATGTCAATTTTGGTGAAGCTATTGATGTAGTCCTTAATTGTTCTCATCATTTCGTGTCATAGTGTGTCATAGAGATTACAATATTTACAAGTCTCTGAGGTAAATCCTAATATTTTAGCGAGTGACTTCTAGTACTTCTAGTAGCCCGAAATTTGCGATTATCTATACTAATGTTATAAAAAGTAAGGAAGGGTTGGGTAGGTAGGGTAGGGTAGGGTAGGGAGGGTAGGGTAGGTAAGTATTGTAGGTAAGGTAGGGTAGGGCAGCACGGTAGGGTAGGGTAGGTTGGGTAGGTAGGGTAGGAAGGGTAGGATAGGTGGGTAGAGTAGGTATGGTAGATACGTAGCCAATTCACGGGAGCGAAGCCCCGGGTGTCAGCTAGTCATATATAATTTCGGACTTTTTCCAGTTAGACTTAGTAAATCTTAGGCTTAACCGCAATATTCTGGGTTTTACCGTGGTTCGGGCTTTTACAGTAACATATACACTGACTAAATCAAATATCAGTATTTCTAGGTATAATATTAATTCTCATTCATTATGTTAACCACATAGTTCAATTGTGTGAAAGTTACGTATCAAATAAACAGTTTAATTTGAAATCAATTTCAAGTGCTGTTGATTGCTTTCTGTGGTTTCTCAAATTTCTCACTATTTGTATTAATTGTGAATTAATACTTAATAATATAAAGTTGAGTGACAGGTGGAGTAAAGCAGTGACAATTTGGCATCCATGGAATGTAAGAAAAAGTGTCGTCTGGCGGCGAGAAGGATAGACGACATTGTTTCCATCGCGGGGAAAAGAGAGTTATATGTTGAGCCAACCCTCTTTCTATGGACGTAGTAAAAGTGACTACCTAAAAGTTAACTAAAACTTCTGCTCTCTTGTTACCCGACTATAGCGGAGCCAAAAGGAAGGGTTATGATTTATGGCTTCGCCCGCGTGAAAGTCGAAACTGATCCCGAAAGAACATATTCCCGGGATAAAAACTATTATATGTGCTATTACTGATTATAATCTATCTCAGTGCCAAATTTCATCCATATCCGTCCAGCCGTTTGAGCACTAAACATACAAACACACTCACGAATTTTCGCCTTTAAAACGTTGGTAGGATTTATGTTCCTATGTTCCTCCGTAGCGCCTAAACTTTTCATCCGATTTTGATGAATAAGGTATCAATCGATTGGTTATTATGGCCCGGGTAACAAAGGCTAAAAAAAACAAAGTATTATCGTAAAATTATTCAATATTATATGAATGTTGATTCAAGTCGAGCAACTTTCTGCAATCAACATAGGTAGGTAATATTGCCATAGTTACCTGTACCTTGACCATACAACTACTAAACAAATCTTTTTACAGTTTCTAAAGCGTAACTTTAAACCTATCGTACCGTACCTAAAACCAACCAACAACTGTCGCCATCCGGTATAGCCAGACCGGCGACTGTGAACCGATGATGACGAGAAAACTATTAACAAACCAAAACTACACTAGTACACTCATTATGTCGGCCGATAGTGCTCAAATACTGCTCTAACGGTCATAGCGATACTGCAGTGGTTCCGTGCATCTTGCTAATACTGCTCGACAGTGTAATTGCAACATTTACAATGTCGTGCAAATTGTATAACGGCTTCCTAACAATCGGATGAACGGTTGTGGCCTGCGTCAGCTGTGTGCTTACACAACGAGCACGAAAATAGACCAATTTTGGTTTTTCGTTTCAAATTTGTGTGTTCATTTTCGTTTTAAATGTTGAGTTTCTGAATATAGTGGCGTAAACGTGCTGTCAGGCTTGAAATTACTTTTTTGTTGGACGTGTAGCGTAAAATGATGCAAAACGAAAATAGGTAGTTGAAGAAAGTTTTGAGCTGAAAAATAGAGTCTCGCATAAACGAACCTGGCAACGATAGACTCAAAAATACTACATTTGCCTAGTAGTTTTGCAGGAAATCTTTTATAATGGTACTAGCAAACAATCTACTAGTAGTAACGTAGTATATTGGCATATGTAGCAGTCTTGCATCCGCTTGTAGTGTGGTGTGGCTTTAAATTGCTTTTATGGCTTACTGGTTCCTTGCAAATACTATTTATTGGAACCTGCAATGGAAACCACATTATGCTTCTATGTATGGCCGTCTGCATGAATAGGTTTCTCCTCCCCTTTTATTAAGTATGCATGCGTAAGTACAGCCTACTACAGATTCATCATCATCATATCAGCCGAAAGACGTCCACTGCTGGACATAGGCCTCCCCCAAGCGTCGCCACATTGACCGGTCCCGTGCGTCCCGCAACCAGCGGATTCCTGCAACCTTCACCAGGTCATCGGTCCACCTGGTGGGAGGCCTTCCAACGCAACGTCTTCCGGTTCGCGGTCGCCACTCCAGAACCTTTCTGCCCCATCGGCTATCCGTTCTGCGAGCAATGTGCCCTGCCCACTGCCATTTAAGTTTGGCAATTCTTCGGGCTATGTCGGTAACCCTGGTTCTCTTACGGACTCTTACTACAGATTGAAATGGAACTAATTTTATTACAAACACATTCCTGACTTAACATGCACACACTCTAGTTATGAGCTGTGATTGTCTTTAAGACTTTTAATTGGATTGTCTATTGTGGTTTTGTCATTCATTTTTAATGAACACCGTAACGAATATCTGTGAATGGATTGGTGATATCCAATTTAAAGCTAAAAATTTAGGTTACTGGGTTATTATTTTATATTGGAAAGTAATATACTTTTTGAGTGCCAAAAAGCCTGGAGCCAATAGAAATAAATACAAATATTACGGTCTTACCTCCCCTATACCTTTTCCAGTAATAGTTTTATTCATACACCTCAATTTCGGTAGAGCATTCCATACTTTTGTATATAAAACGAAACAAAGAAACTGGAAAATGGGTCAACTCGAAACGTCCCTAAAATTGAATAAGGCTGGCAATACCAATAAGTACTTCGAAAGACCTTGAATACATTGTTACACTTCCTTGTCCTACGCTTCTATTATTCAAGAATTCAGGACCAATACTATTAGGCAATCCCTTCGATTCAATATGTAAATTGATTCAAAATAAACTTGACCACAAGCACAGTGCAATCTTGCTTTACCACACTATCAGCATTCGCTATTTGTGTCCGTCTTCCTCGTACAATAAGTCTGCTAAGATAATACTGTACTTCAGAAACTATAATCCCTCAATTGTGGTCCTTCTTACTTGGATAATAAAGCGCATTCTAAAACGCCGGCCGAAATTCAATTGCAAATTAGGGATAGCAGTATGAAAGTCGACAAAATAACATTTTCGGGTCCTAGAAAATTTTCTCAGCTATTACAGTCTCTACTGTAAAAAGGATAGAGGTCACATGTGTTGGAAAGTCGGCTCTGCAACGGAAAAACTCGGTTGGTTTTAAAGGTCCACGCTGCAGCCTGAATGAGAATTAAATACCTATTCAAGTCTTAGTCTCGTGCAATATTTATGTAAATGGCTCAGCTAAGGGGTTGATCCTGGGAATTTTAGACTGTTGTGTAAACGCTTTTCTTAAGTTATCAAGGTGTTTCGGTTTACTCAGAAGACTTTGTGAGAACTAGGCTGGGGAAGTTTTTGAATTGTAAGCAGTTGGTAATCCCTCACCAAGTGCAACCCCATGTCTTGTTCAGGCTATCTCTTTCCAGTCAAGGTTGCCTGGAAGAGATCGCAGAGCGCGATAAGGCCGCCTATAGTATGTTTGATTTAATTTTGATGGTTTTTTTTTGTATTGTTTTATCTTGGTGTACAATAAAGTATATATAAATAAATAAATAAAAATAAATAATCTTGCTTGCATTCTTTGTGTTGGGACACATTTACATATATTATGAAACTAGCTGATCCCCGCGGCTTCGCTCCCGTCAACTGGCTACCTACCTACCTACCTACCCTTTTTTTTATTTCCCATAAATACCCTACCCACCTACCCTATCTACCCTACCTACTCTACTCTACCTACCCTACCCTAACGTATCTACCCTACCCTACCTACCCTACCCTACCCTACCTACCCTAGCCTACCTACCCATACTTCTATACGAATGTAACCTGTAAACTTTTGTTTCTACCGGCGGCGGCGAGAACATAAAAGCTGCTATTGTGAGTCAATCTTAAAAGATAGACAAATGCTATCGCGAACTTTTTTTTAGAACTTTTAAAGAAGAATAATTCCATCATACATTATATTTGCGTAACTTAAACCGTTTACGCAGCGCACGCAACAAAAGCTCTCAAAAAGGAATATTTTTGCCCGTTTTTGCAACATTTTTCATTTATGCTTGGCTCCTATTGGTTGTAGCGTGATGTTATATAGCCTATAACCTTCCTCGATAAATTGAATATCCAACACAAAAATAATTTTTCAATTCCAACCAGTAGTTCCTGAGATTAGCGCGTTCAAACAAACAAACTCTTCAGATTTATAATATTATAAGTATAAGTATAGATAGATAATATTAGTATAGATTTATCAATAAGATGAATGGCTTCGAATAAATTTTAATCTACTGTTTTATAATGAACATATTAAATTGAGGCAAACCTAATCTGTGATCAAAAATGTTAGAAGAGAAGTCGGTTAAAAAAGAAACAAGTTGATTATTTGTTTTGACAAATCTTGGAATGAAATGAAAACCTATCAAACTTGGGCGACATAACAGGGTTTGACACGTTCTTTACTCGGAATTCTCAATTCATACACTTCACCGGTTCTTATTGTTCTCAATTTAGACTGGTTCTTATACCATACATTTTACAATGCAACCCTTTAAAACTCAAAACATTTTCGCTATATTTGCAGGAAAATGTGTATGACGGTTAGGTCTGGCTCAGCCCTTAAAAACCACAACAAGTATTTTTACTGGAACAGTTTCATTCATAATTCGAGCAGACATCCCGCATGGTCCGCAAACATAAAGAAATAGAGGTGGGACGGAATTTTTAATATCTTTTACCCTCAAGTTGTGAGTTGCGAAATATTAAAATGTCGCTGAAGTTATGCTCGTGTGGGAGGACCTCCATTCAAAGATATGCGAAGAATGAGCGACGCGAACAATTTATTGGTTTGCTTCTTAGGTTGTTCATCGCATTGAATGTGGATGTTCGTTTCGCGGAAGACATCTTAACACAAATATAAATGAGATATTTAGAATATGAACAGATTCTTACATTTATTTTTCTTCTTTGGTGCCGTATGATGTTCAATAAATCATACCAAGCTCACAAAGTAAAGAATTTCTCAAACACTTCCAGCGTCATAGTATCTATCCAAAACTGCCAATTTAATCATTGCTACTAGTGGTCTACAAGTTAAAAAAACCGGCCAAGTGCGAGTCGGACTCGCGCACCGAGGGTTCGTTACAAACCTCAGCTTAAAGGTATTATAGATCCGAGTATTTGATATGAATTTCAATTTAATACCTTTACGCGTTCATGAGGAAAGGGGTAGTAAGTTTAAAATTATTAAAAAATATTTTTATTATATGATGCAACTAAAAATTTACGGTTTTCGCAATTTTTCCTTTATCTGTGCTATAATACTTGCTTCGTACCAAATTTCAAGATTCTGAGTTCACGGGAAGTACGGTTTTCTTCCTTTGCTTGCATCTTTTCCCCTTCTTTTTTTATTCCCCTGCGAGTGTCGATAATTTGCGGCATAAACGGCTGTATCTTTTGATTGCATTGGCTTAGAAGTTTGACTTTTTCACAGCTTTAAGGGACAGTAGACCTAAGTATTTGATATATTGCAGCTTCATACCTGCACGCGTTCCTGAGTAAAGGGTCTTGACAGACAGACGGACGGACGGACAACAAAGTGATCCTATAAGGGTTCGGTTTTTT
Source organism: Orthosia incerta (assembly GCA_948252205.1). Lineage (NCBI taxonomy): Eukaryota > Metazoa > Arthropoda > Insecta > Lepidoptera > Noctuidae > Orthosia > Orthosia incerta. Next base: position 2,536,345 of record OX411742.1, on the reverse strand, counting down.
CCTTTCGAGGTACGGAACCCTAAAAATCTTCTTTTATAAAGTCCAGTAATGCTTAAGGCCTTAGCCATTAAGGAGAATAAATGCCTTGGTTCTTAAACTTTAATAAGTAAATCTTCTGAGATATTAAAAAAACCTCTGTTACTGGAATACGCCTTAACAAGTATAGACATAGTTTTATTACTTTTTAGTGTTTTTTTGCCTTATAGTGTTGTACACAAAGAAGATTTAATTTATGAAACTTACGGACTTTGCCGTGGCTTGAACTTTTTAGCTTAGCTTAAAACTGGAGGGTTGTGGCAATTTTTATTTCTCCGTCGCCGGTGGAAATGAGGGCGAGATATCTCTTGCAATGAAAAATGAAATAAAAGCAGAATAATTTAGACATTGACTTTTAAATTGAGATCACAATTAAGTAAATATTGTAGTATTAAAAAAACCGGCCAAGTGCGAGTCGGACTCGCGCTCGAAGGGTTCCGTACCATTATCGCAGAAAAACGGCAAAAAAATCACATTTGTTGTATGGCCCCACTTAAATATTTATTTTAGTCTGTTTTTAGTATTTGTTGTTATAGCGGCATCAGAAATGCATCATCTGTGAAAATTTCAACTGTCTAGCTATCACGGTTTATGAGATACAGCCTGCTGACAAACGGACAGATACACAGACAGATGGATCGCGGAGTCTTAGTAATAGAGTCCCGTTTTTACCCTTTGGGTACGGAACCCTAAAAATGACGGTCACTATAAATTTTGTGTATTTAGTGATAGTCTTGACTTACCTTATGAAAATAAAACCTTAATTATGATCAAAGGGGCAATTCCCGTATTTTTAGGATCGCTAAAATTATCTGTCAAAACCAACTCTATTTTCCCTAAATAATACTCGTAAGTTTTTGACGTTGATTGTCCGCGAGATGATAATAATATGGAGATTTAATTTTGATCTTTTTAAATTACGAAGCCTTCTGCCTCAGAAAGTTTTATTACTTCATACACATGCTATTTTTACCTGTACAAGCTTATATTGTACTGATAATACCTCGTATTATTGGAAAAGTGTCAATGCTTTCACTTTTTCCCCCGAGGCCACTTGTTGGAGAGAAACCTTAAACTGTACCAATACCAAAAAACCTGTCCTGTATAAAACAAACATATAAAGTGCAAGTCGGACTCGCGCACGAAGGGTTCCGTACTTGGTAAATTGCGGTTTACGATTTATGACGTATTAAAAAAAACTACTTACTATATCTCGTTCAAACCAATTTTCGGTGGAAGTTTACATGGTAATGTACATCATTATTATAATTTTTAGTTTTATCATTCTCTTATTTTGGAAGTTACAGGGAGGAGGGACACATTTTACCACTTTGGAAGTGTCTCTCGCGCAAGCTATTCAGTTTAGAAAAAATAATATACGAGAAACCTCAATATCATTTTTGAAGACCTATCCATAAATACCACACACGTATGGCTTTGATGAAAAAAAAATGGAGTTTCAGTTCTAAGTAAGTGAAAATCTTAATGCGGTTCACAGAATACATCTACTTACTAAGTTTCAACAGCATAGTTCTTATAGTTTCGGAAAAAAGTGGCTGTGACATACGGACGGACAGACAGACAGACAGACATGATGAATCCATAAGGGTTCCGTTTTTTGCCATTTGGCTACGGAACCCTAAAAATCCGCCAACATATTTTTATTTCATGCTACATTCATCCATCTATCGATTTGAATGAACTTTTCAGTCAATCTTTAGATTGACCCAGCGAATAATCCTGTAAAGTTTGGTGCCGATCGGATCGGATTTTTTTTTAACTAGAACGCGGGTGAAACCGCGAGCAGAAGCTAGTAATTTAGTAGTAGACACGCTTCGATCGATAATCTATTGAACACATAATAATGACACGATATCTTGCGAAAACACCACGATTCAACGCCCATAACAATGGAACGGCTGAACCGATTTTCTTCAAACATAGCTAAGAACACTCTCGACTAAGTTGCCTTTCAAACCAATACAAAATTAAATCAAAATTGATTTATCCGTTTATGAGCTATGATGCCACAGACAAATACACGCATACACAAACACACAGACACACACGTAAAACTTATGACACCCCCTTTTTTTTTCGTCGGGGGTTAAAAAGGCTGAAAAAGGAAAAAAATACGTAATTCTTAAAGTCCTTGAAATCTGACAATCTAGACACATTTTAGAACGGAGGTTTTATCTTTGTTCTAAATAAATAACAAAGAATAAAATTCTTTACCCCATTTAGACTTTTCAAAATATTCATAACGACTCATGTAGAAAGATAAAAGCAAATTATTATTATTTAATACAATACTCGGTCCCGTGTCAACTTAATTCTCAATGACCTTTAAAAAGATACGGAGATGACAACTTTATTTAGGTAGAAAACATGGCAAAATCTTCCTTAACTTTCGATGTTTAAGGTCTATATAAACTGCATGATAAAGATGAGATTTTTAAAACAGTCGGTTGCTGAAATGTGGTCTACCCATGTCGTTTGCACCTGTTTTAGTCTGCCCCGCTAAAAGGGTTGTCTAACCTATCTAGACTCATTTTTAGGTGTCCTAACCGCCCTTGTCTAAAGTTTTATCGAAGATGAGTTGCTCGTCTTTGGTCTGTTTTAATTAGCTATTGTGATCCTGCTTGCTATCTAAAAAAGTCCAGTATAAAGGTTCCAGGGTAAGAATTTACACGCCAAAGGCTTGTTGATTTTTCTTTAATTTGCTTTGATAGCAGGCCATAATACGAGTACATTGTTATTTGTTACACATGATTTTGACAGTATGATGTGAGTAGTTCAACTACTTCAGTACGACAACACAACACCCGATTAATGTTTTCATCTTCAGCATCATATCAGCCGAAAGACGTCCACTGCTGGACATAGGCCTATTAATGTTTTATTTGAACTAATACTATAATTTTAAGATAACAAATCTGACGTTTTAAACAAAATCAGATTTTAAATTAAATATTGAGATACTGATCTAAATTCACATAACATTCCAAAAGTAGCCAGAAGTATTATTTGCTAGCATGTGGGCTGTAAGGTTAATTACAGCATATCGTGGTAAGCGCACGCCTATAGTATATAAAAAAACATACTTGTAAAATGTTATACATAACCTTACAAATATGTACTTGTTGCTAGTGCGAAAATGGTTATTAGTTTGTTTTCATGACCCATTATAATTGTATCTAAAATGTAGAAAGTCTAATAATATTGGACTGTCGACATTAGCTCCTTTATTCATGAAACACGAACAGACTATCCAAATTGAACAACAAATATGAATGGGAATCGGACCCTGCGTAGTAACAATTATGAATTCAAGATCCGTCCGTAATAACGAGTTAGCAAACAACGGTTAGCATACATTGTCTTTGTAAATCGATGGAATAGTATTATGCACACTGCGAAGGTATGGATTTCGTCGAATATTCGATTTGTTTCCGGTAAAATCCTATCAAAGATACAGATTTCATTTTTAGAGTTCAAAAACGTGTGAAATAGAAGGCAGGAAATGATGAAGATGACTATAATATGAACGGAAAGAAAAGAACAAATAAGAAAGTTAAATCTCAACAAGGGGAAGTAAATACTGAAATTTCGACTGAGAGGTATACGAATAGAAGAAAGAAATAAAAATAATTTATTGCCACATACATCGCTCACATTGCAAGAAGAAGAAGACACAAGAATAACACATGCTGCGTTGACCCTTAATAAACTAGGGGATGGTGGTGAACAAGATCTAGGAAAAGAAACAGCGAAACAAACTCATATTCTTTTAAAGTTCAGACTTAATTTGAATCACATTATATGGGGACCATGCAAAGTAAAGAATATGAAGGTGTTATAAACAAGGGTTGCAGCACTTATATAAAGTAAAAAAAACAGATACAGTTACAAACTTCAAGATATATTCAAATAAACCGAAGTGATTCATAGATATAGTTCAATTCTAAAGTAAAGTTAGTTTTAACGAAGCCACGTGAAAAGTTGCCCGGCTCTTAGAATTCATATAGTCGCCGCTTCACTTCCTGAAGATGTAGCCAAGTTCCACTGCGAAACTTTTCAAGAAAAACTTGATTTTGAATGTATAATGCCTTCTATAAAGTCGGACGAAGAGAAAACCAAATACCAATAGTGAGACTTCTTATAATAATATATCACTATATTTTTACTTTGGATATATACACGGTGAGATTTTCAAGTGGGCGTGGATGGCTTAATCAGAAACTGAGGAAAACTGAAAACTATATCATTGGCATTTTGAAAAATCAATAATTCCTAGCCAGGAATTGGACCAGTTGATTTTGGAAAAAAAACGCTGTATTATTACACTATCCGATAGTAACATTAACATTAAAAGCGGGATATTTACCATGTGTAATTTCGGGAACTCGCAACAAACAGTAAACATGGTAAATATCCCGCTTTTAATGTTAGTGTTAGTGACCATGACAGTTTAAAAACTTATATCCGATAGTGTCGCTAATAAGGATAAAATTCTGGCCAATTATTATTTCCCAGAATTCTCATGAGGAAATATTTCAATTTTGACAAAATACAATTTTTTACTAAGAAATCTAAAAGACTCTTCTCATGCAATTGATGACATGAAAAAATCTTTTGAGAATATTGACGAAAATAATGGTCATTATTTATTTTACTAGTAAAAAACAATATTTTGTCACAAGTTTTCCCTCAAGTTTGCCGTATTTTATTTTGATTTTTTATTATTGATAGGCTCGCGTTACTTCACAGAATATTATGCTTATTATTGACACTATCGAATGGTATAATGAGTAATACGTGTATATTTTTTCCAAAATCAACTATTTCGACTCCTGGCTAGAAATATTGAATTTCAAAATTCCAATGATGCAGTTTTACTTTTCATAAAATTCGGGCTCGTGACTCCTTTTAGTGTTTTCGCTTTGCCTCATATTTTTGGATTTGGCCATCCTAGCCCACTTGAAAAATCCTGTAATTAGGTATATGTATCTGTTTTAATAAGCCTTTTACTATGTTTGGGTCGGTTTCCAGTCTAACCGTGTTTCACAATAAAATCTGCTTATCTGACCTCCACAACCTAGTAACTGAGTAACAAAATACCTACCACTTGGCAAGACTGGTGTCATTAATTAACGGGTTTTGGACTATCTGTAACGACTGTAAAAGATCTACAAATGACGCCTGGATCAACGTCTTTTCTGATGCACGAAAGAGTCTTGATATGTATCAACGTCTTTACGTGCTTACCCCTCATATAAAAGTTTGTACCAGTGGTAACGGCCGCGACTTACAAGTTGTAGATCCGGTTTGAACTCAGGCAGGCGCTTTACTTTGTGTAAGTTACTTCATCACCACTGCTCTCAAAACGGTGAAGGAAATTGTCGTGAGGAAACCGACATGTCCTACAACAAAAATTCGAAGACACGTGACATCACCCAACCTGCACTGGACCCGCGTGGAAACCTGAGTCCCAGCAATGTTCCCAATTAAAAAGGCTGAGAGAGATGATGATGATGAAATTATAAAATAAAATGCCTTTATTATTAACATTCTTCCTACCACATTAGATACTAATGTGTGGCTAAGTAATTACGTGTACAAAACACATTATATGATGGATTACATTCTCAAAACGTTATTGTATGGCAAAAATTTACATTATAATAGGCAATGTATCATCACTCGACTTTGAGTGACGGATGCGTAAAAAATTGGTTAAAGAAAGTAAATTAGGACAATGTATTATCTACTTCATTTTATCGCCTTTTGAAGCTATAACGTCTGACGAAGGAAGTATTTTGAGCTATTGTATTAGTACACTTATGAAGCCAACATTATTTATACGGCTTTAGCTAAAGTAAAGAGAGTTAGGTACCAATTTTAGCTTATAACTTTCATAATAATTTGTATGTGTGGTGTAAACTTTAAATTGGGACAATCCCACCACACTATTCCCAATCCACTGCAACTCCTGAAAAAACTTTTAAATAGAAATGGGCTGGACATGTAGCACGCCTTCAGGACCAGAGATGGACAAAAAAAGTTACAGTGTGGAAAGGCCCACTACGAAAAAGGAAAGAAGGGAAGACCATATACAAGATGGGAAGAAGATATAAAAGAAAGTAGCAACTACAAATTGGGTTAAAATCGCCCAATCTAGAGAAGATTGACTATCTTTGGAGGAGGCCTTTACCCGAGGAGGGGTTCTTGCAAGTGGAAATAATATCTAAAATTATTACAGTAAACATTATTTGTTCACATAGATTCAATTTAGATTCAATTTTGTTTTGAAAGATATTTGCATGAAATAAAAGGCTTTTTCATTTTTATTTTAGTTTTATTTATTAACGTAAAAGTAATTAAAATCTTTTGAAAACAAACTTTGAATCAATTTAAAAGTACGAAATGTTATATAGCTTGTCAATATATATCTAATGAGCCCAAACGCGATGGTGCTGGTGAACGCGTTCTATCATGGTTGAGGAATTGCTACGGCAACCATGCGGCTCCATCATGAGACCAACTCCATGGAAAATCAAAAAGTAAAAATAAAACTAAAATGTAAAAAAAAAAGTGTATAATATGTAATTTGTAATAATTACTATTCCTTGCCTAACCATAGTGGAATACAAGCGTCACGTTATGTTTATATGCTAAAAAGACGAAGGCATTCAACCAACTTTTTGCAATACGCCGATAAAAAGTACCTAAAAGTAACGGACACAGTCCACAAAAACCTTTCCTTAATAAAGTTCCGACCCCTTAAACGGGGTCAAAAATAACTTCCTGTCTAAAATTGCACTGCCAAAATGTGGTCCACCCCTTAATCTCTTAAGTAACTAATCATAACAACGGTAAAAGGGCTTTATCATCAATGATTTACGAGCAAAGATGAAACTTAATCCTGAATCAGACAAAGGGCTAATTATTGCCCTTTGAAGACTTTTCGCAAGTTCTCCGCCTAATTTAAATGGCCTTCATTATTCTTGGAACCCCTGGATGTAGAGAACTGGACTGAGCATTATAGTCGTATTTGTACGTCGATAATGGAAAAACATTGCGATCTCTGAACCTATTTTAATTAAACCACCTATTTACACACCTATATTTTACAAATAAACATTTGGGTTTCGAGGCACAGAATCGACTTTTCCATCGAAAGAGACAACAAATGTGTGACCAATATTTGTCTCTTTTTACCCGACTGCCGAAGGACGGTAATGTGTTTATCAGTCTATGTATCTATGTATGTATGTTTGTTCCTATGTGGCGTTCTAGAGACCAAAAGCGTTGGCCGATTTTGATGATTCTTACGTCAATCGATTACACTGGCAGTTTGTGACGTGAACCAATCAGAAATGAAAAATATCACAACTGGCTGCACGATCGCTTTATCACTCACTTTGAAAACCAGACAGGGACGGCTTAGTCCAAAGTGCTACTTTGAGGTGCCAATGCCATAATAATTCCGTTGTTAAAAAGGGATACGCTATTCGTCTTACACAGCTCTGTCTCTCTCTCTCAACTAAATTATGATGGCATTGAATGTCATAGCGCGGTTCGTCTTCTCTATGTCTATGTTCAAACCCCAAGCAAGACTTATTCTCTGATTTAAAGAATTCCGAAAATATCTGTTTCTGAAAGTTTTTTAATTTGGAAAACAAGTGAGGTCCATGTTGTGGGCCGTTTTGTAATTAGTTCATTAAGACAAGGCGTGATTTCGACGTGGTTGCAAAATAAAATGAGTTTTCTTTCACTTCGTTTATAGGCGTTTGTTTTTGACGGCGAAAAGTTGATGTTTTGTTTAATGTAATTTGTTGGGATTTTGTTTTATTTTTTCAAGGAAAATTATCTCAAACACGTGCAACTCAGTCTTGATTCGAGTGACTGATATGTAAGTTACTTCAAGGTATGCGTGCTTCTTCATTGACCACGTCATCGCTTGTCATCTAATGAGATAGTGGTCAAACTCGAGACTACCAAAATTTTAAAAGTGTAACCTTTCAAAAATGGAAAGAGTGGACGGACGCTTTTGCCCAGAAGTTGACAGCAAAAACAACCTTGTAAAAGAGTTTGTTGTAGATCTAGTTTTAAAATTTTTGATCCCACCTGTTTTTTTTAAGTCACACACACATCACATCATCAGCTTATTAATGTTCCCACTGCTGGGACACAGGCATCCTCTCTGTGAGAGGGAATGGGCCGTAATCCACCACGCGGGCCCAGTGCGGGTTGGTGGATGTCACATGTCGTCGAATATTTGGTTCTAGGACGGCATGTCCTAGAACCAAAATTTCGAAGACAGAAGGTTTCCTCACGATGTTCTCCTTCACCGTTTTGAGAGCAGTGGTGATGAAATAATTTACACAAAGTAAAGCGCCTGCCTGGGCTCGAACCCACGACCTACAACTTGTAAGTCGCGGCTGATACCACTGGGCCACCACTGCTCTTCTTCTGCGCTTCTTTTTTAAGTAATCATCTAAAATATGACCCAATTAATGATTTTAACTTCTGACGTTCATTCGAATACCCAATTTGCTCAGTGCAAGTTTTTTTCAGCCCGGGAAATAACTAGTTTTCCTTATTTTCACACAAAACAGAAAAACATTCGCTGGTAACTTGCCTCGTGGAAATGTTTTAATTAAAGCCATAAATAGGGCTCAACAGTAAAGCTTTCTGGATATTATTCGATACTAGGTCTACGATTTAGTACAAACGACTAAATTCAATCTAGGTCTTAAGTTTTATGCTAATTGCTACTAAAATATGTATGTTAATGACTCATTTGAATAAAGAAAAATGTCGCAACCCAATTTAATTAATCTACTTTAAAAATCTACTAAAACTGTTAAGTAAGCAGTGGAGAATATTATTGCCTCAAGGTGGAATTTCTTGACCCCATATTGTCGTTAAAAAGGTGTCTGGATGCTGGGCCGCACTACAAAGTGCCATCATGATTCTGTTGTGTATAGGGGATAGTGCCTATTTGTCTTGTATTGTCCGTCACTCTCTACACCAGAATCATGATGGTGTTAAGACGTCAAAGTAGAGCCCCTGGTAATGTGACGCAGCTTGGGAGAGGCCTATCTCTAGGTGAGACTGAGGCCATAACAGACTGGGTTGCTAATTGATTGAAGGGGTGAAATTGAATTATATTTACCTTAAGGCATAATACAGGGGCCTTTGTACATAACATTTATTTTCACCACGTATAATATGTTGTTTTATGTATCATAAAGAATAAATAATATTTCTTTTAATTTTTAAATAAATGCTGATTAAAACCTTTCTCCCGACTGACTAACAGACAAAACACTGCCTTAAAAACCAGAGATAGAGACTTGAATTATGAATATGAGATAATTATAAATTCAAATTAATTTACTTACCAGAATGTAGGTTTACAAGTATGGTCTTAAGGACCTCGTTCACCATCTGCATTTAAAGTGTCGAGTAGGCCAACCGCGAGTCAAAGTCACCCGTAACCTCATGTGCGAATTTTACGACGTTAGAATTGCACTAACTATAAGATTAACTGACCCTTAACTTACTTGCCACGACATCTGCCCATTAGGGTGTTTACTTTATGGTTAAAAGTTGTCCGTTGTCATTTGGTGTAGATTATTTTACAATTTATTAATAAAAATTGATTTATTTAACTTGATTGATTATCAGTTGGTTGAATTAGAACATTCTAAGACACAACGAGTAACTCTTTTTCAAATTTATCCGCGACCCAGACAGGCATCGGTCCTCGCGGACCCCGTCAGTTCTGCTGACATCTCTTTGAGGCGCGCGTGGAACACAACGCGCCGTCGACTCGGGCCTGGTCCTTATCGGACGGCGAGCTACCCATTACTCGCCGTCCGCAAGCCCGCGCCTACGGTGGCCGGGAATCTGGTAGCAACTCCCGACGCCCAGGGCGTCTCCTGCGGTGGCTAGGGGCGTGAGGGCGTCTTCGTTGCGTCTCCCTCACGCGTTCCGCCTCCTCCTTCGCGAGCATTACTGCTTCGCAGAAGGAGGAGACAGATTCCCATACCCTCTCGCTCCGTAACATAGCCTGAACCAGGGCCGGACGCAAGAGGTTACCACCGCCGATCGCCTCCACGAGGACACGGCGGTGCCCAGCCCAAGCGGGGCAGATCTCCACCGTATGCTCCACCGTGTCCTCCGGGCGATCCACACAATGGTGACACCCGGGCGTTTCCTCCCGCCTAATCCTGAACAGGAGCAGCCTATCCAGCAGTAAACAGACTATCTTCATCAGTAAACTAAACACGTAGTCCAAAAAAAAACAAAAGCGCCAGTTATCTTTTAAAAATCTTTCTTCACAGGAACTTAAATAAGAACAGTCAGCAGATCTTAGGCCTCGAGCAGGGTGAGGAGCTTACGCAGGAGCTAACAAACATATAAAACCGCCGGCTTGCGTCCATACTGAAGTGACTTTGGAGATCCGAGACGAAGTGGCCTCGCTAGAGAGCCAGATCGTGTAATGTTTTATCCTGAAGAAACAAGTAATTATAGGTACTTAAAAATTTAATTCAAAATTAGAGATAATTATGAAATTTTGAAACAGTAATCTCTATTTCATGCATGATAAGTTCAAATTTCATTGCAACCTATAAGTATTTTTAAGGATCTTTTCATAGAAATGGTCTATAAACGCATTATAAATTAATTTAATGGTCACTTAAAAATCATCTTTAAATACACAATGTCGAAGTATAAATTAATTACAACAACTCTAATCGCGCACGCTAGCGCCTAAGCACCACGCGTTCACTCTGTACAAGCCTTAGATCTTTGCAAGCAAAATTAAACCTGACCCCGTCTTTAAATATACTTACAACTGACCTAAAATTCACAATTCTAGGACTGTCGAGTCAGCCACTTACCGTCGCTAATAGTGTTCATTTAAATACCTAGACTTCAAAGACTGAAAGGCAGACACAGCTAAAAACGAGGAAATGAATACTCAGCTATTACTATAGAATAGTGTCTGTTTTTCTTCGTATTGCGAAAGGAGTTATAGTCGTCTTATGCAATGAGTTTGTGTAAATGAGTGTTAAAGAAACGGTACTTTTGAAATATTGAGAACTTTATTATTGTTTATTTATTTTTCTTCTCCTTTTGTTTAAAAAAAAAGACTCGCACACTGTTCCGTTGTTGTTGAATTAGGTAATTTACCTATGTTTGCAATATTTGTAAGTATGTGAGAACCATGTTCCTATTTATCAAGTGAAGACATTTACCTGTTAGTACTTGTAGTACTTTATACCTTTATGTTGTATAGCTGCGTACATCGTCCTCACGTATATGAATTTATTAATTTACTAGCACTTCACCCGTGACTTCTACAGATGTTTTTTTTAGTTTCAGCCCCTTACTTAAAGGTTGAATTTCCAAAAATCATTTCTTCGTGTTGACTACATCATACAAAGAAGGCCTGTGCAGTAAAGTTCTTCAAAAATCTTTAATACCCCCTAAATTGTCTTTTAGGAGTAGTTTTGAAAAACTTTTGTCATATTATTGACATAATCGACTCACTACAATGTTTTTTTTTTAATGAGTTGTATTGCAATATGTGGTTAGCTAGCGACCTCGACAGTGGATCATATATTATTCTTGCCTAACTGTTTATTTTTTACTTCGATGGTCCTAGTTTATCATAATTATGTGACTTCGAGTTACAGCTGTATTAGCTATATGTAGGTGGGCACGCCCTTTATGCCTGGAGGCTTTATAATTCGGGTACTAAGTCCGTTTACGTTTTTATTTTTAGTTTTTATTTTCGCTTGAGTTTAGCTTTCGATGTTTTTGTTGGTATATTGGCTTGTGCTAGCTGTCATTATGACAAGTACATTTAATTTAAATTTTTTGTTTAAGTAATGTAAGTTATTTGTATACTATTGTATAGAATCAAGTTTTTGATTTTTTTCTAACTGAACAGACAGCTGTGCTGCTGGGGAGTTTGTTGCGCCACTTCTTCTTCCCAGCAAAAGCACTAGGAAGTGGTGAAGGGCGGGCGTTTTTGGGGGACTGTCTTATGTAATTTTGACGTTCGGAAAGTGCTGATTCTCAGCCTAGTATGAATAAATGACTTTTGAATTTTTGACTAATAATGAAAAACTAATCTATTTACTTAGGTTAGTATTTATGCGAAGTTTCAAATATATAAGCCCAACTTTCCACCTTTTCACCTCCTTAGGGTTAGAATTTCCAAAAACCAATAAATCCTACATGAATTCTTTTTATCAACCGAAAGCTCAAATCTTTAATTTCACGTGTCACACGTAAAAGCGTAGAAATTTCACACAAACTTAAAACCCCCTTTTTACCTCCTTAGGGGTGGAATTTCCAAAAACCAATAAATATATAAATTCTTTTTATTAACCAAGAGTATACATCTAAAACTTCAGGTGTACACCTTACAAACTTTAGAAATTTTATACAAACTTGTGATTTTTTCTGAAAACCCTCATTAACAGAACCACAACAGTTAAACGAAAACGAAAATGTTTAATATGACAAATCTCACCAACAAAACAAACACTTTTTCATTTTATACCATTACTTAAAAATTGCCATTCCGCTAGTTCAAACCAGCTTTAAACAAAATAAACAAAAACGGTTCCCTATTTAAACATAAACAAAACACTACAAAGTGAAGGGCTGCGTTGAAAACAGTCTTCTGTAGTATCAAAATAGTAGGAGCATAAAATATAGTTTTGAAAGTAGTCTGAAATTAAAGCAAGCACAGGAAGGGGAGTAGCGCAATTTTCTACAACGGATCCTGGGCGGCGACCACAAAAAAGTGGAGAGTTAAAGTACTTGAGGTCTTTGGATGTGGCACTAAGCAGAAATTTTATTTTTCAAAGAAAGCAGCTTTTTTGGCGATGTACTTTTATAACTTTGTCTTTAATGTAACATTTTAGTGGCGTTTTATATGTGCATTCATATTAATTAGCCTAGACCTGTGCTAGGAAAATTAATATTTTTGGTAAATATCGTACAAATCTCATGCTTCGTTTATTACTGAAGTTTACTTACCCTAAATTCGTAGCACAATATCAAATCCTCGCACATCAGAGTCCGATACACTTCCTTGCTTTTTTCCACACTATTGCCTCGTAGTCATAGTTATGATGGAAAGAGCCACACCGTTTTACAGCTCCGCTACGCCTTTTTGTAGCACTAAATTTTTTGTTGGAAATGCTCCTTAAGGTTACACTTGTCGAAAATTCTTCCATACAAACGTAGTCTAGGGATTATTCCACTGTTTGACAATGTACGTTCAAAATAAAAAGTGATATCAATTTGTCTCATCATTATCTAGCCCTGTATGGATACAAAAAAGTGAAAAAAGTAAACATTTGAAAGTTATGAGCGTCGAAAGTTCCACATTTCGACACTAATTTTAACGCATTTTTGGGCGCGAATAAATACCATAAGAAGAAGGAAAATTGCAAAACGGCCACCATACAGGGATATATTAGTAGTTCAAAAATGCAAATAATTTTATTTTGAACAGATACGTTTTGTCGTTTTTTCATGATATCCAGACTCCCAAAGGTCTGTTTATAAAATTTCGCGCGCTCGTATTCGTCCTAAATCATTATCCATTTCGCTACAAATTTGCAAAAGTGTGTATTCGTACGCGAATTAGCTTCCTACTGCTCATCACAGCATCTATCTCTTCCGCACGTGTTGTCGGTTGATATAAAATGCATTTTAACCCCGCGCACAAAATAGTTCGTGCCGTTGACTAGTGTAACCTTAATCTGATGGGATTCTATATCGAAAAAAATCACTTTGAGGTACCTACTATGACGACGGAGGTTAACTCCTTGGATATCAGGGTACTTATTTAAACAACGCGGTGAACAAATATTTAAGTGGAAACAATACTTTCAAAGACAACTTTACTGTCGGCCTTAAGGCCGTACCCTGACCAAAAAATCAGCATGAGATTTATGAGCATTCCTATTGGCCTAGCGGCACTGGTGGCGCGTGAATTACGGTAGTGAATACGCCCAAATTTTAGAATAAAATCGAATAATGGTCTTTTGAAAAAAATAAAACTTACAAAATGTTTGTTATCAAATTATCTATCCATTAGTGTTAGTATAAAAAAATAATTATTGAACACTTTACGAGGAGATGCATGCTATCAATAATTATTTGGTATGATTTTGTTGGAAGGAGATTAGTGAAACAAATACCTCTTTAAAAAAAAAGTGTACTACCATTTTAGAATCAACATTATGTAGAAATTTAATGTAGCTCTTAAAAACTGCACCGTAGTATCTCTAAGTAGTCTGTAAACTGCACAAAAACGACTAGCGCGGCGTTTTGCTCGGGGAGGCGCCTTAACGAAATTATATTTTCATAAAATATTTCAAACCTATTCTAAATTCGCATGACATTTTATACGCAGCTATTTTTCTCTGCCAGCCTATAATATGTTGGAAAGGTTCGTCACCTCAGCTTCATATTCTAAGGCTCGCATCCAACAAAGATGAATGCCAGGACACGATATAAGAATTACTGTGCAGTACTGCAAGACCTCCTTAGGTGTTACAGTACCGAAGAAGATGAGGCTTGTAATACCACATCCACAGTAATTCTTAACTAGCACCTCAAAGTGGCCATTACAGAGATCTCACAGGGAAATTGCTTTCTTGTGCGCTCTTCATTTCTTGTGTAAATTTTATTTTTTAACCGTTCCCGTTCCTCTGGTCCGTTTATGTAGCTGTTTACTCTTTTGAAAGCCTTCACCTACTAATAATGCTTTGAATATGTAAAGGGGAGCTAGTTTTTGAACGGATTAAAGTGACGAATATACTGAAGAAGAAGATATGAGTGTGATGTATGTTGTGGAAGATGATTTTTGAAGTAGGCATTCTTCTTTGGATATCAGTGGTGGCCCAGTGTTATCGGCCGATTACACGCGCAGTCGTGGTCGCGATCGAGCCCAGGCAGGTGCTTTACTTTGTGTAAATTATTTCATCACCACTGCTCTCAAAACAGTGAAGGAAAACATCGTGAGGAAACCGGCATGTCCTAGAACCAAAAATTCGAAGACATGTGACATCCAGCAACCCGCACTGGGCCCGCGTGGTGGATTAAGGCCTATTCTCTCTCGAAGAGAGGAGGCCTGTGTCCCAGCAGTGGGACATTAATAGGCTGATGATGATGATGATTCTTCTTTGGACTTATAAACAAGGATATTTTCTTTATACCATTCCCCCTCTAAAAAGCTTATTTTATTCACTGAAAACAGTGAATAAAAAGCACTTTTACTCACTGTTTTGGTGTTTGAATTTAGAAAACACCAATATATATTCGACGTCCATCTCAATGCTATACAACCTCCATACGCATAAAATACTCTATACGAACTCCTTGTGCAAAGAATATTCGACTTTCAAACTCCTTTATCGATTTGATTTTCAGTTTGTTAATGTTTAGGATTTTAATAATGATTTTGATTTTAGTCTGGGATGTTTAGTGAATACTTATTAAGATTGTAATTCTAATATTAATTGCATTGGTGTTAATTAATTCTAATTATGTAACGTAACGGAGGTGTTCACTGGCCCCTGAAACACAGTTGCTGTTACCTAGCTCTGCTTTAATTTAGAAAAAATGTGAAACCCTGAGTTTACACATTTTTTTTTGAAATTTTGAAGGTAATAAAACTTTTATTTAGTATTTTACCTTGTGATTTTCGCTTAAATCTTTCTTTTTCTCGTAGTCATGGTATAAAATATAGTATGCGACTCTTGAATAAAACGGATTTATATCGAGGGCCATGAATCACTCGCGTCGCTCAGGATTCTAACACTTGAATCACTCGCTATGCTCGTGATTCAATCATCATGAATCACTCCCTACGGTTGTGATTCAGTTGTTAGAATCCTTCACTTGCTCGTGGTTCATCTATGGTCCTCGCTTTAAAACCGTCCTTTATTCACTAGTTGCATAATATACTATTGTTTAAGTTCAAATCTAATGTGAAGGATTGGTTGATCAAGATAACAAAGCGAACAAAGAAAAGACGTAACTGTTTTATTTGATAATCATAATAGCTTATTAAATATAACAAATCACACTAATTTAATCACATTAATCAAGAGCAAGCCAAAAAAAATATAATATATTATAAAGGCAAAAGTTTGTGAGTGTGTGTGTTTGTATGTTTGTTACTTCTTCATGCACAAACGGCTGGACGGATCTGGATGATATTTGGCACAGAGATAGATTATAGACAGGAATAGCACATAGATTCGACTTTCGCGCGAACGAAGACGCTCTGGCAGAAGCTAGTCTTACATAAAATTTACATTAATTTTAAAAAGTTTAACTATGTGACACTAGTACGAGAGAATAGACTTATGCTTTCCAGCATACTCTAAGTAAAACCCGCTATTCTTCTATCGTCGTCGCACATTAGGGGTATTTGACTAAAAAATACGGACAAAATTATTTTGCGGTATGTAATGACATATAAGTTCAAGGCCTTATTTTTGTCATAAAGACTAAGCATTATTGTTATTAGGTGTAAGTTATCCAAATAAAATAAATAAACAAACAGTAATATGTAGGTATAATAACATTGATTATTTTACTTAATGGTGTTTGGAAAATGGCAAAGAGCGAAACGCATTTAAGCTACTTCTTCAGGCAAAATTAATAAAAAAAAAAAAATATAGGCTATAATAACTCAGAGGACGAGTCCCACTCGTTTCCATCAATAGAATTACCTTTTTTTTATTAAAACTCATTTATAATGTTTACATAACACGTTATTTTATTTAATAATCGCACCTCTATAACCGAAATAACCTGTATTCTCATCTCTATTAATGGAACCCTCTGTAAATGCGACAGATATTTATTTATACCTGGATATCTGAGACACTGGGTAAGTAGAATACCTCTATAAGTGAAACTACATTGCAGGTCCCTTGATGTCTCACTTAACCAGGTTTCACTGTATTTGTTTCATCCATATATTCAGTCATTTCAACTTCATTTGATGCCTGCACTCGGCATAACATTTCCATGGCTGCTGCGCTGAATAGCCTTCATATTTTCGGTAGTTTCGGCCTTATGCTACTCATGAAGTGATCTGACGCGAGGAGCAACCTTTTTTTTAGAATGTCTTGCTTCTCTGGAGAAAACTTTCGTGAAAAGTTTTGGCGAAATTGTCGACAGTGTTTATTTCTCGCACCTGCTTCTTCCAAAAAGGTTCCGATAGGTAATAGTTAAATGTTGAACAACAAGGGGACCCTGAATCAGTACCATGTGTACTGTCATGGGCGTCATGGGATACCAGGATTAATAACTCTACGTATCATCATCATCATCATCATCATATCAGCCGAAAGACGTCCACTGCTGGACATAGGCCTCCCACAAGCGTCGCCATATTGATCGGTCCCGTGCGTCCCGCAACCAGCGGATTCCTGCAACCTTCACCAGGTCATCGGTCCACCTGGTGGGAGGCCTTCCAACGCAACGTCTTCCGGTTCGCGGTCGCCACTCCAGAACCTTTCTGCCCCATCGGCCATCCGTTCTGCGAGCAATGTGCCCTGCCCACTGCCACTTAAGTTTGGCAATTCTTCGGGCTATGTCGGTAACCCAAGTTCTCTTACGGATCTCAACATTTCTGATTCGATCACGCAAGGAAACGCCAAGCATAGCCCTCTCCATTGCCCTTTGAGTGACTGTAAGCTTTCTGATAAGGCCCATTGTTAGCGACCACGTCTCAGAGCCATATGTCATCACTCTACGTATAGTATAAAAAATATTTTAAGTCAGACAAAGACGGTCGCAAAATATTGTGGCGAAAAGATGGTGAGGTGTGCAAAGTTGGTTTAGCGTCCAAGAAAGTTTTGGTTAGTCCCCCTATGCTCTAGTCCCGCTATGCTCGACTCGAAAAATACCCACTAAAAAGTGCCGCACGAAATCACATTCGCGGGCAGTGATGAAGAAAACTGTTACAGTATAATATTTTATTTAACCATTTGAAAAGTAAATTATGAAAACCTAGTATGTAAATTCCGTTACTTTCGCGAAAAAAGTTAGTAAACGTTTCTTTTCATCATACTAACGCACACTCGCCTCGCCGCCACTCAACTAGTCGATTCATCCTTACTGATATTATAAATGCGAAAGTAACTGTGTCTGTCTGTTACATTTTCACGCTTAAGCCGCTAAACCGATTTAGATGAAATTTGGTGTGGAGATAGTTTGAGACCTTGGAAAGCACATAGACTACTTTGTTTGCATAAAATATGAAGGGGAGAAATGGGGGCGTGTTAATTTTGTATGTCACTTCTTATCCTGCAAGTTCTTCTTATTATGAAGAGATTTAGATGAAATGGTATGGAGATAGTTTGAGACCCTGAGAAGGACATAGGCTACTTGAAAAAAATACGAAGGGGGAGAAATGGAGGTACATAAAAATATTTAGAACTAAAATTTCTATATTTTTAGTTTAATTTCAATATTTTTCAGCTTCCTGCTCAATTTAATTGAATTCAAACACTTTTCTTTCCAACTGAACTTGCCATTGTTTACGTCGAATCGAAAAATAGCGTACATAGCGGTACTTTTTAGTAGGTATTTTTCGAGTCGAGCATAGCGGGACTAGAGCATAGTGGGACTAACCGGAAAATTTTACTGTGATTGAATGGCTATCAAAAAGTCGTGCACCAATCGGCTATTTATAAAAATATCAGAGTGATGTTATTGTTACTGAGATTACAATAATTAAGGATACCTGTATCTTAAAATCTTACTTACTAATATGTTTATTCATATCACTAATCATCACACATCAAAAATTAATCCTTCTTCTTAATTAATTCTTGTCCGACTTAGAATATTTATCATGCACAAAACTTTATAATTAGTAATTTAAAAAAAAACCTTGTCAATAAATATTGTTGATTTCTTATTAAAAATTGTTTTACTTCAATATATTTTTCCTCCAATAATGTTTTGTTATCAGGTAAATTACAAAAAAAAAACGAAAATGAAAAAAAATGGTTTTTCAATAATGCAAAAAGTTAACGCGTTGGTGAGATTCGATCCTAAGACCTTTGAGTTACCAGACGATTGCTTATAGGCGTTTTTTTTGTTCTGTGGCTTATACACTCATGCCACGGGACCAGTTAATAACGTAGTTAAATTTATGTTTCATATTCTTGCTTCTTTATTTATTGTGAAGCAAACACTAATAAATATGCGAAGTAATACATTCGTTTATTTTACGCACACGAAACATCTATGTTGATGTGCCCTGCAAACCTATCTGATTTGCTTTGTGTACATACGTGGCTCAATAGTATCCATCATAAAGATGGTTCTATAAACCACTCTTAACTTCATCACAGCATCACTGTACTTGTGGTCGCTACCGGTATTATGATAAGCATGCAGTCCTCGGGTGGATTCCTAGGTCAGGCAAAGCGTTATTAGGTCCTACCATTTCTCAGTGACACCTTCGAGTCTGAATTTGAACACGATTAGCTTTCATTAGGCTCGACCCGTATACAATACCCTGATCATCAACATCATCATCATCATTTCAGCCGAAAGACGTCCACTGCTGGACATAGGCCTCCCCCAAGCATCGCCACACTGATCAGTACTGCGCGTTTCGCATCTACTGGACGCCCGCAGCCTTGACCAGGTCATCGCTCCACCTACAGGAAGACCTTCCAACGCTGCGTCTGCCGGTTCGCGGTCGCCACTCTAGAACTTTTCTGCCCAAACGGCCATCCGTTCTGCGAGCAATGTGCCCTGCCTACTGCCACTTAAAATTGGCGTTTCTTCGGGCTATGTCGGTAACCTTGGTTCTCTTGCGGATGTCTTCAAGTCCCAATACAATAAACATAGGTATTCATGGAAAACCCAAAAGCAGGTGTAATTAAAGCTATTTCTTTACTGTAATTCTCATTAATAAAATAGTAACTCTTTACATTTTTACCTACAGCTATTAGTAAATATTGGCAATGGAAAACGTGCCGCCGATCTTAAAATAGTCTCCCCAACTCTGCTGAAAAACTCTGATTTTAAATATATACTAAGATATTTCAACTTCTTCGCAAAATGCACTACGAGCAAGGCTTTTCAATGAAGCGCCATAAGCATTCAATTATTGTGAACATAACCAGTTAGGCAACAGAGTTCAAAATTCTTTGTATAAATTAAACAAGATCCTAATAACGTAGACTCCATTTGCTTTGGTAAATCTTTATTCTTTATTTCTTTTGTAAATCGTTCGTTCTTTGCAATTTATGATGAACAGATTATTATCAACCCTACTTATTATTGTAAATGCGAAAGTTTGTGAGTAAGGATAGGTGGATGTTTTTTACTCTTTCACGCTAAAACTTTCATTAATTTATGCGGCTTTTGATGAAATTACAGTAGGTTTTGAGTTATAATTTGTAAAGATATTGGGAGAAGGATTAATTTAATTTCACTGGCGACAGCTAGTACCAAATGTAAACCCATTTATTTGAATAATCTTCCTACCTAATGAATAGTTAAATGGAGAAAATAATGTCTTCAAAGATTTATTTATAATTAACAAACTTTTTGTAAATTTTATTTACAGGATGTGATCCCAAAAAAACACAGACTCAAAACTAAAACGACCGTCACATATACCATTCATTCAGTACATTCATCACCCCTTTGACCAGCATCTATACCAACCTATAGGTCACAGATTAGTAAGTACATGGAATGTTAAAAATAGCGTTTCAAAGCATATATATCCAAATTCGTAGTAAGCATTTGTCTCTGCATCAAATACATAACTACAACATCATCATCATCATCATCAGCCTATTAATGTTCCCACTGCTGGGACATAGGCCTCCTCTCTGTGAGAGGGAGACAACAGCATAAAACAGAACTACAACATAAAACATAGTATTTATTGTGTACTCAATACTAAAAAAATAAGTAGTTCTTTAAACTTTTAACAAAAAATAGTTAAAGGAAAACAGTAACCTGGGTCAACTTTGACATTCAAATGACAGTTCACAGCTCTATGATCTAAAAGAGGTTATACGTATAAGTCCTCATCATACGTTGTGACTTTTAAATTATCTCAAATTTAATAATTAAATGTTAGATTGCCAGTTACCTCAGGCCCTAGATAAAGTTACATTATGTCAGTGAAGACTATCGTCAAAAAATCTAAAATATAAACGCAAACGCTACCGACTTGTAATCATAATTCTCGCGTGTTCGTTTTTCTATAGGGTCTGGTGAATTATTACCAAACCATTCTGCAGTCTTTGTAATAGATCTTTGGTGCAAGTCTATCGCGTTATTAAGAACCAATCAGGTTAGCACTCTATTGGTGTCTACTCCGTGACACAGATCCTATTCCTAACTGTCGGAACTAACGTAGCGTGGAAATGTGGCTGTCAGTTTGTTTCAGAGCTGGTTCGTTAAAACAGTGTGTTATGGAGTATAAGATTTGTTTTGTTGGAGATATTAGGTGATGGCTTTGCACAGCTTTGAAAAGTTACAATAATATTTACTATTGTAACTTTTCTTGTACTTGTTTTTTTTATTGGTCTTAATGTTAGCACTTAGCACTAGTGTTTATTGCATGCGGTACGAGATTTTGGCCTCAGTACCGTAGCCAATTAGTTATTTCTTTATGTCTATGGGTATAGCCATATACATAAAGAAATTATAGGATGGACCGTTATCCCAGGATGAAATGAATGCACAGAGAGTGTGAGAGAGATAAACCGATCCTGCTGCCAGTAGTTTTGTTAACAGGAAACCTTCAAAAGGCGCCTGGACTTTTGGGGAAAACACCAGGGAGTGTTGACCTCTCAAAAAACCACCCCGCCTGTTAGGGCACATCCCTGGGGAGACTGGAAAAGCGCCTCCCTTGAGCCTCGCTGTGCCTTCAGCACGTGATCACTGTGCTACCGACTTTCCTGGAATCACTTGTTGGGCGATCACCTTCTTCTCTGAACGAGGTCGGCTCTCTCGCGGTCCCGCTCTGCACTACCTACAGAAGGAGAAACAGGTAATGGATGCATAGTCACTTTCGCTTTATCTCTTTCTACGGAGTGCAAAATTTTGCTAATCTATTGCTCAGTCTATTGCATGGCAAGACTTGTCTCAGATTACCAGCGGGTCGAGCTTCAAGGTTTTTTTTTTTTTTTTTTTATTTTTTTATTTGTGATGGGTTTGCTCTTGACTCTAGTCTAGGTCAAAGGTGACAGAGACAGAGTCGACGATGGAGTGAGCTTACCCAGAAGAAACCTGTTCACTCTAACTTTGAAGAGATTCGGGTTGAATGCGTTCGGAAACACTGACGCAGGTAGCGAGTTCCATTCATTCGCTGTGCGCATTATGAAGGATGTTTGGAAGCGTTTGGTGCGAATTGTTAGCGAAGGTTACTTAACCTTGAAGATCGACCCGTGTGGCTATTATTTAGCCACAAGCTTCTCCATGTCCTTGTTGATGTCAATTGAGCCATCGTGATTATTAACAATTATGAGCAATTGTGATGGCTCAGTGGTTAATTTTAATTAACCACGTCATCAAACGCTATCATGCTGTTTCACTACTTGACAATAATTAACTATTATTCAACATGTGTTAGTATCTCTACAATAATATGTATGATAATGATCCAGCGGGCGTGTTATATGCTGGTAATTCTATGTGATAATTCACGCATAGGTTACCCTAAGGGTGCGTTTAAATGAGTCAGCGATTATTTGAGTATGTGCTTAGATTTTGACCAGTAAGGGTGAGGCCAAACGAACGCAATTTGGTGAGTTGTGAGTTGCGTAAAATACGTCGCGGAATTTATGCTGCAGTCGGTTGCATACTAAAGTCCTGTTTGTGCCACACAGCGACGCATTATGAGTTGTCTGCTGACTCACGCACATTATTTCAACCGGATTGCGCTCTAGGTGAGGTAGAACAGTGAGGCAAGCGTCAACACACCGTACAAACATAGAATAGCAACTGAACTTGCAACTCACAAAATTACGTTCGTTTGGCCTCACACTAAACGAGCATAGAAATAACATACAAGAAACAAATGCACGTCATGCATCTTCATACTTTATCAGGCCTCTGTTTAGACGACATGAAAGTCTTCTTGCGGCCGCTAACTGGCTGCCACGCCATTGTATGTTGCCAAGGAATTCCAATGTTGTCATTTAGTAAGTAAAATCTACATGATCTACATTCGACATTAAAATGTCTTGAAGCGCGGTGACAGTGCGGTCTGCTTATGACTCGTCTAACTGAGGGCTAACTTGCGTAGGATAAATCTACACTAATATAGAATAGAATAGAAATACTCTTTATTATGTACACCATATCAGTTACAGAAAGTATAGACGAAGAAAAAAATTACACTGTGTGACACAATGGGCGGCCTTATCGCTAAAAGCGATCTTTTCAAGACAACCTTTGGATGGATCCTAAAAATGGAAGGAAAGACAGTACTGTAGGTAGTCTTTGGTGTACTAGTTATATATAAAATAAATAAATACATACATATATATATATATGTATGTATAATAATATTAAATAATATTATAGAATAATATTATAGACAGGTAAAGATTTTTAATTCAGAAGTAGAAGGTATTCTTTGAAACTAATCATCCGATTCCAACAGCTTTATTATCGCTCAGTTTCAATTCATGTGGGATAGAAAAAACTATCGTCAAATATTTTGGTGGTGTACTGACCATTTGTAGGTTACACCTCAAATAGCCCTATAACTATTTTGACCTTTAACTAACCGCAACTTTTCCATATCTCCCAGAACACCTGTAACACCGACATTGTAGGTCCTAAAAATTTATAAAATCGTTAGCAGTCCACTGTTTAGCGCGTAAACAGAGCCGCGTAAATTACGCATTTTTACGCGAAACTTTTAATGGAATAACATAGTAGTGGCCCTGGACGGTTACAAACTTTTATTACGGACTCCTACACACTCTGCTGAACAAAATTGTTTGATTACATGGACTTGAAGATAGTTGGTGTCTGTTGGAACAGTTTTCCTTGATGGGCTAAGAAGAGCAATTAATGACCTGAAGTGGCCGTTAAATTGTGAAAAGTATGGAGCAGGGGAATTGGAAACGGCAAATTGGGGAAAACAGTGTTGAAGAAAATGTCACTAGCTCTTTTTTGGGTTTTTGTTTGGTTTTTTGTGTGCTCTAGTGGCTTGTGACTATTAAATGTGTTTTCTTTGTTTCCTTCTTTCTTTTTACTTTTTAAATACATTGCTCTCTGTTTTTACGGCATAAGACATAAATAGATTGATTAGCAATACATTTAGATTTCATCTGCCTAACATTTAGATTTTCGCATTTTTTTTTTAATGTTTTCGGATTGATAGGACAATTTTATTATGCTAACGTGTACTAAGTTACGTAAACAAAAACAACATGAATGATGAGTCATAAAATAGAGAGTTCGCATTCCCCCAATCCCATAAGGATGAAGGCATAATTCTATATTAACTTATTAATAGGTCTGGGAATTAAAATGCCCAAAAACTCACCATCAAAGCCCCAGCTTCCTTAATAAGCGTAAAAGAGACGTAAACAAAAATTTTGCAACCAAACGAAATCACTTTGAGGTGTGTCCATGTAAATTGATGGTGTTTTACAAATAAGGATACAAAGTTTTCCTGGATGTGACAGGAACGCTGTGTTAATCATTCGCCTGCCCTTAAACCAAATTAATTGAGTCTGCACAGTATGTTATTTTCTTTCGTAAATCTCTATTCATTCACTCAATAGCAGCCATATCTAGGCAATCTCTAAAATATGGTGAAACATTGTCATTATTATGGGCAATTTTGTTTTACCTACCGCTGCGTATAGGTACCTATATCCCTTATGTGCTATGCTTCCCTGTATGTGCGTGTCACGACCAGGTTTTACCCCTGATATTCTCAATATCATGTACCACCCATCTGATTGCTGGTCTAACCATACTTGACTACCGTCTCTCGGCAACCATTCAGTTAGGGTTTTACTCCACCTGCACACTCCCCTACAGAAAAATCAAGTCCTACAGGATGTTTAACACATCCATTAAACTTGTATCCATTCACTGATCACCCTAATGAACTTTTCAAATTAAAAAAAAGGTCGTGGCTAACATATTATCCGGCGGCACGCACCCCAACTCAGAGTAATTTAATCCAAAGTCCCGTGCTGTCACCCGCTGCGGTTCATTTGGGCTTACTTTTTGCGGTGCGTTTAGCCCTTCAGCATAATTAGGGTTGAGTTTTGGACTTTTGATGATACATATATTGTTTTTAACATGGAAGATAATTATCGAGGCTTTAAAAGTGTTTTTTTTAATATATATGGATCTGCGGTGATTGTTAAGCGAAAATTCGGCGCTGAAGTTATGCAAAATGCTGGCTAATTTCTGCGTTACCAAATATTCGTACCTATATTAAATACATTTATTGACTGGTTAAAGTTTTAGTGGGCGTTCCCGTATAATATAAACAAAATATCAAACGAGTGTTTCAGTATATACTGTAGATAAAGCATGCAGTGTCAACGGAGCCATGGCTCCGGGTGGGAACAAAATAGTGAATATCACATACATTTTGGCAATTTTCACTTATGACGACGTCTTAGATAGATTGATTTTACAAACGTGAATTGGCGCCAAATAGAAACACGAAAGAATGAAATGGGATCCCGTAAAGCATCACGGCATAGAAGAGTCTGATATTACTAACTTCCGTTTATGGACTCCGATCTCTTGGCTAGTACTCTTTGGGGATAACGAACTCTACGAATTGAAGAGTACTTTGGGGACGTCATCTACCAACATCGGATGGTTTAAATAGCATTGTGAATCATGAAACTCACAAATTGGTCATACGACGTGCAAGAATGCAGTTTTAAATTTGTTCCAACGGCATCGTCTCGACAAGCAGGAAATTATACAATTAACATTGATTTATTTGTACTAACTCCTAATAGCTCTGAATGCTACATTTACGATTATAAGTACGTGCAGGATAACAGTACCAAAGGGCCGGTTAAGTTGACCTTCTATTTGATGCGTGCAGCTGTGGGCTTGTCAGCGATTGTCGTCTAGCCTACCTTCGTTCTAACTGTTCTCAGTATTTTATCGTTGTGTTTGGATGTGAGACGTAAAGTACGGCTAGCTATCATCTGCCTCAGTCTGCTTGGACACTATTATTTCTTGACAGAGTTAACTTACAATATAACGAGAGAAAATCACTTCCCACTGACTTTGGTTCAGTGGTTTGGTCTATTGTCATCGTAATTTGCACATTCTTTTTGGCTTCAATATGTAAGGTAAATCAACGCCTCACTATTATGTAAAACTAATCAATGATTTTGTGTACGAAAATAACTATAGAACGTATTTAGTTAGTGTTTCCTCGGTGGAATTTTGAAGATGCTAAGCTATAAATATCAAGAAACCGTATTCAAAAATCATGTGTTAGAATAAAAAAATAATTAAAAACACGCTTTAATAGAAAATCAAACTAAAACTGGAATAGGTATTTATGCTAGAAGTGCGGAAAGTAGGTGATTTCCGATGAGTGGATAAATCGACACGAGTCGGAAATCATCTAACGCACGTGTACAACATTTTAGTATGCATTGTGCGAGGAAATAAAAAATATATCTGAACCAACCAAAAAATTAATAAAATGGCGCTTATTCAAGGGCGCTCAGCATATCCACAGATTAACTAATAGTTCATAGTTCCTCGGGCATATCTACCACAGACTACTTAGAGATATTACGATATCTACTGCGCATGTGCAAATAGCTGTCACGTCGTAACGCAAAAAGGCACGAGCAAAACATTCATTCTGCCAAACATATTGAATGAATATTTAAAATTAATTTGTAGATCAAAATCTAAATCTAGAGTAATTAAAAACGCCTTAAATGAAGTACTAGTTTTGTTTTACCTTTTATATGAATTGATAATCTGTACTTACCTAATTTCTTAAACTTTTCTCAAATAATAGAAACTCTATGCGGCGGGCTGACGTTGGAGTTAAAAATTAAAAAGTACAGGAAAGTAAAAAGCACTAGTAAAAAAAGTGACACTTTCCGCAAAGTTTGGCTGCATGGAAAACGCTCTATTCGAGGACATGTCAAAGTCAAAGTCAAAGCACTTTATTTCAAGTAGGCCAGTTACAGGCACTTTTGAATTGTCAAAAGACATAATAAAATATTACAAAATTATGGTGCTACAGTCCCAGTCACAAGACATAATAACTGTGAAAGTACCGTAGATGCCCATTCCAAGGCGTAGATCTCTATGGAGAAGAACGGGCAAGAAACTCCATGGACACTCTTTTTCAATTAGGTAATTATTACAAATCATTTGTTACATCATTCATGTTGACATTACACATTATGTGAGAACGATGTAGAAAGTTAAAAGTGTCCATAGTAAATATAAAAAGACAAGCATTGTATTGCATGCATTGTTAAAATAATTTTCAATCAATTTAAATTAAGAATAGCAAAAAAATAAAACCAAGAAAGTGACAATGCAATAATTTCAATAGTTTGTCGCATTATGCCAGGATCTCCAGGATTAGCGATTGAACTGAAAAGTAAAAAATTAATTAATATCATCACCAATATTAATACTATAAGCAGAACTTATTGTTGGTAGTGGTGGTACCTACCGATTAGTATAAAAGCGTGCGCTCGAGCGAGTATCGCCCCTTTTTCTCCTAAGTCGTCGCACGGTAAGGTTATCGGTACCTTCGCTACTTTGCAGTAAGTTCGTTTCATATTGTGCTATTCGGGTTTTTGTGTTATTGGTACTCGTTTTGAATATAAACGGTCGTTTGTGATTGCTCGAATTTTAATGATTACTTGAACAATTGTTAAAATAAAGTCTATTCTGAAATAAATTCGTTTTAGTTTGTCCGAATTGTTATTTTTATTTGTTTTTCCATCCTGGTCGCTAAAAATACATATAATAAATCTGTAGAAAAGTAATTTTTGTACATGGAAAAAAAAAATATATAGCCAGTGTGTTAAAGGATAACCAACTGAACCAATTTCCAGCATTTTTGTGAAGGTGAACACTTTCTGCACCTTAGTGTTACAGGGATCGAAACATGGGTTGTCCACTATATAATACCCCTGAAATCGAAAAACAATCCTCTCAATGGCGTTACACCTCAACCTCAGCCAAAAATTCAAAACCACTATTTTGGCCAAACAAATCATGGCGTCCGTGTTTTGGGACCAAAAAGGGGTCATTTTGGTCGAATGTTTACTTCAGGATGAAAAAATCTATGCTATCTATGGTAATAATTATTTTATATTATTCAGCTCTGAATTGTTTTATGTGTTTATTTTTCCCTTCTACACACGATGTCTACATCTCTCTTTTCATCTTTCCTTTCGCAGGTACGCTGGAAGAGATTTCATTAGAAATAAGCATCACCTATGTACATATTTTTCTGTTCCTCCTTATTGTCTGTATATGTGTGTGTGCATAAATGGTTAAATAAACATATAAATAAAATAGGTAAGGCCAATTTAGCACAAGAGAACGGGACTGCTCTAGAAGGGAGTCTGCCTTCTGCACGACAATGCCATACCCCACATGGCCAACGGAACAAAGCAAGTTTTGGCGTCACTCGTATGTGATGTTTTAAACCACCCCGCTTATTCCTCTGACCCTTCAGATTATCATCTCTTTACCTTCCTGAAGATGCACATGAGCTGGAAAAAAAATACTGTCGAGAAATTGAAGAAGGAGGTGAACAAGTGGGCAAAGGAGTTGGCGGAAGAGTTCTTTGACCAAGGCATACAAATATTGATCCCTTGTCTCACTACACGTAATCACGTTTAAAAATAGGTCACATAATTACGTACTGATATAACCTTGTATAAACATATCTTTTAATAAATTTTTTGAAAGCTCAAAACATCTAAAACTTACTCTTACTTTCTAGACACACCTCGTATAAACATATATGTAATTATTAAATGTTTTATACTGTGTATTTAATTATCTCCCTCGTAGCTCCATTGATTTATAGACTAGTTAAAGTTTCGGTGGGCGTTCCCGTATAATATGACCAAACAATCTAACGACTATCCCAGTATATACTGTAGGTATAACACGCAGTATCAAGAGAGTCATGGCTCTGCTCACTTATGTTTTAGTGCTACTCTTCCTAAAATATACTCTGGCTGGAGCATGTGTTATTGACAATACTCCAGACTATATCAACTGGGAAAAAGAACTCCTGGAAGACCTTAAACGCTGTTACAGCCCTGAACAGGCTCCTAATGGGAACACAATAGTGAATATCACATACGTTTTGGAAATGTTCACTTATTACGATGACCTGGAAATGATAAGTTTAAAAACGTGGATGATCACTACATGGAAAGACGAAAGACTGAAATGGGATCCCGAAAAGCATCATAGCATAGACAATTCTGATATCACTAACTTCCGTATATGGACTCCGATCTTTGACCTGGGACTCTCCGAAGATTATCTTGAGTATTTCCTCACCTTCTACCGCTACGACTTGAAGAGTACTGGGGAAGTAAATTGCCAACATCGGATGCATCAAGAAGCATGGTGCGTCATGAAACTCACAAATTGGCCATACGACGTGCAAGAATGCAGTATTAAATTTATTCCAACGAAAACGTCTCAAAAAACAGCAAATTATACAATTAACTTTGAATTCGTTGTACTGGCTCCTAATAGCTCTGAATGGTACTTATACGATTATAAGCACGTGCAGGATAATAGTACCAAAGGGCCGATGAATTTGACTTTATATTTGATGCGTGAAGCAGTGGGTTTGTCAGCGATTGTCATTTGGCCTGCCTTTGTTCTGACTGTTCTCAGTATTGTATCTTTGTGTTTGGATGTGAGACGTGAAGTACGGCTAGCTATCATCTGCCTCAGTTTGCTTGGACATTATTATTTTTTGACGGAGTTAACTTACAATATACCGAGAGAAAGTCACTTCCCACCGACTTTGTTGTTATACTATCGTGACTCAGTGGCTTTATCTATTATGATCGTTCTATCGACATTATTTTTGGCTGCAATATGTAAGTTAAAATCAATGCCCCACTATTATATAAAATTATTGAATGATTTTGTTTACGAAAATAACTATAGAACGTATTTAGTGTTTCCTCGGTGGGATTTTGAGAATGCTACAGTTGATGGCAAACCAAGCAGTGAAGATTGGGTGAAGTTTGCAAACATCTTAAATAGTGTTTTCATATTCTGTATTGTTTTTGCTTATATTGGTTTGTATGGTACTAAAATGCCCAAAAGAATATTAATATGAAGGAAAGATTGCTTATAAATTGATTCTGTTATTTATTGAACACCCCCAACAAAACACAACAAGGTACCGATTTACCACTAATTATTTTTGTTTTCACACTTTCATGAGACCTAGGTCTATTTAAAACTTTATTATCAAATCTACAGTAATAGATATAATTGAATATTCTAAAACATAATACTAATAATAAAACAAACTAAGTGAAGAGGGGTCATTGCACATCAAAAAAATCGTCCACATCGATGTCTATGGGAAAAGTGCCCAGAACGCTGATAGCATTGCCACGTTGAATGGCAATGCTAATTCTCCTGCCAAAGAAAAGCTCGGCTTTCTGGGCAGGTGAAAAGTCCACGAGCTTTTTGCTAATGTCTCCAAAAGCTCGATGAGCACTCGGACCCCTACTGTTACAGCCCCAAACGGCTCAAACATATAACTTCCAATAGGTTGTTATATTTGCGCCT
Source organism: Orthosia incerta (assembly GCA_948252205.1). NCBI lineage: Eukaryota > Metazoa > Arthropoda > Insecta > Lepidoptera > Noctuidae > Orthosia > Orthosia incerta. The sequence continues at coordinate 2,505,427 of OX411742.1, read as the reverse complement.
ATGAGGTAAGGTTACCCGCACTATCAGCTATGCTCAAACCTTTTCTAAAGCCACACTGGGCTTTTAGGAAAGGTTTGGGCACAGCTCGTTAGGAACAGTTTCCGTTATCTACCAACCGCACTAACCGGTTTTAATTAAATGTTTTAAAAGTTTTATTAATATGAACAATAAAGCAATAGGTCTGTTTGAGCAATGATCATTCGAATCTTTGCCTGGTTTTAGTAATAATGATAACTTGAACCTTGCATTCTGTAGGATTAATGTAGCCAGAGGGGGAGCCTGCCGTTTTGCCGATAAGATTTTGACAAAACACTACCCAAACAAATTATAGCAACCTTTTTTATACCAATGCAATATTTGGAATAGTTTTAGTACGTACATTTTGATTTGGTCAAATTTTTACTTGGCTGAATATTACTAAGGATAGCGTCACTATAATTAGATAATTTATAACAGCAAACAATCTTTAGACTGTAAACATTTGGTTAAATGATTTGTTATGACAAAAATATAAAGGCAATTATAAGGTTTTTTGGGCATTACCTATATAATTTAAAATGCAATTTTATTTTAATATAATCATTTATTTAATACAAAATATTTGTAACTTGCAAATTTGTTTTTTTTTGCAATAGACATTAGCATTTGCACCGGATTTCCTCTTTTGCAAAGCAAACATGCATGGTAGATTAATGGCAATTCAATAATTATGGTCAATGAATAATCAGTAGTCGGGAGCTTAGGGCATCCCGACTTTAGACCCTGCAGACAGAAATAGGAGCCCCGGGGAAAATAGGACGCAGCGGGGCTCCGTCAACTTTGTTGCTTGAATATTAATCGTACTTACACATTGTAATTTAATTTTTATAATCTGTGAGTAGGTTAGAATTGACGTGATTCAGAATCCCCAATTCTATAGACGTGATTCAGAGCCGTAATTCTATTTCGATAAATAAGCAATGAAATCTTTTTGCACTGTATCGCTGACCTGAGGTTTTGATGAATTTGTGCTCGATTTATAATTTGCGTCGCGTATTAAATATAAACTCTCTTCCCTTCACAGCATTTAAATAAAAACATTGCGGAAAATGTATAGCATGTTGCATCCAAGGATCGTCATATATCTCCCAATCTTCTATAACACCTCCACATGAGAAACATGCTGCTTTATCATTTATACTGTTTCCACAATAAAAGAATCCAGAGTCAGCCATTTCCATCACTAATCTTTTCTTTGAATCAACTGTTGCCCAGTAATAATTAAATGAAAATTCACGCATTTTATAAGTATTATACATGTCATAACGAGGTTTGTAGTTATTTTGAGACATGTTCCGTTTTACAGTTAAACGGATAATGACACCATCTAGCTACAGACAACAGCTTTTAATGATTTGACGACCTTGTTATGATTGGGAGGGATAGGAAGCGTTTTACCGTAGTATAGAAATTAAAGAAGAAAATGTTATTTTATTTTTTATTATCATTGCACCATTTATTTAAACACAATACATTTTTTAAAGCACATACAGAGTCATGATAAGTACAACTATACAAATCTTGAGAATTTTTATATTGATTGTACAGACTTAACAAACTAGGACAACCTTTGTCTTCTAAATTAAATATATTACTATTACTGTTTTCTAATATATTTTTTAACCACAAGACTTTTTCAGAACCTTTAACATAGACGCATTTATCTCTTAAAATTTCAACAATAGTATTCTGGTAATTGGAATATGGTACAAATCCTTCACGCCAATATATCTTTCTGTTACGTTCAATCCAACTAACTTGCTTTCTTTCTGCTTTTGTCAAATTGTAAAATGGAAATGGTGGCTTAATTAAAAACCATTGAATTTTTTTATTATACAATATAGCGATTTCTTTTATTATAAATTCATCTGTTTCTGTTCGAAAGCCTTGAATATCTGCAATTGCAATCATGTTAACCTGCGTACAGTGTTACTGAGAGGTTTGTATTCCACAAGTCGATCGTTTATAATCAAACAATATGCAGTTGTTTTATCAGGTATTGGCGTTGAACATTCAATTTCTAACCGGACATCCACTGGGCCTGATTTCAGACTATCGTTTTGCCTTGAACAGTCTAAGATAAAGAGGGGCGCTTTTTCTTTGAAGTCCTTTAGGCTGAGCAACGGGTCTGCTGGATAGTTGTAATACGACTGACGAAATTTGACATACATTTCGTATAATATACTGTATTTGCTGTCAGAAAACTTTAAACCCAAAGGCTCATAAGGATAATATTGTGAATTTAAAAAGAGCGTAACGTTTGTCACCTCGCAATGATCGAATAGTGAACTGTCTTTCGTTTCATTATTTTTTCTATTAGTTTGTAAGCTAAATATTACATATCTAGGCTTTTCTAATTGTGAAGCAGTCTTAACTGACCAAGAATGTTTTGTAGTTTTAGGTAGTAAAGGATATTCATATAAATCCCAATTTCTAAAAGCCATCTGAATGGATTTATCTCTTTCTAAATGCTTTAAAAGTGTTAATCGTTCTCGATCTGAAACTTTTATGTGTGGCATCCTCCATTGAACTCTTTGCATATCTATTTGAAAATTAGCAACATCATCAGTAAGAATAACGCTGTTTAAGTTAGAGTTACTTCTATTCAATATAAGCTCGTGTTTACAATTTATAACGATTTTATTGTAATCCTCTGCAAACCCTAAAATCTTATTTAACGGTAACACAATACTAAAATGACCATCATTTTCAAATCCGTTTAACTTCCAACCCCATAATGCAGCAACTTTATTTTCACCTTCATTTAATGAAATGTAAGATTTTATTGTTGACGTTATTCCAGAATTTTTTATACGATCTATTTCAATACCATTCATTTCGTACCTGATGTCTTGAAACAAAGACATAATAGGGTTATTAGTGAACGTAACATTTTTCTTGATCGGATTCCCATCTTTACCGAGCAGTTTTGCTTGGCCTTCGATGTAAATTGAACTGGCTGATGGTAGCACGTATATGTCTTGCTGATGTATGGGGATTCTGATTTCATCGTTTTCTCTAAAGCTGTTATTGTAGGGATTATATGAATGGATTTCATAACTTTCGATCGAACTATCGAAATGTGGTAATTCGGTAATCTGTAGTATATTCATACTTTAAAACCTAGGGCTCTAAGAAAATCTTTATTTCCTTCAGTTAATTTCTTAACTTTTTTCTTACGTCTATGCTCCTTAGAGGTTGTAGAAGGAATAAGACGTTTTATTTTCACAGGAGTGTTTTTATAATATACTATCATTTTGATTTTCTTAAATGAAGGCGTAGTTGAATATTAAGTTCTTCACCAAAGTTAATACAATAACCAAATTGATCAACAATCCTAACAGATATGGATGAAATTATATTTTTGTTCACTGGAAAGTAAATAACGTTTCGCGGTATTTCTATGTACTGATGACTCGGAGCAGTATCAAATATAAATTCATGAATAAAATGAGTCGGTAATCCGTTGCAGTACGAACCATGTACAAGATCACACTCGATTCTGATTACAGATAGACTGCTGTTATTGATGGGTAAATTTTTTCTTGAATTTAATACTGAAAAGTATAACAAACCGCATTCGTATTGATTGGTTAAATGTAGAGATGGTTGAAAGTATGACACCAATTCAGATTTATTTCCAGAGATGGTAACCGTAGTAGACATGCTTGCATACTGAACTCTTCAAGAAGATCCTCTTTATTTTATCCCTTGACTACTCCAAAAATTCTTTAAAAAATTTAAACAGAGATGGCCGCAGTTGAATGGATGATCGCGTTGTATATTGTCATAATTGTAGTGAACTTGAGAACCTATGTATTTTATAAATTCTTTTGGAGGCTTAAGATTTCCATAACTGTCAAAGTATTCAATATATTCGTTATATTTTGCATAGGCTACCCAATGTGTTAAACTTGCAACCCAAGGTCTTCAATAAAACTCTTTAAACCGTATAACACAGTGTAATAAAGTTTAACCCAATACAGAAAGTCAACACACCAAAAAACATTAAATTACTAAATTACTTATAATTTCAACGGTAACAAAACCATATCGAGATCTAACTCGACGCCAACGCCATCTAGTTAGAAAATAGGTATTAAATTTGCACAGTCGTACATACTAGAACTAAAAATACTTTAATGGAACATGATATGGTTTGACATTCCGCCCACCAAGGACATGCTCGAAAGAGTTGTCCTTTAAATTAAAGCCACCCACCATGAGGTCAAGGGAGCTATAAAATAATAAAGAAAACTAAATAAAATAATAATAACAAAACCATATCAATCACTGGTTGGCAATACACAGAGTTTACAAATTGGTCTCTTAAATACGGAACCATTACACTTTATAGTCACCACTCGTGTGAGTCCGTCCGAACCAGGATGCTTTTCTAAAATCCTACCCAGTAACCATTTACCTGGAGGTAGATTATCCTCCTTTACAAGGACAATGTCACCAATATTCGGCTCTATTTCCCTTTGCGACCATTTATACCGCTGTAGCATCGAAGTTAAAAATTCTCTAGACCATCGTCGCCAGAAATCTTGGGTCATTTTCTGTAAAAGTTGCCATCGCCTTAACGTGCCCACAGAGCTACGCTCGTAATTACGTTCCGGCACAAGAATCAAAGGTTCCCCGATTAAAAAATGACCGGGTGTAAGCGGCAGTGGATCATCAGGAGTTTGGGTAATATGAGAAACTGGTCTTGAGTTGAGGCAAGCCTCAATCTGCACAAGTAACGTAGCCATTTCCTCGTAGGTAAGAGTGGAATCACCAATGACGCGCTTCATGTGGAATTTTGTTGACTTGATGCCGGCCTCCCAAAGTCCACCAAAATTCGGGGCATGAGGAGGGATAAAATGCCACTTAACACCTTTACAACTGAGCCAACTCCTAATTTCGTTAGCGACCGCTGACTGTTCAGCAGCTACTAATATCTGCAGTTCCTTAGCTGCGCCTACAAAATTTTTGCCATTATCGCTCCAAATATCACTGCAATGGCCTCTTCTAGCGACAAATCTCTTGAAACCGGCTATAAAACTTTCAGAGGTAAGGTCACTAATGGCCTCGATGTGCACTGCTCGAGTTACCATGCACACAAATAGGCAGATGTACCCCTTGTAAGCCTTATTGCCACGACCCTTAGATACCCTAATATTAATCGGACCGGCAAAATCAACACCTGTATGCAAAAACGGCCTGGCTGGAGACACTCTACAGGTCGGCAATTGACCCATGAGTTGATTTTTAAACGTCGCTGACTGCCGGACACATACTACACACGTACGTACGTAAGCCTTTACTACATTTTTTGCAGATAGTATCCAATATCGTGTGCGCAAATAGTTTAACATTAATGTTGGACCTCCATGCAGAGTGGTTTTGTGTGCTTCGCTGACGAGCAGGGTAGCGAAGTGATGGCGCTGTGGAATTATAATAGGATGCCTCATGCTTACTGACAGTTGAGACTTTTCAATTCTTCCTCCTACTCTAAAAATTCCTTGCTCATCTAATATAGGACATAAAGGTCGTAATTTGCTCTTCTTACTTACACTTCCTGTCTTCTTAATGTTTTCTATGTCTTCCTTAAATTCTTGTTCTTGACATTTTTTTATACAGATTTCCAGAGCGGCTGTCAATTCTTCACTTGTCAGGTAAGTTTCTTTATGTTGCTTAAATTTTAAGAATCGTCTACAATATGCCACTACTCTGATCAATTTTTGTAATGATGAATATTTTGTCCACAGCCAATTCTCTACATTTGTTGTCACATGTGCTTTAACACCTTTCGATGATCTTTCTTCGAGTTTAGTTGATATCGAATTTGGTTTGACGTAGTCAATTGGTTCTTTCTTTAACCACAACGGACCGTGCTTCCACAGAGATGACTGTGAAAGTGCTGAAGGTGTCATGCCTCTTGACGCGATATCTGCAGGGTTGTGAGTAGATTTCACATGTCCCCATTGAGGATTATCTAAAAAACTCAGAATTTCAGACACCCTATTACCAACAAATGTTGTCCAGCGGCTGGGGTGATTACTGAGCCAAGCCAGAACAACAGTCGAATCTGTCCAACAGTGTATTCTGTCTTTAGGTATTACTAGTATCTCGGCTACCTCCACAATCAATTTGGCCAACAGAACAGCACCCATCAACTCAAGACGAGGAATTGACAGTTGCTTTATCGGAGCAACCTTAGTTTTTGCCGATATTAAATTAATTTTAATATTCCCGTCAGCGCCAATTATCCTCAAATAAATAACAGCTGCATACGCTACATTTGACGCATCACAAAAACCATGTAGTTCTACAACTACATCGTCTTCTCTTGATTCAACCCATCTTGGTACATGAAACTCAGGTAAGTTTAGTAATTCCTTTTGATATGTTTGCCATTCCTTTAATAAGTCTTCAGGTAATCGATCATCCCAATCGATCCCGGCAAGCCATATCTTTTGAATCATTATTTTCGCCGGTATAACACACGGCGCCACCCACCCTAAGGGATCGAACAGTCGTGATATATCTGATATTACTTTTCGTTTTGTTACAGATGCAGGTTGCGGAAAATTTATTGAATATCTGAAACTGTCAGATTCTCTATCCCAAGAAAGTCCTAGTATTTTCACTACCTCGTTTAGTTTCATCTCCACTATTCCTTCCTGGTTTGCACCTTCTCCCAATATTTCCTCTGCTAACTCCTTATTGTTTGTCATCCACTTCTGTAACGGAAACCCACCTTTTTCCAGTAGTTTTTCCAATTCCCTGTGAATCCTTTTTCCATCCTCTACCGTTTGACATCCTGACATATAATCATCTACATAAAATTCGCTTTTTAATGTTTCAGATACCAGCGGAAATTCAGCGCCCTCATCGTGTGCCAGCTGCTGCAACGACTTCACGGCCAGGTAAGGTGCGGATGCAGTGCCAAAGGTAACTCTAAGCAACTCATACTCTTTTATTTCAGATTTAGGATCACTCCGCCAAAGTAGTCTCTGGAAGTGTGTGTCTTCAGGAGCGACTTTTATCTGCCGATACATTTTTACTATATCTGCACATAATACAATTGGATACGTACGCCATCTCATGATGATATGACGTAACTCTGGTTGTATGGTAGGACCTACCATCAACATGTCATTAAGAGATCCACCATTGGAACCTTTAGAAGAAGCGTCGAAGACAACTCTGACCTTCGTAGAGGTCTTATCCTCGCGAACCACTGCGTGGTGAGGCAGATAGACTGCTTCTGACTGCTTAGTATCAGTTTCGGGACACACAATCTTCATGTGTCCAAGGTCAAGGTATTCTTGGATTACCTCGGTGTATTTTCTTTTGGTCTCATGATTTTTTTGAAACGCTGTTCAAGATGATGAAATCGTTTCAGTGCAATTTCTTTGGTGTATCCGATTTTACTTCGTGGATCTGATTCGCGGAATGGAAGCTTGACTACGTATCGCCCGGTAGCGTCTCGTTGAGTAGTACGAGTGAAGAATTCTTCGCATAGCTGTTCTTCTTGGGTAAGTATCTTTTTCTTATTATTAACATCAGATTCGATCTCCCAAAACTTTTTGAGCATATCATTGTCACTGAGATGTGAATGCATACTAACTATAACCTTGTGACAATTTGCTGAATTGAGATCGCAATCTGTGGCTGTTAGACCAGACAAAATCCATCCCAGGGTTGTGTTTTGAGCAATTATGGGCCCTGGAGAGTGTTTGACTAAACCCTCTTTAAGAACTTGGCTGTAAACTTCTGCTCCAAACAAAACGTCGATTTTGTTTGGAGTGTGGTACTCTGGATCCGCCAGAGTTATATCTTCTAGTTGAGGCCAAGTTGGTATACATAGTTTAGTTGAGGGAAGCAACGTTGTAATTTTGCTTAACACATATGCTCGAACTTGAATAATTACATTTGGATCATGACGTGAATGAATGGTTACACAAACCATGAATCTAGAGGCCAAAGCGCCTTCGTCACCTCCTATGCCTGAGACCGTACTGTTATTTGGTATTTTCTTTAGTCCGAGCAATTGGACTGCTGACTCGGTTATGAAAGAGGCCTGGGATCCTTGATCCAATAACGCCCTCAGCAATTGTTTACGACCGTTCTGAGTCTGTGCTTCGACGAGAGCGGTCGCTAATAAAACTCGATTTGGCACAACCTTTGTAGAAAAGTGTGTTGCTATGGTGGAAGACTCTGATTCTTTTGCCGTACCGGAAGCAGTTTGCAGTGTGGACACTGCTGATTTGACAGCTACTGCCTCTACCGGATGGCTATTGGGTGACGATGATCTTGAAGATGCCTTGGGGTGTAATAATGAGTGGTGTCTACGCTTGCAAATGTGACATGAAGTTTTAGCACGACAATACTTAATTGAATGATTCGCGCCTAAACAATTGTAACACAAATTGTGAGTTCGGACAAAATCACTTCGAGTTTGGTAACCTTCTTTACTAAACTGTTTACAATTACTTATGTAATGATCCTGTTTACAGAATGGACATATAATTTGTACAGAGTTATTACTATTTGATTTGACTGCGTGAAAAACCTTTGGTTTACTGTCTGTGGACTTCTGCTTTGACTTGGATGTGTCTAAATACTCCAACGAGCGAAACCTTGACTCTAAAAATATTTTAAATTCTTCAAAAGTTGGTAATTGTTCATCTGCACTAATTTTCAATTCCCATAACTTTCGCGATTCACTATCTAGCTTATTGCTTATTATATAAATGACTATAGCGTCCCATGATTTAACATCAATTCCGAGAGTACTTAAGCCGTGCAAACAGTCCACAGTGGTATCCAATAACTCCCTAACAGCAGTTGATGACTCTGTTACATTTGATTGAGTTATCAATCTCTTCAACATAGAATTAGACAAATATCGTTTATTATTATAACGTTTATCTAACATTTGCCAACATTCCTGATAATTTGCGGCTGTCACAGGAGTGTGACGCAACAATTGTTCTGGTTCACCCGATAAATGCCCTTTTAAGTAATGCAGTTTTTGTACATCGTCAATTGAATCATTTTTGTGGATAAGTGATAAAAACAAATCACGAAATGAATTCCACTCAGTATACTTGCCAGAGAAAGTAGGAATAACAACCTTAGGTAATTTCACATTCGTATACGTATTTGACGAAGACTCTTTTTCTACAATTGCCTTTGTAGGTGTTAGTTGTTTAATAGACTCTTTTAACTCGGATTTATAAGTTATGTAAATATCTTCAGTATTATCATATGTCTCTGACGTAAAGTAATTATGTTTCAAATCTAGTTTTTCTACTATGTTCCTGTGCGTTTTTATGAAATTAGACCACAGTTGTTCTAATGCTTCTAACCTGGTTTCCAAATAAGACAATGTTATCCGTTCTTTAGGAGATTTTTTATAATTTATTCTACTTTTTTCAATATTTCTCTTGTTATCTAGTTGTAAGTTAATTAATGAATCCATGACTATAAACTGCTATCAAACTATTAAATTAATTCACAAACAAAACCAAGTTGCACAAGAACACAACAATTTTACAAGTGTAAAACTGATGAAATTATTCTAAGTCTATGACGAGAACAGAAAATTTTACAAGTGTTTTTAACTCAAAACTTTTTAGAAAATCGGGCGTAGGTTCCCCGTCGGTTCACTTTTTTCATAAATATTCTAAGTCCAAACTACATAAAAATTATTCTAAGTCTTGATTATTACGTTAAATTTAAAGTTTCAAATCTTGATAACTTCACTAATAAAATTGTACTCACGGTTTTTATTTTCTAAGTCCACAACACGTCACTCACTATTACTTCTTCGATGTTTGATGCTGACGCCCGCTAGGGGGCGCGCAGTACGCTCTCAGCTTTGGTGCTCAGCTAGTTGGGATGCCACTTCCACTTATTCTATATCCGGTTGTCCACACTCGGGACGTCCGGAAGTCCGCAGAACTTGCTGCGGTGGCGCCCTCTGCAGGCGACGTCCTCAGAAACACTCAGTCTCCGCGGTCGCGCCCTCTGCAGGCGACGCTAAAGCACTTCAGTGGCGATCCACCACTGCTTTCTGTGCTGATACACAAAAACTCGGTGCACAATATTACGCACTGACCCGGTTGCGAAGGACCATGTTAAACTTGCAACCCAAGGTCTTCAATAAAACTCTTTAAACCGTATAACACAGTGTAATAAAGTTTAACCCAATACAGAAAGTCAACACACCAAAAAACATTAAATTACTAAATTACTTATAATTTCAACGGTAACAAAACCATATCGAGATCTAACTCGACGCCAACGCCATCTAGTTAGAAAATAGGTATTAAATTTGCACAGTCGTACATACTAGAACTAAAAATACTTTAATGGAACATGATATGGTTTGACACAATGAGAGCCAGGATCTTTAGAACTATCTAAATTAATAACTCCACATTCTTTTTTAAACGGACATTTAGGAAGCTCATCTCTCATAAAGACTCCTCTAAAATAGGGAATACTATTTCCATACTTCAAAATGTCAAAGTTAGTTAAGGCTCGTTTGGGTAGCCGATATTTTAGTTTTTTTTATTCGATACAAAAATTCCAAGACCGTTTTTATGTGGTTTAAGGTGTAGTCCTTTCCCAATGCAGAGAGCTTCCATTTTTTCGTTGTGTCTCTTCGATTCGGACAACAGCTTTCTAGCCATTTTGAATTCATTAATGGTTTTGGCAATACCAGCTGCACCGCCCGCTAATGCTCCCACCGCTGATAATCCAGCAAAAATAGGAATCAAAGGTAATACACCACCAGTTTTTGGTATAGGAATAACTCGAGGAAGTTTAATGGATAAATCATTAGCTAATTCTCTGGCTGCGGCCATAGCAAATTCTATTGCAACTTTTTTGCATTTTGGTTTTAATTTTTTCATGTGTCTTTTCGTTTTAGTAATAACATTTTTAAATTTATTTTTTAATCCTTTTCCAGGTGTAACTTTTTGAGAGCACTTTTTGCTACTTTTTTTAAGGCCAGAACCACTTTTAATTTTTGTAGACATTGTCTTGCTTACTAAGCGTGCTGCGAGTTTTTCACCTACACTCGCATCCGAGGCGGCAGTTCGCTCTTTTGCCATTTTTAACAAAATGAAATCAGCTTTGTGACGATCCTTTAAGTTTGATGATTTGTGATAGGCAATGTCGTGTTCTTTGCAATATTCGTCTAATTTATTAATACCTTTATCTCCGTGTGTAAGCCTTTTAATTAATTTCGTACCGGGGCCACAATAATTGTATCCTGGTAAGTGTAATTCAAACGGTAAATTGTTTATAAGCCAATTGAGAAGACTACTCTCTCCAATACACATCATAAGACTAATGAATCTGGATTGAACACTTTAATAAATACTTATTCGATTCATTAATGTATTTGTTGTTAAATTACTAAAGTTAATTTTATTTATAATAATACATTCGATTGATCAATCCAGCTGTTTTCAGCAGATGACAAACCTAGCCATTTTATTAAAACCCTGTTTCCTTTTCTTCTAAGAACTTTCTCAACTAGATAAACATTGGGATGTTTTGTCTTTTGCAGCTCTTGTAAGTAAAATGCCCCTAAAATAGGCTGACCTCTGATTGTATCTTCAACTAAGTAGGTGATAGGAGTTGTATTTTGTATTTTTCGAATTTTAAATATTTTCGTCGACCAGTTGGGGGTATATCCTTTTTCAAATGTTCCTTTGTACTTACTGATCCGGACATAATCACCAACTTTATACTTGCTTCTTATTCTTTCTTTTTTTGCCAACCTTAAATATCTTTCCAATATACGTTTTTTATTAATGTTATCTACGTTAGCAGGGATTTCCTGAATTGTCCGATGGTAAGTGTGATTATATTTATGAATAACATTATTAAGGGTATTGTCTATCCAATTATAGTTGCCTTTTAAACTAAATTCTTTATACAGTTTAGATTTCAATGTTCTGATAAATCGTTCAACTATTGAAGCCTTTTTTGTTGAGAAGGTTGAATAGTGGTTGATATGATTAGATTTCATAAGCTTTTGAAATTTATTATTATAAAATTCTGTACCATTATCCGTTTGGAGATTTTTCGAAACTCGCCCTGTAGCCAGCAACATTTTGAAAGATTTGCATACATCATCTTTGGTTTTACTTTTCAGAGGGAAGGCCCAAGCATATTTCGAAAATGTATCAATAACGGTAAGAATAAATCTATAATTTTTATTTTCTTTTGAAATTGATTGCATATCCATTAAGTCTGCTTGCCACAGGTCATCTACATCTTTCATAATAACATGTCTTCGTGGAAAGTTCACCCTCGCATTTTTATGTATTTCGTTTACTACGTCAGCTTTGCTCATTTTTAGAATTTAGTACATTTGTCTTGAATCCATCTATAATACTGAATGAAAAACATATTACTAACACTATTTATTCTTTAATTATGTCAGCTTCTTTTAATTCTTCAATTATCGATAAAATTTCATTATCATGGTTTGTATTGCCAGCATCTCTTGAAGCAACTAATAGTTTTAATCTCTCAACCAATTCGTTAGGATCATCCCAATATACCAAGTCAGTGTTTTTTTTGTATTTTTTTAGCATGGGCAAGTTTCCTCCAAGTTTAGTGTGAACAAGTTTATTATCGTTTGACGATTCGACAAAGAGTGGTTTGATTATTTCACGATATTTTATTCCTTTATCGCCTCGTATTTGTCCATTAGGATTAAAATCTCTCTTATGAGCATTTGTAAAATGCAGCATATCCTTATAGACAAGTTTATCTTTGCTCGAAATTTATTTTAAATCAGGTTTTCTTCGAAGTAAAAGTTCCTTCAGGCCAGGGGTTAAATTATAGGTTTTGTCACCGATTTTAATTAAAATGTCACTATCGTCATTTAAACTATCAATTTTAGAAAATGATACTGCTGAATTACCCATCAATAAAGTTTTGTTTACACTTCTTATTCCAAACGGTATATTTACACCATCATAAATATCATGGATATCGCGGCCCTCTAATGAAATTTCTAAATCGTCTGGTAATTCCATTTTATTAGACTTTTTAGGGGATTGGCTAGAATTTAGTTTTGGGTCGTAGCAATCCTCAAAACTTGTAAATGAGCTAGTATTGATATCATCCCATTCATTGCCTTCAGAATTAGTGAGTGTTGTATTTTCTAAATGTTTTATTTTTTCCATATATTTATTCGAATCAACTAGAGTTTTAAGCGGCTCTGTGACAGGTTTTAGCATTTTATCGAGTGACAAGTTCATTGAGTTTTCCTGGTTCTTCATTTGTTTTATTTTATTCTTTATAGAGTTTACAGACTTAATTAATTCAATTTTAATATTTTTCTCCATGTTGTAACAACTGTGTTTAGCTGAAGAACAACTAATACTAATTTTTCTTTTTGGGTGTTATTTACTTATATTTATATACAGTCAGTCAAATTTAAAAAAAATATCGAAATTCTGTCTGTACCTTCCATTATTTAATGGTGATTCTTTGTTAATAAGAAGAAATTGATATGGATTACTCCAAACAGTTTTACAAATATCTTTGAACTGATTCCATGGTAAATCGGAGTTGACATGTTCTCCATAGATGTGCTTTAAGTTTACATCATCTTGTTTAAATATTATAAGAAAATTGGTGTTATCCCGTAACAACTGTTTCGGTATTTTTGAGTAGGTTTGCGATAAATAAAAGCAATCAATTTGTTTATGTCTACCCATAGAAAAATAATTACGAATATTTATTTGTTTTTCACAGGCAACATCATCAAATATAAATATAGAATTTGGTAAAGCTTCACCGGGAGATATGACTTCTTTATTGTCATTGAACTCCTTGAAGTTAATCTGAGGCACTCTTCTTAATACTTCAGTTAAGAAACGATATTTTGGTTGGAAAGTAGTTTTGGAGTAAAGATAAAGATTTTGAAATTTAAGACCATTTTCATGCAACAACAAACTAATCATAGCGTTTGTTTTGCCACAGTTCGAGGGTCCACATATTATGCAGCGAATCGTATTAGGCAATAGAGCACTATGCCTTATCTGGCGAGCAGAGTCATTGAAATTGATATTATTCACGTTCAGGGATAGGGGTTGTTTGATCAACTTCATCTTGCCTAATATTTATTATCATTACTTACTAACCTTTATATATGAATATGTGAGTACAGTATTTAAACAACAGGTTTGAACTTGTATCGTTATCAAACTGATGTTCTCGTCTTACCGGTGTATTTATGACTAATAACTGAAAGGAGAATATTCAAGGCATGTGGAAGTAATTAAACATTACACTTCATTGCAATAGCTGACTTGAAGTAGGACCATAGGCTGTTGTTCGCGATTTAAATATTGTTTTTATTCTAAAGGTAAGTGTTTGAATGATAACCAATTAAACAAAAAATTATAAATAAAATATTTGTTTAAAGTTTATTTATAGACAGTATTTTTTTTTTCAGAATAATGTCTCAAGCAACTCCACCGCCGTCATCCTACAGCCCTAGCATATTGGACAATGAAAATGTTATTTCTGCAGAACAGGAACAACCCAGTTTTCATGAGGTAGTCTTTGTTTTAATATTTCATAGGAGTTGCTTTTCTTTTTTCTTACGTTACTGTTATTTTGTTCACATGCTAATTTCATTTCTTTATTTTTTTTTCAGTGGAACTCTGAGGTCCTCAATGGAAATCCTATTATGAGCTCATTTTTTTACTCTCAGGGCAACTATGAGCCATATTTTGAAGGTTTAAATCAGAGCGCTAAAGTTGAAAAGCTGCTCACGGGAGATGAACAAGCACAAACCACTAAAAAGTCTTCAAAAAAGAGAAAATGTCCATTAGGATCATCCTCATCGTATATTGTTCGCCGAGGAGAAAGCGATAATCGAGGGCATTTAATTAAATTAGAAGTGCATAAACTTAAAGACTCTAAGAATGAAAATGATTATAGTGATAGTGACAATGCGTGTGTAACTGTGCAATATGTGGCGCGTGAAACTTATGACGACGTGATGGAAGCAGCAGAGACCCTTATTAAAAAAATTGGGAAAAAATTGAGTGACCCGGAACAGTTTTAGACTATTTTTATATACCTTGTTAATAATAAATAGTTTGTGCTATCAAAATATGTTTACTTTAGTTAATAAGATAATAATTATTGTATTTTGTTACTTATTGTTTTATTACTGTTTTAGATTATTATTATTTTATGCATAGTCGACTGTGAATTATCTATACAATAATGATAATTAAAAAAAATACATTTCTGTGTAAATTAAATAAATGTTATGACTATCAACTATTCTGGGTTTCATTTTTCTTTGTTTACTTAGTTTAAATAGGAAGTGGGTATATCACATTTAAACACACTTATTTGATTACAAATGATTTATTTCATATAATATTTCAATCAATACATTTAACTTTATTAATTTTTGATAGATATCTTAAATTTTTGCATTGTAATCTCATCCAGCACTTAATTAAAATACAGTTTTATGATGCCCCCAAGGCAAAGTATTACAACCATCTTCCATTATTTGTCTTTTATCATCATCCCTACTAAGAACCAGCTTATTAATCTTCTGAGTAAAAATCTTATGATTTTTTGACTTTATAATACACATGTCATCTCTTATGCATTCATTGTACAGTAAAGCTCGTTTATATTTTTTAATATTGAGTTTTTTCACAGCTGATTTTATTACACCTTTTGCTCTGACGATTGAAGAAGCTAGCGAGTCTATACAATACAATTTAGCTCTTAAACCTACAAATTCAGATATAATATCACCACCCATTTCATCTTTAAAAAACCTGGTATTTTACAATTTGCTTTATGTATATTAAATTGATTTCCAGTTTGAAAGTTGCTCGTATCAAAGTATTTTATATTCTGTTTCATATCCTCATAGAAATCTTCTGTATTTATTAAATACAAAAGGCTGTCAGTGTCAGTATAACAAAGTTGAATATCATTTTCGTATAGACGTTTCATCACAGAGTAATGAAAACGATACAAATGACTCTTAGCCAATTCCAATATTGTGAAGCCAATATAAATTGGTCTATCAAGAACAATTTTCGTTTGTTTTAACTGGATTGCTACTAAAGTATCAGAAAATATAGATAAATCTTTGAAGTTTGGAGCACTTACATATTTTTCAGCTCCACAAAGTTTGTTAGTTTTATTATGAATATCTTTCCATACATTAACCAGTTTGACATCAACTTGTTTTCTTTTGTTTTCGATAGTTTTGCCAAATATAGAATTGTTTTGTTTTTTTAAAAAGTCTCGTTCAAAATCGGAAGAAGCTCTTTGTCTGAGAGTAGTATTCAACAAGATATACGAAGCCAAAAATGAACTTTGTTCAAACGCTAGTATTCTATATATCTTAAGTAAAAGAAGTCCGTTTTTTACACATTCTTTAAGATGAATATAGTGTATGATATATTTATGTTTATCATACAGGTTAGCAATTAATTTAACATTTTTACTACATGGTGGAGCAAACCTTTCAGCGGCAAATGGTAAATCTGAATGAGCTTCATGAATTTTATGAGGATAACATAAGTCAACTTCTAAAATAAATCCTGTGTCACTATCATTTAAAATACACATTACATTAAAATTACTTATCTCATCTTCGTTTAAAAACCTAAAGTTTCGAGTAGGAAGCGGTTGCATCATGGCATGGCCATATAAATTTACACAATCAAGATAAATTAAATAGCTGTCAGGTTCCTTATTGTTATAATTTGGCAGATATTTATTATTTGCCTTCGCATATCTTAAAGAACATTGAGCAAGTCCTCCCCTAATGCCTTGTTCTAACATTTGATACATATCAATATCTGAAATTAAGTCTAAATTAATTTGAGTATATAATAACATTGCATCCCAACTCAGCGAAGGAGATGATACATAATAGCAGGGATCAAGGTTATAATACTTTAAACTCATTGTTCTAAACTTTTCAAAAACATCACATAAAAGTAGGACATCACATTTCAAATATAAGTCTGTGTACTCCCCTAAATTAGAAATATCAAATGCATTCCAGACATTTAAAGCATGATTATAATCTTCATCCGAAATAGATTGGGACGTGAGTTTATTATAAAATTTTGATGAATCTGGCAATTTAGTATCTTTATAACGATCCCATGAATCAATGTAATCATAGCAGTATACACCCTTCTTGCATGCTAAATTAAATAAATAATCATCATTATAAAACTTTCGTAAATTTTTAAAATCTTCCGTTTTCATCGTTTTTATTAAATTATCTAGGCTTGAACTTAAAAAATTAAAAGAATCGATAAACTTTAACTGAGCTACATTTTTTTTGTCAATCGGGACGAATTTTGTGAAAGATATATATTTTTCTTTGTTTTTAGGAATAAGATTTATACGACCGCAAAGAGTTGAAAGTTCCTTTATAAACAAATGACAATCATAACCAGAAAGATTATGAAATATGACAGGTATAAATGGGCAAGAATTTGCATTTAAATAACATGCTTTGTGGGCTGGTCCTCTATACATTCCTGTGAAATGATCATGATCAGCAACAACGAGGTCAGTATCAGAAAATGTTTTCCTACATAAATGACATTGTTTAGCGTTGTTTAAAGTCATTTGCTGATCTTTACTAATAATTATGGGTTTTATCTCTGACATAAGTCTATGAAGTCTTATTACATCTTGACTAATAGATTCAACGAACTTTTTTGAGCAGTCTGGTCCCCTATACGATCTAAACTCATTTAATTCAGGTTTAGACTGGCAAAAAATGTAATAACCATAACAACTTGCCACATGGATTTGTATATTTTCGACACATGTGGATTTATTTTTATCTGAATATTCGTGTAATAGACTTTCAAAATCGCCAAAAATAACAATTGGAACTCTTTGAGTCCTATTAAAATTTGAAAAACAAAGTTTTGAGTTTTCTTCGGGGAGTATAGTCTGCACTCTTGCACAGCTATGATTTAATTGTTTTTCTGGTGAGTCAAAATACACAAAACATTCGTCACATAAATATATCTTTGACTTATGTTTTGTAAGTTGTCTTTGTATAAGCTTACTGAAATTTTTAATATAGCAAAAATGACTTTTACCATTATTATTGAAATAAAGTAAATTTACATGATAAAGTTTTCTTTTTAACGTTTTATACAACGGTCCTGTTACATCATAATTCTGCTCCAAACCATAGACGTTAATGCTTATGTTTGGATTTAAATCTTCAAATAATTTTATATCGTCTAAACTGGGGGGAAATGTCATGTTAGAAATGTTTAACACTTTAGAATAGTGCGGATATGATGTAACTCTATTGAGGTTATTCTTTGCTGGATACAAATATGCTACAATGCTCCAAAGAAAACAGTGATTATCTTTATTTACTATGTTTAGACATGATTTCGTATTTTGAATTCGTTTAGGTAATTCTAAATAAGAACCAGCTCTCAAAGGATTGTATTTAACGAAATTAATTTCTAAATGACTTATCGATTCGATTGCCCACCCTGACTCACTTAGTTCGAACTCGGAACATTTATTTAAGATTTTTTCTGCAAATGCATGATATATGGATAATATATCTGTACTTTGAAGTATAATTACATATCTTGTGTTAAAAGATTTAAGACGAATTTCGTTATTTTTAGGCAAAATGTAGGAAACAAAAAGTTCGAAATTGACTTTCAAAGAAACGTGTTGTTTTAATAATTCTCTAATTAGATAGCAACATGTGTCTGAAGCTTCAGTTAAAAACTTTTCAGGTGTAATAGTAAAACTTTGAGGATTTATTTTGTAACTGACTATTTTGTTTTTAAAAGCACAAGCTATTATACGAACATTATCAAATTGAGTTTTTATGAGGTTATTAGATTTATGGATGTTAGTTTTTTTGTGAGAAGGAAAATTGTGAACGTTAATATTACAAGCTTGACAGAAAACCATTTTGAATAATTTTAGTTAAATTTGATTTATGAATATTGTATTATTTAAATTTTAGGTCTTTATTTTGTTAATATTTTTATAACATAGGTACTCATATCAATTATAATTATGTATATTAGATACTCGTAATGATTATATTATGAATATTGTATTATTTTCAATATAGATTTTTATTTAGACTTTAATTTAGATTTCCATTTAGATTTTTATTTATACTTTTATTAAGATTTTTATTTAGATTTTTGTTTTATCTACTAAGTAGATTCTGTAAGAGAACAATTCAAAAATATAAGTTACATGGTTGGTAGATATTTAATCAAATTATAAAATATTTTTATAACATAGGTACTCATATTGATTATAATTATGTATATGAGATAATGATTATATTATGAATATTGTATTATTTTCAATTTACATTTTTATTTAGACTTTTATTTAGATTTTCATTTAGATTTTTATTCAGATTTTTGTTTTATCTACTAAGTAGATTCTGTAAGAGAACAATTCAAAAATATAAGTTACATGGTTTGTAGATATTTAAGCAAATTATAAAATATTTTTATAACATAGGTACTCATATCGATTATAATTATGTATATGAGATAATGTTTATATTATGAATATTGTATTATTTTCAATTTAGACTTTTATTTAGATTTTCATTCAGATTTTTATTTAGATTTTTATTTAGATTTTCATTTAGATTTTTATTTAGATTTTTGTTAGATTTTCATTTAGATTTTTGTTTTATCTACTAAGTAGATTCTGTAAGAGAAATTTCAAAAATATAAGTTACATGGTTGATAGAGATTTAATCAAATTAAAAACATTTTTATAACCTATGTACTCATGTCAATTATAATTATGTATATTAGATAATGATTATAATTGTTATGATTATTGTAATATTTTCAATTTTAGATTTTTATTTAGATTTTTATTTAGACTTTTATTTAGATTTTTATTTAGATTTTATTTAGATTTTTATGTAGACTTTTATTTAGATTTTTATTTAGATTTTTATTTAAATTTTTATTTAGATTTTTGTCTTATCTACTAAGTAGATTCTGTAAGAGAACAATGCAAAAATATAAGTTAGTTAAAAATATTAACCTAGCCAAATTAAAAATATTTTTAAAACATGGGTGCTAATATCGATTATGCCCAATATTATAAAGGATTAAACCAAGTTTAATATTTAAAATTAAGTAAAGTTATGCAATTGAATAAAGTTAAGTAATGTGTTAAACTTAACTAAAATCTTACTTTAAATAGAATTAAAAAAACATATTTACTAATAATTTTGGGGGTACAAAATTGGTTGGATAGAGGAGTAATCCTCTTTAACTGCTGCAACCAATTGTGTAACCGCCTTCCAAGCTGGGCTATCGTCATTCACTGCTGTTTTTAAACACACCAGTGAATGTTTCCAGCGATCGGTTGTTATGGCCTCCAACTCCTGACTGTTCGATATTCGAAGCTCAATATAAAATTCGCCGCGCCTTGTGGGGTTGCAAAAAAACAAAAAATAAATTAGGTTTAATCGTTATTGTATCATCATTATATTCTGATGATTCACAATGATCATCAGCCCCTTGCTATTATTAAAGGTACCATCACAATAATATCTTTTGCCATATGTATTCTTCATGTATTTATTTAATTCAGTCCCTTCACACAATCACGTTAACGTTTGCTAAGTAAACGTTAACTTTTATTTATAACATACATAACATCATACCTGTATTTTTCGAGCAGTTACACTTCCCGATACTACCTACTACAAAATTATTCAAAATTGACACAATTATTTACACTTGGTCAGACCTGAGAATTGAATATAGGACTTTATAATAATCAGTATGTAACACCATCAATAAACCCGAGTCTATAGGCCATTAAATATTTATTCCGTGCGGGCATCGAACCCACGACACCCCGCGCAGCTGACAATCGCTCAGCCCCTGCGCCAATCGAGCAGTTAAAATATAATGAATAATTGACAATTTTATCTCAACTTACCTCGGAATCAGGGTAGATGCAAAGTTTTCGTTTCTTTTTAGCCGATGTAGACGCAAATGCAGATGCGGTTGAAGGGTCGGCCTCTGACTCAGACCCGCTACCGATTGGTTGTTCTTGGAGTAGTTTTTTATTTTTTCCTTTTGGCTTCGAAGGTTTAGGTGTTAAAGGCTTACTTGGCTTCTTCTTTTGTGATAATGGAATCACATCAGTGTCAGAGTCAAACGGATTGGAAAACCTGAAAACAAAAAAAGATTATAACATTTTATAAAGCAGGTCTACTTATTAACATTCATACGTTTAGTTACAACTTTTATCACATACATTCATGATACTATACATAAGGTTCCTGTCACACCTAGCTATTTGCCTATAAGGAAATCTAACTTATAAACTCGCTCTTAACAGTGATCTCTGAACCTACATTACCTTCGATCAAATTGATCATAGTATAAGACCTAAAACAAAACAAAAAAAAACAAAAAAAAAAAAAACGCACAGTCACACATCTACCCACCCATACATAACCGCACACCCGCCCTTACACTGTTAACAAAATTAATAGAATTAAAATGATACGTACATACTTGCTGTTTTATTTGTTAAACGCACTAATTAAACGATGTTAAGTTATACGAAGATCACAGCACAATGCACTGATTGATTGAACAATATTCTGTGAGATAATTGCCAGATGATGCTGCTTTTATATTCATAAATTGTAAAACGGTATACACACTTAAATAATATTTGTTAGATATGGCATATTTTAAATTAGGAGTCAATATTGCCATTTAATTATAATCCCTATGCGCATTGTACATAAGATTTATAATTATTTATTTCTTACTCATCATTCATACTCAATTGTAAAGTTGCCCTAACTTACCATTTTAGGAGGATATATTAAACGGCGCCGCGCTGTCGCTGAAAACTGAGACGAAATTTTTATAAGGTAATCGCATGTACTTGTATACAAATGGGTTTAACCATCATGAAATTATAAAACTATTCTACTATTGACGAAACAGTGTTAATGATAAAGCAGCATGTTTTTCATGTGGAGGTGTTTTAGAAGATTGAGAGATTTACTTTGATCCTTGGATCATGATAAACGCGGTGAAGGGAATAAAGATAAATTACAAAAAAAAAAATACTTACCCTACTAGAATGTATACGTATGCGATGTCATATTGCACTAAAGAAATAACCAAATTATGTGTATATATTATAGAGGCACCATATATCCCCGCAATTTTACTCTGAACATTACAGTGCAACGGTTCAATTTTAAATTTATTTCTTAA
Organism: Orthosia incerta; assembly: GCA_948252205.1. Taxonomy (NCBI): domain Eukaryota; kingdom Metazoa; phylum Arthropoda; class Insecta; order Lepidoptera; family Noctuidae; genus Orthosia; species Orthosia incerta. The sequence goes on along the minus strand of OX411742.1, from coordinate 2,483,060 downwards.
ATAAGTAATTAATATTATTTTTATTATCTATAATGTTTCACTCAGCGAAATCTGATTTAAATGGCATTCGTAAAATGATTTTCAAGAATGCTAGGGGTGAAATAATATATATTCAAAATATGCACCCTAGGAAAAAGATATCGAGCACTGGTGAAATAAAACACCTGGTTAGTGATATAATCCAAACGGAAGATTTATTTTACCAGAAGTTGGAAGATTCTGTGAAATCTAACTTGAAAAATATTCACTATCTAAAACTCAAAAGCGAACCTGGTGAGGATCTTCGCACATTCGTTAGAGTTAGCAACAATCAGGCTGATCATGAAAAATCGATTGTAAGTTCATCAAATACTAGTGGGAGAAACAAATGAAAAAAATCGACAGAAACAGATGATTTATTTCATCAGGAGAGTGATACAGCCTGTAGGTTATCGAAATAGAATTACGGCTCTGAATCACGTCTATAGAATTGGGGATTCTGAATCACGTCTATAGAATTGGGGGTTCTGGTTCACGTCTATAGAATTGGGGGTTCTGGATCATGGTTCGAGCGCAGCGAGAACAGGTGATCCAGAAACCCCAATTCTATAGACGTGATTCAGAATCCCCAATTCTATAGACGTGATCCAGAACCCCCAATTCTAACCTACTTCTGTGCAACTGACATATAGATGCAAATTTTTTTTCATTGACTAAGCAATTGACTGAATAGAAATGGTAAATTGAAAACTGACGATACTAAATATTTGGCTCATTTTATTTTGCTTAAAATGTATTATTCCAACTGAAATATTCGACTACATAAAATTGGTAAAAGTACTAGTTGGTAAACAAATTGTTTAAACGATCACTTGCCAAACATTCGGTTTGCGTTACAATTATTTGTGAAGAGATTTTTTGCTAAATAATAATTTGCCAAATGAAATTCTGCGGAAAATTGTTTGGGAAGTGATAATTTGTCAATTTCTTTTCGATGAAACATAGATAACCCAGCCAGAGATTATAGAAAAGTCCAGGCAATATTGGTGAGTTTTTGGACCAGCTTTGGAAATAAAAGAATAAGAGGATCCGTCCGCGCCCGGTGCGGAGTCTTTAACATGGGATAACACAGTTTTTAGTTCTTACAAGCTAAACGGTATGTTAATTGGGTCATCAGTGTTGTCTACATCATTGATGCCAACACCGATATCCTCTAATCTTGGAACATAAACTGTAGCGATTTTTGAAAAAAAAACGGTATTCCGGTTCTTCTGTGAGATTGTTTGAAGAGGCAGGTGTTAAACTTTAAGGGATAAAAGTTTGTGTTCTACTGCTAGAAGGTAGTGGTGCTAATTATTAATGTGTTAACATATTGTCTCTATATTGTTATTTCATGTTGTATTAGAAACAGAACGCACCTGTCAGTGTGACAAATGTCAATTTCATCTTAACCTTAATTTACAAATGTAACCTAGCCGGTCGTCAGAAAACAAAAAAAATATCGTATCCTATCTGAAGTTGCTGACTGTTTTGGTAGGTAGCCCTCCTATTAGACTAAACATTGCGTCCGTGTTTTTTGTTCCGTTCACCGGTAAAAATGTCCAAGTTTAACGTGGAGGCTTGCAACGATTTATTGAAGAAAGTGGCAGCGTTGACGGCAAAAATCTCGACTCGAACAGCTGTGATTGAGTCTCAAAACAAGAAGTTAGACGATAAACAGCAAAAGATAGAAAAAAAATTCGGCATCATTACCAAACAGACGAGGGTACTTGCAGCTTTGTCCATCAAAATTGAGAAGCTTGAAGTGCAAAATACATCGAAGAGTGAGATGGATAAACTCGTCGGAATATCCATTGCACAGCGGGTGATCGAGGCAGGTATTGCAAGTGATGCCAAAGAACCGCAAAGAAAGGAGACGGAACCTGCACGCCGTGCGACAGAGCGAACTAAAAATAAGGCTGCGTCCATACCACAGAAAACCGGCGAGTGTTTCTTGAAAACTCCTGAGGTTGCTTTGGGGGAAGACATTTCATCTGAAGAATGGAACGTAGTCAGTAGCAAAAAACATGCAAAGAAAGTTAATGCTAATGCCATAAAAAAAGGCGGCAATGCGAAAATTGCAACAATTCAAGCTATTCAGAAAAAAGTTTTTACATGAATGGTCACTTCATCCGGACAAATCTGAGAAGGCAATAAGTGAGCACGTGACGGGATTTTGTGGTACCGACGATATTAAAGTCGAAAAGTTAATCCCGAAAAGCAAAAGAGACTACGCGTCATTTATGATTGGAGTTCCAGAATCAGTTTTTGATAAGGTGAACAACGTAGATTGCTGGCCACTTAATGCACAATTCAACCAATGGGTGTGGTTTCGGAACTCCCGTAAACCAACAAAAGGCAACCAAAGCCAGCAATAAATGCATTAGAGTGTATTACCAGAACGTTCGAGGTTTGAGAACAAAAACAAAGACTTTCATCACAAATATGTTGGCATCCTCTTGCGACCTTTTTGCTATCACAGAATTGGGCCTTAATGATTCAATTCATGATGGCGAACTTATTCCGCCGGATTATAAAATACTACGGTGTGATCGAGCGGATGGGCGCAAGCAAGGAGGAGTGTTCTTAGCAACATCGCCGAGTTTTGATTTAAAGGGTGTTCCAATCGCCAATGTGAACTCAGCCTTATTTGAGATTGTTTGTGCTACCGTGCATCTGGGCAATAATTATTTATTTTTATGTTGTGTAGTTTATATGCCTCCGAAATGTGACAGTAATGAATATATGCGATTATTTAATATTTTAGAAACTGTATGTGTTAATTATGAGAATGTGTGTTGTGTGATGGGTGATTTTAATATGCCATCTACATCAGTGGAAGTACAAAGTTACTTGGAGTATGTAAACGCTTTCTGTGGATTTCAGCAGGTAAATGATGTTAGTAATATAAATAATCGTACTTTGGACTTAGTACTAACTACGTTTAACAAATTATTTAATTATTTTAACAAATTAGTTAATAAACCAGCTGTCGTAGCTGAGGCGTTTAATGAGTTTTTTACGAGCATACCTGCAACGACGACTTGCTCCTTAAGTTCGTCGCCGTCTAAGGCTGAAAACCTATTGCATAGTAGCGTCCCTAAATGTAGTTATGTATTGAGATTCGAGCATGTAGCGCCTCGTGATGTAGTTAATGTTTTTAATTCTCTTAAATCTAAAAACACGGGTGATTACTGGGGCATATCTACCAAACTTTTGGGCAATATAATAGACATTGTGGCCCCCTATCTTGCTGTTACGTTTAACAAATGCATTGATTTGGGTACTTTTCCTGATCTCATGAAGAGCAGTAAAGTCATCCCTCTATTTAAATCCGGTAGCAAAAATGATTTTGGTAATTTCAGACCAATCTCTATTTTGCCTGCATTCAGTAAAATATTTGAAAAGTTAATTCTTAAGCAGTTACTCAGACATTTTAACTTACATAGCCTCCTTCACAATGACCAATATGGGTTTACGAAGGGTCGCTCGACTACAGATGCGGGTGTTGCTTTGTTGAAGCACATATTTGACGCATGGGAGAAGTCGCGAAATGCAATTGGTGTTTTCTGCGATCTTTCTAAAGCCTTCGATTGCGTTCACCATGATACGCTTCTGCGTAAACTACGCCATTACGGTGTTCAAAACGAAGCCCTAAATGTAATTGAGTCATATTTACTTAATAGATACCAGTGCGTAGACGTTAATGGCGCTAAATCTTCCAGGTTACCTGTTGAGCTGGGTGTACCTCAAGGCTCAATACTGGGTCCGTTTTTATTCCTGGTTTATATTAACGATCTGCCATTCTATTTAAAGGATGTTTGCGACGTTGTACTGTTTGCAGATGATACTTCTCTGATCTTTAAAGTAGATAGGAATAGACAAGTTTTTGATGACGTGAATAACGCACTATCAATGGTCACAGATTGGTTCACAACAAATAATCTTGTTCTTAATGCCAAGAAGACTAAATGCATAAAGTTCGCTTTGCCCAATGTTAGAAATCTGGGTCCCAATATTGTGCTCGGCAATGAGAAGCTCGAAACTGTTGATTCAGCTGTGTTTCTGGGTATAACAGTAGACTCAAAAATTCAATGGGGGCCACATATATCAAGCCTAGCGGGTAGGCTTAGCTCGGCCGCCTACGCCGTCAGAAAGGTTAGACAATACACTGACGTTGATACAGCAAGGTTGGTCTACTTTAGTTATTTTCACAGTATCATGTCCTACGGTATTCTACTGTGGGGCAGAGCCGCTGATATTCAAAATATATTTGTGCTTCAAAAACGAGCTGTTCGTGCCATTTACCAATTAGGTGCGCGTGTTTCTCTAAGAGATTTTTTTAAAGAGATTGGTATTCTCACAGCGGCTTCACAGTTCTGTACATATTCGCCAACATTTTATATATTAGGCAGAACATTCATTTGTACAGTAACAATAGTGATATTCACAACTTTAACACCAGAAACAAGGACAAATTACGAGCTCCCTTTCATCGACTTCATAAGGTGCATAGTTCATTCGTTGGGGTTGGTATAACTTTTTACAACAAGTTACCGTCTTCTTTTCTAGATTTGCCATTTAACGCATTTAAAGCAAAGGTAAAAGCTAATCTCTGTTCTAAGGCATACTATTCTATTAATGATTATTTAGATGATAAGCATAGTTGGTCGCTGTTCTGAACTCAAGACAATGTTCGTGTTCTTTTACCAAAATTAGCTTGCTGTCAGGTTAAATATTATTATTTTTTAATTTCGTTTTTATGTGTATTTTTTAAATTTTATTTTTTGGTAAGACTGTCGTAGGTATCGTTTACTGTTATTATCGGAGCTGATGAAGATTGCTACTATCTTTGCATTATATAGAGTTAATCTTTCTAGTATTATATAGCAGCATAGCCAGCATTGTGTGAGTACCATGTACTTCAGAGCTATCATTGTCTAGATACCTACGTCTTCTATTGACTTGAATGACTCCGGTGGTTGAGAGTATGTCATGCCCACTCAAATGTCTCGCCGATGGTGGCGCGTGTGTCGGATCATTTAGCTCCCTTCAAAATGGTTGAGCTGAATGGTGCTGATACATGTGTCATGTTCGTGAACGGGCGCTGTCGGTTGGGACTGGTCATCTCTTAGCTGCCATGGTTTATTTTAATTGATTCTAATTTTATTTCTGAATTGTCTTTTTATATTTACTATGGACACTTTTAACTTTCTACATCGTTCTCACATAATGTGTAATCTCAACATGAATGATGTAACAAATGATTTGTAATAATTACCTAATTGAAAAAGAGTGTCCATGGAGTTTCTTGCCCGTTCTTCTCCATAGAGATATACGCCTTGGAATGGGCATCTACGGTACTTTCACAGTTATTATGTCTTGTGACTGGGACTGTAGCACCATAATTTTGTAATATTTTATTTTGTCTTTTGACAATTCAAAAGTGCCTGTAACTGGCCTACTTGAAATAAAGTGCTTTGACTTTTTGACTTTTTTTTTTGTTTTTGGCGAGTGAGATGGAGGTAGAACTGTTGGGTGAACCGTTGGTGGATATTGACGTTTATTGTCTTTCATGACATACCTGGCGCCTATTGTTGACGCTGGGGGGCAGGTAGACGTCGCGTACTTCGACTTTCGGAAGGCGTTCGACACCGTCGACAACGATGTGCTGTTGGCTAAGTTTGCGGCATTTGGTTTTATGCCGCACCTACTTAAATTTTGCGCGAGTTACCTTGGTGATCGCCGGCCGTACGTCGAATGCGGCGGATACATCTCCAACCCATATTTCACGTTTTCGGGGGTGAGTCAGGGTAGCAATTTCGGTCCATTAGACTTCATTCTGATGGTCAATGATCTCCCGGAAGTCGTAAGGGACGCGAAGTGTTTGCTATTCGCGGACGACCTCAAGTTGTTCCTATCGGTAGCAAATACTTCGGACTGTGAACGGCTTCAACAGGATATTAATAGGGTGGTGCAGTAGAGTGTAGATAATAAGTTAGGTTTTAACGTTTCCAAATGCGGTATAATGATCTATACTCGCGCGCGGGAACCTCTGCTGCATCAGTATGAGATACAAGCCATGGTCATGTCACGACTCACGCATGTGCGGGACCTAGGGGTGGAGATAGTTCCGGAATTAACGTTTCGTGAGCACATCATAGACATATGCGCCAAGTCCTTCCGAAATCTGGGCTTTATACTCAGACAGTCCAACAAAGACTTTCAGAATACGGCAGTGGTTAGAATCATGTACAATGCGCTGGTGCGGAGCCGTCTTGAAACGAGTGCTATTGTTTGGAACCCCCATGAAGCTAAATACAGTATCATGGTGGAAATAATCCAAAACAAATTCACTCGTTTTTTGTTTTTGAAGTTGTACGGTGTCTATCCATTCTTCCCGCTCATGTACCCGAGTCTCTTTGTAATAGGGATGGTAGGGTACAGCAGGCTGGCGGTGCGGAGGGACATCGCTCTGTGTAGCTATGTGTTTCGAGTGCTGCGCGGCTGGCTTCACCACCCCGATTTGTTAGCGGAGCTGGGGCTGTGCGTGCCGCCCGGCTGCGGGGGCGCGCGTCGCCCCTCGCCAACGCTACTGGAAACATCATATAGGACTAACCTGAACAAGTTTGCCCCCTTGTCACGCGCCATAAGATTTTTAAGTATTATATCTTATGATGTAGCCTGATGAAGTTCACAAGAGTAGCACTGAAGTGCATTGAAAATGTTGAAAAATGATTTTAATTGAAATCTTAGTTTGATTGTAATGGTATTTTAATTGTATTTTATTGTGTTTAATTGTATGATAATTGTATTTTTAATTGTATTAATAATTGTATGATTGATTGTATTTTAATTGACATTTTAATTGTAATATTTTATTGTATTTAATGGTAATTGAAATTGTATTTTTATTTGTATTTCTAAAAGTCTAATTCTTTGTGGTAGTAACATCGCATTGGCGTTATAGATGTTAAGGTGTTACTTACATAATTTTGAATAAATAAATAAAGGATAAGATATTTTTTTACTATTTATAGGCTTGCGCTTGACCACTATCTCACCTGATGGTTAGCGATGATGTGGTTGACGGTGAAGCATGCTTGCCTAGAAAAAACCCATTCACTCTTGACTTAAAGACCCCAAGATTGTGACAACGATGTGGTGAAGCAGTCGACCGCCTCGGATACCATGGCCTATCCTGCAGTAGGAGCGCTGGTCGGTTAGCACGGCACGCTAGCATGAATGACATCATAGGTTGGGCTCTTGTAGCTGTTTTAGAACCCAATGGCTTGGCGCGCGACGATGGGAAGGTGGGTAGGCCTTTGGTGTGGGATTCAACATGTGTCGACACCCTTGCACTCTCCCATCTTTTTAGCACGGGTGGCTGTGCTGGGACAGCTGCTGCTGGTGCAGAAAACCTCAAACAGTGCAAATACAACAACCTTATTGGTAGTTATATATTTGAGCCGTTAGGGGTTGAAATATTAGTTCCACGGGGTCCGAGTGCTCTTCGAGTATTTCGAAAAATAAGCAAACGGTTAGTCGACTCTTAGAAAGAATATACATATTTTTAGTAAAAACAGCGATCGGCATAATTATGTTACTAGAAATAGGGACCAATTAATTCAACCAGGTTTCAGGCTGGCTAAAGTAGCGTCATCTTTTATGGGGTACTGTATAAAATTTTACAATAAAATACCTCCCCACATTCTAGAACTGAATGACGCGAAATTCAAAACTTGTATAAAACGCACACTATGCAGGCAGGCATATTATAGGTTGGGAGATTACATCGCTGATAAAAATGCTTGGCTCAACGCTAGTCCTGCTCCACAGCCACTAGGGCACAAAAACAAGTGATAAGCAGAAAAGTTCTGAAGTATTGTTGGACCTACTGAAGACTGTATGAATATATTTGTTATGTATAAACTCAATTTATTTTAGTATTATAACTGCACAGCACATATGTGAGTACTATGTACCAACTGTAAATCTACCATTTACTGTACCTATATGTCGTTTGTTGACTATACTAGTGTGTCCTGCCAGTTAATAGTGTGTCATGCTCTCTCTAATGTCTCTCTGATGGTGGCACATGTGTTAGATCATTCGGTTCCCTTCATGATGGTTGAGCTGAGTCGTGCCGATCTATGTGTCATGTTCGTGAACGGGCGCCATCAGTTGGGAATGGTCATAACTTAGCTGCCTCGGCCTATCTTTGTACCTATGTATTGTTATTTTTTAACTGTTTTTTTTACTCTAGACGCTTTTACGTGCACGTCTTTTTACATCGTTCTCACATATATGTATTTTTCCAACAAGAAATCATGTAATCGAATACTTGTAAAACACTTTTTATTTTGAAAGAGCAAGTGTGGAGTTTCTTGTCCATTCTTCTCCATAACAAGCTACATTTCCGAATGCACAGTAGAATCAATTATTATTACTTGTAAATATTTTTTTGTTTGACGTTCATAAGTGCCGCTAAATGGTTTAATTGAATCAAGAAATTTTGATTTTGATTTTCACGTGACCAGAGGGCTGGGCTTTTCCTTGGCCAGAGAATCAGCATTGCCATTCAACGTGGCAATGCTGCCAGCGTTCTGGGCACTTTTCACGTTGACAGCGATGTGGACGATTTTTTTGACACCTTATTACCCCTGCCCTTTTATACGCGTTCATAGTTTTATTTTATTTTTATTTAAGTGTATTTATAGGTAGTTATTGTTAATTCAGTATTTTATACTATGTAAATTTTAGATTATTAATAAATATTTATAATGACAAACAAAAGTCATAGCATAAGTACAATAAAGAAGATTCATATAATTATGTAAGAGTGTATAGTAACCCTAGACCCCACACTATACCCCGAGTCATGGGATCTATTTTTTTTGTCGTTAATGTCACATTTTTATAAGTGCACTTGGAGGTAGTTCACAAATATTAATTGGTAACAACATGGGACAAACTACAGAGCTCGAACTAAATATGAATAAGTAAGAATAACATTGTGAAATTTGATTCAAAAAAACGATAAACACATCGAGGAAGTTTTAATATAAATATTACAACTTAAGGTAAAACCGTTATCAAAGCAAAAACGTTAAAATCATCTTTCATCTCTTTCCACTCCCGATATTCACCGTTAGTCTTCAATCAGTTTTTCGATTGAGTATAATAGAATCAGTCACGTCTAGTGCCAGTGACTGTATCAATCGCAAGATGATATCTCCCAGTCCTTGACGAAATCCTTCTCGTCAACTGACATATCCAAGTAATGCCGTATCCTACGGTGTTTTCCCCTCTTTTTGGCAATAAACCCAAACCGAATTCCGTCCTTTCTCTATCTCTATAAAGATCGGTCCTCAAATTATGCCGATTCAAACCCCGCCTATTATAATGTAATTATTATGGAGACAGTTTGAGACCCTGAGAAGGACATATGATAGGTTTTATCCCGGAGATCGTCCTTAAGGGGGAGCGGAAAGGGGTGTGGAAGTTTTTATGGTGAATTAATAATTTTCAAGTAAGGTGGCCCACACACCTATAATACTCGTATTATTGCGTAATATAAAATAGCTAGCTTCTGCCAGCAGCTTCGCCCGCGTGATCGTAGAAAATTATCTCGAGGGAACATATTCCCAGGATAAAAGTATCATATGGCTATAATCTATCTCTGTGCCAAATTTCATCCAGATCCGTCCAGCCGTTTGAGCACAAACATACAAACACACTCATAAACTTTCGCCTTTATAATATTAGTGTAAACTGTGATTGCTAGCTTCTGACAGCAGCTTCGCCAGCGTGAATGACAAAAATTATCCCGAGGGAAGATATTCCCGGGATGAAAAGTATCCTATGTGCTATTCCTGACTATAATCCATGTTTAGTACAGGCCTTCGGATCACAAAGCCAAGAGGCGAACACTGGGGCCCATAGCAGTGCTGCGACTCTTGGATCCTATCAGGTCTGTACCCGCGAAACTGCGATCCGCAGCAGCGGTGATCTAGGGGTTGTTCTTTGAGATACCGGTTCCTGTGAGACAGGTGATGACACGCGACGGCACAACTCACAAATAATACTCACGTTTGTTCCCGCGGTGGGCTCCTGGTCAATCCCGTGTCCGGTCGAGGGTTACAGAGGAAGATATAATAAAGGGTAAGGGACGTGGTCTGGGGCAAAGACTCCCTGCAGACACATGGACAAGCTCCCACCAATATTCCCTCGCTGCGCGCGAAATATACACAAAAACAAATAAACGGGTGGAGCACAATACCACTGCGCGGATGGCGGCGTAATGCCGAATAACGATGGGTGGATTATATAGCGATAACAAACAAACCCAAACCAGACCACACCGTATCACGTCCAGCCATGTCGGTTACAATTTTCAGACTCGTGTCAAACTCCACCAAAGCTGTCAATCTCAATGACAGCGAACTGACACAGTTTTGCAACAAAATAACAACAAAGGAACGAAACGTTTTCATTCCGAAAAATCCATCTCTGTGCCAAATTTCATCCAGATACGTTCAGCCATTCTGGCGTGAAGAAGTAACAAACATACAAACACACAAACTTTCGTCTTTATAATATTAGTAGCTTCTGCCAGCGGCTTCGCCCGCGTGAATGTCTAAAATTATCCCGAGGGAACATATTACTGGGATATAAAAGTAACCTATGTGATATTCCAGACTATGTATTAACCTATCTGCTTGCCAAATTTCATCCAGACCCGTGCAGCCGTTGGAGCGTGAAGAAGTAACACACACACACACTCACTTACAAACTTTCGCCTTTATAATGTTATTGTGATGTGATGTGATTATAGTGTGATGTAATTAGTATTGAGTATGATAGAGTATTCGACCTACTAATGCCACGCAGATTAAGTCGCGGTCAAAAACGAGTTATAAATTATGAATACTGAAAATGATACAATATAGGCGGCGCCTATTGATTAAATTCGAAGTATATCAAAACAAATGTTTTGATATACTTCGAATTTCATCAATATCAGTGGGCGTCTCCGTATAATATGACCAAACAATTTAACTGATATGTACTCAGTATCGAGGGAACCATGGCTCTGCTCATTTATATTTTAATACTACAATTTCTGAACTATACATTTGCCAAAACCTGTGTTATTGATAATACGCCAGAATACATCACCTGGGAAACAGAATTGTTGAAAGATCTAGCCTGCAATTACAATAATGACAAACCACCAAGTGACAACACAATAGTAAATATCATCTACTTTTTGAAGGGATTCCACTTTGATGATGAAGAAGGACAGATGACAATGCAAACATGGATGAACTGCAAGTGGAAAGACGAAAGACTGAAATGGGATCCCGAGAAGCATCACGGCATCAAGGAGACCGATGTATCGTACTTCAATATATGGACTCCATACTTTGGGGTAACCAACTCCTATGATTTTGAATCGAATGAATACATACTTTTTTACCGCTATGATTTAAAAAGTAATGGAGATGTCCATTACAAACATTTTCTAAATCAAGAGGCTTCGTGCAGCATCGAACTGACAAACTGGCCATACGACGTGCAACAATGCAATTATATATTCAAACCAGTGGAAGCGTATAGACCTTGGCTTAGACACAATTATACAATTAACTTCAATTTCGCGGTGCTGGATCCAAACAGCGCTGAATGGTACATTTACGATTATAAGCATGTGAAGGATACCAGTACCATAGGGCAGGTGAAGTTGACCTTCTTCTTGATGCGTGAAGCAGTGGGATTATCAGTGATTGTCATTTGGCCTGCCTTCGTTCTGACTGTTCTCAGTATTTTATCGTTGTGTTTGGATGTGAGACGTAAAGTACGGCTAGCTATCATCTGCCTCAGTCTACTTGGACATTATTATTTTTTGACGGAGTTAACTTACAATATACCGAGAGAAAGTGACTTTCCACCTACTGTATTATTATACTATCGTGGCTCAGTGGTTTTGTCTATTATTATCGTTATTTTGACATTATTTTTAGCTGCAATGTGTAAGTTAAAATCAACGCCTCACTGTCATGTAAAACTAATCAATGATTTTGTGTACGAAAATAACTACAGAACGTATTTAGTGTTTCCTCGGTGGGATTTTGTCGATGCTACAGTGGATAGCAAACCAAGCAGTGAAGATTGGTTGAAGTTTGCAAACATTGTGAATAGTGTTTTCATATTCTGTATTGTATTTGCTTATATTGTTTTGTATAGCACAAAAATTCCCAAACAAATATTGATATGAAGCAAAGGTGAGTAAAGGTGGTGTTAGAGTGAACAGGCTTCTTCTGGGTAAGCTCACTCGATCGTCGACTTTGTCTCTGTCACCTCTGACTTAGACTAGAGTCAAGAGCAAACCCATCACGAATAAAAAAATAAAATAAAGATTGATTATGAAGATATTTTGTCATTTATTGAACCCTCTCATCAAATCACTACACGACTTGCCACAAAGTATTTTTATTTTCACACGTGTACGAGACCTAGGTGCTAGCATTTAGCGGCGGGTCCGCGGTGAGTGCTAGCGCGTGCCCCAGTTCCTGCCATAAGCGGCACAGGAGGACACCGTGGAGTTTTAGTGGGTTGGAGTCCCACATAACTGCGATATCTCCCCGTGGTAGCGCAGTATGGATGAGCATTTCTCCACGCTAAAAAACAAAAAAGGTGCTAGCATTTAAAACTAAAAACATTTGAAGCTAAAAAATTTCAAAAAAAAACAAAATCAATTTTATTTTATTTTACATAGGCATACATGGGAACTTATAAAACGTCGAAAAAAGGTCCACGGTTCGGGTTAGTCGTTTCCTATGGAGAAAAACCGGCAAGAAACTCCATGGTTACTCTTTTAAAAAAATGGTTTGGTTTTACAAAATTTCCATGTTACAGCTTTAGTACTTGGATATGGGGGAATAACGTAGGCCCGACAATAAGTCGTAAGAAATAAAAATAAAGTATCGTTTTACTTTAACAGAAGAATAAAAAGTTAACAAATGTTAACAAGCATCTAGAAATCTAGAAGGCTTACAATGTTCACACATTCACAAAACAATCGGTAAAAGAATCTATACAAAGGTAAAAAAAAACAAATAAAAAATAATGTCTAACAACACAAAATTTAACATGTGGCACAAATGTTGTTATCAGTGCTGTAACTATTCTTAGCAAAGGGCTATAAAGATGATTGAAAACCATTGTAAAAAGTCTAATCAAAAGAGAAGTTGAAATAATGAGATTGAGAATAGTTAGAGACATCCACATATTTGTGCCGTTTATGAGTTACCATGGCAGGGACGCCGCATGCGCAGATGGAGCTAAAGCCAAATTTTTTATCTTCAATGTAGTTCTTGATTTTATAATATGCTTTTTTAATAAGGACACGTTTGATGTAGTTTTTGAACTTTCCATCGGTCAGTTCTATAACTGACTTTGGCAACTTGTTATAAAAGCGTATACTGTTTATAAGAAAAGACTTGCTAGTTTTCGTTAATCTGAATTTGGGTATTTCAATTTCGCGCTCACAGCGTGTATTTAAATTGTCCTCGAATTCCGTAGTGTTGTAATTTACAGATCATTGTGTTGTGGTCGACGCAGTCCAACGCTTTTGAGAGATCACAGAAAATGCCAATGGCATCCTGGGACTTCTCCCATGATTCCAAGATGTGGCTGATGAGTAATAATCCCGCGTCCGTTGGCGACCTACTTTTCGTGAAACCAAACTGCTGACTATGCAGGATCCCATTTGAATTGAAGTGAGACAACATCTGGTCCAGAATGATTTTCTCATAGCACGGATAATAGGTAATAGGTCTATAATTAGAGGGATCACTCTTACAGCCTGAATTGAAAATTGGTACTACTTTACAGTGTTTCATTAAGTTAGGAAACGTGCCGCTGTCCAAACATTGAATGAATATACCTATTAGGACAGGCGCGTTCTACACAGACCGTCAAAAATAAGGAAGGCAAAGACAAGGAATGGGAACATTTATCGCCAGGATGTGAATAACAGTGACTCGAATGGTAAGTATTCATTCTAATGCCAAGTAGGCAGGTGCAAAATTGCAAACACGATCTGATGAAATGGGCTACTTACTATCCAGCCCATACATAGTGCGAGAGCGATGCTCCTGAGCAGATCATACCTCACTTATATAATGTCTCAAATACCAAAAAAACTCAACTAACAACAACAAACCGTATGTCAGTTTCATTATCCAAAGGGAGCATTATTCCGGTAGGAAAAGTATCCTAAATCCTAATCCAGGTTCTGACAACATATCCTATGTTGCATCCAAATATGTTTAGCTATTAAGGCTTGAAAGCGTAATAAACAAGTTCACATTTGCATTTATAATATTATTATTTGAAAAAATGATCTATATTAGGATTACTTCGTTATCGGTCTGTCGGTTCTTCTGTCAAGACCTTTTTAACAGGTACGCATGGAAATATAAAGTTGAAATTAAAATCATAATTGCCATTCGGATAAAAGTTCCTCCAACACGTCAATAAGTGGTTTAAATAATCTAGAGATTTCCTCACGGTCACTCCGCGTTAAAAAGTTTACGTCCATGGTCTCTGGTGCGGAATAGTACATTGCAGCACGTCGCTGCACTTCAAGGTCGACCGGAAGTACGCCAGTAAGTACCGGTAAGGCCTCAGTACTAACCGTCCTGTATGCTTTGCAAAAGAATATCAAAGCTAAACGCTGATTTTGAAGTAATTTACGTCGTACCACCCCTATTGTGGCCCTATCAGCCCAAACAGCAGCCCCATAGCACATACAACCCAATTAAGTAGCCCCATAAATAGTCTTTAAAGATAAAAAGACAGACCCACGTAGATTTAGACATTCTCGTTAAGGCAAAGAAGTTCTTTTTTGCTTTTTCATCGAGTATTTTAATATGATCTATAAATGCAAATAATCTAACACTAGACCAAGATAGCACACGGACTGCTTCCTTTTTACGGGAACGTTATTAAATTTAATAGTAGGACACGATTTAAGATTACCTTTCAATATGAGTTGATAAGTTTTGTGCGGAGCAAAGGTCAGGCGGTTTTGATCGCCCCACTGAGATATTAGTCATAGGCAAGTGTCAGCCAAGTTCTCGAGTCCAGGTCGAGTTCTTGATTGAATGAGCAGATGACCGTCGTCCGCGTAAGTGGTTAATGAACAGCCGTTTGGAAGCGGAATCACGAGGAAATCATCAAACCCTAAATTCCAAAAAGGCGTACCAATAACCGAACCCTGAGGACATCCCCTGGTGAGAGACTTTGACATGGAATGATGGTCAAGTTTGAGTTTCGCGGAACCATTTAAAAAATAAGAGTAAACTAAATTGTATATATTTCTATAGCAGCCTCGAGTTATCATTTTAAGTAATAGCATTGGCCACCACGCGATATCAAAAGCCCCAGAAATGTCTAGAAAAATCCCAATTACGTACTTATGTTCAGATGTATTAACTATTTTCCTAACAGTAAACCGAATTGATTGTTATGAAATTTTGGTCCGTCCAGTAGTAAACGTGGAACGATAAGGCGCTCCAGGAGTTTTCTCAAAGATGGAAGTAATGTTATAGGCCGGTACGACTTTGGGTCGTCCGGGGGTCTGTCGCCAATTTTCGGGATGATTTGTATAAATTCGCGTCGCCATATACGAGGAAATACGCCCTCCGCAATACAACGGTTTTTTTAATTATTATTATTGATAGGCTCGTGCTTAACCACTATCCCACCTGATGGTAAGTGATGATGTGGTCGACGATGTAGCACGCTTACCTAGATATAAACGGTTATAAACGGTTAAAATCGCATCACCGGCTGTTTTTAACGCTTCTATAATCATCCGGTTAGAAAATGATATTTTCAACTGGTGACTTGTTGAGTGGTAACCTCTTGGCAACTTTGATAAATTCGTCAGTGGATGGAAGGTCTGACGCTGGTGATTCAGGTGGTACAGCTGCCCACGCTCTGATTTGAACCTACCTGTATTAAGCAAATAAACAATTTGATTTGATTTGATTTGATCTGTTGATGGTAGTCATTGTCACTAGCAAGAAGGTCATCAGGTATAATCTAGTTGTATAGTATTCAGCAAAAACCTAGTTGTTTTCTCAATACCGGTGGTGTTTTTATTATTTACTTTAATGTTCTGAACAAACGCGAGGTCGACTGATCGATTACTTTTAAACTCATGAAATAAAGGAGACCACGGAAGGAGACCCTTCGATACACCGATGCTCTGTAGCGGGATCTGGCAACTCTAAACGTATTTAACGCAATGAAAAGAGGGTCACCGGTGACCTTACGTTTTTTAAGCTTGTTAAGATGTTTAGGTTTTACGCTGTTCAGTATGAAAGTCACACCACCAATCACATCTATGTATATTGGTCATAGATCCACGACCAATGGCAATTTCAGCACAGTAAGTGAAGGTGTCTGACATAATTTTAGCACTTTCTTCAGCTGACAGCCCGTCACGAGTGAAGTGTTTGGCGTAACACGCAAGAAGCGAGCTAAAGAATGCCTAATTCGCACCCTTACATCTATACCTAAAGTTACCAATGACATGTGACGTACCCTGAGTAAAAACTGGAACAAATTCGTACACGATCAAGCGATGATCACTACAAGTCGCGTCCGGAAGGACTCGCCACCTATCCAAGCGTACGTCTGCACTAGAAAATGTGACATCATTACAAGATTCGCCCATTTAGCTGCAAAAAGTTGGTGGTGCGTCAGGGGTATTATGAATAGTCAGATTCATTTCAGCAATGAAATCTTATCTTCAACAGCGCAGCGTCGTTCATAATCCGTAGACCGAACTTTGCCATACCATAGAGTCGAAGACGCATTAACATCAGCGCCAACGATAACTTGGTAGCCCGTGAACGACTGCAAAACGTGACGGAGTTTATGTATATGAGGAGCAACAGGGTCTGAATATTGAAAGTAGCAGCTTACAGCGTAAATTTTAAAAGAAGACGATAAGACCTCCGCAACGGCACAATAGGGTGTCATAAGGTTACGCAAAGACGTTACTGTGAAGTTAGAAGAATGCGCCACGTAAATTCCGGCTCGTGCTTTGCCATCTAACTGTACTCCTTTGTGACGTAAACACGCGTTTTGATATTGTTCTTGAACAAGGAATATATCTAAGTTATAATCGATAGTTAGTTTGTCTAGTTCAGAAGTCACCACCTTATCGTTGTGGAGATTTAATTTTCCTATAGTTAATCTATCCATTATCATTTTATCATTTATATCTATTAGTAGGTGTTGAGGATAAGTTGTTCGAGCTTAAGTTTATAAGTAGTACAATCATTTGAACCACAGCGATGGTCAGACCGTTTCTTAGAACGTTTTCACGCCACGCAAGACGGTGTATAATTTAAATTGTCCTTATGCGGGTAGTCTTTGGTTTCATGTGCCTCAGAGCAATAAGCGTAGGTAGGTTATTTAAGAATGCATTGTTTCTTAACATGACCGAACTGTTGACAATGTGCACAACGTACTACCTCGACATCATCAATGAAACGGCAAGTCGACCAATCAATAAATAATTTATCCTTAGTCGAGGTCGAGACTAAATGTTTCCGGACCGCGGACTTGTGTTCAATGCCTATCCATTTCCGACCGTTGTCTAGCGAACGCCTACGTATAATTTTTGTTGATTTAATAACCCAAGTAACACATCAAAGCAGTATAACGGCCGACTTACAGCATTTCTGTATCGTTTTCGCATTTTGAGTTAGTTCTATAGTAGCATTACAAACGATTATACGGCTACTGTAATGCTTATTTGGGCACAAATTATACGGCTTTAGATCCTAAATACGTTCACAAGAGTTGTTTAATTGCATTACAGGCGCATTATATTAGCATTATTGTGGTCAATGAAGTTGCCCATCGCATTAAAGAAGCTAGATTACGGTCAATGAAGTTGCCAATAGCATTACAGAAGCAGTATACTAGCAATATTATTGATAATGAAGATGTTAATTGCATTACAAAAGCATTAGACTAGCATTAGAATGTAGTAAAAAAATTATTGGAGCTATTTAAGTGTTCACAATTAGATCTTAATTAAACCCTACATTATCGCAAAAACATCTCTAATACCACGGTACAAATGTTATAATAAATTATCGTTGTAGTTTAACTATTTTGTCTCGCAATTTAATATGGACGAAGAAGGATAAAACTGAGGGAGTGACACCATATTTGTTTGCATCAAAACAAAACTTATAATACTGTTTAAGTTTTTGACTCTTTTGTTATTTCTTGCCTTCAAATATTACTGCGCAATGTAGTTTACTGTAAATGTCTATATATGTTTCATTGAAAATTTTCACGCGCCTTCGATATTTTGTGGTTTTGTTAAAAAAAAATATATAAATATATGTGTGAAATAACCAAAACAATTGTGTATTCCTAGTAAAGAACGAATTTTGCATAATTACCATAATAGTATTAGTTGGACAGTATCAAATTAAGTCATTTTGTTACAACAAAGGCCTATTGCTTTTATAAATAAGTCTGAATGATAATAAATTTTGGATATAAAATATATACAAAATGGTGTCGGTCTTTAGCAGCCCGGTGAGCCTTTAAAATGGCTAATTAATGCCGCCAGCAGTATAAATACTCACACGTGAACAATTATTAAGCCAGAGGCCAGAGAGAAGATTTTTGATGAACCACTGTAGTGCCATTGTCTATAAAGTAGATCTATATGGGTTCACCAGTATACCAGTAGACTTGATGTAGGATGAAATATTGCTATTACTTGAACGCAATTTTGGGGATCCTTGAGCAAAACCAAAAAAACCCTTTTCAGTATTTATGTACAACTTGTATCCGTTTGCCAAAAGTCTGTTGATAAAATAGCTTTCTGAACGCATGATCTCCATATGCCTGTGCGTGGCTTCTAAAAAATATAATGGTGCCGTCAACAAAAAAAAAGCATGTTAATAGCGAATATTGTGCTTTTCCTCAATATGGCCGAGAAATGGTTTTACGAATATAGTAAAATGGACCTATATACAGCCTTACGCATTACAATTACTCACGTGTATTTCAATAAAGAGCTGTTAGCTATACAACAGAACTCAGTTGATCTTTAAAAATGCAAGCATTATATTGATTCACGTTTATGCTGTTCAGCAGGTCTACGCTTTTACTAACCACTTAAAAGTGCTATTAAACAACAAAGAGAAACAACAATAGCTCAAAGCTGCATAACGGATTTACGGTGCATTATAATGACACAATTTTATGCTATTAAGCAGCATTAGGCAATATCTTACTACTTAAAAATGCTATTGTAGACCCTAAGGCACTAAAAACAACTGAAAGCTGTATAGCGGCTTTACGTGGCATTATAATGGTTCATGTATATGCTGTTAAACAGCATTAAGCATTTATTAACTACTTAAAAATGCTATTGTGAATCCAAATGCACTAAATACAGCTGAAAGCTTTATAGCTGCGTTGTGGATTGCTGCACTAAAACTAAAGGCTTTACAAAAGCATTTTGATATGCCACTATTCAAACGTTATACAGTGTAAAGCATCATAATGGTTTAAAAATGTCAATATAAAGCGTCAGGATGCTCGGTGAGCTTATATAAGAGTTTATACGGACCTTAAGTTCTACATAAGTTTACTATTCGATTGTTAAAATGCTTCCTGTGTTACTTGGGAAAGTCGTCTTCTTGTAATGGCAACTCTTTTGACAGAACAACGCATCCAAAAAGGCACTGTTCTCCATTGAGGATGGGACGTCTTTAACTAAAATACGAGGCCTACGGCCTTTTGGTTTTTCAAATCGCAAGCCAGCGGACCTAATGCAACTTTTTGATTTAAAAATCGTTATCGACACGTAACACGATGCCAGACTTCGCAGCTTTCTTGACACCTACAATTTGAAAGCCGTCACTTATAGTATGTATGTATAGCTTTGTATTTGAATAAACCTACCTTAGGTATCGTGATTTATTTTCAATATTGCACCTACCACTATTTGTCTATGCATCACCCAAAAGTCGACTGGCAGAAAATGCCTTAGTCAAAGTCAAAGTCAAATATATTTATTTGTCGGGTTTAGTAGTACGGACGTCAAAACAAATCACAAGCATGCCCCTAGCGGCAATCAAGAGCAACTACGCATTGGCGCGCTTTTATAAGCACTAGCTTGGTGCGGAATAGAGCAGTTGAGTACTGACAGCCGTAGAGCTAAGACGTCTTAGAATCAGTGTCGATCCGTAATATTAGTAAGCAAGAATGTAACTTGTGTCTATTTGAATAAACCCAGTGTATCGAATAACTTACGTGATTTCATTTGCACGATTATACCTACCGACCTGCCCACACACGATGTCTTAACCTAAGGGAATACATCCTGACTTCCCGATGGTTTGCATCTATCGGCCAGCCTTGATGCGACATATTCAACTAGGCCAATAAGCGGCACTTTAGAACAATAAACAATTAAAATTTGTAAATTTTTGATCTTTTGAAAGATGACTCGTTGTTGACAGAGTGTCCTTCAGTCTCCCGTGATAAACATCTGTTATGGTATCTAATAAACTTGTTTAGATTGTTTTTAGTTTTCTTAAAACATTGCTCGTAGCAATTGCCCCCGTACTGAAATCGTTTATGACTTGATTTTTCTCTGATTCGTTCAATAAAACGTTTTTAAATAAAACGTTTTTCCGATTCGTTCGGAACATGAGATGGCGAAAGGGTGTCGACACAGGATGCATCCCATACCAGAGGCTTAAAAGCTTCCACGGTACCTACATCATGCCATCTAGTCTCTTCCCATCGTCACGTACCAAGCCTTCAGATTATAATACCGCTGGTACGCCGGTGGTGACAAGTACTCAATTAATAACGTCCTTGATGCTGGCGTACTGTACTTTGCGGCCTGCGCTCATGCAGCAAGACAGGCCTTGGTGCTCGAGGCTGCCGACAGCTTTACCACATGGGCACCGATGTGGAGCAACATAAAGTGCACCTAACCGTAGACAGGTTGCGAGCCGAAAGCATCATCCATCATAGTGCCTTTAGTGGATGACGGAAGTGCCTGAAGCCACAAACCCCGATGTTTTAAAAAATCGTGTAACATCCAATCCTAACTATTATGAATGTAAGGCTAATAGACATTGAGCGAGTTAATCGTATGCCACCTATCGTAAAAAACAATACATTCTGCAAAGTAGCATACGACCGCGGTATATTTACGTGAATATTTTCTTGTTTCATACTATTTAGACCGACTGGTACTCAGTAGTCGGGTTTTAGTTTTTGAACTTATTTTTTATTGAAATTATTTTGGGGATTTTGCAGAGCCTGGGGGAACAAATTAACATAAATGCATACATCCATACAAACCGATCAACAAACACTTTGCGACGCCGTAGTCGGGTATAAAATTAGTTTTCATGACTTTAACGGGATATGTCTCACAAACGGTACGCGTGATAAAAATGTTATGCACCAAACTCTTCTCAATAGAATCCTTGTTCAATGATACCACACGTGATGGGGTGGGCAGAAAAAAAAAATTGTTCAGAATTCGTGCCGACAGGGCGCCATATTCAATTTAATGTGACGTCACGCCTATAACCAGCGGACAAACAAGACGAT
Source organism: Orthosia incerta (assembly GCA_948252205.1). NCBI lineage: Eukaryota > Metazoa > Arthropoda > Insecta > Lepidoptera > Noctuidae > Orthosia > Orthosia incerta. Next base: position 2,461,349 of record OX411742.1, on the reverse strand, counting down.
TCCAACAACACCTCATATGTCAAATTATGATCAGTAGTTTAGAAGTTATGAGGGAACAGATGAACATAGATACATACATACATACACATATAACCTGTTTCCTTTGCCGTAGTCGGGTAAAAACTTAAATACAAATAGGGAAAGTATGCATCACAACCGTGCAAAATGGCCATTGCTCAGCATAATTCGTGGACTGGCGTGTGAGACACAGCCACAACGGTGATTTTCAGTGATAGCCGGTGCTGTAAAAGTTGGCAGATTTTGTCGGCTACTACTTGGACAAAGTAGGGGGTCAAAAATACATACATATATGATAAGTTTTAGCATATACGAAAATTTATTTATTTATTTTGTTATATAATTGAGCTGATCGTTTACTATATTGCATAGATCCGAATTTGGTCCTGGTTTTAGGTATTTGAACTATATTGTGTTTTCTTCTCCTAGAATGTATATCCGCATTATAAGGTAAGGTTTTGTGCTTTTTTAAAATTATTTGAGTAATGTATAGTTTCCTAACTGACAATACGTCGCTAAGTTTGTAAAGGTTCTCTGTAGAATATCTCCTTTTTTTTAAATGCATTATTTTGAGCAGAGCTCGTTGAGCTCGCTCCAATTGGATGAATTTAGATTTTGCTGCCCCACCCCAAACAGGAATACAATAGATCAGTATTGATTGCGCGAGAGAAATATATATTTGTGTGAGCACATTTCGAACAGGCTTGCCGCTACGCTGTATAGACCTAGGCAGCACGTGACGCAGAGTCTTAAAGATCCAATTTAGCTTGCGGACTCTATTGGCAACTTGCTCGAGATGGGGATACCAGCACAAACTCTGATCCAGCAATACCCCCAAATACTTTGTGCTAGAAACTTTGCCGATACTAGAACACTTACAATTATCCTACTTTGTACAAGATGAAGCCGACAAAATCTGCATGGGGTGGGCAGAAAAAAAAAATTGTTCAGACTTCGTGCCGACAGGGCGCCATATTCAATTTAATGTGACGTCACGGCTATAACCAGCAGACAAACAAGACGATTCCAACAACACCTCATATGTCAAATTATGATCAGTAGTTTAGAAGTTATGAGGGAACAGATGAACATAGATACATACATACATACACATATAACCTGTTTCCTTTGTAGTCGGGTAAAAACTTAAATACAAATAGGGAAAGTATGCATCACAACCGTGCAAAATGGCCATTGCTCAGCATAATTCTGGGACTGGCGTGTGAGACACAGCCACAACGGTGATTTTCAGTGATAGCCGGTGCTGTAAAAGTTGGCAGATTTTGTCGGCTTCTACTTGGACAAAGTAGGGGGTCACATTCCCACTTTCTCCACTATCTGTGCTTGGAATCTATACATAATATATAATATTATAAAGAGGAAAGATTTTTTTGTTTGTTTGTTTGTACCGAATAGGCTCCGAAACTTCTGGACCGATATGAAAAATTCTTTCACCAATAGAAAGCTACATTATTCCTGAGTGACATAGACTATTTTTTAATCCCGAAAACGGTTCCTGTGGGGTGGTCCACGGGAGCGAAGCCGCGGGCAACAGCTAGTACTAATATATTTTGCGAGATACTGATTAAATTTGCAGTGCATCGAAACATATGCAATGGGCGTCTCCGTATTATATGACAACACAATATATCGACTGATACAGTACTCAGTATTGAGGAAACCATGGCTCTCCTCACTTATATTTTAATACTACAATTTCTGAACTACACATTTGCTAAAACCTGTGTTGTTGATAATACGCCAGAACATATCACCTGGGCGACAGAACTTTTGAAAGATCTAGCCTGTAATTACAATGCTGCCAAACCACCAAGTGACAACACAATAGTGAATATCATCTACGTTTTGAAAGGATTCCACTTTGATGACAAGGAAGAACGTATGACAATGCAAACATGGATGAACTGCAAGTGGAAAGACGAAAGACTGAAATGGGATCCCGAGAAGCATCACGGCATTAAGGAGACCGAAGTATCGAAGTTCAATATATGGACTCCATACTATGGGATAGCCAACTCGTATGACTTTGAATTTAATTATTACAGCCTTTTTTCCCGCCATAACTTAAAGAGTAATGGAGACGTCCAATACAGACAATTTCTAAATCAAGAAGCTTCGTGCAGCGTCAAATTGACAAATTGGCCATACGACGTTCAAGAATGCAATTATATATTCGAACCAGTGGAAGCGTATAGGCCTTGGCTAAGACATAATTATACAATTGACTTCAATTTCAGGGTGCTGGAAGAAAATAGCGCTGAATGGTACATTTACTCTTTTAAGCATGTGAAGGATAACAATAACAACGGTCAGGTGAAGTTGACCTTCTTCTTGATGCGTGAAGCAGTGGGATTGTCAGCGATTGTCGTTTGGCCTGCCTTCGTTCTAACTGTTCTCAGTATTTTATCATTGTGTTTGGATGTGAGACGTAAAGTACGGCTAGCTATCATCTGCCTCAGTTTGCTTGGACACTATTATTTCTTGACGGAGTTAACTTACAATATACCGAGAGAAAGTAATTTTCCACCAACTTTGTTGTTATATTATCGTGGCTCCGTGGTTTTATCTGTTATCATCATTCTTTCGACATTCTTTTTAGCTTCATTGTGTAAGTTAAAATCAACGCCGCACTATTATGTAAAACTTACCAATGATTTTATGTACGAAAATAACTATAGAACGTATTTAGTGTTTCCTCGGTGGGATTATGACGATGCTACAGTGGAAAGCAAACCAAGCAGTGAAGATTGGGTGAAGTTTGCAAATATTGTGAATAGTGTTTTCATATTTTGTATTGGTTTTGCTTATATTGGTTTGTATGGCACAATGATTCCTAAACGAACATATGTACACTATTTGAAATAAAAATATTTTATGATTTTATTATTTATTTGACTTTCCTTTTTGTGCGAAGACAGACAAAGCCGTGAAGTGCTAAATTGATAACTGATTTCTCTGAAATAAAGATTCGATAACCTTATGTACCCTCCGACTGCATAGCTTGATTTTCTTTTTGTTTACATCCTATTAGTTCGCTTCCTAAGCAGTCGGGTTTTTTTTCTTATTTACTTTTATTTTATTGGATAGACGCGCGCGCGCTCGACCGCTATCACCTGATGGTAAACGATGATGTTGTCAACGTTGTAACAAGGTTAGGCAAGCATGCTACACCGTCGACGTCGTCGTCTAGGCAGAAGTAACCTTATATTGTGCAACACAGATACTGGCAGGGAATGCCACTCCTTAGCTGTACGCATAGTGAAAGTATTTCCAAAACGTTTAGTGCGTATGGGTGGAATGTCCACCATGTACCAATGGCACATCGTCGTACTTCTTGTAATACGATCAAGAAACGGGCTAGGTGGAATTAGATCATGCAATTTCATCGCACACTCCTCGGTAAAAAAACCGACAAGCTGGGCGACGATGTTCAAGGTCCTAGAGCTTTGACTCGGTGCCTCATTGACTCGGTGAGTACATTTTAATATACTGAAACTCTATGACAATATTTTAAATGTGACGTAGGTACATACTGATCGCAATATTTCTCAAACTACCCGAGTATAAAATCAACTTTCTTTTTTAATATTAAACTTTATTTGCAATCCGTCTATTTCGCTCAGCTGCTCATGTCGTAATGGTTCACACTAATTATTATACATAAATATCGTTTATAACACACTAACATATACCTATTAACCTGTATATTTTAACACCGTAAAAACTGATTCACGTCCGTGCATTTCAACGTAAGGTTCAGTTGAAAATCAGCGTCAGGCAACTCCCAGTTGTCTGGCATTTTGCTGAACTGGACCTTTTTGGCGCAGCCACGGGGCACAATATGTGTGTAATTGTTTTTAAAATTAAGTTCCCGTTTATTTGTGTGTATCCGTGTGTGCCACATAAAACAGTTTTCTTTCTTTTCTTTTCTTTCTTTCTTTCATTGCCAATAAGATTGTTGGCCCGCTTGCGATCGACTCTATAGTGCATAAAGCTGGTATTTGGCGGCACCGCCCCAGAGATGAGAACCCTATGCAAGATCGAAGTTGCGCTTGATACAACTTAAGCAGAGCTGTTATGGCGTGAAATACCGTCTCACCTTCGCAAGCAAGGATCCCCAGCTTTTTGGCAGCTAGTTGACTCTTTGCCTCAATGTATGGGGCAAAATTGTGTCGATAATAAGGTTACGCCAAGAAGCTCAAGATGGTCCATTATTGGTACGGTTACACCTGGAAAAGATGGAGCTGGGTGAACTTGGTTCTTTTTAGCGGAGAAAAGACACGCCTGTGTTTTAGCAGCATTGAACTTGATCAGATTGGCATCACCCTATTCGGAGACTGCATGCAAGTGCGGGCTCCTGGGCTGAGGCCCAGGAGCCCGTGCCTACTCTACTAGTAACAGTGCTGTCGTCTGCATACCCAAAGGTGCCGGCCGGATTTTAGCGGTTCGTTTTCGTGCAGGAAGAATCATTTCGCTGAGAGTACCGACCTTTGAGGGACCCCGGCATTAATATTGGTCCGACAAGCAGCCATTTATAACTACTCGAATGCACCGATCCCTAAGGGAGTCTGCAATCCATTCACACAGACCACCGGGCAGACCAAATAAAGGAAGCTTACCAATAAGGCTTTCGTGCCAGACCCTGTCAAAAGTCTTCGAGACGTCGAGGGAGACGGCAAGCGCTTTCCTCATGCCTCTCAATGGCCTCACTCACCTTTACTACTTGTACCCAATGCGTTACCCAAGTAACGCATCAAAGCAGTATAACGGCTGACTTACAGCATTTCTGTATCGTTATCGCATTTTGAGTTAGTTCTATAGTAGCATTACAAACAATTATTTGGGCACAAATTATACGGCTTTAAATCCTAAATACGTTCACAAGAGTTGTTTAATTGCATTACAGGCGCATTATATAAGCATTATTGTGGTCAATGAAGTTGCCCATCGCATTAAAGAATATTATTATATATTAGCTATATTAGCAATATTATTGATAATGGATATGTTAATTGCATTACAAAAGCATTAGACTAGCATTAGAATGGAGTAAAAGAATTATTGGAGCTTTTTAAGTGTTCACAGTTAGAACTTAACTAAGCCCTACAATATTGCAAAAACATCTCTAATACCACGGTACAAATGTTATAACAAATTATCGTTGTAATTTAACTACTTTGTCTCGCAATATAATATGGACGAACAAAACTGTGGGAGTGACACCATATTTGCTTTGCATCAAAACAAAATGTATAATACTGTTAAGTTTTTGACTCTTTTGTGTTATTTCATGCCTTCAAATATTACTGCGCAAAGTAGTTTACTGTAAATGTCTATATCTGTTTCATTTAAAATTTTCACGCGCCTTCGATATTTTGTGGTTTAGTTAAAAAAAAATATAAATAGATGTGTGAAATAACCAAAACAATTGTGTATTCCTAGTATAGAACGAATTTTGCACAATTAACATAATAGTATTGTTGGACAGTTAAATTAAGTTATTTAATTACTATAAAGGTCTATTAAAATATTAAAAAAACATAAAAAAAATGGAAATAAATAAATATTTAAATATTTACAAAATGGTGTCGGTCTGTGGCAGCCCGGTGAGCCTTTATACTGGCTAATTAATGCCACCAGCAGTATAAATACTCACACGTAAACAATTGTTAAGCCAGAGACCAGAGAGAAGACTTTTTATGAACCACTGTAGTGCCATTGACTATAAAGTAGTTCTATATGGGTTCACCAGTATACTAGTAGACTTGATGTAGACTGAAATAGTGCTATTACTTGAACGCAATTTTGGGGATCCTTGAGCAAAACAAAACACCCGTTTCAGTATTTTTTTACAACTTGTATCCGTTTGCCTTGTACAGTTTGTTAATAAAATAGCTTTCTGAACGCATGATCACCATATGCCTGTGCGTGGCTTATAAAAATAACTATGGTGCCTTCAAAAAAAAAGCATGTTTATAGGCCATGTAGTGCTTTTCCTCAATATGGCCGACAAATGGTTTTACGAATTTAGTAAAATGAACCTATGTACAGCTTTACGCATTACAATAACTCACGCGTATTTGATTAAAGAGCTGCTAGCTATACAACAGAACTCAGTTGATCTTTACAAGCATTATATTGATTCACGTTATGCTGCTCAGCAGCAGCTTTTACTAACCACTTAAAAGTGCTATTAAACAACAAAGGGCACCATAAATAGCTCAAAGCTGTATAACGGATTTACAGTGCATTATAATGGCACAAGTTTATGCTATTAAGCAGCATTAGGCATTATCTTACTACTTAAAAATGCTATTGTAGACCCAAAGGCACTAAAACTAGCTGAAAGCTCTATAGCGGATTTACGTGGCATTATAATGGTTCGTATATATGCTATTAAACAGCATTAAGCATTTATTTGCTACTTAAAAATGCTATTGTAATTCAAAATGCACTTAAAACAGCTAAAAGCTTTACAGCTGCGTTGTGGTTTTCTGCACTAAAACTAAAGGCTTTACAAAAGCATTTTGATATGCCCTTATCCAAACGTTATACAGTGTAAAGCATCATAATGGTGTAATGGTTAAAAAAAGCCAATACTCGTATAAAGCGTCAGGATGCTCGGTGAGCTTATATAAGAGTTTATACGGACCTTAAGTTATACATAAGTTTACTATTCGTTTGTCAAAATGCTTCCTGTGTTACTTGGGTAGTTAACATTTTTTTCGAAATACATTTGAACATGTAAGTGTTGTTGTTACAATATACATTGTTGAAATTACCTCTAAAAACCCTTTATTATGGTACCTCCACATGGGTTTGAAAGAACAAAAATGTTATTTTTTAGGTCACTTATCTAAGAACACATTGGCGGTCAAGTCGTATCGTATATTAACTATATCAATCCGTCTAGTGGTTTGAAAGATAGGAGGTAATTAGTGAGAATGGTTGTACAACGGTTTAGGATATATAACGATTTAAAGTACTTTAAATCGTTATATATCCTAAACCGTTATTTAAAATGAAAAATGGTGAAAGGAACCTACATATGATTTTTAAATACCTATTGAATGATACCCTTTTTTTTTTGCGTGGAGAAGTGCTCATGCATACTGCACTACCACGGGGAGATAGTGCAGTTATGTGGGACTCTAACCCACTGAAACTCCACGGTGTCCTCCAGTGCCACTTATGGCGGGAACACGGGCACGCGTTAGCACTCACCGCGAACCCGCCGCGGCTGTCCGTCACCGGACCCTCCTCGGGGGAATACCCCCCATCACCGGCGCACAAGAACACACTGCACGTCGTGACCACCCCAGAGACAAAATCAGCACATGTGTGCCAGACGACCCCGTGTATGGCACCCTTGGTCCCACTGTGACGGGTCGAGGTCAATGGCCCCGCCACCTACCATTTTGCGGCCGCAGGGGATAGGAAGAGCGGCTAACGCTATACCGACACTTCTCTTCCCCTGCGACCCCACCGCGTCCGCCATCAGACGGTGGCGACCCCGTCTAGGCCGCGGAAGGTAGGGAGAGCGGCGCACCGCAATACCGGCACTCCTCTCCCGCCGCGGCCTCCAACCCTCAGCCGCGATATCGTATGGGACCCGGGAACCTCCATAAGACATCGCGGCCCGCCTCAGTTGCGATGTCGCCTGTTACCAAGCGGCACCGCAACCTACTAGTTGGCCGCTACGTCGTCGGCTTAATCGGCAAAAGCCCTGACGAGCGGCCCCTCCTCGGGTTCCTCTTCGCTTCACCGTGGGTGACCAAGCCACGGTTACTGAGCCCCCCCGCCTCGACAAAGCGGGAACCCACTGGGGGGGGGGGGGGGTGGAACGATACCCCCTACTTGACATAGTTCGGCGATTTTTTTTTCATTTCACCTATATGGCGTTTGGTGGTCGTTGTGGTGAACTTTGATTACTGTCATGTCTTTAGACACTCTCATGGTTAAGACGAATCGACTGACGTAACAATCATCAATATCGGCCCACGCGTTTGGTCTCTAAAACGCCACATATAAACAAACATACATACATAGACTGATAAACAAATTACCTTCCTTCGGTAGTCGGTTAAAAAGGGTACGACTGACGGTTCTTCGCATTTTGCATTATAGTGTGCAAGCCGCTAACTTTACAAAACAGAAATGTTATTAAAATATTGTCTAAATCATGTACATTCGATCAATATTCCTTTATTAAGGTATGATGCCGAACCACGCTGCACGCAGCAGTGCTGCCGCGATACTACTGATCCCCACACAATTTCTATAAGCTTAATATGAGATAACATTTCGAGCTAGGCAGCAATGTCGCGGCAGCAATCTAGTGTCTAATGTCTTAGTGGCAGCACTGCGGCCACAGCACTGCTGCTTGTTGCCGAGTTTAGAATCATACATTTAAACACAAAAGTTTATCGGTCATACCTCATCAACATGATGCTCCTTATCTGCAGCCCCATACACATTATATTATGTAGTTAGGTACCCAATTATCTGGCGTGATGTTCCTCTAATGTCCTAATTAATCAGAGCAAGTGCGAACGTCTTGTCTTATAATCGCTTATATCGTTACGCACTTTGATTTTAACGATAATTGATGGCGCCGGGAATTAGTAGCGATTGCGGGAATTTCTTGTTGAATGTGGAATTTGTGGGTGCTTAAATTATACGTATAGTTTGCTCTTATGTAATTAGTTGCCTATGTTACCATGGATATCTAACTCCCGGCGTGATGTGCTCAGAGAAGGTATGTAATAAAGACCATAGAAGCGGAAACGAATAGAATAGAATATACTTTATTGTACGCCATAAAAGTTACACATCTATTTTATAAAAAAAAAAAAAATTATACAGGCACAAAGGCGGTCTTATCGCTGACAGCGATATCTACCAGACAACCTTACAACAACAACAGCCAGCTCAACTATTTAAGACGACGACTAACGCCAACGACCTTGAGGGAACAAAACGCGCACTCGTATCACACCCGCGCGACCCAAAATTTTGTAGGTTTTTGTACTTTCCTTATTATTCTATTACTTTAAAAAAAAAAGGCTCAGATCAAAATGTAGATAATTAAATTGTCTTTGAGATGGTGTCGATTTCATTAAAATACGCCCAGCGGTTTTGGTGTGATTGTCGAGTTTTTGTCCGTTTTAGACTTAACTTTACAAATTAATTACACTATGTTATACGAAGAAAACTGAAAATTTGCACAAATTATTAAGAAAATAGTCTAATATAACATATATTTTTTTCAAAAAATTACGACTAGCCATTTAGAAGTGATTCTCAATTTAAAATCAGCTACTCAAGGGAATCGGCACCTTAAGCTCTAGACCAGGGGTCACCGATTACTTTTGTTCGCGGTCCGTGTTTTACAATAATGTGACTGTCGCGAACCAGTCACCCCACGCCCCCAACATCGTCACGTGTATTTGTTTTTATTTGTTAAAATTGAAATGATAAACTTAAACTTGTGGAAATATAGATACAATATCAATTAAGACTTTGATGAAATGATTCGTCCATTGTCAAATCGACGGCACTAACGGCAGTTAAGAAAAATCGCGACATAAATTATTAGATCAAGTAACTCAATATAATCATGTATTGTACTGTTTACTGGTTGACAAAATACGTCGTCGGTCCGTGTCCAGACCGCGTTTCGCCATTTGATGACCTCTGAGGCCCTAGACGTGACATTCTATCAACAAAAGCGTGGCAATAGCGATTGGAAAAAGCCAAAAATGTATGGGAATGTCAAAGACTATCGAAATCTCACGTGACCAATCCTGGCATTTTGACCATTGATATCGCTGACATCGAATGACTCGTGTGCATCATTTTATATCAGCGATAGCAATTGACAAAACGTCAACATGTAAGGGATAAATCACGTCACAAATTAATAGCGCTTGTCAAACCCATTTTTTTTTTACTTTTGAGAGAAAGCTATTTGCAAAAAATCTTTTCTAGAGAATCTTGACCTCGACGGAAGCGGAGTTTAACGGAGGGGTAGGAGCAAAAAGTGTTTGAATGACTTTTAATGGGTTAAATACAACTGAAAATTATTGGTTTGTCCTACGTGCCCTGGTCCCTTCCTTTTGGGGCAACTGCTGGATTATGACTCACGGGATACCCTTGGCCCAGCGGTAGCCACGTAATTGATAGTTAGTATCTCTATACTGTCTTTACAAAGCCTTTGCTTCAACTCTACTACGCCGTATAACCAGAATAATCGACGATAATCAAGCGGTAGAGCAAGCAGGGTTTATGAAAAATCGATCAACGGTGGACCACATACACACTCTCAAGATGATCATTGAAAAATACAACGAATATGGTAAGCCACTCTACATAAGTTTTATTGATTATTCATAGGCATTCGACTCTATTTCGCACAACTCGATGTGGAGGGCGCTGGCCGAACAAGGGCTGAACGAAGGCTACATAAATATAATCAGAGAAATATACAGAAACAGTAAAGCTAGAATTAAACTTGAATCTTACGTACCAACCTTCAATATAAAACGTGGTGTGAGACAGGGCGACCCGCTCTCACCTAAGATCTTTATAGCAGTCTTAGAACAAATATTTAGAGCACTGGACTGGGATAGAGTTGGCCTCAAAATACATGGACAGTATCTATCACACCTTAGATTTGCAGACGACCTGGTGCTACTGTCTGAGGACCCTGAAGAGCTTCAATATATGCTACAATCACTGAATGAACACAGTAAGATAGTAGGGCTTGAAGTAAACCAAAGTAAAACAAAAGTCATGACAAATAGAGAAAAAACAACTGTTACCATGAACGGGGTACCCTTAGAATGGGTCGACGAGTACATATATTTGGGACATTTAATATCTGTAAAAGACTGCTCAAAGAGAGAAATAACCCGCAGAATAAAGAATACCTGGAACAAATATTGGTCGATGAAAGAAATATTTAAAAGCGAACTGCCTACCAAAATAAAGACAAAAGCTATGGAAATCTGCCTCATGCCATGCCTCACATATGCATGCCAAACATGGTCCTTAACAAAAGAATCACTGGAAAAGGTAAGAGTATGCCAGAGAGCTATAGAAAGGAGCTACATGGGATTAAAACTAAAAGATAAAGTTAAAAACACGCTAATTAGAGAGAAAACCAATGCTAAGGACGTAGTTAAGGAAGCTCTCAAGCTTAAATGGAAATGGTCAGGACACATACAAAGACTAAATGACGACAGATGGGCAAAAATAACTACAAACTGGTACCCGATATACAAGAAACGTCGCCGAGGTAGACCATGCAAGAGGTGGAACGATGATATAGCCACCGTAGCAGGAAAAACATGGAGCAGGCTGGCTAGAGATAGAGAGAGATGGAGATCAATGGAGGAGGCTTTTACCGCTATAGGCGGTCCTTACATCTAAATCCTACAATTAATTAATGTTTATACAATTCTTAATTACTGAAATATTTAAATTATTAATTTTGCATGGTAAAATAAATTTAATTGGTACTTATCTGATTCTAAATTATAATGGAACTATTTAAATCTTTAAGACATTTCTAAATTAGAAAAATAAAAATAACAAAAATAAAAAATATGCATGAATAAACAAATACAATTATGAAATAATTGTAATTGAACTTGTTTAAAATTATAAATTTAATGTATTGTTTAATTTGCATGAAGAATTAAAATACATGTAGATTTCAATGTAATGTTGTAAGGAATCAATAAAGCTATTTTTATTTTATTTTATTTTATTTTATCTCTATACTACCTCACCCACATACACCTCACATACACACCTCACACTCTTGTGAAAACCAGAGTCTTTAAAAAAATGGTTCTCGCATGAATAGGTAGCAAATGAAACGTAAACGAAGAAATGGGAGTATGTAAGGATCGTAGGAAGTGACGTTCTCCATTTTCTGTCTACCCTCTTAGGAAAAAAGCGTGAGCTTATGAATGAATCAGAGCTGTTACTTTACTACTAAAAACCACAATTAGGACGAAAATAGCGTGACATTAAAATTAATAAAAAGGTCACGTAACTACACAAAAACTTGTCAAAACTCTTCCATTTAGATTAGTTTTGACTACTCGTACGCCATTCTAGTTTTACGAGTCCCGCAGGAAGAGATAGTGGCCATTACACTACCCTTCAGGCCGCGCAAGGACAGTGAATTAACCTACCGTACTATCACTGTAACACGCTGGTTTCATCATCAATACATATAATAAATCTGTAGAAAATAATTTTTGTACATCGAAAAAATTTCCAAAAAAAATAGCCAGGGTGTTAAAGGATAACCAACAGAACCCATTTCCAGCATTTTTGTAATTTTTGTCTGTCTGTTTATTTGTGCACGCATCACGTGAAATGTACAAAACCAATGTAGATAACTTTTATACATAAAAATTGTGCGTAACTTGAAGAATTACTTAGTTTTTGTTTCATCGCAATCGGTTCACTCTATCAAAAGTTAGATGAATTTAAAATGTTCAAGAAGTAAAATTATCACAGCACACGCAATCCAGTTACTCGGACAGTTGAACTTGCTATTCGATAGATGGCGTTGTGCATTTAAAGTCATATTCTGAATCGCGGTGTTAAGATTCTACGCGAAATAATGACACTAGAAAAAAAAGTATGTAATATGTAAAAAAAAAAAAAAGTCATGTAGGGTAGGCAAGCAGGTAAGTACTAAGTAGGGTAGGGTGTGCAGATGACGGGAGCGAAGCCGCGGGCAAAGCTAGTTATGAATAAGAGGTTTAAAAAAACCGGCCAAGTGGACTTCATTTAGGGATCCTTACTAAACCGCAAAATCAAGTTGGTTGTAATAGGATAAATGAGGGAATTTCAAATAAAATATGTAATTTATCAATATATTGGTATTTGTTAGTAAAATATACGTAATAATAAACATTGTCATCAAATTTGAAGTTCATCAGTCGTCAGTAAATGAAGGTCCATGTAAAGTTAAAAATCTTCGGAACAAAATTTAAAAAAAAAAGCCGGCCAAGTACGTTTTATTATTCCGTTTTTAGTATTTGTTGTTATAGCGGCAACAGAAATACATCATCTGTGAAAATTGCAACTGTCTAGCTATCGCCGTTCATGAGATACAGCCTGGTGACAGACGGACAGACGGACCGCGGAGTCTTAGTAATAGGGTCCCGTTTTTACCCTTTGGGTACGGAACCCTAAAAAAGCTGAATTTAGTGGCTTCGGATTCCTTTGTTTTCCAATATTTTTTTGTACTAAAATACAGTATTTATCTACTCAACAAGCTCCTAACAACGCCACTCAATGGGGTAGGTAAACATTATTTTTTGGCAACCCCCTTTTTCTGTATGGGAGACATTCAAACTTAAAAACATTGAAAAATATTTTTTGACAATTCACAAGGCTTTGGGTCAACAAGATGCTTTTACTTTAAAAAATGAAAACTATAGCTGCAATCGTTTGGCTGTAAAATCTGTGTGACAGATGAAAGACAGACAGCTGGACAGACGGACAGACAAGCAGACACGTGTGTGACAGCAATAGGGTTCCGTTTGGACCCTTCGGGTACGAAACCCTGAAAAGAAAATCCGTACCCGCTCGATGCCAAAATATCAATATAAAACCTCTTTTTGAACAGTTTTGTTTGCAAAATATTATTTGATTTACAAATGTTTTTATTAAGGTTACACTAGTCGAAAATTCTTCCATATAAACGTAGTCTAGGGATTATTCCACTATTTGACGATGTACGTTCAAAATAAAAATTGATATCAATTTGTCTCATCATTATCTAGCCCTGTATGGAAGCAAAAAAGAAAAAAAAAAAAAAAATTTGAAAGTTATGAGAGTCGAAAGTTTTGACACAAATTTTAACGTATTTTTGGGCGCAAATAAATACCATAAGAAGACGGCAAATTGCAAAACAGCCTCCATAATGGGATAGATTAGTAGTTCAACAATGCAAATAATTTTATTTTGAACAGATAGATTTAGTCGTTTTTTCATGATATCTAGACTGCCAAAGGTCTGTTTATAAAATATCGTGCGCTCGGTTTCGTCCTAAATCATTATCCATTTCGCTACAAATTTTCAAAAGTGTGTACTCGTACGCGAACTAGCTTCCTACTGCTCATCACAGCATCTATCTCTTCCGCACGTGTTGTCGGTTGATATAAAATGCATTTTAACCCCGCGCACAAAATAGTTCGTGCCGTTGACTAGTGTACCCTTAAAAATCCAAGTCATTTTGTAGGATTTTCCAAAAGTGGCGAAAAAGTATCGTATTGTTAATTATTTTTTTAATGCAAAACTATTAGTTACACGAAAAAATCTTGTTTCAAAAATAATGTACATGAATCAGTTTTTTTATTTTTTTTTTCAAACCTTTTAACCTAGCCGTTACTAAGGAGTATGCTTTAGAAAGTAACCGTTTTAAGGCACTAAAGCGGTTGTAGGCCCTTAACCTCCGTTGCTGGAATCTGCTGGATGCGAGACGCACGGACCCGGTCAATGTGGCGACACTTGGGGGAGGCCTATGTCCAGCAGTGGCCGTCTTTTGGCTGAAATAATGATAATGATAGGAACTTATTATTGCTAATGTGAATACTTTTACACCCAGTGTCTGAGTTGATAACTTCTACTTTTATGCTAAAGTTGGTAATTTTTTCTCAAACTTCAAATTCTTAATTCATATCTGAGTTTTAGTCTTTATTTTCTTTATCATTCACAGTCGGATTTCGGCCACTAGTTGGCCGTATAGCCCCCTCTTTTATCTGCGAATTCTCTACTCCAGTGACAAACCAATCGAGGTTCTACCAGTTTTTTGGTTTAAGGTGCTTACTAGCTTCTGCCAGCGGCTTCCCTCGCGTGGAAAATGTTCACCTATCCCAAGGGAACATTACACCGGCATGAAAAGTAGCCCAGTGTTATTCCTAACTATAATCGACATCTGTGCCAAATTTCATCTAGATCCATTCAACCGTTCTGGTGTGATTGAATAACAAACATCCATTCATCCAAACTTTCGCATTTAAAATATTAGTTAGATTAGAACCTATTACCAATTTCAATTACTTCGTTCTGAATTCCAAAAATAAATAAATCATCCAAATTATTAATTCAAATATTCTATTTTTTCACACAAATACTATGTAAGCTAAAAAGTTTTTCCATTTTTTTATTCAGTTGAAAACACCCCATAATCACTGACCGACACCGAAAAAAGCCGTCATAATAATTATCATTACTTTTTACAGCACACTATTAATCTCTGCCGGTCCCTAAAGAGATACGTGGCGTGAACCGTGAAATTAATTAGTAAACTCAGTGCCATCACAGCGTATGTTTTATTCACTATGTTTTTAATTCAAAAGTTAATTATCAGAGTCGCAGGGGAGCGTGCGTGGTGAAAATTTCGCAAAGGGAAGTATCATTTATTTATGGTTTTCGGAAACGATTTACGACGCGAGGAGCTCGTGGCTAAGGAGTAGTAACAACCGCACGGTTAAGCAACTCTTGCCGAGGTCGATCCGTGGATGGGTGAAAGCAAGTTTAACCGTTAGTCCCGGCTGTTATTTGAAGGTCCTTGACCGTCGTTACGCCACTAAATATGCCAAAAATCTTGGAAGCGGTATAGTGCTTCCTTGCTACTGTGCTGTGGAAGTCAGATTAGCAGTCGCTCCGTGTATTAAACTGGTACTCAGCTGCATCTGGTTAGACCAGAAGTCGACCCCATAGTCTGGCGCCCATGTGCTGGTTTGGTCCCTGGCTTGCTATGTGTTCTGGTGCACTGTTGATGGGGGATACTACCCAGAGGAGATCCGGCGACGGACAGTCAAGGTGGGTTCACGGATGCGTGCTAACGCGTGCCCGTGATTTCGCCATAAGTGGCACAAGAAGACAACGTGGGTTGGAGTAGTATGCATGAGCATTTCTCCAAGAAAAAAGAAAGAAGTCGTCCCCAATGTAGTTGGAAAAAGGCTAGGCATATTGATTTATCAAAGAGTTGCTCGTGGGTTGTAGGTGGTTTGCAACATTGAGGTCACCCATCAGACTGCCGAAACAATGGAGTTCGCAATTATAACAAAAGTCAAAGGTCAAAGATTTTGCTAATTTTCACTGAATCCCTCGACAGAAAGTATCCTCGTGCAGGATCCAGTGTCACGTTTCAGTGTTGCTACACTTTTTATGATACAAACAAAACTTATTATTTTTATTTATTACACTATCCATCGCGCATTGCGTGGCTTCACAATTTAAAGCATTACAGGAAGAATCCGAAGGGTACTCTTTGAAAATAAACAAGGAAATTTATTACAATAAAACAATTATCCTTCCACAAAAGCATTAAAGGAAAACAACTAAATTAAAACATTCAGAACCACCATCAAAGAAACAGCGCAAACATGAAAGGGGTACAAAGATGCCGGCGAAAAATTCAGCATGGCTGGCGTATTAGGCGCCATTAATATTCTTGTAAAAGTTGACGTGACGTCAAATATTCTATGATTAACGACCAAGTATTGTTTGGTGACCTTATTGTCCTATGCTACAAAAGGTTTGAACTAAAACCGCGGACAAGAGAATTTTTTCGGTGGTTTTTTTAATATCTCCGTTGAAATCCCGTCGCGTGTCACTTTTAGGCAGCAAAATGGGAAAGATATAAGCAAATATTTTTCAGTACGTGGCCACTAGGTGTGGGGCTCGTTGTGTACATAGTAATCACTATTTTTACTTTCCTTGTGAGTTTATAAAGAATGAATTGAATGTTGAACCACGCTTGCAGTGTTTTTCTGCATAGGAAAACTACAAAAAACTTCCAGTGTGCAGTATTTTGAGATATAATTCATAATTCATTTAATCATTTGTTAACATAAGTACAAAAAATAGATGGTATAAAAATTACAAGCGCGCTAATTTATGCCAGAAGGCGTACAAATATTCATAGCTTACATTGACATTAAAATTTATATAATAATTATTGGATTGCAATAGATTCTTGAAAAAAACACAAAACAAATAAAAATATGTTACAAAATGTCAAAAGCAGAAATAAAAAATAATTTCAATAAAAAAAAAAAGTATATTTATCAATTACGAAAAAAAATATAATAATACAAAAATGTCACGTGCAATGTTAAAGAAAAAATAAAAATATATAACTACATACTCGTAAACACCTGCTGTGAATTCGTAAACTTAAGTACCTATTAATGTTTGGGAAAATTCTATTCAGTGTTCGGTACCTAATATATGTATACAGTACACGTACTCAAAAAATACTCAGTCGGGAAGATTTGAATTAAGATATGCATCGTACCTCCTGTCTGCCATTCCTTCAAAGATAGAGGGCTCATTGCCAACTATTATCATCATCATTTATGTCGGAAGACGCCACACTGATCGGCTCTGTGCCTTTCGCATTCATCGGATCCCCGCAACCGTAACTCTATTTATTCAGACAAACAAAAGAACTGTAGTAACTATTATATAAACTTATCACACTAAAACTCAAAAAAAAAACAAAATCAAATAGTTAATTACTAATAAACCTTGGTACTTTTGATTTGTCAAAAAAAAAGATAAATCTCTATAAAGAAGAACGTGCAAGAAACTCCACGGACACTCTTTTCCATCAATAAGTTTCAATTACAAGTATTTGGTTACATCATTCTTGTTGGAAAATTACACATAAATGTGAGAACGATGTAAAAAGACGTGCACGTAAAAGCGTCTAGATTAAAATATAAAAAAAAACTCTTGTATTTAAAGAAAAAAGGATATATTGCCAATTGACGCATGTTACAACATAAACTAAACACAAACGAAACCAACCCACGAATTTAACCTGTGTACCTGCTTATTATGTATAACCTGGATCTAAAAATTAAAATTTTCTGAGTCTCCGCTATTGCTAAGGCTCAACGTGGTCATGCCCTTGATAAAAGCTATCTTGGTGCCACAAATAGCCTCCAATGCTAACACTGCATTCGTTCGCGTTATCTACTAAACCGAATTTATCTCTCCACCCCAAAATTTTAACATTTTATGGCAAATTGAAAATTAAATCAGATTATCGTTGTTATTTTACCATGAGATTTTATGTGAAAAGATTAGCGAGCAAAATAATAACAGTAATTTTAAGTAGTTCAGAAACTTTTGGCCCTGAATGCAGAGATTGTGATGCTTTCAAGGTTAAGCTAGGTTTTCAGCGTTTACAGTAAGGACTATCCCCTGTACCTATTCATTTTCTTAAATTGACTCAAACAAACAGTTATCGTTTGCTAATTATTGCCATTAGCCGAGGATTATTCCATTTTTATGACGAATAAATGCCATACAGCATACCGCGTTTTTACTTTGAAACAAAAAGTTCGCTTTTTTCGTCTTTTGGTTGTCTGAATAAACAAACAAGGATTTCCTATCATGTAAACCTACCTAAGCAATTCAATTCCCTGCGGCAACCAATAAACTAACTCTCGAATACCAAGGATCAAGTCACCACTTCCCAGAATCAAGGTGCAACTTAAACGAGCTCAAACTATCTCAGACACATTTCGCGGTACTCTGCCTGCTTTCAAAGGGCACAAGACAAACATGTAGAAATTATTCCCCAAACAAGTTTGAACAGTCTTACGGCAAGGAACTAAACTGGCAACTCGTAACGTTCGTGTAAAATATGAGAGTGACGTGGGACGACATAGATATACGGATGAAGGAAAGGGTAAGGGAACTAGTCTTATTTTGTGACACAGAAAGGTTAGATCTAATGGTGAAGGACGCTCTACTAAAAGCGACAATTTACGCGGTGTGGCAGCGGAATGAAAGTTGCCGAAAATCGAGTCGAATGCTATGCGATTGGAGACGCCTATGTACAGCAGTGAACTGCTGTAGGCTAAATATCGAATATCAGAGAGGATTAACATGAAACACGTAAGCAATAGAGGACCTCGTGAAAGGCCTAGAATTTTTTGGATACCTAAAGCCAACCATTTTATTTTTGCTCTAATTTTTTTAACCCTGCAGTGATCATTATGGTGCACACTACACAGATTTTGCACAGACTTGACATATATACATTGACACCGACATTTGTCTGTACACTGTTTTGCATAGACAACATTCTATAGAAATTAATTAAAGTAAGTGTAAAAGTCTGTGTATTGTGGATGCACCATTGTGTGATGTGGCCAATTAAAATTAAGTACCTATTGGGTACTAAGTTTAATTGGCTCTTGGATTTAGTTTTTCATATTCTGGATCCAAGCAAGTAGGTACACTGATGTAGCAATAGCTCTGCAATGCAGTCTTTTTGATATTAACCATTTTTTGTAAAGATCAAAAAGACTGCTATTGTAGGGCTTTATTATTCCTGCGATGTTTGTCTCAAAACCTTAAAAATCCTTAGAACCATCTAGAAAAACAGCATCCGTGTACCACCGAACAAGTTTGCATACTTAGCTTGCAGATTTCACGCTCAACCGGCGAAACGAACGGTAACCGCCGTACTTAGCCGCTGTGCCGGTTGTCCTGCAACTTGTACTACAACTTGCACAAGCTTGCAATACTTGCAACGTTTAGGTAATTAAGATGCGAGGTCCGGGTAATTAAATTGTTTTCCGTTTTAACTCTTGCTTGCGTAGCAACTTTGTGGTCCGTTTAATCTGATTTATCTTGTTTGCCGGTTTTGTTTTTGGCAAATACGTAATTAGTGATATTTTTGGAAACCCTTTTTACAGATTGGTTTGAGTATAGTTACTGTATACAAAATACATGGGTTCTTTGAATGGCACCAGTAATGTCATTAATAAAATTCTGCCCAAAAAGGAAAAAGACCGCACTAAGTGATATCATAATAATTTACACGAAGACTTTTATCACAAGGAACGGTGCTCCATCAAATATAATGACCGCAGTGATCACCCAAAAATCCATCAAAACATTTTTATTGGGAGCCATCAATTTTGTTTTTACAACGAACCACGATGTCTTTTACAAATAAGACCTATTTGTTATCGTCTTTTGCCACAATTGGTTCAAACTTGAGAGAAATGCTGGCCATTTGATTGAGACAGAAACCGTTGAATTCAAGATGGCGTTTGATAAATTGAACCATTAAAATATGCTCTATTATGATCTTAAGACGTTTCCGGGTTGAATTCTGGGATTAGGAATTAATTGGACGAAGTAACAGTTTCAAATTGAATGGGTTCTTTGATCTGTGACGATTATCTAACACTTCTCTCGCTGGTAAATTCCTTTGAGAAGAATTTTTCAATTTGAAATCAGTTTATCGTGGTGTGAATTTGCAAAGGGTAATCTTTTTGTGTAGATCGTAAGGTGTTTAGACAGATTAATTGGTGATTTATCTTGCTTTTATAATAAGATCGACACGAGACACGGATTTGTATCGTGTCGATGATGGTTTTTAATTCGTTGTCAACATTTCAGGGGGTGGAAAGCACTCATAAACAACTTTTAGAAAAAAAATAAAAACCGGTCAAGTGCGTGTTGGGCCACGCGCAGTAATAGGGTTACGAAGTTGCATAATAATGCGGACTAAGAAGGAGGTTTTGTTGATGTTACATAAACATTAAAACGGTTTCAGCGGCACACAACGTCTAAAAACGGTCCCTCATAGGTGATGTTTTTTTTTTTATTCTTATGTATTTATTTCTAATCTACGGTATTCACTATTTCGTTCTGGAAAGTTTTACGCAACTCAATTAGTGATGTAGTCGGGTCGAATATTGACTTTATAGATGGATATCGACAAAAGAAAATAAGTAATTTGCTTGGAAATCGAATCTAATTTGACTTTAGATTACAAAACGTCGAAAATACTTCTACACTAACACAAAAAAGACTCCCTCACGCGCATGCGCCGTATGGACTACGGACCGGTACTGCTAACAACTCCAGCCACTCCAATGCGTTATTCGAGCTTAAACATTATTAATTTAGAAATCATTATTATTAAGGATGTTATGATTTTATTTTTGTATATTTTTACATGGTTCATAAGCATAAATTTACTATCTGTTTTACACAGCTATCAACGTTATTTAAGTAATTTTTCAATGGCTTTTGTACAAAACTTTTTACTGTTTCAAGTACATTTTATAAGTTGGTAAACTATTAATCGCAAACTTGTAAAGCCTACTTATCCGTGATAGTTTTCCTTTTAATTTCGTTACATTTACTCGTGCCGTGAATTTTTTCACATAGCTAAGAGCAATCATTTCTCTGGCAGGGGGGGGGGACACTTGACTCTAACATAAATTTGCAATTTAAAGCTTAATTTAACGCGGTCTCTGAATCGAAAAATGGTTTTAACAAACCCATAATATTTTTGAATGGCCTATCCAACAATTCCCTACACCATGGGACAGATAAAAAAAAATACATCCCCACTTTACGTCTATGGGAGGAAACCGAAAAAAAAAATTATTTTCATGATTTTATTTTACCACTTTGTCGGAATTATTAATATGTATATCCATGCCAAATTATAGCTTTCTAGTACTTAGATTCTCTGAGCTAAGCTGCGGACGGCTAGACGGACAGAGCGAAACGACGTCCTTGTTGACTTCGGAACCCTAAAAACCTCAGAAATATAAAAAAAATATCGGGACATTTATGTTCGCATATATCGACAAAATGTAGGAATTAGCTGATTATTTTATCGCGATGCCAGGGTTTGTCTCATAGTGAATATTATCAACGTCATTTACGATCCAATCACAGTATTGTCACCCAGCCCAAATGTTTTTAACTCGAGGAATTGGTTGATTTCCTCTAATTGAACACCACCAACAGCGCTCAACTAGGATAAACTATCAAAAACATAAAACTAACTACTGGAAGCAAGAAAAAAATACGCAAAAAGAAAGAGTTCCGTACCAAAGAAAAAGCGCGCTATGGCCGTTAATGAGCACTCCGTGTAAACTAACAACGCTCATTGTTTAAAAGGAGTTTGCATTTTTAAAATATCTCAGAAGAAAGCATAAAATTAGCTGGACTATTTAAAATGCCGCGCGACGACGGGAGGCGACATAAAGAGACTGAAAATGAAAAAAAAAACGTTATTACTGTACTCAAGGGAGGTAGCAGCGAATGCTAGATGGTGCAAGAAGGTGTTATCCTACTCCTATTATAAACGCAAAAGTTTTTGAGGAAGGACGGATAGATATTTGTTTCTAGTTTACACAAAAACTACTGAATGTTTTTCTTTTCATGAGATTTTACAGTAATATTGCTTGTAATATCATCATAGAATTTTCAATTGACGACGTCAAGTGATAAAAAGTCAATGTGGTAACGCTTGGGGGAGGCCTATGTCCAGCAGTGGACGTCTTTCGACTGATATGATGATAATGATGATGAATACATAAGCTATAATTTATAAAGGTATAGTGCAATTTGGCCAAAAAATGTTCCAATATCACGTGGGCGGAGCCATAGGCGGCAGCTTATAAATACAATATAAACTAGCTGTGCCCGCGGCTTCGCGCCCGTCTACTGACTGCCTACCCTACCCACCCTACTTACCTTCCTGCCTACCCTATTACCTTCCAGCCTACCATACCTACCTATAAATTTTTTCTAGGGTCATTCTTTCAATCGCGAATCTTAACACTGCTATTCAGAAAATGACTTCAAACGCCACCTATCGAATTTAGAGTTCAACTGTCACACTTTAAATTCATCTTACTTTTGATAGATTGAACCGATTGCGATGAAACAAAAACTACAATTTTATGTATAAAAGTTATCTACATTGGTTTCGTACATTTTATGTGATGCGTGCACAAATAAAAATACAAACAGATAAACCGACAGCCCATTTCCAGAATTTTTACATCCTAGCATTTTTTTTAGGAAATATTTTCGATGTACAAAACTACAGATTTATTATATGTATAATGGCTTTTTTCTGTGGTTACATTCCATACATGTATTAAAACACTAGCTGTTGCCCGCGGCTTCGCCCCCGTGGACCACCCCACAGGACCCATTTTCGGGATTAAAAATAGCCTATGTCACTCAAGAATAATGTAGCTTTCTATTGGTGAAAGAATTTTTCAAATCGGTCCAGTAGTTTCGGAGCCTAGTCGGTACAAATAAACAAACAAATAAAAAAATCTTTCCTCTTTATAATATTAGTATAGATTCCGCAATAAAATTTCTAAATAATAGTGAATAATAGTGATAGCCTTTGAGTGGTTTAGAAGAAATAAGCAAAGCTATCGTTTTTATCTTATTTAGTGATATGACCAGGTCTGAGCACCTAGGTAAGTCACAAAACTTCTGCCTTGGGGTTTGTCAAAGAACAATGGATAGTTCTTGGCGAAAACGAGCTGACAGGATAAGAAAAGCCACGCTGCGCTCTAGAACGGGGATCATAGACGTAGGAGTAAAGGCTGCCAGGCTAAAAAAGGGTTAGGCGGATCACGCTAGCCGTATAAGCAGAGACCGTTGGGCCATAGTCTCCTCAAATTGGGTGCCTGAAGATGGACGGCGCCGCCAAAGCCGGCCAGGAAAGACCTAAAAGCCCACTGCAGAGGCTGGTCCGAGGTGGCTGAGGAAAATAATATTTGGAAGGATTTGGGAGAGGCATTTGCGGCTGGTACTGGTACTTACATCCTTTCTAAAGGCGAATTGAATGAGTAAAAAAGGAAAAGTTTGAGATTTTGCCGACTTTTAGAATAATGTGCATAAATATGCAGCAGGGGTCGCAATCGAGTAAATAAGGCTGACAATAAGTTAAAAAATACCACATATTGGTTTAAACTAAAAGTTAATAAAATTGCAATCATAAGTCTCAAATTGACTAGACAACAAACAAGTCGATGAATGTTTCGTGGAATCGTTAATTTACACTTGTTAACGGCCAGATACTAAACTAATCCCAAAAACGGGTTCGTGATTATACCAATTTTGGACCACGCTCTGTCTCCATCCAGTAATCCTAAAGCAAAGTTAGTTCCAGCAGTAAAAGTTTTCCGAGAGGCTTTTTAAGCATTCTTCTCCATCCCCAGGAGAGTGGATGCAGAAAGTTAACACTTGCAATTTTAGACTCGCTTCAGAAACTCACAAGTTTTTGGTAACTACAATTCAGTTTTTCGGAGTTTTAGCGACTTTTTGTACCTTTTCCAAGAATTACCCGAATTTTCGGCGACATGGTGACCTGATTCAATTGTTTTCTTTTTCGGAAAAGCTTTTACTTAATTTAATGTCATTTTCGGCTGCTGTTTGTAAAGAACTAGGTAAGAATCCGATATTGAGTATTTTTTTACTAGTTACTAGTATTTTCTTACCCGGAGCGACTCGGTAGGTACATAATACATGGTCATCCATCTACGAACCGACCTCGTCCAGCGTTGCATTGCCTTATAAATTTACCCTTGCAGATTTTACTTATATATATATTTTTTTATTATAGATACGCTCGCGCTTGACCACTATCTCACCTGATGGTAAGCGATGATGTGGTCGACAGTGTAACACGCTTGCCTAGAAGTAACCTATTCACTCTTGACTCAAAGACCCCGACGTTGTAGCTATCTGGAAACAGAATCCGGCAGGGAATTCCACTCCTTAGCTGTACGCATAATGAAAGTATTTCCAAAACGTTTAATGCGTATGGGTGGGATGTCCACCATGTACCGATGCGCATGGCCGTACGTCTTGTAGTCCGATGATGAAACGGGCTAGGCGGAATTAGATCATGCAATTCCATCGCACACTCCCCGAAATGCAACCGATAAAAAATGACAAGCTGGCAACTCGATGACGATGTTCAAGGCTTTGGAGCTTTGACTCGACCAGTGACTCATTACCGATGAGCCTCTTGGCCCGTTTTTCGATCGACTCTAGTGCATCAAGCTGGTATTTAGCAGATCCGTCCCAGAGATGATAACAGTATTCCATGCAAGATCGATCTTGCGCTTGATACAACTTAAGCAGCTGCTCTGGCGTGAAGTACCGTCTCACCTTCGCAAGGATCCCCAACTTTTTGCCAGCCAGTTGAGCCTTTGCCTCAGTCAGTATTTTTTTATAAAGAAATTATCCTTTGATAGCAGCTGGTTGAGTGTTCTATTGGAAAGGGTTATGGTGATGTTTTTAGATTCCTTTACAATCATAAAATAACATCATGCCTGTTTTCCTCAAAGGTTTAAGCAAAGGTACCTAGTGAACACAATTCGTAACCAGTCATCTTCAGGTCCAGTTGAAAACCAGCGTCAGGCACTAGTTGTCTGGTATTTTTGCTGAACTGGGCCATTATGGCGCAGCCGTGAGGCACACTTTCCTGCTAACTTCTTACTTACAGACTTTACACTTTTTTTATTTGTATTTTATCTGATGTATATTATAATGAATCTAGTACCTATATTGTGTTTCTTTTAGTCTGTGCTAAATAAATTTATTTTCCCTTTAAGTCCCTTATTGTAATAGGATTGTAGCCTATTGCCATCTAGCGGAGAAGAATCCAAACTCTAAGCTGCTACTAAGAAATTCAGTTGGAGAAACATAATAACAATTTGCACTACTCGGCAATCAAAACCAGGACCTCATCCGCAGCAGAAGCGTTTGACCACTAGATAAATCAAACGCAGAAATTCGCCACGGGAAACTGAAAAAGCCTACCTATATATAAACATTATATATAAACATGACCTCACGCAATATATTTGCGTGAGGTCATGTTTATTATTTTTCTATTAACGTAAATAATAACGTGATCAAATTCTAAAGTATGGTTAAAAGAAAATATTTAGGAAAATTTTATTCATGACGTAAAATTATAACTTGTAAAAATTGGTAGCCTTGATTCCGTAACATCAACAAATTGGGCTCATTATCATAATTCCTGTTCGTAAATAGTGAGGTTATGAAATCATAAGATAGTCGTAAGCGGCATATTTTCGGCAAGGCATATTTATTATTAAATCCAGCGTTTATGATTAAAAATGCTTTTTCAAAAAAGTGTCACTTAGGACAAGTCGGCGTAAGGCTATTATCGTAAAGAAACTGAAAAATATTACTAGATACCACGCAGCAGTAATACCATGTAATCATACATTGAATCCTCTGTACTAAAAATATCAACAATAACATCAACAACTAAAGTTGGCTCACTTTGATTGAAAGGCGTAGCTCTAAATGAAATAAACGGCCGAAATTTAAGGCTTCATTTTAAATCTGACTTCCCAAAAAGGAGGCGGTTTTATGTTCAAATATGTGTTTTTTTTAAGTGTAATCTTCTTTAGGGTGGTCGCCTACGGTGACTTTTTGCAGCGATAGAGACGGGATACAGTAGTCGCTAAGCTGTCGCATATACCTACCATCGCCTACGTAATTACGATTCTACATCGCGACTAACGCAATACAACATTGATACAGACGCTTTGGCATTGATACAATCACGCGTATGCATCGATGCAGACGCGATGCTGAATCGATACCGTCGTGATTCGACACGCTGCGCTGTAGTGATGACCTGTAAATGACTGTGGACGCTACAGTTGTAATGGATGGACTCGGTCGAGATGACATTGGTTGCGTTGTCTTTGTTGCTGCTTTTAAGTCGACGACTAACGCCAACGACAAAACGCGCACTCGTTTCACACTCGCGCGACCCAATATTTAGTAGTTTTTTGTACTTTTCTTATTATTCTATGACTTTAAAAAAAAAAGCTTCAGATCAAAATGTAGATAATTAAATTGTCTTTGAAATGGTGTCAATTTCATTACATTACGCTCAGCGGTTTTGGTGTGGTTGTCGTGTTTTTGTCTGTTTTAGACATAACTTTACAAATTAATTGCACTATGTTATACAAATAAAACTCAAAATTTGCTTAAATCAAATTATTAAGAAAATAGTCTAATATAACATATATATTTTTCAAAGAATTACGAAGAGCCATTTAGACGTGATTCTCATTTTAAAATCAGCTACTCAAGGGAATCGGCGCCTTAAAGAAGCAGCCAAAACGTAAGCGTGGTCGACGTAAATATTGTGTCATCATTCATCATCATTTCAGCCGAAAAACGGCCACTGCTGGACTTATTCCTCCCCCAAGCGTCGCCACACAAATCGGTCCTGTGCCTTTCGCATCCACCGGTGTCCCGCAGCCTTGACCAGGTCGTCGCTCCACCTAGAGGGAGGCTTTCCAACGCTGCGTTTTCCGGTACGCAATCGCCACTCCAGAACTTTTCGGCCCCAACGGCCATCCGTTCTGCGAGCAATATGCACTGCCCTGTCTTGGATGTCTTCTTTTCTGATTTGATCACGCATTCTTTGCGTAGCTCAGAGCATAGCTGTCTCTATTGCCCTTTGGGTTACTTTAAGCCTTCTGTGGTCTCTCACAATGGACCTCACATTGTGAGCGACCACGTCTCTGTCCCGTAAGTAATCACTGGCAACACAGCTGGTATTCCTTAACAGCGTTTAAAAACTAATAATGTACACATTCAAGTTCTATTACTTATATATGTATATACATCGAAGCCGCTGGCAGAAGCTAGTGTATTATGTTCTTCGCTCCCGTCAACTGGCTACCTACCTACTCAAGATGCATGAATGTTGCGTAACTTTAACCGCTTACGCAGCGCACGCAACGGAAACTCTCAAAAGGAATAATTTTGCCCGTTTTTGCAACATTTTTCATTTATGCTCCGCTCCTTTTGGTCGCAGCGTGATGTTATATAGCCTTTCTCGATAAATGGACTATCCAACACAAAAATACTTTTTCAATTCCGACCAGTAGTGCCTGAGATTAGCGCGTTCAAACAAACAAACTAACTCTTTAGCTTTATAATATTAGTATAGATATATAAGTATATATATAGATTTGTGTACACATTTTACTTTAGTAATTATTTCTTTTAAGGGTCCAAAGGGTCCAAACGGAGCCTTATTGTTGTCACTCACGTGTCCGTCTGTCTGTCTGTCACACAGGTTACACAGCCAAACGGTTGGAGCTAGAGTATTAAAATTTTCACAGTATAAGCATCTTGTTGACCCAAATCCATACAATTTTTTTTAATTTTTGTTAAATATTATAATATTTTTAAGGCGGTTTACACATGGCACCGCACACCGCCGCACCGGTAGGTGGTGAAGCGGATCTCATGTCGCATTGGCCTCTAATAAATCCGTTGATGCCTAACATACGTACACCGCCCGACCGCGCTGGTCGAGCGGTGTTCTCCCCTCCGCGTCCGCGGCGGTGCGCGGTGCCGTGTGTAAACCGCCTTAGGGGGCTCTCATACAGGTAAAGGGGGGGGCGCGATTTTGATCTACCCCTTCGAGTGGGGTGCCGTTGTTTAGAGCTACACGGATATAAATGATAAATGCTGTGAATTCGTTTAAAAAAATATTGGAAAGCAAAGGAATGAGATGCCATCAAAGTCAGCATTTTTTACTAAATTTTGTTCCGAAGAATTTTATAACTTCCCTATGAACTTAACTTCAAATTTGTGATCATGCATTACGTATATTTTTACTAATAAATACCAACTCTGACTTTTCTTTGAAATTGCCTATTAAACTCAACTTGTTTTTGCGGTTTGATATAGAATCCTAAATGTTCGAAGTCCGACACGCACATGGCCAGTTTTTTTATGCACCGGCCATGTTATCTCTTCACCACCATTGGTTAACTGGTAGATAATGCCTCAGGCATTAAGTACGTCTATGTTGCATGTAGTTTTAATAAGCAAATATTTATTTTATTTTATTGAATTTCATATTCAATGTTTCGTGAATTACTTTCGAATGTACAGTCGCGCATTTGCATTGCTGCAAAAAGTGACCGTGGGCTACCTACTAAATTACCTAGCAACTAAAACCACGCAGAAAAGACGAAGGAGTCGAATTGTTTATAAATAAATAAAAAATAAATAAAAAGCCTTTTATTTCTTGCAAAACAAAAATAAACAAAAAAAGTGAAAGAAACTAACTTAATCCTAATTTTAGTAAAAAATATATCATGAATTTGCAAGAACCCCTCCGCAGGTGAAGGCCTCCTCCAAGGAACCCCAACTTTCTCTAGCTTGGGCTGTTTGCATCCAACTATAATATCGTCCGCCCATCTTGTAAGCGGCCTTCCTCTGTATCGTTTCCCACTTGGGCCTCTCCACCGAGTCACCCTTATGGTCCATCGCTCATCTGAAAGTCTTGCAACATGCCCTGCCCATTTCCATTTCAGCTTTTTTGCATAGTTCAGAGCATCGGTGGCTTTGGTTACGCTTCTTATCTTTGAGTGTCTTATTTTATTGATTCTTTTGATTTTGAGCATGCTCCGTTCTAAGCCCCGTTGACAAGTTGTAATTTTTCTTCTTATTGTTTCTGTGTATTTCCAAGTCTGGCAGGCATAAGTTAGGCATGGTAAAAGACAGCTTGATATTACTTCAGTTTTTAGTTCTACTGGCATATTGCTTTTGAAAATTTCTTTTAGGCTCCAATATTTGTTCCAAGTAAGCAGAATTCTCCTATCGATATCTGAGTAGTTACTATCCTTGTCGAAGCTGATTGGTTTTCCCAGGTACACATATTTGTTCGTGTATTTCAATACTTCCGTGTCAACCGATATTGCCTTTTCCGTGCTGTTAGTCATTAACATTGTCTTTGCGAGGTTCATCTCTAGTCCCACCTTCTTACTAGCCACGTTTAGTGATTGGATCATAACTTGTAATTGTGCACTAGATTCCGAAAAAAGCACTAAGTCGTCAGCAAATCTGAGGTGGTTGAGGTATTTGCTGTCTATGTACAGGCCCTGCGTTCCCCCGTCCAGCCTTCTTATTATAGATTCCAGGATAGCTATGAACAGCTTTGGGGAGGTCGGGTCGCCTTGTCTTACTCCTCTTTTAATGGGGAAGCTTGGGCCGACCCTTTCTAGTTTTACTCTCCCCATACTGTTGCTATAGATACTTTTTAATACCTGTGTGTACTCCTTCTCTACCCCTTGCTCTAGTAACGCTTTCCAAATGCTTTGATGCGAGACGGTGTCGAAAGCTTTTTTGTAGTCTATGAAGGCAATGTAGAGAGCTCTTTGTCTTTCTTGATATTTCTCTATCAGTAGTTCCAAGGTGTGGATATGGTCTATAGTCGAGAAACTCTTTCTGAATCCCGCTTGTTCGATGGGTTGTTCTGCTTCCAATGGGATACTAATTCTTTGGTTTATGAGCGACGAGAATAATTTATACAAACATGGCAGTAAGCTTATTGGCCTATAATTTGCAACATCTCCGGGGTCGCCTTTTTTGTAAATGAGTATTATGTCTGACTCTGACCATTGTGTCGGTGTTTTAGAATTTTTCAGAATACGATTAAACAGCTGAGTAAGCGGTAGAACCAGTAGTGAGTAGGCCAATTTTATAGACTCATTGGTGATGTTGTCTGAGCCAGGGCTTTTATCGGTTTTTAGTCTGTTTATTGCTAGGGCAACTTCTGATACGGCGAATGGTGTACATCTCGTTGGAATTTCGTCCAACTGGTTGTCGTTTTCGTCGGTCGGTCGTCGTTCGCTCTCTTGAGCAGTGTAGAGCTTTTTGTAGATGTCTGTTGCGATTCCTATTACATCTTTTCGGTTATTTAGGGTTCTTCCTTTATTTTTCAATCCGTCTATCCATGTCTTATTTGTCTTCAACTCTTTATATGCTTTTTTTGAACTTCCTGTCTTTACTAGATGTTTCTCGAGAGTTTCCGATCTGTATCTTGTATAGTCGCTTTTTATGCTTTTGCTTACTAACTTGTATAACGCTGAAAGCTCATTTTTCATTGACTTGTATAGTCCACGTTAAAAATCAAAATCAAAATCAATTTTTTTTATTTTACATAGGCCTACATGGGCACTTATAAAACGTCGACAAAAGGTGCACGGTTCGGGTTAGTCGTTTCCTATGGAGAAGAACCGGCAAGAAACTCCATGGTTACTCTTTTAAATTGTTTTGTTTACAATATTTCCATGTTACAGCATTAGTACTTGGATATGGGGGGACAACGTAGGCCCGACAATAAGTCGTACGAAATTGAAAAAAAAAAAATGCACGAAATAAAAAGTTAACAAATGTTAACAATCATCTAGAAAACTAGAAAGCCTACAATGTTCACACATTCACAATCGGTAAAAGAATCTATACAAAGGTAAAAAAAAAAAAAAAAAACCACAACACTAAATTTAACATGTGGCACAAATACTGTAATCAGTGCTGTAACTATTCTTAGCTAAGGGCTATAATGATGATTGAAAATATTATAAAAAGTCTAATTAAAAGAGAAAAAAAATGAGATTGAGAATAGTTAGAGATATCCATATATTTGTGCCGTTTATGAGTTACCAGGGAAGCCGCATGCGCAGAGGGTGTCAAAGCCAAATTTTTTATCTTCAACGTAGTCCTTGATTTTATAATATGCTTTTTTAACAAGGACACGTTTGATGTAGTTTTTGAACTTTCCATCGGTCAGTTCTATAACTGACTTAGGCAACTTGTTATAAAAGCGTATACTGTTTATAAGAAAAGACTTGCTAGTTTTCGTTAATCTGAATTTGGGTATTACAATTTCGTGCGTGTATTTAAATTATGGAAGTCACTTCTAGTTTTGAAAAGCCCTCGATTTTTGCGGACATACAAAATACATTCCAAAATATAAAGTGAAGGTAGAGTCAGTATATCGATCTCTTTAAATTTTTCTCTGAGGGACTCGCGAGGACCCATTTTATAGATCGCGCGGATTGCCCTCTTTTGCAAGATAAAAATTGAGTCAACGTCTGCTGCTGACCCCCACAGCAGAATGCCATAAGACATAATACTGTGGAAATAAGCATAGTATACTAGTCTAGCTGTGGCTACATCGGTTAACTGCCTTATCTTCCTTACTGCATAGGCAGCCGAACTTAACCTGCCCGAAAGAGTTCTAATGTGCGCGCCCCACTGCAATTTTGAATCGATAGTAATCCCCAAGAATACAGTTTCCGTTATTATTTCAAGATTTTTGCCGTCAAGATTTAGATTTAGGTCACGTTGAGGTACATTTGGTAAAGAGAACTTTAGACATTTTGTTTTTTTCGCATTCAGTAAAAGATTGTTAGCTGCGAACCATTCCGAGAGAACAACTAGACTTTCATTGACATGTAAGACATCCGTATCTTTCCTATCTATTTTAAAAATTAGCGAAGTATCATCAGCAAATAGAATTATATCCGATAATTTGGCCATCATAAAAGGGAGATCATTAATGTAAACAAGAAAAAAACAGCTCATTATCCTTGATAATAGCCCATCTTATCAACTCTTGTTCCTGGTGCGATAATTGCCAATTATATTTATTTGTCGTTTCTACTTCAAGGAAACTCTATCATTCCCTTCAATATTCGACGATTTGTCACCAGGAGCGGACGCACTATCTACATCTAGTTTTTCAACAACATTGTCTTAAAGAGGTTCAAAATGCGTAAAACGCAGTATATTCTGGTGTTGGTAGCGCTGTACGTGGGGTCAGCACATTCTTCGTCTTGGAGTTAGTTGTTTTTTTCTCATTTTCATCGATAAACTAATACATGGTGGCTAATTCGGGTGTTTAATTCCAGTCTAACATGCAGACACCGTAAATTTATACATCTTCTATACAAATAAATTGAAGTGTCTGTTTGTAATGTCAAAATAGCAGTTTTTTACCAAATGCATATGAAAGTATATCATCATCATCAGCCTATAGTAGTCCACTCTTTGTCACTCAGGTAACCTTTGTTTAGTTTTATAATAATAAAATAATAGCAAACCATCGTGTTCTTCTTACTCCAAACGCAAGTTCGATCATGCATGGAGTAGGTACTGTTCTCATCTCTGGGACGGATCTGCTGAACGAAAATGAACCAGTCTGCCAATGCCGAGCAGATTATGAAGGCAGAAGATGTCAAGTTTCTGTTTGTCTGAACCGTCTGTACAGACATTTCCAGACAATGTTTCAGGACTTCGTAAATGCGGGTAAATGTCTTTATGATTTGTATATAGGCTACCATTAATGATCAGTTTGATCTGACAAAAATCGATGTAAAACTGTTACGACCTCAAGACTGACCATTGTCAATTACTGGAATTATTGTGCTGCGTCTAGACGATGATACCAATATTGAAATTACTTGTAAACGCAGTAACGCACAGAATGGTAACCGCGTTGTATTGGCGCAAAGAAATCCGTAGTCCATAAAACGCGTCCTAGTCAAATGAAGCAAACATTTGGAACAAGCCAACCAGCCAGTCCACCTGGTGGGAAGCCAACGCAACGTCTTCCGGTTCGCGGTTGCCACTCCAGAACCTTTCTGCCCCTTCAGTCATCCGTTCTGCGAGCAATGTGCCCTGCCCAATGCCACTTAAGTTTGGCATTTCTGCCGGCTATGTCGGTAACCCTGGTTCTCATGCGGATCTCTACATTTCTGATTCGATCACGCAAAGATACGCCGAGCATAGCCCTCTCCATTGCTCTTTGTGTGACTGTAAGCTTTCTGATGAGGCTCATTGTAAGCGACCACGTCTCAGAGCCATATGTCATCACTGACAACACACACTGGTGGACTTTGATCTTGAGACAATGTGGTAAGTTGGACGAGAAGATAACGCGCAACATGCCGAACGCTGCCCAGCCGAGTCGGATTCGACGGTTGACGTCTTTCTCAAAGTTAGCACAACCCAACTGGATCGTTTGTGCCAGGTAGGTCGTACCTTAACTTCGTAGAGTCAAGTAATATACCTGGCACATGCTAACCTCACATCTTTGCCCACAATAACCGGCATTACCTTTATTTAATTATTTAATTATTTATTTTTAGGGATAACAACAGCATTAAATTCTTAACTATGTACTTACAATATTAAACGAATAGCCAGTAACAGTTATCCACGGTAGATACATTGGGTGGATGTGACACTAAAATACATTATAAAAATGCTAAATAAAGTCACATAATAATAAAGTATACTCCATTCTATTCCATGCTGATTGACAAACTTCGAAGTAACTGTGTGACACGAATACTAAGTATATAACTACACTATACTATACATATACTGTACTATATATATATATATACATAAGTAAATAAAATAACATACGATAAATAAATATGAATAAAATAAAATAAACATAAATACGAGAATAAAATTACATAAATACAAAGGATAATTACTACTAACCAGAAAACCAGCCACTTGATGCAGTACGTATTGACGAGATTATAAATAGCCTATGTTGATACTAATTTTAGCAAAACTTGTTTTTTGAAAACGTTCTTGGAACCAATGAATAAGTCCACAGTATTGAAGTGATTATTGTAAGAGTCAAGTAAACGTGATATAACACTATTCTTACCGTAGTTAGTAGAATGAAATGGTGTGCAAAATAATGTAGTGTGTCTAGTGCGTTTTCTGGGAACATTGAACTTAATACTATTTAGAAGCTTTGGGCAATCGATTCGTCCCCGTAAAATGTCATATAGCAACCCCATATCCATAAGGATACGTCTATCCTGCAGAGTTAAAAGATTGTATATACGACAATTCTCTTTGTAATCGTGTGAACATTTATGAAATTTGAAATTAAGGTGATCGATAAACTTTTTCTGAATGCGTTCAAGACTATTTTTATGTATTGCATAACAGGGAGACCATATTTGACAGCCATATTCCAGCAAACTTCGAACAAAAGCAGTATAGACTACTTTTAAGCTTAACTGACTTTTAAATGGTAAGCAAGATCTCAAAACAAAACCGAGGTTGCGAAATGATTTGCTACAAATTGCATCAATATGCAGTCGCATGGACATCTCCGAGTCCAATAGTATACCCAAGTCCCGCACAACCTTGACCCTCTCAATAGCAACGCCGTTGAAACTGTATTGATAAATGAAAGGATTCTTTTTGCGAGTAAAGGATATACTTTGACATTTGTTAATGCTAACCGTGATATTGTTCTGAGTGTAGTAGTTAAATAAAGAGTTGAGATCTTCTTGAAGCAAGACACAATCGGATAAGGAGTTAATGGATATATAAATCTTTTTGTCATCAGCGTAGAGAATATGATGTGAGCGTTTAATGTGGTGAATAATGTCAAAAATGTAGGCGTTATAGAATAGAGGGCCGAGGTGTGACCCCTGGGGAACACCAGAGGGGATGGATATGAAGTCAGATTTAAACCCACCCAATACAACAGTCAGATTTAACCGGCTCTCTAAGTGTGGTTTGATCGTGTTGAGATTTTTGTGTAAGACTTATATGATGCAGACTCCTCAGAGACATAGCCTTTAGGCTAGCAATAGTATCCCATTGAAAGTATTGAATTGTCTTCTTGTAAAATTAATCAAGTACTTTTTGCGTCTTTTCAGATGTAACACCGAGCAATTTAGACACAGGAGTGAGGTCAACGTGTGCTGCCGCTATGTTCTAGACAACGGTGGTGTTAGTTTAGATGTTCACTGGATGAGAAGGTTGTGAGATGTTGTTGTTGTTGCGGTTGTTGTTGTACTTTATAAAGGTTAATATGATGTATGCCATTCAATGATATCAGTTTTAAAAGTATATTTTGTTTTGTTTAAGTTCATAAAATTAGGTAAAAACGCATTTTCTAGTTCCAGGTTTTTGTTAAATAACGATTTTATCGGTACTTCGTTAGTTGTTTTACTTTCAAATATCATGACACTTACTTTTATGGTAAAGATCATAGATTTTGAATTTTTTTTGCTACGCAAAAAAAAATACGTACATACTATATCTATGGTAAAGATACACGACGACACTGACACTTGACACAAACGTCGACACTAGTGTCGATTGCGTCCATACGGTAAGCAATTTTTTGTGTCGACATTGGTGTAAACATCTAGTGTCCCGGTTTATGTGTATTGGCTGTCTACACGAATCGCGACATACACTAACTGCAATTCAGTGTTGTGCATAATCTCGCCATGAACCGACGCGACAATATTACATGGAGGTGAGTAGAATAAAAAAATGACAAATATTTATTTAAGATACGTATCTTATATATTAAGAAATATGAAAAGTACAAAAATGATCAATCAACTGGACTGCAAGACGTACGGCGGTGCGTCATCGGTACATGGTGGACATCCCACCCATACGCACCAAACGTTATGGGAATACTTTTATTATGCCTACAGCAAAGGAGTGGGATTCCCTGCCGGAGTCTGTATTTCCTGTTGGCTACAACCTGGGAGTCTTTAAGGTTTCTTCTAGGCAAGCGTGCTTCATCGTCGACCACATCGTCGCTTACCATCAGGTGAGATAGTGGTCAAACGCAAGCCTATCAATAAAAAAAAATAAACTATTACAAATTTCCGTACGTCAGATTTTGATCTGCTGTAGATTGCCATGTCGCATTTGGTATTTGAGTAAGAGGAGCAGAAGAGTGAGAAGAAACAGAAGGGGATGAATACTGATCGAAGTCATCCAGTTCTTCCATGTCCAGAATAATACGTTGGATTTTGCGTTTTAATTCTCTTTTTCGAGCATCGCTTCTCATATTCCGGATTGCAGCTGCCACGAAATCACCAAAAGTGGCAGCATCATCAGATTTGTCCAATACGCTTAACGCTCGGTCTCGTCTTCTTTCTTACGTTTTTTATAGGGTTATGGCAGCGCTTCATAATATAAAATCAAAGATTTTATTTCCTTTGCAGTCCACGCGTGTTGGTCTAGCTATAAATTTCGCACAGGTTCGAAATTCGGGACACTTGTGTCGGACACTGCACACGTCCTGTCTCCACGGCTGCGACACAGACACTGAGCGACACCGCACACTACATCTGCAACTAAGTGTCGCGGCAGTGGACATAGACAGTCGATGTATACACTCGAGTGTCGAGTGTCAGTGTCGTCGTGTATCCTTACCTTTACAATAGTAATACCGGCGCGCCGCCGCTAACGTACTTTGTGACTGTGACACAGCCCAGTAAAATGAAAGCTTGCTGGAAAAATGCATAACATACAAAAAAAATAACATAACTAAATAAGAGAAAGACGTAGTAAGTAGTATAACTTTTTTGGTGTACAATAAAGTACAATATTCTATTCTATTCATGATCTTTTGTACAGGCAGAACTAGGAAGGGAATTTTTAATTCTTCAGATAAATAGTCTATGTGAAGAACAAGAAATTCACTTATCCATTAAATTTACCTTAGCATGTTACGCCAACAACGTATTTACTATCAAGAAAAAAAAATGATACTTTTATAGCCATGTAATCATTGACATATATATTACTTGCATGTAATATAATCAATTGTTGTATAGTCTTCGCCAAACTTCTTGGCCGTCTTGAAGTTGGTTTACCGGATGCGCGAGTCACGAAACGGTGCTGTTTTTGTATGAGATTTTCTATTTCGCAGCCATTGTAGCAAACTTCAGGGCGGCCAAGAAGTTTGGCGAGAACTTTAACATGATTTATTATTGTAGTCGAGTCTCTTGCAAAAAGAATGAGATCGCCTGCAAATCTCAGTTGTTGTAGATTTTGTATTGAATTCGAACTCGTCTCATTTAAGTTGTCTAAATATATTGTCAAGTAACGCATTGAATATTTCTCGTTGTCTGACGCCTTTTTAATTTTTTATTTTGCTGTAATATTGTCGCAGACCAAGTTTCAAAGTTACTTTCGTTATTAACGTCACAGACTGACGTTAATAAAATTTAAGTATTTACACACATCCTCACAACTTGGTATTATCAAGCATACCGTACATAACAAATATATTGCATTATGTACATTATCTAAATTGCGGATGCGTAGTTTAAGGTTTATCGTGAGTATGTAAAGCGTTATTTTTATCCCTTTTTCTGCAACTGTCTTCATAATATGATACATAACTTCTGGCGGTTTCAAAGAATTCGTTTCCTTGACAAGTACCAAGATCACCACAATAACTGTCAAAATGTGTTAAGTTGTGCACGCATCACGTAAAATTTACGAGACCAATGTAGATAACTTTTTACAAATAAAAATTGTGCGTAACTTGAAGTATAATTTAGTTTTTGTTGCATCGCAATCGGTTAACTCTTTCAAAAGTTAGATGAATTTAAATTGTTCAAGAAGTTAAATATCACAACACACGCAATTCAGATACTCGGATAGTTGAACTCCATATTCGATAGATGGCTTTGTGCATTTTCTGAATGGCGGTGTTGAAAAAATGGCCCTAGAAAAAAAATGCAAGGTAGGTAGGGTAGGTAGGAAGGTAAGTACCTTCCTATCTACTCTGTAGGAAGGTAAGTAGTAGGCCGGTAGGGTGGGCAGTTGACGGGAGTGAAGCCGCGGGCACAGCTAGTATTTAATGTTATTCATTATTATATTTTACCTATGTACACCTCTGCTCAAGCCTTCGGGGAATACAGCCTCTGTTATGTCATTTATAACAACTCTAAATTCACATCCTCGTATAATTTAATCGACAACAAGACACGCCGCCATAATCCGGCAATTTGACGTCAATCTCAGCTCGACACTCAAATGACTGACTATTAACATTTATCTGAACAATTAGCGTTGTTTTGAAAAGGGGCTACATGCTACCACATTTAGGTACAAAGGTTTTAATATACCTAAGTATTCGGGCTGAGATTACGAAAAGAAGAGTCATCATATCCGTTCACATACGCAACTTTTTCAATAGCATTCTTTCAGGCTGAAGAGGCGCTGAACTTATAGTAGGAGAGCTGGTAGACCTTTTTGGGTAGGTATTTGTGGCACGCTGAAAACTTGTCCAGTTATACTCAAATACAGAACCGCAGCCCTGGCT
The DNA here is from genome assembly GCA_948252205.1 of Orthosia incerta. Lineage (NCBI taxonomy): Eukaryota > Metazoa > Arthropoda > Insecta > Lepidoptera > Noctuidae > Orthosia > Orthosia incerta. Next base: position 2,422,477 of record OX411742.1, on the reverse strand, counting down.
GGGAAGTAGCGGGGCTAAACCAACCCTTATATTCGCTGAACTTATAGTAGGAGAGCTGGTAGACCTTTTTGGGTAGGTATTTGAGGCACGCTGAAAACTTGTCCAGTTATACTCAAATACAGAACCGCAGCCCTGGCTGGGAAGTAGCGGGACTAAACCAACCCTTATATTCGCTGAACTTATAGTAGGAGAGCTGGTAGACATTTTTGGGTAGGTATTTGAGCCACGTTTAAAACTTGTCCAGTATCTAATACCCAAACACAGAACCACAAACCTGGCTGGGAAGTAGCAGGGCTAAACCAACCCTTACATTTTTAAAGACACACGCCCTCCTCACACACCCAGGTTTGCCGGGAGTTTTCAGGAGAGCCAAAAAACAAGACAGTTTTCTGACTTAGCTTTTTTGTGCTTATAGCTATAAAAAAGCAAAAGACAAAAGTTGTTAGAATTTTGAGATATAAATCATCGTAGAATAATATTTAAAGTAAATCTAACACAAAAAGAAATTGATTCGTATACACCTTAAAAATTAGTTAAGCAGTCGGTTACGCCAAAAAAAAACTCTTGCTATAATTTTAAATACATTTCCTTTTCATTGGCCCAAAATCAAAGAAAATCAATGTCCACCACTTTTATGGGAATGTCAAAAAAATATACCAATCTAAAGAGGACGAAAACGTAAGTATGACTGCATTAAAATCTCATTTTGGTCAAAATGGCGGTTACACCATTTAAGCCTAAAGGTATCGAATATCATTTCGAAATAGTTATTATACCTTTATGTTTAAGATTAATATTAATTATTATATTTAAGATTGACCCCCGATTTCAGAATTACAAATCAAAAGATGAGTATATGTGTCAAACTCTTATTTAGCATGTAAACCTGCCCAGTTGGACATTAAAGTGGGATTTAACATGTACTTTACTCCGAAAATTCATTTCAGAAACCAGCCCTTAAGGTCAAACCGCACTACGCGTCAGCGGAGCGACGCGACGCGACATGACCAAATATACTTTGTATGTATATATTGTATGAGATAAACCGCACTACGCGTCAGCGGAGCGAAGCGACGCGAAATTACCAAATATACTTTGTATGATATTGTTTGAGATAAACCGCACTACGCGGCAGCGGAACTACGCGACGCGACACTTTATCTCATACAATATATTTTATCGCGTCGCTCCGCTGACGCGCAGTTACGCCTAGTGCGGTCTGACCTTAAGACTAACCGATGACCTCATCCAAAATCGTAAACGTAAGACCTAATTGAAACCAAAACATACCCAAGTGACTTAAAGTAACTTAGATAGTCAGTCACAAGACCCTAGGTATTACAGGTTGGTTATAAAGTGGGCTGTAAACCCTAATGCACTAACTTTTCGGAGATAACCTGGTGCCTTAGTCAGAGATTACGTACCACAAACACAAAAGTCATAAGATTAAAGCGGTCGCTTATGTAGACAGAGATCGTTGTGGGATAGGTAGATTCAAACTTAATGAAGGCTTGGATCACGAGGTGAGTCGCTGCGAGGTAACAAATACATGCGACAGTGGTTTGGGGTACTTTGCAGTGAAAAGCTCACTTCACAGCCGTGAATAAGTTTGATTCGACCTGCGTAGTACCAAACTCACGTGACAGCGGGTTGGGGTACTTTTCAGTGAAAAGCTAACTTCACAACCGCCATTAAGTTTGATTCGACCTGCGCAGTACCAAACTCACGCGACAGCGGGTTGGGTTACTTTTCAGTGAAAAGCTCACTTCACAGCCGCCATTAAATTTGATTCGACCTGCACAGGAAAACATGAGTCTTTATAATGTTTGTCTAGCATATTAATTAGTGATTTCGGGCAACCATTCAGAACGATTAAAAAGAAATTAACTACAGAGCTTAGGCAGATTTGTATGTATTTATTTATGTATAAGTACATCCAAATCTAGCCTTATGTTTTAAAAATCCTATTGCTATCAATCAAAAGCAAACCCATAATGTCGTGGTGGCCCAGTGGCTAATACCTCCGCTCTCGTGCTAGAGGTCGTGGGTTCAAATCCGGGCAGGTACCAATTTGACTTTTTCAAATCCATATGCACTTTCTAAGTTTATCTTGGACATCACAGGCAACGGTGAAGGAAAACATTAAACAAAACATCGCGAGGAAACTATATAAGTAGTTAACTAGCTGTTCCCCGCGGCTTCGCTTCCGTGGACTACCCCACAGGACTCGTTTTCGGGATTAAAAAAAATAGCCTATGTCACTCAGGAACACGGAGCACACAACACAACGGTTGTGTGCTCCGTGCTCAGGAATAATGTAGCTTTCTATTGGTGAAAGAATTTTTTAAATCGGTCCAGTAGTTTCGGAGCGTATTCGGTACAAATACACAAAAAAATCTTTCCTCTTTATAATATTAGTATAGATGTAAGTCTGAAATGAGAGTAGTGTGTGCAGCGCAGTAGAGCAGTGGTGGCTCAGTGGTAGTGGCCGCGACTTACGTGTCGTAGGTCGTGGGTTCGAACCCAGGCAGGTGCTTTAATTTGTGTAAATTATTTCATCACCACTGCTCTCAAAACGGTGAAGGAAAACATCGTGAGGAAACCGGCATGTACTAGAACCAAAAATTCGAAGATATGTGACATCCACCAACCCGCACTGGGCCCGCGTGGTGGATTTCGTCCTATTCCTCCTAACAGAGAGGAGACCTGTGTCACAGCAGTGAGAAAATTAAAAGGCTGATGATGATAATGAAGTCTGAAATAGCCAAGTCAGAGTTATGTGGGGTTCCCAGATGTGGCTTAATTAACTCTGAGACCAGAGGTGGCCACCACCTCATGGCTCCTCGACGCATCCTCCGGGCAGCTACTGAGAATTTTTATTACAGATGGAAAAAAATCAACAAAAATTCACGACCTGGGATCGAACCAAGGACCTTATTTTAGTAGAAGTAACGCTTACGACCACTACACCAACGAGGTTTTCAGAAAATTTCCACAAATCCGTTCCCAGGGAAACATTCACCGCGTTTTTAAACCAAAACTTTTCTTTTAAAAGCCTGACAAATTAATCTTATTTATTGTAATCCTTTAAGTGAAAACATAACAAAGTTTTCCCTTTGCAATTAATTCCCGACTTTGTAACTGGTAACCGGTTACTCTGTTCGCTTTTACGAAGATTGATGTACCGTCAACTGTTTGGTACCTACGTTTTATTTCAAGAGTTGTTCGGTAGAAGAATGGGCTGGCAAGATTGACCGAGTTTCGTGTTTTGATTTGGGACTTTGTTATCTTGATTTTTTGATAAAGATACATTATTATTGGTAAACTTCTGACTATACTCAACAATATACCTACCTACACTCCTTGCAAGTGAAAGGGTTTTCTCGGTTCGTGAGAATTTTTTTATTTAAATACCATGACGATTTGTTTTACAGTATTTTTTGTACGTTTTTACATTTTCATTGTACTAAAATGTGTTACAATACAAATTTAAATAAATCGAGTGGCAGTCAGGACTTTAAAACCGCGCCATCTATTGGAAACCGTTCAAATTATCTTTGAAATGTGAATTAAGAGCCCAATATTCCATAATTTTGTGCTTAGGAGAGTTGATTAAACGAGAACATAATTTATTATGATCAATTCTAGAAAATTTCAATTTTACACAAAATTCAATAACAAATCGATGCCCATCGCGCCATCTAGTGACATTTATTTGAACTAAAGTTTCTTTGTTAACGGTGGTATCCCGTGACTAGGTGTAATAAGTGCGCTGAAAAGGCTTCCTTTATGGGGTAAAACTTTCATAATTTGCTTTTCATCAACCGTCAAACACAAACGCCAAAGTCAAGTAACTGACACGAGTCCTCTTGACAGGCTGTTACATTTGTGACAGCCTATCGCAAGGACGGAAATGTTCTTATACCAGAAGCTATTAATATGTAATAATAAATTAAATAGGTTACTTCTAGGCAAGCGAGCTCCATCGTCGACCACAACATCGCTTACCATAAGGTGAGATAGTGGTCAAACGCGAGCCCATCAATAACAAAAAAGAGTAGTGACTATTCAGTTTATGAATTATTTTTATTTATCTAGACTCATAACGTAATGTACAATTATGTTTAAAAATATTGTATAAATACGTAAAATAGTGTGTGCAACGGCATATAATTAGTTATTAAAAATTCGTGTGATACTATTATCATACTCGGCATCGCCTCGTGTGATAAACTCATACTTGTGTTTTAATAACCCCTATTATTATGACCATTGTATTAACTACTATTACGCATGCACCTAACTTGATATTTGCATGACTGATAAATCAGATATACTGAAACTATTTGTTAATGATACCATAATAGTACGCAAAATACGCGCTTGGTCATGGTTTTGCGGTAACCAGCCCGTTTTAACCTTTTAACCTAACCTAATGATACCATGTGTTATGTAGCAAACAATTTATTAATTCTTTCATTCACCAATATGAAGAAGAAAACAAACACAAATAATTTTTCTTTTTTTTTAAAGCTTGCTTTTTAGCTTACCGTGCCATCCAAACCTAGGGACACGACAAAAAGTATCGATACTTTATGGTTTCGAGTACATTTCAATTCGATACCGATACTTTGCATTCGATACTTTTACTCAATGAGTACTTTTTGGCAGGCTTTTTGGTTTTAAATGGGTAATCTTAGAAATTACGGCTTATGTTTATGGTTACGGCAACGCCATTTAGTTCACTCGTTCTGAACTTTCTAGAACATTACATCGATCTTTGCTCGAAATCGTTCCTTCAGTTCATAGTTAAATTCCTAACCTTTCCTTCATTAATTTACTACACTAATCACTCACTACTCATTCACTCACTTGTTCACCGTTGTCATTTAATTTTATCGTATTCGTTTCGCGCTTTGTTTTTCTGCTATATATTAATACGGTTAATCATTATTTTGCTTGATTATTATTTGATTTATTCAAGTGTAATCTAAAAGTACTCACTATTATTCTGTGCTGTGTAACTGTGCTGTCTATTGATATTTGAGTCATTAGAAGAATACTAATACTACGCCTACTAAAAGTGACAGCGATTCGAAACAACATACGATTTCTGGAGTCACCATAAGAAGTTGGCACATACGAACAAACAAAATAAAAAACAAAAGTTCTTCATCTTAGTCTGAAAATAAGGATGAATTAAGCTATTACTTATCTGCATAGGTTTCACCACTTTCCTTAGAGCCCTTGAAACAATGGGAAGATATAAAAGTTGTATGCCCAAAATTATACAAATTGGCACGAGAATATTTATCAATTCCTGCGACGTCAGTGCCTTCAGAGCGATTATTTTCTAAAGCATGAAGTACAATCACAAGAATCCGGAACCGGTTATCTCCAAAACGGCTCAATAAACTTCTTTAAGTGATTGTACGGAGGAGGAATGGGAACTTTGATTTATATGCCTAAAGTACTAAATAATTTAATTTTGTATCAATATTTTTTTTGAATTTTCTTTTGTCTTTTTCTATTATTGTATTAAATTTGCACCAATACCATTTGTTTTTCATGTCCTGCCCTACTGAAGTTAAACTGACGTTATTTACTGACTGATATTGACCTATGCTCTATGTGCATTAGGCCCTAAGAAAAGTACTCGATAACTTGAAGTATCGATACATTTATGAGTACGATATTTTTATTTCAACACTACTCATGAGTACAGTATCGATACTTTCTATTCGATACCCTGTCACTACAAACCAAACGTGTATGAAAAATTTCATCTTAATCGGTTGAGGATAACTTCTTTAAAATTCAGTTGCAAGATTTATCCCGAAGACACTTACATACACACATCCATTGCAAGTTAAATAAAAGCTTGTAAAAATAAGAACCTTTTTCACGGAAACATGCAAAAAGGGTTTCTCAGAGTATGAAGCTTAAAACTGGCATCCAATCTAGTTTCTATCTAGCTGTATTCCAACTCTTTCTTGTTTTTGCTGAGGAAACATTATTTTTGTTTATTCATACTACGGTGTAGCTAACGAATAACTAGTATACTATGTTGTCGTAGTAAAAGGAAAATGGATATCTATACTATAATTATATATATATGTATATTAATTAATATTAATATTATAAAGCTGAAGAGTTTGTTTGTTTGAACGCGCTAATCTCAGGAACTACTCGTTTGAATTGAAAAATATTTTTGTGTTGGATAGTCCATTTATCGAGGAAGGTTATAGGCTATATAACATCACGCTACAACCAATAGGAGCCGAGCATAAATGAAAAATGTTGCAAAAACGGAAATAAAAATCCTTTTTGAGAGCTTTCGGTATGTACGGTAGGTAGGGTATAGATGGGTAGGTAGGTAGCCAGTTGACGGGAGCGAAGCCGCGTGGGACAGCTAGTAATTAATAAAATAAAAAGCCTTCTATTCCTTGCATTCGTATGTTCAATATCAACTTAATTTCTAGCAGGTATATGTTAATTATTATGACGCATGGGACCGGTCAATGTTGCGACGCTTGGGGGTGTTAATTATTATGACGCATGGGACCGGTCAATGTTGCGACGCTTGGGGGAGGCCTATGTCCAGCAGTGGACGTCTTTCGGCTGATATGATGATGATGATGATGATATGTTAGTGGGTTAGTTTCTTGTATTAAATGTATTGGTTAGTTTTTTTATTTTGCAAGAACCCCCGGTTGGGTAAATGCGGAGGCTTTACACATGGGCAGCATTGGCGGAGTCCAAAGATGCCCATGTGTGTCTGTCTTTTGCTATTTAGCTCTAATTTGAGCTGGCTGTTCTTATGACCTCGTCCTCATGTCGTGACGTGTCCTGTCCATTTCCACTTTAGCTTTTATGCAACAGATATATATTCTTTAAATATTATTGAGTACCAACTGCAGTCCGAGGATCTACCCGCTAACATTATAAAGATTACTAGCTTCCGCCAGCGGCTTCGCCCGCGCAGTTGTCGAAAATTATGCCAAGGGAAAATACTCCCGAGATAAAAACCCTATGTGCTATTCCAGAATATAATCTATTTCCGTGCCACATTTCATCTAGATCCGTATAACCGGTCTAGCGTGTATGAGTAACAGACATACATCCATACTCACAAAATTTCACATTTGTAATATTAGTAAAACTCGTGGCTAAGTAGGTTCTCATCTCTGGGACGGATCTGCTAAATACCAGCTTGATGCACTAGAGTCGATCGAAAAACGGGCCATGCGGCTCATCGGTAATGAGTCACTGGTCGAGTCTAAGCTCCAAAGCCTTGAACATCGTCGTCGAGTTGCCAGCTTGTCGGTTTTTTATCGGTTGCATTTCGGGAAGTGTGCGATGGAATTGCATGATCTAATTCCGCCTAGCCCGTTTCATCATCGGACTACAAGACGTACGGCGATGCGCCATCGGTACATGGTGGGCATCCGACCCATACGCACTAAAGTTTTGGAAATACTTTCATTATACGTACAGCTAAGCAGTGGAATTCCCTGCTGGAGTCTGTTTCCAGATAGCTACAACCTCGGGGTCTTTAAGTCAAGAGTGAATAGGTTACTTCTAGGCAAGCGTGTAACACCGTCGACCACATCATCGCTTACCATCAGGTGAGATAGTGGTCAAGCGCGAGCCTACCTATAATAAAAAAAATAGAAGTAAAATCTGCAAGGGTAAATTTATAAGGCAATGCAACGCTGGACGAGGTCGGTTCGTTGATGGATGACCATGTATTATGTACCAACCGAGTCGCTCCGTGTACGTGAAGGTGACAGATGAAAAGTATTGGAAGGGCGGTTATGAAGATTACTTTTTCTTCATAGAAGTGGGCCATTGATCAAGCAACTTTGTTATTACTTCATTAGATAGAAATCAAAGATTGAAATAGTCTATTTTAGTTGGAGTAATCAGGCTGAGTTTTTAATTCCGAAAAAACTTAGACTACCCTTTTTTTGCCTACAAGCAACTTCCGAAGGATAAATTCATTTAAAACTCAAAGAAAACTTCTAATTACTATTCCTGAAACTCAACAGTATCAAGGATATCCTCCCACGCAACAATTTGAATTTAATCCTGCAACTAACTTGTTAATTCTATCGAAACATGGACGGCGTAAGTTTTCAGTTTCACTCGTTTCAGTATCGAATAAGTTTCAGATTAGTTTCAAGTTTCCACTTCGTAATGTACTTACAGGCGTATAATTTTGTACATATCGGTGGATATCTTCTTGGAAGTTTTGAAAGTTCCTTGTTACCAAATAGGAGGAGTGTTTATAGTGGCGGGACCTGTCGCTTTAGGTACAGAACCTATGGCTGTTGCAGTAGATACGATCTTTAGTAGAAAACGCAAAACGCTCGTTTCCAGGAGTCTTTATTGAAAACCAAATTCAATTAGTATTAATATTCAGTATTTGAACAAGTTAAGGGGAGCAGTGGTGGCCCAGTGGTATCGGCCGCGACTTACAAGTTGTAGGTCGTGGATTTGAACCCAGGCAGGCGCTTTACTTTGTGTAAATTATTTCATTAACACTGCTCTCAAAAACGGTGAAGGAAAACATCGTGAGAAAACCGGCATGTCCTAAAACCAAAAAATCGAAGACATGTGACATCCACCAACCCGCACTGGGTCCGCGTGGTGGATTACGGCCCATTTCCTCTCACAGAGAGGAGGCCTGTGTCCCGGCAGTGGGAACATTAATAGGCTGATGATGATGATTTAGGCGTCGATTCCCTTGGGTAGCTGATTTTAAAATGAGAATCACGTCTAAACGGCTAGTCTTAATTTTTTGGAAAAAATATAAGTTACATTAGACCATTTTCTTAATAATTTGATCTAAGAAAATTCTCAGTTTTATTCGTATAACATAGTGTAATTAATTTGTAAAGTTATGTCTAAAACGGACAAAAACACGAAAATCGCACCAAAACCGCTGGACGTATTTTAATATAATCGATACCATCTCAAATACAATTTAATATCTACATTTTACGTACGAGAAGGAGCTCGTGGCTAAATAATAACAGCCGCACGGGTCGATCATCAAGGTTAAGCAACGCTTGACGAGGTCGGTCAGTGGATGGGTGACCATTTCAACATACCGAGTTTCCTCCGTGCTTCGGAAAGCACGTTAAGCCGTTGGTCCCGGCTGTCATTTGAAGATCTTTGACAGTCGTTACAGGTAGTCAGAAGCTTGAGATCTGACGCCAGTGTTGCCAAGGGGCACCGTGTTATCCAGTTACTGGGTTGTGGAGGTCAGATAGGCAGTCGCTCCATGTAAAACACTGGTACTTAGCTGAATCCGGTAAGACTGGAAGCCGACCCCGATATAGTTGGGAAAAAAGGCTAGGCAGATGATGACGTACGAATTTTACGTATTGAACGTAACATCACGGCAGTATTCTCCGAAAGGTTAGGCAGAGGGCACTAAAAAAAAATTGCCAGGGTATAAAGGATGGGTCGCGGATAAATTTGAAAAAGAGTTACCGCGGCCCTGGCTCAAGCAACTGATGGAACACGGGTGGGTTTTAGTCAGTAAAAGTCTGACACGCCCTCCCGCCTCACCCAGAGCGGGAGAAGTCATAGGAAAGGATAACCAACAGAACTCATGTTTGTCGGTTTAGAAACCAATGTAAATACATAGGTATATAAATAAAATTGTGGGTAACTATGAAATAAAAACAAAGTATTACTTCGTTTTTATTTCATCGCAATCGGTTTACGCTATCAAAAGTTAGGGGAGTTTAAAGAAGTGTTCAAGAAGTAAAATATCACAACATACACAATTCAGATATTGATCATTTTCTGAATGGCGGTGTTAAGATTCTCCGCGAAAGAATGACCCTAGAAAAAAATTTGGTAGATAGGTAGGTTAGGGTAGACAGGGGGGTAAGTAGGGTAGTTAGGAAGGTAGTAGCATAGATTATATAATACTAGCATACAGGTGCCTTATCCCATACAAAGAAACTGTGTCGACGTAACTAGCGTTTTTCGTCTGAATCAATCGTGTTCGGTTCCGTTCCACGGCGATAGATAGATGATGTTAACAGCAACTTGCAAGTAAAATGGTTTACTCGGTTCGTGAATATTTGACGATTTGTTTTATAGTATTTTTTGCACGTTTTTAGAGTTTCATTACACCAAAATGTGTTAAAATAGTAGTTTATGCAATGGTCATATAATAGGGGTTATTAAAACACGAGCGTGGGTCTATCACATGAGGCAAAGCCGAATGTGATAATATTAACACGCGAGTGTTTTAATACCTAATTATATGCCGTTGCATACACTATTTTATCTTCACTCATACAGTTGAAATAAAATAAAAGTGGAAAGGAAAAAAAAATGCGTTATGGCGGGAAATTTAGATTCTCACTGCACCATGACAGTGCAGCGCGCGCATCCATAGCCCATAAGCGCCAATAAAGTAAAAGTGTGCTAAAAAAATTAAAATAGTTATTTATGCTACAAGTGCGAAAGGTAGGTGATTTCCGATGAGTGTTATTTTTATTCACGAGCGAGCGAAGCGAGTGAGTGGATAAATCGACACGAGTCGAAAATCATCTTACGCACGTGTATCATCATACAACATGGGCGCACGGTTGGCGCAGTGGTTGAGTGATTGACTGCTGCGCTGCGTGTCGAGGGTTCGATTCCCGCACGAAACAAATATTTGTATGATCTACAAATAGTTGTTCCGGCTCTGGGTGTTTGTGTATGTGAAATTATATGTTTGTAAACGCACCCACGATACAGGAGAAATTCCTAGTGTGGGGCAATGTTTAAAAAAAAAAAAAACATTTTACTATGCATTGTGCGAGGAAATCAAAATCAAAATCAAATATTTTTATTTTACATAGGCCTACATGGGCACTTATAAAACGTCGACAAAAGGTGCACGGTTCGGGTTAGTCGTTTCCTATGGAGAAGAACCGGCAAGAAACTCCATGGTTACTCTTTTAAATTGTTTTGTTTACAATATTTCCATGTTACAGCATTAGTACTTGGATATGGGGGGACAACGTAGGCCCGACAATAAGTCGTACGAAATTGAAAAAAAAACATAATGCACGAAATAAAAAGTTAACAAATGTTAACAATCATCTAGAAAACTAGAAAGCCTACAATGTTCACACATTCACAATAGGTAAAAGAATCTATACAAAGGTAAAAAAAAAAAAAAAAAACCACAACACTAAATTTAACATGTGGCACAAATACTGTAATCAGTGCTGTAACTATTCTTAGCTAAGGGCTATAATGATGATTGAAAAATATTGTAAAAAGTCTAATTAAAAGAGAAAAAAAAATGAGATTGAGAATAGTTAGAGATATCCATATATTTGTGCCGTTTATGAGTTACCAGGGAAGCCGCATGCGCAGAGGGTGTCAAAGCCAAATTTTTTATCTTCAACGTAGTCCTTGATTTTATAATATGCTTTTTTAACAAGGACACGTTTGATGTAGTTTTTGAACTTTTCATCGGTCAGTTCTATAACTGACTTAGGCAACTTGTTATAAAAGCGTATACTGTTTATAAGAAAAGACTTGCTAGTTTTCGTTAATCTGAATTTGGGTATTACAATTTCGTGCTTACTGCGTGTATTTAAATTATGGAAGTCACTTCTAGTTTTGAAAAGCCCTCGATTTTTGCGGACATACAAAATACATTCCAAAATATAAAGTGAAGGTAGAGTCAGTATATCGATCTCTTTAAATTTTTCTCTGAGGGACTCGCGAGGACCCATTTTATAGATCGCGCGGATTGCCCTCTTTTGCAAGATAAAAATTGAGTCAACGTCTGCTGCTGACCCCCACAGCAGAATGCCATAAGACATAATACTGTGGAAATAAGCATAGTATACTAGTCTAGCTGTGGCTACATCGGTTAACTGCCTTATCTTCCTTACTGCATAGGCAGCCGAACTTAACCTGCCCGAAAGAGTTCTAATGTGCGCGCCCCACTGCAATTTTGAATCGATAGTAATCCCCAAGAATACAGTTTCCGCTATTATTTCAAGATTTTTGCCGTCAAGATTTAGATTTAGGTCACGTTGAGGTACATTTGGTAAAGAGAACTTTAGACATTTTGTTTTTTTCGCATTCAGTAAAAGATTGTTAGCTGCGAACCATTCCGAGAGAACAACTAGACTTTCATTGACATGTAAGACATCCGTATCTTTCCTATCTATTTTAAAAATTAGCGAAGTATCATCAGCAAATAGAATTATATCCGATAATTTGGCCATCATAAAAGGGAGATCATTAATGTAAACAAGAAAAAGGAAAGGGCCGAGAATTGAACCTTGGGGCACGCCCATTTTGACTAGAGACCCGGAGGACGTCGCCCCATTAACATTTACTTTTTGCTGTCTGTTTGATAAATAGGAAAGCACAAGATCAGCAGCTTGTCCTCGAATTCCGTAGTGTTGTAATTTACAGATCAGTGTGTTGTGGTCGACGCAGTCGAACGCTTTTGACAGATCACAGAAAATGCCAATGGCATCCTGGGACTTCTCCCAAGATTCCAAGATGTGGCTGATGAGTTTTACTCCCGCGTCCATATATCTGAACCAAGCAAATAAAAATAAAAAAATATATCTGAACCAAGCAAGAAATTAATAAAATGGCGGGCTTATCCAAGGGTGCTCAGCATATCCACAGATTAACTTTTACTGCGCATGTGCAAATAGCTGTCACGTCGTAACGCAAAAAGGCACGAGCAAAATATTAATTCTGCCAAACATGTTTAATGAATATTTAAAATTAATTTATTGATCAAAATCTAAATGTAGAGTAATTAAAAACGCCTTAAATGAAGTATTAGTTTTGTTTTACCTTTTATATGAATGATAATCTGTACTTAACTATTTTTTTAAACTTTTCTCAAATAATAAAAACTCTATGCGGCGGGCTGACGTTGGAGTTAAAAATAAAAAATAATACAGGAAAGTAAAAAGCACTAGTAAAATAAAGTGATACTTTCCGCACAGTTTGGCTGCTTGGAAAACGCTCTTTTCGAGGACATGCATTGTAAATTTATTTTTCTCAAACATGCATGGAAATATTGTCATTATTTTAGAAAAAAGAACACGCGAAGTACCGAATTTACGGACAATGAAAATCAAATCCAATGCTGGCGCGTTTTTTGAATTTGGAACATTTGAACGCTCCAGCAGTGTTGTATGAAACGGCGTGCTGGGGTTATTAGATTATCTTTGATTGGATCTCTTTTATCATTCTTGGCATACCAAAGTAAGTCTCTTTGCTTAGTACAAATTGCGTTCACGTGGCTGTATAGCCATAAAAGCGTTTGCCTATCGGCACAGATGATAAATAGAAAATCGGCGGCAATGATGAAAATTCGTCTTGATTTCTTATTTAAATATTTATTAAATATAAATTTAATAAATAAAATGAGTTCTAACGGTTCACGGTCCACCAGATTTAAGATCAGAAGCCAAATTGGCAATAGAAAACCTGCTTCCAGCGAAGTCAAAAGAAAAATACATGAAAGTATATGAACATTTTATGATTTGGAAAAACGATAAAAAAAATAACATTTTCTCTGAAACAGTATTTTGGTGTATTTTAATGAGATTTCTAAAACTAAAAAGCCATCTTCATTATGGGCAATTTATTCGATGCTGAAATGTACAGTTCATGTTAATAATGGCATTAACTTTAAAAAGTAAGGAAATTTAACTACTTTTTTATTTCCCTGCATTCTTTTGAGAAAAGCATTATATATGCCTCGGCGGAAATGGCAATTGCCTGTGTCGTATTAGTGAAGTCCTCGCCTACGGCTCGGCCTTCAAACTGATACTCGACCTGCAATTGTCTATTTCCCGGCCTTTGCAATAATGTACTATTATGATGCAGTTTTTAAAAATCGAAGGAAAATGTTGCACTGTAATGGTTATTTTTTTAAATTTTACCTATCCACGAATATAAAGTACGTGTTCATGCAATATGTTTTGAATTGATATTTGGAATATTACTTTGTGAGTGTAGATAATACAAATTTAAACAATCGAGTGGAATGCTTTAGAAATTTTAATTTAAAACCGCGATCTATTGGAATCAATTATATATGATCCGTTCAAATAATCTTTGAAATGTGAATTAAGAGCCCAATATTCCATAATTTTGTGCTTTGGAGAGTTCATTAAACAAGAACATACATTTTTTTGTTCAATTCCAGAAATTGTTAATTTACACACAATTCAATAACAAATTGGTGCATATCGCGCCATCTAGTGATATTATTTAAACAAAATTTTCTTTCTTAGCGCTGGGGGCCCGTGGGGTACTACAGGAAGGCAAGTAGGGACGTGTAGGCAGTAAACAGGAGCGAAGCCGCGGGCACAGCTAGTTTATAATATTATTAAAATCGTCATCATCATATTAGCCGAAAGACATCCACTGCTGGACATAGGCATCCTCCAAGCGTCGCCACATGGTAAGATACTTTGCGCAAAATGTAAAAATGGGTAAGATCCTTGTACTGCAGTGGATTGCCGTGGCTCAGACATTATAAAAATAATACAGCCCGCCCAAAAGCAAGAAAAAGAAAGCGTTACTAAATAACTCTTTCGCACTCCGTACACTCGATCAATACCCGACACATGTCTCAATGTGTCAGAGATACTCATCGTCTCGCCGACAAGCGTGTAATACGTGCCGATGGAGACAGGTGTACCTGTTGATGTAAATCAGACACGATGGGTTTTATTACGAGAGAAGATATTGGTGATGTATGTGAATTCGAAGACATGTGACAACCACCAACCCGCTTTGGGCCTGCGTGGTGGATTACGGCCCATTCCCTCACACAGAGAGGAGGCCTGTGTCAGTAATGGGAACATTAAAAGGCTGATGGTAATGTAGACGAGCTCGTGGCTAAGTTAAAATAGCCACACGGGTCGATCTTTAAAGTCAAGCAACGCTTGCCGAGGTCAGTCCGAGGATGGGTGACCATCTTTACATAACGAGATGATAAGAAGAGAGAAGCAGGTTGAGCACGTTGCCCAATTTCTCACAGAGCGTGTTAACTTAAAAAGTAAATTATTTTCCTTCAAGCTCGTTGCCTCGCCTTTATGTCAGTGTTCTACATCTGACTGCGAATATGTACAATCTGCACATCATATCTTATGGGAGTGTATTCTTTGACAGAATGAATGCAATATTATGTTGAATAATGTACAGGCTGCATCAGGAGTTGTTTACTATACGGACCTAGTGGAAACTAGAACAAATTTCCGTGCGTTTAAGCGTTTTTGCCATACCTATTATTGGAATCAAATAAAACAGCTCACAAAGAGGTTGGACCCATTAATATTAATGCTAATTTTTATCCGTGGTTAGGCAACTGGGCTTCTCTCAGTTGCAAACGATCCTTTGTGCCTATTAGCCTTGTTTGTTCTGTCTCCTGCTTGATATGGAGGTAAGTGATAATATGTATTCTTTTTCCTACTCCTCCGTTATTCTTTTCTGATTAATTTCGTTGCGGGATCGAAGACAGTTAAATTAATTCTCCGGGACTTCGTCGAGCTTCATTGATCGGCGCTTTTCTGGTGGTCACCATTCTGACTTTCAGGAGTTTCAGTGATTTGGGAATTTAAGCGGTGGGATTGCCCAAAAAATAAAAAAGCACGTTAAGCTGTTGTTCCCGGCCCTGTCTGTCATTTGTAAAGTTTTTATCTTTAAATTGAAATCTGTCACCAGTCTTACCCAGGAATATCGTGTTGCCCAAAAACTGGGTTATGGAAGTCAAATAGGCGAAGCAAAATACTGGTATTCAACTGCATCTGGTTAGACTCGTAGCCGACCAAGAATATCTTGCATGGAGGACAGAATAGACAGTCGTTCTGTTCTCCACAACCCAGTTACTGGGTTACACGGTACCCCTTTGCAAGCCTCCGTCAAATAAATATTATAATTTAAAAACGCATAATGTTTACGGGTCATTGAGAGAATGTACAGTTAACTCAATCAAAATAATAATTCCAGTGCCACATTTTGTAATCTGCGCCATTCATACACTGATTGCCCGCGATCGCGTGACGTGACGCAATAACCCTATTAGGTTGCTTTTCCAACAGGGATGTGCAAGGTAGCTAAGCGGTGCGAAGATGATCTGCGCTGTAAAAATGTATGAAAGTTTTCTCCAAAGCTTGCGTGAGACGAGAAAGCGTAGTGGAACTGTCAAACGGTATGTAGCTGAATGAAATGAAAAAAAAGAAAGCTATGATACGCAATGGATGCGTTTGATATCCAATAATCAGATTCATAGGTACACATAGCACTGGTGGAAACGGGTTCTTCTAAACTATGTTTTTTATAGAGAAGGATGCGTGCTATGGATGGGAGCTATGCATTCGCGAGTGGTGTACCCGAAGCCACTGCCCGTGCCAGTCCTACTGCCGATGCATCAGATATATCGAGTTGCGCATCTTCCTCACACAGCTACCTCGCGGCGACGCATCTTCACAGCACATCTTTATCGCTCGACTACAAAACTTAGCATTAATGGAAACGGTCATATAATTTCTTAGCTTAGCTATCACATGCTGCATAGCACCTATTTTGTGGTAAAACACCTTTATAGCCCGGACATTTCACTCGGGCAATATTTATGAGTTTAATATACTACTGGCCCATTTTAAATGGAAATCGCCTGTCGTTATTGTAATTAGGGGAGATTGTGTAACCGTTTAAAATAGGCGAATATGTGATTTTTATTTCAGTTTGCTGGTACTGTTATGAAATAATGGGCGTTGTATTGGTTGAACTGTAATATAATTGTTTTATTTTATTATGGTGTGGTTGTAATAAACAGTAACAGCTCACAATTAAGGATCCATTAATATTAGTGTTAATTTTAATACGAGGTGCTGTAACTGGGCATAAAACAGTGTAAACGTCCTTTTTAGGGTTCCGTACCCAAAGGGTAAAAACGGGACCCTATTACTAAGACTCCGCGATCCGTCTGTCTGTCTGTCCGTCTGTCACCAGGCTGTATCTCATGAACGGTGACAGCTAGACAGTTAAAATTTTCACAGAGAATGTATTTTTGTTGCCGCTATAACAAAAATACTAAAAACAGAATAAAATAAATATTTAAGTGGGGCTCCCATACAACCCACCACCACCTTACCTCTGACCTAGACTAGAGTCAAGAGAAAATCCAAAAAAAAAATGTTTTTTTTGCCGTTTTTGCGATAATGGTACATCAATGTACATCAACTACCGTACGAAACACATTATAATCTGACTGCTCATCAAAATTAAATCAAAAAAGTGTTCTAGAGCAAACTTTTAGTGAAATAAAGTTGTGAACCTTATTAAATAAAGTTTGCTAAATACAGTGAACATAGTGGAAGTGACCAGTGCCGCGAAATTAAACAACTATCACAAAAATAACATTACTATTTGTTACAATCACCGTCAAGCGCAGTGAATTTTGAAGCGTCTCGGCAAAACGCGTAAGCGCCTGTGATTACCCGGCGCATACGACTTTTTTCTCGCTAATGCGTGGCGTGTCAAAGCAAACTTCGAGTAAAATTAGCCGCTCTCTGTTCAAGGAATCTCTGCATTAGTGATAGGAGGATAAGGATCATTTCTCTGTAAACACAACAAGTACTTCTTAGAAATGGAGTTTGTTTGCTGTAATTTAACTACTACAAATGCTAATGGTGAACTAATTTGTTGTGATTGCAATAATTATTATCACTTTCACTGTGTTTTATGGATAAAGAAGATGATTGGGTTCCCAGTAATGATCTAAAATCCTCGTGGCAGTGTTCTAAATGTATAAATCCACCGGAACCGAAGGACGGCACCTCAACGTCAGTTCGATCTAATATTAATACCAAAGCTAGAGCTAAGAAGGCTGAATCATCGGGTACTGAGATCATCACAGCCAAGCCAATATCGCCGGTTAAAACTACCAAAACGCGCCAACCTGTACGCAATAATGCTAAGAAGGAGGAACCTGACGTGTTGACCGCGGATAAGATACGCGGTATTATAAAAGAGGAATTTAAGGAGGCGATGTCGACTATTAATGTAACCTTGACGGATCTTAGGACTGAAGTGTTTAGCCTGAAAGAATCGGTAAAGTTTATTTCCGCAAAGTACGACGCTGTAGCATCACGTATTGATGATTTGGAAAACAAAAATAAATTAATTTCAGTGTTGGAATCGGATTTGAGTGAATTAAAATCTCAATTGGGTGCCATACAGTTTGATATTCAGAGACAGGACAATGGGGACGTCGTTCGAATGTTGATATTGTTGGATTGCCTGAGAAAACAGGGGAAAACCTGCTTAATATCATATCTAAAATGGGTGAATACGTCAACTGCCCTATTAATACGCAAACTGACATAGATTTTGTTACTCGAGTGGCCCACAAAAGCAAGGATGATAAAAAACCTAAACCTGTCGTCGTTCGCTTTCTCGCAAGACACAAAAAGGATAACTTCCTAGCACGACTGAGGGCAGTTAAGGTTTTGAATGCAAGTGATATCGGTTTTCCTAACAGCAAGTCTCGCATATTCTGTAATGAGCATTTGTCCATTTCCAATAAGATATTGTTAAATAAAACGAAGAAAATTGCTGGTGAGAAAAATTATAAATTTGTCTGGGTAAAAAACCAATCAATAATGGTGCGGAAAACGGAAACCAGTCAGGCTATACATATTTCATCTGAGAGTGATTTAAACAAGATTGTGTGAGAATTATTTTAAATTTTTCGCTTCTTTTCATAATATGTTTCAGTTTAAATTGCCATTTCGTATTGTTTAGTTCACTAGTAGTATTTTTCCTAAAGAAACATATTTTTATTGTGTCTAAAATAAATTTTAACCTTGTGTTTTTTCAGAGTAAGGTGAAAAAAATTGTCATAACGGTTTTGTTTTGGGAGAGATTTCTTGAGCTTCTTATTTATAATTTATTAAATGACCCTGAAAAACGTGCAGTGAGCTGTACATCCAAAAGTTTATATTCTAGCGACAATTTTTGTCTAACTTGTTGTTTATTGAGTGTTCAGAGTTTTACGTTGCACATTCAGTACTAATTTAAATATTTTCTATCAAAATGTGCGTGGATTGCGCACTAAAACTAATCTGTTTTATAATAACTTGTTGCTTTGCACGTATGATGTGATCTGCCTGAGTGAAACTTGGTTGCTGCCTGGAATTTTCAGTTCTGAATTATTTGACCTTAGGTACAATGTTTATAGGTGTGACCGCGACTATGATTCTAGATCGGACAAAATGGGGGGCGGAGTTCTCATCGCAATCAGGAAGGGCATTGCAGTAAGTGACATAAACATTTCTTGCTCGAATAACCGATTATCGGCTGATATTATTTCTCTAACCATACGCCTTAAGAAAAAGTCTCAGCAATTACGACTCAGGTTATATACTTGCTATTTTCCACAGTGTACCTCTCATCAAAACGATCTGGTTGAGTTTTTCGATCAAGTGTCGCAGTGTATAACGAGTTATCCGAGCGATCACTTTCTGTTAACTGGTGACTTTAACGTTAGGAATGCTCAGTGGTCATCTGCTGGGCTGGGTGCTCGTGCCGCACTGGGTGTTAATTGTACTGATGGTCTAGTTAACGCTTTATTGGGCTTTTTATCTTTTAGTAACCTCGGACAATATAATGTAGTTTCAAATAAAAATGATAGGCAGTTGGACCTTGTGTTTAGCAGCTGTGACTGTATAGTAATTAACTCTAAGTTTCCTTTGGTGCCTGAGGATGACCACCAACCTGCCCTTGACATTTCTTTGGTTGACTTATTTCCTGAAACCCTTCGTTCTCCGCGAAATACAAACTACTATTTCTTCCGGGGTGCGAATTATGATGACATTAATATTGCTTTGTCTCGGGTGGACTGGCATGGTATATTGGATATCGTTCATGATATAAACGAGTCCGTAACAAAGTTTCATAACATTATTGATAAAATAGTCAGAGAATTGGTACCTATAAAAAAAATTGTTGATCACAATAGGTACCCTATATGGTATTCCGCGGCACTGATAAAAATCATCAAAGAGAAAACTAAGTATCATACAAAATGGAAGCGTTACGACAATTATAGTGATTACTGCAGCTTTGCCCTTCTAAGAGACAGAGCAAAAAGGGTCAGTCTAGAATGCTACGAATCATTTATTGCAAGGTCAGAAGACAATATTAAAAACAATTGCAAATACTTTTGGACCTATGTAAAATCTAAAAAGTCGTCAAATACTTTGCCAGATAACTTGTTCTTAGGAAATGTATCCTCCTTCGATGGTAAAGAGATTAGTGACCTTTTTAATGTACATTTTCACTCAGTTTTTGAAAAACACAATGACGTGTCTATGACGTCATCTTCTTTGTCTGATTCTAATGCCTTAAATCTCAGCAATGTATATATTCCATTTAATACCATTGTAAAGTATATTAAATCTCTTGATGTAAACAAGGGCAGTGGTCCTGATGGAATTCCACCACTGTTTCTGCAGAGATGTTGCAAAACTATTGCGCTTCCCTTATAACTGCTATTTAACTCCTCATTGCGGTCTGGTACCATGCCTTTGGCTTGGAAACGTTCCTACGTTGTACCTATATTTAAGAATGGCGACAAACATGACATAACAAATTACCGGCCAATTTCTAAGTTGAGTGTTATACCTAAGCTCTTTGAGCGAATCGTCTGTGACTTAATAACGCCCTTATTAAAGCCACTTATAATACCTGAGCAACATGGATTTGTTTCTAAAAAATCAACTGAAACAAACCTCTGCGAATATATTGACTACATAGCGACTGCCATGGATAATGGTCACCAGGTGGATGTCGTGTATACCGATTACTCAAAAGCATTTGATAAAATTTCTCATAATCTGTTAATTAAAAAACTTGAGTATATCGGTATACATGGCGATCTACTTCGATGGCTAGAATCTTATTTAAAGGAACGCAGTCAAGCAGTTACGGTAAAGGGGTATTGCTCATCCTTTATGCCTGTTACATCCGGCGTGCCCCAGGGCTCGCACCTCGGACCTCTTTTATTTAATTTATATATAAATGACGTATTCAATATATTTAAACATTCTAAATTTATTCTTTATGCAGATGATAAGAAAATTTATAAAACTATAACTAAACCAGAAGATTGCCAAGAACTACAAAATGATATTAACAACCTGTGTGATTACTGCAAAAAAAATTGTCTGTTCCTTAACGTAAAAAAATGCAATATTATAACATTTTCTAGAAAGATTAACTCGATAAAATATAACTATATAATCAATAATGATCATATTAATAGAGTGACTGAGGTGCGGGACCTTGGAGTCCAACTTGACAGTAAACTTGTCTTTGATTCTCAAATTACCACTATGACCAACAAGGCATTTCGCATGTTGGGATTCGTACTAAGAGTTGGTAGGGATTTCAAACATAAGTCAACATTGATCCTTCTTTATAAGACACTTGTAAGGTCAATTCTTGAATATGCTTCAGCGGTTTGGAATCCCCAGTATGCAGTTTATATTGAACAAATTCAAAAATTGCAAAATAAATTTAGTAAGCACTTGAGTTGGCGATTTAACTCTGGAACTGATCATACACCTAGGCTTCAGAAATTGGAGGAACGTCGTGCAGAGCGGGATCTAGTATATTTATATAAAATTATCAGAGGCCAATTGGACTCCCCTTATCTTCTCAGCAAAATAGATTTTGGTTGTCCACGCTTAAATGCACGCAGGAGAACTCTCTTCCAAATTGGTTTCTCCCGAACCAATTACGGCAAGAATATTTTTATTAAAAGAGCATGTCGTCTGTACAACGACATAATCTCATTTAAAGAAAATCAAGATTTAGATATTTTTCACCTTTCTCTACCCAAATTTAGGTTTTCCATAAGAAATATATTGGCATATAAATTTAAATAATATATTATTATACAATAATATAATATAAAATTGTGACTTTTTGAACTATGTGAACTTCTGGTTGTTGTTGCACTTAGGTTAATTTACTTGTATATTAATCTGTGGAAACTGTTTCTGGATTGTGTTGAACTAATTGTATGCTTATGTTTGTTATTGCATCTGTTTGTTTCCCAAATATAATAAAAAAAAAAAAAACCCTTCGTGCGCGAGTCCGACTCGCACTTGGCCGGTTTTTGTGACTCTTGGCTTAGCTCTGTTCCATCTCCTGCTCTATTAGAACGGAAATAATTTCTTTGCAGAATAAAAGACAGTTGAACTGTTTCTCCGAGACGCGAACTTCATTGCCATGGCACTTTTCTGGTAGTCACCACTGTTGGAGTTGGTCACACGGCTTGAAGTTGCAATAGTTGGGAATGACTTGCCTAAAAATAATTAGTATAATTATATACATAAACTTAGCAAAACATGTTTGATCCAAATCATAGATTTATATCGTGTTTTAAATACCTACCTACTTCATGACCAACATAATTTCAGCCAAAAGACGTCCACAGCTGGTTTTTGGCCTCTCCCATGCGTCACCACATTGATCGATCCCGTCTCGAATCCACCGTACGCCTGCAGCCTTGACCAGGTCGTCGTTCCACCTAGTGGGAGGCCTTCCAACGCAACATCTTCCAGTTCACGGTCGCCACTTAAGAACTTTTCGGCCCTAACGGCCATACCTGCTTAAATAAATCAATTTAAAGATTTATAATATTAGCTTACATTCAAAACATGAGTCAAAGTTAAGAATAACAAAAGACCTGCTACATCTCATCCATAAGGCAGTAAATAAAACCTCTTATATCAAAGAAAAGTAAATGAGAAAGCCGTAGTGTATCGGGCAAAAGAAAGAAGTGTAGTTTCAATATTTATTTGTAGTTATTATTGTTTGTGTTGCCAACTATTTCTATCCAAGTGAGCAAGACGAATCGCGAGCGATTGTTTGGGACGCACTGGGTGGAAAGAAAGCCGCTGAAACGCGAAATTTTACAGGAAAATAGTATACAATTTGAACTAATATTATAATCGATACTTATTTTATCTTTTGTAACGTAAACACAAAATTATGACGAAACAGTACGTTGAATTATCGCGTGAAGAAGTATATTTTTACTTTGAAGTGACGTCACAAGCCCTCACTCCTAAACTTTTAACTTTTTTGCATATTTCTTCATTTTCATTGATTTTATAAAGCAACAAATATTGTGTCCAATATATTTGTTAATATAACTGACGGTGTAAATAGATTGGTTTAAAGGTATAGTATTGTTTTGTTTGTAAAATATCTGGCAGAATTAATCCGATTGTGAAAGTTCTTTCATTTAGGCGATATATACGCCCCAATGTTAAAGCAGTTCTGGCCGTGCGCCCGCTCGATGCCAAAATATCAATATTGAACCTCCTTTTGAACAGTTTTGTTTGCTAAATATTATTTGATTTACATATGCTATGTTAGTTATGAAGAAATTCCAGCCATCAATTTATCTGTGTAAAAATATTTTTAAACATCCTAGTCGTTTTGGAGAAGTATCCAAAAGTAGCGTAAAAATAGCGTGTTGTTAATTATTTTTTTAAACAAAAACTATTTGTTATACGAAAAAATGTGTTAAAAAACTATTTGTTATACGAAAAAATGTGTTAAAAATACCATGAACTATGTGTTAAAAATAATATACATGAAACAATAATAAACATTTCTTTTTTTTTCAAACCTTTTAACCTAGCCGTAAAGGCATAAGGCTTAAGGAGTATGCTTTAGAAAGTTACCGTTTTACGGCACTAAAGCGGATGTAGGCCCTTAAAAGGAAGTCATACTATTGCTAACCGCCATAGGAGCCTATGACAACAGAGATTCCCTAAAAACTATTCCAACCTGGAAAATCCATGGTTCTGTGAGAAAATTAACGAAAGTGAAGCTGCGGGTAAAAAGCGAAAATAAGTTTATAGATGTTCTGGTTCTGAACTGGACAATTTCCTTTCAGATTAAACGATATTGTCCAAAACGGAACAAATCTAAATCAAATTGATAAGCGAACAATTAATAATAACTTTTTTAATTGCCAAAAAGGGTAACAAAATAAAAGACGGCTTGAATAAATCTATCGTGATCGTGACCGTCAATATTTAATTCCAAATGAAAAACGATTCTAAAGTTATTGCTTGGGTTTCTAAGAAAAAATATTAGGGAAAGGGCAATGACCGCTATTGCCATGGTAACACAAAATAACAATGTAAATGTCAGTTTTCGATAACGTAATGTTACACCTGCGTTCTACGAAAGGTAAGACAGAGGTACCACACTCACATTTCACAAGTTACAAGTTAGGTATGTTTTTTAAGTCCCATATAATTGGGGGCGAGCACGGATATACATCTACCAGAAATCCACCGAAATCTTGAAAAATGGCCCTTTTAATGCCATATTGAGTTGTAAAGACTGTATAGAAAAAGTTGGCCGAGGCATTGGAAATGTTTTCTTTCATTGGTAAGTAAATTTGTTTTTAAATTAAGTGTGAAAAAGTGACACGCTTGGTTTTCATACAGATGGAAGGACTTGCGTTATCTAGTTAGATATATATCTTTTTTTTATTGGGACAATCCCACCGCACTATTCCCAAACCACTGCAACTCCTGAAAGCCAGAATCAACAGTGGCGACCACCAGATAAGCGCCGAGGTGATGAAGCTCGACGAAGTCCCGGAGAATGCATTTAACTGTCTTGGATCCCGCAACGAAATTAATCAGAAAATAATAACGGAGGAGTAGGAAAAAATGTAAACTTCCACTTCCCTCCATATCAAGCAGGAGACAGAACAAACAAGGCCAATAGGCACAAAGGGTCGTTTACAACTGGGATAAGCCCAGTTGCCTAGCACCACGGTTAAAAATTAGCATTAATATTAATGGGTCCTACATTGTGAGCTGCTATATTTGTTTCCAATGATAGGTATGGCAAAACGCTTGAACGCACGGAAATTTGTTCTAGTTTCCACAAGGTTACATTATTCTATCTGTGGGGGCGAGCCTATTGCCTGTTGTCATCCACCAACCACAAGTCGAGACTACTGAAAAATTCAAGATGGAAAATAGTTAATAACATATTGCCCAACGGGAATCGAAGCCAGCACCGCAAACACAGCAGTAGCTTTTGCGAATTCTAGACCATCGAGGCAGTTTTCGATTATTCTGTACAAATAGTCCCTAATTTCATACAAAATAAATTTACGCTAAATAATCTGAACAGTATTTCAAAACTGATTAAAACCGCACTAAAATACAGCTCTCTCGTAAATACGATTTATAATAACACAGACCTAATAATATTTGCTTTACACAAACACATTTACAAACAACTGTATTTAGTTCTGTATTTTCCGAATAAACTGAAACACAAACACAAATCTATGTAATTTAAACCGATTTGTTATATGCCCATTTTAGTTTTAAAACAAAACATTTCCGAATAGTTTGATTTCAAAACATTAATCTAAAAAAACGCACTGCAGATGAACATAAAAATAGACTACAATTGCCAAGTTAATATGTTATTGTTGGCAGCAAAACAAATAGCTAATCCGTATACAGTAATTTATAGAACTGCCAATAAACTAAACATATTTTTTCTAAATGAAGCTTTTCAGAGGCTGTTTTATTTTCTACTGGTTTTTACCCACGACTACACCTACGTAGCATTAGTATTTCGAATAGCCTATTTTTAGAGTTCCGTATACCCAAAGGGTAAAAAGTATTACTAAGATTCCGCGGTCCGTCTGTCTGTATGTCTGTCTGTCTGTCACCAGGCTGTATCTCATGAACCGTGACAGCTAGGCAGTTGAAATTTTCACTGATTATGTTTTTCTGTTGCCGCTATAACAACAAATACTAAAAACAGAATAAAATAAATATATAAGTGGCTTAAACGGCAAAAAAAAACACGTGTGTTGTACATACAACAAACGTGTTTTTTTTGCCGTTTTATGCGATATAGGTACGAAATCCTTTGTGCCGGAGTGCGACTTGCACTTTGCCGGTTTTTGTTCTCAGAGCTTTCATTAATCTCCATACTCTTGCGCAATATTATTGTAGGTGTGTGGGCCGCCTTACATAAGAAATAAATGATACCTACACCATACAAATTTCTACTCCCTTTTCCATCTTTTAAGAATGATTGCCGGTATAAAAACTATCTTAAGTCCTTCCAAGGGTCTCAAACTATCTACATACCAAATTTCATCTAAATCAATTCTGCGGTTTAAGCGTGAAAAGGTAACAGACATACAGACAGTGTTACTTTCGCATTTATAGAAATCGCATGGATAGTATGGATGGGTGGATAAGTTGGACGATAAAATTTGGGTAACCTAACTACGACTACTAAAAGTAAATAAAATATCCTCTTCTCTTTCAAAAAGATGGTCGTCATGGCCTTCAATGTTTCCAATGGATCAAGGAGAAGTACAAAATCAATCTGCCAGCGTTTTGAGTCACTGAAATGTACTAAATCCTGAAATATGTTAAATATGACCTACGAGCATGTCAAACCATCATCACCATCATCAGCCTTTTTAATGTTCCCACTGCTGGGACACAGGCCTTCTCTCTGTGAGAGGGAATGGGCCGTAACCCACCACGCGGCCCCAGTACAGGTTGGTGGATGTCACATGTATTCGAATTTTTGTTTCTAGGACATGCCGGTTTCCTTACGATGTTTTCCTTCACCGTTTTGAGAGCAGTAAGCAAGTAGTGCAATAATTTACACAAAGTAAAGCACCTGCCTGGGTTTGAACCCACGACCTTCAACTTATAAGTCGCGGCCACGACCTACAACTTATAAGTCGCGGCCGATATATTGCACTATCGGTCTGCTCTGCGGTCAAACAAAAGGTATGTTTTATCTACAAGGACAAATTAAATAAACAGACAAAGCTTCGCAGATGCAATGGTATCAAATTCCAATATCGATAAAACATAAAACTATAAACAACAGCTGTTGACCCCGTAATCAGCTGTAGATACTTGAAATCATGAATAATTTGACCTTGTGTATCGGTTCATAACGATTGTCTTACATAATTGATAGCTCCTAAATTCAAATTAGCAGTGCCGGCCGGCGGGAGCAGTGGTGGCCCAGTGGTAATAGCCCCGACTTACGTGTCGTAGGTCGTGAGTTCGAACCCAGGCAGGCCGCTTACTTTGTGTAAATTATTTCATCACCACTGCTCTGAATACGGTAAAGG
Source organism: Orthosia incerta (assembly GCA_948252205.1). NCBI lineage: Eukaryota > Metazoa > Arthropoda > Insecta > Lepidoptera > Noctuidae > Orthosia > Orthosia incerta. The sequence goes on along the minus strand of OX411742.1, from coordinate 2,395,224 downwards.
AAAACGTGAGGAAACCGACATGTGCTAGAACCAAAAATTCGAAGACATGTGACATTCACCAAACTGCACTGGGCCCGCGTGGTGGATTAAGGCCCATTACCTCTCATAGAGAGGAAGCCTGTGTCCCAGCAGTGGGAACATTATAAGGCTGATGATGAAATTCAAATTATCATTATAGGTAGACTTTACTGCCCCACCGCTGGGCTAAAAAGATGACTGTCTTCTGACGAATTGGAAAGAAATGAAGCATAACCGAGAAAGATGAAACACGCAAATGTAGCTAAAAAATAATTTCTCCCCTAAAACATTACAATATAAATTATAGCCTATTTTTTATGTTTATTCTGATGCATATATAAAGTTTAATCAAAGTCCGTTCAGTAGTTTTTGCGTTCCATACATCCTCACAAACGGATTCGGATAAAATACGGAAGGAAAAGGATACAATTTATTTATAGTTAGGAGAAGTTTTTATAGTATTGATTTTTTAATGATATGTATGGTAGGTTCACCACCATAAAGATTATTGGACTGCTATGTGGTTCTATAGCAGCACATTCTGAACTGAGTTAATATTTGCAATGAACCACATTTCATTTGCAGAATGGCTGATTAGTCAATTGTCACCGTTCGAATGTGATCGAAATACGTCACATTGTTGCAATAAACGCTTCATAAATAATAGCATTCAGCTTTGATATTTGAATGGAAATCGGTGATTCTGAAACTGGATAGTAAATCGTTTGAATTGAAGGATTAAAATAGAAAACATGCACCACATGTCATTGTGTCGAAATTTCGAGCGGATGTTTCTTAACTTATATATATTTTGCAGCTATAACTATTGGCTACCCTCAGAAGCCTTAAAGGCTGACAACCAGTCAAACTGATGAGATAGGCAGTCTTCCTCTTTCGCCTCGCCTATTCCCGTTACGCGGGTTCAGCTTTCCCAATCATGCGGCGCCATTTATTTCGGTCTCGTGCAAACAATATAATGAATTTATAATAATTACAGAGATCAAGTATAAATTAAATAAGAATGACACAATTTTAAATTACTACATAATTAGATTAAAGTTGTTAAAAATTAAATATGTCACAGAATTAAAATGTCAAAAAATATAATAAAATTTATAAAACTAGAATGACACAAAATTACAGTGTCAGAAATTTGAAAATAAAAATGTCCAATTATAAAATTTCATAGGACTAAAGTTACACAAATTTAAATGTCAATAAATTTAAAACCAACTATGAAATACAAATAAAATATCTAATAATTACATTAAATACAGACAAAGCTATTATACTAACCTAATGCTTGGAATAATGTTAATCTTACCTTAGTCCACGTTTATAAAAAATAAAAAATAAATCTACGAAACTTTACCCAAGAAAAAACCGTGGCGTTCAACCGCTACGTTTTCCCCACCCAGTGCGCACTCCCCGCTAATCTAAGACGTTTTACACAAACATCATCAATCAGGCACATGACAGCGCAATCGGCATCGGATTGTGAGCAACAAATTGAACAGCGTCCCTCACAAGGCCTGCTGTTATCACTGCGAGAGAGAAGGAAAGTTTTTGCTTCCAGTTGTAGCTGCTAGTTGATAGGTTTTAACGAAGTTTTGACTTAGACTTAGGTCTTAAGCCAACTGCATACCTAGAGCTAAGCTATAAGCTTAAGAGGAAACGGGGGCAGAGAGCGCCGACTGAATTTCCTTAGTAAAAACTCATAATTCAAGGTTTGGCTCTCGTCTCTTTCCTCCTCCAATATTGGACCAATTTAAACTGAAAATTAAAAATATATACTATGTCCCTATGTTTTCCTTTTTGATGATACATTATCTTTAGAAGCACTAGAGCCCTCAAAAAATGCTCAACATTGCGTTGTCAACAGAGGCTTAGTGTACAAATTTGACAAATATAAATGGAAAAAGGAAAACATAGGGACATAGTATATATCTTACTCTACCAGTTTATGGAATATCTTTTAAATTGGTCCAATATTGGAGGAGGAAAGAGACGGAGGAGAGAGAGGAGAGAGCCAAACCTCGAATTATGACTTTTTACTAAGGATATTCAGTCGGCGCTCTCTGCCCATATTTTCTCTTAACTCACATGGTTAAGGTGTTAACGACAAACTATGTAAGCCGTCTTATTATAATAATAAGACAGTTACCACCTCATAATATTTAATGTATTAAATTATAACTAGTACTTGGTTTTCCTTTTTTCAATTAATTAATTTTTAGCAGTCGGATTTTTGTTTTTATTATAATTTGTTTTATTTTAGACTGTTTAGTTTTAGTAATGAACGAGTTCTATAAATAAGATATGTGGTAATAGTAGATTTTACAACGAGTGCACAAAACGAACCATTTTTATCCGAGACTATTAGCATAGTGATAGTAATGTCGAGGATAAAATGGTTTTGTGGACGAGTTATAAACTCTGCATTTCATTTCGATTGCGAGGAAATAAAACAGTAGTATAACATAACATTTCTTTAATTAATATTCAAAGTAAAATTAGTATAGTTTTGAATACTGAAGGAAATTGTTTTAAAGACTTTATTGACAGGATAACAAAAAAAAATTAACACCCTTTTTTATAGGGAGGGGGGTGCTATTTAAAAAAAAAATATAGCCTATGTCACTCCCACAATTGAGACGAATCCACACCTCATATGTCAAGCCGTTTGGGCTGTAGAGCGTGCTATAGAAATGGACATACATACATACAAACGCTCGAAAAACATTACCTTCCCACAGTCGGGTAAAAACGAATGTACACTTGACACGCCTACCCACGTAGGAATAAAAACCAGCCAAGTGCGAGTCGGACTCGCGCACGAAGGGTTCCGTACCATTATCGCAAATAACGGCAAAAAAAAACACGTTTGTTGTACGGTAGCCCCACTTAAATATTTATTTCATCCCGTTTTTTGTATTTGTTGTTATAGCGGCAACAGAAATACATCATCTGTGAAAATTTCAACTGTCTAGCTATCACGGTTCATGAGATACAGCCTGGTGACAGACAGACGGACAGACAGACAGACGGATCGCGAAGTCTTAGTAATAGGGTCCCGTTTTTACCCTTTGGGTACTGAACCCTAAAAAGCACCAAGCAAATCATATTTGAAGACACTCATCAAAAACCTACTTTGATGAGTGTCTTCAAATATGATTTGCATAAGCTGTTCCTTGTTTTTGTAGTCTATAGACTCGCGCTTTACCACTATCTCGCCTGATGGTAAGCGATGATGTGGTCGACGGTGAAGCACGCTTGCCTAGAAAAAACCTATTCACCCTTAGGGGGGGGAGACTTAAAGACCCCTAGATTGTAGCTACAGTATCATCGCTTACCATCAGGTGAGATGGTGGTCAAGCGCGAGCCTATGTATGATAAAAATAAGCTATCGGAAAACTCATTTCTCAAAGTCTTGCAAATCCAACAATATTATTATGTATACACAAACGCGTATACTCAGTCTGCACAGGTTCCACATAACAATCAGACAGTACATTCACAAATCTTAGATAGCATTTAATAATATCTCGTAGCGAAGCAAACTCGCGCTAACTACATCTCTAGTTTACCTGCACGTTTAATATCTCAAGCAGTGATGTGCAAAATCGGAATTCATTATTTTTGTGAAAGATAGAAATTTTTATTTAGTTCATCTTTATTTCGCCATTTACCATTACAGGACTCCCCAATGCGATAAATGCGTTCATCCAGACTAAATTTTCTTAGACTCGAAACAAATTATATCCCCATCATCCTCATCTATAACAAATATTACACAATCCTTTGATCACATATACGTACACGTACCTATGCATTGCCAAATTGCAAAATTATATAAATAGTTAGCTACTTTCACGTATCGAGGCAGGTATCAGAGATTCGATTTGTATTATATTTTGTCTGTATATTTTGACCAAAATTCTGTCATGTCGACAGCAATAGTGTTTGCCTCGTAAAGGTCTATCGCGCTGAAATGAATAGTCAATCCGAATTTCAGTTTTTGTTTACATTCTGAACACACATCATCACACATCACATCATTAGCTTATTAATGTTCCTACTGCTGGGACACAGGCCTCCCCTCTGTGAGAGGGGATGGGCCATAATCCACCACGCGGGCTCAATGCGGGTTGATGGATGGCACATGTCTTCGAATTTTTGGTTCTAGGACATGCCGGTTACCTCACGATGTTTTCCTTCACCGTTTTTGAGAGCAGTGAAATTTGAAATAATTTACACAAAGTTAAGCGCTTGCCTGGGTTCGAATCCACGACCTACAACTTGTAAGTCGCGGCCGATACAACTGGGCCACCACTGCCCTCCTATTCTGAACAGTTCACACCAAATCCGTCGCAAAAACACGACCCAAAAATACAGTACCCAACATTCCGATAATCTCGAAGTATTTCCCATCACTAGCACTCCACAAGATAGTGTTGCGCCGGCATATTTCTCCCGAATGTGTAAACTTGTCCCGCGCTCGAATAGTTACGCACTTTACACAATGAAGGTGATTCTGGTTCGAGATTAATTAATTCAGAGCAGTGCTCGAGATAAATAGACGACGGTTGGGCCGTATGTGTAGGCAGGACGAGTTTGTTCTTAGACTTGTACCAAGTATTCTACTGAGAAGAAAGTATTCTACTGGAATCTATTCTACCTAAGTAAGTTCTCCTAAGTTAGGGTCGGCTTTCAATCGAACGCAGCTAATACTAGTATTTTCCAGGGAGCTACTGCCAATCTGGCCTTTACCCCATTTACTAGACTCGTAACGACTATCAAAAATCTACTAATGACGACCGGGTCCTACAGCTTAACATGCTTGCCGAGGCACGGAGGAATCTCGGTATCCAACTGTTCTAAGAAATATGTATTTGTTTAAATCATAATGGAAGACTGTGTAAGTAGTACTAGTATTTGCAACGTTCTGTTTAAGGCGCCTCCCCGAGCAACGCCGCGCTAGTCTTTTTTGTGCAGTTTTTAAGAGCTATCTACTCTTTATTTAAAAAGAATTAATAAAAATACATTAAATTTCTACATAATGTTGATTCTAAAATGGTAGTACACTTTTTTTTAAAGAGGTGTAAGTATCACTAATCTCCTTCCAACAACAACATAAAAATGAGTAATAATTATTGATAGCATGCAACACTTCAGGACGAGATGTCCTCGTAAAGTGTTCATAAATTATTTTTTGTACTAACACTGATGGATAGACAATTTGATAACGAACATTTTGTAAGTTTTATTTTTTTCAAAAGACCAATATTCGATTTTGTAAAGATTTTAATCTGAAATATGTAATTCATGCGCCACCAGTGCCACTAGGCCAATAGGACAGCTCATAACTCATGCTGATTTTTTGGTCAGGGTACGGACTTAAGTGTATGTTCTTGGCAAGTGGAGATTACATTAAGTAATTAAGTAGGTATAAACACACAGGAAAATGCTGCTATATTTTTATCACAACCATCAACAGAAACATAAGATCACTTGCTTTCTAGATATACTACAACGGCATAAATAATAGATTTGAAAAGGGAAACATTTCTTATACAAAGATGTTTTATGTGGCTTTTATAAACTAAGTAATAACGTAATTAAGTTGTACTATTTCACTATTAAAGGAAGACATGAATCAACCTATAGTAGTGAAATAGTACAACTCTTTTTGATGTTCGTGAAAGTTATTGCGGCAGTCATGATCGGGCTGTACACAAAAGTTATTTAATACTTTACATAAGTATCGCCAACTTATGTTGTCACCACATAAAGAGCTCTTAATGACTTGACACCATGCCATGGTTGCGTGTAAATGAGACGTTTATTTTTTTGAACGACCTAAATAAGGAAATGATTCGAGCTTGTCAAAAACTGACGACACCACTATTTTTACCCGACTGCCGAAGGAGGGTAATGTGTTTATCAGTCTATGTATGTATGTATGTTTGTTCCTATGTGGCGTTCTAGAGACCAAAACGTTAGCCGATGATTCTTACATCAATCGATTTGTCTTAACCTTGCGAGTGTCACGTGCAGTGTGATGTGCAGTCGGAGGATACATCTGGTTTTGGTTAGACAGCTCGAGAATATGTATCCTCCGACTGCAAAGCGTGATTTTCTTCTTGTTTACGTCTTTTTAGTTCGCTTCTTAAGCAGTCGGGTTTCTTGATTTTTTTTTATTAACTTTTTTTATTACCTTATAAGTATACAAAAAAGCTATGCTAACAAAGTATGTAACAGATTGATAGAAAAGATGTAATGTACAATTATTAATATGTATTTAAAGATCTAACATCATGGAAATGTGATGTATGCGAATGAACATGACATCGTGAAATAGTATCATCTTAAGAGAAAACGGGGACAGAGAACGCCAACTGAATTTCCTTAGTAAAAAGTCATAATTCGATGTTTGGCTCTCGTCTCTTTTCTCCTCCAATATTGGACCAATTTAAAAGATATTCCGTAAACTGAAAATTAAAGATATATACGATGTCCCTATGTTTTACTATATAATGATACATTATCTTTAGACGCACTAGAGCCCTCAAAAAATGCTCAAAATAGCGCTGTCAACAGAGGCTTAGTGTGCAAATTTGACAAATGTAAATGAATAAAGGAAAACATAGGGACATAGTATATATCTTATTTTACCAGTTTATGGAATATCTTTTAAATTGGTCCAATATTGGAGGAAGAAAGAGACGAGAGCCAAACCTCGAATTATGACTTTTTAATAAGGAAATTCAGTTGGCGGTCTCTGCGTGGCTTCTGAAATCTTCAATATTTGGTGCCCCCAATTGTGTATCCTGCATGATCAATTATAATTAGAAGTTCATCATCATTTCAACCAAAAGACGCTTCTGCTTGACAAAGAAATTCACTAAGAAGTGCCAAATCTTTACGTCCAGCACTACCCATATCCAGCGAATTATTACGCATTTTACCAAGTCATCATTTTCCTTTTTTTGTCCCGACATGTAAATCTCTGGACTACGAATAAGGCCCCAAGATGCGTTCGTTTATACGAGCTTAAGTAAATTTTCAGTAGTACAGGCCCTTCGGCTTAGCGGGAGGTGAAACGGTCTGCGAATATAGCAGTTTTGGGTTCCGTTTTATACGAATTCACGCTACTTATCGGTTGGGGTGCGCTCAATATTGTGGATTGCAAAACTTGGAATTAAAAGTACTAACAGAGAGAGAAATATTAGTTTTTTCTTGGCCCTCTTTACAAATATCATAATTAGTGATGTCGTGTATTATATGAAAAAAATATTTTTTTTATGAAGCAAAATGTTGCAACACAAGGAACTGAAATGAACTCGGGCTGGATGTCTGGCTAGGCACCAAAGACAAAGACGAAGATATTTTATTTCAAGTAGGCCACCAAGCGGCACTTTTGAACGTTAGGTACATTAAAATTTACAAGTTATAAAAGTTGATTCTACCGTGATGACATGTGGAGTGAGGCAGTGACGGAGTGGCGTCCAAGGAGTGGAAAAAGAACAGTTGGTCTTCCGGCGACAAGAAGTCGACTCTGTTGCTATATCGGGTTGAACCTGAATGAAGTTGGCACAGAGGCGTGAGTAATGACGCAAGTAAGGACAAGGCTTCATGATAATTATGAAGAACACAATACTTCATTTATTCTTCAAGCTTCAGAGCTAATATTCATCATCATCATTTCAGCCGAAAGTCATTGACTACTAAAAATAGGCCTCCCCAAAGTGTCGCTACATCGACTCTCCAGCGCCTCGCATCCAGCAGACTCCCGCTGCCCTCATCAGGTCATCGGTTAGCCTTCCAACACTGCATCTTCCGTACGCGATCGCTACCCGTCACTCCAAGATTTCATCATCATAATCATCAGCCTTTTAATGTTCCCACTGCTGGGACACAGTCCTCCTCTCTCGGAGAGGGAACGGGCCGTTAACTACCACGCGGGCCCAGTGCGGGTTGGTAGATGTCACATGTCTTTCAATGTTTAGTTCTAGGACATGCCGGTTTCCTCACGATTTTTCCTTCACCGTTTTGAGAGCAGTGGTGATAAAATATTATTGCACAAAGTAAAGCGCCTGCCTGGGATCAAATCCACGACCTACGACTTGTAATTCGCGGCCGGTACCACTGGGCCCCCACTGCTCTCGCGAAAACGCCAAGATTTACTGTGAGTTTATTACAATAATGTTCAAGCGAAATGGATCTATGTCCTATTTTCTTTAACTACTAACACTCCTTATCCTTACTTAAGCCATCTTTAACAGTACTTAAAGCCGAATAAAGCACGCGTGCATTAAAGCAATAAAGACGAGAGCACACAGTTAACGCGACTGTTTGAACTATGAAATTGAGCCGAGTATTCACTGTTTGCGCGCTGACGGGCGGTAGTGTGTACTCTGCTTTGTCACGGGGATAAAGATGTAGATTATTGCTAGATACGGTTTTGTGGCGTGTTAGGAAGAAGACATCTTTAGAAAAGTAGATGTTTCTTATGGTATATCTATCTATCTAATATATATCTATACTTATAATATAATAAAGCTGAAGAGTTTGTTTGTTTGAACGCGCTAATCTCAGGAACTACTGGTTGGAATTGAAAACATCTTTTTGTGTTGGATAGTCCATTTATCGAGGTAGATTATAGGCTATATAACATCACGCTATGACTAATAGGAGCGGAGCATAAATGAAAAATGTTTAAAAACAAAAATATTATTTGAGAGCTTCCGTTGCGTGCGCTGCGTAAGCGGTTAAAGTTACGCAACATTCATGTATGTAGGGTAGGGTAGGTAGGTAGCCAGTTGACGGGGGACAGGACGGTATGGAAGAAGAAAACGTGTTGCGCCGACCCCAAGTAACATGGGACAAGGGCAGGAAGATGATGATGACCTTTAAACGAGCAATTCTTGTATATATAATCTGAATCTCTGAAACGGATCCAACGATTTTCATGAAATTTAGTATGCAGGGGGTTTCGGGAGTGATTAATCGATCTAGCTAGGTTGAATTTTTAGGAAACGTCGTTTTCTCTATTTTCACCCGAGAAGATAGTACCTGAGCTCGGTCGCCCAGGTACTATCTTCAAATCGGGAATGACACGATCATGACTCTGCAATAATGAAGCAACAACGCTTTGTACCGTCGTGGTCGGATTGTAGCTTCGCGCTTTTCAACCGATTTCAAAAAGGAGGAGATTCTCAATAAAAATCGACTGTATATTTGTTACGTGATTACTTCGCAAATGAACTGATTTTGATGAATATTTTTTTACTTGAAAGTTGGTGCTTCTCATGTGGCCCCATTTATAATTTGATCAATATCTGATGAGTAGTTTTTAAGTTATCCTTAATAATGCGTATTTTAATGGTAATATAAGGTACCAAAACCAAAAAGAATAAAATAAAAACTTTTTAACAAAAAAATTAAACCGTCTTCCAAAACAAAACACTACAAAGCGAAAAACAACTTTCTTTTAGGAAATCGGTGTCAATAACGAAAAAGTGTTATGTTCGCTTTGTAGTGTTTAGTTTCGGAAATCGGTTTAATATTTTTGTTAAAAATTTTAACATACCTATGGTGTGTGTGGCACACCATCATCACCATCTGCACACCAAATGCAGCTGTAATAACGCCAGTATTTGAAATTGGGAGATTGCCTAGTGCCTAAGTGCCTGACCTCCAAATTACAAAGACAAATATATTTTATTTCAAGTAGGCCAATCGGCAATAGGTTTTGTAACCCATTGACAATTCAACATTGCTAGTAAGTAAATGATTTATTTGAAAGAAATGCTTTGAGTTTGAGTTTAGTCATGATGGGATAGGTTTTAACGTGAGTATAGTTTCTGCTTTCAAATAAAGCTAGCCGTAAAGTTGATCCAGGTATACCTACCATTCGAAATAACAACTTATCTCGGCGGATCATCGCAGTCAATTTCTAACCCTATCTATACCAATATTATATACTGCCCCCATTCCACACCCATTGTATACTTGTTATTGTGAACGTTTGTCCTGTATGTTTTTTTTTGTGGTGTACAATAAAGTATATAATAAATAAATACTATAAAGAGGAAAGTTTTTTTTGATTGTTTGTTTGTTTGGCTAGGCTAGGCCCCGAAACTCCTGGACCGATTTAAAAAACTCTTTCACCTATGGAAAGCTACATTTTTTTCGAGTAACATAGGCTATAAATTATTTTCAAAAAACTAGAGATCTTTATGAAAAAATCAATAATGTAACCCATAGTAGCAAAATTTTGACTATAAAATTCATTATTTGGCGTGCGCTAAGAAAACTATTAATGATTGAAAATGAAAATGAAAAATTTAAAAATTATGTACTACATGACTAAAGTACTCATTATTACCTACAAAAAAGCCTGTGAAAGAACATATCACTATCTTAGTTAAGTCAAAATAGCAGCTTTTTTGTTCTAAAATTTTATTAGACCACCGGTAGAAACAATAGTTGGTTACATTCGTATTGTAGTATTATGTCTTATTAAAATCAATAGTTTAACAAATTGGTAGGTAGATAGGGTAGGGTGGGTACGAGTAGGTAGGGTAGGTGGGTAGGTAGGATAGGGTAGGGTAGGTAGTTTGATTGGTAGGGCAAGTGAGTAAGTTGGTAGGTAGGTAGGTGGGTAGGTAGGTAGGGTAGATAGGTAGGTGGTAGGTAGGTAGATAGCCAGTTGACGGGAGCGAAGCCGCGGGGGTCAGCCATTTATAATAGAAACTAAGGCTTCACTCAGTACAATAAATAACAACGTAAATAAGATAAAACTCTCATTTTACAACTGCACCGCCCAATTTTAAAATTACTTCGTTCACTGAAACTAAACTAAAATAAAAATAAGTACATACTAGCAAGTTTTTGAATTTAACTTTGTCGCACTTTATTTTAGTGATAACCACGGTGATAACGACAAAACTAACTAGACTACAATCTATGTTGGTTAGTTTTGGGAAGGCAGTGACCTTAGGAAAATGGACAACAAATACGCAAATCATAAAATATTGGTTTAAAAATACTTGTGGGACTGCAAGACTATTTTGTTGTTTTGCGAACAGTCATGACTTCACGAGTTTGATAGGTACTTTTGATTGTGTAATATGTAAATAAACACATAAAAACACTAAAAAGCATAACCCTGACATGAGAACATATAATGCTAAAATGTATCTTAGACGAGATTTAATTTTTACCCGACTACAGCAAAGCCAGGTAGCAAAAAAGATAGCATGATAAAGTTCCTCGTCTTAATCAGTTTCTTAAAATCACACTCATTTTCGAGTGAGGAAACCGGCATGTCCTAGAACCAAAAATGCGATGACATTTGACATCCACCAAACCGCACTGGGCCCGCGTGGTGGATTACGGCCCATTCTTTCTCACAGAGAGGAGGCCTGTGTCCCAGTAGTGGGAACATTAATAGGCTGGTGATGTGTGACACTCATTTCAGCCGAAAGACGTGCAATGCTAAACAATAGGCCTCTCCAACTAATGCTAAGTCTTCCGGTGCACCATCATCACACCAAAAGCTTTCGAAACAGTTTTAATTGTTATGTTTGTTTTCTGTTGTGTCAAAATTGAAATCATTTACCCGTGCGTTTGACAAACGACCGGTGCAAAAATACCTTAATAATGTCAAGCAATCCTATCCAGTCCCCTTAAATCTTAATCCTTTGTTACTTACCGTTAATTGTATCCGCAAGACTCGTCTGGCTAAATAAATGTTCAAAATAACTCAGTGCATTCACCTCGACGTTAACGAACGCTTTCTGCTGCATTATATGCATAAGTTTAAGTGGAAAAGTCGAAGGGGTGTTTTATGTACTTTAATCATACAGTTTTTTTTTTTATGAATATTTATACACTTAGCCCGGTATATAGTATTTTAAACGTTATGTTCTACAATAGACAATGCGGCATTCTACTGGCTATAGGGATTGTCAAAATGTCCACTTCTAACAAAGTCAACTTCTTATAATGTCAATTTCTCATAATGTCGATTTCTCACAATGACAAATTCGCATACGGTCAACTTTTCATAATGTCAACTTCTTAAAACGATAAATTCGCTTATTGACAACTCCTCTCCGTTTCTACTTTTACAAGCTAATAAAGACAAGAAAAGTTTATACTTTACTTTTCATAAATTATTAACTCTTTCAGCGCCATCTGTCCGCAACGCGGTGAAATGTTCCAATATAAAACTTAAATAATTGTTATTGCCTATAGAGGGAGTTATCACAAATACTAGGTACCTTGATATCCTTTAACCAATTTACTATTTTATTATAATATAAAATTTAAAACAAAAAGAATAACGCAATCAGAATTAGACACATATGCTTGAAAATCATGTCGTTTCTTTATGAAGTTATGGTTAGTTCATCGATGCATAATAATCGTATATCATGAGGGTATTTTGATAATTTGCCATGCCATAGAAATTATGACACTAAGTTAGAGGAAAATAGTGTTATTATTAGCGTAATAGGAAGACTTTAGTGTATTTAATATAATTAATATTATCTTTTAATTAAAAGAGTTATAAAAATGGGTTGTGGAATCATGTTGTTGGTTGTTTCTCATAATATATGCAGTTCTTCAAAAATAAGCATAGAATTTTAAATGAAGTTGAACATGTTTGCGAACCAAGTGTATTACAAAATGTGATACAAAAGAAAAAAGAGAATTTAAAAGTTGCAGTATGTAAAGATCTAGGCCTAGTGCCCAAAATTAAAGAAAAATCTTTTAGTGCTATGAGAAGAGATAATTAAATTCACTGTGATTTAATACCCACTTTTCGTTCAAAAAAAAAACCCTTGATAGGGCTAGAACGAATTTTTAATACATAGAATTACTTACGCACAGAAATTTAGAAACAATTTTGGTTCCAGAAGCATAGGCATTTTTAGTTGTCGGAGACGGTGGTCAGAATAAAATTTTTGTATTTTCAACAAACACAACTCGGTGGGTTATGAAAACAGGAGGCGCTTACTTTTCTGACGGTACATTTACGCTACTATATATACCCTATCTACCCTACCCTACCTACCTAATAGTTTGTTAGAGTCTGGCAAACGAAAGTAGAGACTGAAAAAGCGCGGCAAATTTAAAAAATATCAGCATAGCAACCCCAAAAACTAGTATGCAATACCTGGAATAACCTAATTTGATACTTTAGAATTATTTATATTACTTTGTCTGAATAAAAATACTATAGGTAGGTACATTTGGGTAGGTAATACTTTAGATATATCAATCTGAATAAAAAAAGCAACAGTATTCTATAATAATTTTGGTTTATTCACTATCAATCAAAATCTGAATCTAAGACTTTCATGTGAAAAGATTCATAAAAGTCACAAGAATCATTGTTTTCTACATTAATAATGAAACTTTTTAAATTATTAAATAGAGAAAATCTTTTTTACTAAAATATAAATAGTGATTACGAATTAAAACAAAGTATCAACTTAGTAGCGTCGTCATACTGAAAATTGGGATTGACATTAGTATAGCATTGCCATATAAAAAGTTTGCAAATAATTCGAGTGTCTACTTTCGTTTGCCAGACTCTATACCATTTATTTGAATAAGAATTATATTACAATACGAATGTAACCAATTTTTGCTTCTACGAGTACCGGCGGCGGCGATCTTATTAAAATTTGAGGTTTAAGAAATCTTTATTCACATAAGATTACAATAATTCACTTACATGTGAATATTAAAAATAACAGATTAATTATTGTTGGGAGGTAATACATTGGTCAATATAGGTAATTAATTAAATTTTGAGGGTATACCAAAAATATAACAATATTTTGGTTCGACACTGGTTCAAACATTGAAGTAAACAAGTCACCGTCAGTTACAATTACAACACGGACAAGCGCAACTGGAGGTGGCTCGAAAATATTTCAAGGAAAGTGCGTTCTTTAACATTAATTGTTTTACTAGCTTTGCAAAAGTATTCGTGGATTTGGATTCGTACATTTTTAGCAGTTTATTTTGAGTAGTTTGCAGAAAATTTAGAACATAAAAGCTGCTATTGTGACTAAACTATGATAGTTAGATATATTCGCTTGCAGCTTTTTTTGTAGGTAATAATGAGTACTTTAATCATGTAGCACATAATTTTTATGTATCATCAATAGTTTTCTCAGTGCACGCCAAAGAATGAATTTTATAGGCAAATGTTTGCTACTTTGGGTTACATTATTGAAATTTTCATAAGGATCTCTAATATTTTTGAAAAAAAATTATAGCATATGTTACTTGGGAATAATGTAGCTTTCCATAGGTAAAAGATTTTTTTAAATCGGTCCAGTAATTTCAAAGCCTATTCGGTACAAACAAACAAAAAAATTAAGTTGTGCGGGTCAGCGCCTCACAAAAAATACGTTAGAAGATTGGCACCGGCGTATAGTTGGACGTATTCCAAAAAACCTAATTTATTTTAATATTTAAATTAAAAAAGAAACAAAATATTGGGCTTAGAGAATAACGGACAGTCTTTTTATTTTTTTAAGAAATGGGAGACTACTCCGTTATATAACTTTTGATATTAAATATTTAATTGCACTGGAAAATGAAAGTCTGAATATCGCATCATTTTTTTTAAAGATTAACTGTGTTTAAAATGTAAATTGAAAAACAAATATAATGATTTTTTTATTCCTATGGAGAAAAAGCTTTGCTGTATTATGTATTTTTTTCGTCATTTTTGTATTTGTTTAAGGTGACGCACCATAGTACAGTTGATAGATTATAAATTTTGATAGGTTTTTAAAGTCTTCAGATACCTAACTTCATAATATACCCTTTAGTATATTAATACCATAGCTATACCTATTGCCACATTCATATTATCTTGTTAAAATAGAAACTACATGGAGTTGTCACTAAGCGAATTTGTCATTGTGAGAAGTTGACCGTATGTGAATTTGTCATTGTGAGAAAACGACATTTTGATAAATTAACATTATGCGAATTTGACATTCTAAGAAGTTGACATTGTGAGAAGTGGACATTTTGTGTCCTTTTGACATTTTGAGAAGTTGACATTATAAGCTGTACGATAAAAAGTAGCATACTCTAGGCACTCAGCGATAGAATTTCCGAAATAATAGCTGCACCACTTGTACGTATTGTATCACTTTATAATAATACTAGCTGTCCCACGCGGCTTCGCTCCCGTCAACTGGCTACGTACCTACCCTATCCTACGCTATGTCTACCCTACACCTACCCTACACCTACCCTACACATACCCTACACATACCCTACACATACCCTACACCTATGCTACACCTACCCTACACCTACCCTACACCTACCATACACCTACCCTACACCTACCCTACACCTACCCTGCACCTACCCTGCACCTACCCTGCACCTACCCTGCACCTACCCTGCACCTACCCTACACCTACCCTACACCTACCCTACACCTACCCTACACCTACCCTACACCTACCCTACACCTACCCTACACCTACCCTCGACCTACCCTACACCTACCCTACACCTACCCTACACCTACCCTACACCTACCCTACACCTACCCTACACCTACCCTACACCTACCCTACACCTACCCTACACCTACCCTACACCTACCCTACACCTACCCTACACCTACCCTACACCTACCCTACACCTACCCTACACCTACCCTACACCTACCCTACACCTACCCTACACCTACCCTACACCTACCCTACACCTACCCTACACCTACCCTACACCTACCCTACACCTACCCTACACCTACCCTACACCTACCCTACACCTACCCTACACCTACCCTACACCTACCCTACACCTACCCTACACCTACCCTACACCTACCCTACACCTACCCTACACCTACCCTACACCTACCCTACACCTACCCTACACCTACCCTACACCTACCCTACACCTACCCTACACCTACCCTACACCTACCCTACACCTACCCTACACCTACCCTACACCTACCCTACACCTACCCTACACCTACCCTACACCTACCCTACACCTACCCTACACCTACCCTACACCTACCCTACACCTACCCTACACCTACCCTACACCTACCCTACACCTACCCTACACCTACCCTACACCTACCCTACACCTACCCTACACCTACCCTACACCTACCCTACACCTACCCTACACCTACCCTACACCTACCCTACACCTACCCTACACCTACCCTACACCTACCCTACACCTACCCTACACCTACCCTACACCTACCCTACACCTACCCTACACCTACCCTACACCTACCCTACACCTACCCTACACCTACCCTACACCTACCCTACACCTACCCTACACCTACCCTACACCTACCCTACACCTACCCTACACCTACCCTACACCTACCCTACACCTACCCTACACCTACCCTACACCTACCCTACACCTACCCTACACCTACCCTACACCTACCCTACACCTACCCTACACCTACCCTACACCTACCCTACACCTACCCTACACCTACCCTACACCTACCCTACACCTACCCTACACCTACCCTACACCTACCCTACACCTACCCTACACCTACCCTACACCTACCCTACACCTACCCTACACCTACCCTACACCTACCCTACACCTACCCTACACCTACCCTACACCTACCCTACACCTACCCTACACCTACCCTACACCTACCCTACACCTACCCTACACCTACCCTACACCTACCCTACACCTACCCTACACCTACCCTACACCTACCCTACACCTACCCTACACCTACCCTACACCTACCCTACACCTACCCTACACCTACCCTACACCTACCCTACACCTACCCTACACCTACCCTACACCTACCCTACACCTACCCTACACCTACCCTACACCTACCCTACACCTACCCTACACCTACCCTACACCTACCCTACACCTACCCTACACCTACCCTACACCTACCCTACACCTACCCTACACCTACCCTACACCTACCCTACACCTACCCTACACCTACCCTACACCTACCCTACACCTACCCTACACCTACCCTACACCTACCCTACACCTACCCTACACCTACCCTACACCTACCCTACACCTACCCTACACCTACCCTACACCTACCCTACACCTACCCTACACCTACCCTACACCTACCCTACACCTACCCTACACCTACCCTACACCTACCCTACACCTACCCTACACCTACCCTACACCTACCCTACACCTACCCTACACCTACCCTACACCTACCCTACACCTACCCTACACCTACCCTACACCTACCCTACACCTACCCTACACCTACCCTACACCTACCCTACACCTACCCTACACCTACCCTACACCTACCCTACACCTACCCTACACCTACCCTACACCTACCCTACACCTACCCTACACCTACCCTACACCTACCCTACACCTACCCTACACCTACCCTACACCTACCCTACACCTACCCTACACCTACCCTACACCTACCCTACACCTACCCTACACCTACCCTACACCTACCCTACACCTACCCTACACCTACCCTACACCTACCCTACACCTACCCTACACCTACCCTACACCTACCCTACACCACCTACACCTACCCGATACACCGGCGATCTAATTCGGCGCACGGTTGGCGCAGTGGTTGAGCGATTGACTGCTGCGCTGCGTGTCGCGGGTTCGATTCCCGCACGGAACAAATATTTGTATGACCTACAGATATTTGTTCCGGCTCTGGGTGTTGTGTTTGTGAGTTTATATGTTTGTAAACGCACCCACGATACAGGAAGAAATTCCTAGTGCGGGGCAACGTTTTTAAAAAAAAAAAAAAAAAAAAAAATTTTGAACATAAAAGCTGCTATTGTGAATCAATCTTAAAAGATAGACATATGCTGTCGCGGACTTTTTTTTAGAACTTTTAAAGAAGAACAATTCCATAATACATTATATTTGCGTAACTTAAACCGTTTACCCAACGCACGCAACAAAAGCTCTCAAAAAGGAATATTTTTGCCAGTTTTTGCAACATTTTTCATTTATGCTCGGCTCCTATTGGTTGTAGCGTGATGTTATATAGCCTATAACCTTTCTCGATAAATGGACTATCCAACACAAAAAGAATTTTTCAATTCTAACCAGTAGTTCCTGAGACTAGCGCGTTCAAACAAACAAACAAACAAACAAACTCTTCAGCTTTATAATATTAAGTATAGATTACTTTACAATAAAGGCATACAACTGGTAATAAATCATAAATTTACGTAAACAAAGCTCAGTAGAATTTGAAGCAATGATTTAATTTTTCTCAGAAGTATAAATGTTGCAACTTTCAATAGGCTAATAGACGGAATATGGATGCAATAAACTCCATATTTGTATTTATTTGTGTCAACAACTTAACTGAGATGATAAATGTATAAAATAAGAAAAGTAAAAGCAAGCATAAAGGGTGTAGACACATCTCTGGGATGTGGGGTTGAGACACAGTCTTAAGAAAAAAACGGAGAAAGCACATGGTTTAATTATACATCCCTGAAGTACACCAATAAAGAAACAACACAAGTTTTACGTCATCGAAATCTTCACTAACATTATAAGCTGTTTGCTTGTTTACCTTTGTAATAGATCTTTAAATCTGCTAGTAATTTACAATTACGGATTTTTTTCGCTCATAGGAAGCTATTGCTTATTATTGACTATTATAGGCAATTTTTTTCCATAAAGCCCCTCTGTTCTTGAAGGATAAGAACGAAGCCGTGTTTAAAAGTTAGTAAAATATAATTATCCAACGTGTATTCAGAATACATCTAGCATCAAGCTATAACGCCAACTTCATCACACTTTAGTTCATCGACTGCCACCTCAGGAATAACAAACCACAACAAGTTCTCACCAAATACAATAAATAAAACATCAAACTAAATTGTCCAATTCTATCTGCAACAGCTTCAAATAGTTTAAACAGTCTTCCTGAGATAATCTTATCATTTAGTAACCAGTTGCCATCACTCCGTGTCGAAACCGTCTCGTAACTTCATCGTTGTAGTCCCGCATCGAATTTTGTCCTCCTCACATGACACATGCCTGTAACTGCCCCACTGCAAGGCAAAGGCCTCTTCTCATACAGAGAAGGCACGAGCATTGATCACAACGCTTGCTCAAGACGGGTTGGCGATTACAGATTTATATAATAACTACTAGTTAGCTGTTGCCCGCGATTTCGTCTGCGTAGCATTAGTACGTCGCATAGACTATTTTTTATATCGCACAGTAATATTGTAGGTGTGTGCGCCGTCTACTCTATTTCCTTGCCAGGGCCACAAACTATCTCCACACCTAATTTCATCTAAATCGGTTCGGCGGTTTAAGGCGCCGATTCCCTTGAGTAGCTGATTTTAAAATGAGAATCACGTCTAAATGGCTAGTCGAAATGTTTTGAAAAAAATATAAGTTATATTAAACTATTTTCTTAATAATTTGATCTGAGCAAATTTAGAGTTTTATTTGTATAACATAGTGTAATTAATTTGTAAAGTTATGTCTAAAACGGACAAAAACACGACAATCACACCACAATCACACCAAAACCGCTGGGCGTATTTTAATGAAATCGACACCATCTCAAAGACAATTTAATTATCTACATTTTGATCTGAGGCTTTTTTTTTTAAAGTTATAGAATAATAAGGAAAGTACAAAATACTACAAAATTATGGGTCGCGCGGGTGTGAAACGAGTGCGCGCTTTGTTCCCTCAAGGTCGTTGGCGTTAGTCGTCGTCTTAAGCGTGAAAAAGTAACAACCGACAGAGTTCCTTTCGCATTTACAATATTAAGTATGGTTAATGGATATGTCCTGGTTTCCTCACGATGTTTACCTTTACCGTTGTCAGCGCTGTTCAAAATAAAATTAAAAAAGTACCACCACGACATTGTATCCTCAACCTAACACATTAAGCGCTGTCGCATCACATTTTCAAAGAAACTGCACACGTCTTTCAGATCCCTTGCATAAACAGCTTGCGAAGGAATATACATTATTTTTAATGGCCGCCCGGATACATAGTAAAATCGATATTGACTATAAATGATGTTATGTGTTCATTAAAACGAAGCGCGCATAACTCTTTACGATGCAGTATACTTTGGATCCGTTTCATTACGCCAATTTTATATTTTATTACGTTTTGTTTAAGAAAATATTGCTTTTTTATGGCGTACCCTTTTTTTCCTTCGGTCTAGGGAAAAGGCACACACCTGTATATTGTTTATGGCTCTACAGGTGCGGAAATGGGTGAAGAAATCTTTGTTTTAAATTAATTTAAGCAGGACAAAGACGATTTATCATTGATCCATTGCGGAATAAATTGGTCCATGACCATACCAACATTATGAAATGTTTTATAAAGAGTATATCATGCCGATGGAAAATTTTACCAATGATCACATGAAACATGTAATGGATGGAGAGGGAGGCCAAAGCAAAGGTGGATAATTTTTGTGAGGAATTACAATGAAAGACACGGGATACTTATAGCGTGGCGGTAGACAATGGTAAATGAAGGAAAAAAGGTATTGCGCTGACCCCAAGCAACAAGTCTAGGGCAGAAAGATGATAATGACCGCATGAGACAAAAATCTATGAATGGATGTAGGTACTTAATGAGAATAAAAAACAGAATAAATTAAAAAAAGGGAATCGGTGAGACAGGAAATGTCAAAGAAAGAAATTAACACTGCGAGGTAACTGGAAGAGGAAATGAAGGATAAATTACTGTATTAGGAACCTACAGTCAGAAATAGTCCGACAATATAATATCTTAAACTGATCACATAGAGCAGTGGTGGCCCAGTGGTATCGGCCGCGACTTACAAGTTAAATAAATAATAAATAAATAAATTTATTTGGCACAAAAACAAATGGTCCGCAAAAATCGAGGGCTTTTCAAAACTAGAAGTGACTTCCATAATTTAAATACACGCAGTAAGCACGAAATTGTAATACCCAAATTCAGATTAACGAAAACTAGCAAGTCTTTTCTTATAAACAGTATACGCTTTTATAACAAGTTGCCTAAGTCAGTTATAGAACTGACCGATGGAAAGTTCAAAAACTACATCAAACGTGTCCTTGTTAAAAAAGCATATTATAAAATCAAGGACTACGTTGAAGATAAAAAATTTGGCTTTGACACCCTCTGCGCATGCGGCTTCCCTGGTAACTCATAAACGGCACAAATATATGGATATCTCTAACTATTCTCAATCTCATTTTTTTTTTCTCTTTTAATTAGACTTTTTACAATATTTTTCAATCATCATTATAGCCCTTAGCTAAGAATAGTTACAGCACTGATTACAGTATTTGTGCCACATGTTAAATTTAGTGTTGTGGTTTTTTTTTTTTTTACCTTTGTATAGATTCTTTTACCTATTGTGAATGTGTGAACATTGTAGGCTTTCTAGTTTTCTAGATGATTGTTAACATTTGTTAACTTTTTATTTCGTGCATTTTTTTTTTTTTTTTTCTATTTCGTACGACTTATTGTCGGGCCTACGTTGTCCCCCCATATCCAAGTACTAATGCTGTAACATGGAAATATTGTAAACAAAACAATTTAAAAGAGTAACCATGGAGTTTCTTGCCGGTTCTTCTCCATAGGAAACGACTAACCCGAACCGTGCACCTTTTGTCGACGTTTTATAAGTGCCCATGTAGGCCTATGTAAAATAAAAATATTTGATTTTGATTTTGATTTTGGTCCTGAAACTCTGGTGCCCGTGGTAGGTAATGAGAACCTGTATTACAGGTCACCAGAATTCTATCCCCCAGCAACTTAAACACATCTTCAATTTGTGATACCAATAAAATCAAGGCAGGCAAGCATAAAAAAGAAATATATATATAATAACAATTAAATTAAATTATGTCATAATTAAATCAAAACTAAATCAAATCTAAAATAAATTAAACCAAAATTAAATCATGAATTAAATAAAATAAAAATTAAATTAAACTGAATGTAATCAAAGTTAAATCAAATTAAATAAAAACAGAAAATTAGATTATATACAAATCAATCAAAAATAAACCAAGTTAGAATTAAATCCGAACAGAAAATAAAAAACCACAGTAACATTAAGGACAAAATAGTAGATGTGACATGGTGTAGAGCATGTAAGTGTGTGAGTGAGAGTGTATGAGTGTGATGTATGAAAGGTGTGCCTATTAGTTTAAATTGGCTAAGCCAGAACCTGTAAAAGGTCCTCTGTTGCGGTGTATGATTGCTTGAGGAGCCAATCCCAAACAAGAATTTTAAGATTATGTAGATTAAGCTGGTGCACATTTAACGTTTTGTGTATTTTATTGTATAAGTACGGACCAAGGAAAACAAAGAATCTACGGCTAAAGGTGGTTTTCATACTGACAGAAGTGGCCACAAGGTGGTTACGACGCGTGAGCGCTGGAGTGTACTGTGTCAAGGAGTGTTGCTTGATCATGACAGCCAGAACAAACAACTGCCGTACGGTCGTGAGTTCAAACCCAGGCAGGCGCTTTACTTTGTGTAAATTATCCACACATAACTACCACCACTGCTCTTAAAACGGTGAAGGAAAACATCGTGAGGAAACCGGCATGTCCTAGAACGAAAAATTTGAAGACATGTGACATCCGCCAACTCGCACTGGGCCCGCGTGGTGGATTACGGCCCAATCCCTCTCACAGAGAGGAGGCCTGTGTCCCAGCAGTGGGAACATTAATAGGCTTATGATGTGATGTGTGATGTGATCACTTTTTTGGAACCCGAGCACAACCTATGTAATTTACTGAAACTAATATCGTGAGGTAAAGGAAAACAGTTAACACTTACAAGTGTTCCATATTTACCTTTTTTTTTTAATGGGGGGAAATATTGAAAAGGTGCTTGGATTTTGGGGAAACGACCAGGGAGTGTGACATTTTTAACTCACTTAAACCGGAGTACCTTAAGGGGTACCTTCTACGGGCTGATGGTTATCATTGAGGTAATGATAAGCATCAGCCTGTAGAAGATGTCTCGCGACTTCATTTAAAAGACCAGCCCGGAATCCCCTCTGTGCAAGCCTATTGAGGCACATTCCTGGGGAGACTGTAAAAGCAATTCCACCGTTCAGTTTAATCAAGGCACCTAGGTATAAACCTAGGGACCTAAAAGCTGCTACACTACAAAAAACACAAAACACTACCCAAACCCTTATACATTACATAAGTGCTGTGCTACAAGCAGAAATATCGCAGATGTCAAATGATTTATACTCTAACAGATTGGGCCCAATATTTTTTACGGCTCCATTGACATTTTGCAACATTATGTCCATTCGGATGGGCGCGACTGAATTATTCATTTTCCCTTGTCTTTTTCAAGTAAGTTTTGTTCATTTGAGTTTTTATGAGGTCGTTTGACAAATGTCTGCGTCCAATCGAGGGTGAATTACTTTAAATCGTTTTGTATAATGAGGTGGAAAGTATTTGGGATATGTTTTTTGATATTGTAGTTGGTTGATGAAGGCTCTAGCCGATAGATTGTGTGTTTTTCCTAACGGAGACGAAGATAACAACCCCGTCGGACGTGGCGTACCTCAACTACCCGGGTTACGCTCTTGAACACAAGTTCAAGAAGCAAGCTGGGGTCTGTGTGTACGTCCGCGATGACATTTGTTGTCGTCGTCTCCGTTGCTTTGAGAAATCGGGATTTTCTGCCATATGGTTGCTTGTGGACACTGGCGTGGAGAAATCTCTCTACATCGGCGTCTACCGATCGCACGCCGGTGACCAGGAGACGACAGCGCTCTTTAATTGCCTCGTGGAGTAGGCTGATATGGCCCAGCAAAGGTACCCAACAGCGAAGCTTAATTTTCTGGGGGACTTTAACGCCCATCATAAAGAGTGGCTGTACCCGTACCGGAAAACTGACCATGCCGGGTTAGAGGCGCGCAAGTTTTCTCTATCGCTAGATCTAACCCAGCTGGTGAATGTGGCAACGCGGGTACCGGATGTTGACGGCCATACACCCAACTGTTTGGACCTTCTCCTGACAACTGATCCGGACAGTCATTCGGTGTCGGTCTCAGCCCCGCTGGGAACGTCTGACCACTGTCTGGTGAAATCCGTATCGACTTGCTCTCCTCCAGATCAGAGCCCTAGAGGCACGAGGCGAGTATGGCGATACGAGTCAGCAGACTGGGACGAGATGCGGCACTTTTTTGCGTCTTATCCTTGGCGGCATGTCTGCTTCTCCTCGAGTGACCCCTCGAGCTGTGCCGACGCGGTTGCGGATGTGATTCGGCAGGGAATGGAGTATTTCATTCCTTTTTCCGACATTCCACTCGGTCACAAATCCCGCCCTTGGTATAATGCAGAATGCGCCCACGCTGAGGCCCGAAAAGAGTCTGCCTACCAAGCCTGGGTCGGGGCCCGTGACCGCAAAGTAAGAGCACGTAGGGTTCGCGCGAGGAAGAGAGCCTTTAATTCTGCCGCCAAGTTCTGCAAGCGGGTTCTGCGTCGGGCACGTTTTGACCATATTGGACGTATTGGGGCCAAGCTGGCATCGCACCCTCCGGGTAGTAAACAGTTCTGGTCCCTGTCTAAAGCGGTTGAAGCGAATTTCTGTCGTCCCACTTTACCTCCAATGCTGAAACCTGATGGGTCGCTGGCTCACTCTGCAAGTGAGAAAGCAAATTTATTCGCATCTCTCTTTGCTAGCAACTCGCGTCTGGAGGCTGGCTCCAAGCAACCACCTACTATACCTCACTGTGACTCTTCGATGCCGGAGATCGCTGTGCACACTAAAGAGGTCCGAAGAGTATTGTCCAGTCTAGACGTGAATAAGGCCAGCGGGCCTGACGGCATTCCAGCGAGAGTGCTGAGGCAGTGTGCGCCTGAACTGTCTCCTGTATTGACACGCTTGTTCCGCCTCTCTCTTGTAAAAAGAACGGTGCCGAAATCCTGGAAGCTTGCAAATGTGCAACCAGTGCCCAAAAAAGGCAACCGTGCAGACCCTGCCCATTACCGTCCGATCGCCATTACCTCCATTCTGTGCAAAGTTATGGAAAGGGTACTGAACAGCAAGTTGCTGACCTACCTTGAAGACAATAATCTCCTCAGTGACCGTCAATATGGCTTTCGCCGGGGACGGTCAACTGGCGATCTTCTTGTGTATGTCACGCACTGCTGGGGCGAAGCCATCGAGAGACACGGCG
The DNA here is from genome assembly GCA_948252205.1 of Orthosia incerta. NCBI lineage: Eukaryota > Metazoa > Arthropoda > Insecta > Lepidoptera > Noctuidae > Orthosia > Orthosia incerta. The sequence continues at coordinate 2,369,942 of OX411742.1, read as the reverse complement.
AAGCACTTGCTGTATCGCTTGATATCTCGAAGGCCTTTGACAGGGTCTGGCACGCGAGTCTACTTAGTAAGCTTCCTGCTTATGGCATCCCTGCTGGTTTTTGTAGCTGGATATCAGACTTCCTCAGTGAACGGTCGATCCGAGTAGTCGTTGACGGCTGCTCCTCTGACCTTATGGCTATTGATGCCGGAGTTCCTCAGGGGTCTGTTCTCTCTGCAACTCTTTTCCTGCTGCACATCAATGACCTTCTTCAGCCTGGTATTGTTGGGTACGCAGATGACAGTACTGTTTCAGAGAGATACTTGTCCAGCGCAAAAACCAGCGCGGATGAAGTTCGTTCCTTGAGAGAGGCTATGGTGGAGCGGACAGATTTGACCTTAAGCCTTGTCTCCCAGTGGGGTGATGACAATCTGGTCTCTTTTAACGCCACCAAAACACAGGCGTGTCTTTTTACCGCTAAAAGGAGTCTTTTCGATCAAACTCCAACTTTTCGGGGTGTGTCTGTTCCTGTGACTGATCGGCTCGAGCTCCTAGGCATGGAGTTGACATCCAGTCTCAACTTTGGCGCCTCCATTGAGTACAAAGCCCAAATTGCGGCCAAAAAACTAGGCATCCTAAATAAAGTGAAGCGATACTTTACGCCTGGACAGCTTTTAACCCTATACAAAGCGCAAGTCCGATCCTGCATGGAGTATTGTAGTCACCTTTGGGATGGCTCAGCTAAATATCAGCTTGCCGCGCTTGACTCGGTGGAACGCAGAGCCAGGAGGCTCATTGGCGACGTTGAGCTGGCGGGTGCCAGGCTTCACAGCTTGGCTCATCGCCGCAAGGTTGCCTCCTTGTCGGTCTTCTATAGACTGTACTTCGGTGAGTGTGCTGAAGAACTCCACGACCTCATCCCACCAGCCCCCTTCTACCATCGGACATCTAGACGTACTGCAAGTTATCATCCTTACCTTGTTGCCATTCCACCAATTCGCACCAAACGCTTCCAAACATCCTTCATAATGCGAACAGCGAATGAATGGAACTCGCTACCTGCGTCAGTGTTTCCGAACGCATTCAACCCGAATCTCTTCAAAGTTAGAGTGAACAGGTTTCTTCTGGGTAAGCTCACTCCATCGTCGACTCTGTCTCTGTCACCTTTGACCTAGACTAGAGTCAAGAGCAAACCCATCACAAATAAAAAAAAAAAAAAAAAAAAAAAAAAGATTGACAGATGTATAAAAAGAACAATTATTGTGAACGAAAAAAAATAAAAAACAAAAAGAGTGTGTTAGTATCGTAGCAGATGGTGTTCTACAGTTTCTGCCTCCGTCCACGGGAAAAAAGCGTGAGTTTATATTTGTGAGCTAACTTAGTTACCAAAGTAATTCCCATAAATATGCCTAAAGAACACGATAAATCGTTGGTAGTGTTCGTCTTTAAAATACTTTGACATTCTTTTGAAATCGCTAGTCACCTACGCTTAAAAGCTCTGATGGCTGCCACTGCGACTACAAGGGTTTTTTAACCGACTTCAAATAAGGAGGAAGTTCTCAATTCGACTTTATGTTTTTAATAAATATAGCCATTCATTATGTCATTCTATGCGAAGGTGATTGTCGAAATGCCACAATATAAGGGATCACGTGACATTTGAATAGCTCTTGGCAACATACATTTTTACATCACAACAATTTTTTTTTTGGCATTTTTCATATTATTTTTGATAGAATCTGTCTTTTCACAGAGACTTAGGTTTAAATACACAGACACCCACACTTAACGTAATTATCTGTGAAAATACTGATAACGGCCTGCTCTTTTAAGCAAAAATAAAAAAAATTGTCAGTAGCATCTACCGCGTCAAAGTCGAAGTCCTATGCCCAGGCTATTGTCTGGCCGTGCGCATAGTTTCATCCAAATTCTATCTGTCATTGAGACGCGATTGATTAAAATCCATCCCACTTTCACCTGCACAATATAACGTAGGATAAACATTTTCTTTTCCATTTCATTTTACTTCTCTTCAAACTTTCTCAAATAAACTGCCAACAAGATACTCCCTTATTACACTGTATAGCACAAAAGTTATACCAACAAAATGTTTAAACAGCAACTAAGAAAATAAAAGGGTGGAGTGTTAAACGTGCAAGGAGTGTATTCTGTGGAACACAAACACAGGTGATCAAATGTATGTACAAACATACATACTCGTATAAACAACGGTGTGCGTTTAAATTGAAGATTCTTGTCGCGTTGGACAAGGATTTGGAGAACAGGATAAGAATTTCAAAATCGGATAATCAATGTCCCCTAAATGTCGCGTTGAACTTTATCACATTGAAGAGGCAATACTTGTCAAGTGCAGGATGGTCTACCCATACAGTTAAAGTTGAAAGTTTCAAGTTAGCTCGTTACAAAGGAATCTTTTGGAAACCAGCTTTCAGGTTCCTTCATTTCACTTCAATTTCATATGTTTTTGTTTCAATCATAATAATTAAACGAGCAATTCGTGTATATATGTATATATAATCTGAATCTCGGAAACGGCTCCACTGATTTCCATGAAATTTTGTATGAAGGGTGTTTCGGGGGAGATAAATCGATCTAGATAGGTTTCATTTTAGAAAAAACGTTGTTTCCTCTATTTTCACCCGAGCAGAGCTCGGTCGCCCAGGTACTGATACTACAATAATACGAGTACTGATATAACAATAATACGAGTAACACAACGATATTCTTCTGTACCAAAATGTGCCCGTTGTAGGTTAGTGGAATAGCAGAATACACATGATACGTAATATTTAATCAACACGACACTTTAGTAAAACACTCTACTATCCAAAACCATCCCTTTTATCATGTAAACTACCCCAAAAATGTCTACACGAAATAGCATAGTAATCTGTCATCGGGAACTAGTACTGCCTGTCACGCAGTACACATCTCACCTTCAAAACTTATCCAACACAGCATGTTTCGATGGTTTAACATCTCACTTCATCTATGTTTTCAGGGTGAAATTTTTACTAAATAGCAGTATAGAGCTGACAAGCATTGCTTAGTCGGTAAAGAACCCATCCCTAAAAAGTCAAACTTCGTATCCAGCACACTTAGTTCTCGAACAACATGTAAGACGATGTTTACAACGTTAGAGAGATGCAAATAAACTCCGGTGGCTTAAAATTGACGACGCAACATTCGCACAGTACTGTAGCCATTACTCTTGGTTGTAAGTGTTGTTTGAGAGCAGCGGTAAATCTTAATGGAGCTACGTACGAAATTAAGGGAAAAATCTGAAGTTAGGTAAAGGCATATTACAAGGCCCAGTTTTTTTATACATAGTTAACTCAATCAATGGTTAAATGGTTGCAAATTTCGGTAAAATGCGTTAAATAAAATGGAGAGTTAAATTATTTTGCAATTTTTAGACTAACAATTGATGAAACACCACTTGGATAAGTTAACTACGGATGGAAAAACTGGGCCTGAGTTAAAGTGAAGACATAAGTTACAATAAAAATTAAAATAAAGCTCTCCTCATAAAAACCTCAAAAAAGCAAAAAAATAAGCCTCGTACTCGCATTGGGGAACCGCCAACGTCTACAATAGTTTATTTCACACGTTTATCGTTTTTAGACATGCCTCAGTCGACAGTCTATCGAAACACGTAATTATGACACGATATCTTGCGGAAAAACCAAGGTTCAAAGAATAAAATGCGGATAACTTTTGAACGGCTGAACCGATTTTAATCAAACATAGCTAAGCTCAATTTCGATACAGCGACTTTTGAACGAAAAAAAACCAAATCAAAATTGATTCATCGGTTTAGGAGCTATGGTGCCACAGACAGACACACATCAAACTTATAACACCCCTCTTTTTCCGTCGGGAGTAAAAATTGTGCTAAGCGTATCTCATCATTATCATTTCTTGTTCGTTGCAGCGAGCAAGCAACACCAGAGGTGGCCACACCTCACACAAAAGGAGAAGAAGCGAGCAAGCGCCGCCACGTCGGCTGAGCTTGTGATTCTTGATTCCAGCGTTTCTTTTCCGCGGTTGCTTTTACCAGGTAACCGGTAAACTTTGTGTAAGACCTGTCATGTCTATCTAGTACTATATAGATATGTTGTTAATCAATTTTACTTTATTTAATTAAGTTATTTGCGGCTAGATATTTCCAGACAAACCTGCGTAAATCTATTTAGTAGAATCAAGTCTCATCCAAGAAAATTAACTTTAATTTACATGCAGATTTTCGCAGTGCAGGAAAATGATGACACTGATTTCTACAGTTAAATGCAAGGCATTTTCTTCATAGAAAAATGATACCATAGATAAAGGGTTTTAAGATGACATTCGTAAAATATCGATGATAAAATGTCACTTAACCAGAGACTTTGCAGCATCAAGGAATCAGACGTTACATTGTCGACTTTATCACTATTTCGCATTTATTTAATTTATTTATTTATTTCAACCTTATCACATTAATCTTTACAGGATTACACCCAATACGAAAAATGCGCTTATCCTAAGTAAGCTAATTACATATTAAATATCTAAACTAATTTTATGTTAATTAGTTTACAAACAAATTTTATCCATAACAAATTTTAAACAATGCACTCCTTGTGAATTCACCCAGAGTACAGCAGAATAGATCCGTCTCAATAGCCACAACGTTTAGCGTGCCGTATAATAATACTAACTTTTGCCCGCCGCTTCGCTTCCGTGGACCACCCCACAGGACCAATTTTTGGGATTAAAAAATAGCCTATGTCACTCAGAAATAATGTAGCTTTCTATTGATGAAATAATTTTTCAAATCAGTCCAGTAGTTTCGGAGCCTATTCAGTACAAACAAACAAAAAAAAAATCCTTGTCATAATATTAGTATAGATAAAGGCGAAAGTTTGAGTGTGTATGTGTTTGTATGTTTGTTACTTCTTCGCGCTCAAACAGCTGGACGGGTCTGGATGAAATTTGGCACCGAGATAGATTAAAGTCAGGAATAGCACAAAGGATACTTTTTATCCCGGGAATATATTCCCTCGGGATAATTTTCGACTTTCACGTGGGCGAAGCCGCTGGCAGATACTAGTTAGAATATAAATCTAAGTGTGCCTGTAATTTTACTGGAAACACCGGAACGTAGACGCAAAGTCAAAAAGTCTCTCATGAGCCCGTAATTGCACTGTCACCCCTTTTAGACCGGAACACAGCTTAGCTTTAGTAGTTACACACATTTTTTAAATGAGTAGCTAATTAATTTTGCAGCAGCCTTTCAAAGAGGATGTTGGATGTAAAAAGTTTTGACAAAACAATTTTTACTTTCAAATATCAATTTTCTACAGTGCGAAACAATTTTGCTTTTAGTTTTGTATTTTAATATTAAAGTTTCTTGTTCCTGGTTAACATATATAACATGTTGCTTTATATTTTACAGAACAAGCAGAGCTGTATAGCTGGCGGCACGTCTCTGGTAACACTTTAAACTTGGGCTGGCCTGGCGTAGTAGGTACGGAGTTTCAATTGAATAATAGGTCAGCTTATACTTGTAACGATAAAAAAATTCATCTTTCTTTATTTTAAGGGTATTAGCGACATCTAGTGCGACATGTGAATCATCTAGGTGTGTCACTATTTGATCGTGTTTTGGTACTAGATGGCGTTGGTGTCTGACGATATTAATTAATTTGATTTTAAAATATATTAGAATTATGTGTAATAATTAATTCAACAAACAATTGAACCTATAAGACAAAGATATTTTATTTTAAGTAGGCCACCAAGCGGCACTTTTGAACGTTACATTTTACAAATAATAATAGTTGATTCTACCGTGCATTCGGAAAGTAGCTTGTAATGGAGAAGAATGCACAAGAAACTCCATACTTACTCTTTTAAAAAAAAAAACTTTTTACAATATTTAGGTACATAAGTACATACCTTGATGAATGAAATTGAGTTTATACAATACAAATATATTTATACAGTCTTCAGAAGGTCCAACAATAATTCAAAACAATAATGTTCTGCATATCACTTGTTTTTGCGCCCTAGTGGCTGTGGAGCAGGAGGTGGAGCCAAGCATTTTTATCATTGATGTAATCCCCCAACTTATAATATGCCAGCCTGCATAGTGTGCGTTTTATACAAGTTTTAAATTTCGTCTCATTCAGTTCAAGAATGTGGGGAGGAATTTTATTGTAACATTTTGTACAGTACCCCATGAAAGATGAGGCTACTTTAGCCAGTCTGAAACCTGGTTGAACTAATTGGTCCCTATTTCTAGTAACATAATTATGTCTATCGCCGTTTTTACTAAAAAGATGTAAATTCTTTCTTACGTACATGATGTTTTCATAAATATATTGACAAGGAACCGTCATGATGTTAATGTCCTTAAACAGTTACCTTAGAGAATCGCGCCGGCGAAGATTGTATATCGCTCTGATGGCTCGTTTTTGCAGAATAAAAATTGACTCAATGTCTGCAGCCCTTCCCCATAGTAAGATACCGTAAGACATTATACTATGAAAATAACTAAAATCGACTAGTCTGGCGGTATCCACATCCGTTAACCGACGAATCTTTCCAACAGCATAAGCCGCCGAACTAAGCCGCCCCGCAAGGGATACCAAATGAGGACCCCATTGCAACCCTGAGTCCAGCGTGATCCCCAGGAAAACCGTTTTATCGAAGAATTCTAGCTTCTCCTTGTTTAATATAATGTCACAATCAGTACTTTTGACATTCGGCAAGGAAAATTTTACGCACTTGGTTTTTTTACCATTTAAAACTAAATTATTGGCAGTGAACCAATCCTGAACCTGCCGTAGCGCGTTATTTACGTCGTCAACCTGACAAGTACGTCTATTTATTTTAAAAATTAAAGATGTGTCATCAGCAAATAACACCATGTTAAGTTTGTTTTCCAATAAACGGGGCAAATCGTTTATGTATACTAAAAATAAGAAAGGACCTAAAATTGAGCCCTGGGGTACCCCCATTTTAACGTTTAACCCGGACGAATTCACACCGTTTATTTGAACTAATTGCTGTCTATCATTCAAATAAGATTTAACTAAACTTAACGCTGATTGACCTAGCCCGTAATGCTCAAGTTTCAGAAGTAATGTTTCATGATTAACGCAATCAAACGCCTTCGACAGGTCGCAGAAGATACCTATGGCATCCTGCGAATCTTCCCACGCATCAAAGATGTGTTTTAATAGAGCGACACCAGCGTCAGTTGTACAACGTCCTCTGGTGAAACCATACTGTCTATCATGCAAGATGTTATTCGTATTAAAATGAATGAGCATTTGATTTAGCATTATCCTCTCAAATACCTTGCTGAAAACCGGCAACACGGATGCTGGTCTATAATTATTTGTGTCTTTACTGTCCCCGGATTTAAAAAGTGGTATAACCTTACTATATTTTATTAGATCCGGAAAAACTCCTTGATCCACACACAAATTGAAAATCAACGCTAAGTACGGCGCTATAGTCTGAATAATGGAGGTACAAGCTTTGATGGTCATTCCCCACAGATCTTCAGTCGGTTTGATCTTGATTTGCTTAAAAGCTTTTATTACTGTCATGGGGTTTATATGTGAAAAATTAAATACAATCGGGCAGGATGAAACGTTCGCGTTTAATAATCCAAAAGCAAGCGAGGGCGAAGAATTTAAAGTTTCAGTAGTTTTAATTGGGATGTTGGTAAAGAAATTAAAAAATTCTTGCGCAACTTTTTTGTTATCTCTAATAAGTCCGTGTGTGGTCTCAAGCGTGTAATCACTACTATTTCTTTTATTCCTATTCGTTTCATTGTTTATAATTTTCCAAACCGTCTTGATTTTATTTTCTGCTAATTTAACCTTATTGCTAATGTACAAAACCTTAGCTGCCTTGCAAGAATTTTTAAAAATTCTTGAGTAAGTAGCAACATACTTATTAAACGTTTCAGTGTTAATACAAGGCTTAAGCCCATATAGCTCGTAAAGTCTTTCCCTACTTTTTCTAAGTCCTGTAGTCGCCCAGTCACTGAATAAAAACTTAGGGCATATAGTTTTAGTTTTCTTCTTAAAAGTGTTATTGAACTCTTTTTGAACCACTGAGAAAACTTCATTATACAAAATATTACCATCATTCACTGTGAGGTCCTGGTTGCTTAACTTACTGATTAAAGTGCTGTTAAATTTATTTAATTTACCGGATGTTATTGGTCTGGATTGAATCTGCACTTGTTTTATTAGCATAATGGACTCAAAGGCTACCAGTAGCCCACTATGATCCGAAGGCAGAGAATTTATAATGGCCTTGTCCAAGTAGTTGCAGCTACAAAAAACATTATCAATACATGTAGCAGATGTCAGTGTAGTTCGGGTTGGTTCCATAAACACATGTGACAAATTAAATGATTTAAAGAGATTTAATAACCTACTGCTGTCTGAATTATCTTCTAGAATATTAATATTAAAGTCACCACAGACAATTATTAGTTTATTACCCATTGCAAGTTTTGCCAAAACATCTTCCATCACTGACTCGAATATAGAGTAGTTCTTATAATTTGGGGGTCTGTAAACGCACACTATGACATGCTTATCCAGCTCAACACAGGACAGTTCAACACTATGTTCAACTGATAGGTCTACTATATCTTTACGTGGTTTTGATTTAATACCATTTTTAATTAATATAAGTGAACCCCCACGCAACATAATATTTCTGTTAAAACAACTGCCCACTGTATAATTTTCATAATTGATTAACATTGCATAATCTTTCAGCCAATGCTCAGTGAAACAAACAATTTCAAACATTGATTTTTCTAAAAACAGTTCGATTTCCAATTCCTTCGAAGAAAAACCCTGAATATTCTGATGGAATAATTTCATAAACAAAATGATCAAATCTTATATTAGAATGTGTAATTGTTTTTATGTAAGTACAATTATAAAGATACTATTTATTCATTATTATATATGTACATACTTAAACACTTAATAAAAGTAAACTTTACAAAATTGAAATTAAACTAACTACTTACACTATATACAAAAGAAAGGTACACTTAGGCGTCGAAGTACTCATCCACATCGCTGTCATCCGGAAACGTGCCCAGAAGACTGGCAGCATTGCCACGTTGAATGGCAATGCTGATTCTTTTCGCAAAGAAAGAGCCAGCCTTCTGGTCACGCACAGTGTCGATCAGTCGGCGAGAGATCTCCTTAAAAAGGAGACGTGCACTTGGGCCCCATGACCCAAGCGTTTCGACCCCAAACGGCTCATAACTGTAATTACCAATTAGGTTACAGTATTTGCGCAAGAGAAGAAGAATTATATATAGAATAGAATTAGTAGAATAGAATAGAATTAGTTGCATAAAGTAAATCATAGATATTATGCATCTACTAATCTATGAACGCTCAATGTCTATGGTTTGCAAGGATGACATTCATCTTTTTGGATGGTGCACCTGAGATAGGTAGCATCTAATTAACCTAAAGAAAAGTTAGCAAATCCTGATGGTGACACGAGGATCAAAGGTGCCTAGCGTAAAGATGAAATACTCTAGTGAATCAATGGTTCAGTAGGCGCTGTAACTATTAGTTTGATTTGTCTATATATCGAAGCATCTGAAACGTGCACGTTGTGATGCTCATCATGCATTTTCCTTTTGGCAGGGCTCCTTAGGATAATTTAATGTATATAGAATAAACATATAAATATGGTGAACTCAGCATAAAAACTTCATCATGCAACTCCAGTAGCAGGTACCGAATACACATGGCATTTTGACCTGCACGAGGCTTGGACAAAACTACACCGGCTGAGCGATACTGTTTGAGATAGCTTATCTCCAGTGTTGAATACTAAGGGTAAATGTATCCCATGTAATGTAAGTTGTGCTTATTTAATAATGCTCAAGAAACTTCAGTGATGGACTGTTATTGTCAAGATTAAACTTGTTGACCAACTGTGTGACTTTCACTTCCATCAACATCATGCGAAACCATTCTTATCAATTCTCATGCAATTTACCTAGCCCTGGGTTGGCTGGTGTGTAGGATAAAAAGCCTACGTTACATACTGGTCTACTGTAAATACAGTATACACTCATTTTGGCCTGTCATTTTTAGGTCCAATGTAATAGATTCTAGACTCCAGGCTACTACTGAGCAATTACTTACGATATACCTAATAACACTGCTCTTCATGGGGATCACTTTGGATCCCATCCTTAGTAACCGTATTTGCTATTACTAGACCAAATATTCATACTGTTTTTTTTTAGCGGCTATGCTTTCGTAAAGATCGACTCTTATATACGGGAATGTACAACAGGAATAAACAGTGTCCTAAGTTCTTAACAAGGCCATAATCTGTTTTGTTCCAAATCCGTTCAGTCGTTGATATTATACGTTATAATTCATATTTATTTTCAGTATGATAGAAGATAGATTGCATGTTTGCTGAAAAGCAGACAAACAATATATCAAAATCCATCGGTTATGGATGTCGTGACAGACCATTTCCTCCAGGAAATAGGAATCAGTTGATTGTCTCCACCTCTTCCGTCGGTGACATACAGACATCGATGTTTACATTTCTTATTACATTTTCAGCTCGGTATTATTTTTTATTTATTTTTTTATAGTTGTATGCTTTACTGAACAAGCATGCTATCTTAGCTATTGTAAATGACTTTAAAATATATGGAATTGACAAGCGTTGCGGAAATGTCACGTTGTCAAAGGCCTTAGACAAGAGTCGCTCACCTAGTAATATATTGGCACATCTGCGTTTTTCACATTTTACAGAAACGAGGAACAAAGACTTTATAAATGTTTGAACTGAATTTTTGGAATCATTTTACGTTTTTTTGCTGATTATATGGGTTACTAGTATAGACGCCAATAGATATTCCGGGATGAAAATTTGCACTTGAGGTTTTCAGGTTATACTTCATAAAAAGCAACGAAGTGGAAAAGTCATGCACTTATGCCATTGCCACTATGAACAACTTCCAAAAATGAAATTTTTGCTATCGGAAGCTTACAGAACCCAGTGTGAAAGTCAAGAAATAAAAAAACTGTTTGATGGAAAATAAATGTTTGATTTCGTGAGAAATATACAAAAACATGTTGTTAAAGTTACAAAATTATAAAGTTAAATTTGAGGTGCTATTCAGACGTAAAGTAACGGCTACCTTTGCAAGGATTCCCAACTTTTTGGCAGCCAGCTTAGCCCTAGCCTCAATGTTCCTGAGAGTATCGATCCCTGAGGGACCCCTGCATTTATATCCAATTAATCGGACAAGCAGCCATCGATAACCACTTGAATGGACCGATCACTCAGGCAGTCAGCAGTCCAGTCATGGAGATAACCGACAAGACCGAAGGAAGGAAGCTTACCAGTAAGACTTTCGTGCCAGACCCAACCAAAAGCCTTCGAGAGGTCGAAGGAGATGGATAGCGACAAAAGTGCCAAAATTTTCATTTAATGTAGTTAAAACGGCACATCTGTCAAATATTTCGTTGGTTTTACATAGAAGGTATTACTAGGTGAGTGATAGTAACCTTCTATTAACGAAAGCGTCGCTATAGTGAGCGATAAAATGTCGAAAATGTAGGGCAGGATCCGAACCATAGACCTACTATTTTCTGGGGACCTATCCAAGATAGATTCCATCATCATAATTTCAGCCGAAAGACGTCGACTGCTGAACACAAGCCTTCCGAAGTGTCGCCAGATTGATCGGTCCCTTGAGTCTCGCATGCAGGTTGATATCAAAGAAAGAAAGAAAAGAAAAAGTATTTATTTGTGACCCGCACAGGAGACACGAGAAATCAGCTTAAAATTAAACAAAATTAAAAATAAAAACCCCGTGCGAGACCAAAAAGGCTCCTATCTCAGCATGTGCAGAGATATCCAAAAAAAATAATTAAATAACGCTGCGCTAATATTCTGATAAGACCAACTGTTGATGCCACGGACACACTTACGGAAACGGAAAATACTTAAATAATACAACAAAATAAAATATATAAATAACAAACAAAATAAAATAAACAAAGAAGGTGGGTCAGAGTATGTGTAAGTATTATTGAACTGTATGTACATTGTTAGTGAGGGTACCGACAGTAATAAACTAGCCTTGGAGCAACACGGTTGTGTTTCATTACTACCAACATATCATTTGGCGACGAGTATTTTTTTATCTACCCACGTAAGCGTTATAAATGGCGAATTTCATAGGAAATTTAAGCATTTTTGACCATAAACTCCACGAATGGGAAGTTTTTCATGGCAGACTGACGCAGTTTATTAAGTTGAACAATATTTCGGACGTCAACAAAAGTGCAGTGTTGTTAACGCATTTGTCGGACGAATCCTACCGTTTGGTTCGGAACCTAGTGCATCCGAATAAGCTCGAGGAAATCACGTATAATGAGCTAGTGAAAGAACTCGATAACCATTTCACTCCGAAGAGGTCAACTTTCGCCGATAGGGCGAAGTTCTACGAGGCGACGAAATCCGACGGTGAGAGCATCGTGGAGTGGGCTGCGCGGCTGCGAGGGCTAGCCGTGTACTGCGATTTTGGATCGGAGCTGGAGACGCTTCTGCGTGACCGGTTCGTCCTAGGCTTCAGAACGGGACCAGAGCGTGATCGGTTGTTCGAGAGTGACTCAAAGACCCTGACTTTTGGGCAGGCCCTAGAAGTCGCTCAAAAGGCTGCTTGTGCACGGCAAGCACGCGCCGACGTCGTGGTTAAGGAGGAGCAGGTGTTTTATGTGCATGCAGGTGCGAGCCGCGACGTGCGCAGTGCCGGTGCTGGCCCGGGCAGAAGCCGCGCGGTTGGCACCGCCGCCGCCGGTGCTGCGGTTGGCCGTAAATCTGATGACGGCGAGCAATTACGTTGTGCAGTGTGTGGTTTAAAAAATCATAATGCGTCTCAGTGTAGATATAAGAACTATAAGTGTCTTATTTGTGGCCAAAAAGGTCATTTAAAAAAGTTATGTGCGGGGAAGAAGACAAAATTGTACAAAATCGGCACGGAGGAAGCGGAGACGTCTCATGAAAGCGTTTGCAAAGAGTGTGATCTTTATAACTTGAGGTACAGTGCAACATAAAAGAGTAGAAATTAAATGAGGGCGCCACAATCGCTCAGATAGCAACCCAGTTAGTACGACCCAGCTTATCTTGATACTTGAATAGTATTATTTATTTATTGGGTATAAAAAATGAGTAAATATATTAAATAAGTATATTTATTAAATATTTAATATGTGTGATGTAATAAAACAACAATTTCACAAAAAATAAGTATTTTTAATAATCAATTGCTTTCCATTTAAACTCAGATATAAACTAAAATTAATAAAATAAACTAATCTAATAAATCAAAATCTAAATACTCTACACATTCCATGGGATCACTTAAGTTCGTGTAGTCTATTTAAAGCTCTGGTATTGATTCGTCACTGATTTCTGAACCACTCTCATCGTCACTGCTGTCTGCACCATGGGACGACCCTTCATGTGTTTAGCTGGTATTGAGAATTTTCCACCGTTTTCAATGCCGTGTTGCACGATTCTGCGCACTGTGCTTACAGAAACACCTAAAACAAGCAAATAAAAGAATCACTGTCAGTCCGACGAAAGAAGTTCCGCGGTAAATAAACGTGAATATATTTTAAAATTGTTTCTTTCCATTTAGTCGACTGCATCAACAAATATGGCATAGTAAAAAAAAAACGTATCCGCAATAAATTACATTAATTGTGTTTGCCTTACTATCAACGTTGTTAAGTCGCGCTATAACTACAACGGTATTTGTTTACCTTAGCATAACCTCAAAAATGCTAGACAAATAATTTGTAAATCATATGTGGTTCGAAAATTTAGCTCTCTAAATGTATTAATCGTTTGTAATTAACGTTTAGCGTATCTTTCAATAGTTACTTACCAGTAAAATCTGCTGTACAATGGTAAACATCTTCTAAGTTGCATAGAACTTTCCCAGCTTGGAATTCGGCTATACACCACATATAAACTTTGTAAACTATATCACGGACGCCTCCACGAATTACCTTATTCATGATTTGCCACTGTTTTTCTGTCCACACTCAGAAATATCACACAAAAACCAAAATTCTTACGAAAATCGAAACCGATCGAGAAAAATTGACAGCTTAAGTACTCATTTTAGATGTTGCCAGAAAATGAAAACTATTAGTTCCCAAATATTTAATTTCTACTCTTTTATGTCGTACTATATGTTGACTATAATCCGGTTAAAATTACTGTTAATGTGGACAATGTAAATATGTGCATGGAGTTAGATACTGGTTCAGGAACTACGGTAATTTCCGAAACGTTGTATTTACTCCATTTTTCTCATTTTATTTTACATAAAAGTGATCTAAAGATGTGTTTGTACAATGGTCATAAAATCACGCCCCTAGGATATTTTATAGCTAAAATATCATATTCAGGTGTAAGCGAAGAGATTAAAATGTATGTTATAGAAAACGGTGGACCACCACTGTTGGGCCGTGATTTCATGACAAAATTCCAAACTATGAATGAAAATACCATCGCTTAAGGAGGAGCATGTACATCTTACCATCTCATCGCTTACCATCAGGTGAGATAGTGGTCAAGCGCAAGCCTATAGATAATAAAAAATAAAAAAAAGAAAGCGTTGATGAAGTGCAACGATTGTTGGATCAATACCCAGATATTTGGAAAGACGAATTAGGATGTTTTAATAAGTTTAAGGTCGTTTTGCAGTTGAAAGACAATGCATCACCCAAATTTTTTAAACCACGACCCGTGCCATTTGCTCTGAAGGACAAAGTCAGTGCAGAACTAGATAGATTCGTTTGTTTAGGGGTTCTCGTGCCGGTTAATTATTCAGAATACGCTACACCAATAGTACCGGTTTTAAAACAAGACGGAAAATTAAAAATTGCTGGTGATTTTTCTTGTACACTAAATAAAGACTTAAAGGTGGACAAGTATCCTTTACCACGAATAGAGGAAGTGTTTTCTAAGTTAGGTGGGGGGGAAGCGTACAGCAAAATTGATTTGAGCAACGCGTATAACCAATTTAGTCTATCAGAGCAATCCCAAAATTTGACAACCATTAATACACATAAGGGTCTGTTTGCTTACACTCGTTTAGTCTATGGTTTGGCAAATGCCCCAGCTTTGTTTCAAAGAACAATGGAAACATTGCTATCTGGTATAGAGGGAGTAAGTATTTGGCTAGATGACATCTGTATCACGGGCAAAACAAAAGAAATTCATTTGTCTAGATTGCGAGAGGTATTATCAAGAATACACGATGCAGGATTGCGTCTTCAAAAGAACAAATGTGTGTTTTTTAAAAGTAGTGTGACTTATTTAGGTTACGTAATCGATAAGAATGGGTTGAGAACTTGTCCAACTAAAGTCGAGGCAATTCTAAATGCGCCTGCGCCTACCAACGTATTAGGAGTAAAACGATTTCTAGGCGTAGTGAATTATTACAGGAATTTTATTCCGAGTGCCTCTACTGTACTGAGTCCGCTGAATGAATTGTTGCGCACGGGCGTAGAATGGCAGTGGGGCGAGCGACAGCAAGTGGCATTCAATAGCGTTAAAAGCGAGTTGGCTAGCGAGCGGGTGCTAGCGCATTTCCAGCCGGAGGCACCGCTGGTATTGACGGTAGACGCGGGGCCGTGCGGACTCGGTGCCGTGCTCACGCACCGGGAATCGGACGGACGGGAGCGGCCAATCGCGTTCGCTTCACGGTCGCTGACGGCGAGTGAAAAGAATTATAGCCAAATTCATAAAGAGGCGACGGCGATCATATTCGGGGTGAAACATTTTCACCAATATCTTTATGGCCGTCAGGAACCTTTTATTCTGAAGACGGACCATAAGCCTCTGTTATCAATTTTTGGCAAACGAAATCTTATATCTGTCACGGCCGCCCTGCGTCTACAGAGATACGCAATAATTTTGGGTGCATACAACTATACGGTACAGTACGTAGACGCTAAGAACAATCAAATTGCAGATTATTTTTCTCGATCGCCGTTATCAGCAGTCGGTGATAACGATAAGCAAGAGGACGGGTCCTCAAAGTACTTTCTTTTCTTAGACGCTAGCGTAGAACCGGTTTCGTTCGTTGACATAAGACGAGCTACTGCTGCCGACAATGTATTAAAAACTGTTATAAAATATATGAATATTGGTTGGCCGAGGAAAATAAAATGTAAATCAATATCGCCGTACTTTCATTGCAAAACGGATTTACAAGTAATAGATAGTTGTTTATTTCGCGGTCATAGAATAGTAATTCCGGCTACATACAAGGAGAAAATGCTGAAAGAATTGCATTCGGCACATTTTGGAGTCGTTAAGACCAAGAGTGCAGCTCGTAGTAGAATGTGGTGGCCGGGGATCGATGCCGATATTGAGCGATGGGTGGGAGCGTGCGCCGCGTGCGCCAGCGTACGCAGTGCACCCCGGCGCGCGCGCCTCCCGCGCCCTGGCCGCGCCCCCCGTCCCCCTGGCACCGTATACATATTGACTATATGTCTATAGGGCAGGCAGTGTACCTAATTGTTGTAGATGCGTATTCCAAATGGCTGGAATGCGTTCATATGGATCGTGGTACTTCGACCAACGCTCTTATTCAAAAATTAAAAAACATGTATTCTAGATTCGGTGTACCAAATGTAATTGTATCAGACAATGATGTAAAGATTAGCTCAGCGGAATTTCATACATTTTGTCGAGTGAACGGAATCGAATATCTAAATTCGCCTATTTATCATCCCGCCAGTAACGGGCAGGCAGAAAATTCCGTTAAAACCTGTAAGAAAATGATAAAATGCATGTTCGCAGAAGACAGATTATGTATTAAAGATATTCAGGAAAAACTACAGGGAACCCTGTTTGATTATAGGAATACTGTTCATTGCGCGACTGGTGTCACACCAGCCTTTTTAATGTTAGGACGAAATTTAAGATGTAGGTTGGATTTGATTTTACCAAAAACCAACAATAAAGATAAAAACACAGAACAAACAGCAATGAAGTGTAAGTGGTGTTTTCAAGTAGGAGAAACTGTATGGGCGAAATGGTTTATCGCAAGAAAATGTATGTGGAGTATAGGTGTCGTTAAAAAAATAATAGGAAATAGAATGTATGAGGTTTATTTTAATGATTACGGAACCAGCTGTAACAGACACATAGATCAATTAAGAAAATATATTACTTCGTATAATAGTGATATAACAGTTAATAGTCCGTCGACAGAGGGAGCGCCTGTTGTCCACAATGTACCAGATTGCAATCCACCGCCAGTGTCGGCGCCGGGATCTCCATCGCCACTGCAGTCTCCATCCTCCGCATCGCTATCTATTGAGCGATCTTCCGGGACCTTGTCGTCGCCAGCGTCTCCAGCTCCATCAGCTAGCGCAATAGAGGAGAGGGAGGCGCAGGTCACGGCTGACCGTGATAGGAATACCGTAGCAATAAGCGCTGATAATCTAAGGGAACAGACGGATTCGGACGATGGGGATTGGGTGGAGGCTTGCGAAGTGATGGAAGACAGAATCCAATCGGATGAACAGTGTGTCGAGCCAAATGAGAATAATAATTCTAATGTTGTAAACACTGCCCCGGTCGGACGTTCTGAGAGGCTCAGGAAACATGTTTGTTATAAGAAATATTTTAAGTAGGTAGGTTAGTATTATAAGAACATATGTCATTTTGTATCTTGTTAATAAGAATGTTTTATTGTTATTGTTACAGATTTTCAAATTAATGTTGGAGGGAGATGAACTGTATGTACATTGTTAGTGAGGGTACCGACAGTAATAAACTAGCCTTGGAGCAAAACGGTTGTGTTTCATTACTACCAACATATCAATTATACAAATATGAAACATATTAAAATGTGGGTAGACCTATGTAGACCGACGTCCGCGGTGCTCAATAATTATTTGTCGAAACCATAGACAAACAATAGAGCGCACGGACCAAAGAGTAATTTATTAAATACGGAAGAAATCTATCATCGGCTGTCAAAAGAAAAATGTTGTTATGTTATGAAATAGTGTAAATAAACTTGGTGAAAAGAATACATAGAATAGTATTATGCTAGTATTGGATAAAACGGAGTGGTGTGAATGTTATTGGTATGTGGTGTGGTAGGATGAACTATACAATTTCGGAGTAGGCTTTCCGATGAACATCTCCAAGATTTAATGACAATAGTCTGCACCAACTTTTAGCCTCAACTTCGGATTAAATCAAAACTAAAAATGCCGTTCCACATAAAAAACTATTTTGGTACTTACTTTTATTTATCACATGTTTATTATTTTATGAAATACTAGCTTCTGCACGCGGCTTCGCCCGCGTATAAAGTGTTTTATCAACCCAAGGGTACATACTACCGGGACAAAACTATCCTATGTCCTTCCTAGGGCCTCAAATTATCTCCAAACCAAATTTCATCTAAGTCGGTTTAAGCGTGAAAAGATAGGAACAGACAGACAGAAAGGCAGACAGAGTTACTTTCACATTTATAATATTACTAGCGGACGCGTCAAGGTTTCACCCGCGTAGCTTCCGTTCCCGTAGGAATACAGGGATAAAAAGTAGCCTATGATCACCCGGGGATAGTGTAGCTTCCCGAATGTGAAAGAATTTTAGAAATCGGTCCAGCCGTTTCGGAGTCTATATGGAACATACATACATACTTTTTCTTTTATATAAATGGATTTATAAGGCCAAGGGATTGTCAAGCAATATCGAAACGTCACGTAACCAATCTGTTACTTTTTAGCATTTCAACCGACCGCGTCACCATCACTGACATTGCCACAAACCTTCAGTCAATCATTTTGGCCTTTTGAAAATCGTTATATAGAATGTCACCAATTTTGAATTCAAGTAAAGTTGCAGTACATTTGAGAAAACCAAAAAGAACTATAAAGAGTAAACGTAAGAAGGTTTGTCATGAAATTCAGAAGGAGGTTACATCTGATTTTTTACCGGAAAATAAGGATGAGTTTTTGAATAAATCGGCTAGAAATGCATCTTCCAAAATGGAAAGTTTTAGTTTCAGGAAATTATTGGGCAAACTGAAAGAAGTTATCTTTTCAAATGATGACATTGGGGACAAAATTACATTTATTTTGAAATATGTGTTGTCGGAAGTAAAGAATTTTATTTTGAGTTTATTAAACATGGATGTTTTGATGGAGATATTAGGATGCATTAAGAATGGCTCGTAATTTTAAGCAACAAACGAAAGTAATTAATATTTTACAGTGGAATGCAAATAGTTTATGTCCTAAGATTAATGATTTTCAATTATTATTATTTCAAGAAAAAATACATATTATTGCAATTATAAGTGAGACGTGGCTGTCACCAGATAAGAACTTAAATATTAGCAACTATAATGTATTTAGAAAAGATAGATTGGATTCTTATGGGGGTTTGTGTGTTATTACTCATAAATCAATTAAAGCCTTACAAAGAGAGTTTGTGCATCCAAACTCTAGCATTGAGATTGTGGTAGTAGAAATATTTAATGTGCCCGGAATAATGAACATTATTTCAATTTATTGCCCTCCAACGTCAGTTACTGACCAGTCAGATTGGAATAAGATTTTTGATAGATTTGTTAAAAAAACGTTAATTGTAGGCGATTTTAATGCGCACCACATCGCCTGGTCGAATAAGACTGATCGTCGTGGAGAGATGGTATACAACTCTTACTTTGATAAAGATTATATGTGCTTGAATAATGGAGATGCTACGAGAATTAAGTTTGTTAGTGGAGTTCTACAGCAGTCATCACCTGATATATCGTTCATTTCTACCGATCTGGCGACAAAATTTTCTTGGCAAACTACTAGTGAATCTTTAGGCAGTGACCATGTTTTTATTAAAATGAAGTATGGTTATGAGTCTTCTAAAAATTTCATTAAGCGACGTAACTTCAGAGAAGCTAATTGGAGTGAATACCGCGAAAAATCGGAGGATATGTTTGCTAATTTAGATAAGTCGTCGAATATTCAAGAATGTTATAATTTATTTGTATCCAAAATTGACCGGTTAGCAGAAGAAACAATTCCATGGATCAAAGTTTGCCAGGATCCTACAGCTAAATTTGTACCTAAACCATACTGGAATGCAGAGTTATCTATGGCTGTGGCTAAAAGACGATTGGCACTGGCAAAATTGAGGCGCAATCCTACTCCTGCCAATTATAATATTTATATGATTGAAGTAAATACGGCCCGCAAAATAATTGAGAAAGCCCGTTCCAAAGGATGGAAGGAATTCTGTACGAGTATTGATTCGGAAACTTCAGCTTCAGAGATGTGGAGAAAAATGAAATGGGTTAAAGGTGGAAAGTATTGTAATCGTTGTGTTGATTCCCAAAAATGTAAGGAGTTATTACAATCTTTAACTCCTGATTTGGTTGGTGAAGAACCTCCTTTATTTATGGAGGAATCAAGTGCTATCGAAGGGGAGATATCTTTGTTTGAATTAGAAAATTGTTTAAAACGCAAGGACACCTCACCAGGTGTAGATAATATTTCTTATTCCATGCTATATAATTTATCTGTTTCAGGTAAAAAGTTTTTGCTATATTTGTATAATTTGGTATTAGATACTGGTGTTATACCAAAACAATGGAGAAGCATTAGGGTAGTTCCGATTCCTAAACCTGGAAGGGATCCCAATAGCGCCTCTTCTTTGCGTCCTATATCTTTAATGTCCTGCCCATGCAAAATTTTCCATGGAATTATGCTAAAACGTCTTGAGTGGTTTGTTGAGAAATCAAATCTTTTGTCTCCATCTACTATTGGTTTTCGCAGATCACATTCTTGTTTGGATAATCTGACACGTTTAATAACATCTATTCAGATAGGGTACTCAAAGAATATGGCCACTATTGCATGTTTTGTTGATATTGATAGTGCATACAATAATGTAAATATCAATCGAATGATTGATTTGTTAAAAAAGATCGGGGTTGGGGGTAAAGTTTGTAAATATATCTTCAATTATTTAAGCCGAAGGTATTTACAGATTGACAGTGGTGTGGATGGTGTAGTGGTAAGACAATCTAGTGTGGGTTTAGCTCAAGGAGACCCATTATCCCCTCTACTTTTTAATATTGCTACTATGAATATTTGTAAATTAATTACCAGTTGTAAAGTTTCACAATATGCAGATGATTTTGTTCTTTATGTGTCTTCAAACAAACATAATTTAGATTCAGCAATTACTAACTTGAATATAGCTTTAGAAATACTTATTAAAAATTTAGGTAGTGTGGGATTATTTTTGTCCGAATCCAAAAGTAATGTTTGTCTATTTAGTAGATCTAGATGTTTAGCAAATATTCGAATTTGTATTAATAACAGTGAGCTTAAGGTTGTTGATAAAATTAAATATCTCGGTTTGTGGCTTGATTCATCTCTACGATGGGGAGCTCACATTAACGAGACTTGTGAGAAAGTTTATAAATATTTGAATATTCTTAAAATTTTAGCTGGAAAATCTTGGGGCGTACATCCTAAACATTTAAGAAGACTGTTTATTTCTCTTGTTAGAAGTCGAATTGACTATGCTAGTTTTTTATATGGCAATAGTGCTAAAACTCACTTAAATAAACTGGATGTTTTGCAGAATCGAGCAATGCGAATTTGTGGTGGTTTTATTCGTACCACACCAATTTGTGTTATGGAAAGCGAACTTTGCTTACCACCGTTACATGTAAGAAGACATTGGTTGGCTGGTAGATATTGGTTAAGGGTAAACTCTTTTTGTAATAATGTAACTGTAGGTTTATTAGAAGAATTATCCGAATTATGTATGAATATCTATTGGCAAAAGAAGAAAAAACCGATTTTGATTGATATTTTCAATAAGTTTAAAAACAATGTTGTTCATAAATCTCCTATATTGGATATGTATAGTATGGGTACTTGGGTTTCAAATATTAACGTTAGAGATTGTATAAATTGTAATATTGATCATTTTAATGTACCAAAACGTACAACAAGTGCGATTAATTTGAGGATGTTAATTTCGAATATGTTAGATATTAAGTACAATAATTATTATTATGTTTTTACCGATGGGTCTAAAGATGCTCATGGTGTTGGAGCAGCATTTTTTGATGTTCAGACTAATACTGGCATTAAATTTAAGTTATGTAATGATGCTTGTATAATGAGAGCTGAGTTGATGGCTATTGTTGAGGCTTTATCATACATTCAATCTCTGTCTTACAAAAACGTGGTGATATTGTCAGACTCGAAAAGTGCTCTTCAACACCTGATTCGCTGTGTGTCAGGAATTCGAGGCATGCCGATAGCTTATGAAGCGCTTAGGATTATACATATTTTGCAGATGAATTTAGTTAATATAAAAATTCAGTGGATAACTTCCCATGTAGGGATTTCTGGAAATGAAATAGCTGACAAGCTTGCTGCAGAAGCTATTACGGACGGCATAATTATACCCAGTAATCCCTATATTACGGAGCTTATCCCTAGTGTGAAAAAGTTTTGTTTTAGTTTGTGGGAGAACCACTTTAATATTATAACTGCGGGAAAGGGTTTGTGGTATAGAACTATCCAACAGGAACTGCCTCGGATTCCTTGGTTTGATGTTGGTAATCTTTCAAGAGAACTTTTAATTTTAGCGTTTAGAGTAAGGTCTGGTCATATACCTACCAATAGTTTTTTAAATTTGATGGGTGTAAAACCATCCCCCTGTTGTAACATTTGCTTACAGAAATTGGATGATTTGTACCACATTTTGCTGGAATGTAGTGCTTTCGATGATTTAAGGTCTTTGTTGTTTGAGGCGGTTGGCGGTGATGTGTACGGTGGTGGAGTTAATGTATTGCTTGGGAGGCCTCTTTCGGAACAAAGTATTAAGATTTATAAATTTGTTAGGGAAGTGTTTTTGAGACGAAGTAATTGATTTTTCTTTTTTTTTTTTTCGGTGGCTTTGGATTGTTGGGAGCGCTGCATTTCATCGAAATGTTAGGTAGGTTTATTTTATAGGTTTTTTTTTTTTAATTTAATTATTTGTTGTACAATACACATAATGTATAACCTTACGAGGCTGGCTTGGCGCATCAGCGCAAAAAGCCTCATTAAATAAATGATTCAAAAAAAAAAAAAAATCGTTATCGCAGTTATTATGACATTTTTCTCTAGAGCCCAAGATGATCCTACAATTCATTCAAAAGTATATTTAATTTTGAAATATTTTGTTGCCTACATGACACCCTAAACCCATCTTTAATATCTAATTACTTATATATTATATTATTAATTAACTTTTATTTAATGGTGGCCCAATGACTAAATTCTCAACCAATGTTTAAATATGCAAACCAATGGTTTCAAATTTTGGTAGAACGCGTCTATTCATAAATTATTTGCCAACATTTACAGCAGTTTATTAGCGGTTCCCCGATGCGAGTATGAGGCTTATTTTCTACTTTTTAGAGGTTTTTAAATCTGGGGTTTTTTAAATAAAAATTTAATTTTTATTTCATACTTTTCATAATTCATAATAATTCATTTAATCATTTGTTAACATAGGTGCAAAAAATAGATGGTATAAAATTACAAGCGCGCTATGTTATGCCAGAAGGCGTACAAATATTCATGGCTTACATTGATATTAAAATTGATATAATAAGTATTGGATTGCAATAGATTCTTGAAAAATCCACAAAACAAATAAAAATATATTACAAAATGTCAAAAGGAGAAATATAAAATAATGTCAATAAAAAAAAATATATATATATCAATTACGAAAAAAATATATAATAATACAAAAATGTCACGTGCAATGTTAAAGAAAAAAATAACCAGGTCAATGCTTACAAACTATTGGCAACAACACATTCATCACATTTTGTCTGTCAAAAATTCCGTAATGCTTTTAAACTATATGTCGGGTTTAGTCAATAGTACGGACGTTAAAACAATTCGCAAGCACGCTATCTGGCGGCAAAGCAAGAACAACTACGCATTGGTGCGCTTTTTCTAACCGCTTGCGTAGTGGGGACAGCAGAATAGAGCAGTTGAGTACTGACAGCCGTAGAGCTAAGACGTCGTAGAATCAGTGTCGATCCGTAGTATTAGTTAGCAAGAATGTAACTTGTGTCTATTTGAATAAACCCAGTGTATCGAATAACTTATGTGATTTCATTTGCACGATTATACCCACCGACCTGCCCACACACGATGTCTTAACCTAAGGGAATACATCCTGACTTCCCGATGGTTTACATCTATCGGCCAGCCTTGATGCGACATATATATATTGTACCTAGTAGAAGACACGCTTCAATCGACAATCTATCGAAACACATAATTATGACATGATATTTTGCGAAAAAACCCAGATTCAAAGAGTAAAATGCGAATCACTTTCGAACGGTTGAACCGATGTCAATCAATCGTAGCTAAGAACACTCTCAACAAAGTCACCTTTCAAACAAAAAAAAATATCAAAATCGGTTCATCCGTTTAGGAACTATGATGCCACAGACAGACACACAGATACACAGCAATACAAGTCAAACTTATAACACCCCTCTTTTTCCTTCGGGGGTTAAAAATGGTCAAACAATTAAATATCCAATTTATTTGACCATTTTTGAGGCTAACAATAATTAAAAATGGTTAAACAATTAAATATCTAATTTATTTGACCATTTGTGAGGCTAACAATAATTAAAAATGGTTAAACAATTAAATCGCCAATTTATTTGACCATTTGTGAGGCTAACAGTAATTAAAATGGTCAAACAATTAAATATCCAATTTATTTGACCATTTGTGAGGCTAACAATAATTGATGACAATCGCATGAGATCTAAATTTTAAATCATTCCATTGGTTAGCATATTTGAGTTGAGTTAACAATGGATCAAAAAGTTGGGCCTCAGATCTCGCTTCTCGTGCTTGAGGTCGTGGGTTCAAATCCGGACAAGTACAAATGTCACCTATTCAATTCATATGTACTTTTTAAGTTTATTTGGACATCGCTGACAACGGAGAAGGAAAACATCGTGACGAAACCTGGACTTAT
Organism: Orthosia incerta; assembly: GCA_948252205.1. Classification (NCBI taxonomy): domain Eukaryota; kingdom Metazoa; phylum Arthropoda; class Insecta; order Lepidoptera; family Noctuidae; genus Orthosia; species Orthosia incerta. The sequence goes on along the minus strand of OX411742.1, from coordinate 2,344,778 downwards.
GGTTAGTTTATCATAACTTTGTGCTGCCATTGGTGTAATTGCTGCAAGGCGATCCATTAAAAAAAAAAGCTATGAGAATTTGAAATTGACAACTAAAACCTCCTACTCCAACTATTCCTCACATACTTTTCATCATCATCATCATCATCATATCAGCCGAAAGACGCCCACTGCTGGACATAGGCCTCCCCCAAGCGTCGCCACATTGACCGGTCCCGTGCGTCTTGTAACCAGCGGATCCCCGCAACCTTCACCAGGTCATTGGACCACCTGGTGGGAGGCCTTCCAACGACGAAACCTGGTCTTATGGTTAGTTTATCATAACTTTGTGCTGCCATTGGTGTAATTGCTGCAAGGCGATCCATTAAAAAAAAAGCTATGAGAATTTGAAATTGACAACTAAAACCTCCTACTCCAACTATTCCTCACATACTTTTCATCATCATCATCATATCAGCCGAAAGACGCCCACTGCTGGACATAGGCCTCCCCCAAGCATCGCCACATTGACCGGTCCCGTGCGTCTTGTAACCAGCGGATCCCCGCAACCTTCACCAGGTCATTGGACCACCTGGTGGGAGGCCTTCCAACGCAACGTCTTCCGGTTCACGGTCGCCACTCCAGAACTTTACTGTCCCATCGGCCATCCCTTCTGCGAGCAATGTGCCCTGCCCACTGCCACTTAAGTTTGGCAATTCTTCGGGCTATGTCGGTAACCCTGGTTCTCTTGCGTATCTCTACATTCACATACTTATGAATTCTGATATCTCCCGGTTCAATGGCTAGTCTCGCTCTGATTGGTCACAATAACCGAAATTCGGCCTGCAAGACTGTTATTAATACAAAAATAAAAGACTCAAATAAATCATTCATCTTGTCATACGAAGACTCTTTTTTGATAACGCCTGAAAAAACATATTATCTAACTCACAAAAAGTTACAATAGAGTTAAGAACAACAATCAAGCTTCTTTGATAAAGTTTAGCTAAAAAGTTTTGTTTACGAAAACAAGGACACAGGGGGTGAGCAGAGAGGTAAGAAAGGGGGACGCAAAATAAAGCAATCAGTTATCCGTTAGGTTTGTTTTTTGATAAAACGTTGACTTTGCAATCTTGCGTCTGAAATTAAGCGTTGTGCGGTACACAAGTTGGGGAGACGGCTTTTCGACCTTTGTTTTATACAGTAACATGTTTAAACAACGAAAGTTTTACACAGTTAAATACTCTAACAATATTAACGTGCACGTTTTGGAATGCTTTCCATGAATGCATGTTATAGACAAAGCTTATTTAAGGAAGTGAGTTTGCAGCACCGGATCTATTAGGTTAGGTTACTTATGAAATTGCCGTTTTTTATGAAATAAGTTAACGTAATATTGTTTCTATATTTTTTATTTCTATTAATCAAAGTAATCACCCTTGCAATCGATGCATCTTTACCAACGCAGTGGCAGTTTGTTGATTGGCAGTCACTGAAGAAATTATCTGGTCGGAAGGCAAAAAATTCTTCAAAGGCATTTTATACCGCCGCCCGGGAATATTGAATTATAAAAAATATTTTTTGCACAAAGAAGTTATCCAAATTCTGGAAAAGTAGAAGTCTGTAGGCGCAAGGTCTGACAAGTATGGGCGGATGACGGAGAGCTTACAACCCCAGCTCTTGTAAGTTGGAGACCGTCTGCTGTGCAGTATGAGGTCGCGCGTTGTCGTGCAGAAGCAGCGGAGAAGAGCGATTGACCAAAGCTTGTTGGAAACGTGCAAGTTTCTCCATCATTGTGTTCAGTTCATATTTGTACTATGAATACAAATCTGCAGTAATGCTCATCCCGTTTGTAAAGAAGCTGTGATGATGTGGAGGTGATCACACCAGCCCTAGACCACCGAACAGTGACCATCACTTTTCTAAGGGTATGTTATCGTTTAGGGCATTGTTTAGGTGCTGAACCAGGATTCAACCAACTTGCTGAGCGCTTGCCATTGTCAAACAGAACCCATTTTTCGTCGCAGATAACAATGCAGTTCAAAATTCCTTCGTTTGTGTGCCTGTTGAGCAGTGCAAGGCACGTCTCGACTTATACTTCGCGCTGGCGATCATTGAGTTCGTGGGGCACCCATTTTCCAAGCTTTTTTTACCTTGCCAATTTGTCGAAAATGTACCAAGATTGCTTTGTTGCTGGCGTCGGAAGCTGCTGCTAATTCAGCCGTAGATTGAGTACCATCAGCTTCCACAATGGCCTTTAATTCTTCATTGTCAAAGTTTTAAAACAAACAACGGGGTTCATCAGGTCGAAACGCACCACAGCGCAGCGCACCACGCGTTCGTTTGTAATGTTTGCTCCGTAAACGTCGTCGATGTTGCGTGCCGCTTGTGCCGCGTTGCTGCCACGACGGTACTCATATTCCATAATTACCTACTCGATTTTTTTTTTGTATCCATGATAGCGAAAAAGATTCAAATGCGATGAAAACAACGCTAATCAATAAACAAAAGACTAATTTTGAAAAAAGAATTCCAAACTTTTAAAATAAAATGATGTTGAAATTAGAATTCTTAGCCAAACAAAAAGTATTTTGATTTGAATAGCCTAGTACTGCACAGCGGCAATTTCATAGGTGAAAAATACCTATTATTATAACCACACATTTTGCAAACAAAATATTAATACGTGTAAATGTACATAAAATATTCAAAAGCTTAGTTTCGTACTTGATAACATTAAATAATATCGCGGATGTACTCCTCGAGGGGTTACACAAAGATGTACCTAAACATTACGCCAGATATGTTAGTCTTGTAATTATAATTTAATAAGATATTTAAATTTAATAATAGTACATTGTGATACAAGGGTGGAAATTAATTTAATGACACGAGTTTGCAATAACCTACACACCCGTGTATCACACGACGTTTTTCAATACAGTTGTGTGAAATAGTAAAAACAAATCAAAGAATTAGATTTGTTTATTCACAAAAAAATAAAATATTCAGAAAATGGTGCGTTTTTGCAACTGGACATATTTTTTTTAAAACGAAAACAGCCTATACAGCCTATTAGATTTTTGACAAATGTTGATGTGAAAATAATTTAATTAAAACTGGTAATTAAATATATTAAACAACCATTTAAAAGACTTTTGAGAATTCAATGCAAAATGTACGGAATTATTCATTTTTCTTCGTATAAAATATATACCATTTTATTCTATGTATGAAAACTCCTTGCCACTAAACTTTTATAAATTGACTTGTAAATCTAAAACTCAACTGCAAAAGTAATGATCTAGCTCGTCAACAAAAGTCACGAGCGCGTAACAGAAAGATGCCTATGCAAAAGATTTAACTTTCGAATCATAATTATGGCCTCTGAAAATACGCCATGTTTAACAACTGTATTACGGGCACACATTAAATGTACCGGTCTGTTGCTAAGTAATACTAAATGGAAGAACCCAATTCACCCTTGGCAATTTAGGAATCTAATCCAGGACTTGCATCCTATAGTCACATCACACATCATATCATCAGCCTATTAATGTTCTGACTGCTGGGTCACAGGCCTCCTCTCTGTGAGAGGGAATGGGCCATTATCCACCACGCGGGCCCAGTGCGGGTTGGTGGATGTCACACGTCTTCGAATTTTTAGTTCTAGGACATGCCGTTTTCCTTCACCGTTTTGAGAACAGTGGTGATGAAATAATTTACACAAAGTAAAGCGCCTGCCTGGGCTCGAACCCACGACCTACAACTTGTAAGTCGCGGCCGATACCACTGGGCCACCACTGCTCTCCTCCTCTGATCCTATAGTACTCGGTAATATTAGTGATTATTTAGTTTACTATTTCAAAGAGGTTCACATACATGTTGACTAATGTTTCTGAACTGATGTTTCATTATTTTTGGAATGTTTAATTGCACCCCTGATTTCTGAATTTAAAGTTGTCTATTTGTCAAACTCTACTGATGCTTGTCTCACTTTTTAGGGATCCGTACCCAAAGGGTAAAAACGGGACCCTATTACTATGAAATCGCGATCCGTCTGTCTGTATGTCTGTCCGTCTGTCACCAGGCTGTACCTTATGAACCGTGATAGCTAGACAGTTGAAATTTTCACAGATGATGTATTTCTGTTGCCGCTATAACAACAAATACTAAAAACAAAACAAAATAAAATAAATATTTAAATGGGGCTCCCATAAAACAAACGTGTTTTTTTTGCCGTTTTTTTGAAATAATGGTACGGAACCCTTCGTGCGCGAGTCCGACTCACACTTGGCTGTTTTTTTTACATTAGTATTAGATACGTTTTTAACTTCAAATACTCAATTTTGAAACTGATCTTTTAGTGTTCGGAAATGAAGACTGACATAACTTAAACAAAAACTTTACCAGCTTTTCCTACAAATATCCTAGTTGATACACAATTTACACATGTCCCGTGTCATGTATTTACGTCGCGTTGATTACGCGTTGTACTTTGATCACAACTCAAACCAACTAATCAGTGCTTCTACGAGTATATTCTATCGGAAATAGTGACGGGATTTGTATTGTTTGCTATTTGAGTACGAGCGGGTAAATTCCTAGATCAAAAGAGGTGTTTTGGCTGTACCTACTAGCAAATTAAGAAAACAAGCCTTATAATTAGAGACCGGATTATATGCAACATAAAATGCTTGAAATATGCATGCAAATATGCATGACAAAAGCGCAGAATATGTATGAATATTTGTAAAACATGCAACATTAAAGTTTAAGAAAACTATAAAAAAGGAAAAATGTGGTAGGTTTTCATTATTTTATTTCTAAATCAGCATACAATTGGTGAATTATTCAATCATAAATTGTCAATACCAAAATGTAACAACTTTGTAGACGATAACAATGCACTAAACCGAAAAATTATTTAACATTTTTGTAAACGTTCAATCAATCAAAATATTTTTATAAGTGAAAATTGTTAGTGTATAGGGCGAAATGTTGGTTAAAGAGTTTATTATTACACTTATTAATAGGGTAACCTACCGAAAAGTATAATAAATATAGCGAAAATATGCATCATCACTAGATATTAGATATAATATGCAATTTCCGCTAATGCCTATAATCCGGTCTCTAATTATAATACTAAGGAAAAGTATTCAGTTTTTTTTATTTTTGACGTAGACTTACTCATTTACATCTATTCATGCCAATGCAAAATTTTTATGTAAAAGTTTATATTGACCTGTTACCTTTACACGCCCGGATTCGTGTAAAACATGGCACAATAGAGAGACCATAATCTGGATAAGGACATTTATTTTGATATTTTTTATCCCGGTAGAATATTCCTTTGGAAGTAGTGTTGCATAAATCCATCAACCAATTGACCTCGACGACCGATGCTTAACCTTGAAGGATCCCCCCTGCTACCTCTTTTTTTGTTTTTGGTATGGATTTTCATCCAATGACTTCTCCCGCTCTGGGTGAAGCGGGAGGGCGTGTCAGACTTTTACTGACTAAAACTCACCCGTGTTCCTTCAGTTGCTTGAGCCGCAGTAACTCTCTTTCAAATTTATCCGCGACCCAGACAGGCATCGGCCCTAGCGGACCCCGTCAGTATTTGCTGACATATTTTTGGGGCTAGCGTGGAACACTATGCGCCGTCGACTCGGGCCTGCTCCTTATGCGAGCTACCCTTTACTCGCCGTCTGCAAGCCCTCGCCTATGGTGGCCGGGAATCGAATTGCGACTTCCGACGCCTAGGTCGTCTCCTGCGGTGGCTAAGGGCGTAAGGGCGTCTCTCCCTCCCCTGCAACTCCTGCGGCAATTATTATTTAGTCATAAGCTCCTCTTTGAACCACTTACATTTCTTTTTAAAACAAGCTTCTGACACCGGCTTCGCCCATGTAAAAGTCGGAAATCATCCCAAGGGATAAAAAGTCATACCAAACCATTCCTAATACATGTCGGGGGGTGTCCTAATGAATCTCGGCACATGGATAGATCCAAACAAATACTATATAACAGAAATACATTACTTTCGTCTTTATATTAGTATGGACTAGGATACGCGTAGTTGCGTGCCTGTATATAACGCTCTTGTCTACAGTACATAACACTGTTTCATTTATCATATTGTGTTACATGAAACCAATTCCTGTGTTGTAGCTAATGGATACGAATCGCTGGAGGGCGCGAATATTTGAGTATGCAGAAATATTATGTTGAACTAAAGTCGTGACAATCTAAAAAGTCTGATATGACAGATATAGAAATATGTTATATAAATTAATCTTGATGCTTACGAATGATACTCGTTGTTATAGTGTATGGGTAACACAGTAATTAATTCATCATCATCATCATCAGCATTTTAACGTTCCCACTGCTCTTAGTAATTAATTAGGATTATGAATCAGATTTTTCAATTTCTTACGTACCTACAAGGTTATGGCGGCATATAAAATGAGGAACGTGATCTGACTTCTTAGATTGTCATCTCACGATCACGACATCTTTGTCCTGGAGATAAATTTAAAGTCGATAAGTACATGATCGTGATGCCCTGTATTTTTCGGATACCGTTACAGTAAAATGCGGCCGCACAAAGTTCTATTTGTTGTATAGCTGGGCACTTTGGGATGTGACTTTTTTCAGTTCTAGGAAATTCTAGGGAAATGCTGGCAAGTTAGGTATTTTGAAGACTGCCTTTTGTCACTTTTTACCATCATAACAAAGTTGGATACTAGTCAAGTTATTAAAACAACCATTCAGGTCAATCTGATAAAAGCGTTACTGACCTAGCCCGAAGAATTGCGAAACTTAAGTGGCAGTGGGCAGGGCACATTGCTCGCAGAACAGAGATGGGACCGAAGTTCTAGAATGGCGACCGCGAACCGGAAGACGATGCGTTGGAAGGCCTCTCACTAGGACCTAGGACCTATGACCTGGTTAAGGTTGCGGGAATGCGTTGGATGCGAGACACACGGGATCGGTCAATGTGGTGACGCCAGAGGGAAGCCTACGTCCAGCAGTAGTCGTCCATCGGCTGAAATGATGCTGATGATGATGATAAAAACGTACTAGTTACTGAACTGGAAGGAGCTTACGAAATATGGAACTAGCAACAGAAAGTTTTAAACTTCTGATGCTGTGGGAATTAGAAGCACAATACCAGCCTACATGGTGGCGCTTTGCGGAAGACCTAAGTCTATTAGTGGACGTCTTTTGGCTAATTTATTTTTGTCCAGCCGTTGCTGTCCTACTGAAAGAAAGAATAAGTGTTTAATTGTCATAAAACGACATACAATATAATAACATGCTTATGCTAAATCCTTAACAATAGTATTAGTAGTACTTAAATTAAGTTAATAAAGACGAGAAATAAATAAAACATTAATAACATACACTACCTACATTTTGCATAAAACAGAAAAGAAATAGGGTGAAAAATATGCCAGGCAGATGGATGTCGTGATTGTGGCAAGAAGGCTTCCACTCAGCATAATGCTGTCCCGTGGGGGACCCACAACACGGCGCTGATTTTCAGTGGGCAAAGGCCAGACATTTTTGTCGCGCGCCGTCTCGAAGCAGCTTTCACGGCTCAAAGTATGATGATAAAATCTTAAGACATTCCGCCATCACACAGGTATACCAAATTCCTCAATTCGTGTACCCCAATCTCTTCCTGAACACGGGACGAAAAGAAATTTACATTTTAATTTTGTTTCACGGTGACTGTTAGAAGTTTGAGACGGTCTCGGTCTTGGTAACGGATCTGTTTGCAGCGATACCAACTTTTTGTTTGGCATAATTAACTGGCGATGGTAGTGGAATACTGGCTTTATAGTTGAGAAAAAGGTGGTGACAGTTACTGTAAGACTTTTTTTTGTCGTTGTTTAAGTATTTTTTTAAAAGATTTATAGTTTTTTTGCTTTAAGTAAACTGGGTTTAGTAGAATACAAATAAAAATTAAATATTTCCAAAACCCCCGACAATTTTTTATTCATACTTTTTAAACAACATAATTTATCTAGTAGTAGACACGCTTCGATCAACAATCTATCGAACACGTAATTATGACACGATATCTAGCGAAAATACCCCGATTCTAGTAGTAAAACGCTCATAACTTTTGAACGGCTGAACCAATTTTCTTAAAACATAGCTAAGAACACTCCCGATAATGTCATCTTTAAAGTAAAGCAAAATCGGTTGATCCGTTTAGGAGCTATGATGCTTCAGACAGATACTACAAATACACAAACACACAGGTACGCACTTCAAACTTATAACACCCCTCTTTTTCCGCCGGGGTTTAAAAATGTCATAATGTATGTATTTATAACAAGGGAGGATGGTCAGACGAGCTACTACGTCAAATGCTACGGCGTAGCACACACCGCTACGGCGTAGTACTACCTGCTACGAAAGCAAGTGTACGAACTTCATGCAATTTTGGAGAACAAATAATGTGTGATAAATTCAAGGTTTGGTTTCTGTCAAATCCAAATTCGAATGTATTATTCTACGTTTAGTTTATAAACCCTCATATATATATTATTGTTTGAATTATTCTGCTTTGTTCTACGATTGTCGGTATTTCAGGTGCGATACCAGAATAAGTTAAAGTGTTAGTGAGTTTTTAGGGTTCCGTACCCGAAGTGTCTAAACGGAGCCCTATTGCTGTCACTCACGTATCCGTCTGCCCGTCGTGGGGTATCGTTGTTTAAATAAATACTGTATTTTTTTTTAATATTGTTAAGCAAAGGAATGAGTAGCCACTATAGTAAGCTATTTTTACAAAATTTTGTGTCGTAGAACCTTTTAACTGCCCATTGACCTAAGAACTTCAAATTTAGTGATAATTTTTATTATTACGTACATTTTACCAACAAATACCAAAATATTGATCAACCAGATTTTTTCTTTGAAATTTTCTTTGTTTTCATTTTACAACCAACTTGATTTTGCGGTTTGGTATGGAACCCTAAATGTGCGAAGTCCGACACGCACTTGGCCGGTTTTTTTTCATAAGTAAAATCTCAGCAGCAGACTACATTTTAGTTTTACGCTTGGATAATAATTACAAAACCTTCAGCCCTATTCAAAATCAAAAATCATAATCAAAGAGTTTATTTCAAATAAACCATAGAGGTACTTTTGACTTTTTTTGTCAAACAAAAAAAAATACTAGTTGCAAATTCGCAAGCGTCAGTAGGTTTCAATGGAGAAGAAGTTGCAAGAAACACCACGGACACTCTTTTCCATCAGTTTTAATTACAAGTATTTGGTTACGTCATTCTTGTTGAAAAAATACATTTACATGAAAACGATGTAAAAAGACGTGCACGTAAAAGCGTCTAGAGTAACAAACAAAAAAATTATGCAACAGGCCGAGGCAGCTAAGTTATGACCAATCCCAACTGATGGCGCCCGTTCACAAACATGACGCATAGATCGGCACCACTCAGCTCAACCATCACGAAGGGAACCGAATGATCCAACACATGTGCCACCATCAGAGAAAAATTACACACTCAACTGCCAGAGCACACAGAAGTCAACGAACGACACATAGGTACAGTTAATGATAGATTTACAGTCGGAACATAGTACTCACACATGTGCTGAGCAGTTATATAATACTAAAAGAAATTAAGTTTATACAATACAAATATATTCATACAGTCTTCAGTAGGTCTAACAATTCTTCAAAACTTTTCTGCCCATCTCTTGTTTTTGCGCCCATTTATAACATAACCAGCGACATGTGGATTTACTAAGTTACAATTCTGCCTACAACTTCAAGGTGTGATAATATAATTTAATATCATTTTAATTACATAAATTCCATCTCGATAGTTCTCAACACGGCGCAGTGACGACACATGTCATTTCCAATTTGAAATTCCATTCTAACGAGGATATAATGACGTCACATTCAAAATTAGAATATTATGTTTGAAACTTCCATTTTCTTTGAAATTCAATTGTTTTGGATTAGTTTTGTTTTTTAGTAGTAGTCCCCGTTGATCTAGTGGTCGATACTGTTGAGCATGACGTCCTGGGTCGTGCAAAGTTTAAGTGTTGTTGTATTTTTAAACCTGGCTTTTTTTTACTAGCATCTCTGATTTTGGATTTCAGCCCGGTTGACTGCAAAAATTTTGTGCGATGGATGGGATTTAATCATACAGGCGAAATGTGTTTAACGTATTATGATAGTGATTTTTACCGTACATTCATTGAAGATTTTGAAAAGTTGATTTAATAATAACCCTCCTTTTGAACTTTACCGCATTTGGGTAAAAACGTTCATTACTTACAAACATGTAGGAGATTATAGATACTTCGCCCTCTCGTCTCGTGCAACCCCTCTACCTGACTGGACACCTGTTTCGGCTGCATGGTTTGCTTAGTAATCAACATCATTTGCAAAGCCTTCTCCCAACTCTTTTGGGGTCGCCTTCCTATCTATCCGGATTCAGCTGAACACCAGTATACATGGATCGACTGATACTTACTAACCAAAGTTGAAAATTCTCAAGTACTCGTATGTGAGGAAACTTCATCGAGATCTTGAAAACCGACAACAGGCCTGTAGGATCACGTACCTCCTGCCACTGTTAAGTTCTAAATAGAAAAATATGTGTACCCTGTAGTTCTTCCGTAACAAGACATTTTACTAGAAACCTACTTTACCAGACATGGATTTGCAATTAATAGAAACTACTCAATCCAATTACTTACTTGTATTTTGTTGAAGGGACAGAAAACTGTAAAGTAACTATTTCGATACAGAGAACGGCCATTTTGATTGAATGGGGTACTCTGATGTCGCAGATTCCTGAGCTACTGGTATATTCATGAGCGGAACGAGTTTTTGTTGAATTCTCAATCTTTTAGAACCATGGTGATGTCTGTGTTTTTAATCGTCTGTTTCTTATAAAATTCATGTTGAACTTGGATTCCTGTATGGGCAAATTGCCATGCTTAGTTGAATGAATGGTATGTAATCGCAATGTATTTTTATAAAAAAGGGCTAGAAGCTATAAGCCCTTCCCTAGTCACGGAACTAAATTACACAAATAGTCTTGTTTTCATTATTTTCAAAATAGATTCATAAACTTACGGTTTTTCCTATGGAAGGTAGTAAATACAGAAAGCCACCTGTTACACCAATCTACTCTAACTCCAATATAATTAGCGATAAAATATTTTCTACCGTTTATCCAATTTTTGATAGGTACTTAATATTCATAAACTTTACCAATGTTTTATTTTTTTATTTTAATTTTCTAGTTCATTAATAATCACTCGTGGAGGCATTCACTGTAATAAAATTTTGAGCCAATTAAAAACTTTGCTTTTAAATTAGTTGGGCTTCAAAATAAGCCTAAATTAGCATTGATTCCGGTCAATACGCTAAAAGTTATTGCTAAATACAAATTGTAAATAACTGTTGTGCTAACAATTTGTATTTAGATAAACGTATTCAGGGGCAATTGGTATGAAATTATACTCTATTTCAAATAGTTAAGATCAATTCACACCGAGATGCGATGCGACCCTCATCATCATCATCATTTCAGCCGAAAGGCGTGCGCTGCTGGACATAGGCCTCCCCCAAGTGTCTCCACATCGTTCGGTACTATGCGTCTCACAGCAATGGAATCCCGCTGCTTTAACCAGATCATCGTTCCACCTTTAGGAAGGCCTTCCAACGCTGCGTCTTCCGGTAGAACTTTTCGGCCCCATTGACCGTCCGTTCTGCGACATTGCGAGCACTTTTTAACCGACTTCCCAAAAAGGAGGAGGTTCTATGTTGACATTATGTATGTTTTGTGTAAGTTCACCGATATCTCCGTCAATTGTGGACCGATTTCAAATTTAATTTTTTTGTTTGAAAGAGTATGTTCCGAAATTGGTCCCATTTTAATTTGGTGAAGGACTGACGAAGAAATTCGAAGATATACAACAGAACTCTTCAATAAACAATGGCAAATCTCTCGGGATTGCTGCAATCGCATGTCTGTTTTTTTGTTTATACCATTTCATAACATAACATCACGCCAGTACGCTCTTAAGGGGAACGCAGATCTCTCATTTCACCGGTTATGTTCAAGTTTCATGATATTTTGGTAATATATTCTGGCGTTATACGAGTAGGTAACTTACTAAACAACTTGCCTATTAGGTAGGTACAACTAAATAGTGAAAAATAAAAAAACTTTTTACAAAAAAATACTACCGACTTCCAAATTAAATAATTTTTTGAAGTCGGTGTCTTTCGTAGGTACCAATTTGTTGCGTTATGGACACCGACTTCCAAAAATAAAGTTCTTTTTTACTTTGTACTTTTATTTGGAAGTCGGTAGTATTTTTTTGTAAAAAGTTTTTTTTAAGTTAACGATACACTAAAGAACTTAAAAAACAAAATCAATCAAATAGTTTATTTCAAATAAGGTTTATTACATAGATACTTTTGAATTGTCAAACAAAAATACGGAACCCTAAAAAAATATGAATCTTTGCACATTCGCAAGCGTCAGTGTCAGCGTCAGAAGAACGTGCAAGAAACTCCACGAACACTCTTTTCCATCAATAAGTTTCAATTACAAGTATTTGGTTAAATCATTATTGTTGAAAAATTACACATAAGTGAGAACGATGTAAAAAAACGAACACGTTAGAGCGTCTAGAGTAAAATAAAAAACCTCAAAATAAAGTCGTTTAAAAATAGGACTACCTGCCATCGCTTCCGCCTATCACCATGTCCTAGCCTCTAACGCCCACATACTTGTATTCGCAAAAGTTTGTGGCTTGCAAACTCTTCTCACAAGGATCTTTCATTAGACGAGTTGTTTCTTAAGAATTTCGCCAAGTATTCACTTCTGTAGGTAGGCAGGAAGGCTAAATTCTGGTAATAGTTTAAGATACAATGAGAAAATGTCATATCAGCTCATCATTTCATGGCTGAACTTTCTTAGACAATTAAAAATAAAATAGCTGGTTATTTCCGTATTATAATAATGCTGTGCGCTCGCATTCAAATGTATTTTTGATAGATTGAAATTATTCAATCTATCAAAAATACATTTAAATGCCCTTTAGACGCGTGTGTTTTGATAATTGATGGCAAATATATAAAATTAATGCGAATAAAGGCTAAATCTAAATAAAAAAAGGTGAAAGGCGAAAGGTCACTCACTCACTCATCACGAAATATCGAAAACCGCTTGACGTATAAAGATGAAATTTGGCAGAAAGGTTTCTTAAGTAACGTAAGTGAGCACTAAGAAAGGATTTTTGCATATTCCACCCGTAAAAAAGGGGTTGAAAGCTTGTATGAAATTTCTAGTTTGTAAATTGAACACTTGAAATTTTTTATTTACGCTCTTGATTGATATAAAGAATTCAAGTATTTATTGGTTTTTGGAAATTCTCTCCTAAGGATGTGAAAAGGTGGAAATTTGTTGGGCTTATATATTTGAAACTTGGCATAAATACTAACCTAAGTAAATAGTAAAGGTTTTCATTATAAGTTCTTCAAAACTACTCCTAAAAGACGACTTAGGGGGTGTTAAAGATTTTTGAAGAATTTTACTGTACAGGGCTACTTTTTATGATGTAGGGGAGCACTAAGAAGGGATTTTTGGAAATTCAACCTTTAAGGGGGTGAACTAAAAAGTCTAGGATAAAATACAGATCACGCGAATGAAATCACGGGTGAAGTGCTAGTAAAATATAAATATAGCATATTATTTACTGCGGTAGCCTCGAGGGTACGACAATTACGATTAAATCTAAAAGAGATTAGAAGAAAACTTCTTGGGCTGCTAGCTTTAGTGTAAAGAATGTTACTAGGAATATTGCATGGAAGAAGTCCCTTCATATTTTGGGAATGTTTTTGACATTGGTGCCACTGAGATGAGATTGCGACTTAATTTTGAAAAGCTACGGCAGTTTAGTAGCCTTCATTTATATGCTTCCATTGTAAGAACAGTCGAGAGAAAAAAGATAGTCACAAAGAACATCCGTTGCTATGAGACCAACTTTTAAACAATTTTCTTTATCAAAGGGCAGTCTGTCCCGTTGCTATCTTATTATGTTGACCGTCTTAAATTTTCTATCATGGCTATGACTATGGGCCACACACACGACCCAATGGGTCCCTTTACACGGCAAGCAAAATCGATACAGGCCCAGGCAGAAATGGTAAAATGGGCTTAGAAAGTTCATTTGAATTTGAAAATGTCACATTGGTAGATACTTGCCCGGATTTTAAGATCTCTTCAAGTACGAGAGGCGAGGTCATAGCCACTGGGCCACCATAACAGTGTGAAAATACAGAGCATCATCAGCATTCTTCTAAACACAGGTGTCTTCGTCGCCTTTCTAGAATAACAATACTGCACCCACTAACTAGATTAAGAATGGTAATGCCTGTCTCACCTAAGTTTAATTGCAATGTAATCTATGAAACTTATGAAATGAAAATATTTATTTTAAATTTTAATAATTTCAACCGAAAGACGTCCACTGCTAAATAGGCCTCCACCAAGCGTCGCCACACTGATCCTTCCTGTGCGTGTGTGTCTCGCATCCACCGGACTCACGTAACCTTAACCAGGTCATCGGTCCACCTAGAACAGGGATGGCGAACCTATGGCACGCGTGCCTGTGGTGGCGACAAAATATTTTGGGCACGCTAAAATGAGGTTATTTGGAATCTAGGTAATTTTGGAGACGTGGTCACTCAAAGGACAATGGAGAGCGCTATGCTCGGAGTTTCCTTGCGTGTTCGAATCAGAAATGTAGAGATCCGCAAGAGAACCAGGGTTACCGACATAGCCCGAAGAATTGCCAAACTTGAGTGGCAGTGGGCAGGACACATTGCTCGCATAACGGATGGCCGATGGGGCAGAAAAATTCTGGAGTGGCGACTGTGAACCGGAAGACGTTGCGTTGGATGGCCTCCCACCAGGTGGACCGATGACCTGGTGAAGGTTGCGGGGATCCGCTGGTTGCGAGACGCACGGGACCGGTCAATCTGGCGACGCTTGGGGGAGGCCTATGTCCAGCAGTGGACGTCTTTCGGCCGATAAGATGATGATGAGGTAATTTTTAACAGCAGAAATGACACCAACTCCTACTTTTATTTAAATACAACATAAAACTGTAAATAAATATTAGGATTGCTGTAAGAATTTCTGTGTGCAAATAAAGAATTAATTAATTTATACCATTTAGAGTTTAATTTTTTGTCAATTAAGATAATCGAAGTTTTTTTGGTGCCACTTCATTGTCACATCATCATCTGCCAAGCCTTTTCCCAACTATATTGGGGTCGGCTGCCAGTCTTACCGGATTCAGCTAAGTACCAGTGTTTTACATGGAGCGACTGCCTATCTGACCTCCACAACCCAGTAACTGGGTAACCCGGTACCCCTTGGCAAGACTGGTGTCAGATCTCAAGCTTCTGACTACCCGTAACGACTGTCAAAGATCTTCAAATGACAGCCGGGACCAACGGTTTAACGTGCTTTCCGAGGCACGGAGGAAACTCGGTATGTTGAAATGGTCACCCATCCACGGACTATTACTACTAAATATTATATTTTATTGTCACATAATAAAATATATAATTTAAATGGCACGTTTTCTAATAAAGGTTCGCCATCCCTGAACTTGAAGAAGACCTTCCAACGTTGCGTCACCTGGTTCGCGGTCGCCACTCCGGAACCCGTCTTTGTTGTGGAAAAATACAGGTAAATAATTATATATATATGATCTATGTTCAAACACTACCAATACTTGCAGAAACTCGCCCTAACATTTCAATCTAGACCAACATTAAACAAGGATCCCATCAGCTTACTTTCGATCCGCCATAGGGCACTAAGAGCTCTTTACATAGACTACTGTTGGCGTACGCAAGCTCTAGAGTTTATATTTCTGGGTGGTCTGGAATATACGTAAGCTGGACGCGGTAGTTTGGGATCTGTCGTTAAGTAAAAGGAGAGATAAAAAATGCTAGTAAACATTATAGCATGTTTTGTACTGTCTCATGAAATCTCTCTCTATGTCCGCGGTTGTTAACAGGTTTTTTTTTACAAAATATTGATGACCATACTCCGAGCTGCTACTGCGAATTTCCTTTTAGTAAACTCTAATAATATCTTATCCTTCTTGTGAATCTAACCCCAGATCACACGTTTATTTACACAGAATCTTATCAGGCAGCTACTAGACCAAAACAGCAATTCAACATCAAGATTTTTGTCTAAAATGGCGCCCCATGGATGTAATTTTTTATATATTGTATTTTCCGTTTCCGTGAATATGTCCGTGGCATCAACAGTGGGCCTTATCATAATAACAGCGCAGCGTTATTTTCTTATAAATATCGTTGCACATGCTGAGATAGGAGCCTTTTTGGTCTCGCACGGGGTTTTAATTTTTTATTTGTGTTTTTGCTTATCTCGTGTCTCTTCACTGTGTCTTCTTCACTTCACTTCTGTCACAAATCAAATTTCTTTCTTATCTTTTCTTCTTTGCTTTCAAATCAATGTTTAGTCACATAAAATATTAGTTCTCGTTAGGGAAAACCGTACTGCTAAGGTAATTTACGGCTACATATTGATTCGAGAGCGATGAGACATGTCGTTAGTTATATATATAAATAACGACACGACGAAGTCCCATTCGTAATCCGGGAGCGAACCAAATTGCCACCAATGAGGCTCAAATTGAGACACCAACTCATCTCATCATCAATTCAGCCGAAAGACGTCCATTTCTAAACAAAGGTCTTCTTCAAGTGTCGCCACATCGAACGATCCTTTGCGTCTCACATCCAGCGAGACTAATAGTTGAGACTGTACCTGAAAAACTCTTATAATTCTTAATAAAACATCAGCTCCATAATTCTTCTATACTCCTGAACTACGAGCTGCAGAGCGGTAACGTTAGCAGAATAAATTGAAACGTCTTGCCACCAGCGAGCGATCTCCTGCACATTACACCATGCGCTGACTTGCTCGCGTGAACTATGTCGCGTGAGTAGCTGGCGCCAGTGTTTGTTCTAGTAGAATCGTCTTGAGACTACGTCGGTGTAAGTTTTCGTAGGTTTTAATACCTTGATACTAAGCGTAATACTTTAAGATAAAATCAGTTATGATGTGTATTTGCTCAAGCATGTGTACATATACGAAAATAAAAAAAAACACAAAAAATAAACCGACTTTCAAAGCAAAACACTAAAAAGGGTTGTGATGACAACTCGTCACACTAGCTATCTCGTCGCTATCTCAAAAGGTCTCTTTCACTAATACGTCACTTTGTACATATTGTCAGTTTCCCAACTCGTCTCAAGCCGTATTTCGTCTCTTTCCCAACTCGTCCGACGCGTATGTACAATTAAGTACAAAATATGTAAATAAAATATTTAGGAAAATTAAGAGACTGCCTGCAAGGACAAGCGCTCAACCATGGCTCCCGGAGAGACCGGATCTGAGGCCCAGTAGCCCGTGCGTCGGACACGTATCTCTCAGCAACAGTGCTGTCGTCTGCATACCCAAAGGGTATTAGCAGAACGTTTATGCTGAGCAAGAACAATTTTGCTGAGAGTAACGACCGCTGAAGGACCCCGGCATTAATATTCAGTTGATCTGGCCTCGTATTGCTTAGGGGACCTTTATAATTTTGTACGTTACTGTACATTAAACATATGCGGTCGACGAGTTGGGAAAGAGACAAAATACGGCTTGAGATGGGTTGGGAAACTGACTACATGTACAAAGTGATGTATTAGTGAAAGAGACCTATTAGAGATAGCGACGAGATAGATAGTGTGACGAGTTATCATCACAACCCTGAAAAGAGCAAAAATAACTTTTGTGTTGGAAGTCAGTGTCTTTGGTAATTATTATTTTTGTCCGACTGCCGAAACGAAAGTTATTTTTTGCTCTTTTTAATGTTTTGCTTAGGAAGTAGGTATTTTTTTGATTTTTAGTTTTGGTATTCCTTCACCAAAAAGTGAGAAAGTTCTTAGTTAGGTACATAAAGGATTGACTAAATACCCTTATAACTCAATTTACATATTCTTGCTGTTTATCGTTAAGGACTTCGGTTGTATGTTCCATATCTTGAAAGCTGCTAAACACATTTTGATGAAACTTGTACTGTTCTCTAATGTGAGAGATACCTAATCCAATGCAACAAGAATGATCACGATCCGATTACTATTTTCGGAGATAAGCGCGGACAAACATACATACAAACAAACATACATACATACACTTCTGAAATTTGGCACTTGTGTTTAGAAGCTTACATGGAGTTAACATATATGAATATTGTGCAATTCCAACAATATTACATACATACGTGCAAATTGCCACCAATGAGGCTCAAATTGAGACACCAACTCATCTCATCATCAATTCAGCCGAAAGACGTCCATTTCTAAACAAAGGTCTTCTTCAAGTGTCGCCACATCGAACGATCCTTTGCGTCTCACATCCAGCGAGACTAATAGTTGAGACTGTACCTGAAAAACTCTTATAATTCTTAATAAAACATCAGCTCCATAATTCTTCTATACTCCTGAACTACGAGCTGCAGAGCGGTAACGTTAGCAGAATAAATTGAAACGTCTTGCCACCAGCGAGCGATCTCCTGCACATTACACCATGCGCTGACTTGCTCGCGTGAACTATGTCGCGTGAGTAGCTGGCGCCAGTGTTTGTTCTAGTAGAATCGTCTTGAGACTACGTCGGTGTAAGTTTTCGTAGGTTTTAATACCTTGATACTAAGCGTAATACTTTAAGATAAAATCAGTTATGATGTGTATTTGCTCAAGCATGTGTACATATACGAAAATAAAAAAAAACACAAAAAATAAACCGACTTTCAAAGCAAAACACTAAAAAGGGTTGTGATGACAACTCGTCACACTAGCTATCTCGTCGCTATCTCAAAAGGTCTCTTTCACTAATACGTCACTTTGTACATATTGTCAGTTTCCCAACTCGTCTCAAGCCGTATTTCGTCTCTTTCCCAACTCGTCCGACGCGTATGTACAATTAAGTACAAAATATGTAAATAAAATATTTAGGAAAATTAAGAGACTGCCTGCAAGGACAAGCGCTCAACCATGGCTCCCGGAGAGACCGGATCTGAGGCCCAGTAGCCCGTGCGTCGGACACGTATCTCTCAGCAACAGTGCTGTCGTCTGCATACCCAAAGGGTATTAGCAGAACGTTTATGCTGAGCAAGAACAATTTTGCTGAGAGTAACGACCGCTGAAGGACCCCGGCATTAATATTCAGTTGATCTGGCCTCGTATTGCTTAGGGGACCTTTATAATTTTGTACGTTACTGTACATTAAACATATGCGGTCGACGAGTTGGGAAAGAGACAAAATACGGCTTGAGATGGGTTGGGAAACTGACTACATGTACAAAGTGATGTATTAGTGAAAGAGACCTATTAGAGATAGCGACGAGATAGATAGTGTGACGAGTTATCATCACAACCCTGAAAAGAGCAAAAATAACTTTTGTGTTGGAAGTCAGTGTCTTTGGTAATTATTATTTTTGTCCGACTGCCGAAACGAAAGTTATTTTTTGCTCTTTTTAATGTTTTGCTTAGGAAGTAGGTATTTTTTTGATTTTTAGTTTTGGTATTCCTTCACCAAAAAGTGAGAAAGTTCTTAGTTAGGTACATAAAGGATTGACTAAATACCCTTATAACTCAATTTACATATTCTTGCTGTTTATCGTTAAGGACTTCGGTTGTATGTTCCATATCTTGAAAGCTGCTAAACACATTTTGATGAAACTTGTACTGTTCTCTAATGTGAGAGATACCTAATCCAATGCAACAAGAATGATCACGATCCGATTACTATTTTCGGAGATAAGCGCGGACAAACATACATACAAACAAACATACATACATACACTTCTGAAATTTGGCACTTGTGTTTAGAAGCTTACATGGAGTTAACATATATGAATATTGTGCAATTCCAACAATATTACATACATACGTGCCGAATTGATAATCTCCTTTTTTTAGAAGTCGGTAATAAAATAATAATATGTGCATGCAGGCTTTTCTTTCTTTTCGACTAGAAACTGCCATCAGTCGGTAGCGAATATAATAAGTTCGGTTGATGTTCAAAATGAATGAAAACAATAATTAGGTAGAAATGTTCACAGTAATGAAAGGGAATACTTTGTAGGATTAGATATATAGATTATAAAGCCTTAAAAGATAACATTGATAAAGTTTGGTCCGCAGCACTGGACAGAAAGAGGTGGTTAGAGGGTCTTTGTCCAGCACTGGGAAAGGAAGAACTTATTAAAAAAATCCTTGCGGACAATTTTCTGAGAAAATAGTGTAAATATAAAGTTTTTTTTTTACCTGTTGTCGAATTATATTCCAGCTATTCCAGCTCAGTCGACGACCCGGTATGTGAAGAATATTTTTATAAAGAATTGATAATGCCCAACCTACTTATTCAAGTAGGTACATAAGTCTAAATAGCCGGTATTTCCTAGGACAAAACTTAACATTACCTACTTTCCGTAAGCGCTTCTAAGACTTCAATAAATACTTTGTCTACCTCTCTAAGCCCTAAGTTAACTCAAACGTAAGTACATAACAGTCAAGTATCTGAACGATACTTAACCAGTTCACAGCCAAATAAACATGAAACAGTTTTCATTCATTGTGTGGAACTAAGTGCTCTTCAATTCAACGAGCGAAAACGGTTGTAACGTTCTGAAAGAAACTTCTGAGAAAGTATGTTTTTTGAGGACACAGAAGGGTTCTGGTCTATTGAGAGGTCACGGGGTTCTACGTGCTGATGGTAGGGCATGAATATCGGCATCTCGGAAGGAAATTTACAATATTACGATTCCGATACTGAGTGACCCAATATCGGAATCTCGGAATAAAAAAAACCTATATTTTAGCCCCTTATGAAGCGCCGAGTGCGGTTGCGACAGGGCGGTTAAACCCGTTGACTACGGTGATTAGCGGTGATTGGACAATCGGGTATTTCTGTACTTACAGTAGTGAACGTCTTTAGGCTTAAATGCTTTTGAGAAGGCCGTTTCGGATCAAGAATCTATCTTTTTTAAACTTTCTCTATTTTTTTCAAAAATCGAATGTGTTACTTTTTGAAAACCTCAATCACATCACATCATCAGCCTATTAATGTGCGGGTTGGTGGATGTCACATGTCTTCGAATTCTTGGTTCTAGGACATGCCAGTTTCCTCACGATGTTTTCCTTCACCGTTTTGAGAGCAGTGGTGATGAAATAATTTTCACAAAGTAAAGCGCCTACCTGGTCATACCTTAGCAATCGTAAGCAACATACAGAAATATCTAGAATATGTCTAAAAACTAAGCGCGAAGAAAAATATTTATCTAAGGCTAGAATTATTAGGTATGGCGTACCACAAGGTAGTGTGCTGGGCCCTTTATTATTTTTGCTGTATATAAATGATTTACCTCGCCACATTGAACATCCTATGGTCTTATTCGCTGACGATAGTACTGCCTTAATTAAATGTATTGACAAAAAAACATATGAACATGACATAAATGACACTTTAATAAATATTATACGCTGGCTTGACGAAAATAATTTAATGATTAATATACCAAAGACGAACGTAATGCATTTTTATCAAAGGATTCCACCAGAAGTCTTACATTTACATTATAATGGACAAACGGTTGACCAAATACTGGTTGCTAAATTCCTTGGCATTATGATAGATAGCCAATTAACTTGGAAGCCACAAGCAGAAGAAGTATGTAAAAAACTTAGTGCAGCTGCATATGTGCTCTTTAACTTGTCTAAAAAAGTAAGTATGGCCACAAGGTTAATTGCATACCACGGGTTAGTCGCATCGATTTTGAGATATGGCATAATATTTTGGGGAAATTGTAGTCTGAAGGAACAGGTGTTTAAGGCTCATAAACGCTGTATAAGGGCTATGTGCAATTTAATAGTAACAGATAGCTGCGTACCTGTATTTAAGTCCCTAAAATTACTAACATGCCCATCCCTTTATATTTTCGAGGTGGCTGTTTTTGTTAAATCAAATATGCATCTATTTAATAAAGTGTCCGAAAATAGAAACCGGCCAATCAGGAGACAGTACAAAAATTTGCTAATTGTTAGTGGTTCCGATACCGCCCTATTAAAGAAAAATATTATATGTATGGGTCCGATAATATTTAATAAAATACCCGATGTAATAAAAAATGAGACATTTCTACTTTTCAAAAAGAAATTGACAGATCTATTAATTAATAAATGTTATTACTCAATTAGCGAATTTCTGACCGATAAGAATTTAAATTGATAACATGACTTCTCTGTTTTCCTGACTTGTACTTAATAATTTTATTTATTTTATTTTTTATTAGACTGTATTGACGAATTTGTAATCCCTTTTTATTAAATTTGACATTGTGTATTGCATTGCCTATTTCAAATTACTTACAGAATTTGATCTTGACATGGTAAATTTGTATTTGATTTAATTGAATGTTTTAATGATTTATATTAATTGGGACTTTATTATAGCTAAAACTGTTTGCATGCCTTACTTAAGGTAGTTAGTATAAGGATCATTACATTAAAACTTAACAGCTGTAACTTGTACCTACTTTCTGTGCAAATAAAGAACTAACTAACTAACTAACTAACTAACTGGGCTCGAACCCACGACCTACAACTTGTAAGTCGCGGCCGATACCACTGGGCCACCACTGCTCCATCCAACCTCAATAAGCTTAACATTTTATTAAATACAGCAAATTAGCATAACGAAAAATAATAATTGTGATATCTAACGAATGTGCGCAATTCCGATATTAATATTGGAATTCCGATATTGAGATTTAAAATCGGAATTACACATCGGAATTGAAAATCTGCCGATATTACATGGTTTTAATGAGATGAAAAGCCCGCACTTCCTGGTCTTTTCCCCAAAAGTCGCCTGGCCTTTTGAAGGTTTCCCCACCGTAACAAAAAAAAACATTTTGGTGGGTTTGACGAATCAGTTTATGACCTGGTATTTAATTAGGTTACTACGTGACATTTTAGAGCTCTTTTTAAAAGGGCTGGGCCCGTGAAATACAACCACTTTGCCTATTTCTGTAATTCCATAAGTTATGGGATGGGAGTCAGTGACATTTCAGGTTCATTTAAGGTTTTGTCTCAGGGACGGCAAAGAAAATATAAATTGCGTTCATTTGCACCAAACACAAAAAGAAAGCATCTAAATAGACCTCATGTAGATGCAAATGTCTATAACCGGTGGCCACCTACCATCTGATGGGATATTATGCGTGCATGTTATAAAACTAGCCTATCCTTTGGAGTAGCTTGTCCGTTCTTTTCCTGAGATCTACGCTTTGGTACTCCTACGTTCAATAAGCTTAATTTTTCTAATGACTCTTTGATCATTCAATTTTTTTTATTTAATTCAATTGAATTGAAATTAACCCATTTATAGTGCCATTAAAAGGTTTAACTGAAATAAATTCTTTGAGTTTGATTCATTTACCACCAATACGATCCATGTTTGTTAGCAAAACTAAAAAAGTCTTCTAATCAACCCTAAAACTCAATAAATATGACATTCATCACTGTATCGAAATAAACCTTTGATTCAGTTCAGTAACTCTAATATATTCGGTATAATGACACAAAGGAATCAGTTCGATCTAATAAACAGAACTTGTGTTTCAATACATTGATTATGTTGCTGCAAAGGAAGGAATTTCATGTGTATTTTATGTTTATTTTTTGTCGAAATTGATGATTTGAGGTTATAGTATTTATGCCGGATTAAAGGTGACAAAATGTTGGTTCAAATTTTAAAATACAAAGTAAGAATTTTGATAAACGATTTTTTATGTTCCTGCAGAGTGACCGACAGCAGTGACAGACGAACAAAAAAAAGAATAGGTAAAAATATTCAGAGGATAATTATACTTGTTTTGTAACGTATATTTGTAAAAGGATGTACCGAATCGATTTTTTACAGGTAACATCAAAAAGCTGGTATTGAATAATATTTTACAATGCATGTTCTCGAAAAGAGCGATTTCCAAGCAACCAAACTGTGCGGAAAGTGTCACTTTTTTACTAGTGCTTTTTACTTTCCTGTATTTTTTTAAGTTTTTAACTCCAACGTCAGCCCGCCGCATAGAATTTTTATTATTTGAGAAAAGTTTTAAAAATTGGTTAAGTACAGATTATCATTTATATAAAAGGTAAAATAAAACTAATACTTCATTAAAGGCGTTTTTAATTACTCTAGATTTAGATTTTGATCAATAAATTAATTTTAAATATTCATTAAATATGTTTGACAGAATAAATATTTTGCTCGTGCCTTTTTGCGTTACGACCTGACAGCTATTTGCACATGCGCAGTAGATATGCCCGAGGAACTATTAGTTAATCTGTGGATATGCTGAGCGCGCTTGAATAAGCCCGCCATTTTATTAATTTCTTGCTTGGTTCAGATATATTTTTTTACTTCCTCGCACAACGCATAGTAAAATGTTGTATGATACACGTACGTAAGATGATTTCCGACTCGTGTCGATTTATCCACTCATCATAAATCACCTACCTTCCGCACTTGTAGCATAAATAACTATTAAAAAAGCCTTTTATTTTTTCCAGTGCAATAAAAATTAGGTTGTTGTTACATCATCATCAGCCTTTTAATGTTCCCACTCCTGGAACGCAGGTCTCCTCTCCGATAGAGAAAGAGAGTTCTGTGACATAACGAATTTTAATAGTTACTACAACACCCGTAATTGCTACATACATTTTCTTTGAAGTCCTTCCATAAAATTACCAAATACTTACGCCCTATTTACAAGCATTAATACCAGCAGGCATTACCCAGAACTGGGCGTAACCTAGTAGGTACTAAATCGTTGCATACATTACTCTATCGCCACATAAACCTGTGCTGAATCAACATATAAACCAACTTCGCAAAAGTGTTCACGTAAAACGTCGTTAAAAAGCTAGTTAATACACATTTTGGTCATAAAGTTGCCGTCATAATATTAATATAGCGCTCCGAAATAATTTGAGGGAAGTCGTTACCTCTCCGCTTTGCGCCACTACACATTTAGGCCGCCGCTTCTGAACTCTTAACTGGAACTACTGGATCGATGTTACACCGAAACGAATGGTCGCATCAGGTATCATTGATAATTTCATTTTATTTTTAGTACATGTTAAAGAAGACCGAACAAGATGATTCGTTTTTCTAAATATAACTGATCATTTTACATTAAAAAAGGGGACAAGCCTGGAATGCCTTAAAAAGGCTCATTTCTGGAATTCAAGGGCGCATTACAAACAAATTGTATTATAGGTCCAATTTTATTACAATATTGTTTGATGACACCGGAGAAGTCAAATTGACAATAACAGTATGAATCTGCAAGTCTGTTGTTTGTCTAAACGAAGGCTAAAAGATATTTGCCTCACTGTTTTTGCCTAATATGTCTCGTTTGTCACGAAAAGGCTGTCGTATGAATCGAAGTATTATTGAGTTTGCCTCAAAGGAGTTTTGAAGGACTCTCACTCGATCTTTAACTTTAAAACTTTCGCGTTTCATAATTGAAAAAAATATATCACGGGAATTTAACGCGATTATTTCAATTATTTATTTACCTATTTAACCCAACGTTTGACGTTTCATTACCTCGTTTTGTGCAGTCGGTGAACTTACAGAATAAGGACACGGTCAGTGTTGTGTGTATAAATGTGAGGGTAGAGGAAGAATTTTCTGCCCCAAGGGAGCCAGTACACCGAGATACCTGTCTACCCGGGACCACGGTCGTTGCAACACGGCCGAAACGTCGGGTTAAATAGGTAAATAAATATTCGAAATAATCGCGTTAAATGCCCGTGATGTATTGTTTTCCACCATCACCTACTTGCTACATGGGATGAAATTAAACATAACAAGTGAAGGGTGGATGTCCCTAAGTAACACCTTTATACAATCGGGGGTGCGCTTGAAAATCTTTGTTCCGTGCTCCGACTCATGAAAACATTCGAAACTGTATTCAGTCGGTAGAAGTCCGACATATGTCTCCACTTTCCCTCGACGGAAGGTATCAATGGGTATTTCCCAGACCAAAAAAAAGGTTGCACCTTTTTGCGCCCCTAAAGGGAATAAAGAAAAGAAGCGATCGCAATGGTCGAAAACCAAAATGTAAGAGGGTCAGGTTATATTTCGATAGCGCTTGACAATCCCATAGATATTTGTTTTTTTTTTCAGGCGCGACTGCGAGGCTTTCGTTGATATAATTTAATGTCATCTTGTCTCTTCTTTTTTGTTTTTTTTTGTTTCTTCTTGTCTTGTCTTGCCTCTGATGTTACGTCTTAAGAGGAAACGGGGACAGAGAGCGCCGACTGAATTTACTTAGTAAAAAGTCATAATTCGAGGTTTGGCTCTCGTCTCTTTCCTCCTCCAATATTGGACCAATTTGAAAGATATTCCGTAAACTGAAAATTAAAGATATATACTATGTCCCTATGTTTTCCTTTTTGATGATACATTATCTTTAGAAGCACTAGAGCCCTCAAAAAATGCTCAAAATTGCGCTGTCAACAGAGGCTTAGTGTACAAATTTGACAAATATAAATGAAAAAAAGAAAAACATAGGGACATAGTATATATCTTACTTTACCAGTTTATGAAATATCTTTTAAATTGGTCTAATATTGGAGGAGGAAAGAGACGAGAACCAAACCTCGAATTATGACTTTTTACTAAGGAAATTCAGTCGGCGCTCTCTGCCCATATTTCCTCTTAACCCCATAATGCATGATTTTTCTTTTTTATCTATGATAAATTGAAAAAGGAAGGCAAATAAACATAAATCAAGGGAAAAATACATGATGATAGATCTACAATATTATACATTTAGGTTTTAATTAAACATGTGAACTAAGTACTATAATTAGTATTACTTGATTTGTAATCAGAATACTGATTTGTGTGAAAATCTTTGAAACAGGTTGTTTTTCTGATTTAGACACAACGGTACGTTACACTTTATGAACAATCATTGTGTGGTGCCTTTACAAAAAAAAACAAAGTGTCAAAACGCGGCGAGTTGCGTTCAGAAACCAAGATAAATGGTGAAATGAGTTTCCATTTAAAAAATATGAATTAAAAAATCAACTGACGTAAATGTACATCTTAAGGGTTAAAAGGAATGCTCGCGAAAACCCCAAGCCTCCTAATGGCGTTACACCACGGTGTGACTGCCACCCAGCCCCAGAAAAGGCCACTTCACGGGATCTTTATGAGTATATTATGCAACATTATGCATCTCGCATGCTAAACATATCGCGCGCCATCTTATATAATTTTAGCTTAGAGTCTTTGAGATTTGAGAGCCTTTATGGAGCTTATTCTGTTGTGCGGTTTGCTTTTGGTTATTGGTTTTAGTAATAAGACTAACTAAAGATACTTCTATTTTCGTTTTATTAGTATTCCGTACCCAAAGGGTAAAAACGAGACCCTAATAAAACGAACTAAGACGCCGCGATCTGTCTGTCTGTCTGTCTGACTGTCCGTCTGTCACCAGGCTGTATCTCATGAACCGTGATAGCTAGGCAGTTGAAATTTTCACAGATGATGTATTTCTATTGCCGCTATAACAGCAAATACTAAAAACAGAATAAAATAAATATTTAAGTGGGCTGCCATACAACAAACGTGATATTTTTGCCTTTTTTTTCCATAGTGGCACGGAAACCTTCCTTTTTTATAGTCAGTAGTCTTCTGCGGTAAGGAATACCAAACTAGCTTCCATCGTATCGCTTTTAAGCTCGCATTGAAGTGTATTTCCCACTCATGTGGCAAAGTGCGGCGATCAGCCCCTATTCATTTTATTATATTGTTACAAGATAAGGCAATGCCATCTAGTGACGAGAGTAAGCACTAGTAGTAGCTAGTAGCGCCATCTAGTATCGAATAGCGAAACTAATCTTCTCGAATGCTCGTGTAGAAGTGAATTTTCCAGAATGTTCGAGCCGA
Source organism: Orthosia incerta (assembly GCA_948252205.1). Taxonomy (NCBI): domain Eukaryota; kingdom Metazoa; phylum Arthropoda; class Insecta; order Lepidoptera; family Noctuidae; genus Orthosia; species Orthosia incerta. The sequence continues at coordinate 2,316,663 of OX411742.1, read as the reverse complement.
ACATTTGAAGCCGAAAGTTTCTCGTCGCTTCGGGAACAATGGGTTCAAAAGTCGAATATCCTGGAAAGTTCTCGAAGTATCTAGAACAGTATGGAACGTTCTAGAAACATCTTCCATGCTCACAGAACAGAGAAGACAGTAGAAATCGCGTAGAGCTTCATTAGTATCGGAACCAGCGTACCCAAACATCCTTTATAATGCGCACAGCGAATGAGTGGAACTCACTGCCTGCGTCTGTGTTTTCGAACGCATTCAACCCGAATCTCTTCAAAGTTAGAGTGAACATTCTTCTTCTGGGTAAGCTCACTCCATCGTAGACTCTGTCTCTGTCACCTATGACCTAGACTAGAGTCAAGAGCAAACCCATTACAAAAAAAAAAAAAAACATATACAGATTAATTGTATTTCATAACACTAAGAAATCTTTGGAGTGATTGGTAGTTTAATTTTTAGATGAAAGTAGAAAATATGCCAGTCGTCGCTTATTTGAAAATAAACCACAGCTTTATGACCATGGTTTGGTTTATTGTCTACTGTTTTTGAGTATTTATTACTTTTTACGTTTAATCGTTTTTATAATTTTTTACGTTTTATCGTTTAAAAAAAAACATACAATAGATTACAAAAAGTTCGTCAATCAGTATTACAATTTAATAGTTACCCATCCAATGCATTCATTTCTCCAAAAGTGATCGATCCGCAATTATGTGCTGGCTAAGTTGAGTCTTGAATGCATTGTAAGAGTGCAGATTTTTTATACAGGACGGTAACTTATTATAGAGTTGTGCTCCTTCAAAAGTTATCATTTTTTTGCCATAGTTAGTTCTTATTTTAGGTAAAACTATCAAGCTTGCTCGCCGTGTGCTGCGTTGACTAACTTGTTTATATTGAGTGAGTGTTAAATTTGAGTGAACACTTTTGTTGAGAATATTTCTGATGAAAATACATGTGTTGTAAATATATAGTTGCTTTATATTCATTAGTTTTGTGTCTTGATAAATTTTACTGGTTGATGTTAGATATGGATAGTGGAATAGTATTTTTATGAGTTTATTTTGGGCAACTTGGAGCGCCGATAGTTTTGTTTTTGCAGCACTGCCCCAGACTTCGATCAGATTAATTAGATGCGGCTTTACTAGGGAGTTGTAAATAGTATAACGCAATTTTGGTGGAATACAACGAACTATGTTACGCAACGACCCGGAGAGTGGCGAGAGTTTACTCTTCATGTGTTCAATTTGAGCATTCCACGATAGTAAGCTGTCCATTCTTAGACCGAGATATTTTTCACATGTTTTTTGCTGTAGCGGAACATCATTAATCGTTAGTCGGTCATATGGGGGAACTGATTTATTTTTAGCCTTAAATATTATGTAACATGTTTTAGAGACATTTATTGTTAGGAGATTGAACTGAAACCATGCGAATAAAGTATTTAAATCTTCTTGTGCTTGTGATATAATGTGATGGATGGAAGATCCGAAGTAAAATAGACAAGTATCGTCAGCATATAAGGTAAGGTGACCATGTAGTTTAATTTCATTTATATTATTTATATATATTAAGAAGAGCAAGGGTCTCAAGATAGATCCCTGTGGAACGCCACACGTAATAAGTAATGCATCACTTTTGTGATTACCAAGTTTGACCACTTGCGAACGATTTTTTAAGTGAGACTCGAACATTTTCAGAGCATTTCCAGTGATATTAATTGATTCCAGTTTTTTTAAGAGTAGTTTGTGGCTAACTGTATCGAACTCCTTTTTTAAATCAATAAAAATGCCCAAGGCTATGTTTTTCCTGTCTATGTTTTGTTTAATTTTAGTGATGAGATCAATAGCCGCTGTAGTTGTATTACTTTTTGGTCTGAATCCATATTGTCGGTCGGTGAGGAAGTTTATAGAACTAAGATACTTTTCTAATCGGCTGTGAATATTTTTTTCTAGTATTGACATTACAGGCAGTACTGATATCGGTCGGTAATTGCCTGGCTCTGTGGTAGGGCCTGATTTATAGATTGGCGTTACTTTTGCTATTTCTAGTGTTTCAGGAAAGTGCCCGTTATCCAGTAGTTTATTCAGGCACCTGCTCAGATTGTTTGCGATCAAAGTTGTAACGGTTTTAATTACTTTGGTTTTTATTCCGTCTAGGCCCGTGCTGCAATTTGGATCAAGGTTAGTTATAATGGTTGTTATTTCATTAGCAGAACATGGCCTAAAACTGGAGAGCTTCTCAAAATCTACAAGTGTAATAATACCTTTAGTTTCGACATAGTGAAAAATAAAAACAGATGAACATAGAACCTCCTTCTTTTTTTAAGTCAGTTAAAAAGTGGCTTATGTGATAGTCTTAAATTTAAGATCTACTGGTGTATAGACCAAAAATTCATCAGTTCGTTAAGGAGTTAATCAAGTTAATCATAATACGAGTGTAACCGCAGGCGAAAGCGCAAGCTTCCCATATCAGTAGGACGTATTGTATCTGTAGTGTAGTCTATATAAAAAAACGGTTGGGTTCGTCGTGAGCCCTGCCTGGATCGCCCGTTTAAGCAGTAGCCAATCACTTGAATTGACCTGCGAGACGCACCACAAAAAAAAAAGAAATCGTCGTGACTCAGTTTCGATTGGGAAGCGATATAAAGCGATCAAAACGAAAATAGTTCGAAGTAATAAAGTTGTTAAAGAAATAACGAGTGATTAATTAAAGTCTGTTGTTTAAATAATTTATCCTCGAAACCCACCTCGTAGCAATATTTATAAAACTGGACTAAAAGGCTCCATAACGTTACGTCTGCCTCGGCTGCAACACAAAGTTTGCCTACTTGAATCTAAATGTAATACTTTGGAAGCGGCATTTCTACTTGTTACGATATCTACATCAAAAGGTTAGGAACGTCTGGCACTATGATCAAAAGCTACAGAAAAGAAATACTTAGCCGGACTGTTCAAGTTTCCATTGGGATGGAAGCTTAGGTCAGTGTTAAGTAAATTCTATATCCTGAAGGCACCTTTGAGTAGGAAAACGCTGCGTGTGATTTATTTCGCTCTCGCCGAGTCTCTGCTGAGCTATGGTTTAAATACTTATGGCCGTACATTCAAAACCTACCTGAACAGTATAAAATCACTCCAAGTTCGATTTATGAAATACCTGGTTAACCCAAAACTGAAGCTTGAGTGTAAAGAAAATTATGATAGACTTTTTGTTGTATGTGAGGTGCTTCCCGTACATGAGAAGGTCAAGTACTTGATGGTTCTGGAGCAGTTCTATAACGACCAATTTAAAGTACAAGTGCAAAACACTTACAATACTAGGAGCGTTAGAGAACGTAAATTAGTTAGAGCACCAGTTAAAAATTACTATGGCAAAAGAACCAACAAGTATTTGACCCCTACGATTTATAATAATATCGACTGGCTGAGAAAAGATAGTGGTGGTATTAGTGAGCGAACACTAAAAATTAAATTAAAAACTGAACTGCTTAATGACGTTGCTGCGTCGTGCGGCAGTAGTTGATAATATTGAGTTGTTAATTGTTGTCGCGTGTTGCGGCAATGTCATTGAGCATCTTGTTGCATTGTATTCTGAAAAAGCATGCGCGGCGCGAGCCGTCGCCCGCCGGTGTGAGTGCCGACGGCTGCGGCCCGCGCGGCTGCTGAAATGCTAATGTTAACATTCTTACCGTCTATTAATAGTTGTATCTACCTACTTAGACGTTTATAATTGATACCAAATGTTAATAAGACGAGCGCTAATCCTGCCGACAAACTGTCACGCAGTTTGGCAGGTTTATAATGTATGTACAAATGTTTGGTCCGAAATAAACGATTTATTTATTTTATTTATTTATATGATTATTTAGAGTGGAAACACAAGCTTTAATTTCTAACATCAATGTAATACTATCAACTGAATTTTCAAAGCGAAACAATCAAGTTGCAAAGAAGCTAGGCAAAATGTACATACCGGGAATTGCCAACCAGTCAAAGCTATTTCATTCTATTGCTTTCAGCAACTACGAACAGCGACCTACAATTACCTGCATCCTTAATCAATTGCATTAACACAACACATCCAATTACCTTGCAACACGGGCACATGTGCCGGTCCGAACCGGTTACAACTAGTTACGGCCGGTCGAAACCAGTAATATCCAGTCTAAACGGCCCGTAATGGTCCGTTTAATCGGCTTAAGTTGTATTTATCGCACGAATCCGTGTGTCTGGCCCGGTCCTCTGAGTTATCGGATATTGAGAATGGACAATAGGTATTGGGAGATGATTGCGTGGTGATAATAAATTGGGTTCGGTTGGTATTGGTTTCTGGGTTTGAGTTAATAATTAAGTTAGGTGTGAAAGCTTTTACCAATCATAACTAACTAGTATTATAAATAGAGAGCTCGAGTTTTGTGACAGTTCAGACGAGTAGGGTAATCTGAGTCTCTGGAACGACTACACCTGTTTGATAAAAGTTTTCACCATTTGAAAGATATATTATTCTAGATGGTTATAGGCTATAAATTATTATGACCGAGGCAAAGCCAACGAGCAAACCACTAGTCTTTCTATACTATATATACTGTATATAATATTATAAAGAAGAAAAAATGTTTTGTTTGTTTGTACCGAATAGGCTCTGAAACTACTGGACCGATTTAAAATATTCTTTCACGAATAGAAAGCTACATTATTCCTCAGTGACATAGGCTATTTTTATCCCGAAAACGGGTCCTGTGGGGTGGACCACGGGAGCGAAGCCGCGGGCAACAGCTAGTATTATATAAATGCGCATTCAATCAATTTAGCCTCTCGCAGTCCACAAGTTGGTCGTAGGCCTCACTCAAGCTGCGATACAACACTTAGTCCCCTTCACCTTTCGCATACAGTCTTGCTCAGCCCCTTTTTTAAGTTCGTCGGTCCACCAAGCTATGTTTGCCGATACGCGGTCTCCACTCTAGGACTCTTTTGCTCCACCGGCCTTGTGGTCATTCGACAAACATGGCCGGCCTACTGCCACTTCAGCATGCAAACTCTGTAAGATGTCAGTGACTCGGGATTTTAACCGACTTCCCAAAAAATAGGAGGTTCTATGTTCGACTTCTTGTATGATTATTTTTTGAGTATGTTCACTGATATCTCCGTCAATTGTGGACCGATTTTGATTTTTATTTTATTTTTTATTGAAGAGTGTATTCCGAAATTGCTCTCATTTTAATTGGGTGAAGATCTGATGAAGAACTTCGGAGATATACAACAGAACTCTTCAATAAATAACGGAAAATCTCTCGGGATTTCTGCAATCGCATGTTTTCATGTCTCAGAACCAAAAATTCGAAGATATGTGACATCCACCAAACCGCACTGGGCCCGCGTGGTGAATTAAGGCCCATAACCTCTCTCACTGAGAGGATGCCTGTGTCCCAGCAGTGGGAACATTATAAGGCTGATGATGGATGAAGCATAAAAAGTCGTAATGAAACATAAAATTAAAATTCTGAGTCAGGTACAATCACAGAAAAATAGGTTCATCATCTTAAGTTCTGTTTTAGTTTGAACCGTACACAATAATTATAATTTGTTTAACTGCTTTACAGACTAAGTTTTGGCATAATCTCAGTGACTTAAATATATACTCAGTTGCTAATTATAAATACAATAACACTGACAATTAAATAAAACTGATTGGATGTTTTTCATAGAATAAGTTCATTAAAGTTTTTAAGTTAAAGTCTTATTGCTACAGTGCCCTTTGTTTACAAGTGATTAAAATATATAGTATAAATAATTATATATAGTTTATTATAGTATTTATTATATAGTTCATTTTTAAAATGCGTAGTTCCAAAATTTATTATATTGTGTCTTGATTTGATAAAGAATTTGGGAATCCTCGCGAAGGTGAGACGGTTCTTCACGCCAGAACAATTGCTCAACTTGTATCAAGCGCAAGTTCGATCATGCATGGAGTACTGTTCTCATCTCTGGGACGGATCTGCCAAGTACCAGCTGGATGCACTTGAGTCGATCGAAAAACGGGCCAAGAGGCTCATTGGCAATGAGGTACTCGTCGAATCTAGGCTCCAGAACCTCGAACATCGGCGCAGAGTTGCCAGCCTGTTGGTTTTTTATCGGTTACATTTCGGGGAGTGTGCGTTGGAATTGCATGAACTAATTCCTCCTAGCCCGTTCCATCATCGGACTACAAGACGTACGGCGATGCGTCATCGGTACATGGTGGACATCCCACCCAGACGCACCAAACGTTTTGGGAATACTTTTATTATGCGTACAGCAAAGGAGTGGAATGCCCTGCCGGAGTCTGTATTTCCTGTTGGCTACAACCTGGGAGTCTTTAAGTCAAGAGCGAATAGGTTTCTTCTAGGCAAGCGTGCTTCATCGTCGACCACATCGCCGCTTACCATCAGGTGAGATAGTGGTCAAACGCAAGCCTATCAATAATAAAAAAAAAATAAAAAAAAAAGAATTTGAAAGTAGACGAAGGTATAAAAGTTGCGTCTGTACCTACATACCTACAGGCTACAAACAAAGCACCATCCACGCAAAATATTTAATTATTTATACCCCTATGTAGGAAACTACCTAAATAACGTTTGTAATGTAAATATGTAAATAAATTATGAATTTAATGTATTGTGTTAATCGCTTGGAATGTAATATTAATTACATTTTCAATACACGGTCTTAATATCGACTAAACGTTTGGCTACGTTTAAATTAATTTACAAAAGTAATTAATGTGGCAATGGTGTAATGACATTTTGAAGCAGAGATTGTCAACTGTTTCTGACAGCCTATTAAACTCTATTTAAACATTCGTTTTAATTATTTGACAATGTTTCGGTTTTAGGGCGTAAAAATACTCATAAATATAAACAATTTTAAATACAGAACCCACGCGTACTGAAATTGCGATAAATCGTGATAAGCATAGATAGTACAAAACATCTTTGCGTGCGGTGCCATGTGTGCACCACAATCTACTTGTTGGCTGTTACGTCGTAGGCTTAATTGGCAAACGCCCTGACGAGCGGCCCCTCCTCGGGTTCCTCTTCGCTTCACCGTGGGTGACCAAGCCACGGGTACTGAGCCCCCCCGCCTTGACAACGCGGGGACCCACCGGGGGGCAGGGGGGTCTGTTGTTACCTAGCTCCGCTTATTACATCTAATGTTATAAACGTGAAAGTTGTGAGGATGGATGGATGTTTGTTAATCTTTCATGCAAAAACTACTGAACGGATTGTGATGAAACTTTACAGAAATTATAGCTTAAACATCAGAATAACACATAGTGTATAATTTATAAAGATATTAAGGTTATCAATTCGACTGTATTTTTTTATGTGTGTCACCTCAGAACTTTTTATTAGGTGGTTGGGCCAAGGGCTGGTTTAATGGACTGTATCTGCGATGCGGAGCAAAACAATTGACAAACGCTTGGAGATTGGTAATTCGAGTTGCGGTGGGTGTGGGACAACAGAATACAACCCGAAAATTGTTAGGGAAGGAAGCACAAACCCATGCGGAACCTCATGGTCGCGTTGTCGGTGCACCGAATCACTTCACCAGGGTTCAAGGGCAGCTGGGTTTCAATTTACTGTAATTACACGTTCCAAACCCAAGCCGCCGTGGTAATTCCAAAGTTATCAATATTTTTCTAAGGAGCGAGTCGGCGCCATTGCGCTTGCGGTGCGGTTCGCTACCGAAGTCATTTAGCAATAGAAAATGCACTCGCGATGTATGTGCGGGCAAGGGATGGGTATAGGGAGATCGCGGATGTCAATCAAATTTTGATTGTCGGATTTTGATGATTCATTTTTAACACGCTTTTATTAGCTTGGTATGTATTTATTATTTATTTATGTACACACAAAACACTTAACAGAGAAAAGAAATAATACAGATAGAATAGCACAAAGGTACTGCTTATTTCAATAGAAATTTCTTCCAGCAGACCTGCGACAGGAAAGTTATGGATGACACAGTGTGTAGAAGGAAATAAGGAAACTTAAAATAGAATAACAACTACCTATATAACTCAACTAATTATGTATAAATAAAACATATACCTTATCTAAATATATAGAAGATAAAATACATACATAATAATATATAATAATTACAATATGGTGGAGAGGTAATGATCTTTGACTTGTTTCTTGAATAGATAATCATTTTGGGAGTCACGAATTTTAGGTGGAAGTGAGTTCCACAGTCGTACCGCATGAACAGAGAAGGAGTGGGAATAGAAATTAGTACTATGGAATGGGCAGTTTAGGTGATGCTTAAGGTGGGATCTACACGGGACATCGGCAGGGCGAGTGAAGGAGAAGTGATCGCGCAGTTCGCGATCGATCGCGGGTTAAACAGGATGTTGAAGAGGAGACCTAATACTCGAGTGTTCCTGCGAAGGCGAATAGGGAGCCACTTGAGATCCTTCCGGAACTGAGAGACATGGTCGTATTTCCTCAGACCAAAAACAAAACGGATGCACAGGTTTTGCAAGCGCTCAAGTTTATTATTTTAAGAGCTCCTCCATGTATGTATCTATGTAACTATGTATCAATGTAGCGGAATCTTTGATCGTGATTTTGACCCACTTCAAAACGTCTGATTGATTTGAAACTTTGCACACTTATCAAGGATCGATAAAAATTTTGCAATAATAGTTTGTCCCATTATCCTTACCAGGAACTTCAGGATTAGCGACTTTTTAGTTCAATTTACCTTTAAAGCGTGTTTTTTAGTTTTTAGAACTACAATCTATACTAATATTATAAAGAAGTAAAGTTTGTGAGTTTGTGACGTTGTAAGGGGTAATCTCCGGATCTACTGAACCGATTTCGAAAATTCTTTCACCAGTAGAAAGCTACATTATTCCTAAGTATCATAGGCTACTACTAATACATTTTCAAAAAAAATAGTGATCCTTATGAAAATTGCAATAATGTAACCCAAGGTAGCAAAATGTTGCCTATAAAATTCATTCTTTGGCGTGCGCTGAGATAACTATTGATGATAGATTAAAATTATTAGGTAGGTAGGGTAGGCAGGGTAGGCAGCTTAGGCAGGGTAGGCAGATAGGATAGGGTGAGTAGGTAGGTAGCCAGTTGAAGGGCGCGAAGCCGCGGGGGTCAGCTAGTTTATTATAAAGTAAAAACCTCTATCCTTACAGAAAAAGTCTTGTTTTTCAATACAATCAGTTTTACAGCAAAAATCTGTTGTTCACGAGAGCCATCACAAAAAAACCACTTTCACAAACATCCCGATTCAGAGCAAATATCTGTGGGCGGCACAGATTTTTTCCGATAGGAAAATTGAATCCAACACTCGACTTTCCGAACAAGAATATAAAAGGAAAATACCATTTTTTTTAAGGCTCTTTAGAATTGTAGTTTCGCGCTTTTGATTACAACGGCTTTTAAGGCTCGTACTCCGCTTTACTGCCGTAAAACGGTTACTTTCTAAAGCATACTCCTAAGTAATGGCTAGGTTTGAAAATAATATATATTTATTATTGATTCATGTACAAATAATATTTGTGAAACATGGTTTATTCGTATGACATTTGCAGTAAAAAAATAATTCACAACATGATTTTTTTCTTCATCTTTTGCATACTCCTCAAATGACTTGGATGTTTAAAATATTGTTACACAGAAAAATTATGGTTAGAATTTCTTCTTAACCTTCATAAGATATGTAAATCTATAGTTATTTATGCTACAAGTGCGGAAAGTAGGTGATTTCCGTAACGCAAAAAGGCACGAGCAAAATATTTATTCTGCCAAACATATTTAATGAATATTTAAAATTAATTTATCGATCAAAATCTAAATCTAGAGTAATTAAAAACGCCTTAAATGAAGTATTAGTTTTGTTTTATCTTTTAAATGAAAGATAATCTGTACTTAACAAATTTTTTAAACTATTCCCAAATAATAAAAACTCTATGCGGCGGGCTGACGTTGGAGTTTAAAATTAAAAAAGTACAGGAAAGTAAAAAGCACTAGTAAAAAAATTGACACCTTCAGCACAGTTTGGCTGCTTGGAAAACGCTCTTTTCGAGGATATTTTGCAAACAAAACTGTACAAAAGGAGGTCCAATATTGATATTCTAGCACCGCACGGGCGCAGGTCCAGTACCGTATTAACATTGAGGAATATAATTATATGTCATGGACCAAGTGATTAATCCGAGCACTATGTATAATGCCCGGGTATTATGAATCTAGTCAAGTCAAATCGGGCAATGTAATGAATACTTATTTGAACTTCTATATTTATCACGTTCGGTTACTTTAGACCCTGCAGACAGAAGCCCAAAGCCCTGCGCAGAAGGGCTTTGTCGACTTTGTTGCTTAAAAAGTTATCGTACTTACCTATTCTATATTAAAATCAAAGTCAACATTAAAATAATTGAATGAAACACTTCTTTGTATTATCCTGCCTGCCCAATAAATAATGGTCATTATTCCGAAAACCCGGTCAATTTAATTATTTCAATAGTTTTCATCACATTGCCTACTCATATTGAGCATTTTTCAAATTTCCCGGGCATTATGAATAATGCCGTATTAATCATTTAGTCCATAACATATGCGCCTTAAATATGGAAACTACATTATGGATAGTACTGATAATTATTACGTACGTACTTAAACTCGCGTTATTTTCCCATGAGAATAGGTATAGTTTCTATCTACTCCCAGAACGCCACCAGTGCTACTATTCTTACCAACATACCTACTGCTTTTGCTTCGTTTACATGAATGTTTGATTATACACGCACGAGGGTTACGAGATAAATTATTACGTATAATAATTGTATTATCTTTTAAAGGCTCATCTACTATCAATAATAAACAACATTAATGATGGGATTTTTGTGAATCAACAAAATGTATCAGAAAACTGATTTATCATTAAGAGGTTCATGCTTTTTAAACTACATAATTTAACTAGTAATTATGACACGATATCTTGCGAAAATACCCCGATTCAAGCAGTCAAACGCCCATAACTATAGAACGGCTCAACAGATTTTCATCAAACATAGCTAAGAGCACTTTCGATAAAGCCACCTTTTAAGGTTACACTAGTCAAAAATTCTTCCATACAAACGTAGTCTAGGGATTATTCCACTGTTTGACGATGTACATTCGAAATAAAAAGTGATATCAATTTGTCTCATCATTATCTAGCCCTGTATGGAAGCAAAAAAGTAAAAAAAAGAAAACATTTGAAAGTTATGAGCGTCGAAAGTTCCACATTTCGACACTAATTTTAACGCATTTTTTGGTCGCGAATAAATACCATAAGAAGTCGGAAAATTGCAAAACGGCCTCCATACAGGGATAGATTAGTTGTTCAACAATACAAATAATTTTATTTTGAACAGATAGATTTAGTCGTTTTTTCATGATATCTAGACTGCCAAAGGTCTGTTTATAAAATTTCGCGCGCTCGGTTTCGTCCTAAATCATTATCCATTTCGCTACAAATTTGCAAAAGTGTGTATTCGTACGCGAACTAGCTTCCTACTGCTCATCACAGCATCTATCTCTTCCGCACGTGTTGTCGGTTGATATAAAATGCATTTTAACCCCGCGCACAAAATAGTTCGTGCCGTCGACTAGTGTACCCTTAAACAATAAAACTAAATCAAAATCGTTAATCCATCCGTTTAGAGGCTATGATGCAAAAGACAGATACACAAACACACAGATGATGAGACGTCAAATTTATAACAACCCTCTTAAAAAGGTGTGAAACAAAATAGATGTGCGTGAAAGCAGACTGAAATACGTGAAATAATAGTACTTAAATTTTATGAAAATCTCTACCGTCACAACGAATGTTCTCAGTGAACATTTATTTAGCCATTCACTATCGCTATTAAAAACCATGAAATCGTTAAGCCAGCTCCCTGAAGACCATAAACAAATAAAATAGTAATAAATATAAATAAACAAGTACTTGCAGACGACGATAAAACTATAATGGCGGAGACTATAGCATAAAGTTGAAATTAAAACAACACAACCTCAAAGGATAGATGTTTAATACTCGCATTTAAACTTTATTATAATTTACTTCATGAATGGAGTACGTTAACCGCTCATTGTTTGAAATAACCGGGTAAAAGGAATAAAGCACGAACGTTAAACTTTACAGATCGAGTTTTTTTATAATGATCTCAGTTTTCTAAAACTTTTTCGAAGTTCATTACTTCAACTGGAAGACGTCTACTGCTGGAAATAAGTCTCTCTAAGTCTAGTCTACATTGGCTGGTCCCGTGTTTCTCCCATGCAATGGATTTCATCACTCTTCACCAGGTCATCAGGGCTGACGACCTGGTGAAGAGTGATAGGGCGCCTTGGGGTATACCTTCCAACTTGACGCTTTCCTTTTTTTGGGTTCCGTACCCAAAGGATAAAAACAGGACCATATTACTAAGACTCCTGTCCGTCTGGCTGTCTGTCACCAGGCTGTATCTCATGAACCGTGATAGCTGGCCAGTTGAAATTTGCACAGATAATGTATTTCTGTTGCCGCTATAAGAATAAATACCAAAAACAGAATAAAATAAATACTTAAGTGGGGCTGCCATACAACAAACGTTTTTTTCGTCGTTTTTTTGTCTTGACTTGCAGTTGGCCGGTTTTTGTTCTATATTACTGGGTTGCAATCAAGCAGGAAATCGCCGGCTATGGACATCTGGCATAGCAGAAGTTATTCTAGAAGCATTGTCTTCTTGAAGATGAGGCTGAAAAGACTCATGTGCCTGTAATTATGCCATCACACGTGCCCTCCAAACTAGAACACAGTACAGCTGTACTGTAAAGAGCTGCTTTACGACAGAAAAAGAAAGGCTGGTCCGTGGTAGCAGGTTTTTAAACAAGCTACAAGTCAATGAGCTTGCCTACTTTTTAAAATTCCTTGTGAGTAAGCTGCAAGAAAAAAAAACTTATCAGTCAGGATTCAGTGAATTAAGACTGCTGCCAAAGACCATAGTTGACACCGACACAGTGCGTTACACTGCCTAACGGTACAGAAAACAGTAGGTACCACAAACAAACATAAAGCATAAAGTTGGACCTGCATTGCAGCTGTAAAACATTAATGAACGTTGTCGACTAACACTGCACTCCATAGTAAACTACTTCGGCTTAATCTGTTGCTCTGTATAGGGACATCTATTATTTAAGGGACTGCTGAAAGATGGTACAAGTGAACTAGACTAAGTTTTAATGGAGCTCAGGAGACTTATTAAAGGGTTACTAAATATAGTTATAAAGACTCTTATGACAATCATAATAAGGTTTAATTTGGTATTAATAGTAAATATTATAAATGCGAAAGTAATTCTGTCTGCCTGTTTGTTACGCTTTCACGTCAGTTTGCTAAAATTTGGTATAGAAAGAGATTGAACTATGCACAATAGAATACTTTTCATACCAGGAGTATTTCCCTTGGGATAGTTTCCGACGTTCAGGTGGACGAAGCCGCTGGCACAAAATAGTTTTGAATGAAAAAGGCTACTACTTAAACGCTGGATGCGAACAGCATAGGACCAGTCGATGTTGCTACACTTCTTTAGACCTAAGACCAGCAGTCAAGTGAACGTCTATCGGTTAAAATAATAATTATACTAATTAATTATATAATAAATTTGACACACGGTAGAGACCATAACTAATAAACTTTGATTTGGACATTTTTTATTCCGGTAATACCGCTGCCTTGGATAACACTGAACACGCGGGCGAAGCTGCGGGCAGTACTTAATAATTATACCAAATTAAAAACGTACAAAACACTGTCATAGTCCAAAATATAGGTCTAGACTAAAAACTCGTCTAAATAATAATTTATGCACAAAATAATACTCTCTACACACCTATAACTCTGCTCACCTAAAAAGCTTAACAAATTAAATTCTGAAAGTCCCGTCAACACCCTACAATGCTATTTAATGTTCTCACATAAAACACACGTAATTAGCAACACGGCGCGATGCGAGAAAATTCACCTGTTTTCATTAATATTACAGACTTGAGGGAGTTCTATTAATTATTTAAATTCATACGGAATCGTGCGAACGTATTGTAAGCCTGTTTAATGAAACTTTATGAGAGGACGTTGAAATGGTTAGGAGTTGATTAAACGGTTTAAATGTGGAAGACAGTCTTTCAAAGTTCAAACACTCGCGATAGCTACAAGTGTCTGAATAATTTGCTGTCTAGCCATTTTGCTGACCGGCTATCTTGCTGACTAGACTAGTTATAACTAAAGGAGATTGTGCATGGAGTACTGTTCTCATCTCTGGGACGGATCTGCCAAATACCAGCTTGGTGCACTAGAGTCGATCGAAAAGCGGGCCAAAGAAACTCATCGGCAATGAGGCACTGGTCAAGTCAAAGCTCCAGAGCCTTGAACATCGATTTGCCAGCTTGTCAGTTTTTTATCGGTTACATTTCGGGGAGTGTGCGATGGAATTGCATGATTTAATTCCGCTCAGCCTGTTCCATCATCGGACTACCAGACGTACGGCGATGCGTCATCGGTACATGGTGGACATCCCACCCATACCTACAAAACTTTTTGGGGACACTTTTATTATGCGTACAGCTAAAGAGTGGAATTCCCTGCCGGAGTCTATGTTGCCCGATAGCTACAATCTAGGAGTCTTTAAGTCAAGAGTGAATGGGTTTTTTCTAGACAAGCGTGCTTCACCGTCGACCACATCATCGCTTACCATCAGGTGAGATAGTGGTCAAGCGCAAGCCTATAGATAAAAAAGCAGATAACAAAAAAAATAAAGTCGTTCACACCAGTCTACCAAATTATTACAATGTTTCAAAACTATACGAAAAAAAATGTAAAGGCAGTGTCGCTAACACGATCAAAATAAACGTATCGCGGTAAGGGGCGTCTTTGACCATTGCACTTGGAATTCAGTAATGAGTTAATCTATATCTATACTATATATATATTAATTAATATTATAAAGCTAAAGAGTTTGTTTGTTTGTTTGTTTGAACGCGCTAATTTCAGGAACTACTGGATGGAATTGAAAAATTCTTTTTGTGTTGGATAGTCCATTTATCGAGGAAGGTTATAGGCTATATAACAACACGCCACAACCAATAGGGGCCGAGCATACATGAAAAATGCTGGAAAAACGGGCAAAAATATTCCTTTTTGAGAGCTATTGTTGCGTGCGCTGCGTAAACGGTTTAAGTTACGCAAATATAATGTATCATGGAATTGTTCTTCTTTACAAGTTCTAAAATGCCTATTGTATGTAAACACATGTCTTGACAAGTAAATTATCTTTATCTTTATGTTTAAAAAAAAGTCCGCGACAGCATATGTCTAACTTTTAAGATTGACTCACAATAGCAGCTTTTATGTTCTAAATTTTAATTAGATCGCCGCCGCCGGTAGAAACAAAAGTTTACAGGTCACATTCGTATAGTAGTAGTAAGGATAGGTAGGGTAGGGTAGGTAGGTTAGGGTAGATATAGGGTAGGGTAGGTAAGGTAGGGTAGGGTAGGTAGAATAGGGTAGGAGGTAGGTAGGTAGTCAGTTGACGGGAGCGAAGCCGTGGGGGTCAGCTAGTATCCCATAAATGCGTGGACCGATTTACATGATTAAAACGGATAAAATGGTTCTACGCATATACCTTTCATCTGAGACCAAAATTTTCCATCTGAGATCAAATTATACTTTTTTAGTACAAGTCGGATCAATGATTTATTTTTTATGTTATTTGGTTCTCACTTTAGCCAAATTGGAGACTGGTCATCTTGCTATCTAGCCATCATCGGACTACAGCCATCTTGCTGACGGCATAAGCTTTTCTGCCTCTTACTACATTGTCTGAGATGAACGATGGTAAAACCATAAAAAAACTCAAAAGATATTTAAGTTCCAGTAGAAACTTAAAATTCTAAAATAGGTTCAGTATTACTAGTAAAGTAACCAAAACGAAAAAAAAACCGGTCAAGTACGAGTCGGATTCGCGCACGAAGGTTTCCGTACTTGGTAAATTGCGGTTTACGATTCATGACGTATTAAAAAAGACTTCTTACTAGATCTCGTTCAAACCAATTTTCGGTGGAAGTTTACATGGTAATGTACATCATATATTTTTTTTAGTTTTATCATTCTCTTATTTTAGAAGTTACAGGAGTGTCTCTCGCGCAAACTATTCAGTTTAGAAAAAAATTATATTAGAAACCTCAATATCATTTTTGAAGACCTATCTTTGTATGGGTGAAAAAAAAAAAGATTTTCAGTTCAAAGTATGGGGAACCCCCAAAACTTATTTTTTTTTTCTATTTTTGTGTGAAAATCTTAATGCGGTTCACAGAATACATCTACTTACCAAGTTTCAACAGCATAGTTCTTATAGTTTCGGAAAAAAGTGGCTGTGACATACGGACGGACAGACAGACAGACAGATTTCACCATTTTTTGCCATTTGGCTACGGAACCCTGACAATGTTATTTTTTAAACAATCCATAACCTCTTAAAAACGTGCCTTTACAAAAGTTTAATTTCCTCACTTTTTAAGGTTCCGTAGCCTTATGGCAAAAACGGAACCCTTATGGATTCGTTCATGTCTGTCTGTCCGTCCGTATGTCACAGCCACTTTTGCCGAAACTTTAAGAACTATGCTGTTGAAACTTGGTAAGTAGATGTATTCTGTGAACCGCATTAAGATTTTCACACAAAAATAGAAAAAACAACAATAAATTTTGGGGGTTCCCCATACTTAGAACTGAAATACAATATTTTTTCATCAAACCCATGGATAGGTCTTCAAAAATGATATAGAGGTTTCTAATATATATTTTTCTAAACAGAATAGTTTGCGTGAGAGACACTTCCAAAGTGGTAAAATGTGTGCCCCCCACCCCCCTGTAACTTCTAAAATAAGAGAATGATAAAACTAAAAAAAATATATGATGTACATTACCATGTAAACTTCCACCAAAAATTGGTTTGAACGAGATCTAGTTAGTAGTTTTTTTTTTAATACGTCATAAATCGTAAACCGCAATTTACCAAGTACGGAACCCTTCGTGCGCGAGTCCGACTCGCACTTGGCCGCTTTTTTCTTCTCTTCTTGTGGAAACTCAACAAAACAGATACATGCATTCATATAGGACAAGAGGATTGACGATAGGTACTAATACATATATTAGGAATTAGACTTAACATAACTGTAGAAGCTTTCTTTGAAGCGACTAAATTACCAATCCGAATTATATGAAAACATTTCAAAGCATACTGGAAGTCGTATAAAGCCTTGCACAAGGTGGACCGATGTGACCTGGTGAAGGCCGTGGAAATCCGCTGGACGCGAGAACCACAAGTCTAATCGAAGTGGTAATGCTTGGGCGTATGTCCAATAGTGAACATCTTTCGGCTGATTTGATGATGGTTGGAAAAATACCTGGACAATAACAAAGAAAGAAAAGAAAGAAAGAAAGAAAATACATTTATTTGTCACAAGCCATTAGAGCACACAATATAAAAAATGAAAAACCAAAAACAAAACTTAAAAACTATACGACAGTAAAAAAAAAAGAGAAAAACAATATAAGTATGACATTGTGTGTCCCACGGCTGCGCCAAATAGGACCAGTTTAGCAAAATGTCGCGCAACTAGTGCCCGACGCTGGTTTTCGACTGGACCTGTGACTGTGACGTGACGGACGTAAAGCAGTTTTATAGTGACACAATGTGTATGTAAAACAAGTACTTACTTATATAAAAGATAAAAAAGATGTGTTAATTACAATATAAAAAAAAAAAACAGATACACCACAAATGAACACAGTATTTTGGTCGTTGTACTTCGTCGTATTGATGTTTCTAAATTATATGAGTATCGTCCAGAATTCACCCTCTATGCTTTCGAGACGTCAAAATTAAACCATACACTGCAACATATCCACACTGCAAAAATAAAACTCAAAAACAAATTGGCGCTAGCACCCGTAAATTCGCGCGGCATAAACTGGCGAGTTTCAATGGCTCGCAATCACGCCCGGAGCATTTATCCCGTGTAGATTCGCGCTCATAATGCGGCCGGCATTATCTACGTATTCACACCAATGATTGGGAAATGGATATTCACGAGGCAAGTTGCCTGTATTGGGATGAAATAGGAGATTGACTAATACTTAAGGGTACACTAGTCGACGGCACGAACTATTTTATGCGCGGGGTTAAAATGCATTTAATATCAACCGACAACACGTGCGGAAAAGATTCATGCTGTGATGAGCAGTAGGAACCTAATTCGCGTACGAATACACACTTTTGCAAATTTGTAGCGAAATGGATCATGATTTAGGACGAAACTGAGCGCGCGAAATTAAATAAACAGTCCTTTGGCAGTCTAGATATCATGAAAAAACGACTAAATCTATCTGTTCAAAATAAAATTATTTGCATTGTTGAACTACTAATCTATCCGTGTATGGAGGCCGTTTTGCAATTTTCCGTCTTCTTATGGTATTTATTTGCGCCCAAAAATGCGTTAAAATTAGTGTCAAAATGTGGAACTTTCGACGCTCATAACTTTCAAATATTTTTTTTTTTTACTTTTTTGCTTCCATACAGGGCTAGATAATGATGAGACAAATTGATATCACTTTTTATTTTGAACGTACATCGTCAAACAGAGGAATAATCCCTAGACTACGTTTGTATGGAAGAATTTTTGACTAGTGTAACCTTAAGGCCTTCACTCCGCTTGAGTGTCGTTACGGTTACTCTCTAAAGGAAACCCCTTAGTAACGGCTAAGTTAAAAGGTTTGGAAAAAATATACTTATTCTAGCCATAAATACTGTTAGTTTTTTTTTTTAATATTACTTTTGAATTTGGAATCTGTCATTTTTATATGATTTTTATTGTGTTTTCTTATTTTGGCGCCAATACATTGTACAATATTTCGCGATTAAAATTTGGAGTGGGGGGATAAAGAGAACCGAATCGCTGTGATTGCACTACACAAAGTAGGTATGGAGCCAAATGCAATATTTAAAACTCTCCATACGCTTGGTATTAGTCAAATGTTTGTGTACTGGGCTATCAATAGGTACAATGAGACCTCCTCTGTTTGTGACAGAAAAATATCTGGCCATCCACGCAGTGTTCGTACGAAAAAGGTGGTAAAAGCAGTAAGGAAAAGAATTCGAAGTAATCCTGTCCGAAAGCAAAAGATTTTATCTCAGGAGATGAAGATAGCGCCTAGAACCATGCTGCGAACCATGTCGCGTACTTAGGACTTGCAGCCTATAAGAGATGTACTGGTCATTTCTTAACTGATAATTTAAAAAATAATAGGGTGGTCAAATCGAAACAACTACTGAAGCGGTACGCAAAGGGAGGTCACAGAAAAATTTTGTTTACGGATGAGATTTTTTTTACAATTGAGCAACATTTTAACAAACAAAATGACCGTGTTTATGCTCAAAGCTCTAAGGAAGCTTCCCAATTAGTCGACAGAGTGCAACGTGGGCATTATCCGACTTCAGTGATGGTTTGGTGGGTTGTTAGCTATGAAGGAGTGACTGAGCCATACTTTTGTGAAAAAGGTATCAAAACATCGGCACAAGTGTATCAAGTTACCATTCTTGAGATGGTAGTTAAGCCCCTTAACAACACCATGTTACATAATCAAGAATGGTCCTTCCAGCAAGACTCGGCGCCGGGTCACAAAGCTCGGTCCACGCAGTCTTGGTTGGAATCGAACGTGTCCGACTTCATCAGAGCTGAAGACTGGGCGTCGTCTAGTCCCGATCTTAATCCGCTGGATTATGATTTATGGTCAGTTAAAGAGAGTACGGCTTGCTCTAAACGCCATGATAATTTGGAGTTCCTAAAACAATCCATACGATTGGCAGTCAAGAATTTATCCATGGAAAGAGTGCGTTCTTCTATTGATAACTGGCCTCAACGTTTAAAGGACTGTATTGCAGCCAATCGAATAAGCTTTTTATATTTTAAATTGTTTTAAATTTATGTATTAAACGAACACATTGTAATAGTAATAAATGTTATTTGCAATATATGAAAAAAATGTTTTCTTTGTTACTATATTTATGGCAAGACAAATATATTTCTTAATGATTCATGTAGTATATATTTTGTGTGATAAATATTTTTTTCGTAAGACTAATAATACTTTTGCTTTTAAAAAATAACTAACAACGCGATATTTTTGTACCTATTTTGCATAGTCCTCCAAAACGACTTGCATGTTTAAGAATATTTTACACAGAAAAATGGCGTTTCTTAACCTATCTTGGACATGTAAATCAAAAATATTTTACAAACAATACTGTCCAATATTGATATTCTGGCACCGTGCGGGCGTTCGGCGATTACCGCGTTAAAATTGTGGAATATATACGCCTTTAAATTATAGCCTGAAATAAACAGGTATTAAGTATCAAAGCGTGACAGTTGAAAGGGGCCAATGGAAGTAAAAGGTGTTGCGCTGGCCCCAAGTGACATGTGACAAGGGGAGGAAGACAATTATGAAGTGTCAGACGCAATATTAGCAGTCGAATCCTATTCTCAACATTCGCTATGTACTCTCGCAAATAATCATATCGTCTTATATTGAACGTAGTTAAGCAGAAAGGACTCAATCCACACTTTGACCAAAATTGAGTTAAGTATGCCATCGTATCGTACTCCTGAGAGTCGAATCTATCATGTAGTGAAAACCCTATTTTAAAAGGTACACGGAAACTGGTTTTTTACACTAGCCTGACTCAACCCACAGTATGAAGAGTATACAAAATGTATTTGCTGAAGGAACCGCTTGAATTGTTTCTGAGTTATGGCATTTCTATGAGTATGTTATTAAGGTCGATAAACCAGACTAAACTCAAACAGTTTGGATCCTTTCTAAGAATTAGTTTTGATTGGCAATATAATTTTATCAAATAACTGAAACGACTCAAACAGGTTGGGTTGTGTCTGTGATATAGGTTTACTGACATAAAATATTTATTTTTGTTTATCAGAAACGACTCAAAACACTTGAGATACTTCAGTAAAACAGCTTTTGATGAACAGCACATTTGGACGTAGTTATGCAGACAGGACTCAATCCACAATAAGTCACTTTTAAGTTAGGGGCGTTTGATATTTCAACTGTAATTTCTCCAACAAAAAATAGATTTATTTTTGTTTTTGCCCGTTATTATTAAGGAGATAGTTTAGTGTAGAGTGTTTTGAGAGAGAGGAGCTCGTGGCTAAATAATAACAGCCACACGGGTCGATCATCAAGGTTAAGCAACGCTTGACGAGGTCGGTCCTTGGATGGGTGACCGTTTCAACATACCGAGTTTCCTCCGTACCTCGGAAAGCACGTTAAAGCCGTTGGTCCCGGCTGTCATTTGAAGATCTTTGACAGCCGTTACGGGTAGTCAGAAGCTTGAGATCTGACACCAGTCTTGCCAAGGGGTACCGTGTTACCCAGTTACTGGGTTGTGGAGGTCAGAATCCGGTAAGACTGGAAGCCGATCCCAATATAGTTGGGAAAAGGCTAGGCAGATGATGATGATTATTAAGGAGATAGTTTATATTTTATTTGTAAATAGTGATATATTTTGCAGTATTAATTTGAATTTATGACATTTTATAGGGTATTCATTTATGAGATTTTATGAGGTAATAATTTGACTGTATTATATTGTTTAAGGTAATAGTTTTGATTATATAACATTGCATAGGGTATTAATTGGAATTTGTGACATTGTGTAATTTTAATGATAATTTTGCATGCCTAAATTGGTGCAACACATTGGACTGCGCATTCACTTGACATCTGGAAATGTTTGAATATGTACTGTGTTGAGCAATAAATATATTTGAATTTGAATTTTGAATTTGAATTTGAAATAGATTTTGAGATATTAAGTGAAATGTGGGTTGAGTCCTTACCTCCGTGGTCCTTACAATTAAACTTAAGTTTGAAAAGTCAGTTATTTGTTTTACTTTCTCAGAATGGACTTAAAACTACCCATCGACTAGAAAATAAGTTAGTAAAAAAAACCGGCCAAGTGCGAGTCGGACTCGCTCACGAAGGGTACTTGGTAAATTGTGGTTTACGATTTATGACGTATTAAAATAAAACTACTTACTAGATCTCGTTCAAACTAATTTTCAGTGAAAGTTTACATGGTAATGTACATCAGTTATTTTTTTTAGTTTTATCATTCTCTTATTTTAGAAGTTACAGGGGAGGGGGACACAAATTTTACCACTTTGGAAGTGTACGAAGCGGACGTGATCGCTTGAGGTAGATAGGTATTCTGGAGGTTGTAAGGCTCCTGCTCAAAACGCGTTGACGCCCCTGCACCTATAGTTCAGTTGTCTTCAAGAATTCTGGAGCCCGGGAGTTGATTGATGGCTGCTATGTGTTTACAGGTGAAGTTCTGATGTCCAGGAAACAAAAGGCCTTAATTCTTCTTAACGTTTTGCGATGTTTTCTCGAGGTCCTCGTTACACAAAGTTGCGTGGATTTGACTAATATGAAATAATGGCAACAAATTGCTCAGCGCGACTGCGCACTATTCAACTACCAAACTTTACCGTAACTAGGACCTCGATTTTGCGTTCGCACAAGTTTTTTATTAACATAATTTTTCACTATAAACTTAGACTATAAATCGACAGTACCTCCCTTATACCTGGTGGGATCCTGACGTGTCCTATATGGTTCGAAGCGCCCTGAAATGGCCTATCCAATGAACTCCTCAACCAAGTCCGTGACTATTTCTTCCGAGGAGTTCTTCCAGAAAGAATGATGGATGAAGGGATATTCTGTCGATTTCTGAACTTAGAAGCTATTTTCTCCTAAAACTATACATCTTACTACTAGAGTACTATTAAGGGTATTGAAGCCCTTCTACTAGGCTATAGAAATGTAGGATTTCTATAGCTGTATCTATATCCTTCAGGCGCGTAACTGCCTGAAAGCGTGAGGCGGAAGGAAAAAGTGCAAATTTCTAACATAAAGTTAGTTTGTACTTCGGGTGCCTGAGAAATCCACACACACCCAGCATCATCCAGTAGCCGTCCCGACGGGCTACCCTACGGTCGTACTCTGTTGGGCGTAGCTTCAACCCTTGAAGCAGTATTCACCCTGGAGTGAACCAACTACGTGAAAATTGCGGAAGCAGGCAACACGTTTAGGGGGCTGCCTCCCCATCCACCAGAGCTAGGCTCCTTACAGAAGTATGGTTAGGGAGGCAGAAAAATGGGGAATCGAATGGTGGTACCCTGATGGGTGTACCACGAGTCCTTCCGGTATTTTGGGTGCCGGGAAATGGCTGAAGTGGAAGGTGAATTTGCGTTGCTCCGCAACTTTACGGACTTCATGGTACGCTTGATATTTTTTGTATTTGTGATGTGTTTGCTCTTGACCCTAGTCTAGGTCAGAGGTGACAGAGACAGAGTCGACGATGGAATAAGCTGACCCAGAAGAAGTCTGTTCACTCTAACTTTGAAGAGATTCGGGTTGAATGCGTTCGGAAACACAGACGCAGGTAGTGAGTTTCATTCATTCGCTGTGCGCGTGATGACCAGAGGGCTGGCGTACAATGAAGGAACCCGGGCGCCTGCCTGCCGGTTCCCGAAGGTAAAGCTCCAGAGAGCATATCTATAATCCTTCAGGGACAGAAGGTATCTGAAATCGGGCTGACAAGCGCTCGAAACCCTTATATTTGTGCATACAAACACACTATCCCAAGCAAGTGGCGTTTATGTACAAGAACTACATAAATACTACCTAATTATAGGGTCTAGGTTATCTAAAATTGTTAAATCGAGAATAACAAGTTTTCTGACCACTTTCTTGAGGAAAATGTGTGTGTATTCAGTGTTTCAGGGTGAAACTCTGTTTTCCCTAGCTATGTACTGTTATTATGTATTGTTCTTCAGTCATAGGCTTAGGGTATCTAAGTTAGAATACCTAGATTGTGTTTCCTTACAAACTAATGTGTGTATGGTAAAAAATACGATTAGTATGTGAGTAGATCGCACACCACACTACCTGCGTCCCTGCTTTTATGAGGTCTAAACGAAAATAAGAATTTTTTATTTACCTATGCTATTACATATCTTACTTAAGGATTTCATATATAACGCTAGTACATAAGCTATAACGTTAGTATACAAGCTATGTGACGCCTCGTCGCGAACAGGAAGTGTCTCTCGCACAAACTATTCAGTTCAGAAAAAAATTACATTAGAAACCTCAATATCATTTTTGAAGACCTATCCATAGATACCCCACACGTATGGGTTTGATGAAATAATTTTTTGAGTTTCAGTTCTAAGTATGGCGAACCCCCAAAATTCATTGTTCTTTTTTCCATTTTTGTGTGAAAATCTTTATGCGGTTCACAGAATACATCTACTTACCAAATTTCAACAGCATAGTTCTTATAGTTTCGGAAAAAAGTGGCTGTGCCATACGGACGGACAGACAGACCGACAGACATGACTGCATGAATCCATAAGGGTTCCGTTTTTTGCCATTTGGCTACGGAACCCTAAAAACAAGTATTATTATAAAAAAGTTATTTAATTATTGACCTTAAATATAAAATTAACAAAATCACGTAAAAATGTAATTATTAAAATTAAAAGAAACAGCGCAATAATGAGCGTTCATATTGATTTCCGTCATTCTCCAAGTCAAAATAGGTCTATCCGCACTACGCGTCAGCGGAGCGACGCGACGCGACATGACCAAATATACTTTGTATGATATTTTATGAGATAAACCGCAATACGCGGCAGCGGAACTGCGCGACGCGACACTTTATCGCATACAATATATTTTGTCGCGTCGCTCCGCTGACGCGCAGTTACGCCTAGTGCGGTCTGACCTTGAGTTGGCCCGTAGCCATCAATTCATCATCCTCGTTGATTGAGCTGCTTACCTTATGGCTATTATAAAATGCGTGACAGTCTTCGGGTTTTAGAGTAAACATAGATCTGAGATCTTCGAGCTTTGCTTGAGGAATTGGTTTTTCCCTGGAGCCAAAGAACTTTAAAACCTTCTTCTGAAAATTGGATTTTGATTGAAACCCCTCTTCCCTTTTTTTTTTCGACAAATCCAGCTTTTGAATATCTCCACTCTCTGACGATATTTATAGTAATTAAGTATGGATCTTCTTTTTTCAATGATTTTTGTTTAGTTTTTAGCCAGTTTACTTTATCTTTATTCGTACATATTTTGCGGTTCACTATTTTATTTTTATTTTTTTGTACTTAAAAATTTTTGTGTTATCATCCTAGTAACTTGAAGAGGGTTTTTCTTTTTACAGATTTTCATGGTATTCTTCTGTGGTGTAAATTTGCTCGTGATGCTTAAGGCGCCTCCCCGAGCAAAACGCCGCGCTTGTCGTTTTTGTGCAGTTTTTAATAGCTATCTAGTTACTCTTTATTTAAAAATAAATATCAGTTAATAAAAATACATTAAATTTCTACATAATATTGATTCTAAAATGGTAGTATACTTTTTTTTAAAGAGGTATATGTTTCATTAATCTCCTTCCAACAAAACCATAGAAATGAGAAATAATTATTGATAGCATGCATCTCCACACCAATGGATAGACAATTTGATAACGAACATTTTGTACGTTTTTTTTTTCAAAAGACCTATATTCGATTTAATAAAGATTTTATTCTAAAATCTGGGAGTATTCACTACTGTAATTCATGTTCCACCGGTGCCGCTAGGCCAATAGGAATGCTCATATCTCATGCTGATTCTTTGGTCAGGGTACGGCCTTAAGCTCACATTCAATCTTACTGAAATCAGTGTAGGATATTAAAAAAAAAGTGTCATTAGGCAAAAAGGAATGGCTGGTCTCTAAATATTTAAAAGTTATCGTTTTAAGATTAGGGCGGATGTTAAGTATAGTTTTCAGCATGAGGAATGTGAACTTACTCATCACGAGCGAATTTACAGCGCAAAAGAATACATGAATATCATGAAAATCTTTAAAAAGAAAAACCCTGGAAAATATGCTACATATACAGCTGTTTTTATTTAAATTATAATCAGCTCCTTTGGTGACTTTAATCCTTTTTAAAATGTGTCGCCACCAAATGAACTTGCTAACCTCATTAATAAATTCTCCTAAGCGTAGTCTAGTTTCATAAAATTAGGTATCTAATTAACAAACTCAACTAGGGACCAGTTCAAAACTGCGCGCTTTAGTGTTCGTGGTATAAGCTGGTTCAAAATTATGATTTTTTTAAATAATTATTACATTATTATTTAAAAAAATCTTCAATATGAAATAAATAGAACTGTTTTAATTAGCTGTTAGTACTTACAACTAACTTAGTTTCTTTTAGAAAAATAAACAAATTTTTTATAAGTAGTGTATCTTTTCGGTAGAACAATGAATCGTGGATAAAACAATAGGGTAGTTTACTGAAAATTTGTTTTCTGTCCGTCAGTTAGATTAATAAAATATATTGGACACGTATTTTTCTTTTGACACGTAAACATAAAGTGACGACGATATAATGCGTTGAAATATCGTGTGACGTCACGCCGCTAGTACACTTTATACTGCCTTAGTGACGTCACAAGCCCCCACTCCTGAACTTTGATGCGCTTTAACTTTGCAATTTTTTATTGATTTGGTAAAGCAAAAAATACGTGTCCAATATTATTTGATAATCTCACTGACATAGAATAATTATTTTTCTACTCAGGAAACATCCCTATTGGAGTACGGTTGCTGGTGCCAACTATCGTGCTAAATTGTGATCATTACATAATAAGTACATAGGTAAACTCACGCCATTTTCCCATGAGGCAAAGCAGAAAATACCTACAGTATGGCAACTGCTCCAATCTTTACTTGTGTACTCTTTTTGTTTCGTTTATGGTCATACATTTATTAATAGCAGCCGCCGGCGGCTCTGCCTGTATGGAATTAGTACTGCCCAGAATATTTTTGTAAATTATAGCCTTTATGTTATTCTGATGTATATGCTATATTACTGCAAAATTATCATTGAAATCCCTTCAGTAGTTTTTGCACGATATATCCATAACAAACTTTCACATTAAGGGTACACTAGTCGACGGCACGAACTATTTTGTGCGCGGGGTTAAAATGCATTTTATATCAACCGACAACACGAGCGGAAGAGATAGATGCTGTGATGAGCAGTAGGAAGCTAGTTCGCGTACGAATAGACACTTTTGCAAATTTGTAGCGAAATGGATAATGATTTACGACGAAACCGAGCGCGCGAAATTTTATAAACAGACCTTTGGCAGTTTAGATATCATGAAAAAACGACTAAATCTATCAGTTCAAAATAAAATTATTTGCATTATTGAACTACTAATCTATCCCTGTATGGAGGCCGTTTTGCAATTTTCTGTCTTCTTATGTTATTTATTCGCGCCCAAAAATGCGTTAAAATTAGTGTCGAAATGTGGAACTTTCGACGCTCATAACTTTCAAATGTTTTCTTTTTTTACTTTTTTGCTTCCATACAGGGCTAGATAATGATGAGACAAATTGATATCACTTTTATTTTGAACGTACATCGTCAAACAGTGGAATAATCCCTAGACTACGTTTGTATGGAAGAATTTTCGATTAGTGTAACCTTAAGGGCCTACAACCGCTTTAGTGCCGTAAAACGGTAACTTCCTAAAGCATACTCCTTAGTAACAGCTTGGTAAAAAGATTTGAAAATAAAATATATTATTGTTTCATGTATATTATTTTGAACACATGGTTCTTTCGTATAACAAATAGTTTTTCTTTAAAAAATAATTAAGAACACTCTAGTTTGTCGCAACTTTTGGATACTCCTCCAAAACAACTTGGATGTTTAAAAATATTTTTACCTAGAAAAATTTATAGCTGGAATTTCTTCATAACTTTCGTAGCATATGTAAATCAAATAATATTTTGAAAAAAGAACTATTCATAAGGAGGTTCAATATTGATATTTTGGCATCGAGCGGGCGCACGGCCAGTACCACGCTAACATTGGGGTGTATTTGTCGCCTTAATAATATTAGGAGGATTATAAAATTGGTTGGATAAGACACAGACACAATTTCGAAGCTAATCAAAAACCTTCCGATTTCCCAACACACAAAAAACCTACCGATTCATTCAAACCATTCTTGAATCTAAAACACCTAGCCAAGAAATGCAGGGAGTAAGCCAGGAAAAGCCTCCGATACGTATTTCACAGGCGGTCTGAATAGGCCCGTACTCCCGTAGTTGCAATATGTGCACCGGGGTATAAGCCGGGTATAAATCTGCAAGTCGGATAATATGCGCAGAGATACTGCCGCTAAGATTATTAGCTTTACTAGCAGATATTAAGGGGAGATTGAAATTTTGGGTGCTGTATGTTTGTATGTTTTAGTTATGAGATTCGGTGGAGTGATTTATTTAGATATATTTGGTGGGTTGTTTGACTTGGTCGTGATTAAGAACGCCTTATTCTACACACTCTGATGGTCGTCGTCGTGGATCGTCGTACTTAAAAACATTCTAAACTCAATTATTGTCTCAGGATTGTCGAAGAATTTTCAAATGTAACGAAATAAGACTAAATATTACTGAGGAAAATACTCTATATATTGGTCTGTAAATATAAGCAAAGTAAATAAAACACTGAGGAAAACATGAAATTATAGATTTGACATCAGTTTTGGCTTAGGTTCGACCTCAAAAAGCAGTTCCCTTTGAGAGGATCATTAGATTTGTGGTAAAGTAATTCAGAAACTATTTAGTATATTATATTATGAAAGTTCTTAACCCGAATAGAAAATGAGTTTATATCAAACTTAACCTTTAAATGTGGATGTATTTTTTTCAATACACTACATGGGGTCTCTCAGGCCTCTGTACTTTATGGTTGGAAATTACGCCATATTTTGAGCAAATACAAAAAAATAATATATGATTAATACCTACCTAAATGAAACAAATCAAATAATATTGCATTCGATTTTACTTTGAATACTAGATTTCTAGATTTTTTTAAATAAATTTAATTGATACACATTAGGTAACTGCAGGAAAAATAAAACAATGTCCCTCTCCCTAACTGGCACAGCGTTTCAGTAATTAGCAAATAACGTTTACAAACAAACTTAATTTAAATTAAGCATACAATTAAAATTTAGCGTTGCAAATTATAATATTATACGTAGCAACATGCGAAACCCACAATCGACGATTCCTACTCCGTTTTACCAGTTTTTATAAAAAATTGAAAATCATAATACAAATACCCTTTGAAATGCTTTGTATGGGAAACATGGACTGTGAAACGTGGGGTCTGACAGGCCCCTGTCAAATTATGAAAGCTAAAAATTCACATGTTTTAAAGCCGACGACACAACCACTTCGTCTATACTTGCTTCGGCACTAATCTGAAAGCCGCTCTATGTCAGGGGGTACGGGGAAGTGACTTTTTTCGCGTAATTAGCAGACTAGTCGGGGCCTCTGAGGCCCCACGTCCACAGTTAAAGGTTAAACGAACAATATTTTGTAGTTTCGCCCATGAAGTCGTAAACTATCTCACGGGAACAAAGACTGGGATAAAAACTCTATCATGTACAACATCCAGATCATAATCTACCCGTATTTAAATTTACAAAACCGTTCAGGCGTTGTGTGATAGACTAGCAAATATCCAGACTGTATTGATATTGATTAGTGGGTCGGATATATCATTTATCATATTTAGTAACAAAATAACGATTAGCCAGACAACCTAGCATGACTTTTGTGGTTTAGAACAATCAAAAGTTCACTGCTCAATCGATCCGAAAGCTAATATTTCACTTATCTTCAAATTAAAGCCAGCTTTCATCTATCCAGTATTAACATCGTATTAATATAATAATTTATCAAGTTTACACAATTTACTTAAATTATACATGAACTTGGCAAAGATTTTCTAAATTAAATAAGCCTTTCAAAATTACTTAAGTTATTTCAAAGTCTGCTATATATTATCTATTTCTAGACTGACTTCGTTATTACAGTGAGGCCTCGGTTAAACGACACCAAAGTTTTCTTGCGGCCGCGGCGCTTCACGATATGTTTATGGCAAAATTGGATTCTATTTACTCGGTAACAACATTCAAATTCTTCGGAAGCATGTAACAGCGTGGTGTCCGCGCGGATGGCACGCGGCCTCAAAAACTACACCATAATTATATTATGAATTATTAAGATAACTCACCCCGCCCGCTACCTCGTCGTACGAAGATGGTGCGACGTGTATTTGTATCTGCGTTGTTTCTTTACTCTTTTAATTTAAAAATAAACTATCAAAGCGGATTTTTCTGTAACACCGTCATTGCCGGGCAGGTATTCACGGTCGACCGCGTGACCGCCGCGCGTTTGTTTGCCGCGGAACAACTCGTCTCATATAAACGAGCCCTTACGTTTGATCTTACCTAAGTTTGATTCAAAATTAAGTGTACATTACGAACGAAATTAGTTAGGTAGTAATCTTGTATTTTACATTATTAGAGAAGCATTGAAATACAAAATCTCAGTAATTAATCTATCATTTTCTAAATGGTATGTAATGTTGTCACATGTCTAAAAAGTATCCAGAAAGTGAACTCTACCGGAGACTTATTCACAACTGTCCAGTAAGAAGCGTGATTTTAAATTTGGAATCTCCTACTGTCCAGTAAGTAAGTATGTAATTTACTTACTGGACAGTAGTAGGGATGATATATCAATACGTAACTTATATCGGATATGAGTTAGATATCATATCATATCGATATTTATATCAAAATAACCGATATTACAAAAACTATATCTAATAAAAACCTTACTAGCGTGCGAGAACCAATAAGTCAAAACTTAAAACCGTAACAATGCGAAAACGTACGAACTACGAACAAAACGCAAACTTTACAAATGATAGGAACCATATGCGCTTCCTCTTATTCTAAGTATTATTTCGCGTTCGTTGTTAGTTTACTCATCTAAATAACATTTTAACGTTTGCAAACTGTACTTAATTTTATCGATACGATATCTGACAACCGTTTTCGATATCGGTATGAAAACTGTATATCGGTTACATAACCGTTTGTGCAAAAAACCGAAAACGCCTGTCTCTAGACAGTAGGTCATCCTCTTTAGATCTGCTTAGAAAAAAAAACATAGTTCCAGCCAGACACAGATTAGAGTTTAGCCATTATAACATGGTCATAGGAGGGAGGCTCCATATATATATCTATCTCTCATTTTGGTATGACATTTTATGAGATAGATATATTTTTGAGTCCGTTAATCAAGACGTACCACAAACAAATATAAATGCCCCCGGTAAATCGATCACAATATCTATCAGTAGGTAGTTGCCCTAATATGAATGTAACCTTCAATATTAATTAAACGAATTTTTGTTAAACTTTCTTTCATGTTTGAGAAAAGCATTATACAAGCCTCAACCAGTAAGAAAGCCATCCTGGCCTCGATAACCGGACCTCACCTGCGGTTCGGTCCGGTTAACTCATACTTGGCCAGGAAGGCTTACTTACTGGATTCTGCAGTGATGTACTATTAATATATTGACGTGTGAAGTCAATTGATCCTGGAATCTTATCTAATAATTGAAGTACCTACCTACTTAAGTCAAGTCTCGAAATAAACAATCCGAGAAGTTGGCCCTCAATTCTGAAAATTTACTTTATTTCCATTATAAAGACTCTACTCATATACATTTTATTCTTAACTAGATTTTGCCAACGGCTTCTTTTGCGAAATTATCGCGCTATTCAAGGCCATTCACGCATCATTGCGTAACTTCATTAAATCGATCGCAAACTATTTCATTTTGACAATTCAACTGTCATTGCGTGTTTTACGCTGTCATGTAGGCGGATAGACGGATGAATTGTCAAAATGAAATAGTTGATAGTTATTCGCTTCATGTAAGATGGTTACATGAAGCGACTAACTATCTGGCTTTATATCAGAGAATACAATATTTATTTTATTATTCACGTAGGTACCTGTGACAAGGATCGCCATATAATTGCTCTCATCCTTATTTGAAAAAAACACTTCTTTACAAAAAATACCACTGAATTCCAAATAAAAACACTACAAAGTTAAGTTCGGAAGTCGGTGTTCCTGTTTTCGTTTCTTCGTTTGACACCGACTTCCAAAATTGAAGATATTTGTAGTGTTTTATTTGGAAGACGTTAGAGTGTACCAGTGGGATTTATATTTTACGAAATGGTGTAAACAATAAACAGACATGCGTTTGCAGCTATCCCGAAGTGTTGTACATTTGCAGCTTTGCCGACATTTATTGAAGAGTTCTGATGTATATCGTCGAAGTTCTCCATCAGATCTTGATAAAATTTAAACGGGACCACATGACAAGCACTAGCTTTCAAATAATTAAAAATACAGTAAAATTGATAACCTCCTCCATTTTGAAGGCGGTTGATAAATTACTTTTATCGGGGTGTCATTCAGCCATTGTAGCATGATTGGTTAACAAACATACAGATTCTCACATTTAAAAATATTATAAGTTTTTAGTATTTCCTCTTAAGGTCCGTCACACTATATCATCATCTTCCTGCCCTTGTCCCATGTTACTTGGGGTCGGCGCAACACGTTTTCTTCTTCCATACCGTCCTGTCCCCCGTCACGCTATCACTGACTCCCTTTTCTTTCATATCACTCCTCACACAGTCCATCCATCTTTTCTTTGGCCGTCCCCTCCCTCTCCATCCATCCACATTTATATTCATAACTCTTCTAGTAACATGCGTTTCATCCGTCACACTATATATTTGTATATTAACCGCACATTGAATATCTTATAGAACTGTGGGCTTCAGCAGCTAAAACCAACCTAGAAAGAGCGCAAAACAGAATTATAAAAGTCCTAATTCACTACCAGTATCTGACCCCACACACAAAATTTACAAAGAAACCAAGCTGTTTAACATTTCTGTTATATATCTATATAACACATGTATTTTAGTTCGTAAAATTCTTTCCAAAAACTAACAAACTAGTCACAATAAAACATACAGGTACAAAAACGTATGCTGAGGTGCGCACAAGACTTACATATACCTAATAGTGCTAGAACTAAATATAGGAAAAAAAAATACATGAGGGAGCAAAACTTTATAACTCACAAAAAAAAAAGATATAAATAATACACAATAGTTATTACTATTTAAAAAAACTACTAAAGTGCCACATCCTTAAAGGTCATAAATAAAATAATTAACTATTAAAATTAATTTGTCTCTGGTGTGAACGAGTCCTTAGATTTCCAACATAAAAACAAAGATAACGAGTCGCGCGGTGGTATACTCCATTTGAAATAACATAAGACATGTTTCCAAATCTTTTTACGGTCCGTTCAACCGATTTTGAGTTCTATCCCGTCTACATAAGGATGACATAAAAATCATAAACCTGTTACCAAAACCAACCGGTTACTACAGCTACCATTTATCGTATCACCAACGCAATAGAAGTCAAAATCGGTTGAACGGGCTGTACAATGGGTTAATGTTATCGCAAATGGAATTTAGACAATACAAAACTTTTAACAATTACCTTCATATATTCGTAATGTTAACACTATAAAGCTCTTGCTACTCCTGGACAACAAAAATGTATAGTTCAAGTAATGTTTAGTATTTATTTATGTACAAGTGATTTGTAATCTTTAGAAATAAATGAATTCAAACCGTATAAGTAACACAAATATAAGGTAACCATTTTTAACCCCAGTATTTTACATTTACCGATATCCTTACAAAAGGCGTTGTGATGTGTAACAAAGCATCCTACCTGCCTGAAACTGTTGAGCTCAGAGCCACAAGCACGCAAATCCCTCAAAGCTGTAGCTATTGAAATGTTTGAGCTCTCGTGTACTTTCCAACAAGTCCTACTTAACGTGGAAATGCACAGATGCTACCTTCTTTTTACTCGACCCAGTAAGTGATCGAGTATTACTGAACTGAAGTAATCAGTTACTGTGTCCACACGTGGTATCCTCTGCGTGTCCACGTCTAACTAAGTCTTAAGAGGAAATGCGGTCGCAGATATCCAACTGAATTTCCTAAGTAAAAAGTATTTATTCGAGGTTTGGCTCTCGCCTATTTTCTCCTCCAATATTGGACCAATTTAAAAGGAAAACATAGGGGCACAGTATATGTATATCTTTCTTTTTCAGTTTACGGAATATTGCTCAAGAACTGATTTTAGGCACTACCTAATAACTGTTACTCGTAATATTAAATTTGAAAATATTTATTTGCTTGAATATGGGTTTTAGAAATATTCACGAACTGAGCAGCACCACGCACTCTTAAAATGATTATTTCTGAGTTTCCTCTAAACTGACCCTGTCGTGAAAAAACTTGTTTATAAAAAAATACTACTGTCTTCCAAATAAGAAAACTACAAAGTGAAAAATAACTATAATTTAGGTACCATTTTTTGCGTTATGGTAGTATTCTTTTGTAAATAAGTTTTAAGTTTTAGTTTAGACATTAGGGTTCATCTTGATCTTATAACGTAATGTACCTACTTGTGATAATATTATGATAAGTGTGAAATGTAAATACATTTCACACTTATCATAATCAATAAAGATATCTTTTTTCAATAAAGATATATCTTTCACTTTTTAGTTGTACCATCCTAATATGCAAGTAAGGTAGGTAGGTTTAGTAAGGTAAACTACTTGCGTATTATAGTAGAATTAGTAGTATAATGCCAGAATAGATTACCCGAATATCATGAAACTGAACATAACCGGCAAAATGAGAGTGTAACAAGGTGAACTGTACAGTACACATCTGCGTACCCCCTTTAGAGCGTACTGCCGTGATGTTATGTTATGAAATGGGATAAACAATAAACAGACATGCGATTGCAGCAATCCCGAGAGATTTCGCGTTATTTATTGCAGAGTTCTGTTGTATATCTCCGAAGTTATTCATCAAATCTTCACCAAATTAAAAATGGGATCAATTTCGGCACATACTCTTTCAAACAAAAAAGGAATTTCTAAAGAAACTCAGTCCACAATTGATAATTGATTGACGGAGATATCGGTGAACACCAAAAAAAAAAACATACATAAAGTCGAAAATAGAACGTCCTTCTTTTTGATTAGTCGGTTAAAGAGAGCCCGAATTGTGAGTAAGAAAGGGACTAACTAGGTATCTAGCACTTTAGTATAGTCAACATTATAATTTTTAGAAGCCTTTAATGCTCATTGCCCACAAATTACATATTTTTAGTTAGGTCACTTTCATTCTGAAGGTGCGCACTGTTGTCTTTCCGCGCCTGTTTATCTAAAACCTCTAAAAGCTCCTTTTGCAAAACCAATAACATATCACTTAATCAACAATTGGTACAAGACATCACGGAAGCCCCCGGTTGTCAAACAAAAGGTTTGGCGCATTGCGGATCCGCCACCTGGCTGCGGTCGCTTCGGAACACAATGGTACCGCGGAACCCGTGGACTACACTACAGGAACCATTGACGGGATTGTTGACGTGACATCAAGGTATTATAGCATACCCCTTCTTTGTTAAGCTGATGTGGATGTAAAAGTAATTTTATATCACTGAACAACATATAAGAAGTTACAAGAAAAACTAAAAAAATATTTACAATTATACTAGCAAACTGGAAGGGTTATTTTTGTAGCAAAGCCCACTGGCTTGCTGAAAGACACTTCTGTCGTCTTCCGAAGATATCCATAACCAGGGATAGCTGGTTACTTGATTCAACAAGAAACGCGAGAGTTTCAGTAAGAATCTTACTAAATAACTACACTGGCCTTCAAAACTTAGTACCACACTTTTGAAATTGTAATTTCCCCTTAACTATAGAAGTCAGTGTTTTGAAATAAAATACGTTTTATAGAAAACTAGGTTCTGTCCGCGGTTTCGCCCGCTTTCAAAGTTCAAAAAAATATGCTCTGATCGCCACCAAACTTGACAGGATGGACCGCTGGGTTAATCTCAAGATTGTCGGAAAATTTCATTAAAATCGGTCGAGCCTTTTCGGAGTCTATAAGGAACGTATGTTCCTTATAGACTCCGAAAAGACTACATACATACTTTCTATTTTATCTTTATATTCTATTTTATTTTGTATACATACTTTCTATTTTATTTTATAGAAAATTTCATCAACTTTCTTTGATATCATAGTTTATTATAAATAAATAACGATTATGACTCAAATAAGATATTCCCTAACATCGCCTTCGAAACCTCGTCTTCAGTAGGTATGCCAAACCGGGTCGAAGCTGTTTGTAATCAGAGCACGAGGAGGCAATACCAGTTATTAAAAAAAATGGTGTAGGGTAGGTGTAGGGTAGGTGTAGGGTAGGTGTAGGGTAGGTGTAGGGTAGGTGTAGGGTAGGTGTAGGGTAGGTGTAGGGTAGGTGTAGGGTAGGTGTAGGGTAGGTGTAGGGTAGGTGTAGGGTAGGTGTAGGGTAGGTGTAGGGTAGGTGTAGGGTAGGTGTAGGGTAGGTGTAGGGTAGGTGTAGGGTAGGTGTAGGGTAGGTGTAGGGTAGGTGTAGGGTAGGTGTAGGGTAGGTGTAGGGTAGGTGTAGGGTAGGTGTAGGGTAGGTGTAGGGTAGGTGTAGGGTAGGTGTAGGGTAGGTGTAGGGTAGGTGTAGGGTAGGTGTAGGGTAGGTGTAGGGTAGGTGTAGGGTAGGTGTAGGGTAGGTGTAGGGTAGGTGTAGGGTAGGTGTAGGGTAGGTGTAGGGTAGGTGTAGGGTAGGTGTAGGGTAGGTGTAGGGTAGGTGTAGGGTAGGTGTAGGGTAGGTGTAGGGTAGGTGTAGGGTAGGTGTAGGGTAGGTGTAGGGTAGGTGTAGGGTAGGTGTAGGGTAGGTGTAGGGTAGGTGTAGGGTAGGTGTAGGGTAGGTGTAGGGTAGGTGTAGGGTAGGTGTAGGGTAGGTGTAGGGTAGGTGTAGGGTAGGTGTAGGGTAGGTGTAGGGTAGGTGTAGGGTAGGTGTAGGGTAGGTGTAGGGTAGGTGTAGGGTAGGTGTAGGGTAGGTGTAGGGTAGGTGTAGGGTAGGTGTAGGGTAGGTGTAGGGTAGGTGTAGGGTAGGTGTAGGGTAGGTGTAGGGTAGGTGTAGGGTAGGTGTAGGGTAGGTGTAGGGTAGGTGTAGGGTAGGTGTAGGGTAGGTGTAGGGTAGGTGTAGGGTAGGTGTAGGGTAGGTGTAGGGTAGGTGTAGGGTAGGTGTAGGGTAGGTGTAGGGTAGGTGTAGGGTAGGTGTAGGGTAGGTGTAGGGTAGGTGTAGGGTAGGTGTAGGGTAGGTGTAGGGTAGGTGTAGGGTAGGTGTAGGGTAGGTGTAGGGTAGGTGTAGGGTAGGTGTAGGGTAGGTGTAGGGTAGGTGTAGGGTAGGTGTAGGGTAGGTGTAGGGTAGGTGTAGGGTAGGTGTAGGGTAGGTGTAGGGTAGGTGTAGGGTAGGTGTAGGGTAGGTGTAGGGTAGGTGTAGGGTAGGTGTAGGGTAGGTGTAGGGTAGGTGTAGGGTAGGTGTAGGGTAGGTGTAGGGTAGGTGTAGGGTAGGTGTAGGGTAGGTGTAGGGTAGGTGTAGGGTAGGTGTAGGGTAGGTGTAGGGTAGGTGTAGGGTAGGTGTAGGGTAGGTGTAGGGTAGGTGTAGGGTAGGTGTAGGGTAGGTGTAGGGTAGGTGTAGGGTAGGTGTAGGGTAGGTGTAGGGTAGGTGTAGGGTAGGTGTAGGGTAGGTGTAGGGTAGGTGTAGGGTAGGTGTAGGGTAGGTGTAGGGTAGGTGTAGGGTAGGTGTAGGGTAGGTGTAGGGTAGGTGTAGGGTAGGTGTAGGGTAGGTGTAGGGTAGGTGTAGGGTAGGTGTAGGGTAGGTGTAGGGTAGGTGTAGGGTAGGTGTAGGGTAGGTGTAGGGTAGGTGTAGGGTAGGTGTAGGGTAGGTGTAGGGTAGGTGTAGGGTAGGTGTAGGGTAGGTGTAGGGTAGGTGTAGGGTAGGTGTAGGGTAGGTGTAGGGTAGGTGTAGGGTAGGTGTAGGGTAGGTGTAGGGTAGGTGTAGGGTAGGTGCAGGGTAGGTGTAGGGTAGGTGCAGGGTAGGTGTAGGGTAGGTGCAGGGTAGGTGTAGGGTAGGTGTAGGGTAGGTGTAGGGTAGGTGTAGGGTAGGTGTAGGGTAGGTGTAGGGTAGGTGTAGGGTAGGTGTAGGGTAGGTGTAGGGTAGGTGTAGGGTAGGTGTAGGGTAGGTGTAGGGTAGGTGTAGGGTAGGTGTAGGGTAGGTGTAGGGTAGGTGTAGGGTAGGTGTAGGGTAGGTGTAGGGTAGGTGTAGGGTAGGTGTAGGGTAGGTGTAGGGTAGGTGTAGGGTAGGTGTAGGGTAGGTGTAGGGTAGGTGTAGGGTAGGTGTAGGGTAGGTGTAGGGTAGGTGTAGGGTAGGTGTAGGGTAGGTGTAGGGTAGGTGTAGGGTAGGTGTAGGGTAGGTGTAGGGTAGGTGTAGGGTAGGTGTAGGGTAGGTGTAGGGTAGGTGTAGGGTAGGTGTAGGGTAGGTGTAGGGTAGGTGTAGGGTAGGTGTAGGGTAGGTGTAGGGTAGGTGTAGGGTAGGTGTAGGGTAGGTGTAGGGTAGGTGTAGGGTAGGTGTAGGGTAGGTGTAGGGTAGGTGTAGGGTAGGTGTAGGGTAGGTGTAGGGTAGGTGTAGGGTAGGTGTAGGGTAGGTGTAGGGTAGGTGTAGGGTAGGTGTAGGGTAGGTGTAGGGTAGGTGTAGGGTAGGTGTAGGGTAGGTGTAGGGTAGGTGTAGGGTAGGTGTAGGGTAGGTGTAGGGTAGGTGTAGGGTAGGTGTAGGGTAGGTGTAGGGTAGGTGTAGGGTAGGTGTAGGGTAGGTGTAGGGTAGGTGTAGGGTAGGTGTAGGGTAGGTGTAGGGTAGGTGTAGGGTAGGTGTAGGGTAGGTGTAGGGTAGGTGTAGGGTAGGTGTAGGGTAGGTGTAGGGTAGGTGTAGGGTAGGTGTAGGGTAGGTGTAGGGTAGGTGTAGGGTAGGTGTAGGGTAGGTGTAGGGTAGGTGTAGGGTAGGTGTAGGGTAGGTGTAGGGTAGGTGTAGGGTAGGTGTAGGGTAGGTGTAGGGTAGGTGTAGGGTAGGTGTAGGGTAGGTGTAGGGTAGGTGTAGGGTAGGTGTAGGGTAGGTGTAGGGTAGGTGTAGGGTAGGTGTAGGGTAGGTGTAGGGTAGGTGTAGGGTAGGTGTAGGGTAGGTGTAGGGTAGGTGTAGGGTAGGTGTAGGGTAGGTGTAGGGTAGGTGTAGGGTAGGTGTAGGGTAGGTGTAGGGTAGGTGTAGGGTAGGTGTAGGGTAGGTGTAGGGTAGGTGTAGGGTAGGTGTAGGGTAGGTGTAGGGTAGGTGTAGGGTAGGTGTAGGGTAGGTGTAGGGTAGGTGTAGGGTAGGTGTAGGGTAGGTGTAGGGTAGGTGTAGGGTAGGTGTAGGGTAGGTGTAGGGTAGGTGTAGGGTAGGTGTAGGGTAGGTGTAGGGTAGGTGTAGGGTAGGTGTAGGGTAGGTGTAGGGTAGGTGTAGGGTAGGTGTAGGGTAGGTGTAGGGTAGGTGTAGGGTAGGTGTAGGGTAGGTGTAGGGTAGGTGTAGGGTAGGTGTAGGGTAGGTGTAGGGTAGGTGTAGGGTAGGTGTAGGGTAGGTGTAGGGTAGGTGTAGGGTAGGTGTAGGGTAGGTGTAGGGTAGGTGTAGGGTAGGTGTAGGGTAGGTGTAGGGTAGGTGTAGGGTAGGTGTAGGGTAGGTGTAGGGTAGGTGTAGGGTAGGTGTAGGGTAGGTGTAGGGTAGGTGTAGGGTAGGTGTAGGGTAGGTGTAGGGTAGGTGTAGGGTAGGTGTAGGGTAGGTGTAGGGTAGGTGTAGGGTAGGTGTAGGGTAGGTGTAGGGTAGGTGTAGGGTAGGTGTAGGGTAGGTGTAGGGTAGGTGTAGGGTAGGTGTAGGGTAGGTGTAGGGTAGGTGTAGGGTAGGTGTAGGGTAGGTGTAGGGTAGGTGTAGGGTAGGTGTAGGGTAGGTGTAGGGTAGGTGTAGGGTAGGTGTAGGGTAGGTGTAGGGTAGGTGTAGGGTAGGTGTAGGGTAGGTGTAGGGTAGGTGTAGGGTAGGTGTAGGGTAGGTGTAGGGTAGGTGTAGGGTAGGTGTAGGGTAGGTGTAGGGTAGGTGTAGGGTAGGTGTAGGGTAGGTGTAGGGTAGGTGTAGGGTAGGTGTAGGGTAGGTGTAGGGTAGGTGTAGGGTAGGTGTAGGGTAGGTGTAGGGTAGGTGTAGGGTAGGTGTAGGGTAGGTGTAGGGTAGGTGTAGGGTAGGTGTAGGGTAGGTGTAGGGTAGGTGTAGGGTAGGTGTAGGGTAGGTGTAGGGTAGGTGTAGGGTAGGTGTAGGGTAGGTGTAGGGTAGGTGTAGGGTAGGTGTAGGGTAGGTGTAGGGTAGGTGTAGGGTAGGTGTAGGGTAGGTGTAGGGTAGGTGTAGGGTAGGTGTAGGGTAGGTGTAGGGTAGGTGTAGGGTAGGTGTAGGGTAGGTGTAGGGTAGGTGTAGGGTAGGTGTAGGGTAGGTGTAGGGTAGGTGTAGGGTAGGTGTAGGGTAGGTGTAGGGTAGGTGTAGGGTAGGTGTAGGGTAGGTGTAGGGTAGGTGTAGGGTAGGTGTAGGGTAGGTGTAGGGTAGGTGTAGGGTAGGTGTAGGGTAGGTGTAGGGTAGGTGTAGGGTAGGTGTAGGGTAGGTGTAGGGTAGGTGTAGGGTAGGTGTAGGGTAGGTGTAGGGTAGGTGTAGGGTAGGTGTAGGGTAGGTGTAGGGTAGGTGTAGGGTAGGTGTAGGGTAGGTGTAGGGTAGGTGTAGGGTAGGTGTAGGGTAGGTGTAGGGTAGGTGTAGGGTAGGTGTAGGGTAGGTGTAGGGTAGGTGTAGGGTAGGTGTAGGGTAGGTGTAGGGTAGGTGTAGGGTAGGTGTAGGGTAGGTGTAGGGTAGGTGTAGGGTAGGTGTAGGGTAGGTGTAGGGTAGGTGTAGGGTAGGTGTAGGGTAGGTGTAGGGTAGGTGTAGGGTAGGTGTAGGGTAAGTGTAGGGTAGGTGTAGGGTAGGTGTTGGGTAGGTGTAGGGTAGGTTAGGTACGTAGCCAGTTGACGGGAGCGAAGCCGCGTGGGACAGCTTGTACTTACTAATATTATAAAGCTGAAGAGTTTGATTGTTTGTTTGAACGCGCTAATCTCAGGTACTTCTGGTTGGAATTGAAAAATTCTTTTTGTGTTGGATAGTCCATTTATCGAGGAAGGTTATAGGCTATATAACATCACGCTACAACCAATAGGAGCCGAGTATAAATGAAAAATGTTGCAGAAACGGGCAAAATTATTCCTTTTTGAGAGCTTTTGTTGCGTGCGCTGCGTAATCGGTTTAAGTTACGCAAATATAATGTCTGATGAAATTGTTCTTCTTTAAAAGTAAAAAAAAAAAGCCGCGACAGCATATGTCTATCTTTTAAGATTGACTCACAATAGCAGCTTTTATGTTCTAAATTTTAATTAGATCGCCGCCGCCGGTAGAAACAAAAGTTTACAGGTTACATTCGTATAGTAGTAAGGGTAGGTAGGGTAGGGTAGGGTAGGTAGAGTAGAGTAGGTAGGGTAGGTGGGTAGGTTACTAATTACTAAGACCCCTTATTTCCCATTACTACAATGGGAAATAAGGGGTCATTTTATAGAAAGTTGATGTATTTCAAAACTCTGACTTCTATAGTTTATGAGATATTGCAATTTTAAAAGTGGGTACTAAGCTTTGAAGGCCAGAGCAGTTAAGGCGCCGATTCCCTTGAGTAGTTGATTTTAAAATGAGAATCACGTCTAAATGGCTAGTCTTAATTTTTTTTAAATGTATATGTTATATTAGACTATTCTTTTAATAATTTGATCTGAGCAAATTTTGGGTTTTATTCGTATAACATAGTGTAATTAATTTGTAAAGTTATGTCTAAAACGGACAAAAACACGAGAATCACACCAAAACCGCTGGGCGTATTTTAATGAAATCGACACCATCTCAAAGAAAAATTTAATATCTACATTTTGATCTGAGGCTTTTTTTTTAAAGTCATAGAATAATAAGGAAAGTACAAAAAACTACTAAATTTTGGGTCGCGCGGGTGTGAAACGAGTTAGTCGTCGTCTTAATTCGCTAACGCTAACTAAAAAGACAAAAAGAAAATGTTTTATAAAACAAAGTTTAGGTATTGTTTTATAAAAGAGTGTTACAGAATTATAACAAGTTTTGTTGTTAGTATCTAGATTGTTTATAACTAACTCAGGAATCAGGAACCTTCATTAATGTGTACCAACCAATCAATGTGGTATGATTATATGGTACTAACTAGCTGTGCCCGCGGCTTCGCTCCCGTCATCTGTCTGCCAACCCTACCCATACATACCTACCAATTTTTTTCTAGGGTCATCATTCTTTCGCGGTGAATCTTAACACCGCCATTCAGAAAATGATTCAAATGCGCAACGCCATCTATCGAATATCGAGTTCAACTGTCCGAGTATCTGGATTGCGTGTGTTGTGATAATTTTACTTCTTGAACACTTAAAATTTATCTAGATATTTTATTTTGATAGAGCGAACCGATTGCGATGAAACAAAAACTAAGTAATTCTTCAAGTTACGCACAATTTTTATGTATAAAAGTTGTCTACATTGGTTTCGTACATTTCACGTGATGTGTGCACAAATAAACAGATAAACATACAAAAATTCCAAAAATGCTTGAAATGAGTTCTGTTGGTTATCCTTTAACACCCTGGCTATTTATTTTGAAAATTTTTTCGATGTACAAAAATTACTTTTCTACAGATTTATTATATGGATTGATGATGATATTGATGATTGATGATGATAATGGTAGCAGTGGTGGCCCAAAGGTTACGGCCCTGACTTTACGTGTCAAAGGTCGTGGGTACGAACCAAGGCAGGCACACTACTTAGTGTAATTATTTCATCACCACTGCTCTAAAAACGGTGAAGGAAAACATCGTGAGGAAATTGAAATGTCCTAGAACCAAACATTGAACTCGTGTGACATCCACCAACGCGCACTGCCCGTATGATGTATTAAGGCCCATTTCCCTCTAAAAGAGAGGTCTGTGTCTCAGTAGTAAGAAAAGGCTGATGAAGATGATGATAAAAGCTCTTCTTAGCAAATCCCAGCAGCACAAATTAACTGCGAACAATACATTATAATCAACAACTCTCTACACACACACAAAAATAATACCCCAATAAATACCCACACAAAACAAAAACAATAACTACTAATAACACCAGCCCCGAAGACAAGTGGAATCCTTTTACAAAGTGCCTAATAACGGCTGAACATAAGGGCAGAGACACTACATTTTAGCGTAGCTATTAATATGAAAAGTTTGATCAAAAGCCGAACTTTCCCAATCGCTGTCTGCCTTTTGTTTCCCGCCTAAATTAATGGCGGGCGAAAACAAGAGCCTCTTACAATGTCGTGCGCAGTATTGAGCAGCGTAGGTAATGTTTTTACATATTTTTGGTGGCACAGGATGGCTATGATATCAAGTTAAAAGTTTTGAAAAGATTGCTATCATGAGCTTTTCTTTTAAACAAGGTTTCTGTTTCTCAAAATGACGTACTTCCATAAGAACCTTCACCCCCTATTTAACCCCTTCTTTATTGCTTTCGCTACACCTACTCATGCGCAAAGTTTCATGACTGTGCGTTATCTGTCAGTGCATTAATTCCATCTTAAATTTTATCTTATACTATAATATTAAACGAGCTATATATTTTGTAGATATATTATGGACCAAGGCATTCGTCATCCCCGCCTTCGAATCTAACCTATCCGTGTCAGTATGCCCTGAGCTCCCGAGCTCTCTTCGCTCGCTCTTGTACCAATTCATTGACCATTGTAGTATCTGAGTAATTTGCGAAAGAAGTTTTTTTAAAATAATATTAGTATGTATCATTTCGGTCTGGGTGTTCAGTTAGATCGCGAATGTTTCATCAGCGACGGATGTGTAGGGCGGAAGGCCGGCTCTGACGAACCGAGTGGCCGTATCGGACACAGCGTGACCTGACCAAAGGGATCTCATATTTCAATTTATTGTTATTCACCGGTCTTCCATTTAGTTCGTTCTTCAAATCAAAGTAGCCATCACGAAAGCGTTTAAACCAAAATCGCACGGTGCGTTCATTAGCAGTCCCCTCTCCAAATGCAACATTGGTATTGCAAGCTGTTTCTGCCGCGTTAGTTCCGCGTTATCACTCACCTTCGGTTTGCCGACGACATAGTGGTCAAGGCTGAGACCATAGAGAGCCTCAGTACAATGCTCGATGACCTCAGTATAACTTCCGAAAGAGTGGGTCTGAAAATGAAC
Organism: Orthosia incerta; assembly: GCA_948252205.1. NCBI lineage: Eukaryota > Metazoa > Arthropoda > Insecta > Lepidoptera > Noctuidae > Orthosia > Orthosia incerta. Next base: position 2,272,157 of record OX411742.1, on the reverse strand, counting down.
ATGGACAAAACCAAGGTTATTTTGAATGCCCATGTTATACCCACTCCTATCAAGGTTGGAGACTCTACACTCGAAGTTGTTGACGACTATGTCTACCTGGGACAAACGATCCAGTTGTGTAGGGCCAACTTCGAGAAAGAGGTCAACCGTCGAATCCGACGCGGCTGAGCAGCGTTGGGGAAGTTGCGCGGTGTCTTCTCGTCCTACCACAGTGTCACAAGACAAAAGTCTATGACCAGTGTGTATTGTCAGTGCTTACCTATGGGTCCGAGACGTGGTTGCTTACAATGGGCCTCATCAGAAAGCTTACAGTCACTCAAAGGGCAATGGCTATGCTCGGCGTTTCCTTGCGTGATCGAATCAGAAATTTTGAGATCCGTAAGAGAACCAGGTTTACCGACATATCCCGAAGAATTGCCAAACTTAAGTGGCAGGGGGCAGGGCACATTGCTCGAAGAACGGATGGCCAATGGGACAGAAAGGTTCTGGAGTGGCGACCGCGAACCGGAAGACGTTGCGTTGGAAGGCCTCCCACCAGGTGGACTGATGACCTGGTTAAGGTCCGGTTGCAGGGATCCGCTGGTTGCAAGACACACGGGACCGGTCAATGTGGCGACGCTTGGGGGAGGCCTATGTCCAGCAGTGGATGTCTTTCGGCTGATATGATGATGATGATGAGTTCCGCGTCGGAACTCGTATTCAAATAAATTGTAGTTCTAAAAACTAAAAAACACGCTTTAATGGTAAGGATAATGGGACAAACTGTTTAAATTATTGCATTGTCATCGGTCCTTGATAAGTGTGCAAAGTTTCAAATCAATCCAACGTTTTGAAGTGGGTGAAAATCACGTTCAAAGATTCCGTTACATTGATACATTGATACATTGTTACATTGATACATTGATACATAGATACATAGATACATACATACCAAGCTAATAATAAAAGCGTGTTAAAATCACACGAATTTTCTAAATATCCATCTTTCTTGTCTAAGCTGTATAAAAGAAACAACTGAAAGTTTATAATCGAATGCTGGACATTTTTAAAAAAAAGAACTTCATAGGTACCATTTGAAAAAATTTACACTCAAAAATCTCAAACCGTGAAGGTTCTATGTCAATTTGAAGTACCTGTTATAATTAAACGGCAATTTCATACTTTAACCCCTATTATTATGGATAAGTATACTATTCCTTAATACCAAAGGACATAGGTATCTTTTTACTCATTATGTCACAAATAAAAGGTATTTTCCTCATTCTGAGAAAATAGGAAATCTCCCACTAAATCCAAATTGATCGTTCTAATCAAACATAATCTATAAATACTCATAATTCGATTTATTTCACAGTTGGGCAGTCACCTCGCATTGGTGTAATGTCTCGGAAACAATGACTTTCTTTCAGTGTTGTTACGTATAGCAATCTTAGGGAGCATTTACATTTAAGAGAGCAAGTAGTCTAGTACGCGGAAGAGTAGGTAGTGCAAGACACTCAAACTAGTCCTGTGTTATTGCTCAGGAATATACGAAATTAAATTGACCCTAATGTAATAGATTTCTTGACAAAGTAAACTGCTTAGGAGTAGCTTTTTGATCCGCGCAATTACGAGTATTAGTCTAAAAAATTGTCAAATTTTATGAACTCCTCCATTTACCATGTGTGATGCCAACAATTGATGAAAAACACGCATTTTACTGAAATCAGCAACCATTGGTTAGCGTATTTAACTATTGGTTGAGTTAACTACGGATCAAAAAATTGGGCCTCATAGTTACTTACCTCATTGCCCGTGATAAAAAATACTAGGTAAAAGACCATGGAATCGGTCAATGTGGTGACACTTGGGGGAAAGCTATGTTCAGCATTGGACGTCTTTTGGCTGAAATATGATGATGAAATGACCATGCAACAGTCACCTTAAGTGACAGTTTCCATACAACTCCATTGACCATTGATTGCCTCACTTTATTCACATTTGTTGCCTCAGTTGAAAAAATCTAGCGCCGTAAATTGCATCATTAATTGCACAAAACACAGCTCCGAGAAATATTTCTATCAGACCTGAGTTGATACGTAAAACCCTTGCTCAGGCAGCCAATTTAGGAGCTTTAGCCAGGCTTACAGTAAGCTCTAAGCAGAGCATTTTCATTCTAGGTATTACGAGGCTATAATAATGGTGTTTTCAGCTACTCTGCCGCTTGACTTGGCCCAGTAACTCGACAAATTTAAACGTAGCACAGTGATCTAATGAGCGATAAAAGTGTGTTTATCCTTATGTTTCTGTATTTTTCTTCGCAACTTTTATAGGTCGAGATAAAAACAAGATTATAGTTGTGGACTTAATAACAGTTGTTTTCTGATTTGTGGAACTTGCTTGTTCTTTGTATCTGTTAAGCACTGTTAAGTTAAACCTTTCTATCTAGGATTTTCTTTCTTCAAAGGTCTTTTCATCAGTTGTATTGTGGCTGTTAATAATATCAGTCCTATTTTGTTAAATTTGAGATACTTACCTGTTTCTGTCATTTTGGTCTATAAGAAGTGAAAAGGTTGAAGGTTGTCTTGAAAAGATCGCTTTTAGCGATAAGGCCGCCTACAATGTCACCCAGTGTAATGTTTTCGTCGTCTATACTTTCTGTAACTTATATGGTGTACATAATAAAGAGTATTCTATTCTATTCTAAAGGGGATTACAGTATTCTGTCCTATTGATATTTTAACTGTGAAAGTCTACTTACCTAGTTTGTTCACGCCTCAAAGAATAAATAGATTTGAAATGAATTTTACAGACTGGATACCTAACCTGCATGGCCTGAATTAGGGCACAGGATACTTTGTAATATTCGTAGTAATTTACTTTTTATTTAAGACAAGGAATTAAATGTTTCCTTGAATTAAGTCCTAAATCAATAACAGCAGGTTTTATACTGATACCAAGTCCCAAAATCACTTGTATATTTGTCACGTCTTAACGTCGTGGTTGCATCTTTTTTTGTTGTCAAAGGCTGTACGGATTTGGATGAAACTTGGCACACGGGTTGTCCTAGATTAACTTCTTCGTATTGACGAAGACATGTTCAACCCGTATGCCAAGTCTCGCTGCAACATGATGACCACGACCGCTCTGCCAAGTATGTCAATACGCTATTGGCAGAGCGGGTGGTCATCAAGCCGCAGTGAGACTTCGGGTTGCCATAATTCACCGCGATCCTGGATTAGGATATACATAGGACACTTTCAACCCGGTATTTCAATTGGGATAATGCTGACTTTCTCGGGAGTATCTTCCCTTGGAATAATTCCGATAGCCACGCGGGCGTAGCCATCGGCAAAAGGTAGGTATATTATATGTTTGCGAGTTAATTCTTCTATGATCAAATCTACGATACTAAATATCATGACACTTCACGAACGTGTGTAATACTAAATTCTAAACACAGTACGAGTACATTTCTATGCTAATTTGGCCCACATAAATATAAGCTGAACAATTGAGTGCAGAGAACGATAATCCTGCCGGCGCCGGGTTCGAGTGTGTATACCCGAGTCAGGTAGGTTCAATTTGCACCAATATGCACCTGTAACCGCGCGCAGAGTAGTGAGGGGAGACAGAGACTTCTAATATCTTTATTTAAAATTAGGCAGAAGTCATTATTGCCTGGAAATTGATAACTGGGATTATTTTCATACAAAGATTTATTTATCTATCTGCCATACAGATTTATTTATTTATAAGATTTGTTTATCTATCTGCCATTTGATTTTTTACCAACTTCAAAAAAAAGGAGGTTATCAGTTCGATACGTATGTATGTATATAACAGATAAATGTGGGCTTCTAAGCATGCAAAATTTCAAAGATGTACATTCGCATGTTTTTATGTAACCATACAGTGGTTGCAGTATGTTTGTATGTATGTTTGTCCACGCATTTCTCTGAAACTATGTAGTAATCGCATCGTGATCATCCTTTTTTTATTGATATAAGTATCTCTCAACATACGGCATAGTTCAAGTTCCAGTCAAAATTTGTTCAGCAGTTTTCAAGATAATATGGAACATACAACGGAACTCCATAACGACAAACATCACGATTGTGTAAATTGAGTTAGGTACCCATATTACCCATAGGTAATATGGGTATTTTGTCAATCCTTTAGGTATCTTACTATAGAACTTGCTCACTTTTTAGTGATGTTGTACCAAAACTAAAAAGAGAGAAAAAAAAGTTTTTCACATTAATAAAAGTAAATCAAATTCAAATAAACACTAAGAAGTACAAAAATTTCTTTCAAAATCAAAATCATTTATTTTATTTTACATAGGCCTACATGGGCAATTATAAAACATCGACAAAAGGTGCACGGTTCGGGTTAGTCGTTTCCTATAGAGAAGAACCAGCAAGAAACTCCATGGTTACTCTTGTGAAAATGGTTTGGTTTCACAATATTTCTATATTACAGCATTAGTACTTGGATATGGGGGGACAACGTAGGCCCGACAATAAGTCGTAAGAAATTAAAAAAACAAAAAAAAAATGTAAACGAGATAAAAAGTTAACAAATGTTAACAATCATCTAGATATCTAGAAGGCCTACAATGTTCACACATTCACAAAACAATCGGTAAAATAATCTATACAAAGATAAACAAAAGTCTAACAACACTAAATTTAACATGAGGCACAAATGTTGTTATCAGTTCTGTAACTATTCTTAGCAAAGGACTATAAAGATGATTTTCATTTTGGAAGTCGGTGTTCGGAAAACGGTAAAAACAAGAGGTGCCTAAAGGAACTAGGTTCCAAAGTGAAAGTTATTTTTGCACTTTTAGTGTTTTTTTTGAAACCGGTATATTTTTTGTGGAAATATTTTTATTTTATACTCCTGATGACCCCGCTCTTGATCTCCATTTCACCTAACACTTGGGGTAGACCTATGCTCAGCAGTGGACGTCTCTCGGGGTAAATGATGATGATGATAATCTGAAGGAACTGGCTAGAAGTTTTGCAACAAATCTCTAGAAGAAGCAGGCAGAGCTTTTTTCCAAGCTCAGTTTTTCTTCCACCGCCTATGGTCCGATTTTATTGGACTGATAAATATCCAAAAGATAAAAGGCTTTCGGAACAAATTCTTTATATATTTTGTACGTACCGTCATCTGTGTGGTCGATGCGTCATACTCGTATTGATGAATATAATATAGAAAAATATTCTAGATTCTAGTCTATCGGTCCGTAAATCTACGCCTACGTGCGTACTTTTTCAATCAGATTTTGGAATTCTTTTTTATATTCCTATAGCAATTTTCTGACGTCATATATAACATAGAGATACCTAGATAAAGTAGGAAAAACGTTTTAAAATATATTGAAAATATAGAACTTTTAATAACTTGTTGGGTACCTATATTATTATCTATGCTACTTTGGAATAATCTGCTCATTCAATGCTTTGACTTCATGGGTTTCTGAAGCCTAATGTCCTACCTATCTACTTACGAGTTTTAGTCCTGCATCTTGTATAATCTATGTTACTTGGGGTTCGTTTATTCTTCTATTAATACCTTTCAACAGTCACGCTATCACACACAGCCCATCCATCTTTTTAACACGCTTTAATTAGCTTGGAATGTATCTATGTATCAATGTAACGAAATCTTTGAACGTGATTTTCACCCACATCAAAATGTCGGATTGATTTGTAACTTTGCACACCTATCAAGGACCGATGACAATGCAATAATTTAGTCAAAGTCAAAGTACTTTTGAAAGTCGTAACAAAAATTAAAATTTGCATGTAACAAAAGTTGATTCTACCGTGCGCGTTTAAATTGTTTGTCCCAAATGCCTTACCAAGATCTTCAGGATTAGCGACTTTTTAGTTCAATTTACCATTAAAACGTGTTTTTTAGTTTTTAGAACTACAATTTATTTAACACGCTTTTATTAGCTTGATATGTATCAATGTAACGGAATCTTTGAACGTGATTTTCCCCCCTTGAAAACGTCGGATTGATTTGAAACTTTGCACACCTATCAAGGACCGAAGACAATACAATAATTTAGTCAAAGTCAAAGTAAAAGGCAAATATATTTATTCAACTAGGCCAATAAGCGGCACTTTTGAAAGTCAAACAAAAATTAAAATTTACAAGTAATAAAAGTTGATTCTACCGTGCGCGTTTAAATTGTTTGTCCCATTAGCCTTACCAAGATCTTCAGGATTAGTGACTTTTTAGTTCAATTTACCATTAAAGCGTGTTTTTTAGTTTTTAGAACTACAATTATTCCATTTATTTATTATATTTACATATTTTTTCATTTTTAAATATCATTCTATAAAAAATAAAATAAAAAATCATTTAAAAATTCAAAAATAGTAGCCCACCGGTATCGGGAACAGGGTCCAAGCTACCGGTGGTCAGGGCTCCTGAGAGAGGAACCTCCTAACAATACGAGCCGTGTCCAGGAGTACCGCTTTCTGGATAAAGCCCTTGATCCAGCTGCCCAACGAGAGCCTCCTAAGATGTTCGTCGAGGCTCTTGGCTATTATACCATTGGCCGTCACGACTATTGGCACAATGACTGCTGTATTCACATCCCACATGTCGACAACCTCGCGAGCCAGATCAAGATACTTACTTTTCTTATCTCTCTCCGCCTTCACGAGGTTCTCGTCATGGGGGACCGCAATATCAACAATCATTGCGCGACGCTCTAGTCGGTCTATCACCACTATGTCAGGCTTATTAGCAACAACAGTCCTGTCAGTGATGATAGACCAATCCCAATACAACGTGAAATTGCCATTTTCGAGAACTGGGTCGGGCACATACTTATAGTAAGGCACTTCCGATTCCACAAGATTGTATTTAAGAGCAAGTTGCTGGTGGATAATCCTGGCTACAAGGTTGTGTCTATGCAAATAGTCTCCGTTAGCCAGACTAGAACAACCGGAAATAATGTGTCTGATTGATTCCCCCGGCCGGTGACATGCCCGACAAATGTCAACCGTGCCGTCCTTCACAATATATTTCCGGTAGTTGTTTGTCATCATAACTTCGTCCATAATCGCAAAGAAAAAACCTTCGGTTTCCCCGAAAAGGTCACCAAATCGCAGCCAGGCCACGGATGCTAAAAGATCTACATCGGGCCCATGTAGGACCCGGTAGAAGTGTCCGTGAAGCTCCTTGCTCTGCCATACCTCCCTGCGGTCATTAGTTTCTAATACTATAGGTTTGCGCCAGTTCTCGTTAGCCAAGGAGAGCGGGGTGAGGCCCTTGTCCACCACTACTACATCTCGATGCATACCCACGTCGGCGGCCTGGAAGTATTCCCTAAGACTGCATACCTCGCGGTTTTGCAGGGTCTTAGCATTTAAAAAGCCACGACCACCGCACTTCCGTGGGATATACAGTCTCATAACCGATGAACGTGGGTGATGCATACGATTTGCGGTAAGCAGCGTGCGGACCCTCCTATCCAGGGCGTCAAGTTCTGTCTGAGTCCATTTGAGTATGCCGAAAGAGTACATCAACACCGGCATGACCCAGCCGTTGAAGGCGCGCACCTTGTTTCCGCCTGATAAAAGACTATTTAGTACTTTATTCAGGCGGCCAAAGAAGCGTTCCTTCAACGACTGTTTCACGTCACTAGCATTGATGCCTAATGCTTCCGACATACCCAAATACTTGTAAGTTTCGGTTGAGGAAAGGGTTCGAAGGTATATGGAATCCGAGAGTTGTATTCCCACGGATTCCATAATCTCCCCTCGCTTTACATGCATGACTGCACATTTGTCCACACCAAATCCCATCCTGATGGCGTCACTGAAGGTTTAATTATTTGGGTTTGATTTTTCTGTTATATGTACTTTTTTGTGTCAATTTTAATTATTTCCCAACATTTACAGTCTCTGTTTAATATAAACACTCACCCACTCTGTGCGTACGTGCTAGACTATCCGGAATAAGCATACGATTTTCTGCAGCGCCTCTAATAAAAATATAGCTGGGATTCAATCGGCTCGAGCCTTGGGCGTGGACTAAATTATAATCAGCTGCGATATTGAGAGGGAAGTCATTCCGCGGGTAATCTCTAGTTTGTTTCTGTAATGGGCAAAATATTGGGATTTTTGAGGTAAATATTAAGATGTGCGGATGGAATACTGATTTGTTTTGTCATGATTGGGAATGGGGGAACTGAATTAGGCAGACGATGAAATGTAATTATTTTGTGTCACATTTACATTCTTATGTATTACATAAGCTTCTACTTAGGTTTACCTTTCCGGTGTCAAATATCACAAGTTTCAGACCCACTTCCCAGTGTTTGATGTAGCTAAAATTTTGCGCACACGTTTGTTTCACGTTAATGATTTTTTAATACTTGTAAAAGCTTCTTTTGTATCAACAGCCAAGCTGCAGAGTTCTACCATGACTAGTTCTTTGAATAGAGAGCCTGCAAAAACTAACAACCAGAATACTTTTATTCATTTTTTTAAACTCGAATTTTCAGTGGCACCTAATGGATTATATGAAGAGAAAAAAAAACAGCACCTTCAATGCAAGTAAGGTAATTGAAACCAGCAGTAATCACCAGAGGCCCTATACAAACTGACAGTTTTATCAGCGGCAACAACATTCATGTTTTATTGTACATAAAATAAACAAATAAAAATACAAAAGGATAACTTGACAACAATAGTCAAAAAGTTCAAAATATATGGGATTGGCATAGGTACGCGCCATGCTGGTAAAATCTCATACTACCCACCTGTTTTTACAAGCTTTATATTAGGTACTGGTAATAAATTTTTCAAGCACTTCCTGGCATCCGATTAAGTTGAAACTTGGCGTGCCTATGTAACTTTGGCATCATTGAAATAATATGGCACTATAATAAATAAATAAATAATAAACGTTTATTTGGAACCAATAAGGAATTAAACAGAGTACAATGGAACGATGATAGCTACAGAAGTACAAACTGTGGCGCAGCTATCAGCGCCCGACAACAAGACAGAGTAAAATACAAATTTTTCCAGACTACTATGAACATTTTTGTTACTTTAAAGAAAAATAATATTTAATGAACTTATATAATAAAAAATAAATCAAAATCAAGGGAAGTGTATGTTGAGGTGCAGGGGTGTGTTGAGAGTGTATGTGTGAGTGTGTGTATAATATATGTGTGGGTCTGTTTGCATGTGTGAGTTGTTATGTTTAGTTACGTTACCACAAGCTGTTCAGTTGCATCGTAGGAAATGGATTTTAACCACTCTGTCAAATTCTTCTTTAATAAATTTTCAGTCATAGGGTAAATTTTTAAAATGCTATTTATTTTATTGTAAAGTTTGGGGCTGATGTATTCGAAGTGACGACTAACCACCGCTAGTCTGCTGGAATTAGTCTTGCAGATTATGTTAGAGCGTCGCTTCTTAGCAAGGTACTGTGGATCGTAGTATATGAGCTTGTGTTTCTTAAGAACAGTCTGAAGTATGAACAGTTGTCTTACTGTGAGAACCCTACAGAGTAGATATAGTTCAGAGGTTGGGAATCTGATTGGTTTCTTAGCTAGTACTTTTAGGACTGCTCTCTGGGCCCTCTCTAACCTCAACATGGATGTCTTGTGGGTTCCCCCCCACGTAGTTATGCAGTAACTGACAACTGACTGTGCGAGAGCAAAGTAAGCCATTATCAGACACGAGAAATCAGCGGCTGCTCTAAGCTTCTTAAACACATAAATCAATCTTCTAACCCGAACCACAATAGAGTCAACCTGTTTTTTCCACGTTAGGAGATTGTCTACTATAACTCCAAGATACTTTATACTGTCAGAGCGTTCTATCAGTGCACATTTACACAAGACGGCATTACCGACTGCATCAGCGCAGACGTGGGATCTGATCTCAAATGATGTTGGTGGTTGACTAAGAATTCCTGGGGTAAAGGGGACAAATTTGGTCTTAGAGATGTTAAGGGTGAGTAGATTTGAGGTTAACCAGTTCATTACCAACCGTAGTGCCTGTTCCGCCCTTTCTCGAGTCTCAGTCCAGTCCTTTCCATGGGTTATAAGAGCTGTGTCATCCGCATATGTAATGATTTTAGTGTTTGCAAGAGATAGCTGACACAGCTCGTTGACATAGATGAGGAAGAGGGTCGGTCCAAGGACACTACCCTGGGGTACACCAAATATCACGTTTTCCGCACCACTAGTGTAGGTTTCTAATTTAACTACTTGTTTCCTATCCGTCAAATAGCTGCGGAAGAGATGAAGGACATTTCCACGTATGCCAATTTGTTCCATTTTAACTAACAATTTGGGGACAGAAACTGTGTCGAACGCCTTCGATAAGTCCAGGAAAACACCCACAGATTTTTGTTTGTTATTAAAGTGTTCGACTATTGTTTTTGATAGTTCCAAGGTAGCGTCTTCTGTGGATTTTCTCTATATAGATTTTGACTATATAGAGCTGGTCTCATGATGGAGCCGGAAGGGAGCCATAGCAACTCCTCAAACAAACAAAATAGCACAGATATATATATACAGATAGTGTTTGGGCTCATTGAATATGTATTGACAAGCGATATTACATTTCGTACTTTTCAGTGCATTTTAAAAGATTTTTACCTTTAATTATTTTGCATTGCTGCCACAGTATTTGTCTAATTATTGAGCTACTGTATTATTAACTACTACTGTATTATATAATATATACTACTGTATTATTATCCGACTTTCCAAAAAGGAGGAGGTTCTATGTTCGACTTTATTTCTTTTTTTTTGTTTGTTCACAGAGTTCTTCGACAATTGTGAAGCGATTTTGAACATTATTTTTGTTTGAAAGAGTATGTTCCAAATTAGTCTCATTTTACTTTGGTGAAGCTCTGATAAAGAACTTCGGAGATAGACAACAAAACTCTTCAATAAATGACGGCAAATCTCTCGGGATTGCTGCAATCGCATGTCTGTTTATTGTTTATACCAGTTCATAACATAACATCACGCTTGTCCGCTCTAAAGGGGTAAGCAGATGCATAAAGCTCACCTTATTACACTTTCATTTCACCGGTTATGTTCAAGATTCATGATATCCGGGTAATCTATTGTGGCATTATAGGTATACCTTACTAAGGAACTTGCAATTTGCAAACTTGCAAAAAGTTTTTTATTTTTCACTTTTTTATTGTACCTAATGAGGTACAATAAAAAAGTGAAAAATAAAAAACTTTTTAACCAAAATATACTATCGACTTCCAAATTAAAAACCTACAAAGTGAGCAATAACTTTGTTTTTGGAAGTATGTGTCCATAAAGAAAAAAATTCGTAGGTAGGTACCTACCAAAGACACCGTATTTTTTTGTAAAAAAGATTTTATCATTCGATCTTAGCTATTTTATAGCAAACTAGCTGTTGTCCGCGGCTTCGCTCCCGTGGACCACCCCACACACCCGATTTCGGGATTAAAAAATAGCCCATGTCACTCAGGAATAATGTAGCTTTCTATTGGTGAAATAATTTTTCAAATCGGTCAAGTAGTTTCGGAGCCTATTCGGTTCAAACAAACTAACAAACAAAAAAATCTTTCCTCTTTATAATATTCGTAGAGATCAGACTGTAAACATCTAGAGTAATGACTATGGTATCCCAAGCATATCCGCACGATGACCCACTAAAAGAAAACTCGCAGTACTTAATCAAAAGGGTTGGCAGAAGGATTAGTGCTTATAAGAGGGTCTCACTGTTAATATGAAGAAAAATACGTTCGCAGTTTTCCTTAACCATGGTTTTCCCTACATTTTCCCCTACACATACCAACTATCCTGTATACTAAGCAAAAACATTACATACAAACCTGTCTATATAGAAGCAAAGTTACCGAATCGCACCTACCTACCCAACCCGAATAGATTGAACTGGAAAATATCCAATGCAAATATACTGCGGTGTTCTTTGTATATAGCTATGGATGCGGCAATAGCCAACGTGGACGTATGAAGTGATCTTGGAATCTTAGCTATATTTGGGACTGCCTATAAAACTTATAATTTTGACTATACCATGGCTATAGTCAGGCTACATTTCAGAAAGATATTAATGTTACTTAATTAGGTTCATTTCTTATATTTTATTTCAGGGACAGCAATCCTTAATCCAATTATTTAATTATCATAAGTGAACGTTTCCCTCTCACAGAGAGGAGGCCTGTGTCCCAGCAGTGGGAACACTAATAGGCTGATGATGTGTGTTGTGATGTGAACGTTAGTGCTCTAGATTTGTAAAAACGCTAAACACGAATGCAATAATCAGACCGAGAAAGATGCTGAAACTTGCCGTCAACGCGGTTTATATAGTACGGTAACGGGAACGGCGTAAATACGCACATCATCGTCATCATTTCAGCCAAAAGACGTCCACTGCTGGACATAGGCCTCCCCCAAGCGTCACCACATTGACCCGTCCCGTGCGTCTCGCATCCAGCGCCTTCCCGCAACCTTAACCAGGTCTAGTGAGAGGCCTTCCAACGCATCGTCTTCCGGTTCGCGGAATTCGCACATATAAATATTTATTTATATTAAATATTTTGTACTTATATTAGTATGAACCGCGCCTGAGGCCAGCGGCAGATTGGCAAATCTATTCTGGGATTCCCACTGGCTAAAATGTCGAACTTTTTAGAAGAGGAATTTTCAGAAATATTTTTCTATAACCTTGTACAAAATTTCATGGTTTTTGAATCTGAACCCAGCGGCTTAGATTAAGATTGTTATTATATAGAATAAGTACCGTAAAATGGGGTGAATAGGCACAAATTTCAACTTCCACATTGATTTTCTCAGATATTTTGTATTCGAGCTTATATTAAAGGATTGTGAAATTGCGAGTCGCGTTGTATTTGGCCAAATACTAATGCTTGAAATTTGCGAAAACATTTCAATAATTTGTGAAATAGAAAAAAGAAGGCGATTTCTATTTACCTTGAAACTGGGGTCAAAGATACGAGAGAGGGGTGAATAGAAAAATAACAAATACAAGACCAAAGCCCATGAGAATAGAAAATATCAAAATTTAACAATTTATTTGAAAATCGCATTAACACTTCACATTTATTAAATTAGTCCTCGATTAACAACCCTGAAAAGTATGTTTCTATAGACCCCATTCTCGTTTTTATTAACCCCTCACTCGTATCTAATCACCCCTTTCTTCGTGTCTATTTACCCTAAAGGCGTTTCCATTAACCCCCCACACGTATCTATTCACCTCGAGTACTGGCAAAAAGCACAAGTGTCCTTATTTTACTAGAAATACGAATAAAATCATTAAATAGGTAATTATACTTTGTGTCCCTAAGAGATGAGAAACTTTACTGTCCAATTATATAAATTTTGAAGGAGATAAAACTGAAGAACGGTATGTTTGATAAAAGTTTTAGACAGCCTTAAATCACTAGCACACGCAGAGGTCACTGTAACCGCTTTTTTCCTTATGTCAATAAACTTGACGTAAATTTGGGGTTATCCAGTATAATGGGAAAATATTGGCGTTTAATAAATCGTAGAACTATATGAACGATAGTCGACTAGAGACAAATTAGAGACCAAAATAATAAACTCCCAGATTTGTTTCCATTCACCCCGCGATTTCTATTCACCCCATTTTACGGTAAAGCTTATTTAAAGCATTCTTCGTGTAATGCCGAAACTAGCTAGACGCATCTTGAAACTCTTAAGTTCTTTAAACTAAGTAGACGCTATACTTTTCAGAGAGGCACTTTAGCCTCTCTGAAAACAAAATAATTTATCATCACAGCGTCTTCTTCCTTCGTAGCTCTGGAGTAATTGCGAGCTAGCGCCCTGGACGAACAGAAAGGGGTGAAATTTGATTCACGTGCCAACTAAACGTAGGTAGTCCTCATAAATATTGTAATCAGACCAACGCAGTATACCTTACCCTACCCACTGAAATTTATTTAAATTCACCCACTTACGTATTCTTCAGTTTTTATAGAACCTATGCTAAGTATTCCTTCTTATAGGTAATCCGAAGGTTGTGGGAGCCTTCTTAAAAAAAAGATTTCTTTGAAGATTCTTCGAATATTTAAGTCAAGAGTGAATAGGTTACTTCTAGGCAAGCGTGCTTCACCGTCGACCTCATCATCGCTTACCTTCAGGTACGATAGTGGTCAAGCGCGAGCCTGTTTTGAATTTAACTGGCTGGCACGAAAGTCATTCCAATTTGTTTGGTCCAAAAATTTGCCACTTCCACGGCATCGTCAGTGGCAGCGCATAGATCACTTTGGCTGCATGTTTTGAGGCACAGAGGGCAGGTCAGGAGGTGCATTATGGTTTGCCACTCGACGCCTGCTGCTATTCCGTCGAGATATCCCCATTCTGCGAGGTTGGAGTTACACCCTCCTACTTGGGTTCCTCAATCTGGAATGTCGAGTCGTCGAGTCAGACTACCTTTTGACTATCTCGTTTGTCTAACGGTCGTAAGCACCACGTTATGCATGAGATCCATTTGGGAATTTCCTGGAAGAACTAGGTGGAGGCCTTTTCCAAGCACTGGAACACTAACTGTTATTTATGAAGACTCAAGTAATCCGTTATGATCAATTATGCTCGTTTCCAAGTATTCAATAAAAAATGCCCTATTATTATTTTATTAGGCCCTATTAATAATGCCCTATTATTTCTTAATTAGGTAACCTTTCCTCATAAAACACGTGATCATTTAACTAAGTAACAAAACCGCAAACATGTGTCTTCGTAAATCGAGGTTCTACGCGAACACGCACCTACCATTTAAAACGTACGAGTACAGTGAAATATATCTAATTTCATTAGTAACGACGTTTGTGCTAGTTTCCATAGTTTATTTCAAGTGATAAATAAAGATGTGGCTACATAGCTGCTGCTCTAAGGATGTCGATACTATGGGGTTTATTCCTTCCTTTTAGTTAATGGGCCACTGTATGCATAGCCTGGCTAGATGGGGGTACTCCGATCAGCCACAATGTGACTGCGGAACCACTCCGCAGACGATGCCCCATCTCCTGTGTTGCTCCTTATGCAAATACATCTGCACCATGCAAGACCTATGCGAGGCCAGCGCTAAGGCAATCGACCGTGGAATACTGGTCGAAGAAAATTTAAATTAAGAACTAGGAATCACTGACACGAAGAAGATGAAGTAGTTTAATATGGTTAGAATTAGACAGAGAATCAGCACTGTGATGTCTTTGAAAATTACAAAAGATGGCCCCCAAGTAGCTACAAGCACTTTGAATAAAACTTCATAGCATTAAATGAGATAGGGAAGTTAGAAGAAGGGATTCAAGAACGCGTGTAACATGGTTACCGAAACGAAGACAAAATTAAAGATTTAAGAAAATAATCTACGGAAGTACGGAAAAATTATAAAAAGGAATGTCGATCTGTCTTTGTAGAGTAGAGATCATGCTACGCGAGCAGGCCAGAGATTTCGCTCACCTAGTGGGTTTTGTGGGTAACCGAATGGGTTATAACCACGAACCGAATGGGCTATAACCACCTATCAATATAAAAAAGTTTTTTAGGGATGAGCTCAAAAATTCTTACTAAATAAAGCATTTTACTAAATATTTAGACGAAAAATAAAAACTGTATCAAACTCCAATTTCTCCGATTTATTTATTACCAGATTTCGTACTATTGTTATTTGTTAAGTATTGTAATTTTGTTTTCAGTTTTATTTCTGCTCCTCTGTGTAATATTTCATTTTAAATGTAAAGATATCAGTAGTTACTTAGTTATGTTACATTATGCAGCTTGTAATGTACTTAGCTACATTTTGTGAAAACCAATGTTTGTATGCCCAGCAAGGCTGTACACAGTGAAACTAAATCTTTTTCAATACAGTTGTTAAACATGGCGTACTTTCAGAGGCTATAATTATGATTCGAAAATTACATCTTTCGCACAGGCATCTTTCTATTACGCGGTCGTGACTTTTGTTTACGAGCTCGATCATTAGTTTTGCAGTTGAGTTTTAAATTTATAAGTCAACTAGCTGACCCGCGGGGCTTCAACTGGCTACCCTGCCTATCCAGTCTACCCTGCCTACACTGCCTACCCTGCCTCTACCTACTCTACCTGCTCTAACTACTCTACCTGCTCTACCTACTCTCTACCTACTCTACCTGCTCTACCTACTCTACCTACTCTACCTACTCTACCTACTCTACCTACTCTACCTACTCTACCTACTCTACCTACTCTACCTACTCTACCTACTCTACCTACTCTACCTACTTTACCTACTCTGCCCACTCAACCTACTTCACCTACTCTACCTACTCTTCCTACTCTTCCTACTCTACCTACTCTGCCCACTCAACCTACTTCACCTACTCTACCTACTCTACCTACTCTACCTAATCTTCCTACTCTACCTACTTTACCTACTCTGCCCACTCAACCTACTTCACCTACTCTACCTACTCTACCTACTATACCTACTCTTCCAACTCTACCTACTCTACCTACTCTACGTACTCTACCTACTCTACCTACCCTACCTACCTACCTAATAATTTTCTATCTATCATCAATAGTTTTCTCAGCGCACGCCAATGAATGAATTTTATAGGCAACATTTTGCTACCTTGTTTTCTTTGTAAAAAAAATATGTCCAGTTGCAAAAACGCGCCATTTTCTGAAAATGTTATTTTTTGTGAATAAACAAATCTAATTCTTTGATTTTTTTTTACTATTTCCCACAACTGTATTGAAAAACGTCGTGTGATACACGGGTGTGTAGGTTACTGCAAACTCGTGTCATTAAAAACCCTCGCCTTCGGCTCGGGCTTGTTAATAACAGCTCGTTTGCAATAACCTACTTTCCACCCTTGTATCACAATGTACTATATTGTGACTACTCTATTATGTACAGTGAAATAAAATCTTTGTAACTACTCCATTATGTACAACATCTGTGTCACAAATAAATACATTTGAATTTTTGTTTTATTTTTGAAAATCTGTCAACGCTGTCAACTTTCCCTAACTTGCCACTTGCCATAGCAAAACTGTGTTGAAATTTCGCGTGACGTCACGTTTTAGTAAAATTTTTGCTCAAAAGTGACCTCAAAAACATCCACACCTGAAATTTGTTGCGCTTTAACTTTTAAATTTTTTATTGATTTGACAAAGCAAAAAATACTTGACACACATCCAATATTTTTTGATAATCTAAGTGACGCATTAGTATATTTTTTTTTTCAGAAATCATCCATATTAACCCTTCTGATGCAGGTAAGTCAGTAACAGCAAAGTTAAATACATCATTCTACCGCCAGCCTAACTATGTCACTTAGCACCGTATTCTCAACATTGTTCGAGAGTTCCACAAACACGTTTATTGTATTTCAAACGTGTTTCACTTAGTTTTCGAGATTCTCACAAGTAGATATAATTGAACGACAACTTACTGTGACATGGCAGAGCGTCGTCGTTTCGCTTTTGTTTTATTGTATTTAAACATAATCTGTGGTGTTTTGTTCTGTCTCTGGGAATTGAGTTAGCGTGGGATATGTTCTGGGAATGTACTAAGAAGTTTTGTACGTAGGTGGAAAGAAGTCGCTTTTGTTTTTTTTTGCGTGGAGAAATGCTCATGCATACTGCGCTACCACGGGCGCAGATAGCGCAGTTATGTGGGACTCTAAACTATAACCCACTAAAACTGCACGGTATCCTCCTGTGGCACAGGCGCTTTAGCACTCATCCGTGAACCCGCTACGGCTCCCCGTCACCGGACCGGTGGAATACCCCTCATCACTGGCGCACCAAAACATATTGCATGCAGTGACCACCCCAGGGACCAAACCAGCACATTGGCGCCAGACAACCCCATATATGGTCCCACGGCTACTGGGACCCCGCCTTGACAATGCGGGAAACAACGGAGGGGGAGACACTAATT
Source organism: Orthosia incerta (assembly GCA_948252205.1). Classification (NCBI taxonomy): domain Eukaryota; kingdom Metazoa; phylum Arthropoda; class Insecta; order Lepidoptera; family Noctuidae; genus Orthosia; species Orthosia incerta. Next base: position 2,254,188 of record OX411742.1, on the reverse strand, counting down.
ACCCTAATAAGTGGATCGGAAGAGGTGGACCCATACCGTATGATGTATCAGGCAGTGTAATTGAGTTTTTCCATTTGAAATTTCTCATTAGCAGCCTTTTTTTTTTTTTTTGCGTGGAGAAATGCTCATGCATACTGCACTACCACGGGGAGATAGTGCAGTTATGTGGGACTCTTACCCACTAAAACTCCACGGTGTCCTCCAGTGCCACTTATGGCGGGAACACGGGCACGCGTTAGCATTCACCGCGAACCCGCCGCGGCTGTCCGTCAACGGACCCTCCTCGGGGGAGTACCCCCAGTCACCGGCGCACAAGAACACACTGCACGCCGTGACCACCCCAGAGACCAAATCAGCACATGGGTGCCAGATGACCCCGTGTATGGCACCCTTGGTCCCACTGTGACGGGTCGAGGTCAATGGCCCCGCCACCTACAATTTTGCGGCCGCAGGGGATAGGGAGAGCGGCTAACGCTATACCGACACTCCTCTTCCCCTGCGGCCCCACCACGTCCGCCATCAGACGGTGGCGACCCCGTCTAGGCCGCGGAAGGTAGGGAGAGCGGCGCACCGCAATACCGGCACTCCTCTCCCGCCGCGGCCTCCAACCCTCAGCCGCGATATCGTATGGGACCTGGGAATCTCCATAAGACATCGCGGCCCACCTCAGTTGCGATGTCGCCTGTTACCAAGTGGCACCGCAACCTACTAGTTGGCCGCTACGTCGTCGGCTTAATCGGCAAAAGCCCTGACGAGCGGCCCCTCCTCGGGGTCCTCTTCGCTTCACCGTGGGTGACCAAGCCACGGTTACTAAGCCCCCCGCCTCGACAAAGCGGGAACCCACCGGGGGGGCTCATTAGCAGCCTGGAGTCTGGATTTGAGCCCGGTTGATGGCGATAGAAGACAAAATCATAAAATCAAAATATTTGTTTTTTATTTTACATAGGCCTACATGGGCAATTATAAAACGTCGACAAAAGTTGCACGATTCGATCCTATTTTCAACTCCCGGAGCCTGAATTCCTGCCCGGTTGACGACAGTATTCTCAATTGCTCACTCCCTATTAGGTACTCTTACATCGGACTTTAACGCCAAAGTTATGACAGTACGTCAACTTTTTATTAAAAGCATAATTTTAAAACTACATTCATGCATTTTTAATATTGTGGTGAGGAATAAACATATTTTTATTATTATTATTCAACATAAGAGAACGTATAGAGCAGTGGTGGCCCAGTGGTATCGTACGCGACTTACAAGTTGTAGGTCGTGAGTTCGAACCCAGGCAGGCGCATTACTATGTGTAAATTATTTCATCACCACTGCTCTCAAAAATGGTAAAGGAAAACATCGTGAGGAAACAGGCATGTCCTAGAACCAAAAAAAAAATCGAAGACATGTGACATCCACCAACCCGCACTGGGCCCGCGTGGTGGATTATGGCCCATCCCCGCTCACAGTGAGGAGGCCTGTGTCCTAGCAGTGGGACCATTAATAGGCTGATTATGTGATGACGATGATGATTCAACATAACTGTCGAAATGTAGGTGTTCTCAACAGGCAAACCTTTGCTTAACCCTACGAAGAATACAAGCGTGCTATTGTAGGTAGCAAACACTTAGTTCTTTCAAAGCTAGGACAAACGCCTTCGATGTAATGAGATCCCGATCAAAACCTTCAACAACAAACCCTACATACAAAAAACAATAGCAATTAACAAAAAACCAATGGACAACCTGCACCCCAAGCCGGCCGGTCACCGTGGGGGAAGACGACCGCTACCCTCCAAATGTATCACTTAAACATCGAGCATTTGCATACCCTAAAAAACCTCATCAAGAGGACGAAATATTACACATTGCAACATACAATACGCTCTCCCTAAGAACTAACGAAAGCCTGACCGAACTGTTATTAGCACTAGAAAACATTAAATGGTCAGTGATCGGATTAAGCGAAGTTCGACGCCTAGGAGAGAGCATAGAAGATCATGGAAATTTTATTTTCTACTTTAAGGGCGATACACCTGGCCAGTATGGAATTGGATTTCTGATAAATAAAGAACTAAGACAATACATTGACGAGTTCATAGGCGTTTCCGAACGCATCGCAATTCTGAACTTAAAATTACCGCCCAACAACAAAATGTGGTCAATTGTGCAAGTTTACTCACCAACCGAACAGTCCAGCAACACAGAAATCGACGGCTTCTATGCAATGTTAACAAACGAAATAAAAGATCATGCACATAATAACTTAATAGTGATGGGAGATTTTAATGCCAGAACAGGATCCAGAAGCGAAGGAGAGGAGACGATACTGGGTCCGTACTGCTCAGGAAAGAGGACAAGAAATGGTGCAAAACTTGTACAAATGGCATATGAGAACAACCTGAAAATATTGAATAGTCTATATAAAAGTCGCAACAGCAACAGATGGACATGGATATCGCCAGACGGTCGTTACAAAAACGAGATAGACTATATTCTCACTAATAAAAGTAAAGAATTTCAAGACTGCAGAGTTATAAACAACCTCAATTTTAACAGCAATCACAGAATGGTTAGAGCTAAATTACAATTCAACACTTTTATAAAAACCAGACCGTTTAGAGTAAAGCAGACCAATACTATAACACTGGAGATTACTGACAGACTGAAAGAGAAACTAAATCTTTTTACAAGGGATACAATAGATCTAAAAACACAAACCCAGTATAACTACTTTGAAGAGCTTATGACCACGAACGAAAACAGCAAACCAAGGAGTGGAATGAATAAGAAGATGTGGCTGTCAAATGCAACCAAAGAACTTCTAAAAGAAAGAGCTGAGCTCATATCAAGGACTTAAAAGACAAAAAGTATGAGAAAGGAAATATCTGAGAAAAGTATTGAAATCAAGGCCAACATGAGAAAAGATCGCCAAAGATACAGGCTAGGTTTACTTGAAACATGCATCCAAAAAACTGGAGGTATCAAAAGAGTAGCTAAAGAATTAAAAGGAAAAATTGATTGGATACCGAACATGACCGACAGAAACAGCAAAACTGAGAATAGCCGCCCAGGAGTCCTTTCAATAGCTACTAACTTCTTCCGAGACCTATATACAAAGAAGCAGATCAGTCAAGCAACAGACCTGCCAACTGGCGAGGGAGTCCTAGATATACTACCGGAAGAGGTAGATAAAGCTGTTAAAACCTTAAAGAAAGATAAAGCTCCCGGTCCAGACGGCATCAACAACGAATTCCTCATTGAAAACAGAGATCACCTGGTTCCAGTTCTTACACACCTTTTCAATGAAATTTTGCTGAACGAGACAATACCTCACCAGTGGACAACATCGACTATAATACTGCTACACAAAAAAGGGGACAAGAACAACATAAATAACTATAGACCTATAAGTTTAATGTCCAATGTATACAAGGTGTTCGCTAAGGTCATCCTCAATCGATTAACCAAGACGCTTGATGAAAATCAACCGAGAGAGCAAGCAGGATTCAGGAGTGGATTCTCAACTATAGACCACATACACGTTGTAAGACAACTATTCGAGAAAAGCAAAGAATTTAACATAACATTTTACTGCTGCTTCGTAGATTATAGTAAAGCCTTTGATTCGCTGGAACACGAGGAGATATGGCAAGCGCTTAAAAATCAAAGCGTCGAAAGCAAATACATCAGAATACTGAAAAACATCTACGAAAACAGCAAAGCTAAGATAAAATTAGAGACAGAGGGCGAGGAGATAAAAATAGAAAGAGGTGTCCGCCAAGGCGATCCTGTATCACCTATTCTTTTTACAGCGGTCCTGGAAGAGATATTTCGCAGACTGGATTGGGAGAACTGTGGAGTGATCGTCAACGGAGAGAATTTGTCGCACCTGCGATTCGCGGACGATTTGATAATCCTTTCGCCATCCAAAGATGGACTGCAAGTAATGCTAAATGAGCTAGATAAAGAAAGCCGCAAAGTTGGTTTAGTCATGAACACCCAAAAAACCAAAGCTATGACGAATGGGAAGCAAGAGCCTATCTGCGTCAATAACAACACCATTGACTATGTCAATGAATATGTCTATTTAGGCCAAATCATCTCACCAATAGACCTCACCTCAAAGGAAATAGATCGACGTATAGGAAACGCATGGAAACAATACTGGAGCCTTAAAGAAATAATGAAAAATAGAGAAATGAACATGACCATTAAAAGGAAATTATTTGATACTTGTATTCTACCAGTACTCACTTACGGATGTCAAACCTGGGCAATGACTAAAGCCAATAACAAAAAACTTGAAACGTGCCAAAATGCAATGGAAAGAAGTATGTTGGGAAGAAGACTATCCGATAAAATAAGGACTGCAGATATAAAGAAACACACAAGAACAAAGGATGTTACTGTAACTATAAGAAAGCTTAAATGGAAATGGACAGGACATACAATCAGAGGGAAAGAAAAATGGTCAAAAACAATTATGTTCTGGTTTACAAGTCACAAGAAACGAAAACGGGGTAGGCCATTCAGAAGATGGGCAGATGAGATAAAGACGGTAGCAGGCTCTACATGGACAAGAGTCGCTATGGATAGGGAGAAATGGAAGCATTTGGAGGAGGCCTTTGTCAAAGGAGGGCACACAGACGGAAATGTCGAAGAAATTTGAAATACTTAAATATATAAACTAACAAAACTAAACTAAATTGTATGCAAAATAACCAATCAATGTTATTATTTATACCTGTCTGAATAAAAGGCTTATATTATATTATATTATACTTAATTCAGAATAAACGGTGCCATATAGATAGCTTTGTATCTATTTGTACATTATTTCCTATATTAGTAGGGAAACAACATGATAATCTAATTCGGAACGTGTATTCAGAACAAAACGTTATTTCTCTCCCGTCTCTCTGAAGGTTACGTAGGCAAAAAGGTCAAAGATTCAGAGAAGTCTACAGAACCGAAAACGATTATTTCCACTTATTTACATACCGTAAAGGAAACCACTATTGCCAGAAATTCCAAAATAATATTCCTTTGCCCGAAAAATATAAAGACTTAAAATACACGCTCAAATACACGAACCCTTGGTTCAATAGACCCAAAGGGACTACATGAAAGGGATTAATTTTATATTATCACAAATTAATAGGTCACTCTCTATAGCAAATGTCGGTAAAGCAGTTAAAAGTGGCTTTGGAAATTGGGACGCTTTGGCATTAAAACTGTCATGGCGGTAGAGGTCAAAATTTCATTTTCCTTAAATGAATAATAACCTCGCAGTGCGGTCATATATCTCGGGATTCATGAAATAATATCCACTTTGTGATCCGTTTGAACGGGCTAGTGGTTAGGCGAGCAGAGTGAAAGGAGTGGCGTGGCGAGATAAAGGAATTAGTGTAGAATTAAATTAGTTCTTGGCCGATAGATAACTCATAAGTTTTAACACAAATTGCTTCAACTTTGTGCGGGTTAGTTCTCAGAAATTTCTCTTCAACCCTAGTTTTTGATGAACGAAACCTGTTTCACTGCACCCTCTTATACAAAAGCGATTAGGGCTTTTGAAGGGTTAAAACTCTTGAAACTTTATGAACAATATTTTTCTCTAAAACACACTTGCTTGTATAATGGATACGCAGCTGTCAAAAAAAAAAACTATGACCTTCTTATCTACGATTACTTGCCTTTTCCTCATTTTGCTTGCCCACAGTATTTTTTATTGGGCAAGCACTATGCCCATCCAAACGGGCCTAAAGTCAGACTAATGTTTCGTATCTTAATAGGAATCTCGGTCTCATAATGTCCAAGTCATCAGCGTTTTCCGAAAATACCCTTCTTAAAGACCAACCACCCCAGTTTTTGCTGATTGCTTCATTTTTTTAATAACCTCACTTCGTTTCAATTCGAATTGAGTCTCGTAATTGGGTGAAAACTGAGAGCGTAATGTAGGAGTTTAAGTGCCCTAAGACGGTGTTTAAGGTTCCCCACGTGCATTGAAACAATCAAAGTTAATTAAATACGAAAAGGAGTAGGTATGTAAGGATCGTAGCAGGTGGCGTTCTGTAATTTCTGCCTACCGCCATGGGATTAAATAATAGTTAAAAAAACTAAAAAATACGCCGGGGTGCGTGGCGACGAAGTCCCGACACTGCGCGTGAATGCATTTTCTGTGTGTTGCACTACGCGTGATAACAATGCAAAGAGAGATACGTAAGCAACTACAGTCCAAACGAAACTGGTTTTTACGACCGAAACCGAAACCGATACCGAATTTCGGCAAAGTCTCAGTTTTGGCCGAAACCTAAACTCCTCTACAAGGATCATGTTTTGAGAGAAAAATAAAGAAAACTTTATTATTATCAATCAGTCTTTATTTTTTGTTATCTTTAAATATCATAGTTATGCAGTCTTCGACATTTTCACTTATTGGTATGACAATCAACATAACAATCCCTCATTTAAGAAAAAAATACTCCCCTGGATGGAATTTAACGCGCCGAGAACATGACCGAATGAACACAGCGCGAGAACTCCCGAATGCAGTTTCGGTTTCGGTCGTAGTTTCGGCAGGTCTGCCGCCGAAACCGAAACTAAACCGAAACTCGTTTTTTTGCCGAAACTCGACCGAAAACGAAACCAAAACCGAACTTTCGGTCGGACACTACAAGCAACGTGGTGCATTGTGCGAATCGTCTAATAGAAAACCACACTAAAATGTAGGAAATAATTTTCAATAATTAAGATTAGTGATTAACAAAAAAAATATACATTGTGAAAAATCGCTTTTATAGATATTTTCAAAATGACTACTTTTACCAATATCTGTCATTAAAATATTATAACAATTAACATCAAGCACCCCACGGTTTTTTACAATAAAACAAAAAAAAAGTTAATCGAACTATTCGTAATTTAAATTTATTGAAAATTATTACCAATTTTTTTTAGTTTGGTTTTCGAAGCGTGTTTTAAATAATTTATTTTACAATGCATGTCCTCGAAAAGAGCGTTTTCCAAGCAGCCAAACTGTGCGCAAAGTGTCACTTTTTTTTACTAGTGCTTTTTACTTTCCTGTACTTTTTTAATTTTTAACTCCAACGTCAGCCCGCCGCATAGAGTTTTTATTATTTGAGAAAAGTTTTAAAATTAGTTAAGTACAGATTATCATTCATATAAAAAGTAAAACAAAACTAATACGTCATTTAAGGCGTTTTTAATTACTCTAGATTTAGATTTTGATCAATAAATTAATTTTAATTATTCATTAAATATGTTTGGCAGAATTGATATTTTGCTCGTGCCTTTTTGCGTTATGACGTGACAGCTATTGCACATGCGCAGTAGAACTATGAACTATTAGTTAATCTGTGGTTATGCTGAGCGCCCTTGAATAAGCGCCATTTTATTAATTTCTTGCTTGGTTAAGATATATTTTTTTATTTCCTCGCACAATGCATAGTAAAATGTTGTATGATACACGTGCGTAAGATGATTTCCGACTCGTGTCGATTTATCCACTCACTCGCTTCGCTCGCTCGTGAATAAAAATGCCACTCATCGGGAATCACCTACTTCCCGCACTTGTAGCATAAATAACTATTTCAACACACTTGCTCATAAAGTGGCTCTAATTTCACAGCAATTAGGCACATAATGATACCTGTTATCAAACTGTGACTTTTTCATTGCTATTATTCACAAGTGAGTTATAAAGTTTTTTTTTAATTTATTGGTTGGAGGAGCTCGTGGCTAAATAATAACAGCTGCACGGGTCGATCATCAAGGTTAAGCAACGCTTGACGAGGTCGGTCCGTGGATGGGTGACCATTTCAACATACCGAGTTTCCTCCGTGCCTCGGAAAGCACGTTAAGCCGTTGGTCATTTGAAGATCTTTGACAGTCGTTACAAGTAGTCAGAAGCTTGAGATCTGACACCAGTCTTGCCAAGGGGTACCGTGTTACCCAGTTACTCGGTTGTGGAGGTCAGATAGGCAGTCGCTCCATGTAAAACACTGGTACTTAGCTGAATCCGGTAAGACTGGAAGCCGACCCCAATGTAGTTGGGAAAAGGCTAGGCAGATGGTTGATTTGCTTTGTTCTTAAAAAGTTTCGATACAAAAAAGATCGTGCTCAATAGTACAAATAAATTAATGTACCTATTGCTAGCTCATTTCAAGCAACTTCGTATTTAAATAGATAATTTCGACTTCGTAATAAATAAAACTTTCACTCAAATACATTTTTTATGACACATCTTTAATTTTTAAAATAAATAGACGTACTTGTCAGGTTGACGACATAAATAACGCGCTACGGCAGGTTCAGGATTGGTTCACTGCCAATAATTTAGTTTTAAATGGTAAAAAAACCAAGTGCGTAAAATTTTCCTTGCAGAATGTCAAAAGTACTGATTGTGACATTATATTAAACAAGAAGAAGCTAGAATTCGTCGATAAAACGGTTTTCCTGGGGATCACGCTAGACTCAAGGTTGCAATGGGTTCCTCATTTGGTATCCCTTGCGGCCCCGCAAGGGATACCAAATGAGGACCCCATTGCAATCGACCCACTCACCCCAAGGCTGAGTTCGGCGGCTTATGCTGTTGGAAAGATTCGTCGGTTAACGGATGTGGATACCGCCAGACTAGTCTATTTTAGTTATTTTCATAGTATAATGTCTTACGGTATCTTACTATGGGGAAGGGCTGCAGACATTGAGTCAATTTTTATTCTGCAAAAACGAGCCATCACAGCGATATACAATCTTCGCCGGTGCGATTCTCTAAGGGAACTGTTTAAGGACATTAACGTCATGACGGTCCCTTGTCAATATATTTATGAAAACATCATGTACGTAAGAAAGAATTTACATCTTTTTAGTAAAAACGGCGACAGACATAATTATGTTACTAGAAATAGGGACCAATTAGTTCAACCAGGTTTCAGACTGGCTAAAGTAGCCTCATCTTTCATGGGGTACTGTACAAAATGTTACAATAAAATTCCTCCCCACATTCTTGAACTGAATGAGACGAAATTTAAAACTTGTATAAAACGCACACTATGCAGGCTGGCATATTATAAGTTGGGGGATTACATCAATGATAAAAATGCTTGGCTAAATGCTAGTCCTGCTCCACAGCCACTAGGGCGCAAAAACAAGTGATATGCAGAACATTATTGTTTTGAATTATTGTTGGAACTTCTGAAGACTGTATAAATATATTTGTATTGTATAAACTCAATTTCATTCATCAAGGTATGTACTTATGTACCTAAATATTGTAAAAAGTTTTTTTTTTTAAAAGAGTAAGTATGGAGTTTCTTGTGCATTCTTCTCCATTACAAGCTACTTTCCGAATGCACGGTAGAATCAACTATTATTATTTGTAAAGTCAAAGTCAAAGTCAAAGCACTTTATTTCAAGTAGGCCAGTTACAGGCACTTTTGAATTGTCAAAAGACAAAATAAAACATTACAAAATTATGGTGCTACAGTCCCAGTCACAAGACATAATAACTGTGAAAGTACCGTAGATGCCCATTCCAAGGCGTAGATCTCTATGGAGAAGAACGGGCAAGAAACTCCATGGACACTCTTTTTCAATTAGGTAATTATTACAAATCATTTGTTACATCATTCATGTTGAGATTACACATTATGTGAGAACGATGTAGCAAGTTAAAAGTGTCCATAGTAAATATAAAAAGACAATTCAGAAATAAAATTAGAATCAATTAAAATAAACCATGGCAGCTAAGAGATGACCAGTCCCAACCGACAGCGCCCGTTCACGAACATGACACATGTATCAGCACCATTCAGCTCAACCATTTTGAAGGGAAACCGCATCATGTTAAACCTATTTGTGGTTCCAGGGATGGACTGCGGGGCTATCCTATCCCTTAACCTCCTAGCTAAGGCTTTTCCTGAGGGCGACGGGGCCTCCGCTCAGGTCGAGCTGATGACGACAGTGGTGACTGCGGGGCTATCGACTCACTCGCTACTTAGGAGGCACAGTGGTCTGTAGGATAATGGTTTATAGGATATATTGAGAAGTCCGTAAACAAAGTCATCATGGTGCTCACACGGTGGTCGAGACAATGTATCAGCTACTACATTAGTACGTCCTGGAGTATATTGGATTTTGAACTCGTATGGTTGCAGCTGTAGTGCCCATCGTGCTAAGCGACCAGTAGGTGTTTTAAGATTCATTAACCATTTCAACGGTTGATGATCTGTAATAGTTATGAACTTTGTACCTTCTATATAGCCACGAAATTTTGCAATAGCCCATACTATGGCTAGTGCTTCCTTTTCTGTTACACTGTAATTGCGTTCAGCTTGTGTTAAGAGTCTACTTGCGTATTCAACAGGGTGTTCATTATCTCCCTCCCCCTGCACTAAAGCTGCGCCAATGGCATACTGGCTGGCATCAGTCTTGATAGCAAAGGGTAAATCGTCACTTGCCTGTTTTAACACTGGTGAAGTAGTTAAGGCACTTTTTAATTTCAAAAATGCTTCTTGTTGCTCTCGTTCCCACTTCCAACTTATTTTCTTTTTCGTTAGGTTAGTAAGCGGTCTAGCAATGTCTGCATAATTATGAATAAATCTCCGATACCATGATGCGGTTTGTAAAAATTTACGTAAAATGTAACATTCAAAAGTGCCGCTTGGTGGCCTACTTGAAATAAAATATCTTTGTCTTTGTCTTTGTCTTTATTTGCTCTTTAATTAAGAAAAATTGAAATTCCCTATTTTGTACGTGGCTAAAACACTGTCCACGAAAAGCCAACAAAAAAGAAACCTCATTCTTTTAGTCTATGCCCGATCGCGCATAGGAAAACTGATTAATCTTGCCCGCAATTGTGAAAAAAAATTCACAACTCGTTTTTACTGTTGAAAATGATTTTTTAGTATGATATTCTTCACAAGTGTGTTGAAAAACGTCGTATGATACACGTGTGTATTGATGATTACCGTCCTCGGCTCTCTTAAGACCCTCACCTACGGCTCGGGTCTCAATGGCGCCTCAGCGGTAATCACCAACGTTGCACACTTGTACCATAATGTACTATTTTACTTTTTACTTCAATCGCCAATCCTGAAGATCATGGTAAGTATAATAGGAAAAGTATTTAAATTATTTTATTGTCATCGGTCCTTGATAAGTGTGCAAAGTTTCAAATTAGTCCAACGTTTTGTCGGGGGTGAAAATCACATTCAAAGATTCCGTTACATAGATACATTTATCATATACCAAGCTAATAAAATCTTGTTAAAAAGGCGTGAATTTAATGTAACTATGCTAAAACAGCTACCTAGCTGGTCTAGCGGAATTTCAATAGAATGACGACAGGATAATATCACTACTTAATATAAAATAAAGCCCCCGCCGCATTTGTACGCGATAAATTCAAAACCTACTAACCAGATTTTCGTGCAGTTTTCACCAATAGAAAGAGTGAGAAACGAGGAAGGTTTTTTGTGTATAATTTGTCACAGGCGAAGCCGCAGCAGGTCGCTATTACTTATAAGAATACACCTAATTGTTATATACTTACTGGTTCTCTTAAAATTACTAATGTGCGGCCTACTGTACAACTGGTACAACAATGGTGGCGTAAGTACAAAGAGAATATCGTTGCGTAAGTAGGTAACTACATACCTAGATTAGATTTCACTTCAAAGTAGAAATATAGGCAAAAAGAAAATCTGAATCGAACAATAAATCTACAATATCTGTCAGAGAGTAAGTCGGCAGCCATCGGATGTGAAACAGATTTTACATTTACCTACTTACGTACTTAAAAAAATGTTGATTATAATAATTATGATGATGAAATGAAGTTAGGTAAACAGTACAAACAAACCTTTTGGGTACGGATCCCTGTAACCCTGAAATTCGTCAGAGCACCATCTTTGAAATATTGGCGCCAGTTTGTGTCCTTTTTAAATCCATTGTTGTGAAAATGGTATCAATACCTGCTTGTAGATGGCGTTCGAATCGCAACCGCTGATTATATTATTTGGAACGTTTTCACAGAAATAAACGTTACAAAAAACTTTACTATTTTACGGACAAATACTTTCATTTTCTTTCAAATTGTTTTATTGGCAGCCACGTTTCCCCATTTTTTTATCTATGGCAGTCGGTAAAACAGTGATCACATGGTATTCACTTTTGAGTAAGTGACACCTGTTGCATTTTTACCAAACTACTGAAACCACAATCTAAGAACAGCTGCTACAAATTCTGATAAAAAACGGATAAGAAGTCAACCGTTTTCTTAAAATTTAACACTTTATTGAAACTTTTACAGAAATAACTAAACGGAAACCATGATTTCCTAATATTGTATGAGGTCTTTCTCTTTATATCGTGTCATTCTTTAATATTATACTCGCGCAAGTAGCGACATCTTTCGATTCATTTGTAAAGTTTTAGCTGTCATCTGGCGGATGAAGTTGCTAACACTGGATTTAGTTCACATTCCATCCGGGGCCCGGGGCGCTCACAACCCAAACAATGAATACCAACATGGTGGCAATGTGCTACACAGTTTGAAAATGCAGGTCGTGTCATGCTTTGAAAAAAATCATTTTATACTCGAATTTGGTGGAAAATGTCGGACCCTAAACGTGCTACTCTTATAACAGTGGGTGCTACAAAAAGTGCAAAGAATAATGTGAACAAAACAGTGAGATTAACTATAAATTTGGATGAAAGCAACGAAAGTAAATATCCGGAGCTGAATTACAAGGAACTAGTCATTGCAGAAGAGGTAAGTTATAACAGAAAATCATAGCAATTTACGCAACCATACTGGTTTTCCAGCTCTTTGTAGTGCAGGGCATCTGCTAAAAAAAAATTGAAGCCTAAAGATTGACAGGGCATCGGCCACAGCCGGTTTCATGGGGTCCAGTTGAAATCGTATTAGGATATTTTTTGCTTACGTTACATGGTTTTGTATTAGGCTTGTGACATGAATTTGCGACCACGGGCTGCTCGAGAAGCTCAGATAGCGGTCGCCATGTTTGCAACAATCATAGAAGTTCGTTGTCGGCTTAGAACATCATTTTACGAGAGCAATGTTTTGATCGCTAACACGTTATGATTAAAGTTGTTTTTGCTCCAATATGAATATTTTTTACATTGTTATGCCATATAAATAACTTGACTAATGAGTGCTGACGATAATGCATTGCGTACGATATCATTATAGCACGCGAAAGTCTTGATTTCAGTGACCTAGGATAACCTACCAATTGTGTACGGTATCCGGTAAAAGCAAAGTACACTTTTAGGTTACATTTTTAAGATTTAATTAAAATATATTGTAAATGAAAGTTTGAACATATGTTTGGAATTTGTTGTACATAGGCTGTATACAGATATGTATGTTTATCATAATATGAGATAGAGGATACGTGTAGGGAGGGAACACCTATACAACGTTGCGTAGGTATCGTTGTACTGTTCTAACGCATTATTAGGATAATGGGATTAATTTTAACCGATAGAAAGGGTTATTTATTATGTATTGAATGCGTATAGAATGTTTGGTTATGTATTTGTTTGCAAACTTGTTCTGCAATGTTGCCAAGTTGGTTTCGCTTGCAAAATGCACTCGTTGGCAGATAGTATCACGACCTTACCTTCTTTGTGAGCTTTTTATATTTTCCTGAGCCTATAGTCTCGATCGATAACAGTTTTTTGGAGTATATAATGTGCATAGGTTATGTACTACGGATGTACTATATACTTTTGAGCGTGTGAGTTAGTGAGTGTGCGTTCAAATAATCTTTTGATTTGAATGTGTTACTTTTTAGAATGTTTTTTATTTTTATTTTGTTTATTTTTATTGCGTGTGGGACGTACTTAGGCAGACATATTGAATGAATAGTGATTTAGGTTTTTTTATTCACTGCAGTATTGTTATTTTTAGTTGGCGGTAAAGAGTATCATTTTATGAAACAGGTTTGATTCGACTTTATGATGCTGGTTACTTTTTTTGCGCGCGTGCAGTTGGTCGCGCGGGCTTTCTGTCAATTATGGCGCGCTTTAATGACCGTTATTTCAATGCAGTAACGTCTATTATTGAATAACTATTAATACTTACAGATGGCTGATATTATGTTTAGTAAATAAATACCATTTTTTTCTAATGTTTTCGTTAGTACAATTAAGATTTTTGCATATTCGGGTTTTGTAGTAACGGAACTAGGAAAATTAAGGGTTTTTTGTGGATATTTTATTTACTTTCGTGTTTGTATACAATCACGCCTGTGTTCCCTGAAATGATAAGCAGAGTTATATAGGTATTATGTGCATGTATGTTTTTTTGGCTTATCAAATCAGACAGATTGTTGAAATGTTTGAACTTTTGGCAGTTTTGTAATCGGAGATATCTAGACACTTAGGGTGTCTGCATAGATAATTTAGATCTTGATGACGTAAGTAATCACATTGACTCATACGGTCACAACCAACGTATTTACTATGATAACTCGAATTCGATTGTTTAGTGTTAACGTAAAATATTAACACATCTTATTTCAAGGTTTTTATCGATTTTTAACCTTTGTCGAGTGCGTCTGACGTTAGTTTACGCGTGTCATTGTCATGGTCATTCATAATTAATTCGAATTAAGAATTCCGAATGACCATTATCATAAACAAGACTACACTACTTTTTAAATGCCTCTGCTGAAAATACATCCACGGAAAAATTGGAAAATGACACTGAAGCATGTTGGTCCTTAATTCTATGCTGTTAGAGTTGAATTTCCAATATGAGGGTTAGGTGGATGGTATAATTATCAGTTTATTGAGTGTATGTTGTGTTAAGTTGTAAATAACTGTTGAATTGGTTATTTCAATATTTATCTGTACAATTTCTCTTTCTTTTAAAGCCAATAGTTTCAGTCACAAACATTGGCTGTCCAACATTGGTCAAAAATGTGTCTTAATTACCTTCCTGACCTTGTTACTTAAGATTGACTCAACACAATGACATTTTCTTCTTTCATTCTCCCTTGTCAATTGTCTCATAATCTCATTCACTAAATTCACTCCTTTTTCATGTCCTAATAATATTCCTACCTAAATAATAATTATGTATAAATATGCAAGTTTATATCATACACCAAATTATTAACAAATAATCAATTCACTAACACATGATTTCAAGATTACAATAATCTATAACTTTCAATTCAATACTCTTGAAAATAGACCAAGGCGAAATCTTATGCAAATTTCGACCAATCAGAGCATGCTTATGGCCGTCACAGACATTCTTATTGGCTGACGATCATGTGACATCCTTTGTTTCAAATGCTTGTAAAAAATAATTAATCCACATGTTTTTGCAGTAGAATTTTGCATAGAATTTAGGTTTTGTCTTGCAAATTGTCATATATTATTCTATTAGCTATGTTCATGAAATAGGTAGGTGTGTACCTATGTTTGTACAGTATGCAAAAAAAACTTTGGTAGTAGGTATGCATTTGTTATCAATGTTTGATTAATTCTATTTAGCAGTTTATTATCTTTGTGAGTTTGAGTTCTGTAACAAAGAATGCAGGATAATGACTTAGGTATTTCCTTATTTATTATGATAATGTTATGGCTGCCTTTTTACCTTTGAATTAAAAGTTTAATTAAATAAATGGGTACCTAAATGATTGTTTTTTTTTTACTTAGGTACCTATCTATTGTTTTGTAAAAGAATATTAGGGTAAATTTTCTAAGTATATATATGTTCAGTTGTGATGACAACTCCTCACACTAGCTATCTCGTCGCTATCTTTAATAGGTCTCTATCACTTTGTACATGTAGTCAGTTTTTCAACTAGTCTTAAGCCGTATTTCCTCTCTTTCCCGACTTGTCCGACGCTTATGTACAATTTAGCACAAAATATGTAAATAAAATATTTAGGAAAAATTGGAGACTGCTTTCAAGGACAGGTTGAAGTGCTAAACCATGGCCCAGTAGCCCGTGCATCAGTCACATATCTCTCTATCGGCCTATTCACTTTATGTATGTTACTGTACATTGAACATATGCGTCGGAAGAGATGGGAAAGAGACAATACAAGACAAGAGACATGTTAAAGCTAAATGAAAGTAAATTTAAAACTTTAGTTAAAAGCACATAAACAAGCATATTACAAACTAGATGATTATATTCAAGATAAGAATGCTTGGAAACATGCTCGTCCTGCTCCATAGGGCAATCTTTAGTGTAGACAAAATCAAATTTGTTCATTTATATTCATAGTTATTGTTTGTTAAAGTTATTGTTTTATAAGTGCCCATGTAGGCCTATGTAAAATAAAAATATTTGATTTTGATTTTGATTGTATTAATTTTCTAATTTTTTTTAACGAATTGTCTCACACACTGTTCTGTTGTTGTTGAATTAGGCATTTTACCTACGTTTGCAATATTTGTAAGTATATGAGAACCATGTTCCTATTTATTATCAATTTATCTGTTAATGCTTTTATTACTTTAAACCTGTACGTAGTATAGTGTGTAGTGCTAGTTTTGGAAGCATCGTCCTCACATATATGAATTTATTAATGTATGCACTTATGTAAATATTGTAATTCACCTATTTTTTTAAAGAGTAAGTATGGAGTTTCTTGTGCATAACAAGCTACTTTTCCGAATGCATGGTAGAATCAACTTTTACTACTATATAATACATATACTTTTATACTTTATATGTATAACGTTCAAAAGTGCCGCTTACTGGCCTAATTGAAATAAATATATTTGACTTTTGACTTTTTGACAAAATATAGCTCGAGATGTGTTGGAAAACTGACTTCATGTGCAAAGTGACGTATTAGTGAAAGAGACCTATTAGAGATAGCGACGAGATAGCTAGTGTCACGAGTTGTCATCACAACCATATGTTCTATGTTAAGGATTTGGTTTCCGCACTCAGTCCTTCAGATGGATCATTGTGCATGGGCCATGGCGGCCGTTTGGTGGTTATTCCAACCAGCCCACCTCCCTCCAGAAGTTGAATTAAAGCTCCTGGTTTGTTTAGAACATCTGTATAAGATCTGGGTGACCCGAGGGTTTGTTTTCTAATCTGGGTGACACCTGTGCATTCAAAGAGTACATGTGCAACGGTCTAAAAATATATATTATGTAATAATTATTAGCGAGTTTTGTCACTATGATAAGGCCAAAAAGTATAATAATAAACAGGAAAATGAATCATTATATTTTTCTAGAATAAAAATACTTAGGTAGATATAGATATTTGTAAGCTGAATATAAGCCACTCTCGATTGTTAATCAATAAACAGAAACAGTTTTACCAATGTAATTAATTTATACTTGCCCTAGAATCCCTAGATAATCATTAGGACTACTTAAAAACATGAATTAAGGATACTACCCTTGTTAAAATATTCTATTCTAAGCAGAATACTTATTACTAGGGTTCTGTACCCAAAGGGTAAAAACGGGACCCTATTACTAAGACTCCACTGTCTGTCTGTCTGTCACCACCAGGCTGTATCTCATTAACTGTGATAGCTTCAAATTTTCACAGATGTATTTCTAAAAACAGAATAAAATAAATGTATAAGTAGGGCTCCCAACTCCCATACAACAAACCTGATACTTTAGCAGTTTTTTGCAATAATGGTATGGAACCCTTTGTGCGCGAGTCCAACTCGCACTTGGCCGGTTTTTATTTTTTATTATATAACAGTAGCCATACATTCTGATCTCTGAGGGGCATTGCAAGCCTATAATTTCAAAGATGACATTTCAGAAAAAAAGGCACCTTTTTATTGATGAGGAAAGCAGAAGGAATACTATTTGATATAAAACGGATGTTTATAGTTTGTAATTTTTAAAGGAGGAAATGGATGCTCCCTAAAGTTTTTGGAACATGACTCAAGGCAGCTGTCATTATAAAGTATAAATGCAGAAAGTGCGTACTACCTATGCGATAGCCCTTCTCTCGATGTCTCCAAGCATTTTGTTCATTAAACAGCATTTCCTTTTAATGCAATGTTAGTCCATAAATATATTTGTATTTATGTATGTATGTCTATGTATATAGTTATGATTTATTTTTATGATTATAATTATGTTACCTATTTTATAATTGTATACTGGATCCTACCCTCTTTTGTCATCATTCTCTGTCACTAGGGTTTGCTGTAAGAGAACTTTACATTGAGCTAAGCTCGCCTTTGTACATGTATTTTATTATCACATTGTATGGAATATTGTTTTTGGTGTTCAATAAAGACTTAAGAAAGTGCATGCACAATACTATACTTTGCTACCTGCTTACATATCTCTTTTGTCCACCATACAGACATCTTTAAAAGATATAGTAACTACAATCCATACCACTCATAATAATCTCAATCTTCATAGAATAGAATACTCTTTATTATGTACACCATATAAGTTACAGAAAGTATAGATGAAGAAAACATTACTTCATCTTCTTAATCAAATCAATCTTTCACCATCTATACTATATAATTATCTATCTATATATATAAAAGAGAAAGTATGTATGTATGCATATTCCTTATAGACTCCGAAACGGCTGGACCGATTTTAATGAAATTTTCAGACAATCTTTAGATTGACCCAGCAGATAATCCTGTATAGTTTGGTGGCGATCGGAGTATTTATTTTTAAAAACTTTGAACGCAGGCGAAGTCGCGGGCAAAAGCTAGTAATAACATTATATATATTTATAAAGATTTTTTTGTTTGTTTGTACCGAATAGGCTCCGAAACTACTGGACCGATTTAAAAAATTCTTTCACCAATAGGAAGCTACTTTATTCCTTAGTGACATGGCTATTTTTTAGTCCTATGGGGTGGTCTACGGGTGCGAAGCCGCGGTGAACAGCTAGTAATATTATAAAGTACCTACTTCCTACCTAGATTATTAGTATCAATCTACCAATTGATTTATCCAACTTTATGTAACAATGATAAAATTTCTGCATGTATAAATCTATGTTAATTATGCGATTCCCACGTCATTAAGCACTAGTGCAGATATGTATGTATGGCAGTCATCACAAATGACTGGGTTCTTGACCTACTAAGTTGTAACTAACTGTATTATTATACAAGTGCTTGGGTTATGAATGATTTATGGATGGGTTCTACTGGTATTACCTACTAATTTACTATGTTAGAGGTTATTTAATTTGTCTGATAACAGAAAATACGATGACAGTATTTATTTATTTATTCAGGTTGGGTTACAATTGTTTACACATTACATTTCATATAAGTACAAACGTTAAATTTAGTGTTGTTTTTTTTTTTACCTTTGTATAGATTCTTTTACCGATTGTGAATGTGTGAACATTGTAGGCTTTCTAGATTTCTAGATGATTGTTAACATTTGTCAACTTTTTATTTCGTATATTATTTTTTTTGTTTGTTTTTTTTTTCAATTTCGTACGACTTATTGTCGGGCCTACGTTGTCCCCCCATATCCAAGTACCAATGCTGTAACATGGAAATATCTTAAAAAATTAAAAGAGTAACCATGGAGTTTCTTGCCGGTTCTTCTCCATAGAAAACGACTAACCCGAACCGTGCACCTTTTTATGTAAAATAAAAATATTTGATTGATTGATTACACATTATACATTTATAAGTGCAACAATTATTTATAAGGTAATACCACATGAACTTATTTCCTTTTATTATAATAAATTATTTCAATTGATTATGGATAATAAATGATAAAAAAATTGTGTAAGACTAAGCATAAAGTGAGGCATTTAACATATCAAGATTAATGAATTAAATTAAAAATAATATTATATTGATTGATAATAAAATAGCAGATTAATAAATTAAACTATAATATTAAATATATGGATTATATGAATTTTATTAATGGATTATTTTGAGGGTATGAATCAAACAAAGGAAAAAGGTAAAAAAATAACATTTAATACCATACCAATAAGATGTAAAACAGTTGTTATTCAGGCATTTTATTTCCAACATTTATGAAAATAAATGTTTGTTTTGGTTTAGCAAACTATAAATCGTCCTTTTTTAACCGACTTACCAAAAAGGAGGAGGTTCTATGTTCGACTTTATGTATGTTCCCCAATTACTCAAAGACGCCTGGACCGAAAATTCTTCTATTGTTTAAAGGGTATACTTCCTAGTTGGTCCCATAGTCATCAGGTCAGGATCTGATGATGGGATCCTAGAGAAATCGAGGGAACTCCTCAAATTTTATAGGCATACATATAGCTAGGTTTTGGTATTTTCTTCAACAATGCAATCATTTGCACTCAGAAAGTATCATTTGATGAAGTGGAACTGATGAAGAAGACCACAGATGGCCACTGGAACTCCTAAATACTAAGTATGTCACGGGTGTAAGATATCTCGAATACGTAACCGACTATAATAAAGCAAATGCATAAATGGTACTGATGCAAATGGCACCATCGAACTGATCTGAAGATGAAGCCGGCAGGCAGGCACTGGAACTCTTAAATAAAACAATGTATCCAATTTGTGCATGTTTGGGCTTATTGGAATCGTCATGAGACGTACTTTGGCTATAAATAAATACCATGTTAATTGGAGATACTTACCAAAACTAAAAAGAGAAAAACAAAAAAACTTTTTAACAAAAAATCAAGCCGACTTCCAGAACAAAAAAACGACAAAGCAAAAATAACTTTCTTTTCCGAAGAAAAACGGAAAGAAATGGGTACAAAAAACTTGTTACAAAGTTTTTTTTTTATTTGGAAGTCGGTAGTACATTTTTTTTAATTCTTTCATGTTCAATGCTGAAAGTGGCATCTTTCTTCTTCATCTTGGTTTGTCTAGTTGAAACTTAGTTATTAAATATGTATTGTCAGTCAAGTACTTAGCCATAGTGCGGTGCCCAAATTAGAAATATGTATCCGAATTAGAAATGTTCTGCATGATGATGGATACAGTTCGGATTTAGTGTGCAACCCCTCCTACAAGTAGTACTATGACTACTTCGGATTGACATATCTCGGATTCGGACCGGATGCAGTGCGGTACCGCCCTTACTGATTCTGTTCCGGCAGCAATAATATTATGTTATAGAGATGAACACATGGTTTTTATTAAATGTTAGTTAATGTTATCTATACCAATATTATAAAGCTGAAGAGTGTATGTTTGTTTGTTTGATCGCGCTAATCTCAGGAACTACTGGTTGGAATTGAAAAATTATTTTTGTGTTGGATAGTCCATTTATCGAGGCAGGTTATAGGCTATATAACATCACGCTACAACCAATAGGAGCCGAGCATAAATGAAAAATGTTGCAAAAACGGGCAAAACATTCCTTTTTGAGAACTTTTGTTGCGTGCGCTGCGTCAACGGATTAAGTTACGCAAATATCATGTATGATGGAATGTTACTCTTTAAAAACTCTAAAAAAAAGTCCGCGACAGTATATGTATACATTTTAAGATTGACTCACAATAGCAGCTTTTATGTTCTACATTTTAATTAGATCGCCGCCGCCGCGCGCCGGTAGAAACAAAAAGTTGGTTCCATTCGTATAGTAATATATTATTTCTTATTCAAATAAATAGTTCAACAAATCGGTAGGTAGGGTAGGGTAGAGTAGGTAGGCTAGAGTACGGTAGGTGGGTAGGGGGTAGCTATGGTAGGTAGGTAGGAGGTAGGTAGCCAATTGACGGGAGCGAAGCCGCAGGGGTCAGTTAGTGTATCTATATTAGTAAGATGGTGTAACCGACCAGTAACTCATATAATCTAACACCTCTTTATTTATTTTTCAGAGAAAGAAGAGATTGGAGAGAGAGAATGGCAAGACGGCTGGGTTGGACCCCTTCTCGGAGAACAATGATGATGTGCTGCGCGTCGCCCGGCAGTTCGAGCAGAAATACGTAAGTTTTATTACTTGGCTTACAAATATACGTAGAATCAAAGTTTATGGTGGCTCTCAACACAAGGCGAGTAGCAAATTCATGCGATAGCGGGGGTGAGAAGTGGGGTACTGTGTAGCGAAGGGCGAACATGAAAGCCGCCATTAAGTTTGAAATGGCCTGCACTTAACGTTTTTTGAGTTTTGGTTTCCGTATATGGGAGCGCATAATTATTGTTTTTTGGAGGGCGTTCGGTCAGCAAAATAAATCGATACTAAATAATTATGATAGGCCTTGAATCGCTTTTTTTAGAGAATGTTTTTTTTTTATAATTAGTCGAAGAAGGAATTGACGCCTTTGCCGTGCAGTGGTACAAACCAGGCTAAAATAACTGGTGAACTAATGTTTAATTAAAGCAAGTCATACATTTTAGTGACGTCAAAAATCATTTTCGCTCAAAATAATTTGTTTTTTTTTATACCAGTGATGTTTTCGACGAAAATAATCCTTAGCTATACGCAAAACTAATTAATTTATTAATCACCTACTTGACGCTTTTTCCTTGTAATTTGTTGCGATATTTACCAACCTACAATGAAAGTTAGTATTAAGTCCTTTTTCATAGATTTTGTAATGGGATTTTACAGATACAAGACTTTAGGGTTCCGTACCCAAAGGGTCAAACGGAACCCTATTGCTGCCATTCACGTGTCCGTCTGTCTGTCCGTTGTCTGTCACACGGATTTTACGGCATTTTCACAGATGATGTATTTTGGTTGCCGCTATAACAACAAATACTAAAAACAGAATAAAATAAATATTTAAGTGGGGCTCCCATACAAAAAACGTGTTTTTTTTGCAGTGTTTTGCGACAAGTGTACGGAACCCTTCGTGCGCGAGTCCGACTCGCACTGGGCCGGGTTATTTTTTTAAATATTTTCTTGTGATCAGCTACAGAGGGGAGTAAAAAATAATTTGACCTGCCCCATCGAGTGGGTTATCGTTGTTTAGAGCTCGTTGTGTAGATATATACTGTATTCTTGTATAAATAATATTAGAAAACAAAGGAATGAGATTTTTTACAAAATTTTGTACCTAAAAATGTTTTAACTTCCCATTGACTTGTGAACTTAAAATTTAGTGATAATGTTTATTATTACGTATATTTTACGAACAAACACCAATATATTGATCATTTTTCCTATTACAACCAACTTGATTTTGCGGTTTGACCGGTTTTTTAAATAATTAGGTATTGGCAAAAATTATTAGACTCTTTCATTGCTGAAGATACTCTTTTCGAAAAAGTCCAAAAATATCGGCAATACCTAATTATTTAAAGAGAATTTGTCATACTCTTTCATGGGCTCAAACCATTTACCTTGCTGAATTCACTTACGCTATTAGGCTGCAGGGGTCCTCCAAATGTTTTATTTTACTTATTCTTCTGTGATATTGCAGGGCGGCAAGAGCACGTACGGCCGTAAGGGAAGGTCGAAGCACGATGACTTCGCAGACATTGGCGCCGGCTACGATGAGAATGACTCCTTCATCGACAATACGCATGGGGTTCGTATTCTATCCTTGATTTATTCAATTTTTTACTCATTCCACCTTGACGCAACGACCAACCTTATAAGAATAGAATTGAAAACATTTCTTCGACACAGGTACCTACCCTACCCTACCCTACCTAATCATGTAGTACATAATTTTGATGTATCATCAATAGTTTTCTCAGCGCACGCCAAAGAATGAATTGTATATGCAACATTTTGCTACTTTGGGTTACATTATTGCAATTTTCATAAGGATCTCTATTTTTTTTTAAATATATTATAATTACAGCCTATGACACTCAGGAATAATGTAGCTTTCTACTGGTGAAAGACTTCAAAATCGGTTTAGTAGATCCAGAGATTACCGCCTACAACGTCACAAACTTTACCTCTTAAAAATATTAGTATAGATTATTGCTGTCCTTAACTGCTTACTATTGCGGCGGTAAAGCCTTTTTTGTAAAGCTTTGAACTGGTCCATCTTCTTACTTAGGCCACAGATAATATAATACTAGCAAACAGATGACTCATCCTATATAATATATAAACCGTGCCGCCGTAACTAGCGTTTTACGACTGATTATCTGATTATTTTTTGTACACCGATCTCGTTCGGTTCCGTTCATAGATATAATAAACAAGGAGATATGCCCGGTACACGAAAATATATAAGAAACCTGTGTCTCCAGTTTGCCCCTACCACACGGGCAACTACTACACATGCAGTTCTGTAAAGGCAGTAGATACGCAGTCACGCACACACCCACGTTTCATAAATCAGAAAGTTCTACACACAATCAATTATAAACCTTATCTCATCACACACAGCATGTATTTACCATGTACCGTACAACTTACCCACACAAAAACATCGGTCGATATAGTTGTGCTGTGCAAAAGCATTTTATTTACATTTACGCTAGTGATTGACTAAATCGGAAAGTTATCG
Organism: Orthosia incerta; assembly: GCA_948252205.1. Lineage (NCBI taxonomy): Eukaryota > Metazoa > Arthropoda > Insecta > Lepidoptera > Noctuidae > Orthosia > Orthosia incerta. Next base: position 2,229,761 of record OX411742.1, on the reverse strand, counting down.
ATTCCCCAATTATTAAGGTATATTTTTTAGGGTCCTGAAAATAAAATACATAAAAAATAGCATGTCCAGAAAATATTACTATAAAAATAAACAATACGTACCTAAATATATATTATTAAGTAAATAAAAAAATACAATCAATCAAAAAGCCGGTTATGTTGGTTTAGGCTGCCATAGCGTATTGAAACGGGAGATATTGTTGAACCCTGCTATGGTGTTTACTCAATGACCTGTAAAGTCGAGGAATTTGTGCAGCACTGACACTTTGGTATTACTAGGGTGGCATTTTTTGTCAAAATGTTGGTAACGCATTTCTCTACTACGCTGTATAATCAAAATAAGTAATAAAGTTCATTTCACATCGACCTTCCAACCGGGTTAAAACGGTTGACAAATTGAAAAATAAACTATAAAAGCAATATTGCATTTTTCAATCGACTTTGTTGTCGATAGCCAACGTTAGTGGATCTGCACAATCACATCACTAACTCGTCGCAAGAAGCAGCGGCCGTACTACGTGATGCATCCGCTTAATAAAGTATCGTTTTGTGATTTTTACATTGCTTTTCCAGTCACTCAACTACAAACTGAGGTAGAGGTTAAGAAGCAATGTATTTAATGCAAAAATAGTACAGTCGCTGTGCTATTTGAAAACAAAAATAACATAATAGAAGCAAAAAATATTTTACGATTTGTTGTTTTTCATGATTTTAAAGGCAAATATAGTAAAATACTTGTCTTTACTAATGGTAATTGATTCCATGATTTACAAAGTTTTGTATTAGGCTTCGGTTTTTACAAGAAACCACTGAACAACACGGCATTCTTATAACTTGTCACGATCACGTTCGAAAGTGCACTAGTTCGCGTAGACGGCCATTGACGGCCATGCTCAGTCAGACCACGTCGCGCGGACACCGACACGCCCCCTTGCCACTTCTCCTGTATTTTATATTTCTATGGTTCCGTTCCACGGCGATAGATAGATGGTGTTAGCAGCGCCTTGCAAGTAAAAGAGTTTACTCGGTTCGTGACTATTTTTTCTTTAAATACTTTGAAGATTTTTTCTATAGTATTTTTTGCACGTTTTTACAGTTTCATTGCATCAAAATGTGTTACAATACAAATTTAAACAATCGAGTGGAAACCGCGCCATCTGTTGGCTTCAATTTCAAATTATCCGTTCAAATAATATTTGAAAAGTGAATTAAGAGCCCAATATTCCATAATTGTGTGCTTATAGGAGAGTTGATTAAACGAGAACATTCAATTCAGAAAATGTTTTTTACACACTATTCAATAACAAATCAGTGCATATCGCGCCATCTAGTGAGATTTATTTCAACCAAATTTTCTTTCTTAGCGCTGAGATCCCGTGCTTAGCCATAGTAAATTACTCCTTATTCTTAGTTGAGTAAGGTCAAGATAATCCAAAAGCTAATTAAGTAGAATTTTGTGCAATCTATACTTTTACAGCTTGGTACTGTAAGAGACGTAGCCAGGGTACTACGGAAATGAAATGCGAATTACTTTTATCTGGTATATTTTGGCAATAACGTGCCTGCCTTCAGGCGACTACTCTAGAAGTGACATCCAAGATTAGCAAAAAACATCTTCACTTATTTTTATGTTCGAAATTCATCCACCTATCAAGACTCTCTCCGTTGCCAGTCTTAATGCATGCAAGGAGTCCTCACATGAGCTACGCCCCTACGAATAGACGCACAGAATCATATGAGGTGCTTCTATTCTATGTCTTGATAGGTTCACAAAAAACGGCCAAAAAATCACGTTTGTTGTATGGGAGCCCTACTTAAATATTTATTTTATTCTGTTTTTAGTATTTGTTGTCATAGCGGCAACAGAAATACATCATCTGTGAAAATTTCAACTATCTAGCTATCACGGTTTATGAGATACAGCCTGGTGACAGACGGACAGACAGACAGACAGACGGATCGCGGAGTCTCAGTAATAGGGTCCCGTTTTTACCCTTTGGGTACGGAACCCTAAAAACAACATCATCAAACAAATGTTTGTTACTTTTCATCAAAAAAATGTATTTAAAGCAAAGGCATTTATGTACTAAGCCAAATCTGTTCTATCTGGGTCACAAGGTATTTTAGAGTAGGGACTGTCGCCGAAAACAATTAAATGTTTAAAAATGAAGAATGCTCGTTTTAGCAATCGGTCAGTTATGACACGGTTTGAAAATAAACGTTTAGGATAGATGCTGCTTTTATTTAGAGCTTCGTTTTCTAAAAGTAGTAACTGATTTCTTCACATGCATTGCCTCATTGATCACAATAGATAATTGTGGTGTTAGGGTTCCACCTACAAAGTTATTGGGTTATTTTTTCCGTCAACTACTTGAACTGATTTCTTAGTGATTTGTGCGAATGGCAATAAGCTATCATACATTACTAAAAACTTAAACATAAGGGTTGAAATCTGCTACCCCCTTCAGGGGGGAAAACAATGTATAAAATAGAGAAAAATCGGCATCTTACAAATTCTTGTTTTAGTGTCCCAAATATCCAACTTCAGTGCACAAAGCTCATCCTCTGCCTCTAAATCTATACTTCTACTAGCTGACCCGGCAAACTTTGTTTTGCCATAAAAACACCTAGATACACCTACCATTTACAACCTTTTTAATTGTTTTTTTTTTTTGTATTCTGCTATTCAGGGCGGAGACAACTCCAACGAAACAAAAGCCATGAACATATATCCAGCCGATCTCGAGTTATAAGTGTAGTAACAAACCCGTCTTTCTTTTTAACCGACTTTCAAAAAAGGAGGAGGTTCTATGTTCGACTTCTTGTATGTTTTTTTTTTTTTTTTTTTTTTTTTGTGTATGTTCACCGATATCTCCGTCAATTGCGGACCGATTTTGAAAATTCTTTTTTTGTTTGAAAGAATATGTTCCGAAATTGGTCCCATTTTTATTTGGTGAAGATCTGATGAAGAACTTCGAAGATATACAACAGAACTCTTCAATAAATAACGGAAAATCTCTCGGGACTGCTGCAATCACATGTAATTTTATTGTTTATACCATTTCATAACATAACATCACGTCAGTACGCTCTTAAGGGGTAAGCAGATCTCTCATTTGATCGGTTTTGTTCAAGTTTCATGTTATTCGGGTAATCTATTCTGGCGTTATAGGAAACTTACTAAACATCTTGCCTATTAGGTAGGTACAACTAAAAAGTGAAAAATAAAAAACTTTTTTACAAAAAAATACTACCGACTTCCAAATAAGAAAACTACAAAGTGAAAAATAACTTTATTTTTGGAAGTCGGTGTCCGTAACGCAAAATAATGGTACCTACGAAAGACACCGACTTCCAAAAATAAAGTTATTTTTCACTTTGTAGTTTTCTTATTTGGAAGTCGGTAGTATTTTTTTGTAAAAAAGTTTTTTATATATATATAGATACTAATATTATAAAAAGGTAAAATTTGTAAGTAAGTTTGTATGTAGGGGGTAATCTCCGGAACTACTGGTTGGAATAGAAAAATTCTTTTTGTGTTAGATAGTCCATTTATCGAGGAAGGTTATAGATTATATAACATCACGTTACGACCAATAGGAGCGGAGCATAAATTAACGAATATTACTTTTTGAGGGCTTCCATTTCGTGCGCTGCGTAAACGGTTTCAGTTATGCAATCATGTATGTAGGGTAGGTTAGGGCAGGTGTAGGGTAGGTGTTGCGTAGGTGTAGAGTAGGGTAGGTAGGATAGGGTAGGTACGTAGCCAGTTGACGGGAGCGAAGCCGCGTGGGACAGCTAGTAACGTAATGTTTTCATTTCAGTATGATGAGATGATCCCGCCGGAATGCGACACGCTGCACGGAGGCTTCTACATCAACTGCGGCTCGCTGGAGTTCAAGAGCGTGGCCGACAACGCGGCGATATCTGACGCCGAGCCCGGCGGCAGTCGCAGGAACAAGGTGAGTCTTGTGTCGTGTCGCAAGTCGCAACAGAATGCGACACGCTGCACGGCGGTTTCTACATCAACTGCGGCTCGAGAATAACTCGTGTCGTAGTGCCAACCAGCAAGGTAGGTACGTGATTCTGATGACGAGGTGCCTATGACCATCAGTTGGCGAGTTTTGACTGAGAAGATGATGAATTGAAACATCTTCCACGCTTAGGATCTGCATCTAAGTAATGGGAAACAGCAGACCACCCATTTGAACTCAACATTAAGTTTGTACGTGTACTTCATTGTTTTTTGTGTACAAAAAAGAATTAAGTAGTAACTTTATGAATAAGGCCACTCCAATAATCTCTACTAAGGATTGAGTAATTATTGAATTTTTGGGAGCCGTGCATAGCCCTAAAGAATTATATTTTACTAGAATAACCTACCAGTGTCTTTTCTTAGCCTTGAAACCCTCACCAATAGGGATGTTTCCTGGGTAGAAAAATGATAATTGTTTTTAAAATGCATTATGTACTTATATAACAACACTTTTTTTTTTTAAAAAGGGGAGGTGTAGTGTGCAGCTCGCCCAACCTTATATATGTAACAGCACACACCAATTATGGGCATTATTACACGAATCGTTGAATCGAACACTTCTCTTTTATTTCGATTACATCACTCTAATACATTATCAAATAATGTTGGACACGTAGTTTTTGCTGTACCAAATCAATAAAAAATAACAAAGTTAAAGCGCATCTAAGTTCAGGAGTGGGGGGCTTGTGACGTCACTAAGGCAGTATAAAGTGTACTAGTGGCGTGACGTCACACAACATTTCAACGCATTATATCGACGTCACTTTGTTTACGTGTCAAAAGAAAACTCCAATATTTTTTATTAATCTACCTGATGGACAAAAAACAAATTTTCAGTAAACTACCCTCTTCCACGAAGTAATAGCAATCGTCCACATATTACAGAGACGTATATCATCGAGCGAGAGCAGCGAGGACGAGTCGTCAGACGGCAGCTCGTCAGACTCCAGTCAGGACGACAAGGAGCCTAAAGCGGTCGCTAACGGAGACGTCGACTTGCACAAGACTGAACACCGGAAGAAGGTAGGCGGCAATAATGCTATTTATAATATAGAAGCCACTATATTGATAAGAAATAATGAAATAAAATTGCTTGTTTGATACAAATTAGCAATTGAAAAAACAATACCAATATAACGGGAATTTAAAGCAATGATTTATATTTTTTATCTAAATCATCGCGTTAAATTCCCGTAATATATTGCTTTTTCAATTATTTCACGCGAAAGTTTTAAAGTTAAATTAACAGTTTTCAAACAAGATAAACAAAAAAAAAACAGCAAATTATATTAAAATGGAATAAATATATATATATTTAGTTAGGTATGTATTATATAAAATATATATGTATGTGTATTTTAAGCAACTTATTATTAGTATTTCTTTGTTTTACTTTTTTGCTTGTCACAATTTAAATAATGCACCTGCCATGTTATCTCTTCACCACCCTTGGTTGACTGGTAGATAATGCCTAAGGCATTAAGTCTGCCTTTGTACCTTTGTGCATGAAGTTTTAAATAAATAAATAAAATGACCCGTCTAACATTACGAAAAAATATTTAACCGAAATCTTCACACTATTAGCCAAATATCTATATATCAAATCATTGTACTTGAAAGAAACACTTGAACATCTTTAAATAGGGTGTCTACAATGTTGCTCTCATGTCTGTAGCAAAATAGAGAAATTCAATACATATTCTGAAAGTTTCAGCTAACCTCGTTGTTTTTCACACCCACAGATAATCCCGCTGTTTCGCTAAATCCGAAATAGTTTAAAATATTTATCAGAAATTCATTCAAATAATGATAACACTTGATAAGGAAGTCGGGATTGCCTCCACAAATGCTATTGACTTTTAAACACGATAGTAAAAAGATAAAGTAAACACAATGATGACGTTCATAAGATAAGATTGCCTAACAACAAACTTCCTTTACAGAAAAACAAGAAGATTGATAAGAAGAAAGCTAAGAAGGTCCGGCGCACTGACTCATCGGCGGCTACGTCTGGGAAACAAACTTCTGATGGTATGTTCACTATCTATTTGATGGTTAACGTTTTTATTTTGCGTGGTGAAATGCTGATACATACTGCACTACCACAGGGAGGTAGTGCAGTTATGTGGAACTCTACAACTCCACGGTGTCCCGCTTATGGCAGGAACACGGGCACGCTTTAGCACTCACCGCGAACCCCGTCGGGGCCTTTCCATCACCGTACCCTCTGAGGAGTATCCCCCATCCCCGGCGCACCAGTACACATTGCACGCCGTGACCCCTCAGGGACCAAACCAGCACATGGGCGCCAGACGTCTCCGTGTATGGCATCCTTGGTCCACCTGTGACGGGTCAGGATGGCCCCGCCAGTTACCACTTTTCGGCCGCAGGGGATAGGGAGAGTGGCCAACCAACGCTACACCGACACTCCACCTCCCCTGCGGCCCCACTGTGTCCACCATCAGACGGTGGCGAACCCGTCCAGGCCGCGGAAGGCAGGGAGAGCTGTGCACCGCAATAGCGACACTCGTCTCCCGCCGCGGCTTCCAACCCTCATCCCGCGGTGCCTCCCATATAACATCACGGCCCGCAACCTACTTGTTGGCCAGTACGTCGTCGGCTTATCGGCAAAAGCCCTGGCGGGTTCCTCTTCGCTTCACCGTGGGCGACCACGTCACGGCTACTTAACGCCCCCGTCTCGACTATATTTTTTGAGTGGAGACAGTAATTTTCCCGTAGAGTTCCTTGCAAGCTCCAGTCAGTTTTTTTTGTACCATAGCAAAATCCAGCCTAGGCGGACCAGACTATTTCGTCCATGCGACTTTCACAAGTTTCATCATCATTATTCCAGCCGAAATTCTACTGCAGGACATTGGCTTTCAAGTTAATTTGCCCACAGTAAAATATAATGTTGTCCCTACAGACACAGCTGCAGGTGAGGGCGAGAGCGCAGACTCGCGCACGTCGCAGTCGGACTCGCTGACATCCAAGCCGGCGCCCAGCTCCGAGAACGCTATCACTTCTGACAGCTCCAGGTAACGTATTCATTACACCTATCCCCCTAGCCAAGTTATTAACGTTTCGAATCAAATCTCTTTCTACAATCGTTAACGCCTTCTATTTGTATGATCTGACCACGTGACTTAAAGTTCAGATGTGTCATTCCCATACATTGATTCGTTTTCTACGTTATTCGTTATCAATTGTAGATTGTTAAATTGGCTACAGGTCCAGATATTTTTTCTCGAGCACACAATCCCATCCTTCACAGCTACCATATTGATGACTTGCCTATAACTCGGGTCACGAAAGTCAAGGACCTGGGAGTAAGTTTTAACACCGGCTTGAATTTTCGTGATCACTTTATCCGTTGCTGCAAGAGAGCATAATATAGAAATTTAGGTTTTATGCTTCGTACGGTCCGGGGGTTCACGGATCTGAAAGCTATTATAGCTTTATACAACGCATTGTTTAGGAGCCAGCTTGAATGTACACCTGTCATCTGGGGGGTGACCATAAGCTCTTTAGATTGGTATCAATTTGATACCGCTCTAAGAGCTTATGGTCACCCCCCTGGTCTCCACATGAAGCTAATTGTAGTCTGGTTTCCTCTATCTGGCAGAATCTTGATGCTCCGAAATTTATTTGGCATTATACACTTAGCATAATCTTCTTTAAACGAATATTTTTAAGGCATAAAAATTATTTTCTTCCAACTATGCTTTAATTGCATCACAATCACACTAAAAACTCAGTACAAAGCGAGTCTTTAATGCTCTAGAGCAATAAAAATGTATGAAATTTCATTATTGCACTGTTTTTTTTTAATCGCACCAAAAGTTGCCAATCTCAATGGATTAGCTCTATTCAGCCAGCCGATATCAATACTTTTTTTTTTACGTACGTATTATTCATTTCTATCCTACTTGTTCCAAATTTAAAAAATGATTGCTGCTAACTCTGATTTCAAAATGAAAGAAATTTAAAAAAGTGATTTATCTACTATTCCTATAGGTAATAGTTGAAAGAAAAGCAGATTATGCACCTCGCCTTAAGTAATTTATATTGCCCTCGTGCCTGTTAGATTAGAGCCCTCGCTAGCGCTCGGGCTCTAAATCAGGCACTCGGTGCAATAATAAATTACTTTGTGCTCGATGCAATAATCTACTATTAATTAATTATTGTTTGGCCGAATGTTTATATGTCCGAATTTACAAAAGCATACTTTTAAGATGGCATAACTTCACTTGACATATTATGAAGATGATAGAAATTCATTTGGAATAATTTTATGCGACAATATTTATTTATTTATTTAAACTTTATGTACAATGCAGCAAATCTTTTGTAAATGAGCATTTTTAAACCTAAATGATGTGAATTTTTATATTAATTATTGCGTCTATATTATTTGATCTACGAATAAATTATAAATGAACTGCATTCAAGGTAACATGATAATTATGTTTAAAGATACTCAATTAATATTTTGTACCTACACAAAAATAATATTTGATCCTCTTTTTTTTAATTATTACGTAACTGTTGGGCAATTTGATAATTATGGTCAATGAATCAGTACGCTTGCTCGCTCGCTAAGGGCACCCCGACACGGATAGGTTAAGTTCCAAGGAGATAAGCTCCTGTTATCTACTTCGTGTCCTTCATGCGCAGCGGGGCTCCGTCGACTTTGTTGCTTAAATACTAATCGTAATTTTCTATATTATAACCAATGTCAACATTAAAATAATTTAAAAAACAATAAGTGATGGCACTATTCAGAAAACCCGGTCAATTTAATTATTTCAATAGTTTTAGGGTTCCGTACCCAAAGGGTAAAAAAGGGACCCTATTACTAAGTCTTCACGATCCGTCTGTCTGTCCGTCTGTCACCAGGCTTTATCTCATGAACCGTGATAGGTAGACAGTTGAAATTTTCACAGATGATGTACCTATTTCTATTGCCGCTATAACAACAAATACTAAAAACAGTTAATATTTAAGGGGGGCTCCCATACAACAAACGTGATTTTTTTGCCGATTTTTGCTCGATATTAATAACGGCAACAGGTAGACGCTTGAAATATTCACAGAATATTTAGTTGTAGGTATATTCACTTCAAAAAATAATAATAATTAAATTGAAATAAAATAAATTAAGGGGGGCTCCCATACAGCAAACGTGATTTTTTTGCCGTTTTCTGCGATAATAGTGCGGAACCCTTCGTGCGCGAGTCCGGCTCGCACTTGGCCAGTTTTTATTATATTATTATTGCCTACTCATATTGATGAAAGAGATCCCGCCCTTGCTATAGACGACAATGAGGGGCATATGATAGTGTTTTGAGTATAGGATAACTTATGTAAGGATAAAAGCATTTATCGCATTGGGGATTCCTGTAATGGTAATTGTAATAAAGAGGAAATAAATAAATACATTTAAAATGATCGACCCGACACAACATCCTTGTTAATAAGTAAAATAAAGACAGTTAAAAAGTTGAAAACGTCATGCAATGTAAAAGTATTTTTAATTTTGTTCGAAAGCATTTTCTAAGGGATTCGTCCGTTGGACTATCCTTTAAAACCTCCTGAAAAGTTAAAACTCTATTTGAACTCGAATAAAGACTTGTAATTGAAATGTAGCTGCAAAAAGTCACACGACCGGATGCAATCTTGACCACGATTTTTTTTGGGCACGTGACTGGCCACGACCGGAAGCAATCTTGACCGCAGATTGTCTGATCAACAAATGGTTTTGGGCACGTGACTGGCCGTTGGAACAAACTTACTTCTTAGTTGAAGCTTCAGAGAATCTTCTGATCTTATTTTCCATCATAAAAACTAGCCTTGTTTTACTCTTCTTAATAAGATTCGCCTTTACAGGGACTTCGAAACGAAGATGGAAGTGAAGTTGCCGCCGCAAGTGGTTCAAGTGTTGGAGTCGCTCGAACAGTTTGTGAGCGAGACGCTCAAACAGAACCCCAACACGCCGCGCAAGCTACTGTTGGCGCAGACCGACGAGTACACTATCAGGTAACATTACATCGCGACTGTAGTACCAGAAAGGTTAATTAATTAAGTCAAGAGTGAATAGGTTACTTCTAGGCAAACGTGCTGCAATGTCGACCACATCATCGCTTACCATCAGGTGAGATAGTGGTCAAATGTGAGCTTATAAAAGCCGCCAATTGAATGCACAGCTCATTGCTATCAAAACAAACCTAGACTTCGACTTGTACTAGAAAAAAAAAAACTAAGTCAGAAAATATAGTCCATACATCGTTCGACGTTGTCATTGTAAAAGGAACCCATGTGAAAGTTGTATTTTTTGCAAGCTTTTATTAAACTTTCAATGTAAGTATGTTTGTTTTGTATGTCAAAACTTGGAATTGAATTTAAAAGCAGTTATCCTCCACCGATTAAGATGTAATTTTGCATACACGTTTAGTTTGTATGACAATGCATGGTGGTGAACCTCTTCGCGTGCCCTGGTTTATGAACAATGATGCTAGTAGAAAAATTATTGTTACTGCTCTTAGACTCAGATCTGGACACATTCCATGCAAAAAATTTGCCTTCATGATTAAGAAAATCACTTCACCCAATTGTGAGGAATGCGGAGTTGTCGAGGACCTACAACATTTATTGATGGAATGTGTCCAATATGAGTCAAGTAGAAATAATTTAGTAAGGTCCCTGAATTTGAACAGAACTAATGTAGGCATGTTCCATACAATTCTATCCCAACCAAATGACGATGATGCGAAAGATTTGTTCAAACTCATGGCCCACGTGTTTGAAAGTACAATTGCTTAGGATACGATGGGACTAACATACGCTATGCGTAAAAGGCCCTATAAATAAATAAAGAAAAAAAAAATGCTTGGTTAGCTAAGTGACGTCATTCTAAATCCAAGATGGCGGACTAGTTATTTTTTGTGCACTGATATGGGTATCAAATGAAAGGGTTTTCTAAGAAGAATACGAAAAAAGCTTGTTTTAAATAAAGATTTTTTTAATGAATATTTTTTTTTCAAATTTTAGTTAAAAAGCTGTAAAACACATTATATAATATAAAATGCATATTTAAGTCATGTTGCGTTTTGCTCGGTGTCAGTTTTTATCTTATATTTTCCTGCAGCAACATACATAGTTTTATGATACGGAAAACTGCAATGTATGAATATCATTGTTTTTTATCATCAATTCCCACATTTGCAACAAGAAGTATTGTTATCATTGTAATTTACACATGTGACAGGATATAACTTTACAACTATTACAAAAAGAGGAATTGGGCATTGTTTGTTTATATATTTGTAAAAGATTTATTTATTTATTATTTATTTTGTTTTTAAAAACGTTGCCCCACACTAGGAATTTCTTCCTGTATCGTGGGTGCGCTTACAAACATATAAACTCATATACACAACACCCAGTGCCGGAACAACTATCTGTAGGTCATACAAATATTTGTTCCGTACGGGAATCGAACCCGCGACACGCAGCGCAGCAGTCAATCGCTCAACCACTGCGCTCTTGAAGTATTGACCCAATAAAAATAACCAGATAGAAAACTTCGGGATTGCCATTTGTGTCATAGGATCTGTTTTTTGCTTAAAAAGAGGGCAGAAGCTATAAAGTTCTGTAAAATCTTTTTTTGTGAAAATTCTGATTTTTTCCATACACCAAGTTGTTGTAGAGCACTTAGCAATGCTTACAGTGACCTAAGTAACATAATATTGACACCCGCACTCCGCAGACTGGAGCGTGTGCTGTGGTCCCAGGCGTGCGAGCCGCGCGTGTCCCGCGCCGCCCTGGGCCGCGCGGCGCAGGCGCTGGCCACGTCCCGCGCTAAGCTCATGCACCGACTGAAGACGCGTCCTGACCGACTTAGCGCTATACCTGAAACACGTGAGTACTACACATCATTTAATCACATCTAATCAAAAAGAGCTAGTTTATTCTTCGTAAACAGGGACTAAAATAGCTCATTAATCCCTAGGGACTAAAAGTGATTTAAATTTGGAATGTGGATATTGTTAATAAATATTTCAATCAGCAAAGAGATGAATCACAAACCATGCAGTCCAAAATAGGATTACGACGTATATATGATATGTGAATGGCTAATGAGCGATTACAATTCTATTTCGGACCGCACGGGAACATTGTATTCAACAAGTGACTGGCTGGAAAACCGCGCGAGAGCCAAATTAATTGATAAATCTACAACTGTAACAGATCCTATTAATAAAATTGTTACGATGTACTTCCATAATCCTTATAAGCCTTTTATTATTTCTATGTTATGTCTTATGGCTCTTAACTTGTATGTAAATAAATAAACATAACGATCTTGTTCATAAGTTGCACTTACTTATTTTCTAAACAACAAAGTGGGTGATAAAAAGTAGATAGTCCGCCTCGGGAGCAACACTATTTTAAGCTCGAGTGACGTACTTTAAATCCCTCGCTGCGAAGACACTATGTGCTAGCAACAAAATACTAAGCGCCGATTTCACCAATGAAACTAATTGATATTACTATCGACGAAACTCAATTTATACAAATACAGCGTTCTGATTGGAAGTTTTTAGCGGTATCAACCAAACAAAACGCTGTATTTGCATAAACTGAGTGTAGATGAACTAATCACCATTAGTTTCATTGTTGAAATCGGCTCTAAAACGCGAAGAGCTCGAGCACATTTTAGCAAAGCGTTGGTAACGTGAGAAAAACCAGAATGTCCATGAAAATCTCACAGACGAGGCGCTTCTAACTCCTTAAGAGAAAAAGGTTATTGTAATCAAGAAACTCATTTTGTAAACTGATTAGGTTTGTTATAGTTGTTATATATCACGATGACGGATGAATCGTAGCAAAATGAATCTTATTTCGGCGTTATAAAAGTCACATAACCCTTCTTCGTGAGATAGAACGACTACACCAATGTAATTTCATTCGTTTAGAGATTCTTTTGGAATACATTTTATTAAATTAAAGTTTTTGTGTCAACAGTGGCTTATTAATAAAAATATTTTACAATTATTTTATATTATTGAGTACTGTATTGTATTTTACACTTCATTATTTACACATCCCCAGAAACGCCAAACACATCAATTGCTCAATCTACCACTGCCACAGCGAGTACTGCCACAACAGCGCTGACGTCATCAGCGTCAACAACAGCAACAACTAACAACAAACGCAAGATCGACGATGATCTCGAAGACTTCGACCCCAGCCAGCTCACTGCTGACCAGAGAGAGGCTATGATTGTTGAAACTTTGCTCAGGTGAGGAGGAATTTTAAATAATAAATAAACAATATCTAAGAAATAAAAGAAAGATAAAGGTTTTATAAAATCTAGCTTCTACCAGATGCTTCACCGAAATTAACTCAAGAGAACGTACAGGGCCGGAAACCGTTTCTTATGCCGCCTCCACATGCTTGGCTAACAATGGCGAACAGCGAACAACAAACAAGAACGTGTGGATTGTGTTCGCCCGTGTTCGGCATCGGTGCCGGTTTTTAAGCACAAATCAAAGGGTGTTCGACAAAAGTGTTTGCGATGTATCCACACGCTTGTTCAGCATAGAAGTACGCGCGCTAGAATACTGTTTAGATAATGATGGTATAGACTAAAATTTGTCAACACATCAATTATTTATCACACAAAATAATTGATGTTGAAATACGGGAAGCAATAAATCTACTATATAAAAATAAGTCGGGTTTTCCTTCCTGACGCTATAACTCCAGAACGCACGAAACGATTTCCAAGGTTTTGCATTCGTTGGAAAGGTCTCGGGCTCCGTGAGGTTTATAGCAAAGAAAAAAAAAAAAAAAAAAAACAATTAAAAAGGTTGAAAAGGGTAGGTGTATCTTGGTGTTTTTATGGCAAAACAAAGTTTGCCGGGTCAGCTAGTTTGCTATAATTTATTGCTTCCCGTATTTCAACATTTTCAACAAAATTATTTCCGTTTTTATAATGTTGTAGTAGTCTTGTGATGATGTAATCTTTATGATTCTTAATCACATTTATAATATTGGTTTCAGGTTAAAAGCGCTGATAGATGAACGTAAGCCTGGAATGATTGCTAACTACAATGCCGAGTGTGAAAAAGTACAAGAAGAGAGGTAAGATGTACTATATTTAAACAGCTTTCCTTTGTTCTAATATTTACAATGTCGTATGAGAGAGGAGCTCCTGACTAAGTAATATCAGCTAAGCTTCCCACGGTTGATCCCTCCATGCTTCAGAAAGTTTATTGAGCTGTATTTTTATTTTTATTATTTTTATCATTGACAGTAATATGAAACCAGTGCGATGTATAGTTGTCGGCACATAACTTGGCAAGAGTCTTTAGATGCGCAGAAGTCGTTTTTAACCACCGACGGAAAAAGAGGGGTGTTATAAGTTTGACGTGTGTTGCTGTATGTATCTGTGTGTTTGTCTGTGGCATCATAACTCCTAAACGGATGAACAGATATTGGTTTAGTCTTTATCGAGAGTGTTCTTAGCTATGTTTGAATAAAATCTGTTCAGCCGTTCAAAAGTTATGGCGTTTTACTGTTTGAATCGGGGTGTTTTCGCAAGATATCGTGTCATAATTACGTGTTCAATAAATTGTCGATCGAAGCGTATCTACTATGTAGTAGATAAATGATGTAGCATGAAATAAAAATGTGTCTGGGGTTTATTAAATTTGGAATTTTTACTTGTTATTTTTAGGTCTCTTTGGTTATCCGCGCGGGACGCGGCGAACGTTTAGCACCGGTCCGAGCGCGCCATTGGTTGATCAGTTGACACAAGGATCGACTGACCAATCGCGTCGCGTTCACGTTCCGTTCGCTCTATATTAATAGTGGTTGTTCAGTTCGCGGACTATGCGCGAAATTACTCCCACTCCGCCAAAAACTTGCCAAGTTACGTGCCGACAACTATAAAGCGGTAGAGATTCGACGTGAAACGATCAAGTGCGGATTAAATACTGAATATGATTTATTTTATGTAATATCTAAGTAATATTATTTATGACTAGCTGTGCCCGCGGCTTCGCTCCCGTCCTATGTCTGTCAACTCTACCCTACTTACCTTCCTGCCTACCCTACTTTCTTACCTACCATATTTGTTTCTATAGTCATCAATCTTTCGCGGCGAATCTTAATAACGCCATTCAGAAAATGACTTCAAATGCACAACGCCATCTATCGAATATCGAGTTCAACTGTCCGAGTATCTGAATTGCGTGTGTTGTGATAATTTTACTTCTTGAACACTTTAAATTCATCTAACTTTTGATAGAGGGAACTGATTGCGATGAAACAAAAACTAAGTAATTCTTCAAGTTACGCACAATGTTTATGTATAAAAGTTGTTTACATTGGTTTCGTACATTTCACGTGATGCGTGCACAAATAAACAGATAAACAGACAAAAAAAACAAAAATAATAGGTTCTGTTGGTTATCCTTTAACACCATGACTATTTTTTTTGGAAATATTTTCGTTGTACAAAAATTACTTTTCTACAGATTTATTATATGTATTGATGATGATAGTTTTTGTACACTGACAGCCCTATGTCTATCTTCTCTCGTTCAGTCCATCCAAAGGTTGTCTCATTGTCTGTAAGAGATTGCCCAGTGCAATAAGACCGCGCATTGAACACTTATCTTTATGTTTTGTCCTGTAATTATTTAAGTGGTGTACAATAAAGTATATAATAAATAAATAATACTAATTCATATATTCCGGATAAATATACCTTTTATATACCGGGTATCAACAATAATAATAAATGAATATTGGTTTACAATATTTATCTGAAGGTTAGATTAAAACTGGCTTATTAATAGAAACAATGTCCATATTTGGATGGGTATTAGTTTGCTTACAAGTCTCGTGTTACAATAACATAATCCTGAAATGGTATGATTTCTTATAATATAGGTAGTCCTTATACGGTGTACACGTGTTTTAGCTAAAGAGCTAAAACACGTGTACACGTGTGTAGGTACAGGTAGAAACATAAGAATAAATAAGTAAAGACTTATTTATTCTTATGTTTCTACCTATACCTACACTACAGCAGTGTTGACAAACGGGTATCGTGTTACCCAGTTACTGGGTTGTTTAGGTCAGAGAGGCAGTCGCTCTATCTAAAATTCTGGTATTCAGTTGAATGTGGTGAAGACTGGATTACTGTGGAACGTGACCTCACTCCTGCCTAAGGGGGCGTTTAAGTATAACGTAACGTAATTTGGTGGGAGGTGGGAAACGAGTTGTTCAAAATCCCCTTCCATCCCTGGAAGGGGATTTCGAATAACTCGTTTCGTAACATTGTTTTTTTATTTAAATAAAAAACTAGGAAATTAAAATTGTCCAAGTTGGCACACACTTTCGTTGATTTTTATGGAGAATCCTTCGATTGTATTAAACCTATTTTTTTTTTGTTCGCCCAAGTTGGCAATCCTTCTCGTGTTTTAATAAGGAGGGGTACAGGTAAAGGTTACGGCGTGTTACATTTGGCGAGGGAAGGTCAAAAATCTTCATAAATTGTGTTACGTAATACTTGAACGCCCCCTAACTGCGCGGTACTACACGTCCGTCACGCCCACCAATTCTGAGAGTCGGAACGTCAGAGTGACGTCACAGCGTCACGTGTATAGTTATTTTGATGAGCAGTAGTTGTATATCATATACTTAAAGATTTTCCTTCAAAAATTGCAGAAAAAAGATGCAACTGCTATCAGCTTCCGAAGGCGGCCCGCACGTAGAGAAGCGGCTCCCCAAGCGGCGCTTCCCCTGGTGCGCGCGCTCGCGGGCGCTGCTGGCGCGGGCGGCGCGCCTGGCCGGCCCGGCGGCCGCGCCCGTGCTGCAGCTGCGGGTGCTGCCGCTGTTCCCGCAGGGCTTCGTGCGGATGCCCACGCTACTGCGCCAAGCTGAGTGAGTGTATAGTGTCACCATAATAACACACACATCGACGGTCTAAATGGTCCATTTGGGTCTACTTCTTTTCGAGTTGATGGTGATTTTACCCTTGGACAGTTTGGACCCAATAAGTGGCCACGTTTATAGCGGCTTCAGCTACGTTCATCAAGTCCTCCAAAGTGAAGGGCACCTAAAGTACTCTTAACAAATGGGTCATGCTCTGGACAGGTGCACCGGAATCACATCCGATATCAGGCGGGTCCGTGGAGCTCAACTTCGCCAAGTTGTATTTACAGCAACCTACCAAGGCAACCAATTTAGTAATTATCCATAAAGACCACTGCAATTCATGACCAGGTGACAGGTGTTCATATGGTTGCAAGAAGTCGAGTATTGGTAAATGAAGTTCTTCCCACACCATGCTTCTGGTACAGAAGCGAGAAAAATACTGAAAATTTTTAGGGTTCCGCACCCAAAGGATAAAAACGGGACCCTATTAATCAGACTCCACTGCCCGTCTGTCTGTCACCAGGCTGTATCTCATGAACCGTGATAGCTAGACAATTGAAACTTTCACAGATGATGTATTTCTGTCACCGCTATAACAACAAATACTAAAAACAATAAAATAAATATTTCATTGGGGCACCCATCCAACAAACGTAATTTTTTGCCGTTTCTTGCGATAATGGTACGGAACCCTTCGTCCACGAGTCCAACTCTCACTTGGCCGATTTTATTATTTAGATTAACCAAGTCTCTAAATTCATCAGTATTACAATCCTAACATACAAATTTTTACATTTATATTGTAATACTGATGAATTTAGAGACTTGTTATACGGTGTACTCTTGTTTTGTAGTATGTATGATATTGTTGGCTAACATTTAAGGTCTATCCACACATATCATTGCCGTGACAGGGCCGGGCCCAGGCATTGAAGCTTCATCACTGGCCCGTGCACGGACGTGTGTGAATGAGTTCATATAAAATGTACACACCAATATTTTTTTGAGCATGGTCCGTCCACGTCCCGGGCACGGCCCTGATATGTGTGGATAGACCTTTAGTAAGTTGCATGATTTATACGAGTTTGGTGGTTGGGACTTTGAGGATAGCTCTGCAAACAATCTCCAGAGGTTTGAGTATGGTCTTTGCAACACCACCCCAACGAGATATACAAAAAAAGAGGATTGGTTGGTAAAGAGCAAAGTTAAAGTTTCGGATAATTAAAAATAGACAAGCTTATGTATACAAACTCTGATCCAGAATTATGCCAAGAACTTTTTCCACTGAGGTTATTATAGTAGGACATATACAATTAAGTGGAGGTTTTATAGAGATAGAGGATTTTGGATAGAAAAAGTGATGAAGTTTTATTGGCATTGAGAGTCAGAAAGTGAGAGAAAAGCTATTTCAGAGCAGACTTAAAGCCATCTTGAGCAGTTGCTTAGAGTTCCGAACAAGAGTTTGTGGCGATGTTTATGGCACTATGATCTGCACATTGAGGCATTAGGAATTTGAAGATTGCAGAGATTGTTAATCAAAACATGAAACAAGGTGGGCCCATATATTCTATGCTTCCCTGAGGTACACTGTACTGAATGGGTAGTTCAACAGTTTTGTGATTCATTATAGTGACTAATTGTGAGCGGTTTGTAAAACAACACTTAAATTAAAAGATCCAATGCATACCCCTGACAACCAAACGTCCAAGTTAGAGTGGAAGACTAAGTTTACAAATCTATCTCATTACTGCTTAGTGACTAATTAGAAAATTCTAAATACTTATTTCATTTTCTATGTTTGCAAATCAATCTTTGAATTTACGTATTCAATTTAATAATAAAAATTAACTCTTTCAATTTCAGTCTCAGCAAAGAAATCAAAGTGTCAGACTTGAAGCGGCCGCGGCTCGGCTCAGCGTCCCAACCTGCCTCGCAGCCCGCAACACAAGCAGCCACACTAACCGCCACGCAACCAGCCGCCCCGCGCCCCTCGCCCCCGCCCGCGCCCCCGGCTACTTTCTCCGAACCCATACAGTTTCCCAGCTCACTCACCGTCACCACTACATCCAAACAGTCACCAGATAACACTGAACTCGAAGAAAAACCTTCAAGCTACAAAACAAACTCTGTCTTCAACTCAATCGTGAACTTCACCCTCAGCAAAGACCTAATCGTAGAGAAACCAGAGAAAAAAGACAATGATAAAAAAGAAGAACCATACATTCCCCCAAACAATATTGGCAGCATTACTATTACACCGGTCCCTAATAACCCCCCGAAACCTGAGAAAAAACACACTAACAACATCCAATCACAAGTGTCAGCGGATAAGCAAGGGTTCATAAGGGTTAAGTCACCGGCAGCGTTGAACGAAATGGTGAAAAAAGACAAAGCTAAGAAGCCAGAGAAGAGTCAATCTAAAGAGAAGAGTCGAGTAGAGTCACCGTTACACATAGACACAAGCTACCAGCCCAGTAAAAAAGACCCCAGTCCCAAACTGAAAGAAGAAATTCCCCAAAAGCAGATTGAGAACATGAGAGTCGCTGAGAACAACATCCCGAGACCGGCCTTAGTTCCTGTACACCACTCCCCAACGTTTGCGAAACCAGATAAACGGCCACCTGAAGTCAAAAAGAAAAAGGATGTCGTCATAATCTCGGACGTTGATCCTTTAAGTGAGCAAGAACCGCTAGCAGTAGATGACAGTAGCAGTGATGTGGAGTTAGTTGAGGACAATAGGACTGATAAAAGTGAACCAAAACGTGATAAAAGTGACAGTGTGCCTTCCAAGGACCGTGTGAAACATGATGTGAACAAAAAAGTGAATAATGTGAAACGGAAAGACAACAAGGAAGTGGGGAAAAGTGAGAGTGAGGAGGCTACCAATGATGATATTGATACGCTTATGAGGAATCTTAGAGAGATGGAGGTAAGATCTTCGTTTTTTATAATGGAATGATGCATGGGGCTTTTTAGCATCCAGGTTACTTATCTTTACATTAATTATTGTTACTAATAAGAGTCTGCTTTGTATTGTTTATTTGATTTTGCGTTTACTTTAACCAGATACTCTTAGGCAATTCTTGACAATTATGATTAACTTTGTTCTATTTATTGCTGTCTCGGTTTTACCAATCAATCGTCAGCAATTCCAATATTTTAACACACAGACAAGAACATAGCAATTTTAGTTTTACTAGCAGACGAGGCAAAATGAAGAAATATCAATCTTGTCTGCCCAGTTGTCAATATTCGTGGTGGATCTTCTTAGGCCGAGATCCATTAAAATAATGCTAAAACAAAGTATTATTACAAGTGTAGGTAAATTTTGTCATAATTCTTTTATAATACAGTACAGGCTAACCGCGTCGAGCCGCAGTGCAGCGCAAAGCAAATCAAAAAGGCCTGGCTCGGCCCGCTACAATGCAAGCTAGCTTTTAAACAGACGGTATGATATTTACGATTCCGTCTTGATAAGTAGTATTAACCCTTTGAATGCCCGAAACGTGGATCCACGCGTTTCGGTAACTACGATATTCAACCGGTTAATTGTTCTCAGTACTAATACCAACTCACAATCTCTTAATAATGCAGTTCATCGCTTTGACACTTGTTATGGGTATTCAGAAGCCAGAAAACTACCCAGTTACTTGGTTGGGAAGGTCAGACAGGCAGTTGCTTCATTTAAAGGTATTAGTACCTGCGCGACTGACCTCTACTCGGGTGAAAATAGAGAAAACGACGTTGTCTAACAATGAAACCTAGCTCGATCGATGTATCCCGAAACCCCAGCATACTAAATTTCATGAAAATCGTTGGAGCTGTTTCCGAGATTCAAAACAAGAATTTAGGTTTGGAATTAGATAGATAGATTGTGGGTTGGTTGTTTCATCGGTATCATTGTTCATAAGTATTTTTTCCATCCATGTAGACTTCTTTTCTTCTATTCTAAGTATTATAACTAACTAGGTCACTTGATACTATCACAACATCTTCAACTGGTAACTTAGTTTGTCGTTAGTACTAACAAGTCTTGAGGTAACAGACAAAGTCAGTTCATATTTGTCACTTGACGAAAATGTTGTGGTCCAAAGCTACGCAGAATATTTTCATAAACAAAAAGTTAATTAAAAAAATCTAAATACGCGACTGCTGAAGTGGACTAATAAGACGTAAACAAGAAGAAAATCATGCTGCGCAGTCGGAGGATACATATTCGCGATCTGGCTGATCAAAAACAGATTTCGTGATAACATACACGACGGGAATGGAAGAAAAAAAAATTGGCCGTCACAATATGGCGGGCAAAATCCGCCATTTTTCTATTTTTCCAATTTTAATGTAGCCAGTGACACTCGCAAGGTTAAGACGAATCGATTGACGTAAGAATCATCAAAATCGCCTAACGCGTTTAGTCTCTAGAACGAAACATAGGAACAAACATACATGACGGATGTACACATTAGCCTCCTTCGGCAGTCGGGTAAAAGTAGATTTATTTTAAGGAAAATATTCATCGAAGTTTTGGACCTCCCTTCGTATTTCAGTTTGTCTAAGCCCAATAGACACTAGAAGGTTTAGTTTTAAACATTATTTATAAAAACCTCGACACTGTTTAGCTATTAACATGCGCAGCTCATTATTGTATTAAAATTTTCTATACGTAGAGAAATTTAATATAGAATCGGCTGATCAGTCGTGTGGTGACCGCGAACCGGAAGACGTTACGTTGAAAGGCCTCCACTATGAAGAGTATGTAGACCGATGACCTACATATAATATAGCAAGTGTTAATTAAGCAGTAGGCGTCTTTCGGTTGTAACAATAATGATGAATTAGTCGCTAAACAGCTCAGAGATTTTTATAAATAATGTTTGTTGGAGAGTATCATAGCTTTATCTATTTTGTTTTGCCGTGTAGAACGATAAGTATTTTTGTAAATGGGTTGTAAATAACACTCGTCAGTAGCCATACTTAGAACTAATATAAGTTGCACGACATGTTTCAGCATTCCCAAGAGCCCACAAAGTTCAACAGTAACTCTTACGGAGGAGTTATAACAAACGGTAATTATTATTTTTCAGATTGCATCCTTACCTATAATGCTAGCGAAATATGTACACGGGATTCTGGGTTATAACTGGTTTAATATACAGTCTATTTTCCTAGATATTTCTTATGGTACTATACTACTTTTTGAATGTAAAGTATGGTTTACTGTTGCTGAATGTTGAATCTTATCTAGCTTACAGCTTCAGTTCAAAAGATATGAATATGGTGAATTGGATATAATACATCTATACAATGATTTGTTGATCATTGTGACCTCAAAAGTTTAACAGACTTGCGGTCGCGTTCTCAAACGCAACTTAATTTTAAGCTACCATTGTCTAAGCATCATACCGTAAAATGGGATGAATAGGCACAAATTTCAACTTAAACATTGATTTTCTCAGATATTTTGTATGCAAGCTGTTATTAAAGGATTGTGAAATTGCGAGTCGCGTTGTATTTGGCTAAATACTAATGCTTAAAATTTGCGAAAACATTTCAATAATTTGTAAAATTGAAAAAAGAAGGCGGTTTATATTTACCTTGAAACTGGGGTCAAAAGATACGAGAGAGGGCCGAATGGAAAAATAACAAACACAAGACCAAAGCCCATGAGGATAGAAAATATCATAATTTAACAATTTATTTGAAAATCGCCTAAAACGGTTTACATTTATTAAATTAGTCCTCGATTAACAACCCTGAAAATTATTTTTCTATAGACCCCATTCTCGTTTTTATTAACCCCTCACTCGTATTTAATCACCCCTTTCTTCGTGTCTATTGACCCTAAAGGCGTTTCTATATCGTGGAGGTAACCCCCCACGCGTATCTATTCACCTCGAATACTGGCAAAAAGCACAAGTGTCTTTATTTTACTAGAAATACGAATAAAATCATTAAATAGGTATTCATACTTTCTTTGTGTCCCTAAGGGATGAGTAACTTTACCATCCAATTATATAAATTTTGAAGGAGATAAAACTGAAGAACGGTATTTTTGATAAAAGTTTTAGACAGCCCAATCAACATTAAATCACTAGCACACGCAGAGGTCACTTTAACCGGTTTTTTCTTTATGTCAATAAACTTGACGTAAATTTGGGGGTATCCAGTATAATGGGAAAATATTGCCGTTTAATAAATCGTAGAACTAAATAACCGATAGTCGACTAAAGACAAATTAGAGACCAAAATAATAAACTCCCAGATTTGTTTCCATTCACCCCGCGATTTCTATTCACCCCATTTTACGGTATTTGCTTCACAGACCACGTTAAACTATATAAAGAAACCCAATATGCATTGCGCACATACGCATGCGCCGCTACGAACGACAGAAGATCAATTCATGTAGGTACTTAAAAAAAAAAGTTCAAGTTGCAATTTCATCTCGATGAGAATCAGTTCACACTACAAAAATTAAGTAAACACTTCAACTTAAGTTAAGACTAATTTGAAAGCAAAAAGCTTAAAGATATGGGAATTTACCCTTTTGTCGCACAACGTGCCGTCCTGTGTACTTTAATATGAATGACCTACGGATATAAATCTAACTAGACAACGCAAGTCCCTCCATCTGTATGAAAACCAAGCGTGTCACTTTTACACACACAATTTAAAAACAAATTTACTTACCATTGAAAGAAAACATTTCCAATGCCTCGGCCAACTTTTTCTATACAGTCTTTACAGCTCAATATGGCCTGAAATAGTTATTTATGCTACAAGTGCGGAAAGTAGGTGACTTCCGATGAGTGGTATTCGGCATCTACACGAGTCGGAAATCATCTTACGCACGTGTATCATACAACATTTTACTATGCATTGTGCGAGGAAATAAAAAAATATATCTGAACCAAGCAAGAAATTAATAAAATGGCGCTTATTCAAGGGCGCTCAGCATATCCACAGATTAACTAATAGTTTATAGTTCCTCGGGCATATCTACTGCGCATGTGCAAATAGCTGTCACGTCGTAACGCAAAAAGGCACGAGTAAAATATTCATTCTGCCAAACATATTTAATGAATATTTAAAATTAATTTATTGATCAAAATCTAAATCTAGAGTAATAAAAAACGCCTTAAATGAAGCATTACTTTTGTTTTACCTTTTATATGAATGATAATCTGTACTTAACTAATTTTTAAAACTTTTCTCAAATAATAAAAACTATGCGGCGGGCTGACGGTGTAGTTAAAAATTAAAAAAGTACAGGAAAGTAAAAAGCACTAGTAAAAATAAGTGACACTTTCCGCACAGTTTGGCTGCTTGGAAACCGCTTTTTTCGAGGACATGCATTGTAAAGGCATTTTTTTTAGATTTCCGTGGTTTTCTGGTGCCGATAATGCTAAATAAAAAGCTCAAATTACGATCATTGATCGTAACTTTACTCCGTTTTTCGACACGCGAAGTACATACTATCGCGTCATCTAATTAGATTTATATCTGTGGAATAACCACACTCATTATGATCAGATTTGGCGGTAATAGCCACGTAGACGCGACTCCCTAAAAGATAACTGTATTATAGCGACAGAAAAGCAAATTAAGTTCCGTTTGAGAATGCGTCTACTTAACATCAGCGGTAACATCGCTTTGGTACGAAACAGTGGGTAAGCGTAACATTGTATGTCGGATAGCGAAACACTCGAGGTCTTCCAGCCAGCCTGCCTTCCCGCGGAGCGCCGCGTTCGGGGAGGCGCGGGACAGGGATAAGCTGTAAGTGCAGCTGATCGATACCACAGAGTGTATGTAAATGGCGCCGCCTTTTTTTTCATGGGGGTAGGATGAAACGACTCCGTATCTGACGTCCTATTCGAAAAACGACCTATGATCAGAACTTCATATTCTCAAATTACCTAGTAGCAAATCGTCCCAATTAGCAGAATGTCCTACTGTCAAAGTACTGTTATACTGAAAAATTACTATAGATATTTCGTCATGGCTCAATATATAATTTATCTTCATCTCTACTAATGTTATAAAGATTTTTTTGTTTGTTTGTTTGTAGCGAATAGGCTCCGAAACTACTGGACCGATTTAAAAAATCTTTCACCAATAGAAAGCTACATTATTCCTGAGTTACATAGGCTATTTTTACTCCCGAAAACGGGTCCTGTGCGGTTGTCCACTGGAGCAAAGCCGCGGGGAACAGCTAGTTTCATATAATTGCGTGGTATGACTGTACCATTCCCATTCTTTTGTTTGTTGGACGTTCTGCTACTATATCAATTTGAGAATAATACGATCTGCACATGTGTCGTTTTGCGAATAAGACGTTTTGATACGGAGTCGGCTGAAACTACAGAACGCCATATGCTACGATCCTTACATACTCGACATTTTGCTTCATTTGCGTTCATACATCTAGAAATACACGCACGTCGGTTATGAGTACTCAATTAATTATTGGAAATCTGGTAGATTAATCCATGCGCAAGCACACCTCATCAATCTAATGTATCATTTTTCACTTTAAACGCGGCTCATTTTTAACTCCCGACGAAAAAAGAGGGGTGTTATAAGTTTGACGTGTGTTGGTTTGTGTCTGTCTGTGGCATCATAGCTCCAAAACGGCTGAACCGATTTTGATTTAGTTTTTTTTTCGTTTGAAAGGTGTCTGTGTCGAGAGTGTTCTTAGCCATGTTTGATTAAAATCTGTTAAGCCATTCAAATTTTATCCGCATTCTACTCTTTGAATCTGGGTTTTTTTGCAAGACGATGTCATAATTACGTTTTTTGATAGATTTTCGATTGAAGCGTATCTACTACTATGTATATTATATGTAGTTTAAAAAGCACGAAATTAAAATTAATAAAACCCCCGGCACAAAAACCTCTAAAAAGTAAAAAACAAGCCTCGTATTTGCGTCGGGGAAACGCTAAATAAATAAAATAAACTGCTGTAAACGTTGGCGGTTCCCCGACGCGAGTACGAGGCTTATTTTTTTGCTTTATATAGGTTTTTGTGTCGGGGACTTTTTTTTCTGAGGGATTAGAAATAGCTACACTACTACTACTCTAAAAATAAATGGGCCCGCTTTTTGCCTTGATTCCTTTAACACGCTTTAACATTTAATTATATTACACGTAATTATTTAGTTTTCATTGGCATAACTTCGAAAAGTGGAAATTTATAGCTATGTACGATGTAAAGCGTTCAAAGACTAGTTTTGCTTAACGAAAATTTTATTTCTTACCAACATATTTGTTGAGCGGGTTTTATTATGAGTTCTTCATTTACTTTACACTCTGTGTTCGACATTGCTTGTACAGCTTTAAAGTAGGTTGTAACGAGTTTTCCCGCTTCATTTCAATATGGTTTCCTATGTGGATCAAGTAAAATTTTGCGGATTAAGAAAAAAAAATGTGAAAACATACGTGAATTCGTTACAATCTTTTTGCCTCGTCTTCATACCCTCTGCTTTGTTTCATAACATGCTACACTACCATTCATTCACTATGTAATCAATATGTTTAATAAAATGTTATATAACTCAAATAATTATCATTAATGTAACATCTAACTGGCTTTTACATGTGTCTGTTTAGATTTAATTGACGTAAACGCTCATTTAAACATCAAAAACGTTAACATTTATGGAAATTATTTTATGATGTTAAGTTTGAATGTTATTAAACGACAAGAGACTGTACCGATATATAATATGTACTACGCACTAGTTTTGACGATCCGAACACTGTTCGACTGAACTGTACTGCAATCAGTACACCTTGTTGTTACACTATGTTGAAAGAAACGCGTAAGCGCCACGAAATTCATAGTGCTTGCGACATTTTGATCGCGAGCTTCTTTGATAAGGCAGTATAAATATTCTAGCGCTGCAGCGCACTTTAGTTCTAACTCACCAGCATTTGAGCAAATGGTTTGAATAAATGTTCTTGTCTTCTATCGATGATAGAAGGTCACTTGTCTAAGGTATATTTGTCTATGAGACTTGAATGGCTCCTAGTTTAGTGGAGTTTTAAATTGTCAAAAGTGGTAAATAATTAATTTTCTAGTTTTTACAATGCGTTGTGGCCTCTTTAAATAACTCACAAAGCCAAAAATGTTGGTTAAAGTCAAATTAATGTCCATTCCATTAATTCCATAAATGTAACTAATATAATAGTAATGTACAGTACAAACATTTTCTTAATGTCACTCGGCAAACTTCGTGTTTCGTCAGTCGTCGGCTTTCTATCAGTTGCACTTTGCACTTTGTGTAGACCGGACCTCTCAATCAACTTGGAAGTATATAGAGTTGTTAATAATATAATTCATTTTAAAAATGGAAGGAAAGCTGCTATTATTACAGCTCTATATATTTCACACGAAAATCAAAACAAAACCACAATAAAGTACTTAGTTCTGAATTCAAATTATTATAAATGATAAATCTAATAATTGATGTATATGGAAATTAGCATTCGTTTGTATTCGGAAATTTGATGATTGCTGAGGGATATTAAAAAAATTGTTGTACTGTAATGTATTACTAAATCGTTATGTAATTTTTAACAATTTATGTTAAATGTAATATGAATTAATACGATTTCCTCTTCTAGAGCTCAATCCAATCCCTAAATATTTCTAAAAAAAATATGTCTTTTTCTATACCGCTTAAGTTTGTTTGTTGGACTTTGTAGTAGTCGAGAAACAACCCTCATTGGCTAATGATTGTTTGTTTAAATCCCCCTTCGGAAACCCTTCTTTACTGTCTTTCTTTTTGTCCTTTTGTTGCGTATATATAAACATTGCAAATGTCTATAGAACAGTAATTTGTTTCAGTACAGAACGCACTTCTTTGAACAACATGGATGGATGTAATGCCATCACAGGTGAGATAATTACATTAATTAATAATTATGTCTTAGAACAGGCTCGAAAGAAATGAATTAAATGAGCAGTTTCGAAAAATTCATCATTTAATTTCACTCTGTAGTAATACTAACTGAATAGTTGTTAGAAACATGTATTCCATTGATGAAGGTTCTTGGGGTGACATTTAAATATGCAGTTTGATGGCTGGGTCTGTTTTACTGTTTACATTAGACACTATGTACCAGATATAATAATAATAAAAGTATTAACTACACAGTTTTATAAACGAATAGCTGTCCCCCGCGGTTTCGCTCCCGTCAACTGGTCACCTACATACCCTACCCACCTGCCCTATCTACATAGCTACTCACCTACCCAACCTACCTTCCCGACCCTATCCTACATACCTACCTACCCTAGCCTACCTACCTACATTACCCTACATAGATGATTGTTGCGTAACTTTAACCGTTTACGCAGCGGACGCAACGGAAGCTCTCAAAAGCAAAAAAAAAGCCGTTTTTACTATAGGTTGTAGCATGATGTTATATAGCCTTTCTCGATAAATGAGTTAAACACAAAAAAAAAAATTCAATTCCGACTATTAGTTCCAGAGATTATCGCGTTCAGACAAACAAACAATCAAACTCTTCCGCTTTATTATATTAGTATATAGTATGTATGCTTTGTATATTAACCGTAGGGAATAAGATCGCCCGCCTTCCTGCTTCCACGCCCGAATCCTTACTTGTAGTATATATTCGATATCGACCTTATTTTACTTAATTTTTCTCGCGGCTTTCGCTCTTTATAGTACAGTACAACTATTTTCTTAATAATGTCCCTCGACATACTTCGTGTTTCGTCAGTCGTCGGCTTTCTATCAGCCTTCAAATCAAATCAAATCTTTTTATTGTGGGCATAGGTTATACAGACAGATGTTAGGTAAATTACAGTTCCATTATGTCCTGCCTAGTAGGCATACAATAATTAAGTCAACATCCAAGTTCTTCCAAGTTGATTGAGAGCGTCCGGTCTTCACCAAGTGCAAAGGGCAACTGATAGAAATCCGACGACTGACGAAACACGAAGTTTGCCGAGGGACATCAAGAAAATAGTTGTACTGTACTATAAAGAGGTTAGGTTGGGTTATTATGAGCAAGAAAATAACTAACAGAATATTATGTATCTCGTTCCAGGTTGAGACGTGACCAGCGCAGTTGAATCACAAGAATGTTGTAACAGTTACATGAAGATAGTATGTAATATCACAACCGAACTAGCCACTACTGGATAATTGAATTTATACTGTATACGCCTTTATTCAAGTCGATAGATCGATTCCTTGGTAATTTCTACGATTTTGTTTGTAAGAAATCTTTGTAAAAGATGAATTCGCAATATAATTAATATAAATTAGGGAATCTTTGTCAAAGCTGAGCGAGTAGAGGTCGCTTGTATCGCCGTAACAAACAGCAAACAAAACAAAATAAAATGGCGCAGAATGTCTGGGTTATCTCAATATTTTGAATCCGTGTAAACGTTATTACCAAAATGATAAAAACATGCACATGAGTATTTTAAACTAGGATAAACACAAAAGCAGTCGCTGAACCATAAACACGATAGAAGTTGTTTTTATTTTAGCAGTGGGCCATCTAGTGGGAGAAGTTCCATATATTAATGTGATGCAATTAAAAATACAGCTCATAGCCATTTTACCTTGGCCCATATTCTTTTTACAAGCATTTATCGATATCTTAATGGAAACTCAAGTCTTACCTGTACGATACTTAGAATACAATGCTACATGTTATGTTAAATTTTTGAGGAAAATTCGAGAAAATCGGTAGCATCAACTTGAACTTCAATACTTCTTAAATACACAGGTGTTCCCTCATTCGAATATTCCGATGAGACGGTAATCCGACATGAAGGTTGTCACACCTCCAGTTTCCAAACTCAGGGTTGCTACTAATAAATTCCGTATCATCATCATCAGCCTTTTAATGTTCCCACTGCTGGGACACAGGCATCCTCTCCGTGAGAGGGAATGGACCGTAATCCTCCACGCGGGCCCAGTGCGGGTTGGTGGATGTCGCATGTCTTTAATTTACACAAAGTAACCCCCAACCAAGTGACCTACAACTGGTAAGTCGCGGCCGTTACCGCCAAAACAAAGCTCTCCAAGAAATTCCATATTATTATAGGATAACGCAATAGCACATTTCCCGAACTGCGCATCAAACCTGGGACCTCACTCAGCAGTCGCACACACTTGTGCACTACAATATCTCCCACGTCGGTGGTTTGTCTCTGCTGAGATTAGCCGCAGTGGCCGGAATTCGCTCTAGAAGACTATTACCCCAGACTGAAAACGAATCGCGCTGTTTTTACTTCATAATACACTTTCAAACTTGTTGAGATTTTAATTTTGGCATTTTTGTAAAGTCAGCTTAGATTTTAATAGTTTATACACGTGCAATATTTTAATAGATTTTAATGCCAAGCATAATGTCTATGTTACCACAAAAATAAAATTCACCAAGATATTTAATTTTTGTTATTTAAAAAATAATATTATGATAAATTCTCTCTGTTGATACAACAAGCACGGACATTTTAAATAACCAAGAAAAGCGATCTATCGACTTCAATAAACGGGGGGTAGATGTCTAAGCACGTTATTGTGTCGATGACAAATATATCGGTCGTCAGAAGTGTCGATAATTATTTGCATGTCGACATAATTGACAATAGTGTTGCGCTTATGATGAGAATTGTCGATATCGACATTTTGAAGCTTTATGTCGGGTCCAGAGAGTATTTTTATTTATTCCTGTTTTCCCTAACTATGTATCTTATTTTCTTCTGAAAGAAGTTGTAACAGATGAACTGCCAAATTTCAGTTATTGTATTACTTCCGAGAGGATAAAAATGTCGTATATTTTATATATGTATGTAGTAGTCATTTATTTGCTAATCTATTTTTACAAGAAAATTATATTATAAAGCACTTTCTGGCATCCGATTAAGTTCACACTTGGCTTACTTCATCATCCGCCTTTTAATATTCCCACTGCTGGGATACAGGCCTCCTCTCTGTGAGAGGGAATGGGCCGTAATACACCACGCGGGCCCATTGTGGGTTGGTGGATGTCACATGTCTTCGAATTGGCGTTCTTATACTCCATTTGCGATAACAGTAGACATTTAAATAAGCCCGTTTAACCGATTTTGACTTCTATTGCGTTGATGATACGACAAATGGTAGCTGTAGTAAACAGTTGGTTTTGGTGATTAATTTATGCTTTTTATGTCATCCTTATGTTTACGGGATAGAACTCAAAATCGGTTGAACGGACTGTAAAAAGAGTTGGAAAAATATTTAATGTTATTTCAAATGGAGTATAGGTAACTTTAAAAACATTTAAACAATAAGGTACTATGAAGCCGGAAGGTGGCCATACCAACTCATAGACCAGACAAGATGGCACCATAGAGTCTGGGCCCATTGAATGTCTATTGACTAGTGATATTGTATTTATTATAGTCCCCGGCATGTAAGTTGGCAAGGTTTTGGCGTAGTGGGGTTAGGTTCGCGCATAGTACGCGAACTGACCAACCACCATATAGAGCGAACGGAACGTGGACGCGACGCGATTGGTCAGTCGATCCTTGTGTCAACTGACCAACCAATGGCGCGCTCGATACGTGCTAAACATTCCCCGCGTCCCGCACGGGTAACCAAAGAGACCTAAAAAACGACTCGTGGGAATTTAACGACTCCTGCCAAGTTACGTGCCGGCAACTATAACTCAATTCAAAAATCTTGTTTAACTATAAATCTTAATACTTATTAAATAACATAATTATCTTGATACGAGTACCTTCTTTACGAGAAGATATTACAATTCAATTCTGTTTTTACGAATCTTTTTATTCTAGTATCTCTGGACCCACGTGCTTGACAATACAAGTTGTTTAATTTTATTGATACACTAAGTCTGTATAGAAACACACGTATTTTGTATAATAAAGCTATTAGTTTTACGATAAACGTTTTAAATACCGGGGAATACTGCTCCACCCGATCAAATGTCGTTTGTCTGTTGAAATAATGTAGAAGGATAGATATTATAGTGTAAGCAACATTGCAAACGACTTTTGAGTAAATAGTTTCAGGAAGAAAATTAAAACTCTTAAGATTATAAATATGAAAAAGTCTTAGACTTAAAGGAGATTGAGAATGAATAAAATGTTAGTTGGCAACTAAGAGATGTTCCATGGCCTATTGAAATGTAAAATTACGCCGAAATACCTGTACTACTTATTCTAAATCATGATTGTATTAAAATTTAAATTGAGTTATTATACTATTTGTTATGTTGTTGGAAAGTAAGCAATAATAATGTATCTGCAAATGCACTATATCGAAAGTGATTGTGGAGCAGTAACAATTTTTTACACAAACTCCGATGTTATTATGATACAATTTTATTTTCTTTAAAATAAAACGATTAAAAACATTCTTTTGTGATTGAGTGAGTTGAAATCCTAAATTCCAAATTATGCCCAATGTAACAATTATGAATAAAATATTTATAATGAATGTGATTTGTTTTTAATTTTTCATAGTAGTAGAGGTGTACACACACACAAACACATGTATACAATCAACCTTGTAAAATCTTAAACGGTTTTAATTAAAATTTTGTTAAGATATTAGAGACAATGATATTTTATACGAAATTAGCCTCAATTTATTTAGTGATTTGTGATGCAAGGAGGCCTGAGGCTCTGTAATTAACCTTATGTTCATTACACTCTACAGATTTCTGAATGAAGAATGTGAAGTTGAGTATTTGACAAAATCTTCTCTAACCTGAAAACCTGTCAAGATATGGCATTACAGAAGAGCTTGACACGTTCTTATTAAAGGCATTCAATTCAGAATCAGGCTCATAGAATTCAAGTTAAAATATTAACTTGAACTGGTATCGGCAGCGATGCTATCTAGCGGCATTTTTTAAATCTCATAGGCCAAGTAAAGGCAAGTATCCTAGACATTAATGCTACCCAACCCAGTTTTATGCATACATTAACTTACACCGTTTTAAACTACAGAACGCCATATAGTTACGATACACTTGTGACATACTTTCTAGCGGAACTTCAGTCTAATGTCAAAAGTATGTAGTACGAAATTTTACGCTAAATTTAAAAAAAAAGTGTTTTACGACTTCGCAGAAAACAACCGCCAGGAAGTTTTATTTCTAGCGGCTGCTATATATTTCACTAAGTAGTATTCCACTTTTAGGTTTAGCACGCGCTGCGATTTTTATTCGCGTGAAATTTTTGCCGCGTATTCTGTGACCTATGGAAATGTATGAAGCTGCACGCACTGCGGAAAAAAAATCGCGCTCAAATAGTATTAAAATATTCGCGCGAATAAAAATCGCAGTGCGTGCTATGCCTTAGGCTTAACACGCACTGCGATTTTTATTCGCGCGAATTTTTTTCCGCACATCTGTGACTTATGGAAATGTATGAAGCTGCACGCACTGCGGAAAAAAAATCGCGCGGAAATAATATCGCAAGAAATCCGTGTTTTGCCACAGAATCCACCGCACCGCGGCGCGGATAAAATTAGCGCGAATATTTTGAACTCTATGAACAGGTAGAAGAAGACAAAAATCGCGCGAAATTTTATCCGCAGTGCGTGTTAGTTAAATTCAGTACGCGGACAAAAATTCGCGCGAATTATAATCGCAGTGCGTTCTAAGCCTTAGACTTTGTTAGGGGCCAAGAAAAATGTACGAAAAGCGTATGTTCAATTCTTATACAGTCTTGGGTATATCTATGGTCTCAAGTATATTAATCGAGTAGTGAAACCATAAGTGAAACATTTTTTATGGGCTGTCATTTTGTTATGGGTAAATATGAAATTATAGTAATAATATTTTAAAATGTAAAACTAAACACTGGTACTCCGCTGAATCCGGTAAAACTGGAAGCCGACCCCAATATAGTTGGGAAAAGGCTAGGCAGATTGATTGATTTAAAAATGTAAAACTATGTAGGTATAGGCCAAAGAGAATGTAACCACCGATTTCTTCTAAGCACACGACTCACTACCGCGGGCCGGGGGACGAGGAAGAACGCGCGGCTGCTATTGGTCAGTTCAAGGTAAGTTGCGTAGGTATCTCTATCTATATATTTCATCCTACATGTCTTACAAGGGCTATGCGAGTTGGTTTCGGCCCCTGGTACGTCTTTCACAGGTCCCGAGAATCTCAAAGATATATATACTTATTACCTATATAATCTATCTATATAAAAGAGAAAGTGTACGGCTCAGAGGTAGCCGGTTACTTACAGTTGAGTTGTTTGATGTGAGTTGACGAAAACCACAGATTACACCACAGTAAAGTTTATTCGTAAAAGTTACACGAAAGTTAGGTTGGATGCTAATCCGCGATTATAGCGCTACGGCAGCTATTGGTCAACTAACTAAATATAATAATAAAGTAAATAAAAACGAGTAGTTAAAAGTAGGTCGCCGCGTAAGCAATTTGCCTGTACGTGAACCGTACATGCTCCCGAGGGAAAAGTGGGATGAGCATCCATTACAAAGCAAATAATAATATAATTAAAGTGAAAAGTAGTTATTTAAAGTTAAATAGTAAACAATAGTTAATGTGTCCTGGTAAAAGATGTAAAAATATAGGTATAGGTTATAACACTCAATTTAGTCAAAGTGAAATGCTTTCATCGGCTGTCTTGCTTCGCTGTAAACGGGCTCCGCTGCTGTCGAATGCATTTCTTGTAGCTCGATGTCCCTTCCAAAGTTATCCCTTCCTCTAGGTGTCACTCCTCTTTCGGCAGAGAGTGTTTTGACGTCTTCCTTTGTTTTCGTTTTCAAACATCGTTTAATAATAATATAGAGGGCAAGCGCAGCGATTCCTCCCAACATCAAAGAAGTAACCGAGTAGAGATAAATGTCGTGACTTGACATGTGAGACGCCTTCGGTAATATTTCTCTGCTTTTCTGGAATTCCAACTGCTGGTCTACTTTTCTTATTTCTACTGCAGTTGGCGTTTCTTGTTCAGTTATATTTAATTTTGCATTCTGCCAGCCGAGGTCAAAGATGTGGTTAATAGTCGAATTAATAGTTGGTATTTCTATCTCTGGTTCCATGTTAAAAGTACTTCCCAGCTGATTGTGTGTAAATATTGTGGCGTCCTTTTTCTGTAGTAAGCACTTTGATTTCAAGGAAATCACTCCAGTCCCGTCAATGACCGCTGGCGTAACTTGATCGTTACATATGACGCGCATCAGCTGTTTCCCGCACAATGTAAATAGCCACATATTCGATTTGTGAAGCTTTGTCCAGGTTTCTTTGCATGTTACATCATTGAGGACGCATGATAAAGACTCTTGTTGGTTGAAGACTTGGGCCTCACATGGGGCGTCTTTATCGTACATGTTGTAGACTGGATTACGTGAGACACAAGTGAATTCGTCTTCTCCGTATGAAGTACATTGGCGCATGTCTTGGTCTTCCATTGTTATGTAAGAGTTTTTTACAAAGTTGATTGCGATGAAGCTTGAACTTGGTTGTACGAGTTTTAAATGTCCTTGTCTAAGGAACGGTATTGGTATGACTCGATATATCTTGTAGTCTTCATCGCTCAGCAAGGGGATGTGTATTTCAAATAGCATGTAGTTGTTTGTTATTCGAGCCTTCACATGGATCAGGTCATAGATATTTTTCAAATCCCTTTGAGTGCCCTTTACAGGTAACGATAATCCCTGTGGCAACCTTCCGGATATTATGTTTAGCTGTTCGATCAGTTGATTAGCAGGAAATAGATGGGTATCTAAATGCCCTCTGTAAATGTTGGCGAGAGTGTTTATCAGCATTTCCAATATTCGGTTTAGATCACTTATAATCAGAGTTGACGTCACGGCAGCGGAATTTATGTCATTCATTGTGAATAGCATTTGCGCCTTGTTCACTATTTTTGTGATTTCGCTGCAAGTTTGGTTCATGTAGATGCGCAATGTTTTGAATTGTTCATCCATAAAGGCAGTGTTCTTTTTTATAACGTTGTTTTCAGCCTCTACAATTAATGTTTGGTTTTTCATAAGTTGTAGTAGGTAGTCATCATTTGATTGTAGATTCTGTATGTCTCTTTCGTACTTTTCGGCAAAGTCTGCGTCGAGCACTCCGAAAAGAGTTCTTGCTAATTTCCCAACTCCATCAAAGTAACCTCGTTTTGGTCTTGAGTGTTGAGTGAGCAGCATAGAGTTGTAGTCGGCTAGGTGACTCAGTTCATGACGTAGGTGGCCGACAATTGTTTCGCAAGGCGAGTACTCATGTGATATTCTTTGGCATAGTTTATCTATTTGGTTCACATAATCATTGATCTGACCAGTTGCTTGCCAGTATGAGGTTAAGTTGTAGTAAACCAATAGGGTCCATTCGTCATGTATTAGTTTCATTTGCCCAGCTTCATCGAAGTAAATCGGATGATTGCTTGATATAGGTGTAACCTTCAAGTTCAAGTTATTCGTTGGCGCTGATTGTGCAAGCCCCGTCATTGCTAGCATGGCTAGGAGAACTAGTGATAGCCAATTGTTCTTATTTTTTGCTGTGCCTCCCCGTTTTGTAGTTTCCGGAGTAGGTCTCCTTTGCTCTTCCTCTTCGTTTACCCTAGGTTCTTCGGGTTTAAGTGGTAATGGTGCTAGCTTCGTTATTGGTCGCTTAAGTGACCCTTTCCTTGTTTTTAAGGTAACAACCCGTACTCGACCATCAGCGCCTGGATGTAGTTCCTGGACTCTTCCTATAGCCCAGCGGCCAGGAGGTAAGTGCTCATCTTTGACTAATACTAGGGTTCCTAGTTTCAGGTTTTCTTTTGGTTGCTGCCATTTGCTTCGGGTTTGCAGTTGATGTAGATATTCGTTCGACCAGCGCTTCCAGATGTGTACGTTCATTTGTTCAACAAGCCTCCATCTGTTTCTTAGATCGTGCTCAGCAAAATCTTGTTCTTCTTGTGGTAGTGACAGTAGGGGGCCACCAATGAGGAAGTGGCCGGGAGTTAGATATTCCAGGTCTTCGACATCCTCTGTTAATGGGCACAGCGGACGAGAGTTAAGACAGGCTTCAATTTGATTTAGTAAAGTAGTAAATTGTTCGAAAGTAAGCTTCTGTTCCCCCAGTACTTGATGTAACTAGGTGATATTTCATGGCTTTGACAGCAGCCTCCCACAGGCCTCCAGCTGTTGGCCAAAGTGGTGCATTGAAATGCCACTCAATTTGTAAGTGGCTCGAATCATCTCATCGAAGAATTCTGAATTCTTAAACGTATTGTGTTTTTCAAATTCCTGTTGAAGTAGTTTTGCTGCGCCCACAAAATTCGTTCCGTTGTCGGAGAATACGTGTCTGGGTGTACCCCTGCGGGCACACATCCTTTTGAATGCGGCGAGGAACGTTTGCGTAGTCAGGTCCGACACCAATTCCAAATGCACAGCTTTGGTCACCATGCATATGAAGATTGCTATGTAAGCCTTGCAAGTTTTAACGCCTCTTCCTTTGTTGATTTTCACATCAACATGCCCAGTATAGTCTACGCCTGTGTTTGTGAATGGTCTTGATGGAGTTACACGCTCCTTTGGCAAGTCTGCCATCAGTTGTACGTTTCGGTTTGGTTTGAAACGATGACATCGGACGCATTGTCGTAGCTCCTTCTTGACTGTTCTGCTACCTCCAATGACCCATAATGTTTGACGTAAATGGGCCAAAGTGAGTCGGGCGCCTCCGTGGAGAGTGTTGCGATGAGCCTCTTGAATAATAAGCTCCGTTAATCTTCCTGTAGCCGGAAGAATAATAGGATGTTTAGCTTCGGGAGATAAAGTTGAGTAGCCTAGTCGGCCCTTCACGCGCAGTATTCCACGGTCGTCAAGGATTGGGGTTAACTTCAGCAAGCTGCTTTTTGTTGATATTGGTCGATTTTTCTTTAAACATTCAATTTCGTCGCCATAGTTTTCATTTTGAACATTTTTGATGAGCAATTCTGTTGCTCCCATAATGTCTTGTGGTGACAAACACATAACCTCCTTTTTGTTACCGCAGTCGGTTAACTTATTGGTTGAGTTTAGTGTGCGTTTTTGCTTACGAATATTGCTTATTCGTACAATCCATCCAAGCACTCGTATTACGCGTTTATAATTACTGTTTTTATTAAGTAATGTATCAATTATTTCACAATGCTTGTATGTGACTGCGCAGCAGTTTATTTCCTGCAACTCAGTGTTTGTTGTGTAGGTCAGGTGATTGTCCTGATGAATTTTTGGCATGTTTGTTTTTAACCAATCTGGTCCATTCCACCAAAGTTTAAAATCTAGGAGTTGAAAAGGTGTAAGCCCTCGAGTTGCACAGTCAGCAGGATTTTCTTCTGACTTCACATAGTTCCAGCAGTTTGCTGAGATAATGCTGTTTATTTGTTTTACTCTGTTAGCTACATATTTCTCCCATCGGTTTATATCGCCCTGCAGCCAGGCTAAAACGACCTTGGAGTCGCTCCAGCACCTTAAATGTAGATTTTTAGTGCTGAGAGTGTTCCGTACCTTTTCTAGCAGTTTGGCTAGTAAAACGGCCCCGCAAAGTTCCATTCTAGGTACAGTTATCCTGTTGCTGATTGGTGCAACCTTTGTTTTTGCAGTAATTAGTGTAGTCTTGTATTCGCCGGCTTCAGTTTTCACTCGGCTATAAATGACGCACGCGTAAGCTTTTTCGCTTGCGTCGCAAAACCCGTGTATCTCTAAATTGTTTTCTTGA
The DNA here is from genome assembly GCA_948252205.1 of Orthosia incerta. Lineage (NCBI taxonomy): Eukaryota > Metazoa > Arthropoda > Insecta > Lepidoptera > Noctuidae > Orthosia > Orthosia incerta. The sequence continues at coordinate 2,191,046 of OX411742.1, read as the reverse complement.
CATTGTAACCATCGTGGTATGGAAAGTTTGTTTAGCAACGGGATATCTTTTCTAATTGTTTCCCATTCTGTAGCGAGATCGTCGGTTAAGCGTTCATCCCAGTTGGTTTTGCTTATCCAGATTTTTTGGAACAGAAGTTTGGTTTTTATTGTAAGTGGCGATAGTAATCCAAGTGGGTCGTATAGCTTGCTTATTTCGCTCAGTAGCACGCGTTTTGTCAGTATTTTCTTGATTGGTAGATCCCATTGGTATGTGAAGCTATCGTTGTCTTGATTCCACCTCATGCCCAACATTTTTAAATTAGTTGTTTGTTCTGGGCTAAAGTCGATGTTCGTATTGCGGCTCTTTTGATCATCTCGCAAGTCTTCCAAGATACTCGGTTCGTTAGTTTTCCATTTTCTCAAGTTAAATCCTCCTTTTTTCAGCAACTCAATTAGCTGTGTGACCAGTGTTTTCGATGCGTCGACAGTATCCTGTCCGTAAACCAAATCGTCCATGTAGAAGTAGTTTTTCAGGACGTTTCCAGCTTCCGGATAGGTATCTTTTTCATCTTCTGCGAGTTTATGTAGAGTGCGCATTGCCAGATAAGGTGCACTTTTTGTTCCGTAAGTTACTGTGCCCAACTGCCAATCTTGTAGAGGTTCCTTAGGGGAAGATCTCCAGATTATAGTTTGCAGATGTTGTTGATTTTCGTTTAGCCAGATGAACCGATAAAGTTTTTCTACATCCGCCGTAAAGACGTATCTGTACGTTCTCCAATTAATTAGTAGTGTCAGTATGTCCTTTTGTAAGTTCGGACCGCAGTACATGTGATCATTGAGACTGCTGCTGTCTCCTTTTGTCTTGTACGAGGCGTTGAACACTACTCTTAGTTTTGTTGTAGTGGACTCAGCTCTCATCACGCCGTGGTGAGGTAGGTAAACTCGGCCCCTACTTTCTTCTGTGACTGGTTTCATGTGTCCCATAGCGATGTATTCGTTCATAAAACGCGTGTACTCGTAACTGAGTTCTTTGTTTTTTAGCATTTTCCTTTTCAGTTGAAGGAACTGTGCTAATGCTTGTGACCTTGCATTGTTTAAGTTTGATTCGTAGTTAGGCTTCATAGGCATTTGTACCACATATTGTCCGTTTGCCAATCTTGTGGTAGTTGCGTTGTAATAATCTTCACAGTGTTGTTCCTCACTAGTTGATGATGACTTGTCTGGAATTTCCTCGGTTTCCCAAAATCTTGCCATGTTTTCGAAATCGTTTAGTGTCACCAAGCAGTTGAATGTCTTTACATTCCCGCATAGAATCCAGCCTACTTTCGTTTGTTGAGCTACGGGGTATCTCTCACTCCTGATGACGCCGTTTAGGATAAGTTCTGAGTAGATGTCCGCGCCCAAGAGTAGATCGATCGGGCCCGACAGATTGAACTGTGGATCCGCTAGTTTTAAGTTTTCTAAATAGTCCCAGTTGCTGATTGGGAACGATGCGGTAGGTAAGTTGCTTATGAGTTTTTTCATAATTAATGCTTCAAAGTTTAGTCTGTAGTCTGAATGTATTGACTGGCATTCTAAGTTCATTGCCCCTTTGCAGTTGCCGCTAAGGGTTCCGACACCCGATACAACAGCGCTCACTTTACGTCGCTGTAATCGGAAGCGTTGTGCCGCGTTTTCCGTTATTAGGCTCACTTGAGAGCCTTGGTCTAGTAGGCCTCTCAAGTTGATGAAGTTTCCATCAATTGTTTTGACTTTCAGAAGTACAGTTGTCAACAACACTTCCCTTTGTTCGTTCGTTATGTTGTTGACCCCATAGGAAGTCGAAAGGGTCGACGATGGGTTTTCCTCCCTTGTTGCTTGTTTTTTGCTAGATAGTTCAGTTACATCTTCATGCATAAGTGTATGGTGTGCCTTATGACACAATTTACACGTCTTTCGTGATTTGCATTGTTTTTCTCCGTGGTTGAATAGGCAGTTTTTACAAATATGCAAGTTGCGAATTGCGTCATTCCGTTTGTTTGTGTCCATAGCCAAGAATTGTTCGCAATTCATCAATACGTGATTAGTTTTGCATATTGGGCATGTTTTTGCTGTCGTGAAGAAGGTTTTTGGTGAGTTTTGTGACTTGTTAAAGTACGATGACCCCTGCGTTTTATTCTTGTAGTTGTAATTTCGGTTTTCTGATCCCTTATGAGGCTGCTTTTCCGATTTCCATGGTTTGTTTGATGACGAGAATTTTTGGCTACTTCCCTGCAGAGCTTCCAGTGACATGAACTTTGATTCTAAAAACTCGGCGAACTCTTCCAGTTCGGGAAATTCCCTGGGATGTTTGATCTCCTTTATATATTCGTTATACGTAACGCTATCTAGTTTTTGAATCAATAGGTGGACCACGATCGGATCCCAGTTGGTGATGTCTAGCCCGATGTTTTTGAGCCCGTTCAAGCACTCCATCATGACGTCATGAAGCTTCCGTATGCTTGCTGCGGTTGGTTGCTGAATACTAGGTTGATTCAGGAGTGTATTCATGTATGATGTAAATAACAGCCGTTTGTTATCGTAGCGGTGGGTCAGCATGTCCCAGCAAGATGCATAGTTTTCAGCACTGATGCCAAGATGCTGAACCAGTTTCTCTGCTTCACCCTTCAGTTTTGTTTTCAAGTGTTGCATTTTTTGAGCCTTCGAAAGTGTCGGATTGTTGTGTACACTTTCGAGGTAGAGGTCTCTAAAAGTCAACCACTGGTTATAGTTGCCATGGAAATCGGGTATTTGAATTGTTGGCGTAGATTTCTCATAATGTGCATTGTTCCAGATGTTGTGTTGTAGTTTCCTTTTCAGGTCATCATAGAAGTTTTCTGCTGTATTGTATTTCTGTTGATAAATTGAGTCCTCATCTTGTAGTAGGTACTCTAGTTCCCAATTTGCCTTTTCGATTTGCTCCCATTTAGTTTTCAGGGTGCTTAAGTTGTCTTCTAATTCCCATTTTTCCATCGGTACTGCCAATGCTATGTTTACCTTTTCCACAGTGCGTTCAAACGCTCTAAAGTTGCAGTATTGTTGACGCAAAAGAACTTGTTGCTTTTCCGCCGACTCGCTTGCTTCCCGAGGAGGTACGTGGAATTGGATATCGTCGAAAGTAAATTTCGATTGTCCCTTACCTTGCTTAGGCGTAGCAGGTGGTTGTTCCGTCTTACCAGCAGGTGCAGACGGCAATTCCGATTTACGTTTCAACATGTCTTGCAGCACTTCTTCATACATCTTCTTCGTACAGTTGAAAATGTCGTCGTTGAAGTATTGAAGGTCTGTTGCTCCAGACTCTTCCAGTAGATGATGGTTGTGAACAAACTTCTCCCAGTTATTGTTCAGCCGAGAAAGACGCTCCTCCAGGTACGCCAAGTTCTTCCTGGTGGGACTGTCCTTCTTGTAGTTGGTGCAAATAAGCTTCAAGTCTCTGAAGGTTGTTTCTTGATGGCTTATCAGTTCCGTTACGCTCTGAACCATGGTTATTAGTTATTGGCTTGACCGTTGGAGGAGTAGAGTTGTATCACCGCAGGTACTAGTTCACCAAAGTTGCGAAGTTTCCGCAAGTTTTGGATATCAAGTGCGTTAGCGCCCCACTAACGTGATCCGCTCTTCTGGGACTCCAGCTAGACAGATTCGCTAACGTTAACAGAGAGAATACGCACCTGTTATATCCGGCTCGAAGGACCAATTTTATGTACGGCTCAGAGGTAGCCGGTTACTTACAGTTGAGTTGTTTGATGTGAGTTGACGAAAACCACAGATTACACCACAGTAAAGTTTATTCGTAAAAGTTACACGAAAGTTAGGTTGGATGCTAATCCGCGATTATAGCGCTACGGCAGCTATTGGTCAACTAACTAAATATAATAATAAAGTAAATAAAAACGAGTAGTTAAAAGTAGGTCGCGGCGTAAGCAATTTGCCTGTACGTGAACCGTACAGAAAGTATGTTTGTATATACGTTCCTTAGAGACTCCAAAACGGCTGGACCGATTTTAATGAAATTTTCAGACAATCTTTAGATTGACCTAGCGGATAATGACAAAAACTTGGGCCATTGAAGACGATAATGGTCAGCGAACTGGAGCAGATATCTGAGGCTTGGAGATGTTACTGTAGGTCGCTGTTTGAGGATTCGCAGTCGGAAGCCTTTCCACCTACAGAACCTGAGAGTGATACAATGGAGCCAGACATTCTTAGATCTGAAGTCAGAGCTGCCATTAAGCATTTAAAGAATGGAAAGGCTAGTTCTGATACCATCCTAATTGACACCATTCTAGCATTGGGGGAACGTGGCGTTCAGATCTTTAGCGTCATCTGCAATAAAATATGGTTGGCAGGAAAATGGGCCGTCGGAATGGGCTCACACTGTTTTCATTCCTCTCCACAAAAAGGGATCCACCAAAAAGTGCATTGTACCGTCTGATTGCACAGATCAGTCATGCAAGCAAAATATTGCTGCACATCCTTAACGAACGGCTTTATAGTAAAAAAAAATCTAATTAAGCGTAAAATTTTGTACATGTTTCGTACATATTTTAGACATAAGAATGAAGTTCGTATAAAGTCCACTAGAAAGTATGACACTGATTCTTATGCTTCATATACCTAGGTGCGTTCCTACATCAACGTAGGAACGCACCTACGACGACCGTACGTTCCTATCAGAATATCAGCGCAGTGATATTTTCTTTTTAATATCGTTGCACATGCTGAGATAGGAGCCTTTTTGGTCTCGCACGGGGTTTTTTATATTTTATTATTGTTTGTGTTTTGCTTATCTCGTGTCTCCTGTGCGGGTCACAAATAAATATTTTTCTTTCTTTACATCTACACACCAAGTTTTATAACATTTCATTCCTTATTGAACCATTTTAGGGGATAATCACGATCGTTATAAATTTCAGGCTGACCCAGCGGTTTAGGCTATACCCCGATTTCAGAATTAAACATTTGAAGTTGAGTATTTGTCAAACTCTAATCCTAATTTTGGTTAGAGGCGTTCTTTTCTTAAGACGACGACTAACACCAACGACCTTGAGGGAACAAAACGCGCACTCGTTTCTCACCCGCGCGACCCAAAATTTGGTGGTTTTTTGTACTTTCCTTATTATTCTATGACTCTAAAAAAAAGTCTCGGATCAAAATGTAGATAATTCAATTGTCTTTGAGATGGTGTCGATTTCATTAAAATACGCCCAGTGGTTTTAGTGTGATTGTCGTGTTTTTGTCAGTGTTAGACATAACTTTACAAATTAATTACACTATGTTTTATGAATAAAACTCAAAATTTTCTCAGATCAAATAATTAAGAAAATGGTCTAATGTAATATATATTTTTTCCAAAATATACGACAAGCCGTTTAAACGTGATTCTTATTTTAAAATCAGCTACTCAAGGGTATCTGCGCCTTAACTCAAAATACTCAATTCAGAAATCAGGCGTAACTATGCGTTATCTGTTACTGAATGAAAGATGTATAAATTTGATTAGGTAGATGTGTATGTAAGGGATAACATAATTATGTAAAACAAACAAAACACATGTTTATGAATATTTTTTTTATTAATTTCACAAAAGTATTCTTTAAAAGCCACAGTTTGAAGGCTTTTAAGCTGTCAAAGCGATGACCGTATATAACATTATCTTCCCGATCGTTTATATTCAACAGTGAGCTAGAAAACAGGAATTCACAAGCTATCTAATAAACTACATAAACGTTTATCTTTATAGAAAATATTGACATATACTTCATCCGACAAAAGGCCATGAAGCTTGCATTGTCACAATGTATTGCGCGAAACGAGCCATCACACAAGAACGATGGAAAGGTCACAAAGACACCCCAAACGTCCTTCTATGAAAAACCCGGCCCTTAAATATTTTTGTATAAATAAATGACTTTCACTTAGTATTAGAGTGTGAATAACACTATCTTTACGTATTACAGAACAGCTCAGTGTATCATTATATTTATATAAGTGTGAAGCGACACTGATTTTCTAATATTTGAAATATACTTTGAAGCTATTTTGTGATATTCTAAGTCGAATGCCTTAATCTATTGAAAGAGGATGACCTTTGAAAACACTAATTTGCTGAAGGTATTACAAAGCCAGTGTCAAGTTCAAAAGATTGAATCATCGTAGGTACGAGCATTCACTCATGACGTCATCAAGTCTATCACGTATTCAAAGGTCATTTTCTCTCTATTATATACTATTAAGTTACCTATATTTGTCGAAGTGTTACAGACACAAAAACACTTTTAATTAATTATACATTTCAAGTAACTTTGGAACTCATTTCACCTTCCATAGTTGAACTACCGTATTTTCGAAATTTTCTTGAATCGACTTTTACTAAGTAGACTTCAACTATGGTAAAGTCAAATTTAATTCGAAAATCTGTTTCATGGGTCCCAATTCCCTTTTTCCATTACGACTCTCCTTATGAAAATTCTAAGCTACATAAGCCGCCAACGGCAACACGTCAGCCATTTTGTTTTATATTTTATGCAGGTAAAATGGCCGAATTTAGGATTTGTTTAATCTAATTTAAATACGAGCGGATTTGAATATTACGTATAAATATATAGTATTATTGAAAGCTCAATGTGTTTCGAACACCCTTGTAATGATGAGGTTAGCGATTTGAATGGGTTTAAATTATATTTTTTGATGGAAATGTCCACCATCGCTCAATATTTAAAGTCCAGCTGCCAGAAATATTTGACAATTTAAGTCTTTCATTTTGACAATGGGAGTCGACTGTCAAATTACATTTTAGACTCAACAAGTCGACTTTAAATTTGAGCCTTCAAATGCAGAACTAAAGGGATAATTTTACGCCCAAAAAGCTTAAGATTATATAAATATTATAAATACTCAATGAGGTGATCATACAAAAAATATTCATCTTTAGCAATCGAAATCCTCAATATCTTAAAGCTTAAGCAAAAATAAACTCTTTATTTATACTCATAGGGTCCTATATTCGTTATAATTAGACTATGAACCGAAGTTTTTTTTTTTGGAAACCATTGATGCCTTACTGTCTAGGTACATACCGTGCTCAACACCAATACTTTCCGTACACACTGCCATTTTACATCTATTATAGTCAGCATACGATTGACTATCCATAGCGTGCTGCTACTAGGTCAGCCCAGACCAGAAACTGTCTCAAAACACTATCAATCCATTATCTACCTTAAATCTACTCCCATTAATTTTACAATTACCTATTTACAAAGAACTTCAACATCCCAAACTAAACATTTACGAGTCTTACAGTTAATTTTACACAAAAATCTATGTTAACATCAATAGTGTTCCGTGACGATACTGTGTCACAGATAGAATATAAATAGCGTTAAATTTACAAAAGCTTAACATACCTACTTCTATGGACTAGTAATTTTTAAGGTAACCTTCAAGAGACCAAAAATTTGGTAAATCCTAACGGTAAATGTCAGACTAGATTGTCAAATTTATCGAGACTCAACTTGTCTAGTCCAATTTGACAATTTAATTTGACAACACATCAATCATTATTCCTAAAACGTCAGCCCTAAATACTTTTTGATATTTGGACATCAGCATTGTTATATTCTAAAATGTTAACCCACGAACTATTTAATTTTAACTGATGTTTAAAACTTACACAATAATATTCTATACAGTTTGCAAAACAAAAGTATAGAAAATTGCCTTACATCAAATCAAAAACTGGCTTTTTACAACTCGAGGTAATACATAGGTTTATAATTGTCTTTAACAGATTTCAAGCAAGGAAGGGATTGGATTATAAAGGTCTATCCACACATATCATGGCCGTGCCCGGGACGTGGACGGACCGTGCCCCGTTAGGGCCTCAAAAAAATATCGGTGTGTACATTTTATATGAACTCGTTCACACACGTCCGTGCACGGGCCAGTGACGAACCTTCAATGCCTGGGCCCGGCCCTGTCACGTCCCGGGCACGGCCCTGATATGTGTGGATAGGCCTTAATGCTTACGATTTTACAATGATACTTTTAATTTAATTAATGTTTTAGTAGTATAGTCTGATTAAGTATTTTTCGAACTTAGGGCGAAGAATTCTAGAAATGGAAGCTAGCTTGCCTAATTTTGCAATGATCAATGTCATTTAAATGTAACACCAACTTACATTACACTCTAACATTAATTAAATTAAATCAATTATTTATTCAAAAAATTAAATCAATTATTTCATAACTTCATGCAATTTTAATTTTTGTCTTGGTACATAAGATCTTAATCGTCTTTATTGATGTGGAGTTTACGAGAAACACGTATGCATATATTCTACAGATTTATTTACAAGTTTATAATTTGAAAATTATGTAAAAACATAACAGGGATACAAAGAAGACATTGCTGATTTGTAAATTACATTTTCTTAACATATTAATGAAATCATACCTGTGTATTGTTATATTGCACGTATTAATTTTATTGTAAATATTTCCACTAAATATGACAGCCTATTAGCGTAAAAAAACTAATAGATATGTTCATTAATGCAGTCGAGTTTGTTTAATGAAATGTCAAATTCAAGTCCTGAATGTCAAATTGAGACTCAATTTGTCAAATTGTCATTTGACAAATAATTGGATGGTTTGTCAATGTTAGGATAAGCAAAACTATGAGGGCTATAGTTTTCTAGTCAAGATTCTCAGTCAGCTTATTATAGTTTGTATCGTTTTAACGAGTAAATGGTTAATTTTGAATATCTTCGCGTTATCAAAACGCCTTAGCAGATATGGCAATATTATGGCATTTCGCACTCTTTTCATGTCATGGCTGAATCAGTCCCCATACTTACCATTATTTAATATTCCTTTCGCCTAGGTCAATTTAAGTGCGTCCAAACATTCTGCATCGACTCTTGACTCTTATGTCCCTTACCCACACCAGGGGGGTGACCATAAGATCTTAGAGCGGTATCAATTTGATATCGAGTAAGTGACAGATGTATACAAGTGATATACATCTGTCCCTTATTCGATCTCAAATTGATACCGCTCTAAGAGCTTATAGTCACCCCTCAGGTTACTAATGCCCGATTTCTTGAAGCTCGATTATCGGGATGTTAACATAATAGACGAATAATCGCTGGTTAACTGCTGTGATTGGTTGAATGGATTTTCAACAGCCAATCATAGCAGATAACGCGTGCTTAACAATTTGTCACAATTTAGCTTTGAGAAATCCGGTATAAAAGGAATACAAAAACTTGTTGACAGATTGACAAACTCATGTGTGCAATTTGATTGGCTAAATCACAGCAGTAAACATGAGTATAACAATAGATCAACCGATTTTTGCATTGCGACCTTTTGAAAACCAAGTGTTATCCAATATGCCACGCCTAGATTCTATCAGTGTAGTTGTCGGCACATAACTTGGCAAAAATCGTTAGATGCGCACAAGTCGTTTTTTAGGTCTCTTTGGTTACCAAGTCGCCTTGAAACCGTTCAGCACCGTTCCGAGCGCGCGATTGTTTGGCCAGTTGACACAAGGATCCACTAACCAATCGCGTCGCATCCACGTTCCGTTCGATGTATAGGGTAAGAACTTACCCCCACTACGCAAAAACCTTGCCAAGTTACGTGCCGATAACTATAAACGGCTATAACCTTACCATCATGGCATTTGCCCTTCACATAGGGTCCCCAGGTCCTATCAGTAACCTGCAGAGCTATTCTGTAAAAATCTTACTGAAAATTTAGGTGAAGTGAACCCATGTAATTAAGGTGGAATAACGGTCACTTCAAGCGCACTGCACATAAGTTTTCAAGGCGAGATGTTTATAGTATAGACCCGGCGGCAAGTGTACTGTTAGCGTCAAAACACACTCGAACAGAGTCGAAGCAAAACGTCGACGCTTCAGACTAAAAATGTGCATAGGAAGTTGACCCCTAACTACATCTCGTAATTCACACGAAGACGCGAGATTTCGCGCATAAACCTACAGAATTTGACGCGTCGATACCATGTTCACTTTTAGACCGATGCGTCGCTCGACTATCTCTAATCTTCAAATCATTTTAGGTCCCATCAAAAACCGTATATTTATCCCTCGCGTGGATTCCTAAGTCCAACGTATTGCAATCATAGCCCATATTACTCAGTTAAAACGATACGTTAGCGGTGAGTGATGACGTCACGTAATGGCGGCAAGCGTGGCGCTAGGGCGCGTCGGCGGCGCCACTGTCGCTCTGCGCGCGCGGCCCCGGGCCCGGGCCGCACTCTTCCTCCGGCGGTAATGGCTCGTCTGGGGAAAGGAAGAAATGTTTTCAAGACAAGTCATAAAACGGGCTTGATCATTCAAGAGGCATTGCAGACTTTATTCTCCTCGTTTTCTTATCTGTTGCCTGAGAATTTCAGCTTAAAACACATAGCGGAGAACCGAGTGCTGAGGCAGCCACTTAGGCCAGTATTCTAGCTCATTCTTAAAAAAATAACAAGCCAACCAAGCAAGCCAAGCAGTTTTTTTTATATTAATGTGCTCAAGTTCAAGATCTTAGACGCCCCAAAGGTTACCGAACTATTTTAACAGATAATCAGTGGTATTGAGAAGTTTTAGCATGTACTTGGAACGTCGCCGTACTTGCTAACTTGGACTTTAATTTTCATTAAATACCAACCACACATTTGTGTAGAAAGGATTACATTCATAACTCCATTGATAACTTCAACCCAACACAAGTATGGCAATTTTTAAAAACTCTTGGTATTGGCAAAGCCTCTAGCGAGAGTGCTTCCGTAAAGATGAACCTCAATGCACTTAATGCACATTTTTGTAAGTCACCTATCACTCTCGACAACCATGTTAAATCCTCCACTCTGAAAGAACTCTCAAATCTTCCCTATGCCAGCAAATACTTCTTTCTCTTTCCACCCAATTGCTGAACTAGACATAAAGAAATGTATCCTATCCATCTCCACTAAGGCGGTGGGAGATGATGGCCTTCAACTCCAAATGTTCTTGCCTATTTTGACTGAAATAGTTCCTGTCATAACCCACATTGTAAATTTTTCACTATTCACAAACTCTTTTCCTACAGCCTGGAAGAAGGCTCATGTCCTACCGCTCCCTAAAGTTTCAAATCCCTCCCTTGTGAGGATGGAAATTGGACGGAAGTGGGATGACTTCCGTCCAATTTCCATCCTCCCAATCCTCTCCAAAGTCCTCAAGAGTATTGTCCAGAAGCAACTGTCTTGTTATTTGTCCTCTAATGGCCTGCTGAGTCCTTACCAATCTGGTTTCAGACCTGGTCATAGTACTGTAACAACCCTTGTTAAAATAACTGACGACATAAGACTGGCTATGGAGAATAAATCTCTAACTGTATTGGTTTTACTGGACTTCAGCAGTGCCTTCAACTCAGTTAACTTTGACATTCTCTTAGGAATCCTTTCCACCCTTAATGTCTCTGCTCCAGTAATTGAGTGGTTCAAATCTTATCTTCGGGGCCGCTCGCAGTCTGTTCAATCCAATGAGTGTTCCTCTAAATGGTGTGAATTGACTGCGGGCGTTCCTCAGGGTGGCGTCCTCTCTCCTCTTCTCTTCTCAATTTTTATAAATGCTATCACTAAGGTCCTTTCTTCTAACTATCATCTCTATGCAGACGACTTGCAGTTGTATCGTCATTTTAAAGTAGGTGAACTCGTTGAGGCTGTGGCTGCCATCAACAGTGACCTTGAAAATATTAACAAGTGGGCTAAATCCTACGGACTCTTACTGAACCCAAACAAATCGCAAGCGCTCATTGTTGGTGGTAGATACATGCTCAATCTCTTGGATCACCAGTCTCTCCCGCCGATAGTGTATGATTCAGTGCCCATAGATTACTCCAAAACCGCAAAAAATTTAGGCGTTTATATGGACACTTACCTCTCGTGGGAGGTCCACATTGCAAATGTGAGTAAGAGGGTCTTTCACTCCTTTCAGTCCCTTAAACGTCTCCAAAAATTCTTACCATTTCACACTAAGGTTACTCTTGCGCAATCCCTTCTTCTACCGCTCATAGACTATGCGGATGTCTGTTTTCTAGATGCAACGGAGGTACTCCTTAATAAACTCGAGCGACTGCAGAACTTGTGCATCCGCTTTATTTTTGGCCTCCGCAAATACGACCATGTGTCGGAGTTTCGGAACCAATTGAGGTGGCTGCCGATTCGGCGTCGTCGAGATACCCATATCCTATCCCTTCTCTATACTATCCTGCACAACCCCAATTCTCCTCAATACCTTCGTGAACGCTTTGAATACCTCGTGCCGAGAGATAAAATCTGTCGCACTGCCACTTCTCTTCTCCTTCGTCCTCCGCGACACACTTCCAGCCGTTATGATGGCTCTTTTTCTGTTACAGCTGTGCGTCTCTGGAACTCTCTTCCACACTCCATACGCGACAGCCCTTCTCTGGAGGTCTTCAAGAGGAAGATTAAAGATCATTTCCTTGCACATTGACATAATATTAGTATGTATATATATATATGTATTTAAGGAAGTATATTTATGTTTTAATTTAGTTTTTTGATATTGTACACTGGATGCCTGCCCTCTATAATTGTCAACTTTCTCTGTCACTCTAGGGTTTGCTGTAAGAGAACTCAGCATTGAGTTAAGCTCGCCTTTGTACATGTACTTTATTATCACACTGTATGTAATGTTGTTTTTGGTGTACAATAAAGAATTAAGAAGGATTCAGTAACGTCACAACCACACATACTGATGACACAACATACCTTCGGAGTGCGGCTCAGTGGGTGGGGTTCAGGATCCCCTGCGGCCGGTGAGCGAGCCCACCAGCGACTTGAGCGCGGCGCCCAGCGAGCCGCGCGCGCCCTCCGCGCCCGCGCCCCCGCACGCGCCTCCGCCCGCGCAGCCGCCGTGCGCGTCCAGGCACTTCTGGTAGCGGAGCTGGAATGGTGGGACAGTTGGATGAAGCTGTTGATTGATAAGTAGACTTGGAATAAATATTTTCGTAGTGAGAACGTAGCGTTGGCCTTTGCCCTACGCTATGAAATAAAGGCGCTGAAATAAGTAAGAAGACGTTGTCAAAGCCAAACGAATCAAATTTATAATAGACGTGTGGTTGGTTGACTGTAGATAGATATTACAATTTCCACGATAAACAGTATGGTTTCACCAAAGGACGTTGTACTTCAGACACTAGTGCCACCTTATTAAAACACATCTTTAGAAGAGGGAAGGTTCACAAGATTCCATAGGTATTTTCTACAACCTGTCGAAGGCGTTTGATTGTGTTAATCATGTTTTTTTTTTCTGAAACTTGAGCATTACGGGCTAGGGCAATTAGCGTTAAGTTTAGTAAAACATTATTTGAATGATAGACAGAAATTATTTTAAATAAACGGTGTCATTTGAATGATAGACAGAAATTATTTTAAATAAACGGTGTCAATTAGTTGAGGTTAAACGTGAAAATGGGGGTACCCCAGGGTTCAATTTTAGGTCCTTTCTTTACCTCATTTATTGCAAAACTATGAATTCTTTAATTCTTTATTTGCACCCAGAAATTCTTACAGCAATCCTAATATTTATTTACAGTTTTATGTTGTATTTAAGTAAAAGTAGGAGTTGGTGTCATTTCTACTGTTGCAAATTACCTAGATTCTAAATAACCTTTATACCATTCCCCCTCTAAAAAGCTTATTTTATTCACTGAAAACAGTGAATAAAAAGCACTGTTACTCACTGTTTTGGTGTTTGAATTTAGAACACACCAATATATATTCCTCCATCTAAATGCTATACAACCTCTTTGCGCATAAAATACTCGATTCAAACTCCAACAAACTGCTTGTGCAAAGAATATTCGATTTTCAAACTCCTCCCAATTTTGAGTTTGTTTATATTTAGGATTTTAATTTAGATTTTAGTCTAGGATGTTTACTGAATACTTATTTGGATTGTAATTCTAATATTAAATGCATTGGTATTTAATTAATTATAATTATGTAACAGAGGTGGTCACTGGCCCCTAAAACACAGGTGCTGTTACCTAACTCGCTTCAAAATTTAAACCCTGAGGTTTCACATTTTTTGTAAATTTTCAAGATAATATACCATTTATTTATTACTGTTCCTTGTGCTTAAATCTTTCTTTTTCTCGTAGTCATGGTATAAAATATAGTATGCAACTCCTGAATAAAACGGATTTATATCGAGGGCCATGAATCACTCGCGTCGCTCAGGATTGAACACTTGAATCACTCGCTATGCTCGTGATTCAATCATCATGAATCAATCCCTACGGTCGTGATTCAGTTGTTAGAATCCTTCACTTGTTCGTGATTCATCTATGGCCCTCGCTTTAAATCCGTCCTTTATTCACTAGTTGCATAATATACTATTTTAGCGTGCCCAAAATATTTTGTCGTGTGCCACCACAGGCACGCGTGCCGTAGGTTCGCCATCCCTGCCTTACGGTATCTCAATACGGGGAAGGGCTGCGCAGACATCGATTCAATTTTTATTTTGCAAAAATGAGCCATCAGAGCGATATAAAATCGCCGCTCCGGCGCGATTCTCTAAGGGTCATAACGGAACCATTTCAATATTTTTATGCAACATCATGTACGTGATAAAGAATTGACTTCTTTTTAGTTAATTACTTATTGTATTTTGGAGTCATTTGTTTTCTAGACGCTTTTACGTGCACGTCTTTTTTCATCGTTCTCACATATATTTATAGCCAACACAATTCAAAATTATCTTTTAAATGGTTTAATTAAAATATATTTGTTTTTTCTCGACTCGAATCGCCGTTCATAACAGCCTGCAGGTGCCTACACTTATGTGTGGAAGTGAATGTTGGGTCTGGCAAAAAAGACATGAAAGTAGGATTATTGCAGTAGAAATGCGTGTCTTGCGAAGTATGTGTGGTGTAACTTTAAATGATAGATTGAGGAATGAGGTAATAAGACAACGTTGTGGTTTAAGAGAAGATGTAGTGACTAAAATTGAAAAGACATGGCCAAACCATCTTAACATACGTTAAGATGGTTTGGCCATGTTGAGAGGATGAATGAAAGGCGACTAATGAAAGGAATTTACAAGGCGGATGTGAATGGAAACGCCGGGAGGGGACACCCTAGAAAGAATGATAGATTGAGGAATGAGGTAATAAGACAACGTTGTGGTTTAAGAGAAGATGTAGTGACTAAAATTGAAAAGACATGGCCAAACCATCTTAACATACGTTAAGATGGTTTGGCCATGTTGAGAGGATGAATGAAAGGCGACTAATGAAAGGAATTTACAAGGCGGATGTGAATGGAAACGCCGGGAGGGGACACCCTAGAAAGAATGATAGATTGAGGAATGAGGTAATAAGACAACGTTGTGGTTTAAGAGAAGATGTAGTGACTAAAATTGAAAAGACATGGCCAAACCATCTTAACATACGTTAAGATGGTTTGGCCATGTTGAGAGGATGAATGAAAGGCGACTAATGAAAGGAATTTACAAGGCGGATGTGAATGGAAACGCCGGGAGGGGACACCCTAGAAAGACATACATAGACCTTATAGGTGATTTTCTTCAGAAGGGCCAGGTGCGCAGTACTCATAACCGGCGTGTGTGTATGGTTAGATGTATGAATGTGAGTGAAGCTAAGGAAGTATGTAAGGATCGTAGCAGGTTGCGTTCTGTAGTTTCTGCCTACTGCCATGGGAAAAAGTCGTGAGTTTATGTATGTATTGTATTTGTTTTTTTGAGTCTTGAAATAGGTGCTCTTTAGGCTTTTACAGTTTATTCTTTAATAGTTTTCTTTTTGCAACACCAGTTTCCAATCGTGTGTCGCCAGTCGCCATCGCCATAGTTCCAAGGCTTTTCTAGATCAGGAAGGACTACATAGAGGTCTCGCCTACCTTGCAAGCCGCCTCGATGGTCTTGCAGAGCGCGCCGGAGGAGGGCTCCGCGTGGAAGGCGTGCGCCACGAACAGATCCTGCGCCGTGTGCACGATGAAGGCGCAGCGCCGCACGTCGCGCCCGATGCCCAGGAACGACAGGTAGCGCACGCGGCACTCTACGATGGGGGTTGTCTCCTGGAATGGGAAACGGCAATATTGAAGGATTGCTATAGAAGAATATTAACAACCTACATAGATAGGACATAAAGCTCATCATCATAACATATCAGCCGAAAGACATCCACTGCTGGACATAGGCCTCCCCCAAGCGTCACCACATTGACCGGTCTCGTGCGTCCCGCAACCAGCGGATCCCCGCAACCCTCACCAGGTCATCGGTCCACCTGGTGGGAGGCCTTCCAACGCAACGTCTTCCGGATCGCGGTCGCCACTCTAGAACCTTTCTGCCCCATCGGCCATCCGTTCTGCGAGCAATGTGCCCTGCCCACTGCCACTTATGTTTGGCAATTCTTCGGGCTATGTCGGTAACCCTGGTTCTCTTACGGATCTCTTAATTTCTGATTCGATCACGCAAGGTAATTCCGAGCATAGCCCTCTCCATTGCCCTTTGGGACATATTGTATATTAACTTAGAAAAGGGGTATGTCTACTCACTTGATGATGCTATCCGAACTTTGCAAAGCATACCAGTGTAATGTTTTGGCTCTTTAGAACTCGAGTGAAAGCTCCCTTTTTATCTGTCTCGTTGAGAGTAGCAAAGATGTCGGTTAAAGAAAAATTGGTCTTCAACAAGTTAACTAAGGAGAGGAGTAGGCATCCTGATATGATATGACCGGGCTTAGTGCGAGATTTTCTCACGCTAGATCGCGTTAGCGTAAACGTCAATTTGTATTGAAACTGGATAAGTGCCGTCTAGTGACGGTATGGAGAAACCTCTTTTTATACATTTTGACATAAGAGATCTTTTACGTTATCACGATCGAGTAGGTACGTTAAAAAAAACGGAATAAGCACACAGGACGCCTAGCCCTCCTCTTAGTGGAGTGATCACCGCCGCCTATGACCACCCCTCAGAGGCATGGCAGATGTTTTGCCATCATAAATACAAAGCTATAAAAAGCTGCTACTATGAATGATCCGGGGAGTGGAACTTACTTTTTGACAAGATTTCCTCTGTCAAGTCCACTCCCACACACCATAATACCTACTCCAAAAAGTTTCACAACAACTCACCCCTTCATCAGTAATAGTAATCATAGAGGGCGCCACAGCCACAGCGACGGGTCTCCAGGCGGAGGGCGGGCGCGCGGCGGCCAGGCGCTCGAGCGCGTCGTTGAGCACGCGCATGCCCGTCGCGCGCGCCACCTCCGCGCTGCCCAGGTACAGCGCGCGCACTGTCTTGCGCGGCTCTTCCATCGGCGTGGGGAATGCGGCGCCTACTGCGGGAAGAAGACAGGTTAGCGAGGATTAAGCCATAATATAACATGGTACCTATTTTTAAAAGTATATCTTGCTAAAACTAAGTGTCTATACTATTATGCTAGTATTATATTATCTGTGGTCTATATAGACCTGGGGTCTTTGAAATCCGGCTAGTTCATTATTGATCTTGTGTATCTTAGATCAGAGGACATCCTATACTAAATCTGATACTTTGAGTGTGTTAAACTGCATAATCTTTTTGCATACAGGTTGCTAGGAGTGACATTGGTCGGTAGTATCTTCCAAGGTTTACTCGATAAACGCCCCTTCAAGATGACCTGTGGCAGTAGCCTGATATCTCGATCTCAATAGCCAGAATTACCTACTTTTTAATCCCGACTATCGAAATTTGAATACAGAGGTCCTAAAAACAGTGGAATTTTGACTTGTCCTCTCCTCTCTTTTGCCAGTCTTCACGTTCCAGTGCCAGCGTTCATCCAGGTTACCAGTGTTGATTACCACCAATCAGATATGCTTCCCTCTCTCACAAAGAGCCTGTGTCCCGGCAATGGGAACATGAAAAGGCTGATAATGACGAGTTATGCTTACCAGAAAGCGGTCTAGGCCGCCTAGTAGACGGCAGGTCGGTGGGACGTGGCGGCGGCTGCAGAGACCTCTCGATCATGATGCGCTTGCAGATGTCCCGGAGCGCGTTGGCGATGCTCCTGGCAGGCGCCTCGCAGCGAAACACATGGCACATGTGCTTACGCGTCGCGCGGTCACGGGCTACGTACGCGAAGTCCCTGGGTGGAGAGATGGAACTTTTAAAAGATGTTCGTAGATTTGGACGGGAGGCGTGCAGATGATTGGGCCCTGAAATTTTTGGTTCACATTTCTATGTGCTAAGCTATACGGTGCTGATTGGTAGATATTGCCCAGTAAAACTGATGACTTTGCACCAGTAGAGAGTAGACTGACTCTTTCATTTAAAGACCAGCTGCCTAATTGCGTAATTGAATTCAAGGCAAAGGGTTCCAATCAACCAATCACATAGACGGAAATCCACGAAACGGCCCACGGAATCTGGCGATTGATGGCAGTCAAACCCTTTGCCTTGTCGAATTTACTTACGCAATTAGGCTGCATTTTGTCCTATTGCTAGGTCTTTTTTTATTTTAGTATGCTGAGCCTTTTACTGGTATACTTGAATATTGGAAAGAAAAGGGTAGTAAAGTATTAAGAGTGATATGATCAGTTTATTTTGTTGAAAGATGTTTGGATTCAGTTCAGTCATTATATAATTATCTGAATGATAGGTTGCCCAGAAAAGGATATGACGTTGCTTGTTCAAGTCTGAGATTATCATCAAATATCCAACTCGATCAAAATGTGCAATTTTTTTTGAGTTTATTCAATGGAGGTAGGTAAAATCTATGTTCTTTAATTAATTAACAGGCATAAACAAACACGGCCTATAGTACAAAGGTAACAGCATGAAATGACACCACCAAAGACATTTGATCATGTTGCGTGTATCAAAATAAAGCCAAAATAGCACGTGAAATAAAAGCTGAAGTATTTACACACAAACTAGTAAATTAAGAAAACGAGGCTTCGGATATATCGCCATAATGAATCCTGCCTATAAATTAAAACCTTATGAAATGGCTGTGAAGCTCTTTCAAATCTACTGTAGGTAATAAAAAACTATTTGAAAACTAAATGTTCAAACATTTTTTCAAACCAATTCACAATCACACCTAAAAATCTAAATATCTAGAAAAAAAACCTGTAATTTCGATTGTATTTACCTTTCACTATTCCAAGAATGCAGAGACAGAAAATTTTCAGGTTTAGTTCAATTTTTTACGAGTTGGTGTATCGAGAGATGAAGGATGTGTACTCACCGGCCGTTGTCTCTGCCGACTCCCCAAACGCGTATGGTGTGGATCGGCTGTGTGTGCAGTGTGTTCAGGCTCTCTGGGTCGATCAGCTTTAGGGCTCCATCGTCTAGGTCCATGAAGAGGTCCTTGCCCTGTGAGCAGAAGAATTACATTGGCTTGCTCAGTGTAAAAGCTTGAAAGACATCACGCAAGGTTTAAAAATTAAAGACCGAAAGCCCGAAAATTATTGAAGATCCTCGTTCTATTTAACGAGATTTAAAAAAAAATCTTTGGAGATATCTACTAGGTGGGTTGCTTGATGTCTCCCAGAGTGTATTTTTTATGGGAAGACACAAATCATACAAGAAGATATGCCATGATGAAAAGAGTCGAAGTCAGCAATACAGTCCCTAAGGTGCAACTTGCCCATTAGATTAAGGCTCTACAAAGAGAAGACGCTTGACTCCCAACGTTATAAGGGTGATTATGCGAAGGGCATCCATCACAATACTTTTCTCCAATAAAATAAATCAGAAGACACAACATTCAAGTTACTCACATCACCCCAGCGTCCAACTTGATCCAGTAAATCATTGCGGCCCAGACTGAGGTCCACGATGCACTTGTTGACGGCGCGACTGGAGCGCTCGGGAGTCAGGTCTGACTCTGCGATCTCCACCCAGCCCAGGGAGCGGACGAAGAACCGGACGGCGCGGCCGTTGTCCGGCTCGGGACGGGCTGGGAAGCTGCGGCGTCTGGAGAAAGGAACATGAATTTTAGTAGATTGTTTCTTGTAAAGGTGAAAAATCTATATTTAGTAGGATATATAGGCACACATGACATGGAGCTATTATAGTACGTACACATACTTATATACTATGTTAGTCACTTAAAATTAGATACATATACAATACATACACATCATGTCAAAATTGAAGTACACTAAAATCTAAAAAGAATAATCAATTTATGTATTAATATCATTTAAAATTTATGTCAATAAAAATAAAATAAAATGCATTGTAAAATCCAAAAAATAAAAATGATAACAATACATTAAGATTAATTAAAGTTCTGTAAAATTAATTAAAATTTATAAAATAAAATAAATAAATCCTGTACGATATTGTTTACGCCAAAGAGTTGAGATTGCACGTCAATCTCCGACAATCCATCATCTTGCCTAGCCTTTTTCCCAACTATATTGGGGTCGGCTTCCAGTCTTACCGGATTCAGCTGAGTACCAGTGTTTCAGTAACAGTTTCAGTAAAAGTATCAGTCAATCTCCGACAATCCTCACGGTTAAAAACAGATTGATGCAGTATGAAACTGCCAGTGATCGCAAAATTATATTTAGGTATAGTAAAATATCATACAGACATGATAGATATCAACCAGCGTTCTGATCATAATTGTGAGTTTTTTTTAAAAGTTCCAACTCAAAACCATTTCTAGTACAAAATGGCCTACCAAGATGTATTAGCCATTAATTCGTAATGAAGATCAGGTGATTTACAGAAATCATTAAAAAATCTAGGACCTATGGAAGTTTTAATAAGATATTTATAATTTGTGCACAACTGAAAGATAGTAACACTTGTTTGCATTGTAGGCATTGCACCATATTAAGTCTTCGTGCAACACTAACAGGTTTTAACACTTCTTTTTGCATTCGCACGTACACACGCTTAAGTGTGTCAGTGCTTTGTAAACTATACGTGAAGGGTTAAAGATCAGTGCGATGCCATTTAGAGAGATTGCCTTTTGACAGATTGGTCAACAAGATGTGGTTATAGTTAGATATATTTAAAGCAGGAGTAAAACTGTTCATCGTCATGACTAACACCGACATTCTATATCATTTTCTCACTCGTTTCCGACTCCAGAGCATTTGCCGTTTTCATGGCGAGTGAGTCAAATGGAGTGGCAGAAATTTCCTCCAAGAATATAAGTCCTTTAGTTGCCTTCAATACACAGAAATTGAACCCCTACAGTACTGCTTATATACTAAAAACGTCTATACAAAACAAAACACACAGGCCTCCGTTCTGTGAGATGGAATGGGCCGTAATCGACCACGCGGGCCCAGTGTGGGTTGGTGGATGTCACATGTCTTCGAATTTTTGGTTCTAGGACATGCTGGTTTTCTCACGATGTTTTCTTTCACCGTTTTGAGAGCAGTGGTGATGAAATAATTTACACAAAGTAAAGCACCTGCCTGGGCTCAGACCCAGGACCTACAACTTGTAAGTCGCGGCCGATAACACTGGGCCACCCATAGATTTAGATTTTTTTTTGCTACTATATCTATGGGGCCACCACTGCTCTCGACCTACAACGTAACACACAGCTGAACAAAACAAATACTTTTAAAATATTGACACCAAACTTACTTGTAAGACATCTCCTCTTTCCGTTTCCTCTCGGCTTCCTGTCCATCATGGTCCAGGGCCCCACTGGTGGTACTCCTGGTGACGGAGCTGGTCATCATACTGCCCTCATACTTGCTGACTTCCGACAGGTTCGAGCAGTCCCTGACCATGGAAATGCGGGACTCTTTCGCTTCTATCGGCGGCATTTTGGGGATCTCTCTTTGGATGGTCCCGCTCTTTATGTGCCAGTAATATGGGCCGTCGTTATCTGGTGAAGTGTGGTGGTTGATTAGTGTGAGGGAAGTTCACAGAAAGGTCTCGAGAGGTCATTATTGTGGTGGCCACAATTCGTGTAGTGCCAGAGGCTCATATGAACAACGACTAAAAAGAGTTAAATGATTAGCAAGCAGTTTTTTTGTTCACAAACGTTAATGATGACTTTACTGTGTCATAATTTTCTCTATCGTTAGGTAGATCATTAATTGCGGTACTTTTAATGATAATTCTACATGGATAATTGCAAACAGTCGTGCAGGATGACATGCTATGTTGCAGACAACCGTTTTACCTAGCGGAACAGCAAGATAAATAAGTGGTAATTTAACAATTTCATACAAAGTGATGTTAAATACAACTCATCGAGAGAAATTATTGAGTGCTAGGTGTCTTCTGAAAATGCCAATTAATATATAATTAGTTGGCTGTTAAAGCAGCTTTGTAAAAACATACAGTGTCCTTGCCTGTGTCTAATATTTTTATGGTCACACTGATGAATTGATTAAACACAAAAACATATTTAAGTTCGTGCCAAAATCAGTTAATTTCATGCCAGAAAAATAATCCCTCATTGACCTACCTATCTACCCTAACGAAAATTAATTCTATTACTCCAAATGAACATACATCTCCTACGAGTACCTTCGTGTTTCTCCCATCCAGGGGGCAGCTGGGGCTCCTTCTTGGGCCGCAATTTGACTGGTATCGCATACAGGTCGTCGTTGGGCCCCTCTGCAGAATGGGGAACTGAGGCCGAGTGACTTTTCTCCGAGTCCTCGCGGTCAGCCCGCTCTTTTTCTGGTGGTGGCGATTCTTCGCCACCATTTTGCGGTGTGATTAGGCCGCTTTTGTCACTGGAAGATAAAATAAATAGGTTAATACTTCAGATACTTGACATGGATGATGGAAAATTTTGTACAGTTAAATCACAATACTCTGAAGGTCTATTTTACAGAGGATTGACAGACCATTATAAATAGTTCTACGTAAAAATCACCCGTGAAGCCCTATATATCCAGCAGAAAAAGTAAGTTGGAACATATCATTTATTGTCTAGACACTTTTAGGTCTGGTCTTAGTAAACGATCATAGACAGGCACTACAAGACAACGCGAAAATCATTATATTATAGAACTTGGTTTACAAGTGCCAAATACTGCCTGAAAATAGTTGTCGCTTTGTCGCGTAGCACCCATATTCAAAGACAGATTTAATATGAATCTAAGACACGTTTTTCCTTGTAGTTTCTTACCGAAATGAGGCCATCTCACAACTTGTCATAATATCGTTTTTAATAACGCTACTGTAAACTAGTTCAAGTTCACATTCGTATGCTAAGTTATAACATTAACCTACAACGTAACACACAGCTGAACAAATTATGTATAACTTCTCAAAACATATACAGCGGTAATGTTAATGTTCAAGATCATATTGTGTTCATTATGACGTTCGTACCTATAGCTGTGACTTAACAGTGGCGGTTTTGTAGAAATGTCTGTGGCTTGGATTCACATGGAAATAGATGATATGATGGTTTCTGAATTAAGTATTTGGAGTTAAAAACATTTCAAACCTTACTTTAATGATAAAGTTTGACAGCTCTTCAGGCTGAAGTTTGACAATTAATTAAATTCAGAAGTTGGTGGTAAGTACTAAGTAGATAGGACCTGCCTACTGTATATTAAATTGCCCCAAAAAGCCTCCAAATCAAGACAGTCTCCAATGGATATTGTGGTTATCAGTAAATGAGTTGTGAATGCCAGATAGCCAGACTCCCCACATACTGGCATTCAGCTCTATGTAGTAAAGGTAGTCGATAAGAGGTTATGGAAGATGAAGATATACGGTATTACAAGGCATACGCTACACGGATTTTTCAAACTGTTCACCACAGTGTAGCACCCACTTACAGCCTTAAACATTATAATCCTTCATCACACAGCTAGTTCGGCTAATGTGGTACATTGTTTATGAGTTAATAAAAACAAAACAAAGCGGTTTACGTGACCGACTGCTGAGTGCGTCACTGCCTTTATGACTTTATATGAATCACGGAGTCAGGGTGGGCAAGGTGGTGAAGAAAGCGGGGACCAAAGCGATTTTAAATCTATTTTCTTTAGACATTGGTAGAATCTGAGGAACTGGAATGCCCAAGAAAAATGCTGAAATAATTTTAATATAATATATTACTTGTTTCTTACTACTGTACCTAGTATTGTATTATCTGTGGTCTAGGTAACCAAAAGGAAGACCAAAGAAATGATTGATGACTTGTATGAGAGAAGGTGGCTATTAAGATCACGGTGAATAGAGAAATAAGAAGAACAATGAGGATATGTATGGAAGAAAAGTTGCGCCGATCTCAATTGAATTGAGATAAGAGCAGGAGGACCATATAACCAAAAGGAATAGCTGCATGGCAGAAAAATCAGAGAAGAAGACAGTTAATCATCAGTATTATGCTAGATAAATGTGTTATCCACTAAAACAGGCCATCTGTCGTTAGATACAACATTTTTAAGAAAAACAAAGGAATTTGTTGACAGTCACTTTAACGATCAGGTAAGAACTGTCTTCTGATGTAAGCTACCTACTACTAAGGCGACACACCTTTAAGCGACAGCGTTTTTATTCCACTCCCGCTACATATTATCACTCAATCCTCTACCTAACGGCAAGGCCGCCGACGCAGTCGCAGGCACGGACAATTACCTGATCATATTTACCGACCGAGCAACAACTGTGTTTAACAAGAATTTGTGCTGTGTTTAAATCAACTACATGGCTATGAGCTACTGAGATGATACTTGTTAGTAAAATAATACAGCATAATTCTGTGTCCCCACATACAGGAAGATTTTGGAGACTGTGTGACAGACTTGAACCTTTTTTTGTGGGAAATCCTCATGGATGCCCAATTACCCACCGTCTGGAGAATCGGAGGATTAAGTCGGACTCAAACCGACTAAAACCCCACAGTGCCTTCCACTACCATGAGTCGAGGGCCCGGGATGTGATTAAATTCCGTACCCCCCATCTGGTATCGGCCCGCTATTGCTAGCGGAACCCGTCAGATAGTCTTAAACCCAAGGCCCAAATGCTTTTATGAAATGGATTTTCTGGAAAAGGGTTCCACAGTTTATTACAGAAGTAGGAAGAGGTTTTTGTTTTCAGCAAGCTGAAACCAAGATAGCTCATAAAATGGGGGTAGGACTGTAGGTACTATACCACATTCGGCTTGACCTTTTTGATAGCAGGCGTTGATGTTATTTATAAAAACGTTGAAATTGAAATAACTTAGATATTTAATAAAACGATGTGAGATGCGTTCTAACTAAAAGTAAATATTATTCTATATTTGAAACTGATGCTTGGGGAGAGTCATGAGAAGAGTCGAATCAGAAAGATTATGAAGACTTTGGTGAAGAAAGTACTATGGGGGCTGCTTCCAAATAACCTACACAGAAAAACCTTAGATATAACTATTCACATATGTTTGGAAAAATATATTTAAACAAGACAAACCCGAGATAGTAAAATCTTCTTTTCCTCGCGAGCATTTTAAAACATCAAAATGTGCTCTGAGTATCGTTAACTTGTCGAACGTAAAACTGTGTTTCAGACACAAGCGAAAAACACGGCCACTTGGTTTAACAATAACATCAAAACTGTATCTACTAGCACGTTTTAGGGTTCTGTAACTACAGAAGAAGAAACCTTAGCGTAAAATGTACAAAGCTTTATCTATTTATTCTGATCCTAAATAAACTAGCTTTTCTGCAATGCTATTCAAAAATTAGTTTTAGATTACATTCATTAGATAAATAACTCCTTTTGCCAAAATTGCCAAATCTCGCATAAA
Source organism: Orthosia incerta (assembly GCA_948252205.1). NCBI lineage: Eukaryota > Metazoa > Arthropoda > Insecta > Lepidoptera > Noctuidae > Orthosia > Orthosia incerta. Next base: position 2,165,289 of record OX411742.1, on the reverse strand, counting down.
AAGTCCGATATTCGTAGACATAGTGTGGGTGTAAGTTTTCAGCTTGTTAGGAAAATTCTCTATGGGTGGTATACTAAAAGGAATTTAGAGAATTTTGGAGAATTTTGGACTTCCAATCCAATTTCATTCCATCTTACTGGCAACTGGTTTTTTTGCCATAGTATGAACTATTGTTATTATACCGATAGGTCTAAATATAGCACAGTGTCCATCTTTAGTCAATACAATAAAAGAAATGCATAGCTCTAAGCAAATTTATTAAAGCAAACATGTCTTCGGAACCCTAAAGCACTGTCCGACACGCTCTTAGCAGATTTTTTCCGAATAATGACTACAATAAAAACGCAATTAATATCGAGTCGGAGCTAAGACGTAGCATGCACTTATAATTACCAATTACTTGGAATCGGGTTTTGGCGGCTGCGTACTGATGCAACAATCAGATAAAAACAACTAAAACTAGAATCTGGAATAGGTATCATGTTTTTATTTTCCTTGAAGATCTTTTTTTTATTTGGCCTTTTTTAGGGTTCCGTACTTCGGACTCGCACTTGGCCAGTTTTTATTAATAATTGATAGGCTCACGTTTCACTATCTCACTCAGTTATGATTTATTTATTATTATACTTTATTGTACACCACAAAAACATACAGGACAAACATTTACAAAAACTGGCCAAGTGCGAGTCGGACTGGCGCACGAAGGGTTCCGTACCATTATAGCAAAAAAAAAAAACACGTTTTTTGTATGGGAGCCCCATTTCAATATTTATTTAATTCTGTTTTTAGTATTTATTGTTATAGCGGCAACAGAAATACATAATCTGTGGAAATTTCAACTGACTGACTATCGCGGTTCATGAAATACAGCCTGGTGACAGACGGACAGACAGACAGACGGATCGCGGAGTCTTAGTAATAGGATCCCGGTTTTACCCTTTGGGTACGGAACCCTAAAAAACAAGTGTACAACGGGTGGTCTTATCGCACTAGACAATCTCACAGATGTCAAGAAATAACCTATTCACTCTTGACTTACGTGACGCGTCGTGATAGCGATTGGTAAAATGTCAAAAATGTATTGGCACGTGCCCTATCCTTTACATTGTGGCATTTCTACCATCGTCTTCGCTGATAGAATGACCTTTTGTCTTGAGCCTCAAGTTACCGATAGCGATCAAAAGAAAAAAAACAATCAGGAAAGTCAGGCAACGCAGACACCGTGAATTAGGTACTTAGCTATACCTACGCACAATGAAAGTGTTCCCAAAATGATAAAGGAGGTTAAAGCCTCCAAAGGAGACAAAGAACAGTAAGACATTTATTTCAAATCAAATAACTTTCTAGATGGTGAAAACGTTTTCTATGTTGACGACGCTTTGATTCAAGATTATCGTCGTCTAATTAATGATCTTAGTCTAGACAAGAATGAAGCCCCTTAAATTCATCTCATCTCAGTATTTGGCCCGTATCAAGTATCTATGGTCAGAAAACAATTGATCCTACCAATGCCAAGTCAAGATAATATATCGACATAAATGAATTTTGTATGGCTTTACAAAAATTCCATGGCTGATTCGCGCCTAAAATAGTTCGGAATATAATTGGATGGATGGAGTAGGAGACCAAGGAAAAAATGGATGGTGTGAAAACTGATGTAAGAAAAGGGGTTGACAGGGGGAGAATTGAAGAAGAAAACGTATATACGTCCTGCCACATACGAATTACAAAAAGAAGTGACGTCACACGAATCCTACATCGCGCAACAAAGTTCTCCACGCAATTTGAACATATACATATTATACATACAACAGCCCGACAGCAACTACCAGTCAGTTCCCCACCAGACACAACAACACCAATCTAGTCGGAGTATCCTCCCTTTTCAATGAAAGATTTAATGACGATGACACCGACCCAAGTAACATGGGACAAGGGCAGGAAGATAATGATTACGATTCTCTAAGAAAAGACCTTTGAATTGAAACGAGACGAGAAATTAAAAGCCTAAATAAATAAAGTTTAGATAGAATACAGACATCTTTTTAAACATTTTCAAGTCTATTTCGGTATCCACTTCACTTTTAGGCTAAACAAGTTGTAATTAGATATCGTCGGTCTCGGCTGTTGTTCTCTCACCAGTGTTACCACAGATAGACTTATAGCCTGAGAAGGTCAAATATTGAAGAAATACTAATTAGTTTTATTGTAAACAAAAAGTTATTTTATCTGTTTTCACTTAACGTTCTGTTTTGTACGGCTGATGTTGAGGACGAAAGTTTCTAGACACAGAAAGTGTTGTTGGCAAAGGTTTTCTAAGGATTAGTGCCATTTTCGCCTTACTTGTAGACACACAAAAAAAAAAAAAAAAAATGTGTCTGTTAAAAATCCCTAAGGTGCCTTTTACAACAAGGCTAAAGAAAGTGCTTTGTATGCTGTGCAATGAAAAATTAAATAAAGGCAGACAAAAAAAAGGTTTTCTAAATACCTTGTTTTTGTAACAGGCGAAGCTGCCTCGTCTTCGACTCTGGAAAAAGAGCAAAAAAATACGTTAATTTAATCAAAATTCAATTAGAATTTTTAATTAACAAAGCGCCCTAGTTTTTAATTATTCTCTGTTGGTACTTTGGTAGGTATAGAGAAAGTGTTGGCCCAGATTTTAATAGAACAACATATATTTTTTGTTAGGAATATTTATTTTTATGAAACGTTAGGTATTGTTTGTTTTAATAAAGAGAAAATTTAGTTTTAGATGTAATAAAATTTAGTATTAAAACCTAACGCAATTTGGATGTTTTATTTATTTATTAAAAATATCATGCAACATACAGATACTTAGGCGGACTTAATGCTTGAGGCATTCTCTACCAGTCAGTTATTGAAAACCCTATACAACCTATAAAACCTAAGACTACCTAGGAAATATACCTATAAAACCTAAGACTTACCAATATTTGTAAAAGTCCGCAGTATTCTGTGATAACTGCTAATTTTGGACCTATTCTTGACTCTCTGGGTCAATCCTAGGCTTTACCTCAGAGACACGTAAATATTAGAAAGTATTACAAAACTTTCTAACACTCATACTCCCATTCACCTTAAAAATTCTGAAAACACCCACATTTCCAAGATGGCTACTAAAAAAAGATCGGCCAAGAACTTGGTCCCATTAACGTATCCAATGGCCAATTCCAACCACCTAATTTAGGCAAAGGGAACGCGGATTGAGTGCTAACAGCCAAGTTTGGCCAAGTCCTCCAAACACACCAAGTTGGGGGCAATATGGCTCGAGTTTTAAAGTAGGAATATAAGTTTCAGTCGGCGTTTGTATTGGTGAATAATTTTCTGTTTTGTTTTTGTATTGAAGAGTCGGTATTGGTTCGCTTTTGTTTGTAATGGGGGTGAATGATTGATTACTGTTTGCAGGGTTGAAACGCTACTGCAATTAATATTGTCTGTATTGGTTATGGTTACAACTTTGCCGACTTATCCGGCAAAACTTTTCCAGGTTTAGGATGTATAAAATTGAGTTGCTTTCTTTGTACTGTATTAGCATTGTATTATCTGATCTCTGCATGGATTCGTGCTCTCTGTGCAACAACACCTGCACCCTTCTTCAGTCATTCACCTTTGTGATGCAAATGACAACGCTGTTGACGTGACTAAATTCTGGTCAAAATATATTTGATTTTGGGATCATTGATACGAAGGCAAAGAAGAAGACCTAATCACTAAAGCCAAAAAAAAAACACTCACTAAAGCTAAATTCATCACTTTTAACCATCTCTTAATTAGTTATTGTCGATCATCATTGGGTAAATTGTGGGATGTCATTTGGGTCATTCACAACTGCGCTAAGTTATTACATCACTACGCGGTTGGTTCTTATATAGACCATAACGAACACGTTAAGTTTGAAACACAGACATCTACAGAAACAAGAAATAGCCTAAAGACATATACGACAATGTATCATGTCCATAAAAACAGGCGACACGACCATAGGTCGTGCTCTCGAGAATTGCAGCAAACGATGTTTATGTGCTATATGCATATATGTGTACTAGGAGTACATGGATGCAAAAGTGTTATGGTGGACACTTTACGAGTAGTAGGACAAACGTAATAAAGTTAGAAGATAGATACTGTAGCATCAGTTTTGAGTGCATGGGGTTGGTATCTCCCATAGATCGGAGAATAATCTTGAAGGGAATTAATCGTAGAGACTCCAATGGTAAGACATGATTGTAATGTGCAACAATGCATATAGTGTAATAGGTACTAGGATGACATGACTGCACAAGTGTTGTGATGAACAGTTTATGGGTTGCAAACATACTTTAGAATCAGACGTAGGTAGATGCATTGAGAATGGCGTCGCCCAAATAAAGGACAACGCTCTTTTGGTAATGGCACAGACGTCTTTGCATTGTCAGATTCAAAAACTGATTCATTTTGTCTAATCATGGGGAAATTAGAGACCGATTTTTGTGATAGTATTTGACTTTTGTAGTTAACAGACTGTCTTAATTTAAGATTTGATTTCATAAATAACTCTCTCAAAGTGATCAGATCTGATTGACTTCAAAACTAAATAGACGCTTGGAATCAGAATGATAAAATTACCTTTATTTTTTCGTGTAGATCATTTACATAACTCTATTCCCCAGTTTCTCAATACTCGATTATCGGGTTGTTAACGTAATCAACGAATAATCGCCGGTTATCTGCTGTGATTGGCTGTTGAAAATTCATTCAACCAATCACAGCAGATAACGCGCGCTTGACAATTTGTCACATACATTTTTCTATAATTTAGCGTTGAGAATCCGGACCTATATCTAACATACTAATTTTTCTACACTATTTTAATGTTTAATTACATTTAGTCTTAGTTTCTAGCACGAAACTAAGTATTTATAGACATAAAAAACAAAAACTATAAGTAAATTGGTATGTTTTGTTGTGTTAGTATTATATTATCTGTGGTGAAAACAGTAGTAACAATTTATATTTAAATTTTTTCCTATTTTATTTTCATATCATTATAGTTATTCTTAACTACAAGCCCTAAGGGCGGGTAGAGGCCTCCTCCAAAGATCTAAATTTTTCTCTGTCCTAACTATTTGTCTCCACAGTGGGCCATCGGTTCTTTAAATTTCATCTTCCCAGCGTGAAAAAGGTCTACATATATTCCTTTTGTCTTGTGGTCCGCGCCACTAGGTCGTTCTTAAGGTCCATCTCTAGTCTGTAAGTCTCGCAACGTGGCCCGCCCATTTCCATTTGAGTTTGTGTGCATAGCTCAAGACAGTTGTCGCTTTGGTTAATCATAATTATATTTTTGGTTAATCATACATTATAACTCAGAATAAATCTATCCAATATGCCAATCAATAGGTACATATAATAAATCTGTAGAAAAATAATTTTTGTACATCGAAAATATTTCCACAAAAAAATAGCCAGGGTGTTAAAGGATAACCAACAGAACCCATTTCCGGCATTTTTGGAATTTTTGTCTGTTTATTTGTGCACGCATCACGTGAAATGTACGAAACCAATGTATATAACTTTTATACATAAAAATTGTGCGTAACTTGAAGAATTACTTAGTTTTTGTTTCATCGCAATCGGTTCACTCTATCAAAAGTTAGATAAATTTAAAGTGTTCAAGAAGTAAAATTATCACAGCACACGCAATCCAGTTACTCGGACAGTTGAACTCGCTATTCGATAGATGGCGTTGTGCATTTAAAGTCATTTTTTGAATCGCGGTGTTAAGATTCTACGCGAAAGATTGACACTAGAAAAAAAAAATTGGTATGTAGTATGTAGGTATATAGGATAGGCAGAAAGGTAAGTAGGGTATGGTGGGCAGATGACGGGAGCGAAGGCGCGGGCACAGCTAGTTTACAATATAAAGGTAAAGTAAAAACCTAATGAAGGACTGACAAAAGTCACGGAGTGTTTCAAAGAGACATTTAAATGTTAAAACGTGAAGCGAAATCATTTTGCATGCAGACAGTCCAATGCAAGGGACAATAATGATAAAAAACGCTGCACTAGGTATACAAAAATACAAGATAATGCTGTTGTAGTTTTGTAGAAATAATGATAGATTATAGAAGGTTTGATGTTGCCTTTGGGAGCTTTGAATAATTAGCTGAATGAATGCAAGCGTAGAATGTAAGTTAAAGATAGATGACGACTAACAAGAAAGAATGGAAAAGACAAAACAGATTACACTGACCAATAGACAATCAGAAACAAAACAAGATGAAGAAGATCATGATGAAAAACAATATGATCGTATTCTGAACAGTTTATGATCATAAATTGTTCAAGTACAAATCTATTTGAAAAATTCACGAGATTACTAAATATATTGAAAAAGACCAGAAACTTATGATAAATAAAGAAGAAACTGTCGGTGAACAAATAAAATAATTACCTGTAAGTTCCAAATGAAGTTTATAGAAATGCTCAAAGATATGGCAATCGGAACAATTACTATAATCAAGCAAAGCAGACTAACCTAACATGAACCTAACGTTCGAATAAATGGTAAAGAAAGTGTTTTCACTTTTTATAACAGTAAATAAATTTATTGTTATTCATAACGAAAGAGAAGGTATTTTAATAAACATAACAGATAATTCCATACGATCTGATACACATAATTGTCTGCCTTCATTGTTTTAGCTTACCCTTGACGATAGTCGAACAATAAGATCACTTCTCTAAGCATTGCGTCATTTATCTAAGTTTGGCTGTGAATTAGGCAACTCCAATTCTTAATTGAATACGGTACTGACTTTGAAATTATAATTAATTGGAGTATGATGCAAAAAATTGCACTTTTTGTCTAAAGCCTGAATCTTAGAGTGATGTAGTTTTGAATGTAAATTGTGAATTAACAGATTTTATGGTTATCTTAACTCGAATCTAGATTAATTGGTCGTTCTTTAATATTTTTTCAAACCGCTTGATCTTATATTATATTTATGAGCCCATTTATTTTGATTCCCTGTTATTATACTGTAAAAAAGCAATGATTAATTCTTAGGTTGACCTCAGACCAAGCTAGACAGATGAATAATCAAAATTTGTGCATCAGTTTTATACTGATAGGTAGTTGAAGTGCGTAATTACCTACCTATTTCATATTTGCAAAATATAAGTATAAAAACCGGTCAAGTGCGAGTCGGATTCGCGCACGAAGAGTTCTGGACCAATATCGCCAAAAACGAAAAAAAAAACAAGTTTGATGTATGGATTAAATATTTATTTTATTCTGTTTTTAGTATTTGTTGTTAAAGCGGCAACAGAAATACATCATCTTTGAAATTTTCAACTGTCTAGCTATCACGGTTCGTGAGATACAGCCACAGACAGACAGACAGACGGACCGCGGCGTCTTAGTAATAGGATCCCGTTTTTACCCCTTGGGTACGGAACCCTAAAAAACAAATATTACGCCACGATCATTATAATTATTATTAAATTGACAAACGGAAAACTTAAAGAATACATTCTCTTAATAAAAACACTCTACAAAGAAAACAGCATCATAGAAAGAAACAGGTATTCCATTAGGTACAAACAGATGCATCGTACGTGACCCCACTCCAATCTAGAGCTGAAATATTGAAGTAGCACGAACGGCGACTTTCAAAGACAAAAGACTTTTACTGCTATCGAGGCGTTGGCACCGACTTCAATCCGGACAAGTGGTTTTTTAGGAGTTAAAGATGAGGATTGCACACGAATGGAAGATGGCGTATTTCCATGGTTTGCTGTTTAAAGGGAAGATATTTACAATGGTACAATGTACTATGTTTATTTTTATTTTTATTTATCAATTTTACAAAACAGTACAGGATTATATCGTATTAAATAGCAACCAAAAACCACTAAGGTTTAAACTTGTGCTATCATGAGTCTATCAATATGTAAAAGTATGTGCTATATATAAAAATCGCTAAAAGCAAACTACATGCTATCGTTACAGCATTCCCTAAGCAAGAGAGATAACGGAAACTATACAATAATAAATTTTATTCTCGATAGCAATCAATAACATCTCTTACTACTTAAATACCTAAATTCTATTATTTAGGTCTTTAACCAGTAGTTGGTTAAAGACCCAAACAACAATACTCAGATCAAAACAAACATCTCCGCATAATCTAAATAGTACTTAAATAATATTGTTTAAGCTTAAATTTAATATTTTTGTCTGTTATACAATTATTTATTTCTGAGGGTAGACTGTTAATAAGTCTCGGTATAATATAACCAGTAGTTCGCTCGCCATACATGTTGTTGGCGCGTTGTGTACGAAGCCTATTCTCAGAAATTGCCCGCGTGTGTACAGGGTGTTCAATTATGTTTCTTAAAGATTCATTGAAAAATTGTTCTTTTAATAATAAAAAAATTACTTGTGTATGAACTGGTAAGACTTTACAGTGTTTAAAGAGGCCATTTATATCGTCGTGAAATTGATTTTTAATTTTGGGTGATACTACCGTTTTTAAAATTTGAACTTGAATTTTGTAAATCTTATCAAGATAGGTTTTATAGGTGCGACCATAACTACTAAGGCCATACTGGATAATAGAACATGTTATGCCAAATTAAAGCTTACTTTTAAATTGAACATATATGGTCGTTACTTCGCTCCATATTAGAACTTGAAAAGACATTCAAAACATTACTTGTGGTACCGCTGAAAAAATAGCTTTGTCTTGCTAAAACAATACAAGTGTGACTGCCACTATAAAGCGATTGTTTGTCATACAAGTGTTGACTCTGGTTGGGGCACAGCCTTGATTTTGTTGGATTCATCAACATATTTCTTGTATCATTCATCACACTACAAAAACTAGTTGTTTAACTGACACAAATCACGAGAAACACAACATTAAACAAACCCTATTTTTAGCCAAGACTCACAATAAAATCTCTACGCACAGTTTACAAATACTAAGTATACAGAAATCCTGGTTAAAAGGCAACGAGTGGGTGGCGTCTATTTATATCTGGAACCCAACGACTTGTTTAAGAAAATACAGACATAATTCTAGGATGAACCTCAGACAGTCTTGTCTGAGGTTGTAACACTGTAATTTGAGATAAGACAATTTTATAACTCTGCTTGAAACAAGGTTGCAATGATCTACCAAAGAGATTGTGTGCTCGAATGCAGTTTATAAAAAAATGGATGATCTCATTGCGTGTGTTTTGGAAGTTAAAGATAGAATATTTGATTTTGTTTCGTTCATGGTCAAGGCCACGTTTTGGCTAGGTCGTTTGATATTTTTGTCTTTGTCGATTCTTATCAGAGGATAACAAGTTTGTACCATCGGTAACTTCGATACCATCTTTTGTAGACCCTTCATTTTATCGTGTTAGATAGCTTGTTTTTTGTAATAAACCCACATAATTTGAATTCTACAGCTCTACATGCAGTCTAGAAAATTACATAGCATTTTGGGGGTAGGTGGAACAGGATGTAAAGTCCCACAAACTTCCATAGAAAAGGGAGGATCCTCCGACCAGACGGCTGATGTGTCTGGTCCGGGCAACTGCCCGTCGGTAATTGTCGGAATGTTGTATGTGTTCAAATCGCGCCGAAAACTTTACTTGCGCGATGCAGGATTTGTGTGACGTCATGTCATTGGTTCGTAAGTGGCGGCATTGGTGCCGCTACAGCATTTTAGCTTCTGGAAATTCGTAAGTTTAAAAGCTAGACGGCTATAAGAGAACCAAAGATACGATGGATGAACTGTGTCATAGATTATAAGAATAGAAAAGGGGTGCCCAGTGAGATTACGATTCAGTGGAGTATGTAAGAAGAAAACACCACGACCTTATCCCACCCTACTACCATCGGACATCGAGACGTACTGCAAGTCACCATCCTTACCTGTTGCCATTCCTTTCATTCGCATCAAGCGCTTCCAAACATCCTTCATAATGCGCACAGCAAAAGATTGGCACTCACTGCCTGCGTCTGTGTTTCCGAACGCATTCAACCCGAATCTCTTCAAACTTAGAGTGAACAGGCTACTTCTAGGTAAGCTCACTCCATCGTCGACTTTGTCTCTGTCACCTCTGACCTATACTAGAGTCAAGAGCAAACCCATCTCAAGAATAAAATTGTAAATATCATGATGTATTGAGCCCAAAAACAAAATGGATGAAGGCATGAATATAAAAGGAGAATGGAGATTATCGACTTCTGGAAGTTTTATTAATATTAGTCAACTTTGAACTGCAGCTCTTCGTATCAATAAATCTTAAGGTTTTCCGAACTATGTTGCGCTCAGCTGCTAGTCTATCCGGATCCAGCTGAACTAACTGCCTATCTGATCTCTTACGGTGGTCCCAGTAACTGGGCAATACGATACTTTTCCACAAAACTGGTGTCAGACCCGTAACAGCCCTCTAGTGGTATCGGCCGCGACTTATAAGTTGTGAGTTCAAACCCAGGCAGGCGCTTTACTTTGTGTAAATTATTTCACCACCACTGCTATCAAAACAGTGAAGGAAAACGTCGTGAAGAAACCGTCATGTTCTAGAACCAACAATTCGAATATATAAGACATCCACCAACCTGCGTTGGGCCCGCGTGGTGGATTACGGCCCATTCCTTCTTACAGAGAGGAGGCCTGTGTCCCAGCAGTGGGAATTTGAAGGGCTGATGATGATTAACTGTAATGAGTCTAAAATATCTACAAACGACAGCCGGTTCTACTTGCTTGTGGTTGGGTGTCAGTATTCTATAGCTACTCGTATCATTGAAAACAAGCGCATAATTCGATCAACGGAACTCAAAATAATAGGTATTTGATAAGAAACTCGAACACACCCAGTTTATAACCTCCGCAAGGTTAGACCACTTCCGTTGTAAACAATTTGTAAGTTGTTTGTTTCTGCACTCGACCCGTGTGTTTTCTTCGTTACAATGTATTATAGTTGAAGGGAAAAGCCGAGTACAAAGTCGTGGTGTTCAATAAATAAGGACTTAGGACCTTGATGCAAGCGTTCAGCTAGATTGCTTTTGCGATGGTTTATTTATTGGTTCACACGTTCTATTATGGTTCCAATTCTGGTCTCTAGTGATTTGAAAAACAGTATTCAATAATGAACTTTCTGAAAAATGATCTCATAACTGCTTTTGTCAACGCCATGTTTTCGAATGATACGAAAATATAAGTTGTCAAAAAAGTTTTTAGTAAGACCACATAAGAGTTTTTGTCAATGCTACGTTTGTTTAAAACAAGAGTTGTCAAAGAAATGTTGAACATTCTGAATATTGACCTCATATGACAGCTTTTACTAATTAATTCTTAGGTTTCGATTATCAAACTGGTAACCAATTTAAAATAATCGAAGGGACTTCTTTTTTTAATTGGGAAAATCCCACCGCACTATTCCCAAACCACTGCAACTCCTGAAAGCCAGAATCAACAGTGGCGACCACCAGAAAAGCGCCAAGGCAATGAAGCTCGACGAAGTCCCGGAGAATGAATTTAACTGTCTTGGATCCCGCAACGATAAAACCGCGAGAAAAGAATAACGGAAGAGTAGGAAAAAAAGATATTTCCACTTCCCTTCATATCAAGCTGGAGACAAAACAAACAAGGCCAACAGGCACAAAGGGTCGTTTACAACTGGGATAATCCCAGTTGCCTAGCACCACAGATAAAAATTAGCATTAATATTAATGGGTCCCAACATTGTGAGCCGCTATATTTGTTTCCAATAATATGTATGGCAAAAACGCTTGAACGCACAGTAATTTCTTCTAGTTTCCACAAGGTCCGTATAGTAAACAACTCCTGATGTAACGATGAACTCTTATGGGAGTGTATTCTGACAAAGAATACACTCCCATAAGATATGATGTGCAGATTGTACATATTCGCAGTCAGATGTAGAACACTGACATAAAGGCGAGGCAACAAGCTTGAAGGAAAATAATTTACTTTTAAAGTTACCATGCCCTGCGAGAAATTGGGCAACACAGTGATCCACCTCCAGCCACGTCCTGGCCAGCCGCACCGCGAACGGATGGATATAATTGCTAGAGGTGATGCGCGGCCCTTCAAAATGAAAATCAAAATCAAATATTTTTATTTTACATAGGCCTACATGGGCACTTATAAAACGTCGACAAAAGGTGCACGATGAACTATACCACCTACATTGCCATTCGGATAATAGTTCGAAGGGACTTCTCAAAACTCTTTCTCGATTAATATTTTACCATTAGTAGTTATAGAATCGTCTTCCTAAACCTCTACAAAAATTGCTACCATTTGTTCCATTTTCTCTCACATAACTCATAACTCAAGAAATATTTTAATGCACACGAAAAGCTACATCCAGCGCAATAATCCTTTAATTAGACTTACAGAAGCCTCACCACCCTCCACTACCCAGTCCATTTTCAACCCTTTGTTCCGACAATAAGGTTGGATATTTCTCAACAGGATGAATGCAATTTCACCCGCTAGATGGCGCCACGTTCACACGAATGCATTCTGATATTGAAGCCGGAACGTGATTGCAATAAAGTAGATGTTTCCCATAACGTGGACGAGGATTTGCTTTAGCTTTGTTTTTGTCTGATTTAAATTGAAAATTGTGCCGACTCGATGAAAGACGCTATCGTTATTTTTCTAGAGAAAATCTAGGAAAAAATCAATCATCATCATCAATCAATCATCATCAATCATCAATCATATATACATATAATAAATCTGTAGAAAATTATTTTTTGTACAACGAAAATATTTCCAAAAAAAATAGCCAGGGCGTTAAAGGATAACCAAAAGAACCTATTTCCGGCATTTTTGGAATTTTTGTCTGTTTGTCTGTTTATTTGTGAACGCATCACGTGAAATGTACGAAACCAATGTAAATAACTTTTATACATAAACATTGTGCATAACTTGAAGAATTACTTAGTTTTTGTTTCACCGCAATCGGTTCACTCTATCAAAAGTTAGATGAATTTAAAGTGTTCAAGAAGTGAAAATTATCACAAAACACGCAATTCAGATACTCGGACAGTTGAACTCAATATTCGATAGATGGCGTTGTGCATTTGAAGTGTTTTTCTGAATCTCGGTGTTAAGATTCGCCGCGAAAAATTGGTGGCTATAGAAAAAAAGTTGGTAGGTACTGTAGGTAGGTAAGTAGGGTAGGCAGGAAGGTGAGTAGGGTAGGGTTGGCAGACAGACGACGGGAGCAAAGCCGCGGGCACAGCTAGTAAGGAATATAAGCTTCAAAAATAGCAACCCATATCCGAAGGTAAATCTAGCCACGATGACAATAAGACTGGCTAATCTTTTAATTACTGTGCATAAAATCAAAATCAAAATCAAATATTTTTATTTTACATAGGCCTACATGGGCACTTATAAAACGTCGACAAAAGGTGCACGGTTCGGGTTAGTCGTTTCCTATGGAGAAGAACCGGCAAGAAACTCCATGGTTACTCTTTATTTTTTTTTGTGTTTACAATATTTCCATGTTACAGCATTAGTACTTGGATATGGGGGGACAACGTAGGCCCGACAATAAGTCGTACGAAATTGAAAAAAAACAAACAAAATAATGTACGAAATAAAAAGTTAACAAATGTTAACAATCATTTAGAAATCTAGAAAGCCTACAATGTTCACACATTCACAATCGGTAAAATAATCTATACAAAGGTAAATTTAACATGTGGCAAAAATACTGTAATCAGTGCTGTAACTATTCTTAGCAAAGGGCTATAATGATGATTGAAAAATATTGTAAAAAGACTAATTAAAAGAGAAAAAAATGTGATTGAGAATAGTTAGAGATATCCATATATTTGTGCCGTTTATGAGTTACCAGGGAAGCCGCATGCGCAGAGGGTGTCAAAGCCAAAATGTTTATCTTCAACGTAGTCCTTGATTTTATAATATGCTTTTTTATTAAGGACACGTTTGATGTAGTTTTTGAACTTTCCATCGGTCAGTTCTATAACTGACTTAGGCAACTTGTTATAAAAGCGTATACTGTTTATAAGAAAAGACTTGATAGTTTTCATTAATCTGAATTTGGGTATTACAATTTCGTGCTTACTGCGTGTATTTAAATTATGGAAGTCACTTCTAGTTTTAAAAAGCCCTCGATTTTTGCGGACATACAAAATACATTCCAAAATATAAAGTGAAGGTAGAGTCAGTATATCGATCTCTTTAAATTTTTCTCTGAGGGACTCGCGAGGACCCATTTTGTAGATCGCGCGGATTGCCCTCTTTTGTAAGATAAAAATTGAGTCAACGTCTGCTGCTGACCCCCACAGCAGAATGCCATAAGACATAATACTGTGGAAATAAGCATAGTATACTAGTCTAGCTGTGGCTACATCGGTTAACTGCCTTATCTTCCTTACTGCATAGGCAGCCGAACTTAACCTGCCCGAAAGAGTTCTAATGTGCGCGCCCCACTGCAATTTTGAATCGATAGTAATCCCCAAGAATACAGTTTCCGTTATTATTTCAAGATTTGAGTGCCGAGAATTGAACCTTGGGGCACGCCCATTTTGACTAGAGACCTGAAAGACGTCACCCCATTAACATTTACTTTTCGCTGTCTGTTTGATAAATAGAAAAGCACAAGATCAGCAGCTTGTCCTCGAATTCCGTAGTGTTGTAATTTACAGATCAGTGTGTTGTGGTCGACGCAGTCGAACGCTTTTGACAGATCACAGAAAATGCCAATGGCATCCTGGGACTTCTCCCAAGATTCCAAGATGTGTCTGATGATTTTTACTCCCGCGTCCGCTGTCGACCTACCTTTCGTGAAACCAAACTGCTGACTATGCAGGATCCCATTTGAATTGAAATGAGACAACATCTGGTCCAGCATGATTTTTTCATAGATTTTACTCAATGCTGGTAGCACGGATATAGGTCTATAATTAGAGGGATCGCTCTTACAGCCATAAGTAAGGTATGTTCGTAAGCTCTCACCGATACTAAAGCAACAGATTATCTATATTTCACTAGTGTTTTTTAGAAAATCATGAGTGTGAGTGAATGACCGTGCGACGGTTGAGAGGGACAAACGGAAGAAGAAACCATGTTGCGTCGACCCTTAGTGTAACTAAAAGTAATATGGACAGGAAGATAATGATAATTATATCTTTGTCAGTATTTGATGAGTAGTACAAGTTGTAGGTCGTGGGTTCGAACCCAGGCAGGCGCTTTACTTTGTGTAAATTATTTCATCACCACTGCTCTCAAAATGGTGAAGGAAAACATCGTGAGGAAACCGGCATGTCCTAGAAACAAAAATTCGAAGACATGTGACATCCAACAACCCGCACTGGGCCCGCGTGGTGGATAACGGTCCATTCCCTCTCACAGAGAGGAGGCCTGTGCCCCAGCAGTGGGAACATTAATAGGCTGATGATGTGATGTGATGTGTGATGTGATTTGATGAGTTGAACTACATATGCAGTTATGCGTAAAAGTGTCTTTTGCATGGCTCCAGAAATTTATAATAAATTTCCTAAAAGCTGGAAGCAGTTGAATGTATTAGCTTTAAAACTTTCGCGTTTCATAATTGAAAAACAATATATCACGGGAATTTAACGCGATGATTTCGATTATTAAAAATAAATCATCGCGTATCGTATTAATAATCGAAATCATCGCGTTAAATTCCCGTGATATATTGTTTGCAGTTGAATGATCTAGCATTCAAAAAAAAAGTTAAAGATATCTTAGCAGATAAGGCTTATTATAATATAAATGAGTTTTTAAATAAAAAATATTAATAATTTTTATACTAATTTATATTTTATGTTTTTGTCATTTTTACTAATTTAATGCTGGACTTGTAATTTTAAATTTGGTTTGTTATTTTTTATGTTGACATTTTTAAATTTTTAACATGCCTTACATACTGACAATTATTTGTTGTGTGTACTGTACTCATGTTTGAGCAAATAAATGATTACTTACTTATACCAGGAGCAAATAAGACTGCCAAACACTGGGAAGACGGAAGATGAAAGAAAATATAAAGAGATACACCAGAACGTGTCTAATTAATATTTAAATCCCAAAATACATTTTAGTTTTCCGCTGCAGCATTAATAGCAGAAAACAGCAACAAAAACAACGAGCTAAAAGTTTTAATACGATTTTACGCGAACCGACGATGCATCGTTAAATCCCCGTGTACAGGTTTTGGTAAACTGGCGAAGTTTTGACGCCGCAGTGCAGGATTTAGTAATACTGTGGCTCTGATATTAATTGTTTTAAATAGAGATGATATTTTTGTGAGATAAAGAGGAATATGGTTGGAATTGGTTAGGTTTTTGGTAGAACTATTGTACATTTTGTTTATAATGTTGTATTGATATCTACATTTGTTTAAGTTCAAATCATCATCATCATCATCATCAATCTGTAGAAAAGTCGTTTTTGTACATCGAAAATATTTCCAAAAAAAATAGCCAGGGTGTTAAAGGATAACCAACAGAACCCATTTCCAGCATTTTTGGATTTTTTGTCTTTATCTGTTTGTGTGTTTATTTGTGCACGCATCACGTAAAATGTACGAAACCAATGTAGATAACTTTTATACATAAAAAATTGTGCGTAACTTGAAGTATTACCTAGTTTTTGTTTCATGGCACTCGGTTCACTCTATCCAAAGTTAGATGCATTTATAGTGTTCTAGAAGTTAAACTATTATAACACACGCAATTCAGATGCTCGGACAGTTGAACTCGATATTCGATAGATGGCGTTGTGCATTTGAAGTTATTTTCTGAATCGCGGTGTTTGTAAAATTATATAAGTTTCTCCGTGGTAGGTAATTAGGGTTTGCAGGAAGGTAAGTAGGGTTGGCAGTAAGGTAAGTAGGGTAGGGTAGGCAGTCAGTTAACGGGAGCGAAGCCGCGGGCACAGCTAGTTAAAGATAATTTTGGTAATTGAATTACTTTTGTTATCATAAAATATGACCCGCACTTTAATTTAATTAAATACTCTAGTTAATTTAATTAACAAAAAATACATAATAGTCAAAACAATATTTTTATCATATTTAGCTTAACTATTGTCCGGGTTTCAGGTTTCAGGCTGCCTACAACAATAACAACAGTTGCAAGATTAAAACCTACCCCCATACGGGTAGTTTACTAAAAGAAATAAAAATGGGTATTAAAAGCCATTTATAGACACATCCACATATTTCGACTAAGTTGTAGAGTTTGTGAAGTTAGGGCGTGTAGAGTTAGAAGCTTGGCTCTACATCAGATCTGTTAACTTTTTGACAGTGTGAGCCATACGGTCTCGTCTTGGCATCATTTTACATGAAAAGATTTTTGGTGGGATTTCACTTCTTTTTATAAGTTGCTTATGACATTTTTTTTTTATTTTGTCCATTTTTATCATCCCCTAATTTAAAGGATGGGGCGTGATTTACCAAAAATCCAGACATGTATTTTATTATTTTTAACAAGGCGTCCCTTTATCAATTTTCAGACCACTAGTATCAAAGTTTTCGGCAGTCTCATACAAACTTCCATCCCGTACTTTAAGGGCTTGGGGGGTAAAAGTTCCAAGTTCTATAGATAAAAAAATTGTTTATCTGGTATAATCCAAACTCAAGTTATGACGGTTAAAAAAATTATGAAGCGCTTCGAGAAAAGGTAGGTAGTGCGCTTCGCTTAGCTCGTCTTGGCGGGAGCACTACCGTGCCTCCAGATAATAACTAGTACTAAGTGTCTCTGAGCTAAGTTGCGGACTGACGGACAGACGGACAAGGCTAAACTATAAGGGTTCGTTGTTGACTACGGAACCCTAATAACGGTCGGGTATGTCAAATGGCATGTAATGTAGGCAGTGTAATTTTTAATTTATTGAGATTATAATTATTGGAAAGATGAAATTTAATGATTGATGGAATGAAGATCTTTTTAATTTTTCTGTAAAGGAAATTTTAAATTAATTGATATATTGTAAGAAATGGTTATTTATACTGAATGAAAATTCTGATTTCCATATGATAGTAACGATGGTGATAAAATACTTGTGATAATGTTATAACTTTATAAGGAATTAATAAAAGCTTTTTTATTTTTATATTATTTATTTTATGTCAAATGGCTGCTGCTTATAACTTCTGCTACTGCAGCTTTATTATCTGAGTTGACAACGAATGTTGTTTTCTCCGCCTTGTTAACTGACATGTCCTGTTTATCATTATGATCAGCGAAGAAAAATCGAAAAATTTGATAAGGTGAGTCCAAAGGTTGCAGCAAGATTCAAGCCAAAATCCCTTTCTTGGCAGTGTTTGTTTTACTTTATCAAGAAAACTTTAACTTAATCAGGATAAAACACAATTATTCTTTATATATGGGCTATATAAAATCATTTATTTTTAATGCTTTGACTGAGATCATATCATATGCTATGCCAATTAATACGAGTAATGTCTTCTTGAAATGTTTTTTGATCAGTACTGTTTGCATTATCCACTAGCCCAGGGGGTCACCAATTATTTTAATTTGGGGTCCGTAAGTTAAAATTAATATGCCCATCGCGATCTGTTAGACCAACAACCCTCCCCCCCCCCCTCCATCCCAGCCTTAGCCTTATAAATCTATACTAATATTATAAAGAGGAATGATTTTTTTGTTTGTTTGTTTGTACCAAATAGGCTCCGAAACTACTGGACCGATTTAAAAAATTCATTCACCATTAGAAAGCTACATTATTCCTGAGTGACATAGGCTATTTATTTATCCTGTCGGGTGGTCCACGGGAGCGAAGCCGCGGGGTACAGCTAGTATTTGATAAAAATAAATGTAATAAAAAAAACCTGCCAAGTGGCCGAAGGGTTCCGTACCATTGTCGCAAAAAACGGCAAGAAAATCACGTTTGTTGTATGGGAGCCCCACTTAAATATTTATTTTATTCTGTTTTTAGTATTTGTTGTTATAGCGGCAAAAGAAATACATCATCTGTGAAAATTTCAACTGTCTAGCTATCACAGTTCATGAGATACAGCCTGATGACAGACAGTCTGACGGACAGTTGGAGTCTTAGTAATAGGGTCCAGTTTTTACCCTTTGGGTACGGAACCCTAAAAAAGTAAGTACCAAAACCTTATTTTCAAATGTCGTGAAAAATGTTTTGCCTTGAACTATTCGACCGAAGTTTAGACTAAAGTTGGTGCTGGCTATTTTCATTAAATCTTAGAGAAGATCACCGGAAAGTTCATCTTGGAAACTGTCAGAATATGAGACGCACGGGACCGGTCAATGTGGCCACACTTGGGGGAGGCCTTTGATTAGCAGTGGTCGTATTTCGGCTAAAATGATGAAGATGATGAAATCTATCTTGGATAGGTCCGCAAAAAATAGTCGGCGGTACGGAGCCGGATCGTGATCCGCCATTTGCTGACCCCTGCGCTAGCCCTTATCCCAACTAATTTGGGGCGCACAGAATGACTCTTCTTTATTTATCTTTATTTGCTATCATTTAAGTAGCCAACTCTGTGCTATTCTTTTCTGTACTTACAGCTTGCACTATTAATAAAAGAGTTCATTCTTAAATTAGAAAAACCCGACTGCTTATGAAGCGAACTACAAAGACGGCAACAAGAGAACCTAGTAGCTGACCAAAACCAGATGTATCCTCCGACTGCACATCATGGTTTTCTTCTTGTTTAAGTCTTTTTAGTTCGCTTCTTCGTGATCACCACACGGTTTGGAAGCAAAAATTGGCGCCCAAAAGTCGCAGTTTTTCAACTTTCCAATTTTAATGTAGCCAGTGCCAAAATCGGCCAACGCGTTTGGTCTCTAGAACGTCACATAGGAACAAACTTTCATACATACATAGACTGATGAACAGATCACCCTCCTTCGGCAGTCGGGTAAAAATTATCTAAATATAGGTAGTGTAATATAGATAATATAAAATCTATATAATAGGTAGTATAAGTGCCAGCCAAAATGCCGACTACGGGAATCTTAAGTAATTTGTTTTCAGTATTTTCAAGTGCATAGAAACAGCCGCAGTGCAGCGTTATTATCTTTCAGAACGGATGTTGCTCTGTTCGCCAGTTGCGTGTACAGCGAGGCCATAAAACTAGCGACTTCATTTCATAACACGACAAGAATAAGCGGGCAATGCAGTATCTTTTAAATCAGTGTCCGCTAATAGGACACTGATTTGAAATGATAATAGCAGTTATTTTCTATTTACAAAGATAAGGCTTCAATTGCTATAATCATAAGTAATTTATGGCAGCTGCAAATAGGAAGATGAGTGATAACTGCATAATCCTACTTAAATAATCCCAGTACACCGTACACAGTAACCTCTCAAAACACTGTCAAAAAGAGGGGAAACTTCATTTATGAAGTTCTGCACCTATATTTCTATGGGCACGACGTATTAAACGGGTGTATTTTTCAAGTAAAGATGAGACATAAATAACGCTGTGTGCATAGACATGTCTCATAAGTTAAAGACAAAACACAAAGATATTTTATTTCAAGTAGGCCACCAAGCGACAAAGATATTTTATTTCAAGTAGGCCACCAAGCGGCACTTTTGAACGTTACATTTTACAAATAATAATAGTTGATTCTACCGTGCATTCGGAAAGTAGCTTGTAATGGAGAAGAATGCACTAGAAACTCCAAACTTACTCTTTAAAAAAAAAAAAAAATACAATATTTTGGTACATAAGTACATACCTTGATGAATGAAATTGATTTTATACAATACAAATATATTTATACAGTCTTCAGAAGGTCCAACAATAATTCAAAACAATAATGTTCTGCATATCACTTGTTTTTGCGCCCTAGTGGCTGTGGAGCAGGACTAGCATTTAGCCAAGCATTTTTATCATTGATGTAATCCCCCAACTTATAATATGCCAGCCTGCATAGTGTGCGTTTTATACAAGTTTTAAATTTCGTCTCATTCAGTTCAAGAATGTGGGGGGGAATTTTATTGTAACATTTTGTACAGTACCCCATGAAAGATGAGGCTACTTTAGCCAGCCTGAAACCTGGTTGAACTATATGTTAAATGCATATAATCCCGTAAAAGTTTTGAAACTTTTATAGTGACAATCACTATACGTTTTGTCGAACGTTTAGATTACCTTTGGTTGGCAAATCGCTGTCAGCTTAAAGCTTGCGCCACACTGCAGCACTATTATCTATATTGGGAGCGGATGTTGTTCGCTGGTTGCATGTGCATCGTGAGGCCACTAGACAAGCGTTTTTTTACTAACACACTAGGTATTTAAGAAAAAACTGTAATTGGAATAAAACGTCTATTTGATTTATTTATTGAATGTAATTGCTCGCTGTTTTGTTGTCATGTCATTTTTTTTATTGCTTTGAGTGACTGAAGTAGGTAAACATTGCTAGAAAAGAAAATTGGGTGATCCGAGCCGGTTTAAAATTAAAATTAAATTAGCAGAAGCCGTAAACCTACCTTTATTATTTAAATTGTCAAGTGATTTTATTAATTTTAGAACCCTATTAAATAAGCCATACCAGATAACCACTTATAAAATATTTAATGAAAATAATAGCAAATAATGATTTTCGTATCATTCAAGAGGCAATTAAATAGTTCGATTTTAATTTTGTCTCCTATTATTACATGAGACTGCCACTTAACTGCTTTGTAAATATTTAACTAGCAAAATGTGGGGTAGATTAGCTGCATGATTGTCGTGCAATCAGTAGATTATAGGGTGTACAATAAGTATAGGAAAATAAATAAATTAGGTACAGATCCTCCTAGTAGCCCTTTGGGAAATCCTGCCGAATCATTCTTGTGATTAAATCAGACCAAAATGCACTCCATCTAAAAACAACCTTTATCTAAAAAACAAGTGAAGCCCTAGTCCCAGTCCTACACTAGACTATCACAGTTCACAGCTCAACCCAGCACCCAGCCCAGCCCCGAATGCACCGGATCGATGCAGCGACTGCGCAGTGCGCGGGTCGATGCACCCGGGCCGTGACGTAATCACGCACGTCAGTGAGGAATTAGGACAGAAATACCACTTGAAAACAGATGCACATTCTACTTTAGTAGGTTTGATTGATTTGGGTTAATTCATCAAACATATACTGCTTATTGAGTTTGAATACAAAATTATCGTCCATAAGACAATACTGTAACCTAATAAAAGTAATAAGTAATAAGACAAAGGTTACTTTAGGATACCTAAGACAAATACCACTTGAAAACAGATGGGGATAATTCAGACGTCGGACTATGCAGGCTTGATTGATTTCGTTTTAAATGGAACTGAACGAATGCTTGTAACATTATGAAATAATGTTAAAATAGTATACAAACTAAAAACTATCATATTAGAGACATGTGTTGGGATAGAAATACTATTTGGAAAGAGATGGGGATGATGCGGACGCATTTTTTTCATTGATTAATTTAGGCTGTTATGTAGTTCAGAATTACTACTTTTAAGTTTACGAAGGAGCTCGTGGCTAAATAATAACAGCCGCACGGGTCGATCATCAAGGTTAAGAAACGCTTGACTAGGTCGGTCCGTGGATGGGTGACCATTTCAACATACCGAGTTTCCTCCGTGCCTCGGAAAGCACGTTAAGCCGTTGGTCCCGGCTGTTATTTGAAGATCTTTGACAGTCGTTACGGGTAGTCAGAAGCTTGAAATCTGACACCAGTCTTGCCAAGGGGTACCGTGTTACCCAGTTACTGGGTTGTGGAGGTCAGATAGGCAGTCGCTCCATGTAAAACACTGGTACTTAGCTGAATCCGGTAAGACTGGAAGCCGACCCAATATAGTTGGGAAAAGGCTAGGCAGATGATGAAGTTTACGAAGTAATGATAAACTTGTTTATCTAAGATCGTAATGACAATAAGGGCTGGGTTAGAAGATAATACAGACGCAGTTGTGATTAACTTAGCTTAATTCGCAATACATTTGCTGCTTGTTGCGTTAACAACTTGATCTTTCATAACCGTCAACTAAGACAAAAAGATTATTTTAGAATAGGAACAGAAAATTCCATACAGATATATGATCACATTGAGAGAGGTCACTTGAAAAAAGATGATATTGATACTAAAGCAGTAGTATCAACATACACATTGTAACAGAATATCTGCTATTAAGACGATGGTGTTAAATTTACTAGTCTAAAAACGTCATCTAAGAAATAAAGGTTTTACTTTTTAGGTTCTCAAAATAGGAACAAGTTTGATCATTTAAAAAAAACTGTGCACTATGCCTTTTGCATAGTCCACGATAATGTTACTACCGCAATTATGATTGATTTGAATAAAATTATTGCTGTTTCTATTCTAAGATCTAAAGTAGTAAACGTAATGAAAGAAATTGAATTATTTCCGAGCAACCCAAAATCTAAAAATAATAACATGATACTTTTATCGCACTAGATCAACACGGAGATAACCAGATGAGCTTTAGTACTTCAAAACAGAGTTGTCCTTTGGAAGGAGTGTAGTAGAAAGACACACACTTCAGGGTTTGTTAAATAAAGTTACTATAAATATAGATGGCCGTCAGTAAAATGGTACACACAAGAAGAACTCCTCCTTGATGAAGCTATTTCAGCAATTGTAATAGAATGTATGCTTCACCACCCCTCCAAATACATTGATACCTACGTGAACCTGTTGATTCCTTAATTATCATGCATGGTGGAACTTCTGAACGCATCCATATCGTCTCCCTAGCCGAATGTTGAGCTAGGTTTGGAGTGAGGAATGTCTGATTGTTCCCCTTGCTCTGATGGAGTTAATATTACTACTTTGATGGGTTTGCTCTAATCTTTATGCAGTTGTTGTAAGTTTATGTCTGTGGCCTCATTCTTGAGGGCTTTGTTGCGATGATTTTGTAGGTCATACGAAATTGGATGTATACAGTTGACAGATTTCATGTAGCTTCTTAGAAGACAATAAAGCCTTCATTCCAGTCAGGATTTTGTCTTCAAAGAACGGATAATAATTCTGACCCGCTTTCAACCTTTGGAATCGATTTTTAGGGCCAAAGGCATAGTAATGGGCGACCCATTTAAAGTAAAAATCGAACATAACATGCTCTAGACCATCATTGGCATCATTCTCCTGTCTTCCAATCTTTTAGGTTCTATAACTTCTCTTGTTTGTCCCTATCAGCCGTCATCTCTGGATTTACCCTCTTTCTCGAGTATTATAGATAGAAATGCAGTAGATACTAATTGATATAAAGATCAAATTGTCCTTTTTAACCGACTTCCCAATAGGGAGAATGTTCGACGGTAGGTACGATTTAAATAAAACACCGATCTCCATTGATTGTATACCGATTTTGAAAATTCTTTTTGTATTTGAAAGGGTATACTCCTGAGGTGGTCCCATTGTCACCAAGTCAGAATTTGATGATGGGATCCCATGGAAATCGAGGGAACTCCTCCAATCTAGGGGTCTTTAAGTCAAGAGTGAATAGGTTTTTTCTAGGCAAGCGTGATTCACCGTCGACCACATCATCGCTTACCATCAGGTGAGATAGTGGTCAAGCGCGAGCCTAAGGATATAAAAAAAAAATTGGCATACATATATTATAGCGATTTTGGTATTTTCATCAACAATGCAATCGTGGCAATCGTGCCGATAAACGAAAAACAATAGGTAGGTACCAAAGACACCGACTTCGGTAAAGAAAGTAATTTTTCGTTTTACAGTTTTTTTTTTGGTAGTCGGTGTATTTTTTATTTAAGTTTTATGCCATCTATAAAATATGTTTCTGTGACTCACCTCCTGTTGTCCAGATAGCTGTCGTATTCATCGGGCGTGTTCTTCTCGTCGTGCATGTCGTACAGATCGCTGTAGATCGCAGACTCCATGCGGGACGGGTCCATGTGGTAGTTCGGATTCTCGTACGAGAGGAGACCATTCTCTGTGGACAAGAGAGACTAGATTAGTCAATTAGCAATGGTAAGGGATACGAGGCTTGCAGGTTGAAACCATTGATCCTTAAATCAGGGTTAAATGTAATTATACTTAGGTTTATGTTTTACGGCAAGCAGCGTGGGTCCACAAGGTGAACTGATGACCTGATAAAGGTCTCGTGTGTCTCCTGGAAGCGAGTCTCCTTGGCTTAGTTTAGAAAGATTGTAGATCAATGTTCAATGTGTAGTTGATTGTTGGCGGTTCCAGGGCCTATGCACAGAGTAAGCCCGAAAAAGTCACGAAGGCATAGTCACAAAATATAGGTGAATATATTTCCTTTTCTTAATTTGTGATGATAGGCAGGTACAGTAGTCACAGCGGATCTTTGTGTCTCTGAAGTTGGCTGCAAGACTCCGCGCAGTTGCTATTTTTGTGTCAATGTCGAAGTAGACCATATCATTGTATAACTGACTCTTTCACTCACTTACGTTTGTCGCATCGTCTTCTATCTCGCTTACTGCATGCAGTTTACTCGATGACAAACTGTTTCTTGCGCAATGGTTCGCAGAGCCAACTTCAGAGACTCAAAAATCCGCTGTGACTGCTGTAGTCAATTCGTAGATAATGTTATTTACTCACAGTTTATCACCAAAACGCAATCTACTTAAAACTTTTACAAATACAAATACAAATACAAATATCTTTATTTGTTGAACATAGGTAGATTAGGTACAGATGTTGGGATTATTAAAGAACGCTATGTCTAGCCGTCATCGGCGTACAAATATTAATTTGGTACAAACATGCTGATTATAATAAATTATCACACATTATTAAATAATTATAAATTAAGTAGTCGAAATTAAAAAAAAAATACATTCCAATAAAATATAATAATAATAAATTCTAGTATCAATGTCAATTAAAATGTCAAACAAAAAATAATAATATGTAATTATAATGTGTCAGTTAGGTATTCGTTCACCGTATAATATGTTTTTACATGTAATATTTTTAGAAAAGCCTTTTTAAAATCGTCTATGTTGTTTATTTCTTTAATTCGTCTAGGGATCTTATTATAGATCCTAGGTGCCATTCCTAAAAAACTTTTTGCATAAAGAGCAGTGCTATGTGGCTTAGTGCATATCTCTCCGTTGCGACGTTTAGATCTCAAGGTTTCAAACAGATGGAAGTTGGATTTGACAAATACTGCTGTCTCAAAAATGTACATACAGGGCAATGTTAAGAGTTTAAAATTTCTGAAATATGGAATGCAGCTATCAGTCGGTTTCAGTTTAAACACAGAACGCACACATCTTTTTTGGGCTTTAAACGCAAGTTCTTTGTCCGTGGAATTGCCCCAATATATTATTCCAAAACGTAATGTGGATGTGACATATGCCTTGTAGGAAATTAGAACAACGGGAAAAAATTCACAATTTTTGCTAGATTGTAAAGGGCATATGAGTACTGGTTTAGTTTCTTACAAACAGTTTCTACATGACATTTCCAGTCTAAATGACTATCCAAGTTAAGTCCCAGAAATCTAGCACTGCTTGTTTCAGCTACTATTTGATCATCGTAAGCTATGTTTAAGTTGAGTTTTGTTGTTCTTTGATAAAATGTCATAAGCTTTGTCTTATCTAAGTTTATTTTTAATTTATTTTTATGTAACCAATTTATGATGCAAAGGATGGACTTGTTTATGTCATCTTCATAAGTTTCTATATTTTTACATGGAACAATAAGTGTACTGTCATCTGCAAACAAAATAGTTTGATGCTCAGTGCATTTTGGCAAATCGTTAACATATATGAGAAACAACAAGGGCCCAAGGACAGTTCCTTGGGGTACACCACATGTTGTATCTCTAATTGACGACATATGAGTAGCTTCTATCTTGGATTTAGAACAAATTCTATTTATAACAGTGGCTTGCTTACGTCCTATTAGATATGATTTGACTAGATTTAATATGTTGCCCCTGACCCCGTATCGTTCCAACTTACCCAGTAATATTTCGTGATTTACGTGATCGAAGGCTTTCGACATGTCCATAAGCACTGCTGCTATTGGTTTTTTTTTGTCAACACTACCAACAATTTCTGTAAACAATTCATAGACAGCTTTATTAATGTTTCTATTTTTCCGAAAACCATATTGTTCTTTAGCCAGTATATTATTTAATTCAAAGAATGAGTTCATAGATCTATAAATTACCTTTTCAAAAATTTTTGACATCACTGGTATCAGAGCTATCGGACGATAATTTGATAGAGCAGCTTTATCACCTTTCTTATGCAGTGGTTTAATTATGGTCGTTTTTAATAAATTAGGAAAGTGGCCATGTTCTATGCATAGATTAATAATAAAACTCAAAACAGGCGCAATTATATGCGACACAGATTTTAAAATTTTAGTAGTTATTCCATCATAACCCACGCTATTTGTGTTCTTTAATGAATTGATAATATTAAATATTTCCAATGAATCTGTCGGTCTCATGAATAGAGACTTGGGATAATAATTTACGCAAGATATAGCATTACTAGTACTAAAATTAATTTCAGGATGAATTGAGTCTATAAAATAATCATTGAATGCCGTAGCCATTTCTTTAGGATCACTTATTAGTTTATCACCATTGAGTATTTTTTTTACGGATTCAGAGGGGAAGTTTGATTTACATCTATTTATTATTTTCCACGTAGCTTTAGTTTTATTCTCAGCACTATTAATTACATGACTGTTTTGAGATATTTGTGTCAAGTGTATCACTTTTTTTAATCGCTTTGAATATTGCTTAAATAACTGTTTATTTTCAATATTACGTGATCGCCTATACCGCCATAACATATCTCTTTTTCGTTTACTACATCTTCTGATACCTTTAGAAATCCATTTCGGGGATTTACGAATAGAGATCTTTTTTTTCAGAGTCGGGAAACACAAATCGTAGAAAAGTTTAAATAGGTCATGGAACGAATTAAAAGCCTGTTCTGGGTCGGTACTGTTGTATACCTCAACAAAACTAAGATTACTAATGGCTTCAATAAACTTAGACTCGTTCTCAGAGCTATAATCTCGACTTAGTACGTACCAGTGATCACTCGAGCAGGACTTTTTTACAGGACACTTATAGAGTTGAGCTGTGTGGTCAGATAAGGCCAATTCTAAAACTTCACCACTACCACCCTTGACATTATGGATAATGTTGTCAATACATGTTCCCGAAGATATACGCGTAGCCTGTTTTATACTTGGTTTCAGATTGTAATTTAGTAGTAGATTCAGAAATTCAATAGATACTCTGGTATTTTTCAAGATATCAATGTTGAAATCACCACACAGCATAACCTTCCTTCCCAAGTTTCGTCCACAACGGTTTAATAGAAGTTCAATTTTTTCGAAGAAAATCGATATAGTACCTCTATTAGATTTTGGCGGTCTATAGATACAAATGATAATCAATTTGTGAGTTATCAATTCAATGGCACAACATTCCACAATTCCGGGCACGCAAAATTCCTTAATATCTATAACCCTAAACTCGTGTCCATGCTTAATTAGTATACACGTACCACCTTTCCTGATGCTTCTTGATGAGTATGTTGAAAGTTTATAGTTCGGTATATACAATTGTAAGTCATCAAAATCTATCATATTGTGTTCCGTAATACACACCACATCCACTATTTTACCCTTATGCATGAGTTCATTTAGGTGTATACTTAGTAAGTCTGACTTTCCTATCAAACCGTTAATATTTTGATTTAAGATAAATAAATGATTATAATTATAAACGAAAAAGATCATTCTCGGTTTCATTATGTGTGCATTCGGTTTGTGTTGCCTGATCCATATGCAATTTATTATAGTTGTTGCCTGATTGGTTGGAACCATCTGTGACAGCAATATTATCAAAACACTGATGAGAAACTAAATTATACGAAACTTTTGTTTGTGAGTCTAAATAACTCACAAAATGCATCAAGTTTCTAAGAATGATGGCAACTGCTTTATTATTTACTTTTGCATTATGTTTCCAGAACATTTCATTTGTGTATTTTAGACAGAAATTGGAATCAAAAAGATATGCGCACTGACACAATTCCGCATCCAAATACATCCAATAATTAAAAATTTCAATGCGCTTATTAAAAATAGAAAAATCATTACTTAGTTTAAAATTTGGTGAACATATTACAATATTGGTATGAATTAATTTTTTAAGCTCATTTTTAATGTAGTCTATTAAAAGTCTATAGTTGTAAGAGACTTTGAAGTCTCTTTCGCCTATGTATATGATACAGAAATCTTCATGAGTAAAGTTTATGAGTTTCTTATCTAAATCTGCAAACAATTGCTTTATACCTGCATTTGGCATGATGTAATGACATAATTCATACCCTATGAACGTTTTTTCACCTATATCCAATATTTTATTGACATTGTTGGTAGAAATCATACACAATTTTTTACATCTACGGGTTTCTGATAAAGTGTTTGGTTGAAAGTTCGTCGGAATCATAGATTGCACTGCCGAAATGACGCCAGTTTTTAAATGTGTTTCTTGAGTGTTTGCACTTTGCCCTGACTTTGCCTAGTTTTAGATTTATCTAAAGCTGATGTAAGTGATTCGGGATCAGGTACAGTTTGTTGATTGTCTTTCATAATGTTTAGCAAGAATCTATCTTCGACGGCCCCCTTCTGTTTTTGTTGTTGTGTTGACTTCTTTTGTGGAGTTGACAGCTTTGTGTATTTGCGGTTTGGTGAGCCTGCACGAATGTCAGTTGTCAAATTTTTAGTAGCTTTTTTTAAGAGCTCATATTTTTTTGAGACGTCATGTACTGTAGACTTTAGATCATTATTCTCAATGGACAACTGGTTTATCTCTTCATGTGCTGCTGATAGCTCAAGGTTAAGTTTTTCTATTTTACACTTTAAATCTTGAATTTCGTCACATTCATCGACAGATATGTTTGGCAGACTACTTGTGCTGCCATCTATCGTCGAGTTATTTGTACTAGATTCTTCGACTGTAGTCTGAGTAGTCTCTGATAGTGACTTGGTTCGATTTCTGCGTAGCGTGATATTCTCGAAAAAATTCATTGTCCCAAACAATAATGTTCAGAAAACAAACTGGAAAAAGACGTGTCGTAGAGGTGATTCGAACTCACGATCACACGTTCACATAGCCTGCAGTACGACCGCTAGACCAAACGAACCTTGCTAATTAGATCGAATTTGTTGACCAGTTGCTACTTTGGTTTGGGATAAGTAGTTAATGTGTGAAGCGGGTTCAAAGGTCATTTCTTTGTTCTTATAGACTAACAAGTTGACCGTTAAAGTTCAAATTGCCCGTATTTTTTCTTTTTATGTTCACACACACTTTTTACTGGTTTTTGTATTGGATATTAACATTCAAATAGTTGGTATGTCAACACATGCACTGGAGATTAGTATTTTAAACTGTAGTTCAGTTTTCACAATATTACACCGTCTATCAGCAAATCGATTGTATCTTCACTATTTTCCACAATTATCACTGGATAACAATGTCACTCGTTTGTTGTTGCTTACTTTCACTAATTGAGTAGATTTTAACACTTATTAATGATTGTGTACTTTAAAAAATAAAAATAAATACGGAGCTTATGTTTACACCGGCAACAACGCCATCTACCCTCTCTATCCTCTCTCTTCTATTTACTTCACGTCCAATTCCATTTATTTTAAAAAGCTTTGTGCTTTGATCGAAAGTTCAGCTATACACCATTATAATACGTTGACTGTCTAGCTCAGGCTAGGTTTATTTTGTAGATCGCTTAGCTGTCTGATAGCTGTGCTACGATTATTCTCTAGATGGCAAGGCTGTCTGAGACAGCTGAACTCGTTTAGAAAATAAAACGACAAAGCAAGGAGATTATCTAATTCAAATGGAATAGGATAACTATACAGTTTAGATATTGTTGTTAGCGTAGGGTACTTTATTATACAAAGCTTTTTGAGGTGTCATTTTGTGCGTTAAACAAGGTGTAAAAACAAACTAATATCAAGAAAAAGCCCGATTGTTGAATATTTTCATTTTCTTTTTGCAAAATTTCGTCCATCCTTGGTTGCATCAATAAATTAGGTAGCGGATATGTCATAAAAACAATTGATCCTGTTTTATTAGATCTTCTTTTAGATAACTATGTGTTTTGCACTTTTAATATAATAATAATCCAAACTTCTTTTCTAAAACTTGAAAAACATGTCCATCCTAAAATCCTCCACCAGTTTCGTTCCAGTTCGCTGAGGGTCGCACTTGGCAGGCCTCATCGTAACGGAGCCGAAGCCGTAATAATAGCTGACTATCACCCCTTCCCCCCACTCTACACCATGGGAGGTGGGGGGTTGTCACTTCATCAACATGACAGTATCAGTATCTATGTAGATGTAGGTACAATGTAATTGCTGTCATCACAAATCTCAATATGGATGTTTAGACGTTTTTTTAGTTAATCACGCCTCAACGACTTGTTAGCATGGTAGTTTGTATTTCGGGATAAAACACTTTTCAAGCGGTTGAAGCCGCGGATGGAAAATACAAATAATTAATTTAATTATCGGTCAATAAATTTTTTTTCTAACGTTTTGCAACGATTTTTAGGCACCAAAAATAACCATTTTGAGATTGAATGATTGTTTTTAGGGTCCCGTATCCAAAGGGTAAAAGCGCGATCCTATTACTAAGACTCTGCGGTCCGTCTGTCTGTCTGTCTGTCCGTCTGTCACCACCAGGCTGTATCTCAAGAACCGTGATAGCTAGACAGTTAAAATTTTCACAAATGATGCAGTTCTGTTGCCGCTATAACAAAAAATACTTTAAAAAAAAATGTGGGTCTCCCATACAAACAACATGATTTTTTTTATTTCTATTTTTGGTAGGGACCTACCAAACCTACCTACTTCATGACTGGTCTGTATTTAGAGGCAGTGTAGACGCTGCTTATATCCCCAAATAGGAATATCTAAAGTATTAATATTACATCGATCTAGTAACTTAATGGACTAACCAAACTACACTTAGTTACAGATAAGAAATGTCACATAGTTAACGAAACTTAAAGCTTTTAAGTGAGCTAAAAGCCATACTAACTAAACCACCTAAATTGATTTCACTTGTGACCCACAAAAGCCTGAAGTCTCTTTGAACGAATTGTAAGCGCTCGCTTAGGTAAACGTTTGTCCCATTTAGTTGGATCTTGAAAACTATTAGCGAATCTAAACGTTTTAGAGACACTACAAAACGGCGGCGAATCTTCCCTTTTAGGGAAGATTGAATGAACGGTGCGTCTCTGACAACAGGCGAGAATCAATTTCGCGACACGGCTTTGCACTATCTATCCACGGTACAGAGCCATACAATTTAGAACTTGTGTCGACAAATTTACACAAACTTATAGATTTTGAAACAAATTCAAGCAGAAATTAAATCAGAAATGTGTAAAACTTGCAAGTAAAGCAAAAATAAAAGAATGCAGTATTTGAAACTGCTCTCTCGGTTAGGTTTAGACACTTGTCACACACAGCACGGCACAGCTATCGACTATTTTCTCGCTGAAGAAACGAACAAAAGATACAGATCCCTTGTCAATAAAAGAGACACATACATTAAAAGTTGATAGGCGGCTGTTCACACTGGCGGCGAGTACTCTCTTACCACAAGATTACAAGAGCTATCAAAGAAGTACTTCACTATGCAATACTCGCTTGGCGATGCTCGTTTGGCGGTCAGAATTCACGCCCAGAGAAGAACCAACAAACGCGTGCAAGACTGACCGCCCGAGCGAGTGGTGCGAGTAATCGCTCGTCGCACAAAAACACTCGCTCATAGCAGTGTGTTAAAACTATCGGAACTACACAAAGAGGCTCGTAACATACTGACATTCTATCGGCGATAAAGACTTTATAGGTAGACCCAAAAAGTAAGGTATCGACATGCTATACCGAAATGTAAATCCCAAATCCTCTTGACAATCATTAACTAAAGTCTCCGCCAGATAACTATACAATTAAAGTCATTGATTCGCCTTGTACAAGTAGTACCTTACGTAACTTGAAAATCATGATTTTTTTGTTATTGAGATTTTTTGATAATTTTGATCGCAAATGAAAGATATAACCGTAGAACTATTTTATCCGTTTAAATCATGTAAATTCAAGTAAATTGGTCGACGCCTTTATGAGATATTAACTCATTATTGAATGCCAAGTGAAAGGGTCACGGACGACCCTTACCGCGATACGTTTGTTTTGATCGTGATAGCGACACTGCCTTAACATTTTTTTCGTATCGTTTTGAAATATTGGAATACATTGGTAGACAGGTGTTAACGACTTTTATTTTTTTGTTATCTGGCAGTGACCTTAGATGTCGTTTTATCTAGAGCTTCTTTGGTTACTAGTAAACAAATGTCGAATTGTGTATTTTCTAGTGTGCACTGGACTCTACTCAAAGGACTGACGCAATCAAGAAGGATTTGCACATAATAAAGCCATAACACAACATCGCATGCCTGTATGGTGGGACCCTTGGAACGTTAGTGACGTTAGAATGTTATCTGAGACTAAGTTTATCGCTAGTAACTGCCTATTCAAGTTCGTGGCACTTTGGCCTAAGTATGTAATGGTAAATGTGACTAGTTTCAAAGGTGCTAGGATCTGTTATGTGATCTGGCAGTGAATTTTCAGTCAGATTCCACCTTGTTCTTTAAAATTATGTTTATGTCTTAGCTGGCGGCCATCTATAGGAGTTATTTTCGACAAACTTTATGAAAATATGAAACACAAAACTATGATTTTGAAGCCTTTTTTCAAGAATCCGGACAGACTGGTATTATTTATCAGATAATTTAAAAAATTTAGACAGAATTCGTATACATATCCTAAGAATCTCCCAAATTAGTTCACCTAAACTTAACAAGTTGTGGTAAAGGACGCCTTTACCCATTATTCAGACAAGTCTCCTTCGAAATTCGAATGGATGAATCAAACCAAATACAAAATCTGTTTTACAATTCCACTTTAAAACCCCATAACATAAACAGCTTAAACATAACAACGAAACCAAATACAAATTGCAATCCCACTAACACTCTATAAAATCCGAACATTCCTATTAAATCCGCCGATCGCGTTAACAACGCTTGCCTAAACGCCTATCCCCCTATCCCCCCGATAATCCCCGTAACAGGGGGATGAGAGGATGACTACATCCCGAAAAGTTCCTATAGTCATTCAGAATAACCCTTGCAGCGATATTACACGAACATTATGGTCTAATAGTTACATGCGTGTATCGGGTCATTGGGGTGTGGTGTAAGTGACAAAAGATAGCGATTTTCGATAGGAATAGGCAGGTAATGTGAGACGTCTACACAACATTGTTGACATCGCGGGTAGAACCTAAAACATCAAGGCAGGCTCCCTTGATGTTTTAAACACGTGACAATCTGTTAGTTTAAGACATTACTGTCAATGTCATGTTATGTAATTTTTAACTGTACAAGAATACATTAAACGAATGAAAGGACACAAAAAAATACCGGCCAAGTGCGAGTCGGACCATTATCGCAAAAAACGGCAAGAAAAACCAGTTTGTTGTATGGGAGCCCCACTTAAATATTTATTTTATTCTGTTTTAGTATTTGTTGTTATGGCGGCAACAGAAATACATCATCTGTGAAAATTCAACTGTCTAGCTATCACAGTTCTTGAGATACAGCCTGGTGGCAGACAGTGATTTTTTGCCGTTTTCTGCGATAAAGGTACGGAACACTTCGCGTGCAATTCCGACTCGCACTTGGCCAGTTTTATAAAATAGATATAGTAACCACTTCAGGTAGAGTGCAAAATTTTAATCATACTCGTGATCACATACACAACTACACTCATGAGGGTGTTATTATAAACTTAATCAATTATTTTATAAAACGTAATTAATTATGCATTCATAAATAATTTCTAGCGAAACAGAAGCTATTATTAATCATCATCATATTTTAATCGTCAAGACTAAGTGGACGCATAAAACAGTATATTGTTTAGGTACCGATTACATACTAGTTAACTACCGTATGCATACGATAAACTTGTATAACCGTGAAAAATCGATTATTAACGTTTACAACGATTCGCGATGCGTGATGTTATTAATACGTAATACCGGAAGGAGTTTGAGGAAAGAAATGAATAAATATTTGATTGAGAGAACTTGGGTTGTTGACCTTTTCACCCAGAAGATGGCGTGACGGGCGTAAATTTAATTTGATATACTGAGGATATAGACTGAGTTGAGTTGAGTTAACTAACTTAAGCCAATAACTTCAGTTAATAAGTTGTTTATTTTTTTTTTGAAAGTTTTATTAAACTCTGCTATTGTAGACTTACACACACCCATCATGTAACAGAACGACCTAAATGAAATTGATAAATGTAAACTTGTAGGAATTATAATAAGACAGCATTTTATTGACAACATTTACAAAAAAAACGTTTTTACAAAAAATACAACCGACTTCACATAATAACACTACAAAGTGAAAAATAACTTCAATTTCGGAAGTCGGTGTCAAAAAACGAAAAAACAAAAACAGGAACACCTATTTTTTGTAAAAAGTTTTTATTTTACAATTTTTTGTTGTGGTAATGGACCAATTCTATAGGCTAGGTATCTATAATGCCCAAAGTGAAGCCAGAATAGATTAACCCAGTAACATGAAACTTAAACAAAACCGGTGGAATGAGAGTATACCAGTGTGAACTGTTACCCCTTTAGAGCGTGCTAGTGTGATGTTATATTATGAAATGGTGTAAACAATAAACAGACATGCGATTGCAGCAATCCCGAGAGATTTTCCGTCATTGATTGAAGAGTTCTGATGTATATCGCCGAAGTTCTTCATCAGATCTTGATGATAATTAAATAGGCCCACATGACAAGCACCAGCTTTAAAAAAAAAAGAATAATCAAAATCGGTTTACTAAAAAGTTATGAGGCAACACACATAAAAAAAACTGTCGAATTTATAACCTCCTCCTTTTAAAGTGAAAACACCCTAAAACTGAATGACAAATATCTAGACACACGGCACCGGGCACTCACTTTTTATTATAATAAATATTCTATGAACAAAGGTGAACGATTTCGTATTATAGTTAGCATGTCTCTTTAAGAGGTTAATTTAAATAAATCAGAAAACCTGTGAACTGTCTTCATTCGGTGTCGCCAAGAGTTACGCTCGAGGAGTCAGGAT
Source organism: Orthosia incerta (assembly GCA_948252205.1). Classification (NCBI taxonomy): domain Eukaryota; kingdom Metazoa; phylum Arthropoda; class Insecta; order Lepidoptera; family Noctuidae; genus Orthosia; species Orthosia incerta. Next base: position 2,129,003 of record OX411742.1, on the reverse strand, counting down.
TACATGGTGCTCTACCCACCCTTCTGTAGGGGTGGGCGGCAAAGCGTGCAGTGTATGGGGAGCTGTACCTTTTAGTAGTAAACTAATTATATTGTTTTATGTGGGTTATTGCGTGTAAATGAAACAATTTGGTGTTGTTTTGATATTATTTTTATGTTATTAGGTCAATCCATTTTAGAAGTGCCGGAAATACAAAGTTTATCGAATACGGTGCTGCTTTACTGCGGTACTGTTTGCTTATTTGAATTACGGTTAGTACTGCTTAAAAAAAGCTTTTTTTTTCAAGTGCACAGTTTTGTTGTATCTATTATATAAGTGGTTAAACGTGCACTACAAAAATAAAAAAACAAAACAAAACACCAAACTAAGTCACCTAACAGTCAAGTCAGTCAGTCAGTTAACTTTTTTAACTAAGTCATAAAAATCAAAATCATTTATTTTTATTTTACATAGGCCTACATGGGCACTTATAAAACGTCGACAAAAGGTGCACGGTTCGGGTTAGTCGTTTCCTATGTAGAAGAACCGGCAAGAAACTCCACTAACTCTTTATAAAAAATGGTTTGTTTTTACAATATTTCCATGTTACAGCATTAGTACTTGCATATGGGGGGACAACGTAGGTCCGACAATAAGTCGAAATAAAAAAAATGTAAAACGAGATAAAAAAAGGTCAATAAATGTTAAGAAGCATCTAGAAATCTGGAAGGCCTAAAGATGCTATAAATATCAAATTATTACCAATGACTAAACCCCTTTAGAATAAGTAAACTAATATCAAGTTCAAATGAAATCAAGCCGTTTTTCGTATTCGTTTTAAACTAAGGTTCGACCCACAAAAGGGTGCGACGCGACAGCTACGCGACAACTACACGACAGCTACGCAACAGCTACGCGACATCTACCGACATATATGAGACAGCTACGCGACTGTTGCGCGACAACTCATAGCTGTCAATAAATAACAAACAAATGACAAAAATGCCTATAGTTAGCCATGGTTTATGTAACATACAAAAACCCAAAACGCTACCTCTTATCCCTCACACACCGAAATAAAGGCGTGTGTCCACCAACGTAACGGTCGCGCCCGCTTCCGGCCAACAATAGCACCGACGACATAATTGATACTTTTTGGTAATATCACTGTTGTTCTGAAATAATGCGGCGCTCGTGAATGTAGGCCTTTAGTGTGGGAACCGTAGTAGAATGGATCGGTTCGGGCTTGTCCTAGGAAGGGATTTGGGGAGTGGTTGGTTTAACATTATGTTAACCAATGTGAATTGGTGGTCTATGGAAGGAATGTTAGAGTGTTATGAGATCAAAATGGTGACGAAAGCATAAAAAATGCGCTCTACTTAATTAGTCACTCGCATTTTATATCTAGGATACAGGAAAGCTGTTTTGATGACATAAACGTGGATAGTTTCAGCCAATACGATGGTTTTCACAAAGAGCTCTACTAACCACTTATATTTAGCTTCGGATTTGGCATACCTGGCACCACAGCAGTGGAGAATTTAGCAGCTTTCTAAAAAGGAAGCTGCACCCCGTTTATGCAAAACGCTTTATGTCACAATTCCAAGAGCAACTCCTAATGCATTGCCTCAAATATTTGCAAATGTCTCCTCTTTGACAACGTAAGTAACTATCTGAAAATCGTTGAATAGTCATAATAAAATACATTGCCGTTGTGTGTGCGCAATTAAAAATCGGCCAAGTGCGTGTTGGACTTCGCACATTTAGGGTTCCTTACCAAAAAAATCAGATTTATCAATATATGTAATAATAAACATTATCACCATTCAAGTTCGTAGGTCAATGAGAAGTTAAAAAAATCTTCGAAACAAAATAATGTGACAGAAGACGGACAGACAGATGGACAAACAGACGGACAGACAGACGGACAAACAGACGGACAGACAGACACGTAGGTGACAGCAATAGGGCTCCGTTTCAGGTACGGAACTCTAGAAATAAATAATTTGATGTTTTTGGTTATTCTTGGCAAGGAAGAATCGAATTTGATCCTTGTCGGCCAAATTTTGACAGACAAATTAGATGAAAAATTTATAGCTACTGAATATTTTCCCAACACAAGTATTAATGATTACTTACTAGGGCTGTCTCATTCACATTTGTAAATGTAACCGTTTCAGCCACAATAAACATTTATTTTATTTTATTTATAGTGCTAAAACTTCTACATTATTTCTTGACGTCAAACAAACCCATTAATACACATTGAATGCATTTCACAAACAAACAATCGTTCGTGCGAGCGTCCATTATAGTGAGCTATGTCGAAGGAATGTGATATTTAAAGTATAACACGAGCCCTGAGCTTTGAACTTGAAATGAGTCATGGCATCATGACGCTGTTGGAGGAGTCAGAGGTCAGCAGGATTCTCTAGGTTGCGGGTTTGAAGCGTAGTTAGACCTTGATGTGGAGGGCTATGTTTACCAGTCACGAAGGCACTGACTTGTTGTTATAAGGAGGTGGGTATTTTATTTACCCTCAAACTTGCTGAAGAAATCTATGTGCAATATGAAGGACCACCACGATGCGTTATTGGGGAACATGCGCCGAGCTTGGCTAGAATGTGTGTTGTTTTGGCTAAACTCCTTATTGAGAGTCTAATTTTTGCATGTTCTACAAAACACAAAAAAAAAGCGAAGGAAATAACGCTCATTCCAATTATTTCCAACACAAAACTATTTGTTTTTTTATTTTTTTATTTATTTATTTAATTTACACACACTATCTTACAGGTTGAACCCAATACAATAGACTGGTTAAAATCTTAATCTAAAATCAGACTTTACATAAATGTATAATTATTATATAAACCTAAACTTCTAACACTATTAAAATCTTCTAAACTAATATAAAATAAAACTTTACTTATCTAAATTTTAATTAATTATAACTAAGAAAATTATAAATAACAAAATAATACAGTCTAGTGGATTTGGTTATCCATAACATAACAACCTAGCTTTTTCATCAGCTATATTAAGTCTTTTGTAATAGAGAACGAGCCTACATACTCGTACCTAGGTATTTATTCCTCATCGATATCAATTAAAATTAACCTATCCACCCAAACCTCTTTTTCCTAACCTTACCACAACCAAATAAAACAAAGCAACGGCCCATGATAGACATCAATCGAACTCAAATACGAGTACCATTGAAAGAGTAAATTATTCACATACGCGTGTACCAAGACGGGTCGGCCTGTATTGATTTTCCGACGACCTTCAGACAGCCCGCCTGCTCGCTTTAAAAACTTGAAGGAACCTAATTGAGGGTAGCTTGGTGACTGACACGTTTTGTGAGGGTTGTTCAGCAGGTGGGGTCAAAAAACATAGGGTACACTTTAGGTTGTCATTTTGAAGATGTTTCGTTTTGGTGTACAATAGAGAGAAGAATAAATGCAGATAGAAAAGCATAAAAGTGAAATAGATTACTCATCATAACTTTCGATCTTTAATTGAATGCGTTTCAAATCTATGATCACTTAGTAGCTAGAAGAATAGGTATGAAAGCAAAAAAGTTGACCATTATGGTCAGTTGTGGTTTATAAAATGAGTTGAATTTAGCTGCGTACGAGGATAACATCAGACTGTTTTTGTAAATGTTTTAAATTCAGACAAAAAAAAATATAAAAACAAAGGAGCGTATAAAAAGTACCAAGGAATAGTTTTAATAAAGAGTCTTGTTGCAGTTTTTTTCGTGGCTGAATACAAAAAAACGTAGGTGCAAGCCTTTAAAGATTACCTTGTGTTTATATACCCAAAGATATACTTACTGTACAAATTGTGATGAGATGCTCATCACAATTTTGAACATTAAGGTAAACAATGTTAAACATGGAATCAATTTGGTATTCGATCGACTATACCAGAAAAATATAGATAGGTACTTATGGATAGATGATAGAGATACTGAATACTAAGTAAAGAGAAATAGTGTGCAAAACAGAGAATAAGACGAACACGAAAAATAGTGTCCAATTCGTAACAAGAATATATCTTATTACTTAGAATTAGAATATTCCAGAATTACAATTTCGACTCAAGAAGATAATAATTTACGATTCGTATATCACCTAATTGGTTTCTATATTGCCTATTCATCTTACTGAATGAGATGATGATTGTTTAAATTACTGAAATAAGTAATGATGCTCAAATTATCGGTTGAAAATAACTGTAGAACATTTGAATTGATTGGATGTGGAAGGCTGGGAATACGAATTGGATATTTTATTTAAAAGCGAGGACTGAGTCAAATAGGTTACTGTGTCAATTATAGAGAAATTGTATGGAACGAATACAAAGTTGTACTCAAACGTTGTAAATGTCGATAGTTATAATATGATTGAAACACTGCTTTATTCAAAGAAGGAATGCTAATGCTTGTTCTTCTTATTGGTGATTTGAAATAGGAATATAGTTTGACAAATACTCAACAAAAAATTATAAATTCAGAAATCAGGGTTTCAGCATTGATCAAAGTACTTTTCAAAATGCAAGTTGAGAAGTCTTAAAGATTAAAAGCGGGTACGTATTGTAAATACGATCTTTGAAAGCCCAGTCTTTTCACGCAGGTATTTTACAAGGTAGCAAGGAAAGCAAAAACATACCAATACAAAATTCGTATCAGCCACTTCAACCCAAAATTGACACTTATCAAGAACTTCAAGCCATGACCCGTGTAATCGATAGCCACTTCAGCACCATCGAGAAATCGACGAACCGGCATCAATATTCCATGAATCCGCCGAAAGAGAGGGCATGAAGATATAAAGTACCTCTTAAAAACCAATCTGTTTGAACGGGCGGCCATTTTGGACCGTTACACGGCAAAATTCGGCTTTTGACAACAAACGTCATGATTTGACACTTATGTTCGACGTTCGAAAGTGGCCAGTGTTTGTCTGTCATCGGGTTTAGTGATGTAACGTGATTTGTGTATGGTCACCATACCATTCATAACTGTACGCTTATTATTTAAAATGTTTTTGGTTTTACGAAAGCCTTGTTGCGAGATTATAGTTCCAATAATATACATAACTTTTAATCACTTTTGCTCCGCATACTGGTTTCGGATACTATAGCCGGCAAAAGTAGTATTTTATTGCATTTTAATTTCTCAAAGAGACATCATTCTTAAACATAACAAAAAAAGTAAGTATTTTAATGAATTTCAGTATAGAGATAGATTATTTCTGATATTTTATTATAATAATAATATAATTGTTTATTCAGGTAACTTTTGAAACCCATTTTACATTAATTATAAACACCAGAATATAAAAATACTAGCAGTTCCCCGCGGCTTCGCTCCCGGGGGTCCTACAGGAACCGATTTCGGGATAAAAATAGCCTATGTTACTCAGGAATAATGTAGCTTTACCAACAAACAAATAAACAAACAAAAAAATCTTTCCTCTTTATAATATTAGTATAGATCAGGAATTTTTCATCCCGGGCGTTCATTCACTTCAATAATCCCAGAATTTAACGCGAAGCCTTGGCAGAAGCAAGTTCTCAGTAAAACTCAAGTTCAAAACTGAGTTCCACTAATCCAAAAAGGTTAAATGTCAGACGTTTCATGTGTAGCACCTACCTAATGAGTCAGAAAAATCAGCCAGGCCGACTGAATGGCTTTCATACTGGATGAATAAGGCCAATCTTGTCATAATCAGTCTGCGATACCTTAAAATTGGCTCCGTGATTCACTGTGAGAAATTATTTGATATGGCCTTATGGAACGTTTTGAGTTTTTTTTTGGGAGGTGATTTGTTGGCACACCTCTCCCTAAACCTTCCGAGCGTTGGAAAACTTGGAAATAAAGTTAAGTATGTTTAAGATTTGAGTCAAAATTTTTGTCAAGCAATTTGCCATTCGAAAATGACCATTTGACTGACCAAATTTGCCATTTCGTTCGAAAATTTAAGAAGAAAAATAACGTAGAGTTCATAAACTGAACTCACTGTTAGACACACTACAACACTCAAATAACACTCAACTGAGGTTGATTGGGTTTCTTCATCTGGAATATCTCAAAAACAGCCCCTTTGTTGTTGTTGCGACTTTTACCTAACCTAACTGTATTTCTAGGTACCTTCGGAAATATCCACAGGCGTGATGTTATGCCATGTAACAAAACGAGTAAATTAAGCTTGCAGTACTATAAAAACTTTTGTAAAACGAACTGTTTCATCATCTTCATGCCCTTATCCCATATTACTTGGGTTCGGCGCAACACGATGTTTTCTTCCATACCGTCCTGTCCCCTGTCCCGCTCTCACTGACTCCCTTTTCTTTCATATCACTCCTCACACAGTCCATCCATCTTTTCTTTTGATTTCCTCTCCCTCTTCATCCATCCACATTTATATTCATGACTCTTATTAACATGCGTTTCATCCCTCCTCATCACATGACCATACCAGGACAAACGGTTAACTGTCATCTTTTCTGTCACTGGCGCCACTTTCAAACTGCCTCTAATATACTCATTTCTCACTTTATCCAATCTCGCCACGCGCGCCGCATATCCATCTCAACATTTTCATCTCTGCTACATGTAATCTCTTATCATCCATCTTTTTCACAGTCCTACATTCAGATCCATACAGTATGACAGGTCTAATCACGGACTTTTAGATTTTTGCAAATCTGTTTAAGAAACAATATTGTGAAGATAAATAAAATCAAAACAACATCTTCTCTGATCCCTGTTATATTTTAGATGTAACACAACATACTAAAACGCCTACGAACCCACACATCTGTACTAAAGCTCGTAACTCCATGTAAAATAAACATTCCGCTAAAGATAGACAGTTAACACTGACATCACAAGATCAATATTGGAGTCGATATGATTAGTTAACACTTTCTAGGTGGAGAGTTATGAAAGCTAGTGAAAATTAGACTGTGTGCTTAGGCAATGCCTGTAGGTATTCGAGTTAAGACGACAACAGTCCCTAACGACCTTGAGGGAACAAAACGCGCGCTCGTTCATACCCGTGCGACCCGAAATTCAGTATTTTTTTTTACTTTCCTTATTATTCTATTACTTTGAAAAAAAAGACTCAGATCAAAATGTAAATAATTTAATTGTCTTTGAGATGGTGGCAATTTCATTCAAATAGTCCCGGCGGTTTTGGTGCAGTTGTCGTTTTTTTGTCCGTGTCAGATATAACTTTACAAATCAATTACACTTTGTTATACAAATAAAACTAAAAAATTTCTTAAAACAAATTATTAAGAAAATGGTCTAATGTAACATATATTTCTTCCATAAAATTACGATTGGCCGTTTAGACGTGATTCTCATTTTAAAATCAGCTACTCAGGGTACTCAGGTATAAAAGCTAGTTAGAGGTGCACCTACATCCCCGCCTGTTATATTTAAGTCCCAAGTATTAGGGGGCGAAGCTATTACCATCAACCGAGCACAAATCTAGACTACAGTCTGTTAATGAGAAATTCCCGACTCGGACATCAAACCGAGCACCTCATGTCAGAAGTACCGTTTGAGACCACTACACCAACGAGCAGTAAAACGAAAAAAATATACTTGCCAAGTTTTCCTTGTAAACTGCTGTGTTTGGCTCTAGACGATTCATTCGAGCAATTATTGTCATTTACAAATTGTCACATTATTTTTGCGATAGGTATAATCTACGTTCCAAAAACTGAGATAAGTACTGCGCAGAACTGTAATTTGTAACTGTCACAATTAAATGGTACTGCATAATAATTGCATAATACGTTGGAAACAAAATGAAGAAACACCATGTCCCCGGATTGTTGCGGACACCGAAAGTTTCTAATTAATCTTGGGATATTACAAATTCAGATATATACAAAAAATACCATCCAAATAAGATACTTTACAATATATTATATACCCGTGTCATATTGAAGAGGGAAAGAGTTTACAATCTCACGCGATTGATTGAACACATTAAAATTGTTGACTTATTAAACTGAAAACTATTTCATTTCGTGTTACTTCATGTGGATGATCGATTGCTTTCTTTGGAAAATCCGCCTTCTCCATTATCTCAACACAAGGGTCAAATTTAAAAAAAATAAAGCAGCACCTATTCCAAAACATTTACCAACACAATGAAACACAAAGTCCTCCTTTTTTATTAAAGGAAGGAAACCTTCAAAAATCCCCTGGACTTTTCGAGAAAAAGACCAGGGAGTTTGGAATTTTTACCTCAAACAATTAGATTTATTCCGTTCTAATACCAACAACTAATACCACTGGTATTTGTTTTAATGCACATTTATTTTGTATTCCGAACGGATACCATGTCTAAACGAATACCAAAACAAGTTCAAAGATATAAGGTACAGTCAGTATAAATACTAGATTATTAAAGATTATTATTTTGGTTCTTTTAGTTTTTTTAATTCTATATTAAATATATTTTGAACAACAGATAAGAATGACAGTTACATTGTGCAGTTGCGTTTTTGTTATAAATGTTATGATCAAAAGAATTTCTGGTAAATCGCTTGTTTAATTATCATACTACTTATCAAAAAGAAACGAATAATATTGGCATTAAAATAAAATGAAACTTTTTGTAACAAAAGCTAATTGTTGGGCATTTCATGGCCAAATCATTTTTAATTTAATTTCATTTCATTAGGTTCGACTTAGCTGACTGTACCTAATTTAAGTTTTTAGTGTTCGTTTGCACATTAAATTTAATTATTTAAATAGTGGTATCCGTTTGGATTAAAAAATAAATATGAGTTGAAACAAATACCAGTGGTATTAGTTGTTGGTATCAGAACGGAATAAATCCTAAAATCACTCCGATGTCACATCCTTGGAGCTCCAAGTCTTCCTAAGAAGAAAAAGGCAAAAATAAATCAAAGCCAGATACTCACTTCCCCGTTTATGCAGTCCCATGGTTTCCGAGTTCACTTTTAACAAACAGACGGACACATCACTAACTTTCTAAGTATCACTTTCAATCCATCACTATTCACAGTCCGTAGTAAGTTCACCAGTGAGAGTACAGCTGAGGACACACAGGATAAAATTACGTAAAATTACACGACCAGAATACGGTTGCGTAATTTCAAGCATTTTATTTTGTAGAATTAAGTAAAATTACGAGGTCTGAATTTTGAGTGTTTGAACAAGTTTTAATATGTAACAGCGTAGGATACCTAGGTAGAATAACGTAGTGTTTGATGCTTACGTGAAGATTTTACTGAAATAAGTTTTTAGCTTACTTTCGAAAGATGCTGCATTGGATTTTTTAATATTATAAATAGGAAAGATTTTTTTGTTTGTTTGTTTGTACCGAATAGGTTCCGAAACTACTGGACTGATTTGAAAAATTCTTTCACCAATAGAAAGCTACATTATTCCTGAGTAACATAGGCTATTTTTTAATCCCGAAAACGGGTCCTGTGGGGTGGTCCACGGGAGCGAAGCCGCGGGGAACAGCTGGTTGTCCTGTTTATTGTATTAGAAAATAAAATCACTTATATGAAATAAATAGATAATTGCAAAGATATCGACAAATTAATTCTGAATTATGTCGATTGCAATACATTGCGATTGATAAACGAGCTTGTTTTATAAGATAATGAATTTATAATTTGACAGTACTGTAGTAACTTATTATTTTGTATTTTAATTTATTGGTATTTAAAAATAAATAAATAGGTACTGCTCATTTAATTCTGAATAAACGAAATATACCAATGCGCATTCGATATAATAACCTTCCAGCATATAAATAAGCTTTTCAATAACCTCAAAGTGAAGAAAATATACAAAAGCACTTTTAATTTTTATACCGAACACGTAAAGTAAATAAATTATTATATGTAGTATCTAGTCCGTCGTTGTAAAAATTGTTCATATGATTTTCTCTGACGCAAGCATCATATCTGCAATCTAGTTTTCTTTCTTTAAAAAAATTAGCTAGGAAAGGCAATATTATTACAATTTTGTAAAGTGCTATAAAAATATTTGCGTTTTTAAATAGTTCATCGATAATGCTGTGATAATTGTACCCATCAACTAATTAGTAAATAAAAAAGTCGTAATTCTGTTATTCGGTAAGCCAGGTAGAGAATATTTTAACTGTTTGTTTAATCATCTTGAACATTAAATCGTGTCGTAACAATTACTTTATAGTTACTCCCACGTTTTCACTTACGACCAACTCACACGGATTTAATGTAACAACAATAATTACGTATTGTTTGTAATAACTAAGATAATTTTATAATATTCGCAGACATAAACTATATTATTTAACTAGCTGTGCCCACGGCTTCGCTACCGTCATCTGTCTGACAACCCTAGCCTACTTACCTTCCTGCCTACCCTAATTGCCTACCTACCAATATGTTTTCTATACTCATCATTCTTTTGCGGAAAATCTTAACACCGCCATTCAGAAAATGACTTCAAATGCACAACGCCATCTATCGAATATCGAGTTCAACTGTCCGAGTATTTGAATTGCATGTTTTGTGATAATTTTTACTTCTTCAACACTTAAATTCATCTAACTTTTGATAGAGTGAACCGATTGCGATGAAACAAAAACTAAGTAATTCTTCAAGTTACGCACAATTTTTATGTATAAAAGTTATCTACATTAGTGTCGTACATTTTACGTGATGCGTGCACAAATAAACAGACAAACAGATAAACAGACAGTCAGACAAAAATTCCAAAAATACTGGAAATAGGTTCTGTTCACCCTGGCAATTTTTTTTGGAAATGTTTTCGATGTACAAAAATTACTTTTCTACAGATTTATTACCTATATAGACATATATATAATATATACTTACTTGAAAAATATAACAATCTGCATATTACATAATTTAATTGTGAACACTAGGCTTTACAATGAACGTATCCCTGTGAAAACCTTCTTTGTAAGTAGTTAGTTTCTATCGAACACATTTTGCTAAACGCTGCTTCTTGAATAGTATTGTAAGAACCATGTATGAACTATTTAACAAAGAAAGCGGTGAAAGGAAGTGCCTTGTTCTACTAAGTGAAGTAACAAAATTATGAAATAATGAGATTAACTCCGATGGAAATTAGAGTAGGCACCTACTTTGTCCCAATTCCCATCTGAGAATCCTACTTGTAATTTGATTATTATCCAGTATTAATGTTATCATCGACTCAGTCCGATCTTTTTCGTCTTTGGAGAATCGTCATGGATCTGGATTATTAGAGACACCGCACCTAAGATTGTAATTAATCTTGTGAGATTATAAATTTTCGACATCGATTGTGATCAGGTCATGTCCCATCCAAAGATAGCTTAAAATAATACTCGTGTCTTTTGAGAAGAGAGAGATTACAATCACACGCGATTTATTATAAATTTACGGTGTTTGCAATAATCCGGTGACTGATCCATCCCCACTACAAGCAAAGGTTATGCTGGACTCTGCGGCTAAAATCACCTACCACTACCATTTGGAATAAGATGGAACAAAGCTATCTTCGATACTCAAATAGTAAATCATATTAATAGGTTTTAATTGAATTTGTTTTTTTTTATTTTAATTTGAATTTATGACATTGTATAACTTATTAGTTTTGAATTTATGACATTGTCTGTGTGAATATTTTGATAAATGTCATAAATTTAAGTTAATACTAACAAATTCAATTCAATTATGACATCGTATAAAGTATTAATTTTAATTTATGACATTTTATGAGGTGTTAATTTGACTGTATGAGATTGTATAGGGTAATCATTTTAAATATATATCATTGCATAGGGTATTAATTGGAATTTATGACATTGCGTAATTTTAATGATAATTTTGCATGCCTAAATTGGTGCAACATATTGGACTGCGCATTCACTTGAGATCATAAATATATATGAATTTGAATTTAGGTCCAAACGCAGAACGATTTTTACAATCTTCAAAATTAACTTATCTATGTGATACTCTGTCAGAGAGTCCCAACAGTGGACCAAATTACTAGGTTCCTAATCCATATCATTGTTAAGAACCAAGAAACTACTTATCAAACAATAGCAGTAGCTACAGACGCCTGAGAACATATAAACACGAGCTAAGTCTAATTACAGAACCAATGAAAGTACTTAATTTAGCGAGTTTTTTTCGTCTCACGCCCTCACTTTCGTTGAACGCGTGAATTTTGTTAATTACGAAAATGTGACGTGTGCACGTTAATTACTCCTTAATTAGGTGCTTGGAGAAAATTCTTTTGGAAACTACGTATTTACAATTTATTTTAGGACCTACTATAAATGTAGGTTTGGTTAATTCTAGATTCAATTGTGTATGGGCAGCGGTCATAAGTTGATGACCTTTAGAAGGCATTGGATAAACCTGTGAGTCTAGACAAAGTTGCATTCTATCTACATTCTAATGAATGTCAAAAACTCCAAAATAATTAACATTGAAATGTCACGTGGTTAATTACAATCACTGTGACAATCGTTATCTATAGAATATTTAGAGCAGGGGTCATCAAATGATGGACTGCGGTCTGGATCCGGAGCGCCGACCTATTTTGTGTGGATCTTAGAGCAGAAAAGTAAAAAAAGAAAATGTTTGAAAGTTATGAGCGTCGAAAGTTCTACATTTCGACACTAATTTTAAGGCAAATAAATGCCATAAGAAGACGGAAACATGAAAAACGGCCACCATACAGGGATAGATTAGTAGTTCACAATTCAAAAAAAATAATATTGAACAGATACGTTTAGTCGTTTTTTTCATGATATCCAGACTCCCAAAGGTCTGATTATAAAATTTCGCGCGCTCGGTTTCGTCCTAAATCATTATCCATTTCGCTACAAATTTGCAAAAGTAGCTTCCTACTGCTCATCACAGCATCTATCTCCACCGCACGTGTTGTCGGTTGATATAAAATGCATTTTAACCCCGCGCACAAAATAGTTCGTGCCGCCAACTAGAGCAACCTTAACAGATAGGTTCTCAGGAAAAGTTAGAAAATTCTGCGTACGAAAACTTATTAACAAATCTGAAATTTGTCTTTCGAAAGATCACGTCTCATAGTGATTGAGAAACTCCAGCGACATTACACCTAGTTAGAAAGCATTGGACAGATGACACGGCGCTTGTAGCGCAATCAACTGCGCGTGAGTCTGTGGCAAATTGACAGATTATCATGATTACTGTGTACGTGTGATTGGTGGTGATAGCTGCGAAATTGAGTAATCTATGTGTGTGAGAACTGAGAAGTGCAGTATGGATGCAGCAGTATGGATTTGATGCAATATACTTGCAGTCACATTTCACCACCAGCCAGAAAAATCTATAGGTACGGTCCTATAGATTTTCCTGGCTGGTGGTGAAATGTGACTGCAAGTATATTGCATCAAATAGTTTTGAGTGGCAATAGTCAGCCTGTTTGATCTTTAGCATACAGCCTTTGATGTTGTCACTGCTAGGGCACAGGCTTCCTCTCTGCATGAGTTAGTGTGCTGGTATCCAACACGTGGGAACAATGCGGCTTGGTAGATATCACCAAATGTCTTGGTCCTTCCTTACTGACTGGACTATTTTTACTACGGTATGATTTATTTTTAACCGACTTTCGAAAAAGGAGGAGGTTCTATGTTCGACTTCTTGTATGTTTCTTTTTTTTATGTATGTTCACCGATATCTCCGTCAATTATAAACCGATTCTGAAAATTATATTTTTGTTTGAAAGAGTATGTTTCGAAATTGATCCCATTTTAATTTGGTGAAGATCTGATGAAGAACTTCGAAGATATACAACAGAACTCTTCAAAAAATAACGGCAAATCTCTCGGGACTGCTGCAATCGCATGTCTGTTTATTGTTTAGACCATTTCATAACATAACATCACGCCAGTACGCTCTTATGGGGTAAGCAGCAGCCTAATTGCGTAAGTGAATTCTGCAAAGCAAACAAGTGGATTCCTTCCCAAAAACGAGTTTACGTATTAATATGCAGTACGTAAAGTCGTTTTTGGAAAGGAATCGACTTGCAGAATTCACTTACGCAATTAGGCTGCAGATCTCTCATTTGATCGGTTTTGTTCAAGTTACATGATATTCGGGTAATCTATTCTGGTGTTATAGGAAACTTACTAAACAACTTGCCTATTAGGTAGGTACAACTAAAAAGTGAAAAATAAAAAATCTTTTTTACAAAGAAAGTCGGTTAAAAAATACTACCGACTTCCAAATAAGAAAAATACAAAGTGAAAAATAACTTTATTTTTGGAAGTCGGTGTCCATAACGCAAAAAAATGGTACCTACCTACGAAAGACACCGACTTCCAATAAAAGTCGGTGGTATTTTTTTGTAAAAAAGTTTTTTTATCATTACGACTATAACCTATTTCGTGCCGATATGAAAGAAGAGTTTACCAGAAATTCACGGGTGACTTCATTCAGTAGTTCTATTTTGAATATAATTTCAATCTAATAACTGTGTTTTTAAAAGCAAGGACAAACTACATCAAACAATACGTTTTCTAACGCTCAAACGAATGTTCTAATGTTAAACTTCCTTTTAAACCATTTAAATTCACATTACATACGCAATATTATTATATGATTATTTTTAAGGTTATTGCAGTATATAACCTTATGTAACGCTGTTTATGAATATCGTAAGTGACCCGTGAAAAGTAAACAAAGTAGTATATGGATTAAAAATTATAATAGGTTCGACCTTTTTGCCTGTTTTGTTAACCGGCTCAATAAGGCGGAGGTTCACAATTCGACCGTTTTTTTTTTATGTGTGTCTCAAACTTTTTACTAGGTGAACCGATTTTAATTATTCTTTTTTTATTTGAAAGCTGGTACTTCTCATGTGGTCCTCCAATTTGGTGAAGATCTGATGAAGAAGTTCGGAGATATACAACAGAACTCTTCAACAGGATTGCTGCAATCGCATGTCTGCTTATTGTGTACGCCATTTCTTAACAAAACATCACGCTGGTACGCTCTAAAAGGGTACGCAGATGTGTACATTTCACCCTGGTACACTCTCATTTCACCGGTTATGTTATTGTTTTATGTTATTCGAGTAATCTATTAAGGCATAACTTTGTGCATTATAGATTTCTTACTACAGAACTTGTTCATTATGTACCACAACTAAAAAGTGAAAAATAAAAAACTTTTTACAAAAAAATACTACCGAAGTGAAAAATTACTTCAATTTCGGAAGACGGTGTCAAAAAACAAGGAAACAAAAACAGGAATAAAGAATTCCTAAGTTAAAACTTAAACTTTTTAAACTAGTTAAAACTTGTTGTCTTTGGGCTGGTATTAATAAAAGATACATAAAGGGCAGCTTAAATAGCCTCCGAGCATATGTTGTTTTGTTTTGAAGCTGAGATGCTCAGATGCCCGGCGAGCGGAAACTTTAACGAAAAACCGATACCATATTGAATACATAGAATTGATAACATAGAGAAAAGTTTTACGGTTTACAGGCTGTCTTTCAGGGGTCGCAAATACTCATAATCATTTACACTTTGGGAAAAGTAATGTAGGAAAGTGAGTAATTTGCCCTCTAACAGATTGCCAATAAATTACAATTTATCCTGTATGATATCTATAAATTCTATAATAATAGAAACTGAAGAATATAATGAATTACCTAAACCCATAGTCGAATTCGAGTTCAAAAATGTAAACAAAGAAATGTCATTGTCAAAGTGACAGTTCAGGGGTAGTCAACATTTTCGTAGTAATTCAAATGAAGTATTTTTGTTATTAAAAATATGATAGCCTAAGGTAAGTCCTAATATTATAGGTAAGGTAAATTGGATTCGGTTAAATTTAATTTCGATTTAGCCGATTTATTTTTTGTTCTGTTCATAATTTTTCACGCATATAGTTGAAAACAATAAATGTAGTCCAAATGTTTAAGACCAATGCCTTATTGCCAGTAGCTTAAAAAAATAAGTTCAAAAACTAAAACCCGACTACTGGAAAATCACGTTATAAAAAATATGAAACAAGAAAATATTCCCGTAAATTCTCTGTGGTCGTATGCCACCTACCGTAACAAAAAAATACATTCTGCAAATAAATAATTTACAATGCATGTCATCGAAAAGAGCGTTTTCCAAGCAGCCAAACTGTGCGGAAAGTGTCACTTTTTTTACTAGTGCTTTTTACTTTCCTATACTTTTTTAATTGTTAACTCCAACGTCAGCCCGCCGCATAGAGTTTTTATTATTTGAGAAAAGTTTTAAAAATTAGTTAAGTACAGATTATCATTCATATAAAATGTAAAACAAAACTAATACTTCATTTAAGGCGTTTTTAATTACTCTAGATTTAGATTTTGATCAATAAATTTATTTTAAATATTCATTAAACATGTTTGGCAGAATGAATATTTTGCTCGTGCCTTTTTGCGTTACGACGTGACAGCTATTTGCACATGCGCAGTAGATATGCCCGAGAAACTATGAAGTATTATTTAATCTGTGGATATGCTGAGCGCTCTTGAATAAGCGCCATTTTATTAATTTCTTGCTTGGTTCAGCAATTTTTTTTTATTTGCTCGCACAATGCATAGTAAAATATTGTATGATACACGTGCGTAAGATGATTTCCGACTCGTGTCGATTTATCCACTCACTCGCTTCGCTCGCTCACCTACTTTCCGCACTTGTAGCATAAATACCTAACTATTGCACGATTTTATTTCAAACAGTTATATTTTATTCTTGGTTTACGTCACTTTAAAGTTGAAAACCGAGTGCAATATAATAGTTTAACTGTTAAGATATGTCTACAATTTTAACACTATGTTGTAGTACTTTTCGGCAAACTGCACAGTTGAGGTTATTATTTATTGTTTACACCTTTGTTTACATTTTTGATCTCGAATTCGATTAGTTTAGACAACTTATTTCTTACAATTAAATTCACTTTTACATTGTTAGAGACTGCTAGTAAATTTGCCTTTTCCCAACTATATTGGGGTCGGCTTCCAGTCTTACCGGATTCAGCTAAGTACCAGTGTTTTACATAGAGCAACTGCCTATCTGACCTCCACAACCCAGTAACTGGGTAACTCGGTACAACTTGGCAAGACTGGTGTCAGATCTCAAGCTTCTAACTACCCGTAACGACTGTCAAAGATCTTCAAATAACAGCCGGGACCAACGGCTTAACGTGCTTTCCGAGGCACGGAGGAAACTCGGTATGTTGAAATGGTAACCCATCCACGAACCGACCTCGTCAAACGTTGCTTAACCTTTATGAACGACCCGTGCGGCTGTTATTATTTAGCCACGAGCTCCTCAAATTTGAACAATCAACGTTTCAAAAATTAACTATCATATTCAATTATAACTTCAATGAAACGAACATAATGATAAGAAAAAATATCACAAAGGACAATGTTGCACACGTTTTAAAAGGATAGAGGTCACGGGTGACTCAAGGTGATTTTTTTATACCTGACAGTTTTTTTACTAAATCAGGTCTTAATATTGTCTTTTAGACAACATTATAGAGTTTGGTCATGCGTGTGACGTTTATCTAATGTAATAATATGTAACAGTTTAAGGTTACACTAGTCGATCATTCTTCCATACAAACGTAATCTGGTGATTACTCCACTGTTTGACGATGTACGTTCGAAATAAAAACTGATATCAATTTGTCTCATCATTATCTAGCCCTGTATGGAAACAAAAAAGTAAAAAAGAAAAATATTTGCAAGTTATGAGAGTCGAAAGTTACATATTTCAACACTAATTTTTACGCATCTTTGGGCGGAAATAAATACCATAAGAAGAAGGAAAATTATAAAACGGCCACCATACAGGGATAGATTAGTAGTTCAACAATGCAAATAATTTCATTTTGAAAATATACATGTAGTCATTTTTCCATGATATCTAGACTCCCAAAGGTCTGTTTATAAAATTTCGTGCGCTCGTTTTCTTCCTAAACCATCATCCATTTCGCTACAAACTTGCAAAAGTGGTAATTCGTACGCGAACTAGCTTCTTACTGCTCATCACAGCATCTATATCTTTCGCACGTGTTTTCGGATGAGATAGCAGCGCAGCGCATTTTAACTCAGCGCACAAAATAGTTCGTGCCGTCGACTAGTGTAACCTAAAAATAAGATTTTGTAGTAGAAAATAATGACTTTTTACGAGCTACGATAAGATGTTATTATAACCATTATCTTACGGATCGTGACTCTAATTTGATATCACTATTATCATGCACATGTGGTAATATTTAGTCTAGGTTTTTCTGTCTGGCAATTCATCAATACTAGATTTGCCTGAGCATCACGTTTGGTTAATCGCAGCATCGTCAAATGACTCAATTACAGAAAGTGTTAATTTTTACCGCAGTAAAACACCAATTTGTCCCATTTTTAGGATTCCGTAGTCAACAAGATACCCTTATAGTTACGCCATGTCCGTCTTTCCGTCCGTCCGTCCACAGCTTAGCTCAGAGACTCGAAACGAAACTACAAGGAAATCACAGCTAAGTAGGCTTTATAAGTTTACTAGTAATAGTCGACCAACTTATAAAATGTACTTGGAAAAGTAAAAATTTTGTATGTTTATGTATAAGCAGTTAATTTTGAACGTTAGTAATGTTACCTATTTATTTTGCTGAGTGTCGCTGTTTATACGGAAGCCTCTGTGCGCGAATCAGACTCGCACTTGACCGGTTTTGTATGAGCCAAAGTCCAAAATAGCTTGAAAACGTGTTACAATTCGGCGTTAGTTAAAAGTTTCATAAGTTTTTAATTTCAACGTCTTCATTTAGAAACCGGCCTTAAATCTGCCTGTATTTTAGGCAAATGTACCAATTTAAAGAAATAAAAGCAAAAGAGAATTTTACTGTTGAGGTACTCATGTAGGTAGTGGTAGTTAAACGCTTGGATGCCAACAAGTTACTTCCAAGTGCAGTTTTGTCAACTTTAAACTCTCTACCTTTGTGCCAAATGCGGTTTTCAGAAACATTTTGGCACAAATAAGAGATTAATATTTTATAATAACTAGAAAGTCGTCCAGAGCTATGTTTTGTCTTCATTTGAGATTTAAAATGTACATCTATCAGGGAGCAGAGCAGTGGTGGCCCAGTGGTATCGGCCGTGACTTACAAGTTGTAGGTCGTGGGTTCGAGCCCAGACAACATCGTGAGGAAACCGGCATGTCCTAGAACCAAACATTCGAAGACATGTGACATCCACCAACCCGCACTGGGCCCGCGTGGTGGATTACGGCCCATTCCCTCTCACAGAGAGGAGGCCTGTGTCCCAGCAGTGGGAACATTAATACGCGTAAATGTGTTGTGATGTGATATATCTAGAGCTGTTTAATTAGATTTTTACAAAACTCATTTTCCTTAAAATGTACATAGTATAAAATACTTAATTAACAATAACTACCTATAAATACACTTAAATAAAAATAAAATAAAACTACGAACGCGTATAAAAGGGCAGGGGTCATAGGGCGTCAAAAAATTCGTCCACATCGCTGTCAACGTGAAAAGTGCCCAGTACGCTGGCAGCATTGCCACGTTGGATGGCAATGCTGATTCTCTGGCCAAGGAAAAGCCCAGCCCTCTGGTCACGTCGAGACTCGACTTTGTTTTTCTTTAATTTAACTGGAAATTATATTTTAGTCGCTCTGAGGTGTATGCAAATGTATCGAGTATTTAAATTGAACGCGATTTAATTTACCTAATCTCAGACTTTTGTCATTCAAAGTAACATTAAAGTCAGATCAAAGTTGTAATAATAGACAGTAATTGTATTGTATTTAATTGAAGTCTGACTTTGGAATGAACTTGTCTGGATTGTTTTATAAAACGGTCCAAGAACTAACTACTGGCAAAATCAACTTCATCTAAAATCGAAACTAATATTTAATAAAAGGTTAATTGTTTGTTTTTGTGTACTGATACAATGATGGCATCTGTTTTTGAGGTCCTCAGTTGGCGCCACTGGCGAGTCACATCACATCACACCATCAGCCTATTAATGTGCCCACTGCTGGGACACAGGCCTCCTCTCTGTGAGAGTGACTGGCACACTGGCCACTGGAGAGTAATGTCCGTAAATATAGCTGTTAAGGTTGCCATAGTCGACCATCTTCCATAAAAACGTAGTCTAGCGATTACTCCACTGTTTGACGGTGTACGTTCAAAATAAAATAATACATCAATTTGTCTCATCATTATCTAGCCCTGTATGGA
Organism: Orthosia incerta; assembly: GCA_948252205.1. NCBI lineage: Eukaryota > Metazoa > Arthropoda > Insecta > Lepidoptera > Noctuidae > Orthosia > Orthosia incerta. The sequence goes on along the minus strand of OX411742.1, from coordinate 2,108,720 downwards.
AGCAAAAAAAAATGTGTTTTAAAGATATGAGCGTCGAAAGTTCCACATTTCAACACAAATTTTAACGCATCTTTGGGCGCAAATAAATACCATAAGAAGAAGGAAAATTGCAAAACAGTCACCATACAGGTATAGATTAGTAGTTCAACAATGCAAATAATTTTATTTTGAAAGTATACATTTAGTAGTTTTTTCATGATATCCATCCATCAGGACTTGATCAGGATTTGGTCTGTTTATAAAATTTCGTTTTCGTCCTAAATCATCATCCATTTCGCTACAAATTTGCAAAAGTGTGTATTCATACGTGAACTAGGTTCTTACTGCTCATCACAGCATCTATCTCTTTCGCAAGTTTTGTCGGTTGATAAAGCATGCATTTTAACCCCGCGCACAAAATAGTTCGTGCCGTCGACTAGGGCAACCTAAACGTTGTTATAATGCGCACGGAACCAAATTTTGAGTAGTACTGTAGAAATGAGACTAAATATATGCCGCAATTTAGCCGAGCCACTTTTTTTTGTTAACATTTCACGTTGACGACGTCATGACGGTGATGAGGACAAGCCCTTATTTACCTTATATTATTACTTTCATAATTATCTAGCAGTTTCCTATGACATAAAATTAATTAGCTTGAAACATAAGACCCACACAAGTTTGTGATTACGAGTATCATGACTTATAATTTTTTGAACTAAATGGTTTACTTCTTCATAATAATTAATGACCTTGCCAATAAATTAAATTAATAATATTTATTCATACTTTATGCAAATCGTTCTTGACCCCTGGCAGTTGGTGATCTAATAGAAACAGGTACAGGTAGAATTAAACCTAATGGCGGCTCAGACCACTCTGCCAGTCGCTGCGCAGTTGCAAACTCAAGTGACAGCGGGAGTGATGGATAGGGTACTGCGCAGCGAAGATCGAACTACATAGACGTCATTAAGTTTGAATCGACCTATACAAAAGAATAATTATTTTAGTGATAGAGGATATTCTAGTTGAAATTTAATGTACCGGAGTATTAAATAAAGTTATTCTCATCAATTTTACGTCTCATCTTCACCGAAATTCAATTATTACTTCGCAGCTGGTTTAAATGCTTCCTTATTGAATTACTGGCAATTTAATAACTCAATTTATAAGATGTTTCTGCTTTTTAAAAGTGAATAATACAATTTTTTTTCTTGGCAATCCAATGGTGAAAAACTGCACATTTTTTATTATTATTGGCAAGCTAGTGTTTTGCTACAGTTTCACCTGATGGTGAGAGATGATGTGGTCGACGATGGAGGAAGCTCATTTTTTTTTTGGATTACTTCCAAAGACTTCTCCCGCTCTGTGTGAAGCGGACGGGTGTGTCAGACTTTTACTGACTAAAACCCACCCGAGTTCCTTCAGTGCTTGTGCCAGCCAGGGTCGTGGTAACTCTCTTTCAAATAAACTGCAACCTGGAGGACGCTTACCTAAAAATAGGTACCTAACCTCTTAATATAAAGACTAAAAGCGTATATTTTTAAAACGAAGATACTTAAAATAAACTCAGTTAATGAGCCTACCTCGTTTGAAATTATTTATCCTTATATTATATATTTTATTAAATATTTTTTTAAAAATAGTAACTCAGTATAAGAGTTACTATTTAAAAATAATATCAGAACATCAGGCATCGTTATTTCTTTTTTGGATATCGCTGCACATTCTGAGATAGGAGCCTTTTTGGTCTCGCACGCGGTTTTTATTTTTATTATTGTTTAATTTTATGCTTATTCCTCCCTCGTGTCTCCTGTGCGGGTCACAAAAAATATTTTTTGTGACCCGCACAGGAGACACGAGGGATAATAGATTTAAATCTGGGCTCATTATTACCATTAAACCACCTTGTTAACAGCTTTTTTTGAGACCGTCATTATTAAGTCTTAACCAATCATTTAAATCTAGATAGTAGATTATAATTAAATCAATGTCCTCGAGAAATGCCAATCTCTGTCAAGATTATCTAATTAGAAGCATAATTATGATGTCTCGGATCCAGATTAATAAATAAAATACGAAGCTAATCCCCGCGGGTTGGCTCCCACTGAAATCGTGGCTTTTTAACCGACTTCACAAAGGAGGAGGTTCTCAATTGGACTGTATTTTTTTTATGTGTGTTACCTCAATATTTTTTACTAGGCGAACCGATTTTGATGATTCTTTGCTGGTGCATCTCATGTGGTCCCATTTAAATTTGATAAAGATCTGACGAGTAGTTTTTGAGTAATATTTAATAATGCGTGTTTTCATGGTAATTTAAGGAACCAAAATTAAAAAGATAAAAATAAAAACTTTTTACCAAAAAAAAAAACTGATTTGTTATAAAGATTTCTGGATAAAGTTTAGTCTATGACGCTCAGCTTACTGTCAGAGAAAAAAAATCGATACCTCCTTTAGAGCGTATCTCAACAAACAAACAAACATTTACCTATACATCTTTACAATATTAGTTTAGATTATTCTGTTTTACATCAGTAAAAATGTTCTAGTCTCCTTGACCCGAAGTGAACGATTATGCATCTGCTTAGATCCTTATATAATAAAAATATTGACAAACAGTGGCATTGAATTCGCAACAAGTTTTGACGCAAAAATATAATTTTCCATAAAAAATCCGTTGCGAAAAAGTAACAAATCAAAGATCTTTATCATTTCATATTAAAAACGACTTAATAATAAATATAAAAGCGAAAGTAATTTGTTGGTAAGTATGTTTGTTGCATCGTAACTGCAAAACAGCGGATCCGAATATGAAGCAATAAATAAAAGGATTTGGGTCACTTTTCTTCCTTTCTCATATTAAACATGCGATGAGTACAGCCGTTAAATGTTATTTATGTTGATGTAATTAAATTATTTCAAACAGGCAATGCCCTGTCATGTGCTTAGCTACATAAGTATTTAATTAAAACATGTATATCTATCTAAAGGCCGGTTTCTGAATTATTAAACTTTAACGCCTAAGTTTGACAGATATTCAACTTTAAATTGTTAATTCAGAAACCGGGGGTTAGCATTTTACGCAGGCAATGCTAACCCCTGTTATTAGTTTGCAAAGTCAAAATCTTTATTTTTATTTTACATAGGCCTACATGGGCACTTATAAAACGTCGACAAAAGGTGCACGGTTCGGGTTAGTCGTTTCCTATGGAGAAGAACTGGCAAGAAACTCCATGGTTACTCTTTTAAAAATGAAGTATTTAATAAAAATAAATTGCAGATCTGTCTATATGTTTAGGGGTCATTCTCACCACAACTCAAAATCTAGATTCTCCATCCGTTACCTTTCCGTTTGAGTACAGTTTCATAGTTTAAATTTTACGGCTAACTCACTGGCAGGCTGTTAGTCTAGATTCCAAATTTTAAAAGTTTCGAGTAAATTCGTTCTATGAATTAAATTGATGGTTTTATGGCTGTCTATAAAAATGTCTGGCTATTTTTACCTGTATGGTGTAGGTACCCGGCGAGATTCGGAATGGCTTATTAATTCATTCAAGCAAACAAGTATATTAATTAAAAGATATTGATTTTTTTAAATTAAATTTAAATATACAGTCTATCACTTTTCTATTTTATATATAACTTCTGCGTCTGCCACATAAACCGAGTTTGTTTTTTCAATGTAGTAGTCTAGGGCGTTTCGCGATACGAATTTTTGAATCGGTTCAGACGTCCAGAGATTAGGTACCTATTACAAACAAACAAAATAAATCTATTTAAGACGATGACTGTCGCCAACGACTGAGAGGTAACAAAACGCGCACTAGTTTCACAACCCGCGCGACCAAAAATATTAGTAGTTTTTTGTACTTTCCTTATTATTCTATGACTTTAAAAAAAGCCTCAGATCAAAATGTAGATAATTAAATTATCTTTGAGATGGTGTCGAATACGTCCAGCGGTTTTGGTGCGATTGTCGTGTTTTTGTCCGTTTTAGAAAAGGTAAAAAAAAAACTATTCAAATTAATTACATTATGTTATACGAATAAAACGCAAAATTTTCGTAGATTTATAAGACCGCCCATTGTACACATGTTTTTGTGAATGTTTGTCCTTTATTTTTTTTATTATTTTTTTGTGGTGTACAATCTGTACAATAAATTATATAATAAATAATAAAATATAATGTAACATATATTATTTACAATAAAAAACGGCTAGCCATTTAGACGTGATTCTCATTTTAAAATTAGCTACTCAGGGGTATCTGCATCTTAAGTATCATATTGTTTTTAATTTGTATCGTGTTATGATAATATCGTACTCTGATTCTTATCAATATTGTTATTTGTAGAGAAGATATTAAAAGTAATAATATGTCATTAATAATATCAATGGTTTGCTAATAAATTATCATTTATTTGCATTAATGAGCATATACTAAGGACTGTTGGCTTTAATAAACTTGCTAAAGAATTGGTGAAATATACAACGATAGATACTCCTACTAATATTAGAAATATTGAAAAACAAAAAAAAAATATATAAAAATAAAATAAAAATATAATAAATTGATAAAAAATATAAAAGTATTTTTAAAAGGTTGATGCTTATTTTATTTTTGAAATGGGTTTTAATATTTCTGTCAATCTTCTTTATTATCCACCTTGATTCAAATTAGATTTTATAATCCTCTTTTGAAATCTTATCTTTCGGAGAACTGCGAATGATATCCAAGTCACTAAGAAAACTGAAGTTCTGAATTGAAGTCTTAAATTTTTTTGGGATAACTGTGTGTGTATTCCATCACACGTCACATTAGCCATTAGCATGTCGATGACGCTGTAATATTAGCATATCGCTGACGCGAACCCATAAGTTTTCTCTCTACCAAATATCACTCAAGGTGGCTTAAGAAGTTTTCGATTCAAAAATACAAATAGGGAGATATCATCATCAAGCCAACGATAAACTATAGAACCATACAAAAAACTGACAAACGCTCCATACAGTTGACGGTTAAGTCTCATCCATCAATATTAACCATTGTTTCATCATAATTGCTTGACAGTTTTAATCATTTATTTGACAAATAACCAAAGGTTGACAATACATCATGTTGTCTTTGGAGCAAAATAAACTTTATCATGTTTTTACGAACTATTTGAAAATAGAATGTGCTGTGGTGTTAATAATGGCCAGTATTGGCAATTGTTTATCCATTCGGCCTTTTTCTTTTAAGGAGTTCGTGACTTTATAATACATCTGCATGGTTCAATCTCCAAGGTGAAGCAACGCTTGCCAAGATTGACCTGTGGATGGATGCCTATTCATTACATACCAACGTTGGGTATCTGACGCCCAGCAAATGCTGAGTTTGTAACTCTTTCGGTATGGACACGCCCAGCGCAACTTTTCTTGAACCTTGTTTCTGCTTTTTAGGGTGCCGTACCCAAAAGGGTAAAAACGGGACCCTATTACTAAGACTCCACGATCCGTCTGTCTGTCTGTTGATGATGATGACATATCTCTGTTGCCGCTATAACAACAAATACTAAATAAAAACAGAATAAATTAAATATTTTAGTGGGGCTCCCATACAGCAAACGTGATTTTTTAGCCGTTTTTTGCGATAATGTTACGGAAAACTTCGTGCGCGAGTCCGACTCGCACTTGGCCAGTTTTTTTTACGTTTCTTTTCTGTTACTTTGTGATTGTTGGTGTTGTGTTATTTCTGTGTGGAATGAATATTTTCTATTATATTCTATTCATCCATTGCCTCGGAAAGCACGGTAAGACCAGTCCCGCCTCTGTCGTAGATCTGTCTGACAGTCGTTGCGAGTAGTCAGAAGCCAGATAGTCTGTCACCAGGGTATCGTGTTACCCAGTTACTGGGTTATGGCGGTCTGGTTGCCTGCTTGTCGGTCTTCTAGACTTTACTTCGGTGAGTGTGCTCAAGAACTCCAACACCTCATCCTACCGGCCCCCTTCTACTATCGGACATCTAGACGCACAGCGAATGAATGGAACTCACTACTTGCGTCTGTGTTTCCGAATGCATTCAACCCGAATGTCTTCAAAGTTAGAATGAACAGGCTTCTTCTGGGTAAGCTCACTCCATCGTCGACTCTGTCTCTGTCTAGGTCAGAACCTAGACTAGAGTCACGAGCAAATCGATCACAAAAAAAAAGAAATAGACAGTTGCTTCATGTAAAATGTCGCCATTTTGGTGCATCAAAACTAAAAACTACCACAGTCTCGCAAAAATATCCATGAAAGCTAAAAGCCCCGTCAAAACAAGCCATTTCCGTGACGGGAAAACCTTCTTTCCCATCCCCATCTACATTGCACAAAACAATTCTCATATTTGTTTATGAATTCCACCCCCTTCAGAGCCAAATTGATACAGTACATACGGACTATGTTATGTATGCTGACTCATGTGTTCCGAGGTCAGCGACCCGCTTGTCCTATTTTGTACAGTTTATAGCCCAGTCCGAGACGTTAGTACATCATGAACTATAGTTAGACGGAAGAATATGGTGGTTGAAAAGGATAGTATTTGGTTACATCATTATTGTTGAAAAAATACGTATAGGTATGTGAGAACGATGTAAAAAGACGTGCACGTAAAAGCGTCTTGAGTAACAAACAATTAAAAAAATTACAATACCAGGCCGAGGCAACTAAGTTATGACCAATCCCAACTGATGGCGCCCGTTCACGAACATGGACGCATAGATCGGCACCACTCAACTCAACCATCATGTAGGGAACCGAATTATCCAACACATGTGCCACCATCAGAGAGACAGATCCGCTTGTCCTATTTCCTACAGTTTATAGCCCAGTCTGAGACGTTACTACATCATGAGCTATAGTTAGACGGAAGAATATGGGGGTTGAAAAGAAAGCTGGTTTTCTTAATTGCCTTTTTGGGGGTTGAAAGCTTTTGTATTTGTTTTGTTTTTTATTGCTTTAAAAGCAAGTTTCTTGAGTGACTAACATCCAGTTTCTGTTTCAGGAAAGAAATTATAGACTTGTGTAATGTTGAAAATTCATTCAGCCAATCGCATCAGGTAACTCGAGCTTGACAATTTCTCACATTAGTTTAACAATCATGATCACCCCATAAACTAACCTACAAAAATAGTACTTACCGAAGACGGTAGAATAAAATGCAAATTGTAAGATATCTTGAATCTCCTTTAACAAGAGGTAGAAGTAAACCGCTTACATATTGGGTGACGAGTGTCCAGAAGGACATAAAGAAGTGTGGTCGATCTTCTAACAATCATATCAAAGACAAAGACAAAGATATTTTATTTCAAGTAGGCCACCAAGCGGCACATTTGAACGTTAGGTACATTAAAATTTACAAGTTATAAAAATTGATTCTACCGTGCATTCGGAAAGTAGCTTGTTATGGAGAAGAATGCACAAGAAACTCCATAATTACTCTTTAAAAAAATATATTTTTTTATAATATTTAGTTACATAAGTACATACATTAATAAATTCATATATGTGAGGACAATGCACCCAGAATATGGAGCAGCGGAACAAGTGGTGCCTCATGACCAGGAAAGCCGACCCCTAGTAACGAGAAGTGGCGATGTGGAAGCAGAAGAAGATTTCTATAAGTAAGCTATAAGAAGAGAAGCAGATCGAAGAGACGATAAATGGATTGTGGATATGATGTCTGTTAGAGAAGATTTGAAAAAGATGTAATACTCCCACCCCAAATAAATGGGTATAGGGGAAATAAAATGATGAGGACGTAGCTACCCTCAAAAAATATCTAATTATGTATTTATTTAAGTTCATGGAGGACTTACAGCTAATAAAATCAAATAAAAAAGGGAACCATAGTCAACAGAAAGCCAATTACAAATCCTTACTTATAATAATAATTCATGGTGTGAGCACAAAAACAAAAATCTCACCGCTTTAATTAAAGTAAGAAGCAATATAAATACTTGGTTTGCGATGATATGACTGATGAAAAAAGAAAATAATAAAAACAGAAACAAACAATTTAATCTTTAAACTACCGCTGCTTGAAAAATTTGAGGCTTAAGCACCTTCTGGCCGAATTCACACTGATTGTGAATGGAAATATTATAAGACCACTTCAAAGGTTTGAAGGGATGGATGGTCGGTTTTTGAAGTTATTAGTCGGTATTTTAATAATAAGAAGCCATTTGAGTCAAATCCTCGGTGAAGCCATGTTTTAGCCTTCGATATTTTCCGGTTTGAATGAGAATGGAAGTGTATGATGCCTTCCTTCTTTGGCTTTCTACTGTTTGGTTATTTTAATTCTCAAGCCAAGAATAAGCAAAAAAAACCGGCCAAGTGCGATTCGGACTCGCGCACGAAGGGTTCCGTACCATTATCGCAAAAAGCGGCAAAAAAATCACCTTTGTTGTATGCGAGGCCCACTTAAATATTTATTTTATTCGGATTTTCGTATTTGTTGTTATAGCGGCAACAGAAATACATCATCTGTGAAAATTTCAACTGCCTATCTAGCTATCGCGGTGCCTGATATACAGCCTGGGGACAGACAGACAGATGGACCGTGGAGTCTTAGTAATCGGGTCCCGATTCCGAAGGGTTCCGTACCCTTTGGGTACGGAACCCTAAAAAATCAATAAAACACCCGACTTCAAAAGCAAAACACTACAATGCAATGTGCTAAATAAGTTTCGGAATACGGTGTCTTTGGTTCCTACAGCTAGATTTATATGTTTTTCGACATAGACTCCTCCTTTTTTATGAAGTCGGTTACAAGTTGTCAGTGCTAAATTAAGAAGTCTTCCACAGAGAGGCTCCACGGGAGAATGTGACAGCGATGCTTGCGCGGTTGAATTTTATAGAAATTTGTCTGTCGGAAACGTGTTGCGTTTTTATACGGCCAATATTTTTTTCCTTTAGCATTTTAACGACAGATATAAAAAAAATACTTAGTAGCTTTAAGCTATTGTTTCTAGTTTTTATTCTTCCGTGACCTTTTTCTCGGCTTCATTCAACTGGTTTGATCATCCTAAGATTTGGGTGTGCCCATTGATTAATATTTTATAGCTTTGCTAAATACCATTTATAAAACTTTTTGTAACGTGACCTTTTCTAATGATTTATTGATGATGATGATACATTTTAAGTAATATTTTATTTAGTAATCTATGAGATAAGACCAATAACTTTTTTAAGACGACGACAGTCGCCAAAATTCAGATTTTTGTACTCTCCTTATTATTCTATGGCTTTAAAAAAACTTTTTTTTGTTTATGTTCACCGATATCTCCGTCAATTGTAGACCGATATTGAAAATTATTTTTTTGTTTGAAAGAACATATTCCGAAATTGGTCCCATTTTAATTTGGTGAAGATCTGAATAAGAACTTCGGAGATATACAACAGAACTCTTCAATAAATAACGGCCAATCTCTCGGGACTGCTGCAATCGCATGTCTGTTTATTGTTTATACCATTTCATAACATAACATCACGCCAGTACGCTCGAAAGGGGTACGCAGATCTCTCATTTCACCGATTATGTTCAAGTTTCATGTTATTCGGGTAATCTATTCTGGCGTTATAGGTACTTACTAAACAACTTGCCCATTAGGTAGCTGTACAACTAAAATAAAAAAAACAAAAACTTTTTTTTATATTTTATTTGAATTAAGTTTTTTTATAAATAAAAGATTAATCTATAATACTAATATTATAAAGAGGAAAGATTTTTTTGTTGTTTCTTGTACCGAATAGGCTCCGAAACTACTGGACCGATTCAAAAAATTCTTTCACCAATAGAAAGCTACATTATTCCTGAGTGACATAGGCTATTTTTTATCCCGAAAACGGGTCCTGTGGGGTTGCCCACGGGAGCGAAGCCGCGAGGAACAGCTAGTCATAAATAAAAGAGTAATGCATTTCTTTGATTCCTTCTTAATAAAAGAGACACCTTTTAAAGGACATTATTACAAACCATTATTACTAAACATCAACCACCACTCCTGCCTACCCTAAACCAAACAAAACGATCTATCGCGTGCACCATCCAAACTACATATAATGGAACCATTTACTAAGGGCAACGCACTCTCAAATCCAGGTCGGTTCAACCCGATCAATCATGAACCGACCAAATGGTTTGAAGATGTGTGATCAATCATGGTACTACCCTTTGCGATGTAGGTTAAGTAAGGTTATTTTGTATTTCAATTGTTTTTGGGTCAGTGTTTCTTGGGGTAGTTTAGTAAAGGGAGGTTATTAAGGGTACACTAGTCGACGGCACGAACTATTTTGTGCGCGGGGTTGAAATGCATTTTATATCAACCAACAACACGTGCGGAAGAGATAGATGCTGTGATGAGCAGTAGGAAGCTAGTTCGCGTACAAATACACACTTTTGCAAATTTGTAGCGAAATGGATAATGATTTAGGACGAAACCGAGCGCGCAAAATTTTATAAACAGACCTTTGGCAGTCTAGATATCATGAAAAAACGACTAAATCTATCTGTTCAAAATAAAATTATTTGCATTGTTGAACTACTAATCTATCCCTGTATGGAGGCCGTTTTGCAATTTTCCGTCTTCTTGGTATTTATTTGCCCCCAAAAATGCGTTAAAATTAGTGTCGAAATTCGGAATTTTCGACGCTCATAACTTTCAAATATTTTCTTTTTTTACTTTTTTGCTTCCATACAGGGCTAGATAATGATGAGACAAATTGATATAACTTTTTATTTTGAACGTACATCGTCAAACAGAATTAGAATTTTCGACTAATGTAACCTTAAGGGTAAGTAAGGGAAATTGTTTTGTATATTGTTGTAGCTACTAGGTGACTTGAATCACTGTGATTATTTCAGGAAGTGAAATTAGTCATGAAAATGTACAACTTTTATTATATACCAACTCTGTTTTGACTGCCGAAGGAGGGTAATGTGTTTATCAGTTTATGTATGTATGTTTGTTTCTATGTGGCGTTCTAGATACCAAACGCGTTGGCCGATTTTGATGATTCTTACGTCAATCGATTAGTTTCACTGGCTACATTAAAATTGGAATGTAGAAAAATTACGCCATAATATTGTGTGGACCCAAAATTATTTTTTTCTTCCACACTCGTCGTGTGGGGTATCAAAATAAAAGGTGTTAAGAGGTGATCTCAAAAATTAATTACAATTATAATATGTTTAAATGTAACTAATTCGAAAAAAAGAATGTTAACTACAAACTTATAAGTAAAAAAAACGATAATTAAAAATATCCGAAAACCCGACTGCTTAAGAAGCGTACTAAAAAGACGCAAACAAGAAGATAATCTTGAAAAAACAACAAAAAAATATATATATCTTCTTGTTTACGTCTTTTCGGGTTTTCTGATTTTTTAATTAACTTCTTTTTCCATTGTGTAAGTTGTTCTTATAATTCAGTTGTGAGAGTGACTTGTTAAAAGTGTGTTTATCAAGTAGCCTTTACTAGAAATAATACTAAAGATTTGGGGACTAAGCTGTCAACCCATGAAGGGTTGTCAGCTCAGCTGTCATTACTGTTGAATTCTTCTTCTTTATTTACTTATTAGAGTCTGGCAAACGAAAGTAGAGACTGCAAAAGCGCGGAAAATTTAAAAAATATCAGCATAGCAACCCCAAAAACTAGTATGCAATAGGTACCTGGAATAACCTAATTTGATACTTTAGAATTATTGATATTAGGTACTTCGTCTGAATAAAAATACTATAGGAACATTTAGGTAGGTAAATATAAATTACTTTAGATAAATCAATCTGAATAAAAAAAAGCAACACTATTCTATAATAATTTTGGTTTATTTACTATCAATCAAAATTTGAATCTAAGACTTTCATGTGAAAAGATTCATAAGAGTCACGGGAATCATTGTTTTCTACATTAATAATGAAACTTTTTAAATTATTAAATAGAGAAAATGTTTTTACAATAAGATAAATAGTGATTACGAATTAAAACAAAGTATCAACTTAGTAGCGTCATACGGAAAATTGGGGTTGACATTAGTATATCATTGCCATATAAAAAGTTTTCAAATAATTCGAGTGTCTACTTTCGTTTGCCAGACTCTAAGCTCAATACAATTATTTATTTAGACTTCATGCACAAAAAGGTACAAAGGCGGACTTAATGCCTTAGGCATTCTCTACCAGTCAACCAAGGGTGGTGAAGAGATAACATGGCAGGTGCATTGTTTAAACAATTAATGAAGAAAAAAGTTGATATTAACATACTTAAATAGGTAAAATTCACGTACAAAATATAATATAATATATATTTATATATATTTATGAAGTAACAGAGAAGAAGAAAGTGAGATGACTCTTCTTAGTTGTGCTGAAAATAAATCCGCAATTTCCGCTTGAATGCAAACCGACTTGTAGCCGCCCTGATCTCGAGAGGAAGCGAAAGCGAATTAAATTATGATGAGACTTTTAGGATTGCTACAAATGCTAAGAAAATAAACGTAACATTGCTTAAGAAGGTACGTTTGAAAACTTTTTGAAACAATGAAAAGTTTTGGTGTTAATATGCTATGAAAATAAAATTACATTGTAATACATTTTCATTTTATTGTTAAGCTTAATTTACGTAATAATAATTTCTTTGTTCTACCAAAAACCTACCAGCAACAATTTTATTTTTGTTACATCACCAACATATGAAATCCGATTTATGAATTGAGAATTTGGAGTTAAGAATGTGTCACTTTTCACTAGTCACTTATTTTAATGCCAAATTTTGATAGGGTTAACAAAAACTTATATAGGCAAATAATTAAGTTGAAATAACGGGGGAAAGTAAAATCTGTATTAAAATAATCTTAAAACTTCTCAGCAATTGGCCCAAACAATAAAATACATTGAAGCTCATAAAATCTGCCAAAAGCTAAATGAAAACCGATCGTGGTTAAGCCTAACAGCGGGTTTAACAACGAGCCGCACTTAATCTCAGTTTAAACTGGGATTACCCTAATTAATTGAATAGATTTACTACGGAACCCGCGACGTGATTCACATATTTTATGAATAATAATAATTATTGTTTGGAAAAAATAAGGTAGTGATGTTACGACATGTTCTTAATGAGTGGGTTATTCACGGTTTGTTTTTTAATGAATGGGTTATTCATGGGCTGGTATATTAATTCGTAGGTTATTCACGGGTTGGTTTATAGGTAAATGGGTTGAGCTTTTCGTTTATTTAACAAGTGTTTTGTGTTCATCACATCATAACATGGGACCGAGCTGCTCACAATGGGCCTCATCAGAAGGCTTACCCAAAAGGCAATGGAGTAGGCTATGCTCGCAGTATACTTGCGTGATCGAATCAGAAATGAAGACATCCGCAAGAGAACCAGTGTTACCACATAGCCCGAAGAATTACCAAACTTAAGTGGCAGTGGGCATTGATGAGGATTGATTTGAAGATGAGCCTTATAATGAAAAACTTGACTGGTTCTGTTAAATGTTCTTCAGGGAGCGCCCAAATCTTTGTCCTTTTCTCTAGGGAATATTTTCAAACGAATTTACACGACGTTTTCTTAACGTACAAAGAAAAATTATGCTACGTTATTAATGTTGTTATCGTCCAAACATTTTGTTTTTTTTATAGGTAAGTAACTCTTTCCAAATGTTTTTGTTGAAATTGTGATACAACAAAAGTAACTGTGAAATCTAATTTTTGTTTGCTATACACGAATGTAACATTGAAACGAAATAGTGGCCAATAGTGGCCAGTGAGTGTCCAGCCGTGACCATGAACATGGACGCCAGTGTAATTGAAGTATTTATTTTATGTGAATGTTGATTGTTTAGTTAAAAACAAGCAACTGAGTCCCCATTTATATTATCTAATATTTGCTATGGAATAGGATAGTTTATTGCGTAAATGTTTTCAATTATTTATAAAATTTTGATTTGATTTTAGGTAGTTTATGAAACAAACGAACGTGGCAGTAAAAATAAATCATTAAAATTGTATCGCATCATGAAAGTAGGTACTGTATGTTAGAGGTGATTATTAGCAGCGGTTTCGGTAGGTACTTATATAAAATATAAATATATCAGGTTTTTTTAAATAGCTAAGCTTTAATCGATTTAATAATCGTAAAAAATAATAAAGATGAAAACACTAATATCAATAAAGAAATAAAAACTTAAATCCATAATAGCGTTCAATCGTGACGAATCCAATAACACTTTCTTTGTCAAACTAATAAAAATTAACATAAACATGAATATCAAATAACAAACAAATGCTATTTTTGAAAACGCCATATTATTATAATTAAAAATTCTAGAATACTTATAGAATAAATTAGGTTTCTATTTTATTTGCATTTAATAAAAGAACTGGATAACCAAAATGGCAACTGTGTGCTACTTGCATAATATTCAAAAAAAGAATGCAAAATGTGCTCTGCCTTGCCTTGAATTTGTTAAAAAGTGAAGCTTGTTTTTTAATTGTTTTCTTTTAGTGCCTTTTATGGTTAATCCATTGACACGGCCAGTATTTAAATTTTAACGCTTGTGAAAATAGGTTTCGAAAAAAAAAGGTGGAGTGGTCTCAGTCGAGTTTCACCACGATCTTTATTTTTTATTTTATTTAATTTAAAACGAAGTGGTTTTGTTTGTTTGTCAATGTTAGTGTTGTCAAACCTGATTTATATGTCGAAAACAATAATAAACAAAAAGTTCAGGCTGAAAATGGCTGTAACTAAAACCAATATCTATAATTAGCCACAAGTAAAATACAAATAAAGAAACATACGAGTATCGACCCTATTAGGCAATACCAGTCAAATAGGTCAGCCAAATCTAGGATCAGATGGAGTGTTACATAAAAAACTTAATCGAATAAAAACTGGCGGTTTCTGAACTGCTTGGCATTGATAGTATAATAAGATGCATGCAAAACTAAGCTTCAAGGAGACTCAACTCATCAAATTACGCATCAATTAAAATCTTATTCAGTATTGAAATACAAATTATTTCACTTTTAAGAAGGTAATAAAGATCCTAAAAGGGAAAATAATAAGTTTCATAATTTTGTTTTCAGAAATAACGGAGTTTTTATATATAACCGTAAAAAGAGACCGCTGTCAAATTAAAACAGCTAAATAAAAAAAAAATACCTAATTGCAAAGCATTAAACGTTATTAAACTCTCGAGTAAAATTAACTGCATGAAAAACAATTTTCATTCGAGCTCCTATCCTAATAAATCCTCAAGCCCACACGCTATTACACATTACAAATTAAACACTAATAAATTTTATAAAAAAAACCTCATTAATTCTACTTCATTATAGAATAAAAAACCCGCTAAAAACCTTAAAAAATCCAAATGTCACTGTTTTTTTCTCAACGCACTTCACAATTCACTTTATTTTTTCACGGGCAAAGGCACAGCGCGCGTTCAGCCTCGTATACGGCCGGTTGCAGACTGAACGGAGGGGGGTGGCCGCCCTGCTGTTAGACCGTGTGCACACGATCCAGTTTTATTGAACAGAAACATGCTATTGAAGGAAAATATCGTATTTTTATTGCTAAAAGGATTGATTGTTTTACATGACATTTTAAACAAACGGATTCCTTTTCCTTTGTGAGAACAGTACGACGAAACGATTTTGTTTTAGTGTAATATTGGCGTTTTGTTGACACCTTTACTAAAATAGTTATGAGATTTTTCAGTGTACCTTTGACCTTTTCAACCAAAATAGCCTCAAAGAGTTACATGGAATTAGTTAGTCCTTTATCTCGTCGTTATTAGAAACCCAAATACAAAACTAACTGTTCTTCTTACGCGTTATTTTATTTATCTACAAGAGGAAATGCGTTTACTGTAGGACTTAAGTGTATTAAGGAGTAGGAAATAGTCCACATAACATATGCGTAGTCACGTACGCGTACGTTCTTAGGTGACATTATGTAAGTTGTAAGTTAGAAAACATTATGAGGAAACTGGCGTGTCCTAGAACCAAAAATTCGAAGACATGTGACATCCGCCAACACGCACTGGGCCCGCGTGGTGGATTAAGGTCCATTCTCTCTGTCACAGACAAAAAGAGGCCTGTGTCCCAGCAGTGGGAACATTAATAGGCTGATAAAGATGATGATGTTAATTAAACTAAATTTTACATAGGCTGTAATTCCTAAACCGTGGACCATTTTAATAAAATAAATTGTAGTTCTAAAAACTAAAAAACACGCTTTATTGGTAAGGATAATGGGACAAACTGTTTAAATTATTGCATTGTCATCGGTCCTTGATAAGTGTGCAAAGTTTCAAATCAATCCAACGTTTTGAAGTGGGTGAAAATCACGTTCAAAGATTCCGTTACATTGATACATAGATACATACATACCAAGCTAATAAAAGCGTGTTAATAAAAGGTAATTTCTTTTCAGGAAACATCGTGTGGAAGACTTGTGACATCTTCCAACCCGTAATGGGCCAGAGTGGTGAATTATGGCTCCTTTTTCAGGAGAAGACCGCAAAGACTGTGTTCTTCCAACACTTTCCTAAGAAACTCTGTTTCAGACTCTACGATTCCCCTCTCCTCGCTCTCCCGCATAGAACAGGGAAGCAATGAGGGGAGAATCGGTGAATAATCTGCCTCTGTAGTCTTTTTAGCCTTCTTCACGGGGAGAGCTCGCTCACTTTCTACCTCAGCCTCTTTGACCAGGTCAAAGAGCCACTCCACCTGACTCTTGACATCTTCTTTGATCTCCTCATTCTTGGTAATTTTGGAGAGTGTTATCTGCTGCTTGACCCTCATAAGGCACCGTTTGGCCTCAGCAAAGCAAGGGTTTCACGCGTTGGGATTTGTGGCAGGTGGCAGTGAGAGCGTCATAATATGCTTTTTATGCTATCATAAAAGTCCTCAATCTTATTTAATTTGAATAAGAAACACAAAATTAGTGTCATCAGACCACATTAGGGTCATCACTATTCAGTCTAAATTCTATGGCCTGAACCCTGCACTGACCTATGCAAGTGACTGCACATGTATTTGGAGCAGTTGCATTCGACGCCGATGTCGGCCGGCAGAGCGTGACGATTGCACAATCAAAACAATGTTGCGTCAAGCATGTGAGTGGATGTACCATGCGTGATTTTGTTCTAGTGTACTTACAGAGCCATTCTGTAAATATTTCACCGTGAAAGTTAGGTGAAGTGAGCTGTCAACCTTTAGCATAAGGTAGAATGACACTGACAGTTAACTTCACCTTAGTTTTCACGATGAGATTTCTACAGAATAGTCCTGCTCTTAATTTGTAAGGAATATTTTGTAAACCGTTTAATATTTTTGGATAAAAGATTGTTTAGTAAAAAAGTTGGTAGTGGTGCGGCATGCCTACTGCTAAGAGCGTATAAGATATATGTAGGTACTTTGGGTGCTAGAGTTTTGGACTGTTGGCAATTCCGATTTTTTTCGATATCTGGCTCTTTTAAAATGGTGACTCATTTGGCTACAGCAAATTGGTTTTCTATCTATGTTAACGGAGATATTAATTTTACAAAAGATCTTATGCATATAATATACCAGCTGTCCCACGCGGCTTCGCTCCCGTCAACTGGCTACGTACCTACACTATCCTACACCTACCACCCTACACCTACCCTACACCTACCCTACACCTACCCTACACCTACCCTACACCTACCCTACCCTACCTACCCTTAGTACTATACGAATGTAACCTGTAAACTTTTGTTTCTACCGGCAGCGGCGATCTAATTAAAATTTAGAACATAAAAGCTGCTATTGTGAGTCAATCTTAAAAGATAGACATATGCTGTCGCGGACTTTTTTTTATAACTTTTATAGAAGAACAATTCCATCATACATTATATTTGCGTAACTTAAACCGTTTACGCAGCGCACGCAACAAAAGTTCTCAAAATGGAATATTTTTGCCCGTTTTTGCGACATTTTTCATTTATGCTCGGCTCCTATTGGTTGTAGCGTGATGTTATATAGCCTATAACCTTCCTCAATAAATGGACTATCCAACAGAAAAATAATTTTTCAATTCCAACCAGTAGTTCCTGAGATTAGCGCGTTTAAACAAACAAACAAACTCTTCAGCTTTATAATATTAGTATAGATGAAAAGCCAACTTAAAAACTGACAGTAGATTTAGTTATCAATCTTTATCCAAGTCAAATGCCTCCACTCGACTCAACCTCAAACAATTTGACAGCAACCTTGTTATTCATTGATATTTACGTTCTACACTCAAACGTTTTTTACCCGACTGCCCAAGGAGAGTAATGTGTTTATCAGTATATGGCGTTCTAGAGACCAAACGCGTTAGCCGATTTTGATTACTCATACGTCAATCGATTCGTCTTAACCCTGCAAATGTCACTGGCTACATTAAAATTGGAAAATAGAAAAATGGCGGCTTTTGGGCCCATATTGTAGGACCCCAAATTTTTTTTTCTTCCAAGCTCATCGTGTGGGTTATCAAAATAAAAGGGTTTTAAGAGATGATTACAAATATATATAACAACTTATATGTTTAAATGTAACTAATGCAAAAAAAAAATAAAAAAATATATGATCTGAGTGGAGTGAAGTGAAGTGAATTCCTTCAAGATCTGGGCATATGGGTGTCAGTTACACAGGACACATTTCCCGGATGTTTCTGGTTAAGCAATATCAATCAAAATACTTATTATGATAAAACACTATACATCGCAGTATATTTGAGCCGAAAAGCAGACGCCATTATTGTTGTATGACGCATGTATTGAAAGCTAATGGAAAATCAATGGCCGGCTCGTATTGACAGCCATATCAAACACATCATATCATATGGCATTACGTTATTTACTTACTTATGTATTTTGCTTTTGTTTCTATAGGCACATGAAAAAATTATTAAATTAAACGCCTGTGCCCGATGGGTTTACTCATGGGCAAGTGGGACGAAGTTCTATAAAAAACTTCATCCCCCCTTAGGGCATGAATTTTTCTAAAAAAATTTTCGTTTGATTAGGAACTTTATAGGAAAATGTCATACTTTTTGATCCAGCGGCATTTAAGATGTTTCTAAAGGAGATGATTGAAAGAGCTGTGGCATAATTATTATAAACTTTTAAAAATAAAACTCTTTTTTGTCGATTTTACTGTAGCGTTGTGTAGATAGTTCAACTCATCTTTGCGCACGGCTCTATGTGTGGTGTAAGCATGTGTGCGTGGATGTTTGCTCGGACGACGATTGCCGCGTCACTGACACACAAATGCATTATGTATAATTACAAGCGCACGCACACATTGGCGTCATGTTTAGGTTGAACTATCTATAACAGGGTTAAAAGGTAGTTTATATGTCTAAATAAACTATGTATAAAAACTAATTCTGCAACCAAATGTCTTCTCTAACACCTACTAATATTTTTATCATCACAAATGCAAAAAAAAACAAAAAGATATCGTAATGTTGTAACTGTTGAAATAAAGGCAAATAGATATTATGAAAGAATTTAGAAGACATGCTGTGCTGACTCCAAATGAACTGAGGTAAGGTTAGGAGGATGGTAGAATAAAACATAACCCGTCTGAACAGTCGGGTAATTTATGTTTAGTTTACAAACAAAACATCAAAACTACAGCACGATCACATTCATCAAAATTGTATTATTCATCAATGGGCGTCGGAGTGTGGGTCTCTATGGCATTTCTGCAAATTGGTCATTATTTCAATACAAGTGAAAGAGAATAAGGTCTCTATTCGTTTGACGACAAACCAACCTGACTAGGTTTAAGAAAATTAAGAAAAACAAAAGCGGAACGTGACAGTGAAATGCGTTTCTGTTTTTGAAAAAAAGAATCAACATATTTGAATTTTCAAAATTCGAACGGAAGATTTAGTTTTCTATCATTGTTTTAACAATATTTTTTGAATAGGGACAAAAAAGTCTGTGTTGGCAATAATTTAAATATTGGCAAATATCACATTTAAATTACGAAAACACAAAATCAAACTGAATCTGCATTGGACACTATGAAAATCCATTTTATATATATATAATTATGTAGTAGCTCGTGTATCTTTTTACATAATTATCTAGTTTTTTTAGAACACAAATACAGTCATGTCTTTTGAACTAAACCCTGGCCATTTCGCAAATAAATCAAGCACAATCATGAAACCCACTTACTTCTCACAATTTTCACAGGTTTAATCTTCAAGACGTAACTGAACAACCCCGAAAATATTAAAAACCGGCACATCACCGTCTCATAACCCTAATTATCACTAATAACCTTATCTCGAACTAAAATAACGACCACTCATGCACTCTCAATGAATGAACTGAACGCAACGGGTCACTGAAAATTCACCCTTAAAATTCGTGAAGAAAATGAGAAAATTCGAAGTTTTATCTCGAAGGCTATTAGGTTTGGAATGGCGTGGCAGTTTGGTGGACTTATGACGTTTTATTCTAAGTGGGTTGGTTGAAAAACCCGTAGTAGTGAGTCATAGTACTGAAAACTCGCCAGAGGGGGTGTAATAGGGGTAGGGGGTGGCACCACGATGGCGCCTGAAAACCCATACATTTTTTATTAATCAGGTGTGAATATCGAAAAATGGGGATCAAGGGTGATTTTTACATGCTGTTTTTTGTATGATTGTATTATGGGAATTTCGCCGTTTCAGGTAAATACGGAGTGTTTGTATGTTTGTTAAGTGGGTTAACTCGATTGTTATTTCGGGATCGCGTTATTTTTTTTTATATTTTTTTTGTAATTGGTTTGCTCTTGACTCTAGTCTAGGTCATAGGTGACAGAGACAGAGTCTACGATGGAGTGAGCTTACCCAGAAGAAGCCTGTTCACTCTAACTTTGAAGAGATTCGGGTTGAATGCGTTCGGAAACACACATGCGTTTTATGGCCTTCTTAAAAATAATAATATTTTTCTACTAGTAAGTGGTTTTAAGATTTGATTGAAACAAAATTGCTGGCAGAGGCTTTATTTAACCTAATTAGACACTTAATCCATTTAATACTAAGGTCAAATAAATCAATGCCATTCAATACCACAAAGAAAAAAAAAACTATCATACAAACTTACATCATATAAAAAGGATACATTTAAACCGTATACCAATCGATTCAATATAATTAAAGTAAATGAAATGATCGAGCAAGTATCATATACTTAGAGAACTGAACTGCATTACCGTCACAAAACTTACTAAACTGCAATGTAGAAAGAGACAAAGCGAATGTGGGGGGCAATACCTGTCTCTTTTCTGTAGGTAATGCTTAGAAGGTGAAGGTGACACTTTGACGTTGACCACTTAAGCCCAGTTTTTTTATCAGTAGTTAACTCAACCAATGGTTAAATATGCTAACCAATGGTTTTAAAATTCAATAAAACGGGGTTATTCATCAAATTTTAGGGTTCCGTACCTAAAGAGTAAAAACGGGACCCTATTACTAAGCCTCTACTGCCCGTCTATCTGTCTGTCACCAGGTTGTATCTCATGAACCGTGATAGCTAGACAGTTGGAATTTTCACAGATTATGTAATTTTGTTGCCGCTATAACAAAAAATACTAAAAACAGAATAAAATAAATATTTAAGTGGGGCTCACCAACTAACGTATTCTTTTCCGTTTTTGCGATAAAGCTACGGAACCCTTCGTGCGCGAGTCCGACTCGCACTTGGCCGGTTTTTATTTATCTAAAAAATGGTCAAATAAATAACTCTTCAACTTATTTGATCATTGATGCCAACAATTGATGAATAAACGCGTTTTACCGAAATTTGAAACCATTGGGGAGCATATTTAACCATTGGTTGAGTTAACTAAAGATAAAAAACTGGGCCTTAGAATTCTAGAAATAGACAACAACTGACAGCTACACAGGAAACGTTTAGTTCTCTTTATGGCCAGTATCAAGTATTTACTTAGCAACAATACAGAGTCGTGACCAGTGGTCATTGCGCAAGCTGACCGTCAAAACGAAGTGCTCTACATTAATGGCAGTGGTTACTCTTGCTCTCTTAATGTTAAATTAAAAAAAAAGAAGATAATTGTGGTGTATTGAAGCGAGATGGCGGCTGATGAAGAGGCAGAAGAATACCCTTAATAAATTCGGTAGAGACATGATGGTGGTGATGATCAGTAGACCGAAAAATTTAGAAGGTGATCAAAGTTTTTTTTGAGATAAGGAGGACTTATGTAAAGGCCGATGAAATTGCAGGATGCATTCTTGCAGTTTCAATTTGCCACTGATAAAGCAATATAGTAGGATACCTATCTCAGTATTTTTATTCTAGGGATAACTTATTTTTCTCTATTTCTGGACTGATTAATACAAACATCGTCCTACATAATCAGCGAAGGAAACTTGTAACGATTAATATTTGCGGCGCCACCCGCCACAAAGTTTTATGCGTCGCGTCTCTTACTGCAACGTTTTGCAGCTTGAGTAAGTGCAGTATAAACCCTGCCATTTCGAGTACCTACATGGATCCGGGTACAATGGACTCGGGTGAATCATGGTACCTTGTGTGTCTATCTTAAATGCCTTTATCTGAAGGAGAAAATATAGGCATAAGATCTTTATCATGTTTCTTTTGTGCCCACTGCGTATTTAGGTACATAAAAAAAAACTCATCAACTAGTTTTTTTTAACCAGAGGCTGCCTAGTAAGATATCTCGTGTACATATAATATAAGGTTTAGCAAAAGGCTTTACACAAAATGATATACTAGTAGCGATAACAACTGTCTATAATTACCTATTAAAAATGTTTGAGATTTCCATCATCATCATCATATCAGCCGAAAAACGTCCACTGCTGGACATAGGCCTCCACCAAAAGTCAACACATTGACCGGTCCCGTACGTCTCGCATCCAGCAGATCCCCACAACCTTCAATAGATCGGTCCACCTGTGGGAGGCCTTCCAACGACCTCCGAGAATACAAACGGTTGTTTTTTCGATACCTAATTTGTTATCGCAGATAGATTGTCCCTGTATAAGTCTAGAGCCTTTTGTTTTGTTATCGTGGGGAAACCTTCAAAAAGCACCTGGATTTTTCGAGGAAAATACCAGGGCAGAGAGTGTAGCACTTTGAAGGAGCCCAGTGGCATCTTAAAAGACACGCCCGGAGCCCGTTACTTCAGAGCGTAAGATTGACAAATTCAGTTTCATTCGACTTGGAAATTACAATCTTGTGAAAAAACCTCACGCCTAAAACCATTGTATGAATTTCCATGGTAAATTAGTGCTAATAACCGAATAACTCTGTACTTAAAAATCCATTCAACAATAATAGAAAAGAAACATGTCTATGAATTCAACAATGGCATGGAATCGTGACCCATAATAACAATATGTTTGATTGCGCAACTCGGCCGTCAAAATAATGCGCTGCTCCACATACTAAGGTGGTCTTTACTTCGACTGAAGAAAGACCTTGATGCGAGTGGTTGAATTGTTATAAATGAGGTGTCTATGTGACCAAAAAAAATAAATTGACATTTGAAAAAAGAAAATATCTGAGATAAAATGCCAGCCATAGACAAGTTTTTTCATTTGAAAAAAGAAAATATTTTAGTTGGCACAAGATCGATTTATTTAAGAATGATGGCAGTAAAAATAGATTTTGAAAATGGAATGCGTTTCTAGACTCTAGGCAACCAGAGGATGAGTCAGAAAAGGGTTAGTCATAATTGGGATATTGTCATGAACGTAATAATTTTAATGAAATTCTATGTTGTTAATGAAACAGAAGTAGGTGCAAGGATGTGAAAGGAATAATTAGATACAGCTACTTTTGACAACTTCATAACTGGAAGCAAGTGAGTAAATTATCCTAACCGTCCCATTTTCCCAGTGTTACAATGTAGACAGAATTCACAAGGGACCTAGCGTGAGCATGAAAAAGAAAAACGAACCAAACTAAAGCAAATAACAGAAAAGCTTTTCATTCCAAATACTTCGTGACCTTTGTTGACCTACCTGTGACGTACGAAACGAAACAGACACAAGATTTTTACGCAGACAGTCTTGAAATTACAAAAGAAAATGTAGACAGCTCCGCTAGGGACTAAAACGAAATTAAGTAAACCTTGAAATCTGTATAAAAGAAAAAAGTTTCATAATAATTTACGTAGTTATGACGTAAAAGAAAGACACGCGCGGTTACAAATTACCAGGAGCTCATAACTGTGTAGGCGTAAGTGTATGAACTATGAATCAATTGCACCAAGGCCGCATGAGTAACAAGGCTGCACGAGTTAATAACATAGGATGGAGTGGGATGATGATGACAGAAATACCTCATTAGTATGCCTGAAGGGGAATGAAATGGAAAATGCTCGTACACAGCTTGCACAGATAACTTAAAAATTTAATACCATCGATAAAGGGAAATCATGAAAAAGCTCATTCAAAAATGAAAATCTCTAAACTTTAGCGACCCCACGCCACGTGAGGTACAAACCGAAAGACAAAAGCCCATACGCATTGAAAAGTGACTAAGTAAAATTTAAAAATTACCAGGACAGCATAAACTGTAGGCGTTCAGAATCTATGAATCTACAATGCACCAAGGCTGCGTCAGACGATAGCGGGGCGAAGGCGGGGTGCGGGCGGGGACTGGCGCCAAGATGTCTACCGATAGGGCTGGCTCGCGTGACTCCACCGGACTATTTCGGGTGAAATACGAACAGGGTTGCCAGTTATTGGTATTTAGCCAGTTGATATAAATTTTCATAGATTTGGCATTCGAGGTACCCAATGAGTAATACACCAATCGATCTGTTTATTAGCTGGCTTTGTTATGTTTTTGTTACGTTGTACAGTTGTTATGTAATTAGCTGTATGTAGCTCATTATTGAAAGTAAAAGATTTCATGATTTATTTTTTCCAGTGTTTATGTAAATTGGTAAGTCACACGAATTCTTGGCATTGAATATAACTTTTAGTAATGCTACAGAAAAGAATATCTAGTTGGTACTGATAACTCTCTTAAAAGGTTTAGACAAATAGGAATGGAGTATAGTAAAATATATTGGACAGACTCGAAACAAGTGACGATCGTAACGGAGTTCAAATCCTTGATTGGATCATGTGGATATGCCCAAGTAAGGTCATTTTGACGACGAAAGAATTAGCTGTGTAGGATAAAAGATAATTCTCCGAAAGCATAGCTGTATCTTGGAATGGAATCGTTTTGGAATACTTGAAAAAAACTAATCTTTAAGACAAAAGTCCTTTTTGTTATAACCTTGCCGAGACTTGAGCCTGGAGCCGTCAAAACACTGACGTCATAAAAATGGCGGGATTGGCCCGACCATTGACGCCACTCACGCCACAGACGCCGAGAGATGGCGGCAACTAACGAAGGAAGGTAATGGAAAAAGAACTAGCTTGTTTGTCTCTAAAATTGTAAAGTCCTGTTGTTGAAGATGAGATTCATCTGTTGTTTAAGTAATTTATGTTGAATATGAGTTTAATTTGAGTAATCAAATCATATACAACCGTTATACATAGGTTACATTATATCACTTCCACAGATTATATAATACTAGCATACAGAAACCTTATCCCATACAAAGAAACCGTGTCGACCGTTTGTCGTCTGATTAAGATGATTATTTTTATAGGCACTTCGATCGCGTTCGGTTCCGTTCAACGGCTATAGATGGTGTTAGCAGCGACTTGCAAGTAAAAGGGTTTTCTCGGTTCGCGACTATTTGTTTCTTTAAATACAGCGATGATTTGTTTCATAGTATTTTTTTGCACGTTTTTACAGTTTCATTGTACCAAAATGTGTTACAATACAAATTAAAAAAAATCGAGTGGCATGCCGCAGAGTTTAAAACAGCGCCATCTATTGGAATTAATTTGAAATGATCCATAATTTTGTGCTTAGGAGAGTTGATTAACATGTACATACAATGTTTATGATCATTTCTAGAAATTGTTAATTTTATACACAATTAAATAACAAATATATGCATATCGCGCCATCTAGTGACATTTATATGAAATTTTCTTTGTTAGCGCTGGGACCCCGTGCCCACAGAACAGATAAAAGAGGTTTTCTGTGCCCGTGCCAGTGGTAATAATAAATTCATTGAGATGTTAGTGCTCAGAATGACGGAAATCACAGGGCTAAAACTGTCAAGTTATCCAATTTATGATAGAACCAATACAAACAGATATGGACTAACTACCAAAGCAGGGGTTGTTTTAAGGATTTTAATAATAACATTTTATTATCCTTTGCTTTATAGATTGGGAAGTGTTATTCATTGTTAGCTGTGGCGTACGAGGGATTTCAGTAAAGTATTTTGTACAAATATTTGTTTTTTTCTGTCGACCCCATTAACAGGGCTAAATGGAATACCCCCATTAAACTGACGCCATGACGTCTTTCCCCTAACGTCACACAAAAATATTTACATTTTCTTGTCACCACAACGAAGGGTGCTGTGTCGTTGACACTAGATGCTAAAGATAAGCCCAACCTTCGCGAAAGTCAGCTGATAACATCAGGTCACAGTCCACGCATGTTTGTTAGTCAATGAGGGTATTTTCACATTATTTTAATGGTGAATTTGGTAGTAAAATGACCCAAATGGGGTGAGAACGGTTATCGTGTTTGGTAATGAAGTGGCAAACATATTTGGTGGGGTTAATTTTGTGGGAGACTAGCTGTTGCCCGCGGCTTCGCTCCCGTGGACCACCCCACAGGACCCATTTTCGGGATTAAAAAATAGCCTATGTCACTCAGGAATAATGTAGCTCTCTATTGGTGCAAGAATTTTCAAATCGGTCCAGTAGTTTCGGAGCCTATTCGGTACAAACAAACAAACAAAAAAATCTTTCCTCTTTATAATATTATATATACTAGCTGTTGCCCGCGGCTTCGCTCCCGTGGACATTCCACAGGACCCATTTTCGGGATTAAAAATTAGCCTATGTCACTCAGGAATAATGTAGCTTTCTATTCGTGAAAGAATTTTTCAAATCGGTCCAGTAGTTTCAGAGCCTATTCGGTACAAACAAACAAACAAAATAACCTTTCCTCTTTATAATATTAAAATATATATTATTACTAGCTGTTGCTCGCGGCTACGCTCCCGTGGACCACCCCACAGGACCCATTTTCGGGATTAAAAAATAGCTTATGTCACTCAGGAATAATGTAGCTTTCTATTGGTGAAATAATTTTTCAAATCAGTCCAGTAGTTTCAGAGCCTATTCGGTACAAACAAACAAAAAAATCTTTCCTCTTTATAATATTAGTATAGATTAGTATATTAGTATAGATAGATTATTCTCGGAGAACTGTCATTTGAAAAGTTTTTTAATATGTTTGCTAAGTAATATTCTATCGCGATAGTCGAAGTTTGAAAATGTGAGGGATCGATCACGTGATTTTTAGATATCGCTTGTCAATCGCATAAAATGTTGCCTGGTTGACAATCGCTATTGCCACGCTTTCGACGATGAAATGTCTCGAAATCTTATCTAGGTCCTATTTATATAACATTTTTACGTTTTGACATTATTGTTGACGCTGACATATGTTGTCACTTTGTAAGGTAAGGGCTTAAGTAGTGATATTGCCCTCTCATAAAAATATTCTTGCATTCTTTATGGACATTGAATACCCTGAGAACAAATCAAGACATTGCCAACATTATAAGCAAAGCTGGACTATCTCACGTGTCTGAAATTTCACTGACTCTCATATTATGCCTTTAAAACCAGATCACAGGAATGTTGCCACGCGAAACCAATAAGTAAGATTGTACCACAAAGTATGTAAGCTGGTTTTTTTTTTATTATTATCAATAGGCTTGCGCTTGACCACTATCTCACCTGATGGTAAGCGACGATGTGGTCGACGGAGAAGCACGCTTGCCTAAATAAACCCATTCACTCTTGACTTAAAGACCCCTAGATTGTAGCTATCGGGAAACACAGATTCCGGCAGGGAATTCAACTCCTTAGCTGTACGCATAAGAAAAGTGTCCCCAAAACGTTTTGTGCATATGGGTGAGATGTCCACCATGTACCGATGACGTATCGCCGTACGTCTGGTAGTCCGATGATGGAACGGACTGGGCGGAATTAAATCATGCAATTCCATCGCACACTCCCCGATATGTAACCGATAAAAAACCGACAAGCTGGCAACTCGGCGACGATGTTCCAGGCTCTGGAGCTTTGACTTGACCAGTGCCTCATTGCCGATGAGTTTCTTGGCCCGCTTTTCTATCGAATCTAGTGCATCAAGCTGGTATTTGGCAGATCCGTCCCAGAGATGAGAACAGTACTCCATGCACGATCGAACTTGCGCTTGAATCAAGTTGAGCAGCTGTTCCGGCGTGAATTACCTTCTCAGCTTCGCAAGGATCCCCAATTTTTTGGCAGCCAGCTGAGCCTTTGTCTCAATGTATGGCCCGAAATTGAGAGTCGATGTTAACGTAACGCCAAGCAGCTCAATATGGTCCGTTATTACACGGTTACATTACGGAAAGTTGGAGACGGGTGAAATTGGCTCTTTTTAGCGAAAAAAAGTCACGCCTGAGTTTTAGCAGCATTAAACTTGACTAGATTGGCATCGCCCCATTCGGAGACTGCTTGCAAGGACAAGTTTAAACTCTCCACCATGGCCTCACGGAGAGACCGGATCAGCGGTCCGGTAGCCCATGCGTTGGACAAGTATCTCTCAGCAACAGTGCTGTCGTCTGCATACCCAAAGGTACCGGGTTTTAGCAGATCGTTAATGTGCAACAAGAACAATGTTGCTGAAAGTACCGACCCCTGAGGGACACCGACATTAATATCCAATTGGTCCGACGAGCAGCCATCGATAACCACTCGAATGGACCGATCTCTCAGGCAGTCAGCAATCCAATCACACAGACCACCGGGCAGACCAAATGAAGGAAGCTTACCGATAAGGCTTTCGTGCCCGACCCTATCGAAAGCCTTCGAGATATCGAGGGAGACGTCAAGCGCTTCCCCGTGCCTCTCGATGGCCTCACTCCATTTGTGAATGGCATACGCTAGAAGATCCCCAGTATTGACGGTCGCTAAGGATATCGTTAGCTTCTAGGTATGCCAGGAGCTTAGTGTTAAGTATGGACGTGACATAGATGGGTCTGTAGTTGGCCGGGTCAGCTCGACTGCTCTTCTTGGGCACGGGCTGTACGTTGGCTTGCCTCCAAGCATTCGGCACTTTTCCAGTCTCGTATGAGACTGGAAATGGTATCCTATCATTTCCAAAGTATATAATAAATAAGAAGTACCAATTATAATAGAGCCAAAGGAGCAATTAAGACGACGACTAACGCCAACGACCTAGAGGGAACAAAACGCGCACTCGTTTCACACCCGCGCGACCCAAAATTTTGTAGTTTTTTGTACTTTCCTTATTATTCTATGACTTTAAAAAAAAGGCTCAGATCAAAATGTAGATAATTAAATTGTCTTTGAGATGGTGTCGATTTCATTAAAATACGCCCAGCGGTTTTGGTGTGATTGTCGAGTTTTTGTCCGTTTTAGACATAACTTTAAAAATTAATTACACTATGTTATACGAAGAAAACTGAAAATTTGCTCATGTCAAATTATTAAGAAAATAGTCTAATATAACGTATATTTTTTTCAAAAAATTACGACTAGCCATTTAGACGTGATTCTCATTTTAAAATCAGCTACTCAAGGGAATCGGCGCCTTAATAGTGTATTATTTCAAGTCAAAAGTATTTTGATTAGACACTCAAGAAGCTCTTATAGTACCCGAAAATACAATATTGGCTTAATTCTACCGTTCTATTAATAGCTTAGAAGTAACGATAGGTGCTCATAATATCCTCACTCCTGAGAGTACCCTTCAGTATTAAGTGTGTAACGTTTGTGTCACTTACCTGTGAAAGCTTTTAGAAGCACACTCTGTCGAGTGACCGAGTCCTTTACTTTTGTAGACAAAAGCTTCAGAGATTCAATTAAAGCTTGATTGAAGTAAACTTAAACTATATCTGTGGGTAGACGGATCTCGATGCAATTGCAGATAAAACAACAAAGAAATAGTTGGTGCATGGTAAGAGATCTCCAATTTCTCAATCATTGCTTATCGAGATTACTTCAATAATTGAGTAGATATAATTGCAGAATCGGTCTTACATAAATGAAATCACTACCTCTATGTAAGTCCTTCTTGCGGAGTAAGTCTCTGTCCTCGAATCCATCTAGAACATTGAGCATTCAGTGTCGTGATTACTTTCTCCTTCTCTTTACCTAGAGACTCTCGGCTCTCCTCGTCATTCTTCGCCAGATGTGTCGGTTCTGGGTCGTCGAGTCTGGAGGTTACTTTGGCTACCAGATTATTTAAACCAGCTAAGATAAAGGATCAAAGGTCCCTGGAACATCACTTAACCTAGGAGGCCCGGAGCCAGTCCTCGCAGGGACACCGGGGCTGCTCTCAGGGTCACTCACCTATGAAGCTGGCTTCGTCCAGTCCGGTGCACCGTTGAGGGACCCAGAGCCAGCAATCGCAGGCACACAAGTGCTGCGTTTGAGATCACTAACCTAAGAAGCTGGACTGCGTCAGGCATGGGTGGTTCAGGATCACTTACCTATGAAGCTGGCCTCGTCCTGACGGTCGTGCAGCGCGTGCATGACGAGAGCGGCGAGGAGCGCTGGTCGCGCCGCCGGGAGGCCCGGAGCCAGTCCTCGCAGGGACACCGGCGCTGCGCTCAGGATCGCGCCGCTCAGCATTCCCTAGCGCGCCACTCGGAGCATTCCTTGTGGCTGCACCTGGGGGAAAGAAAACAGGTTAGCGAGAACGTACACAAAAACTCACGGCTTTTCTTAAAGGAGAAATGCCTACAGAACGATCTCTACAAATTTTTCCATTTGCTTCCTTTACGTTCATACGTCTGGCCATACATGCACGATGATTATGAAGACTTCTAAGCACATGACCTTTTCGAAGAAGATCATCAAGAAGGATAGTAATTCAAGCTGAAATTATACGCCCTTCAACCTGCAACCCTGGTCAGTTAGCCCTTAAGGTTCAAAATTGCTGCTATTCTACTGGCTGATGATGAACGCAGTGACGGTTCAATGGTTTCCAGTTTTACTATTTTCTCTTGATTAGAAAAACATTTATCCGTCTGCGTCAAATACATATTTTTATATTCAATTCACTAAAGGCATGCTTATTATTAGATGCCGAGTTATTTTTCTGTTTTCGCGAAGGTGTTATCGACTAACAAGGATCTCTACTGCAAATCCTTTTCATTCAAATGCTCTGTAAACCTCACAAACTCGTTCTCTACAAACTTCAACAAAATAATGTAGTAACAAAGTGTTTTCAGCTCTGTATCTCGAGCAAAGGGAAGCAAAACAACATATTTTAAACTTTATATTTCCTCTTGTAGCGAAAATATTGGATATAAACAGAATTTAACGGGTCTTTTACTACTGAAATCTTTTAAAAAGCCATTTAATGCTTCTCTGTCGTTGTAATCATTGCTGGTAAATATCGAAAGCTACTTATGATTGAGCTTGCCACTTTTTGGGACACGCAAATGGAAGAATGAGTGTGAATATTGAAGTTGGGTACATTTCACCTACCGACCCACGAATCTGTTTGATGTTGAATGTTTAACGCAACTGTGATACGTTCACAAATAGTCTGGCTGTGGGAAACCCGGTATTTTTAACGTTCGAATTCTAATTTTAATCTGTTAATCCTTTGACTGGTATTTGACATTGAGAGTCGTCATCATGTCACCATGATGAAACTTAAATAGAGTTGGGTAGTACACATGGCAAGGTTCCCTCCGGTGGGTTCCCGCATTGTGGCGAGGGGTTTAGTAGCTGTGGCTTGGTCACCCACGGTGAAGCGAAGAGGATCCCGAGGAAAGGCCGCTCGGGCGACATCGCAACTGAGGCGGGCCGCGATGTCGTATGAGAAGCGCCACCGTTTGATGGCGGACGCGGAAGGGCCGCAGGGGAGTAGGAGTGTCGGTATAGCGTTGGCCGCTCTCCCTTCTCCTGCGGCCGAAAAGTGGTAGGCGGCGGGGCCGTCACAGGGGCACCAAGGGTGCCATACACGATCGTTCTGGTTCGCCGGTGATAAGGGCTCTCCCCAAAGAAGGATCCGGTGACGGACAGCCTAAATGTCGGGTCGCGGTTAAGTGCTTCCGCGTGCCCGTGTTCCCGTCATAAGCGGCACTGGAGGACACCGTGGAGTTTTAGTGGGTTAGAGTCTCACATAACTGCGCTATCTCCCCGTGGTAGTGCAGTATGCATGAGCATTAATCCAAGCAAAAATAAAAAGTATACATGACTAGGTGCGGTGACAACAGGTGGACTAAGCCAGTGACCGAGTGGCGTCCAAGAACAGGCAGAAGGAATGTTGGTCGGCCAGCAGCGAGATAGGCAGACGACATTGTTGCCATTGCGGGTAGAACCTGGATAAAGGTAGCACAGAAAAAGAGAGGCTTATGCCAAGCAGTGGGCGAAGTTAGGCTACGGACGATGATGAATTGATGAGAGCACCTTAAAATTAAACGTTTTAAGTAGGTACGATAATACACCATCCTAACATAAAATCCATGAAACAACCACACATATTAAAAGCAACAATCCCTACAAAAATAACTCCATTTACTATACACAATACGAACTAAAACAAATCAATAGGACAAGCACGGCCGGACAGTTTCATCCATCATACTATTGTGTCAGAGGCGGGCGGCCATTTTCTTTGTTTTGGCGGGATGCGCCATGGTTACCGGAGTAAAGGAATATTTTGTTGTTCGATGATGTTTGTTGTTGTTTTTTAAACAGACACTTTGTTTAATGTTTTTACTTCATCATTTATAATTATAATTGAAGCTTGAAATTAACCTTAAATGCTGTTTCCTGGAGTGGCTGACTAACGAGGTACAATGCAATCAATTACTCGATCGTGCCCCGCAATGTAATTACACGTGCAAGCAAGTTATTCGCAGGTGGAAATGCGGCCTTAGGGTCGAAGCACATTGAAACAGAGTCGAAGTGTCTATACAACAATTTATATAACACTAGCTGACCCGGCGAATTTGACATACCGACAGCAGCACCACCTACCGGGTCCAATTGTTTTTAAACCATACAGGAACTCACAAAATTTCATCCAAATCGGTCCAGCCGTTTAGGAGGAGTTAGGTGACAGAAACACGTACAGAAGTATTATATATATTTAGAAGATTAACCCCTATCTTACATGACATTCGATTCTTTATTTCGAGGTCTACGTTTTCATAAACCCATATTATTCCATTTATGGGAAAATCATTCCCCATTCTTCTTTGTGTTGCCTTCTCCATCAATTCCTAAGTTACTTATTTTCATTTGCTTAGCAATACATATAATAAATCTGTAGAAAAGTCATTTTAGTACACCGAAAATATTTCAAAAAACCGGCCAAGTGCGAGTCGGACTCGCGCAAGAAGGGTTCCGTACGATAATCGCAAAAAACGGCCAAAAATCACGTTTGTTGTATGGGAGCCCTACTTAAATATTTATTTTATTCTGTTGTTAGTATTTGTTGTTATAGCGGCAACAGAAATACATCATCTGTGAAAATTTCAACTGTCTAGCTATCACGGTTCATGAGATACAGCCTGGTGACAGACGGACAGACATACAGACAGACAGACAGATCGCGGAGTCTCAGTAATAGGGTCCCGTTTTTACCCTTTGGGTACGGAACCCTAAAAAGATGTTGCCAAGGTGTTAAAGGATTACCAACAGAACCCATTTCCAGCATTTTTTGATTTTTCTGTTTAGTTGCACGCATCTCGTAAAATGTACGTAACTTGAAGTATTACTTAGTTTTTGTTTCATCTCAATCGGTTCACTCTATCAAAAGTAAGATGAATTTAAAGTATTCATGAAGTAAAATATCACAACTCACGCAATTCAGATACTCGGACAGTTGAACTCCATATTCGATGGATGGCGTAGTGCATTTGGCATAATTTTCTGAATGGCGCAGCAGAAAAAAAATCGTAGGTGGGGTAGGGTAGGTAAGGTAGCAAAGTAAGTAGGGAAGGTAGGTATGCAAGTAGGGTAGGATAAGAAGTAGACGGGAATATTGGGAGCGAAGCCGTGGGCACAGCAAGTTAAAAATAATTTTGTATCTATCACGATCAAACTTCTCTCTCCCTTCTCTCTAACAAAGTCTTAAACTTTTTATTCAACATCCTTCTCAAGCATACAATCACTAAAACTAACAAGAACACAACTTCCACATTCTTCCAACTTCGCCGTACAGCTCTGAACCCAGCGCCTAAACTTATCCTAGCTTGACCTAGAAAGCGAAGAGTTCACACTCATTGTCTCAAACAAAAGATCAAGAGAATGCCGCCTTAATTAGCGAGCTAGACATTTGTATTGTAATCTTAGTCACAAAGAAAAGCAGACGGCTTCAAAACAAGAGGTTTTTGATACAATCTGGGAATTGATTGGACGATAGCAGCGTTTGTGAGACGGATTCAGGTGGAGTTCAATCAGGTTGCATAGTTCCAGCACTGTAATTTTGTAATTCACTTAATCACATTTTCTATAACTACCGAGCGAAAGGAGTTCCTAATTAATTGCTTCATTTGTTTGTTTGTTTAAATAAAATTATGCAATAAAACTTTTTCAAACAACCTTTTTTTCGTATTCTTTTCAGGAAATTCATCCATTTGATTCTCATATCATGGCAGTTCATTAAAAATAACTTGTCCGCCATCTTGGTCCGTCCGTCATATTGGATTTAGAATGACGTCACTTAGCTAACCTACTACTCACTACTCAACAGCGTAAAATACGCAATAAATACTGTTGAATTGACGCTACGCTAGTTACGCTATTGCCATGCAAGAATAACTTAACACCATGCCTGCGTTGGGATAAAAGGGTATGCAGAAATACACGTTTTTGCTAGTTATGCAGAACTTAATACTACTTTTAACCTGGCACAAATCTAGACGAAGAGTCCATTGCTACTGTCTTAATGGAAAAACAGCAATGCAATGCATTCAGGGTGCTGAGATATTTTGGATGAAATTCTTATTTTTTTGATGCAATCAAATGCTACGAGTAGCTAAACGTTTACTTCCAGATTATACTGCTTGGAATTTTCAAACTTTAAGTTGTATGAACAACGTCGATTAAAAAAACCGGCCAAGTGCGAGCCGGACTCGAAGGGTTCCGTTGACCTAGAATCACTTTGAAAATTAAGGTAAATTTAAGTACTTACAAGTTTTTCAAAATTCTAAATTTGTCCATATCTTTCTATCGTGTTGACTCAGGACCTTGATTTTTATACACCTAATAGAGACTTTAGACCTCAGTATCTGGTATAAATAAATAAAAGAAAGGTTCAACTTGCTAGGTCCACTCGTTCCTGAGAAAATCGGTGGTGACACACGGACAGACAGACGGACAAGAGAGGATACCTTTTGAGGTGCGGAATCCTAAAAAATAACATTTTCCTGTATTTATATTTTTATAATCTAAAAGGAAGTAAAGTTGATTTTCACCTTTACTTTTAAACCAAGTAATTCTTTCCTTTATGAAAAATAACTCAAATTCTTTTAAGCCCGGTGCAAATAATATGTCGCTCAAGCTGCCCAAGTATTTTTAATTTCCGAGACTTCCGTGTTGTAATAACGGGGAATCCTCTCTAATCCCATTAGGTGGCCACCCTAGGTGAGCGAGGGTGAATAAATCAATGTGCTTTCAATACTGGTGAGTTCATGTTTTTGTTTTTGGTTCCAATATTTTTTAGAGAGGAATAAACTTAATCACCCCGTTACTAATATTCGCGTAGCAAAGTTATGCTATACTTCAACCTCGAGAAATGTATGGTAATGCAAGCGAGGAAAATGGATATGTCCTTAGAAATGAAGGCAATAAGCATTATCGATTTCAAGGTAGTCCGCGAGAGCTTATTTGGCAAGCACTGAGAGCACAACTAGTGCCTGAGCATTATATAGAGCTTCTAAAGGATCTGTACCGTGATGTATTCACCAGAATTGTCAGCACAGCAGGAACAAGTGAAGCATTTGAGGTCAGAGTGGGTGTTCATCAGGGATCGACTCTGAGCCCTTTTCTATTCAATCTGGTAATGGACTATATTACTTCAACAATACAAAAACCAGCACCGTGGTCACTACTATATGCCGATGATGTCGTTCTTATAGCCGAATCGTTGGCAGAAGTGCAATAAGATCTGACGGCATGGCAGAAGTCCTTGGAGAGGAGAGGGTTGAGAGTCAGTAGACAGAAGACCGAATACATGTATTGCGACTTTTCTGGAGCTAATTTGGGTGTCATACCATGTCCAATCATCGATAACAGACCACTCAACAGAGTTGAAGAAATCAAGTATCTCGGATCCATAGTAGCACCAAAAGCCTGTGTGGAGAGAGACATACACAATAGAATCCAAGCAGCCTGGCTGAAATGGAGATCGCTGTCTGGCATACTATGCGACTCCCGTATGCCGATAAAAGTCAAAGGCAATGTATATAAAAGGGCAGTAAGACCAGCCTTGCTGTATGGTTCTGAGTGCTGGCCGATGAGGAAGACGGATGAACAAAGGATTCACACCACTGAGATGAAGATGCTACGCTGGTCTGGTGGAGTTTCAAAAATGGACAAAAATGAAGCCGTGGACGACCACCAATGACCTGGCTACGAACAATCAGGAATGACATGATCAAAACCAACACAACAGAAGAGACAACCCGCAACCGTACGGTGTGGCGCAGAAGTACCAGGAGGGCTGACCCCAAATAAACTGGGACAACAGTCAGGAGAAAGAAGAAGAAGAAGTAGATTTCAAGGTAGTAATTTATTGTGCAATAAATTATCATCCACAGTTGACGAATAAAATTGAAAAGAGGTATGCGGTACTTGGTTTAAAGTCCCACAAGCCTACATAGAAAAGGAAGGATCCTCCGACCACTGTTGTATACGTTCAAATCGCACCGAAAAACCTGCTTGCGCGATGCAGAATTTGTGTGACGTCATGTCATTAGTTCGTAGGTGGTGGCATAGATGCCGCTACATGGGTATCATATCTAAGGGTCAGATTCTTAGCTTTAAGTCTTGCTGATCAGTGAAAAACTCGCTAAAGCCTTGGATTAGATACTCCGGTCAGACTATTGGATGAAGTAGTGGTAACAATAGGATTTTCTATTTATTGTTCATCATCATTCACAGACCGACTTTGGCGTCATAGGTCCATTAGACAGGCTCTGTTTCATGGGACTATGAAATATCAAATTTATAATAATATTTAATTACTATGTTACCCACACACTATAACAACGAGTATCATTCGTAAGCATCAAGTTGAATTATTATTAAGTATTTTTATAGCTGTCAAATCAGACTTCTTAGATTGTTACGACTTTCATTAACAAAAAATATGTTTTCAATAATAAACCTCCGTTTACCCAAATTATGTGGATCATACAGGTTCCTATTAACAGTTGTGTCTCATCCCATACAAAGAAACCGTGTCGACGTACTGTACTGATTATACTGATTATTTTTTGTACATCGATCGCGTTCGGTTCCGTTCCTCGGATATAGTCATCTATCTATCGCCGTGGAACGGAACCGAACCCGATCGATTCACAAAAAATAATCGGTATAATCAGATGAAAAACGCCCGTTACGTCGGCATCTATATGCTAGTATTATATTATCTGTGCTTTTATGTAATTATTCCTTTACCAAACTCTTGCATTTTCGGACAAAGCATTTTACATAACTCCTACCCTTTAATATTACGCAATGAAACTTTAAGTTCTATTAAAAAACCAAGAAGGAATATTTGTTTTTTATTGTCTAGAGAGAACCCGTTGAAGTTTTATTATATTTTCTTGAAAACTCGGTGTTATTCTCAACCAGTAGAGACACCTTAAAGTAGTGAGAACTGGAAAGTTTTGCGTAAACTATTTTCTTGTTACATTTCGAGAGAAAACGTAGAAGGTTTTATTATTTAAAGAAAGCTACATGTGTTAACACTTTAGGGGTTGAAAACTTGAAATGAAGTGTATTTTTATGCGGTTAAATAAAGTAAACCGTTTTGATCTGATGATTGAAATAAGTCTTCATCATGTCGTAGGCATTTTTCGAAATTTTTGGGTACCTTCTTACTAGTATTTTACTTAGGAGACTGCTTATCTGACCACCATAACCCAAGGCCATTAATTCCAACCACTGAAACTCCTGAAAGCTAGAATCAACAACGACGATCAACAGAAAAGCAACGTGTCAATGAATTGATTCAACTGTCTTGGATCTTGCAACGAAATTGATCAGAAAAGAACAGTGGAGGAGTATGAAAAGCAAACCACATAACGCCTGTCAAAGACCTACTAATACCAGCCGGTATGAAAAGTACGAAATATAATAATATTTTTACGTATGAAACAGCAATCAGCAATAATTGCGCAGTCATCGCGCGATCAAAAACTTTATGCCATAAAAATCGGGATTACCTAAGCAATCGTTTGCTAATCGCTCGCTGTTTGTCAAACGCGCTTATTCGAAAAATTTCGCCAAGTACTCTGTACTTAGCAACCGCTCCCAAATTGCTAACTTCTGTACTTAGAAATTTGGGAGCGGTTGGCAAGGGAAAAAATAATCGCAACTTGACAGCCAAATTTTCTCGCCGATGGCTGTCGCTCTGATGTATAAAACCATACGTAATACGAAATAATTGTGATCAAATGCTGTTAAATGAAGATTTTAGTTAATCAATTGTTCCATAGAGGCAGCACTGTCCAAAAATTTTTTCGCGATTGAAGAGCAATTATTGCACAAAAATCGCTACAGTTTTGCTCTTGCAAGATCCGTAATAAGCCTGCGGGGAAATTGAGACACGGAACTCTGCACTCTGTATGTTAAGCAACACAGTAAGCATTGTTTTCCCTAGAAGATCTACCTGTGCTTCTTTTTTTAATATTCTATAGGCTTGCGCTTGACCACTATCTCACCTGATGGTAAGCGATGATGTGGTCGACGGTGAAGCACGCTTGCCTAGAAATAACCTATTCACTCTTGACTTAAAGTCCCACAGATTGTAACTGTCGGGAAAAACAGACTCCGGCAGGGAATACCACTCATTAGCTGTACGCAGAATAAAAGTATTCCAAAAACGTTTTGTGCGTATGGTAGGGATGTCCACCATGTACCGATGGCGCATCGCCGTACGTCTGGTAGTCCGACGATGAAAAGGGCTAGGTGGAATTAGATCGTGCAATTCTATCGCACACTTCACGAAATGTAACGTGTACTCGTATGTATATGTCTGTTATTAAAAAAACCGGCCAAGTGCGAGTCGGACTCGAGCACGAAGTGTTCCGTACCATAATCGCAAAAAACGACAAAAAATCACATTTGTTGTATGGGAGTCCACTTAAATATTTATTTTATTCTATTTTCAGTATTTGTTGTTATATAGCAGCAACAGAAATACATCATCTGTGAAAATTTGAACAGTCTATAATAGCTACCACAGTTCATGAGATACAGCCTGGTGACAGACAGACACAGACAGACGGACCGCGAAGTCTTAGTAATAGGGTTCCGTTTTTACCCTTTAGGTACGGAACCCTAAAAAGCAAGTCCCTGATTGACACACGTAGGGGTTAACATTGCAGCTTGGCGATTCGATCATGGTCATCTCAGTCATTTGTTTTGGTAATTAAGGGAAACTGTATAAGTACATAATCATATTATAACCGTTTATGTAATAATTGTTTAAAGTGCCCAAAACAATCTTTTACGCAACTCAAACAGACCTGTTTGCTAACGTAACTAAACAAACAGAGTTCAAACAACCCTTTGTGCCCCAAACGCTTGAATTATTAAGTAAGCCCGGATTTCTGGATTATTAAGTTCTTATTTCCACATTGTAGGGAAAGAAAAATATCAAGTGTGTTGGAGGCTTATCGAACGGTGCCAGTGGGTAAATACGAAGTGTTATTTAATATTATATTAAGTAACTAGTGAATAAAGGACAGATTTAAAGCGAAGGCCTTAGATGATTCAAGTGTTAGAATCCTGAGCGACGCGAGTGATACTTGGCCCTCGATATAAATCCGTTTTATTCAAGAGTTGCATACTATACTTTTCAACACACTTGCTCATAAAGTGGCTCTAATTTCACCGCAATTAGGCACATAATGATACCTGTAATTAAACTGTGACTTTTTCATTGCTATTATTCACAAGTGAGTTATAGTTTGTTTTTTTTTATTGGTTGAGTTGCGTTGTTCTTAAAAAAGTTTCGATACAAAAAAGATCGCGCTCAATAGTACAAATAAATTAATGTACCTATTGCTTGCTCATTTAATGCAACTTCGTATTTAAATAGATAATTTCAACGTGTACTTACGTGTTTAATAAATAACACTTTCACTCAATTATAACTTTTGTTTTTTCTGTAATAAAGAAAACTTGAAATTCCCCATTTTGTACGTGGCTAAAACGCTATCCGCGAAAAGCCTAAAAATAGAAATATTCTTTTAGTCTATGGCCGATCGCCATTGTTAGATTCGCGCGCATAAAAAAACTGATTATATTTTGCCCGCCATTGTGAAAAAAATTCACAACTCGTTTTTACTGTTGATAATTATTTTTAGCATTATTCTCTTCACAAGTGTGTTGAAAAACGTCGTATGATACACGTGTGTATTGTTGATTACCGTCCTCGGCTCTCTTAAGACCCTCACCTAACGGCTCGGGTCTCAATGGCGCCTCAGCGGTAATCAGCAACATTACACACTTGTACCATAATGTACTATTCTTTTCCAGTTTATGGAATATCTTTTATTCTCCATTTGTAGTTGCTTTTTACTTGGGATATTCAGTTGGAGTCTGCGACTGCATTTTCTCTGTAGCTTTCTAGTAGAACAAAAATAAAATCATATCCGCCATGTATTTCAGTATTAACAATAAATAAAATTGATGTTAAAACATTCGATTTCCAACTTACACGAACATACACGCACGTACAACTCGTCACGTCTTGTCTCACCCTTCCCTTATTGTGTTTCGACGTCCTGACGTAGAAAATCTTAATATGTTTTATATTGTGTCAATATTTATTAGGTTTATCGAAGAAACTTGTAGAAATGAAAATAAAGGGATAGAAATGTGAAGTTGAAGAAAGGTCTTCGGTAAGGTAAAGGTCATTTCAATCAAAATCAAATATTTTTATTTTACATAGGCCTACATGGGCACTTATAAAACGTCGACAAAAGGTGCAGGGTTCGGGTTAGTCGTTTCCTATGGAGAAGAACCGGCAAGAAACTCCATGGTTACTCTTTTAATTTTTTTGTTTAGAATGTTTCCATGTTACAGCATTAGTACTTGGATATTGGGGGGACAACGTAGGCCCGACAATAAGTCGTACAAAATTGAAAAAAAAACAAACAAAAAAAATATGCACGAAATAAAAAGTTAACAAATGTTAAAAATCATCTCAATCATCAATTATTTCGAGGTTGTCGGATTAATATCGGTCTACTTAAAATCATACTGGGAGTGACTTTTTCCTGTAGGGTATTTATCGTGATGGGTCTTCATAAAACTTGTGATATTGATATCATTCAAGAATTATTTGTCAAGCATTTGTAAAAAAAGTATTTTTTTAAATGGTACCCTACTTGACTTGATCAGTATACGCAAAATAAAGCTGTATATTTCTAGGGTAAAAAGTCAAAATCTTAACTAATCAAAGGGCCAGTTTCAGAATTGAGTATTTGGAGTTAAGAACGTGTCAAACCTTACTTTAACGCCAAAGGTTGACAGGTTTCCAGGCAATAGTGCTTACTTAGAGTTTAATAACTACTCCTAATTCAAACTCTTAATTCAGAAATCGGGAGAGTAAGTAATTTGTACCCATACGTATAAAAATATACTTACAAATAAATAAATAAAATAAAGAAGCCTTTTGTTTCCCGTAAATTTACATTTTCATTTCAGCCGAAAGACGTCCACGTCGAAGACGAAGTCGAAGTACATCGAAGACGTCGTCGTCGTCGACGTCTTCGATGGATATATTAGTTTTGGTTTATTCTATGTTATTTATGTATTTTTTTATATAATATAAATGTATATGTATCTAAACTATTTTTATGTACCAATATATTTATTTAACTACTGTTTCTTCTTTTTTCATTTTTATTCCTTACTAGCTGTGCCCGCGGCTTCGCTCCCGTCATCTGTCTGCCAACCCTACCCTACTTACCTTCCTGCCTACCCTACTTACTTACCTACCAATTTTTTTTCTATAGTCATCTTTCTTTCGCGGAGAATTTTAACATCGCCATTCAGAAAATGACTTTAAATGCACAACGCCATCTATCGAATAGTGAGTTCAACTGTCCGAGTAACTGAATTGTGTGAGCTGTGATAATTTTACTTCTTGAACACTTTAAATTCATCTAACTTTTGATAGAGTGAACCGATTGCGATGAAACAAAAACAAAGTAATTCTTCAAGTTACGCACAATTTGTATGTATGAAAGTTATCTACATTGGTTTCGTACATTTCACGTGATGCGTGCACAAATAAACAGACAAAAATTCCAAAAATGCTGGAAATGGGTTCTGTTGGTTATCCTTTAACAACCTGGCTATTTAAAAAAAAAAAAAACCTACAGATTTAATATATGTATTGATGATGATGATTTTAGATCTTACTAAGTTATCTTACGTAATTTTATATTTATCTATAACTATCTTTTATATACTTAGTCTTGCCATAAATATAGTAACAAAGAAATGTTTTT
This sequence comes from Orthosia incerta, assembly GCA_948252205.1. Taxonomy (NCBI): domain Eukaryota; kingdom Metazoa; phylum Arthropoda; class Insecta; order Lepidoptera; family Noctuidae; genus Orthosia; species Orthosia incerta. The sequence continues at coordinate 2,065,825 of OX411742.1, read as the reverse complement.
TTCTTTTGCAAATAACATTTATTACTATTACAATGTGTTCGTTTAATACATAAATGTAAAACAATTTAAAGTATAAAAAGCTTATTCGAAGTGGCTTCCATTGGCTGCAATACAGTCCTTTAAACGTTGAGGCCAATTATCAATAGAAGCACGCACTCTTTCCATGGGGAAATTCTTGACTGCCAATCGATGGATTGTTTTAGGGACTCCAAATTATCATGGCGTTTAGAGCAAGCCGTACTCACTAAAACTGACCATAAATCATAATCCAGCGAATTAAGATCGGGACTAGACGACGGCCAGTCTTCAGCTCTGACTAAGTCGAACACGTTGGATTCCAACCAAGACTGCGTGGACCGAGCTTTGTGACCCGGCGCCGAGTCTTGCTGGAAGGACCATTCTTGATTATTGAACATGGTGTTGTTAAGGGGCTTAACTACCGTCTCAAGAATGGTATCTTGATACACTTGTGCCGATGTTTTGATACCTTTTTCACAAAAGTATGGCTCAGTCACTCCTTCATAGCTAACACCCCACCAAACCATCACTGAAGTCGGATAATGCCCACGATGCACTCTGTCGACTAATTGGGAAGCTTCCTTAGAGCTTTGAGCATAAATACGGTCATTTTGTTTGTTAAAATGTTGCTCAATTGTAAAAAAAAACTCATCCGTAAACAAAATTTTTCTGTGACCTCCCTTTGCGTACCGCTTCAGTAGTTGTTTCGATTTGACCACCCTATTCTTTTTTAAATTATCAGTTAAGAAATGACCAGTACGTCTCTTACAGGCTACAAGTCCTAAGTCATCTTGTAAAATCATATAAAAATGACAGATACCAAATTCAAATGTAATATTTTGTTTATTTTTAATTCTAACAGTATTTATGGCCAGACTAAGTATTTATTTGTCTAATCAAATTATTTATTTAGTCTACCGGAACCCCAGAAAGGGTAAATGCCTCCTTCAGTGATAACCATTTGACTCTGTCTTGTGCTACTTCAGCTTGGAGTCTCCAGTTTGGACCAGCAATTGTTTTAATATCGTCTTCCCATCTTGTAATAAGCATCCCTCTTGTTTTTTTTTCCTTGTGGGCCTTTCAATATTTGTGCGTAACTCAGAGCTGTTGTTGCTTTACTTATTTTCCTTATGTTAGTTTGTCGTATTTTATCCAGCTTCTTTATCTTTAGCATACTTCGCTTGAGTCCTTTCTGACAGCCATGATCTTTTTCCTTGTTTCGCCAGTTAATTTCCACGTTGACAAGTCAAAACATGTCAAGAGGCTCGAGTTCAAGACTTTTGTTTTAATAGCTACTCGTACCCATACATACGTATAGGAAAGGAAAACTTTAATCTTTTTCAACAATAATACACAACTGACTATACTCACTCCCAACTATTTATCGCTCTACAAATTCACCGTTATTTATATCATCGGGAATTACGAGTACCTAATTTCGCCGGTAATCTTGCCCCCATAAAGCAAGGGTGGCCGCGGTTACCTTTACCGCATACGTCACTCGGACAAACTATGCGGTCGAACTCCCCCGGTATAGTGTACCTTCGAGTTGATCCCATCGGTGTTTACAATACCTGAGGGTGAGTTATCATGAAAGATTTAGGTGTGGGTTGCAAACGATTGCCGGACTGAACAAATAAAATAGTTGGGAGTAAGAAAAGGTGACAACAAGAACCATTATGGATTACTCAGTTTTTCTGGTTCAAAACTTGATTGTAAATAGTTAAATATTAATTTATATAATGTTTAGAAATATTATGTTTTATAAAATGAATACAGACCTACATAATTACATACCCAGACCAAGGACTACTTATATTTAGTCAAGGTATATGTGTAATTTATATTGAATTAGTTATTATAGTCTATTTTAGGTGTCCTTATTTTATTCTACACACTGTGTCTTCGTCTATCATCCAACTTTCCTGTCGCAGGTCTGCTGGAAGAAATGTCTATTGAAATTAGAAGTACCTTTGTGCTGTTCTATCTGTATTCTTTCGTTTCTCTGTTAAGTGTTTTGTGTGTACATAAATAAATAAGGAGTCAATGATGGCTACCGCGTTTGAATTTTTCGCTAGGGGCGTGTAGAGTGAGGTCTTCAAAATGAATTTGACATTTTGAATTCATCGTTTTTCTGTTTTTTGTGAAAATTTTCCAAATGTAATGGCAGATTAAGATAGGTGCGGTTTTAACCATTCTTTGATTTAATAAAGCTTTATGTTTCGGAAAATTTTATCCTCCTATTTTTCGAATAAAAATGCTGCGAAATACTGCAGCATACTCGATTTTACATTTATCGCACTTCTATGGCATTGGAAATTATTTTAATTCAAATTTTGCTTACGTGCGCGTAACAACTTAATCGCCAGTGGCGCCAACTGGTGAGCACAAAAACGGAAAAACGGAAGAATAGATGGATGGAAACAAAACCAGAACCTGTACGCGAAGGCAACCATCCAAAAACCCTTGAAATTCCTTCCAGCACAAATAACATTCTCTCAAATAAAACGAGAAGCCATCGCTGATCGATATTGCGACTTACGAGTCACCTCTCGCAGGACCACCTGAATTTTTAACGAAATTCTTCGACAAACTCCTATAAATTTGAATAAAGACAAAAATGATTATTGATGGACCCTCCTTATGCAAATTGGAGGGAAACTGGCCTCGCTCAGATACTCTTTTTTAATTTATGATCAAGTTCGACGCAAAAGTTTTCGTTCGATGTGGAGGGAGTTATTAATTTAAGTTTTATAGTTGTATTAATAGGTGTAAGTTCGTTGTTTTACAAGTTTAGTTTTAGAAGTTTCGTTTTGCCTTCGTTTTTGTCTCGGAACTTAGACTTGTACAACCAGACAGTGCTCACAACAACTCTCCACTCACTCGCACAAGACAGCGGCTTTCAGGGGAAGTTTTAGATACGCCGCATCCAAATGCTGGAACAATATTCCCCCGCCGATAAGGAATCTTAAATGCCTTATAACTTTCAGATTTCGATTGCGGCAGTTTCTTATCGCATCACAGAAAAAACTGGGGATTACTTTTTTGAACACGTCCATTATATAACTGGCTGTCATGTACTTCCCGAGCTGGCTGTTTGGCGCATATCGTGGTCGAATCCTGTGAGCGAAGGATATAGGCATTATTTGAATGACTTGTGGATCTTTTGTGTGCATATGTTATTTACGTGTATTTATTTTATATTAATTGTAAGAATATTAATTTTAGTCTAGCCAAATCGTTTACTTTAATTGAACCTACGCCATCATTTATTTATTGGTTATAGTGAGATTATTAATTATTTTATACATTGTACATTTAACTTTATATATACCTAACCAAGTAATCAAAACGAGTCTATAAAATATTCAACACGCCTAAGAACTGAAACTTTTTCTACTGCATAACAAAAAATCAAATATTTTTTTTATTGTAAGTACTAAATTAAAGTTGCGGGTATACTTACGTGAATTACTCTACGCATAACACTGTTACAACACCAATATATCACGACTGCTTGGCGACCATTTGTCACTGCAGGGATCCAGCAGAATATCAGCGTCAGGTATATTTGCCTGACACGTGCTGAGCTGGACTCCCATTTGGTGCAACCTTGAGACGCACACCGCACTGTGTTATGATTGTTTTGATTGTCAAAATTAATGTTAGTGATGTCATTTTTACTTTTGTTTCGCTTTGTTTTTAAACATACCTACATGACAATTGTAATAATTTTATTAAGATTTTGTGTGTTGTGTCTTTTGTGTGCACTAAATAAATGATTTATCTATCTATCTATCTATCTACATTATGGTAAGTTGTAAATGCGACAGTTGAATTACTTTTTACAGATCACAATTTTCGGGACGTCCTCATAAAATAGTTGAGGAGAACTCATCATTTGTGAATCTTAATTCTTTGTCCTATTCTACTAGTGCTCCTAGTATTGTATTAAACGTGAAAGTTTGTGAGGATGAATGGATGGATGGATGTTTGTAACTCTTTCACGCAAAAACTACTGAACGGATTTTGATGAAACTTTACAGAGATATAGCTCTTACATCGAAATAACACATAGGCTATAATTTATAAAGATATTGGGTGGAGCAAGGTCCAAGGTATTTGCAAGAGATCTGTCTATTGGGCAGAGCTAGGTCACGAAACTGAAGACCGACGATGGCAGGATCGTATCCGCCAAACCGGTGCTTTTGAGGGAGATAGAGAGATTGTATGGGCAGTTGTACACGTCAACCAGTAAATCCGTCGCGAATCTAGCAAATGACCCTAGAGCTAGAGTGATCCGACACTATACCAAAGACATGCCGGATGTCAGCCTATATGAGATTAGGAAGGCTCTGAAACAACTTAAGAACAAGGCGCCGGGTGATGACGGAATTATGGTCGAACTCCTGAAGGCGGGTGGAAAACCAGTACTTAAGGTCCTCCAGAAGCTGTTTGATTCCGTCATACCTGAGGGGAAAATGCTACAGGTATGGTTCAGGGGTGTGGTGGTACTCTTCTTCAATTGTGACAATGCCCTACTGAAGAACTATAGCCCAATTTCACTTCTTAGTCATGTGTACAAGCTGTTTTCAAGAGTCATCACGAATCGTCTCGCGCGCAAGTTTGACGATTTCCAGCCGCCCGAACAAGCCGGATTCCGTAAAGGCTTCAGCACCGTAGACCACATACATACCCTGCGGCAGGTTATACAGAAGAGCGAAGAGTACAAGACCATGAAGGACCTCAGTACAATGCTAGATGACCTCAATAGAGCTGCCGAAAGAGTGAGTCTTAGTATGAACATGGACTAAACCAAGGTGATGGTGAATGTCCATGTTACTCCTATGAAGGTCGGAGACTCAACACTCGAAGTTGTGGGCGACTATGTCTACCTGGGACAAACGATTCCGTTGTGTAGGGCCAACTTCGAGAAAGAGTCTTATTGGTAAGAGTCGTCTCCCTCGACATCTCGAAGGCTTTTGACAGGGTCTGGCATGAGAGCCTTATTGGTAAGCTTCCGTCATTCGGTCTGCCCGGTGGTCTGTGCGATTGGATCGCAGACTTCCTGAGGGACCGGTCTATACGAGTGGTTATTGATGGCCGCTCGTCTGACCAACTGGATATCAACGCCGGGGTCCCTCAAGGGTCGGTACTCTCAGCAACATTGTTCTTGTTGCACATAAATGATCTGCTAAAACCCGGCACTTTTGGGTATGCAGACGACAGCACTGTTGCTGAGAAATACTTGTCCAACGCGCGTGCTACCGGCCTTCAGGTCCAGTCTCTCCGGGAGCCAAGCTTGAACTTGTCCTTGCAGGTGGTCTCCGAATGGGGCGATGCCAATCTGGTCAGGTTTAATGCTGCTAAAACCTAGGCGTGTCTTTTTTCCGCTAAAAGGAGCCAATTCCACCCGGCTCCTACTTTCCGTGGTGTGACCGTGCCGATAACGGACCATCTCGAGCTTCTTGGCGTCACGTTGATATCGACCCTCAAGTTTGGTCCATTCATTGAGGCAAAAGCTCAACTGGCAGCCAAAAAGTTTGGGATCCTTGCAAAGGTGAGACAGTACTTCACGCCAGAACTGCTCAACTTGTATCAAGCGCAAGTTCGGTCATGCATGGAGTACTGCTCTCACCTCTGGGACGGATCTGCCAAGTACCAGCTGGATGCACTAGAGTCGATCGAAAAGCGGGCCAAGAGGCTCATCGGCAATGAGATATTGGTCGAGTCTAGGCTCTAGAGCCTTGAACATCGGCGCCAAGTTGCCAGTCTGTCGGTTTTTTATCGGTTACATTTAGGGGAGTGTGCGTTGGAATTGCATGAACTAATTCCTCCTAGCCCTTTCTATCATCGGACTACAAGACGTACGTCGATGTGTCATCGGTACATGGTAGACATCCCACCCATACGCACCAAACGTTTTGGGAATACTTTCATTATGCGTACAGCTAAGGAGTGGAATTCCCTGCTGGAGTCTGTATTTCCTGAGAGCTACAAGCTGGGAGTCTTTAAGTCGAGAGTGAATAGGTTTCTTCTTGGTAAGCGCGCTACATCGTCGACCACATCATCACTTACCATCAGGTGAGATAGTGCTCAAGCGCGAGCCTATCAATAATAATAAAAAAAAAAAGAGGTCACCCGTCTGATCCGAATCGGCTAGGCAGAATTCGGGATGTTGCGCGGTATCTTCTCGTCCAACTTACCACAGTGTCTCAAGACAAAAGTCTATGACCAGTGTGTGTTGCCAGTGATGACTTATGGCTCTGAGACGTGGTCGCTTACAATGAGCCTCATCAGAAAGCTTATAAAGTCACTCAAAGGGCAATGGCGAGGGCTATGCTTGGAGTTTCCTTGCGTGATCGGATCAGAAATGTAGAGGTCCGCAAAAGAATCCGCACATATTATTACACTCAAACACATTTACTCACCGGCACAATTATCAATTATAAATTGTAATCAACCACCGTCTCGATATACATCTTGGCTGCAGCTATACCTACATGACTAACTGCCCTGTATGGCCTAATCACTGTCTCCTAACATACAGGACTACCTAGTTTAGGAGGCAGGGGTACTTGATCTGAGTAGATTTATGTAGATAACTCATGTTTATTTTGTACAACTGCTATTGTGTATCATGAATCCTGTGTGTTATCATAATAAAGATTATTATTATTATTATTAATGTATAGAAAGTAGAAATGTTTTGACCGGTATTGGTTCAAAGCAAATTATTACAAATAATCTTTGTAGTTAGGACTACGTACAAATTCTAGTAAGTATGGAATTTTGTATAACCTAATTCTCCTAAACTACTTCAATTTCCCGATCACCATAATGCATACTAAAGCACTAAATAGATTACGAGTCCATCGCCATTAACCCCATACATAACCCACTTCCCCCAGCCAACCATAAAAGTAATTAAAGAACCCTCTTCGCTCCTCTGCCACCCTGGTAGCAAGCGACGCATTCCAAAACAGAAAAATAAATAAAAGTGATAGGGACGACTCCATAACGGTGTTCCTTTCATAAAAAAGATCAAGTATGAATTGATCTTTTAATTGGTTTCCGAACAGACCTTTGACCACCGAATGGAAAATAATACCCTCTTCTCCCCACTGCCACACTGGTAGCAAGCAACGCATTCCAAAACAGAAAATTAAATTAAAATGGGGTAAACCTTGTTTCATCGAAAAGAAATTGACAAATTATCACTTCCCAAACAATTTTCCGCATAATTTCATATGTCAAATTATAACTTAGCAAAAAATTGTAACGCAAACCTAATGTTTGGCAAGTGAACGTTTAAACAATAACTTGTTTACCAACTAGTACTTTTACCAATTTTATGTAATATAACATTTCAGTTGAAATAACGCATTTTACGCAAAATTAAAAACAGCCAAATATTTAATATCGTCTGCTTCCAATTCACGACGTCCCATATAAAAATGAAAAAATATGAATTGATGTTTTTAATTGGTTCGCAAACAGACGTTTGATCAAAGACTGCAAAATGGATACTATCGATAAACCTTGAGCTCACTATCAGCGATTTTTGAAATAAAATATGCTACCGAATGTGATGTGATGTCTCGTTGTGAAGCTCATGCATTTTGGACCACTTTGTCTTGGCTCTCATGGAAAAAAGCAGATGCATTCCCGAACTAAGTCGCGAAGCAAGTAAGTAATTAGGCCGTTTATTTTTGTCTTTCAACCTAATCCCAGTGATCTAAAATGATGATGAATTATTCCATCAAACTTAGCTTGGACTTTTGCTTGCAGATAGGCAACATACATAACTGTGTCCTAGTTTTTTTTATTCTAACTGAAGTTGCTTTATCTGATTATACTAGAACTAGAATCGACCTCTGTAGTGTAAGGTTCCTTATTACTGTCAGCATGTATTCGTTGATTCAGTTCATATGCAAGTGTTGCAATTTAATTTCAATTGCCTGATTAAACTTAGAATATTTCAAGGTTTCAGACTTTTCTATCCAGAACCAAAATTAAATTATTTACCTAGTGGTAACAACCACGAGACAGTCTAACTGAAATTATCTTTATGTCCTTTCATTGTAATCTTATGCTTTTAGTTTGGACTTTACAGTGATGTCCATTACAGCCATATCAGTATAATTATGAGGTACGAGGACTATTATTCTACTGTCATTAAGTATACTCCAATATTGATCCGTGATGGTTTATAATTGGAGTCGACATGACAGTCTATTGATTCAAAGAAGGTATATACGAAATACCTACGTATAGATAATCATAGGAAAGAGCTGGTTTCTAAATTGAGTATAGAGTTTAGTTTCAACGGAAAGGAGAACGTGTCAAAGCCTACTTTCATGAAAAAGTCTGACAGGTTTTCAGGTTTGGTAAAAATTCAATTTCAATTTCTTAATTCAGAAATACCCCGATATGTGTAGAAGACGTAGAGTAGATGGGTGACCATAAATAACATACCGAGACCACTCCGTGTCTAAGAAATGAGTTTAGAGGGCCCTTCCCGTTCCGTCTATTGCGAACGCGAGCATGGTCGAAAAGATTTTTGTTTCATCCAGCGCAATGTTTGAAAAAGAGGCAAAGCGAAATTATAAACCCTTCCCGTTCCGTCTATCGTCAACGCGAGCATGGTGGAAAAGCTTTTTGTTTCATCCAGTGCAATGTTTGAAAAAGAGGCAAAGCGAAATTACAAAAAAATATAGTATAAAATAGTGTTCGAAAATTGTATAAAACTTGTTCCAGGAAATACGTGTTTTTGAATAAGCCTTACAAGTTTGAAATATATATTCGTCATTTTGAATCTCCATTACATGTGCAAGGTCTCTTTTAAGATTTTTTCTAGACTTTTACAATTTATGAGTACATATGAACGGCCAAAGATCAGGGTAAAATTTGTGAAAAACAGCAGATTTTTGGCGGCTTATACCGACTGTATTACTTAAAAAAAATATTTTTTGTTTTTATAGAAACCTAGATATAGTGCACAAGACACGTATTAGTTTAAAAAAATCAAAGATATATGTGTTGCAACGGCATAATCACATAAGAGCGTTTGTATGAAAAATATAACGGGTTGGCCGCTCTTAAGCCGTTGGTCTCGGCTGGCATTTGTAGATCTTTGCGAGTCGTTACGGATAGTCAGTCCCCAGAAAGTCTGTCACCAGTCTTGCCAAGGGGTAGCGTGTTACTCAGTTACTGGGTTGTGGAGGTCTGATAGACAATCACTCCTTTAAAATACATGTCCTTAAGTAACATCTTCAGTATTCTATCTGCAATACGTCTTTAGTATAATCTACAGAATGAGACTGTAATTGAATTGCAACGACTGTCGGCACCCATACAATGGACACCGTAATAGCTTTTCTGCAAGGCAACAAGGAAATAAAAAGTAGATACAGTCAACCGCATATCACTACTAACAATTTGACATTGTAACTTTATGTCGTAGCAGTAAGGGCGATTTTGTAGTGCAAGCGTTTGTTGAGTGTACCAAGGTAGTTATTTGACAAGAATAAATGCCAACTGTATTTCAATCCAACATGTTCTCATTAAATTTTCCATCAAAGCACAATGGGTGTTTTGTATGGACGCCGTACTCAGTGTTAAGTCTAAGTAGTTGTGGTCTTGCAAATGATTTTTCTTTCTTACCTACATAGCTCTCTCTCTCTCTCGCTTTATTATAATAATAACCATATTTACCTACATATACATAGGTATATTTCTTGTGTTATCCTCTTTGAAGGGATCAGAAAAAAATCAACATAGAGCTCAGGACTCAGGGTCGTTTGTTTATTTGTTCTCGACATACGCCTTGTTGATCTTTGAGCCATATTTCTTTGATGTTTTATCAAAATATTTTGTTTATTTTTCGATCTTTTATTAGAAGGTCTCCTTGTGAAAACATCGCCAAGTAGCTTTGCGTTTCAGTTTGGCGAGTAGATACCTTGGTTCTGATAAAATAGCGATAAACATATTACAGATAAGAGATACCTACTGGATCTCTGAATTCTTAGATCTTTAGCAGGTGACTATAGGGTAAATTTGGGTTATTGGACGATTCGCACGACTTCCAGCCTAGCTGCCTCATGATTATAAACTCCTGGTACTTAAGTTAGGCTTTACCGGTACCAGAATGAGCTGATAGAGGTTTCTCATTTTTTTTTCTAGCGAATATTGCTGTATCCCTCTTATTATTTTGTCGCCTGTCTAACTTATCTTACTTGCATATCTCCAAGTTTTAATTGGAAATAAAAAAACATTACTTCTTTTATGCATTAATAATCTCATCCGTCGTGCTCTTGCCACCGCCGGAGTGCCAGCTGTCTTAGAACCCAATGGCCTGGCACGCGTTGATGGGAAGAGACCAGATGGTATGACCATAATGCCATGGAAGTTGGGTAGGTCTTTGGTGTGGGATGCAACTTGCGTCGACACCCTTGCACCATCCCATCTTCCTAGCACGTTTGGCTGCGCTGGGGCGGCTGCTGCAGGTGCTGAAAACCTCAAACGGCGCAAATACAACAACTTAATTGGTAATTATGTGTTGGAGCCGTTTGGGGTTGAAACACTAGGGCCATGGGGTTCGAGTGTACACCTATTATTTCGGGATATCGCCAAGCGGTTGGTCGACTCTTCACGAGACCAGAGGGCTGGCCTTTTTTTGGCCAAAGAATCAGCATTGCCATCCAACGTGGCAATGCTGCCAGCCTTCTAGGCACTTTTCCTGTTGACAGCGATGTGGACGAATTTTTTGACGCCCCGTAATTGTACATACTTTTATTCTTATTTTAGTTCTAATATTAGATTGTAAATAATAATGTACATATGTAAATAAATAAAATAACTTTTATGCATTGCTTTCCTAGATTCAAGTAAAATATCTAATGACTTCGATTAATTATTCTTATTATTATAAGACGGGTGAGCACAACTGTACTTTTTATTGTTTGTTCTCTAAAATAAAATATGTGCCAATTGCCTACTACATAATTTTGTAGTGGTCGATTAGCACACCAATAATTTAACTTCGTGCGAATCGCCACAAAAATAATAATATTATAAATTTTGGGCGAGTTAAATTCGTGCGAATCGTATGCAAAGGGCTATAAGTAAACGCTACAAGAGAAAGACTAATAATATGATTTTCTGGGTTCCAGATCTATTATTAAGCTCCGTTCGTCTGTCTGTCATAGGACTGTATCTTTGTAACTGTAACATGAACAAACTTGAAATGATAACTGGGTTTTTCTTTTTTAAACCTGCAGAGGCAGATGATGCGCCTATATTGCTCATTTATCCATTATATAGCCTATTAGCCGAACAAATGAAACCCAAGGCTGCCTATAAGAACAGATGGTTGTCTTTAACGAAACCCAACTGGAAAGAAAGGAATGGGATTATTTTTAATCAGAAACATCACGAAATATGTATTTAATGAAGACACAATCGTAAAAATTAAATGGAAATGGTATTTACGTTTCAACGGTTTGAAACTAAATCGTTGACATTCGGGCAGTCATTCGGGCAACGTCGTAGAAATTCAAACAATGCTTATTTGGCTGACAAAATCACGTGGGTAGAAAATAGGCCACTTATCTACGTACGTACGTGTTTTTCGGACAGTCAAAGAATCATTGTTAAAGTAGAGGCAGCTGCGTCATTCCTTTGAATGTAAAAATATACGATAATCAGCGTTATTCGTCAAGCGTGCGGATAGTCAATATCTCCAACCAGTAATTCAAAAAGGTTTCAGTTTAGAAACATACATTAACACGCTGAAATAATCACAAAAATGTAATAAAAACCTCTATTATCTACGCAGTAGAATCTAAGAAGCACTTTATCATATTGAAAGCTATTATCTTATATCAGCCCTAATACTTCGCCACCTATAAGAATGTTCCACACAAATTGGTATTGTACCATAATGTCTTACACTCAATCTTCTGAAACTCATTTTGTATTCTAATACGTTTCCCCGTAGCAGGTCTTATTGCCCTACATTATGTATAAAAAGGTACATAAGTATACCACCATTTAGGTACTATTGGAAAACAGTCGTATAAATAATGAAAGCCTTATTTATTTGCAGGTTTAGAGGTTTGATGGTAATATGATAGCCCTTTTATGTAATCGGATTTCTGGAAAACAAATTGCATTGCTCACTTGAAGACGCGAATGCTCACCTTACGACGAAAAGGTCATCTTGTCAATATCTCAAACGATTATATCCAAAAAATCTATTCAAACGATCATTTTAGACAAAAACGCATGATCTCATTTACTTTTTATTCGATTTATGAAAAATTAATGAAGTAAAAACACTTACCTTTGCCTGCCGAACACTTACACAATCTTGATTAAAGAAAAAAAATATTACGTAAGCACACGCTTGTTCGAATTGTCTTTGGATTCAAAATTCAATCGTGGAATCACTTTAGAACTTCGCACTTTATTTAAATGTCTGTATCATTCATTGCACGCGTTCACGAGTGTATTTTTCGTTTTCGAAACATGAAATAAATGGAATAAAAATGGTGGATACGCTTTGTCGTATTGGGGTTAGTTAGTGGGTGCCTTACTGCGCGTGCGTGAAACTCACCCCATCCCCTTGCATCTATTGCGTTCCGAATTCACGCATTTTAGGGGAGCATGTTTTGATAAAAGATAGAACTTGGATATCATTTCTGGGTATTGCAATATAAGATTTTGGTTAGTTCTAAAATATCTGATCTTTTCAATCATAATGACATACCTATTTTATGAATTTAATTTGCTAAACCTATCTGAGCAAGAATGCTACTGTTTTGTAGCTCGCTTCGCTCGCTTTATCATTTTGGTACAGTGGAAAGTGTACATAATTCAGTCCAGAATGCAGCAATTTTCGAGCTCGCTTCGCTTGCTCTTCTATGAAGACTTCACCTATTCCAGTCAGAATGCCAAAAATTTTGTAGCTCACTTCGTTCACTATTCAATCAAATCGTAACTTATCCGAGTTAGGTTTCTCTATTTTTTTCTCTCATTCGCCGGACATACAAACCTCAAGCGCTGTCCACACATTTCCGTGCCAGGGCTATCCGAGTTCCGAGTCGTTCGTTTCAGTGTTACCGTCAGGGACGAGCCATCCGTCACCCGTGTTCACACAATATCAGGGAAATCGGTATCTGTTTCATTGGTTGACACGCAAATAATGTGGATTAGAAAGATCGTAAAGTACCTACCTATATTATTCTGACGTACAAGTTCTATCGACCTTTCTGTGTTTATGTTTCACTTGCTCTTGCACAAAATGTCGTCCACGGAGATAAAAATCGGATAGCACTGTCAGGGCGTCCGTGCGTTCCGGGACGCTGACGATCCGGATCCTTCTGAGACGGAGATGTGTGAATAAGTTCGTACAAATTGTATATAACCGATTTTCTCCGTCCCTGCCGTGTTCCGTCATGGAATCCGGAAATGTGTGGACAGCGCTTTAAGCTTTCATGTCAAGATTAGTGACTTCTCGTCAGCAGTGTTCATTTCTCTTGAATGTGAAAACCTATTATATTTTTGTCAACTGGTACATTAATTTATGATGACAATAAATCCCTTTATCCTTTTTGAACAGGTTTCTATGTTCAAAAAGGATCCATGTAGTTCCAGAACGTCCAGAACCAGAATTATAAAGCACCCTTGAGGTTTTTAAATGATGAAGCTTAGTTCTGTTGTCTGTGTGAATAGGCCGTTAATCTATTTTTATCTTTTCCTTCTGTTTGTTTAGGAACCTTAATCCGGATAGATGAATAACTCAAATGTGAAATTACACTCCAAAGTGTGTAATTAATGTGGTAACAAAGCCGGTATAAGCTGGCATCTTATTCTATTGACCTGGGTACAATCGACTGCACGTATATACGCATAAGTACATAGACCAAGATATTATTTTATACTTAACTGTCACTTCTGTTTTGTAAGAAAATCAAGCTACAGTCGGAGGATACTTATGGTTTTTGTCAGTCAGCTCGCGATTTTGTATCCTCCGACTGCACAGCATGATTTTCTTCTTGTTTACGTCTTTTCAGTTCGCTTCTTAAGCAGTCGGGTTTGATGTTTTAAATTAACTTTTTTATTTACCTAACCATCGAAAAGTACATACAACAAGTGAACATTTTGTAGACTTACAAAGATGAGCTAGATGTCACTGCGGTTATATTGCAACATCTGCGCTCAGGGTCACGGGATCGATCCTCGTGTTAGAAAGTACTTATAACAGCTATGTGGAATTATAATTTGTGATTGACATAGAATGTTGCATTGTTAAGGTAAGTAGTGGAAATTTTATTAGTCTTGCAAAGTTGAGGTGCCTTTTCTAACTATGTTTGGGTCGGCTGGATGTAGTACTGAGTACTCACTCCATGGGTTGCAGAGGGCTAGGTAGTATCTGAGTAACACGCACAGATATAAATCTTACTAGATGACGCTATTGTATGTGCTTCGCGTGTCAAAAAACGGAGTAAAATTACGATAAAGATCGTAATTTGAGCTTTTCATTTAGCATTATCGCCACCGGAAATCTACCGAAATCTAGAAAAATGCCTGTTTATGCCATATTGAGCTGTATAGACTATATAAAAAGTTGGCCGAGTAATTGGCAATGTTTTCTTTCATTGGTAAGAAAATTGGTTTTTAAATTGTGTGTGAAGAAGAGGCACGCTTGGTTTTCACACAGATGGACTTGTGTAATATAGTTAGATTTATGTCTGTGGTAACACGATACTTCTTGGCAAGGCCCGTATTCCGGATGCTCAACTCGACTCAAACTCACTTGGCCACATCTACCAATCAACTGCCAACCAATCACAACTCTCAAGTTTGGCATATGATTCTTCAGCTTGACATTATGACGTTACTGAATTATTTCAGACGCCCCAGACTTTACTGAACTCTTTCTACACAAAATGTGTGGTAGGTATTGAATGAAAATGAAAGTCCAAGTTAGCAAGTACATGCTTACACTACTCAATTCCAATGGTTTTGTTTTAAATGATTTCGGTAACGTTTGGGGCGTATAAGATCTTGGACTTGAGCACATTAATGTCAAGAAAAACAAACCAACCAATCACAACTGTCCATTGCCAGTTTGAGTTGAGTTGAGCATGAGCATAGCATCTGGAATACCGTAATTCCGTAACGACTGTCAAAGATCTATCATCGACAGCCGGGATCAACAGCTTATCGTGATATTCGAAGCAAGGAGGAGCCTGGATGTGTAATGAACGGGTCATCTATTCCTGGACCGACCTCAGCAGGAGTGGCTTAAGGTTGCCCTAGTCGACGGCACGAACTATTTTGTGCGCGGGGTTAAAATGCATGCTATCTCATCCGACAACACGTGCGAAAGAGATAGATGGTGTGATGAGCAGTGCGCAATGGATGATGATTTGGGACGAAAACGAGCGCGCAAAATTTTATAAACAGACCTTTGGGAGTCTAGATGTCATGAAAAAACGACTAAATGTTCAAAATAAAATTATTTGCATTGTTCAAAGACAAAGACAAAGATATTTTATTTCAAGTAGGCCACCAAGCGGCACTTTTGAACGTTAGGAACATTAATATTTACAAGTTATAAAAGTTAATTCTACCGTGCATTCGGAAAGTAGCTTGTTATGGAGAAGAATGCACAAGAAACTCCATACTTACTCTTTTAAAAAAAAATATTTTTTACAATATTTAGTTACATACGTACATTCATTAATAAATTCATATATGTGAGGACAATGCACCCAGAATAGCACTACACACTATACTACGTACAGGCATAAAGTAATAAAAGTACTCACACATGCACTGTGCAGTTATATAATAGAAGCTAGAAAAAAAGCATTAACATCCGAAGCAGTTAAGTTATGACCAATCCTAACTGACGGCGTCCGTTCACGAACATGACGCATGAATTGGCACCACCCAGCTCAACCATCATGAAGGGAACCGGTTGATCCAACACACGCGCCACCATCAGAGAGACATTTGAGAGAGCATGACACACTCAACTGCCAGGGCACACACAAGTCAACGAACGACACACGGGTACAGTAAATGGTAGATTTACAGTTGGGTACATGGTACTCACACACGTGCTTTGCAGTTATACTACTAATCTATCCTGTTGAACTACTAATCTATCCCTGTATGGAGGCCGTTTTGCAATTATCCTTCTTATGGTATTTATTGCCGCCCAAAGATGCGTTAAAATTTGTGTTGAAATATGGAACTTTCGAAGTTCATCACTTTCAAAATTTTTTTTTTTTTTTTACTTTTTGTCTCCATACAGGGCTAGATAATAATGAGACAAATTGAAATATTTTTTTTTATTTTGAACGTACATCATCAAACAGTGGAGTAATCGCTAGACTACGTTTGTATAATTCGACTTCGTGTGGGAATCGCAGATAAACTGAAAACGATCCTTGAGTTAAAGAGGGGTGGAAGGAGTAAAGAGCACATTATACAGAAGAGAAAGAATATATGCTACTGCAACAGCTTGGGAAACCGGAAACATGGTCATATTTGCGTAAACCGAATATGAACCGTTATTACATAGCCGCGAACAAAACTATCTCATTGCAAAGGAATACTCATGATAACTTTATCTTCTGAGCATATAAGGCTGATTTTATTCTGCAATGGACTTATATGTGTAGTTTGATCTGACTTATTTAAAGTTATACATTATATATTTATTCTTTGTTTTGTATTCACCTTCTTTTTTATCCTGGAGAAATGCTCATGCATACTGCGCGAGCACGGGGAGACAGCACAGTTATGTGGGACTCCGAACCACTAAAATTCCACGGTGTCCTCCTGTGCCGCTTATGGTGGGATCACGGGCATGTGTTAGCACTCACCGCGAACCCGCCGCGGCTGTCCGTTACCGGACCCACCTCTGGGGAGTGCCCCCCATCACCGGCGCAACAGAACACATTGCACACCGTGACCACCCCAGTGACCAAACCAGCACAATGGTGCCAGACGGCCCCGTGTATGGCACACCGCAATACCGGCACTCCTTGCCCGCCGCGGTCTCCAACCCTCAGCCGCGATATCGTATGGGTATGGGAGGCCCCATACGACTTCGCGGTCCGCCTCAGCTGCGATGTCACCCAAGCGTCACCCTACTTGTTGGCCGCTACTTCGTCGACTAAATCGGCAAAAACCCTGACGAGCGGCCCCGGCCCTGCGTGACCAAGCCACCACATCGACAATGCGGGAACTCACCGGCAAGGTGTATTCACAAGCCTAGTATTTGATTTGAAATGTTTTAAACAAACCGGAACAGCTAATAAAACAAAGAATAGGCAAGGGCTTTTATGTTGCTGACTCAAACAACATAATCTTTTACCAACGTTGCCCACCCAGCTCATTCCGGTAAGACTGTAAAAACGACCCGTTTTTACAGTCTTACCGGAATGAGCTGGGTACCAGTGTGCTTAGTGCGAGTTTTTTAACGTACTCACTCGTGATAACGTAAACGATTTCTTATATCAAAATGTATACAAAAAAAGAGGTTTTGCCTTGCCGTCACCAGACGGCGCTTATTCAGTTTCAATACAAATTGGCGTTAACGTTTACGCGATTGAGCGTGAGTAAAAACTCGCACTAAGGTCTCAGTATTTTACATAGAACGACTCCTATCTGTCCTCGAAAGTATTGGGTAAACCGTTGGCAATTTTCGCAAATGGTGATGACATCTTTGGACCGGTGTCGATGGAGGCAGATTGTACGCTTAAAGGGGTCCAGTGACCACGATCCTCAGTATTGATGGACCAATTTGAAGAAGGGAAGAGAGTCTTGTAGATTCTGAACCAACAATTAATCATTATCATTTCAGCCGAAAGACAGCCACTGCTGGATATAGGCCTCCCCCAAGCGTCGCTACACTGATCGGTCCTATGCATTTCGCATCCACCGGACTCCCGCGGTCTTGACCAGGTCGTCGTCCCACCTAGTCTTCCAGTACGCGGTCGTCATCCCAAAACGGCCCCAACCAACAAATAAAGGCATATAAATTATATACCTTATTATTATTGCATTTAAGACTAGTAGGGATATTTATAAAAATAAAACAACATCAAAACTATAGAATAAAATTTGTATTCCGTCATCAATACACGAATAGAGACCGGTTCAATACATTAATAGTGTTTGTTTAATAAAATAGAAACTATTTACTATATTATTATTATCGTAATAACGCTCAAAAATACATTGGCTTAACATCGCATAAACTATTAAATTATTACATCTCATTCTTTAACATTCGATATTTGCCGATTAGAATGTTCTAAGCTAGTTAAAAACTATTTATTTATAATATTATATACTACGTGTAACGCGATTTCTTACAGCAAACTCCCCAACGTCCTGGAAAATAGAAAAATAAAAGTTTAGAATACATCCACTTGAGTTTCAGATTGAAGAAGTAATGACAACTAATTCTATTTACAGACACACGAAAGTGAAAGAAATTCTATGCTACTTTTTTGCGAGAAAATGACTAATATTTTTCGTTCGTCTTTGGACCTTTTAATCGTTTGCGTGCCTCTCCATCCATCCACATTTATATTTATAACTCTCACTTTATTATTAACCTCAGAAAAAAAAAACATTAAATACATCACATTTTAGTGCTTTAAAGAGCAACACAATTTTATTACTTATTCGATTTACCATGTCATCCACGCAGCATTTTTGCTTCCATAAATGTGTATCCGCCGTCATCACAATATTCACGTTTCTAATACATACATCACTTTTCATCCAATCAATCCATCGTTTCTGAAGAGAAATCCACTTCATTAATACTTAAATCTTTCGCCACAACTAGTTTCTCATTCTCCAAATCATACTTATACCACAAATTCGCTACTTTCAGACTTTCTTTCTTCTTTCAGATTAAATCCTATTGTAAAAGTATTATGATTAGATTGATGTAATTAATAATGTTACCTTGTACCTAGCACCAGTATTATTTGGTCATGCCCTGTTTGGCTCGCCTCTCCCACTCGGCTCTCATCTGCAGAATCCCTTTAAACTGGGGAGACGCATCGGCTTCTCCCGAAGGCTCCTTCTCTTTCCCACCTTCGTCTTTCTCCAAATCTAAGTCCTTGTCTATCACAGCACTTTCTTTCCTGTCCTTTTCGACCGACAATCTGAACTTATCATCATTCTTCTGCCACGGCCTTTTTGTCAAAGTGTCGGCTTTATAAGCCATTGCTTCGCTCTTTGCTATGTTTTTAATGTCCTCTCTGTCATTTGATGGGTCAGGGAACGTCCTATTTCTAAGTCTTTTTTCTGGAGTTGAGTCTGATACTTCTTTCTTGTATTTGTTTACTTCGCTTTTGTAAACGGGAGCGCTGTCTCTTTTAGCGTTGGAAGATACGTTGTTTATGATAACACTGTTAATGCTTACGCTTCTTTGATAATGTGGAGCTCCGAACTGACTGACACGGGCAGCAATGTCAACTAATCTCTTTTCTTCTTCTTTTATAACATCTTCATTTTCTTTGTCACTGTCCCTAGATTTTATAGAAGCGTTAAATTCGTTTTTTAGTATCTTACTCCTTGTGGGCGGTACTTCGCCTTCTTCTTTTTCCTTATTACTGTTGATTGCGGCTATTTCTTGGGCAATGCTGTCGGCTTCAGAATCTTTCAGTTTTAAAGATCTTCGCGCGAATACTTTCATGAGTTCTGGTTCGTCATCGTTTTTCTTGTCACCTCGGAGCTCTTTAGAGAGGATACCAGGCTTCTTACGATAAACGACAGTTTCGTCGTGTCTGTCTGGAGTTTTGATGTCATTGCTGTCCGTGCTTTGAATGGAACTCTTGCTTCCGAAGCTCGAGTGTGATTTCTGATCAATGGATATGTTGTCGTAGATTCTCTCCGTGCTACCATCGGTGCTCATAGAGTTTGTTCGTGGCTTCTCTGGTCTATCTTGTAGTTCAACGCTCATCGCTTTTCTTTTGAAGAATGCTTTGGGTGTGGAAGGGCTTTGTGGTATAACCGGAATGACAGACTTCCTGCCACTAAGTGGGGAATTCTTATCATCATTTTCAGTATTCTCAATAATATTTTCAACGAATTTGTTGCTCTTGATAGATTCTCTTCTCACTGGTATATTCTGTGTCTTAGTTTCAGTGATTTGGAAACATTCTATATCTTGTTCTTTCTCGACTTGCGGACTATCAAGTTTCTTTGGCGTGACGTTAGCTGTCAAAACAATGTTTGTAGTCGGTTTAGCATCAACTTTGTTTAACTGAATGTTTAGAAACTCCGGGACTCCAGGCTTAGATCCAGATTTCTGTAACTTTTCATCGCTTTTGTTAACTTTTGGTGCTTCCACCGTTTTGACTGGGGTTTGTTCTTTATTGATATGAGTAACTGATATAAAACTTTCAGTTTCTGGTTTCAATTCCCTTTGCACATTATGTTTGGCACTTAAAGCGCTCTCGACAGATATAGTTTTGCGTCTATCTTCTATTGGCTTCTCTGGGCTACTCTTAATGCTATCTAAAGAACTAGACTTGAGTATTGGGGCAATAATGGGCTTAGGCGAACTAATAATATCATCAATTTTAGCCTCTATTTGAGAGATATCACTATCGCGTTTATTATCCATCGTGATATGAATGCTATTGGTGAAGAGTTTCCTGTCTTCGTTAGCATCAGTTTTGAGGCTATCCAAGTAACTGCTATCAGTACTCGGCAAACTATCGTAGTTAGCTTCGGCACTGCCGTGCATGACACCGTAGTTTCTGGCTGAAATTCTTTTGGAGAAGTCGTTTCGTTCGCTCAGGTTCCTCCTGTAGTTGACTTCCCAGCTTTCTAGTAACGGTTCAGAAATGCCGACGATGGCCGGCAGACTAGGCATCTGGTTCTCTTGGGAGCTGATGGACGTCGTCTCGGACGCGTATCGGAAGCTGTGCGACTTGCCGATGCTGCTGCGAGTCTCCACATACTCGTCTCCCAGAGACCTCATCGCAGAGGTCACGTAGGACTCCTCAGTTTTGGAAGTATGGCGGGCTGATTCACGTTTGCATTCGATCAATTTCTCAGTAAAATCGGAAACGTGCTCAGACGACCGGTGTTTGATGTTGTCGGAACTCTGATGCCTAATCGTCTTGGGGGGTGACGTCGAAGCCAGCATGCTCGGGTTGAAGTAAGGGATGTTCTTCGGCATGCTACCACTACTTGTAAATACGTTATAATCGTTGTGAACATTTTTGATGCGCATTGCTCTGATCGGGGGCTCGTCATCTGAGATCGCTGGAGACTCTTCCTGTGCTCTGTTCAACAGCTCATTACTAATAAATGCTTTTGAGGAAAATGGGTCCACCAGTCGTTGGACTGACGCTGGTCTCTTGGTTTTATCAAGGTGCAGGTTAAAGGATTCCCTCTTATCTTCAATTGCCTCTTTGGAAGAAGTCCGTTTTGTCCTCTCAATCTTTTCACAGAATTCTTCTCGTCTGCTGTAGCGACTTTTAATTTCTTGGTTCAACATTTTGTCGGTTTCTTCAGCGATTTTGAGATCAGTAATGTTGTATTCGACGCCGGGGACTTTGGCAGCGCTGTACACATCTTTGTATGCGCTGTCTTGGACGTAAGCGCCCTTGTTGTCCAACCTCTTGTGCTGTTGGTTGGCGAAAGCTTTCTGTCCGGCAGACTTGTGGGTTCTCTCTGCGGGTACCGGCTTGTACCCTTGTCCTTCATGAAAATTTCTCTCTGTATCAACAGGTTTATACTGCGCTGCAGACTTCTCAGTTTTAGACTTTTTAATTTCTTGCTGACCATCTCCATCAGTCTGGTCTTTTTTAGACTTCTTCCCACTCTTTCTCAGAAGAAGTCTACTGAAGAACGATTCCTCTTTCTTCGAAGACTTTATCGCTTCATTTTCTGACTTCTTGTCTGACTTAGATTTCTTCTCGAGGCAAGACTCGTCGGCTTTTTTATCCATGCGGTATTTTGTCATCCTTTCTTCTGAATGGTAGGTTTGTATGGTTTCCTCGTGGGTTCTTGATGAGCTCTCTCTAAGGGCCTGCCCTTGGGAGCTGGATTGGCTTCTTTTGATCGAGGACCTTGGGGTGTTGGATTCTGCTATGCTAAGCTTAGCAGGAGACTGGCCCATGAGATGGCCAAGAGCCAACCCAGGAGGTAAAGACGAGGATTTCAGCTTGGTATCGCTCGGAGTCTCCAGGACTCTTGTGAGTTCCCTGTTCACGTGCTGATGCTGTTCTTTAACGATCATGTGATGCTTCGTAGTGGTCGATGAAGAGAATGATTCTGAAACCGAGAAGGTTTGAACGTTAGCCATATGATCAAGGGACAAGTAACTTTAGCTGTTTGTTATAAAATGTATTGTTGTACGCTTACCAGTAACGACTTCTGAATGTTTGTGGCTGACTTCAGGAGTGGTGCTTCGTATCATTTCTTCGTTGAGTTCGGGCGTTATCGGCAAGGCTGATGCGGCAATCTGAAATTTAATGTCAACAAAATTAATATTTTGTCAGAATTTTGATAAATAACACATATGTATATGTAGTGAGTGAGTGAGTGATGACTTTGTGATAGAAAACCAAAGAACCCACTCAGCTGAAAGCTTCTGTTAGATCTGCAGGGTGAAATTTTTTAGGTACTTGGATTAGAAACGATAAATAAAGGTAATAAAACATCATAGCTGAAGAATAAAGCAGAAAAAAAGTGCAAAGATAATAATTTGAAAGGGATTGTGGCGTGATTACCGCCATTTGTTTTACAACAGATATAATACTTATTTTTGTAAATACACGTATATATGTATTTACAAAAATAAGGGTTTTAACATTAGCAGTGTCGTCTTTAGAAACAGACTCTTTTTAAAATTCAATGACTTATATTAGAAATGTGGTCGACTGGGAACTTTGCCAGGTTTATATAAGAAATTAAAAGGTATAAATAAAAAATAAAAAAGTTTAGTCATATTTCAGATGGCTCAACAAAGACACACACAAAAGTTAACAAACGCCATCTACCTTCAGTCACAAGAAGCTACAAACACAAATACAGGCAAGCAAAGAGACAGGACAGACCGACACCTACTTTAAAGTTCAATACTAACTGGGTTGGTTTTCTTGCGGCGTGGCGCGCCGTGCGTGCGTCGGGGGCGGACGGCCATCTTGTGCTTGGCCGCTGAGTGCGACAGTGGCGCCAACCCGGACGGCGGCTCGGATGTGTCTGGAATGTTGAGAGGGATGTAATTAGATTTGGGGTAGGTAAGTAAGTAATCGTACTGTTAATTTAGGATCGTAAGGGCATTGTTACGAAGATGAGAGATTATTGCGACGAAACGTGAATATATGATAAGGGACTAAACAGACGGACTGCATATGAACTTCATGCCATAACTGCATCGAAACTGTCACCAGGCTGTCAGTGGAACTGAATGCAACTGCATACATGCTGGACTACGCAGTCGATTGACAGTTTCGAAGCAGTACGGTCAATTTCGAAAAAGCGCAACTTTACCGCTGGCCTGCAGTTCATCTGCGGTCCATTTAGAGACCCATAACCATAGCATCGATTTAGAATGAAAAGATGTTGCGATAACAGAATTTTGTCGCATTTGTGATCAGACAGACATAGATTTGTTCCTTATAGGTTTCGGTGCCCACAGAATGCCAAGTAGTCGGCTACTTGGCATGCCATGTTTGGGAAGGGCTCAAAGATCAATGGGTTGTGGTAAGATGAGTAAAGATAAGGTTATCTTAACACTGGAAAAAATACAATTCCGGTGGACATTTTAGCTAGTAGCTACATTATCTACATCTACAAACAAGATCACAGACTCTAAGTTACACATGTT
Source organism: Orthosia incerta (assembly GCA_948252205.1). Taxonomy (NCBI): domain Eukaryota; kingdom Metazoa; phylum Arthropoda; class Insecta; order Lepidoptera; family Noctuidae; genus Orthosia; species Orthosia incerta. The sequence goes on along the minus strand of OX411742.1, from coordinate 2,041,914 downwards.
ATGCGAACATCTTGTAGAATATTATATTATCTTCATTTAGACCTATAAAGAGCTAGTACGCTCTCTTTAATAAGCTTCGTATAGGAAAGCAGTAATACTCACTGTAGAAGTCAAACTGGTCACTCCTGGAGTGGTCATGGGAGTGGTGGTGACCACTGCTACTGTCCTCATCCATCTCGGAGGAACCCACGCTGAGGAGGGAGCCATCGCTGCAGGAGGACTGCGATATACCTGCATGGTGCCGCTGGAAACAAGATAAGGAGAGAGTTAGTATGTGAAGATTTTTATGAACACTTCTTTTTTGAATTTTGTGGTAAATAGGCTAGCTGATGGTATGGGGTGGTGACAGCCTAAGGACATCTGAAATACCAAATGCATTGCCTGACGAAATGACAAGGGTCTGAAATTACACCGGAACCATGGTCTTGAAACTAAAACATAGAAACGCTGGTGCTTGGCGATAAGGATATGTCAGTTCTGGCGTTGCCAGACAAGCTAGTTCGCAAATAATTCCACTACTAAGTAGTTCTAAGTACCCATATATTGCTTAAAAAAAAATTGCTCGAGAAAACTGCAAGTTTTCAGCGTTGGCAGATCTGGCACTGTAGCCAAGCAAGAAGCAACCCACTTGAAAAACACAAAATAACTATAAACTACCAGCCAGTAAACTATACGTTACGCAATTTGCAAAAAAGGCACACTTAATAATTTTTAAAAACACTGTTTTAATAGGCCGTTGTAAACTGTCGCATCCTTCTACGATTATAATATCAATATCAGGAAACGTCTGATAAGCATGTAAATTCGATATCTTATCAGGCGAAATATAGCACTTTCATTCGGCTTTAACATTTCACCTGGCTATAACATTGATTCAATCCAAGGTTTTCTTCAACCAGTGATTTGTATTGATGCCGAAGTTAATTTGATTATTAAAGTAGGTAACTATTTATCGTTATTTCCTACCCGTATTCAATTCAGTTTTCGAACTTTCCACGGGGAAACATGCGGGGCGCAAGGGAGATTCGGAGCGAAACCATCGCCTTTCAAAATAAGACTAATAATTTTTTATATAACTTTTAAGCACTTGAAAGTGGTAAAGAATAAACGTTTTGCCGGCTGTTTTAGTATCTTTTGATAAAGAAATAAAAAATATCCCTTGAAAAAGTGTCTATTATGTTTCCAGTCTAATTTAACAAACAGATTTGGATTGAGTGAATTCAAAATCAATACAGACACCAAAAGTAGAGAGCTAGGACGGTTTATTCTAAAAATAATACAGTCACAGGTTCTTCGATTACCAACGCTACATAACAAAATCACGGTATTGTTCAAAATAACGACCATTTTTCCACCATACACACCAGAAGCCGAGCTATCAGTACAGATAATCTTATTGAAATAAATCACAAGCCGGATGCACGCTGCATTAGCATGTTCAGATGTCGAAACCGTCTGGTCTACCGGCATCGGCACCACACATAATGTAACCTATTGCAGGTTCATAATACATTAATAATAATTAATTTATGTATAAATAGGTACTAATAAAATAAAGCTGAAGAATTTGTTTGTTGTTTTACAGCTTTAATTTAACTTGCCTTGTTAATTAGTTTGTGTAGGGCAATCTTGCAACTGAATCCTGTAACCAGTTTCCAACCTTTTGAGCTGTTTTCAACACACCTTTGGTTTGTATGACAATGCACGGTTATATTAGTGAGATCAATCTAAATCCAATATAGCGGACTATCAAAAATGGTAGACCAATGATCTTTTATGCATCCCCTTGAGAGTATAATTCAAAAGGTTTTGGTTAGAAGAACACGAAAAGCTCGTTTTCAGAATGCTTTTATTCTTAATGAATAATTTTGAACGCGCTAATTTTCGGAACTACCAGGCGGAATTGGAAAACGTTCTTGAGGAAGTTTATAGGCTATTCCAAGCCAGGCAAAACAACAAAAAACGTAAGAAAGATCGCTAAGCGAAAACGAAGTAATAATACGGGCGTTAGAAACCGCGGAATACAGCTAGTAACATTATATAGCTTACATTTGGCTTATTGAAAGATTAATGGCTGAGATAGGTATGAAAGTAAATGGTTAGTAGTAAATCAAAAGTAGTTAAACTAGAGCTTATGTAAGTAAAACAAATCAGTATAATTCTAGCAGAAAATCACTCAGAAAGCTTAAATATGACTAAACCGGACATGTCTGCCGAACATCGGATGAGAAATGGGATGAAATAATCAACGAATGGGACCCATAGATGACGATATCGCAACAGACGCAGGAGAAGATGGCGGGGCGAGCTCGATGGTCCCTACCCTACTGTATAGCGTAATTGTGTGGAAAAAGGAGAAAACGGCCTTTATCATTATATTAGAATTAGATAAGAAGAATTTGGAAGATAGTGTAAGACTGTTTAGAATCTGCGTTATGTCGATCAATCTTCAAGTCATCTGCACTTATCATCGAAAGATCACATCACTTCATTTTATTCCTATCGCAGTACCTATGATGCTGTAGGCGTGATCATCACTTAAGATATATTAATTATATTGGAACTGATGATTCTCACGAAATCATTAGGTAACTAACTAGAAGACCAAGAATATTTTGAAATATTGTGGAGCGTTCAAATTTTTGGTGAATATCTTGACTTCCAGTCTTTTAATTAACTAACTAAAAAAGTGATGTATGTTGATAGATGGAGAGGATAAATGAAATTCTAATGATAAAGATAAGTTGGTTTGTACAAACACTTTTACATGTCGATCATATTTTTAAAACTGGATGAGGTCGGCGTTTCCTTTCTGACTACTCTGAGAAGAAAGGCCGAAACAAACTCAGAGGTCACAGTCTCTTTTAAAGTAACTAGTAAATAACTACATATACCCCTCTCCTAGATACTTATCTTAAATTCTGCTGTGCCCGACAGGGTCCATAACTGTTTCTGTTATTATATATTCCCCTGTGTATATTAAGGATACAGTAAAATTATTTACAATTTGGAGAGGAAGGCCAAAGAAAAGATGAATGAATTGTGTGAGGAAATAATTAAAAAAATTGGAGTGGATAATAGAGCGACGGTTGACAGAGGAGCATGGAAAAATACCAAGTAACACGAGAAAAGAGCAGGAAGACGATTATCTAGACTTTAGTCGATCTTAAACAATACGGCATTTATGGATATAACGCCAAGAATAATGTTCAAGTAGGTACTTACTAGAACATTAAATACTATTTGATTTCATGACATAATCGACCACAAATATTAACCTTAATGTTGGCACTAATAGTCCTCCTTCTCGGGGGTCTCTTCACCGACACTTCCTCCGCCTTAGTGATGTACAACATCATATTCACTATCGATATCACCGAACTTATCGATACTCTCACTTATCGACACTCTCACATCACTATGTACGTCTGTATTTGTTTGTTACACTTCTTATTCATTATTTACACTTAATTACATATTATGATTAACACTTTTTATGACTAAAATACACACACACACACTGAAAATGACGCAATTGTTTAGTTGTAATTGTGTTTTTGTGAGATTTGGGGCTCATGAACTATTTTTATACCTCACGTTATGAAACTATACACAGACACAGTCGTAATTGTAAACTATTAGATGATTGCAGTATGTAACATATTGTATATTAGGACATAATTTGGCTGATATAAACACTAAGAAAATTCCGTAAATTTTTTCGTCATTTTGAAATATTTTTTCAACAAACGCGCGTTGATATTTTTGATTATTAAATTGAAAATGAAAATGCCGTAAGATTTTTATAAACCTACCTCTTCTGTCACAGACTCCATCTACAGATCTCTTAGAAAGTACGTATAGTGCAGTAGTTCGATATTTATTATCTCTTATCAAATATTCATAATGCGTTATCTTATCAGGGCAATCGATGTGTTACGATCACGACGGTTATTGTCATTGTGTTCTACCTGCTGATAGTTTTGTATCCATTTATTTTTTGATATGTAAATTATATTTAAAACATGATTTTATTAGTAGTGACTGTAAAATATCGAACTACCAGTATTTCTTTGAAGCGTATTAAAATAAACCAATGCTTTATGTACTTACTGAGCTACAAATTTAAAGAAAATTACATTTTCTTTGGCATCTAATGAGCAATGGCATAAAATGCAAGTATGGCGGCTGTATTAGATTTGGATTGTCATTTTGTTAAATCACTGGGAAGAGAAAAGCGCTTTAATTGACTTTTTATTACAAACATTTCAGTAGAAGCTCGCAATTCATCATCATCAGCCTTTTAATGTACCCACTGCTGGGACACAGGTCTCTCTGTGTGAGGGAATATGCCGTAATCCACCACGCGGGCCCAGTGCGGGTTGGTGAATGTCACATAGTCACATATCTTCGAATTTTTGGTTCTAGGACATGCCGGTTTCCTCAAGATGTTCCTTCACGGTTTTGAGAGCAGTAGTGATGAATAAATTTACACAAAGTAAAGTGCCTGCTTGGGTTCGAACCCACTACCTACAACTTGTAAGTCGCGTCCGTTACTACTGGGCACTGCTCTCTAGCTCGCAATTACCACCCTAGATTTGTGGTAAATTACTGATTTATTTAGGTTGACAAAGTGTAAGAAAAAGTAAGCTAAGTTCTAATTTTCCTTTCAGAGTTCCAAATTCTGAAAGGAAAGCAGGTTACCATCTTATCGCGATCACTGATAAGTGTGTGAAGTGCATGCGCAAGAGTGATAACACCGTATCGCACGTACTACGGTTATCAATGCCAATGTTACTGATAACGACTTATCGATATGAATATTATAATTTTGGATTACTTTGACAGAGTTCCTTAGACTTATAGATGAACTTGCAAAAGTGTAATGGTTTCGCGAATTCTTTGTATTTATCGGCTTAAATGCGTAGATGGTCAATCTGTTTTGTGACGAAAATCAAATTAGGTACACTTTCGTGCTGCAAGAAAAATGTCGGCTCTATTTAACCAATGCTCCTCTTTACAAAGTTCAATATTTGCCCATATAAGTAAGTCAGCACATTGATCTAAATAGCCATGTATTCAAACTGAAAAGTCATGCTTATTTATTTTGATATAAACGAACGTGATCTCTACAGATAGTCCATTTATTCCATTTTACCAAATTAATTATCAACATTGCGAAATTAAAGCTAGCCGCACATGTTCGGTTTCCGAATTAGAATTCCTGATACGTAATTTCGTAAGGCTAGTGCACGTTAGATTCTTTTCTGACCCAAATTCATTTTTCGAACGTTTTATTTCCATTCGGCAAATATACGAACACTAACTTTTGCCAATGGAACATTTTACCGGGACGAAAAGTATCTCTGTGTCAAATCTCATCCAGATCCATTCAGCCGTTGTGGCGTGATTGAATAACAAAATACATCCACACACATCCATCCAAACTTTCGCATTTATAATAATATTAGTAAGATGTGCGGTACATAGAACACTTTATCTAGCTAGCTATCTTCATAGCGTGTCGCAAGCAAAAACAGTTTTAAAATATTATGTTTAGCCCAGTATTCAGTATACCATTCGCTGACACAGTAATAAGGTCCTTAAATCCTTACATGAAATGAACATTTGAAATGGTGCTTCGTATAAATTGTATACATTACGGTTTCCGAATCTGAATTCCGAAACAGGAAACCGAACGTGTGCGGTCAGCTTAATTTACACGTGCGGACAAAAATAAACGGATTACTAATTAGCTAATTTACTGAAACAACATTAGGTACTAGAGGTACCTATGTATGTAGTAATTAAGTATTATGAAATTATTCATAATTAAATTAGGTACGGAAAAAGTGTGAATTACCTTTGTGTATGTTGTGAACAAGGTTCTGTTTTGTGTCATTGAAACTATATTTTAGAGGTTAATTTGTTAACACTTTTGACCAAATTCACGTTCCCATTATTATTCAGTTAGTTTATTAATACCAGTACCTTTTTAACATATATCTCATTTGTGGTGGCAATCATTTCAGTACCTCGTGGTTTTACTCGCGTGAATTTGGTGGGGGGCCTAAACCGAATATGTAAATCCAACTCTGTACTTCTACTTGACAGGCTTTCCCAACAAACTGCACGAGATCTTAGCCATGTGTGAATGAGTGTGGCCACAAGTGCAAAGCGCGGCGAAAGTCTGCGTGGAGTTCAGAGACAGACATTGCGGGTAGTTGCAAAACAACACGCGCGCTGACGCAACTTGAGCCGCGCCTTGGCGTTAAATAGATCATTTTACACCAATTTACGGTTTTAATATATTCGAATTACGTTATTTTAAAGTATTTTCTCGTTATTTTTGTTCTATGAAATCTTCTTTTTTAATTTTCTATGTATTTCAGACACTTCAGGGCAACTGATTCTCCAGATAAAGTGATTCCGAACTTAGTCAGCTTGGTTTCAAATATCCGGCCAATTCACTCATACAGAGTGGCAACTCTTGTAAGACTTTATTTATCGAAATGTTTGGCAACTCTTTGCAACTAACCCAGTTTCTGGAGTTTTTAACGGGATTTTTTCGAGTGAAGTTCAGCGGCTGTTGATATTATTTGCAAATTTATTCCTAGTGGCTATTGCGATATAAAATTCGTGTAGTTTTGTGTCTCAACTGTCTACGCAACTGGACAATATGTGAAATCATTGACAGAAGCGATCTCAGGATAGTGGAGCGTAGAATTTTACTGTAGTATGGACTACCTCCGCTAAGATTACTGGGAAGGCTGACTCGATACAATTTGATGCCAAATACTCCAAAAACAAAAGAATCTGTTACATCCGCATTCTAATGCATACTAAGGAATGTTAAAACCCATATAGGTATCCGACTGAAAGACTTGTATCTATTGGTCATGAAACATAATTCGAAAAAAAAACCCAGCTTCAAAAAATTGTAACCCTAAAAAGAGATAGACACGGAAAACACTGAACAGTAGCTTCGAAGACGTAACATACATTTGACGGATATCTCTACTGCATCGCATGACAGCAAACATTACTCTCGACAGTAAACAAATCGATTGAGATGACATAACAGGAACGGATTGAATTCGACATGGGTTAGCATATAATTTATAATTTTCAGAGTTGACTGTAGTATATCGGTGTTCTTGCCAATAACAAAACTAAACGTAAAAACTGGCCAAGTGCGAGTTGGACTCGCGCACGAAGGACTCCGTGCCACTATCGCAAAAAACGGCAATAAAATCATGTTTGTTGCATGGGAGAACCGCTTAAATATTTATTTTATTCTGTTTTTAGTATTAGTTGTTAAAGCTGCAACAGAAATACATCTGTGAAAATTTCAACTGTCTATCTATCACGGTTCATGAGATACAGCCTGGTGACAGACGGACAGACAGACGGATCGTGGCGTCTTAGTAATAGGGTCCCGTTTTTACCCTTTGGGTACGGAACCCTAAAAACGGAAAAAACTAAATTTGAAATATCACAGAGCGACAAAGTCAGGCAGGGCGCACGGTTGGCGCAGTGGTTGAGCGATTGACTGCTCCGTGGCTTGTCACGGGTTCGATTCCCGCACGGAATAAAAATTGTATGACTTACAAGTAGTTTTTCCGGCTCTGGGTATATGTGTATGTGAGTTTATATGTTTATAAACGCACCCACGATACAGGAAGAAATTCCTAGTGTGGGGTAAAGATAAAAAAAAAAATGTAACTGATAAGTAAGTAACCATAGAAAAGCACAAGATCGTGTACTGTGGAAGGGTCTGGAGGAGATCTATGCTGGTGAGCAAAACAAACGAACCAATGTCTGATATTGGACTTGAGTTTATAGTAACTGATTGTTTAATAATAACTTCATGTCTGTATTATGTATATCAAGATAATATCGGATACTAACAAAACTATCCGTCACAATTTACGAAAAATATACCTACTCTCCATAATTATCATTACACATCGCGCCACAAAAAATGGGCCCACTGTCATTGTTACCTATCTATATGTCACAACAACTAATTGTGCCGCTCTGCCGGTTGCCGGTTGCCGTGTGCCGTTGTGCCAGTGGCCAATGGGAAGCGGAAGAGGGGTGAACTATCTCATCGAGCCGGATGTCATCTGTCTGACGTTCGTAATTATGTAGTTGGTGTTCAGTGTTGAGTTTGGATAAAATAATTTGTGTGCCATTAAATCTGGCTTATTAGACGTGGGTACTTTTTGGAAATTGCTATATGTCATACTTGTATTTTATAGAAATATGTATTCGGCAAATCGTTATCCATCAGGGTTCCTATGCTTGAATAATTCCAAAGTTTTTTTTAAAGATGTTTTCTGACTGTAGATACTAAAAATGTTTGTTTGGTTAATTTAAACAATAAACTGTGTCCACCATGACTTATACATGATTTAAAGAAATTTTGATTGGAACGTTTAAATTCTACAAATCTACAGAGATAAAAAGAACATTATCACGGCATTTTTTGTAAGCCCTATTTTTGAAAGAAAAGTGATCCAAATATTGCTCGTCATCTTGACGTCAAATCGATAAATAGAGGTACTTAATTTGAGTACCTACTTCAAGTTTATCAAATAACACCTAGATTGTTTCATTAGCACTATTATTGATAGCACGCAAATAAACAATTATTGTTTAACACCTACTTTCAGATAAGCTGGACACAACATGATGTGTTACAGATAATAGAGTTGGTACTTAATCAGTAAAGTACTAAAGAACAAAATACCTTATCAGTAATCACTCATGCGCATTTGCATACAAAAGTAATTTAGATAAAATATGTACATCCGCTGTGCAAATCCTCACAATTCAATGATACGCAGTGTAAAATATTGTGGGAACACAAAAATTGCGTCGGAGAAGAATTGCGAAAGTCTGGGTTCAAATGGTAGACAGAATGTCCATGAAACATACTTGTACATTATATACCTACATCGCAGTATTATGTCGAAGGTATGTTCCGTCGAAATAGAGATCCGCCGAACAAGTACATATCGAAGAAGGGTTCTGTTGAAGTAGTGTTTTTCGAAGATGCGTGTTGTCGAAGTATAATCTGTCGAAGTAATGCTAGTCGACTATATGTTCTGTCGAGGCAATGTGACCGTGTCGAAATAATTAACTGTCGAAATTCAGAATGACACCCCGACACAATAATAGCATCTTTTTACTGTCACAATACCCTGGCAAAGGAATCTTGTCATACAGATACAGTTATGGCACGAGCAATCACAACCAGGTTGGCAATTTCAAACCTATAAGTCCAGATTTCTTCACGATGTTTTCCTTCACCGATGACAGCGATGTCCAAGACGGTAGTATTTTTTGTAAAAAGTTTTTTTTATTTTTCACTTTTTAGTTGTACCTACCTAATAGGCAAGTTGTTTAGTAAGTTACCTACTCGTATAACGCCAGAATGATGAAATGAGAGATCTGCGTACCCCTTAAGAGCGTACTGGCGTGATGTTATGTTATGAAATGGTATAAACAACAATCAGACATGCCATTGCAGCAATCCCGAGAGATTTGCCGTTGTTTATTGAAGAGTTCTGTTGTATATCTTCGAATTTCTTCGTCAGTCCTTCACCAAATTAAAATGGGACCAATTTCGGAACATACTCTTTCAAACAAAAAAGAATTTTTGAAATCGGTCCACAATTGACGGAGATATCGGTGAACATACACAAAACATACATAATGTCGAACATAGAACCTCCTCCTTTTTGGTAAGTCGGTTAAAAAGTCACATCGGTGCCCGGATTTGAGCCCACTACCTCAAGAACGATACATATTATATTCAATTGTTTTCCAAAGATTTAAGGCCTGTGGAATAAAAATGGCAGTTTGACAGCTTTTGTATAGATTGTACGTCAAACGGCCATCTAAGAAAAATCGGCCCTAGAATATCATTGGCCCTAGGCAATAAAATGAGCATTAACTATAAATTATGATAGCAGTAACCAATAATCTTTTCAACACATTTTCATACTGAACATGAAACAGAGTTATAAAACTATACAACACAAATTGAACCGGTTTTTCACTAGAAATCGCACTCTTTGCCTCTGAAAGACTGAAACATTATGTGCGGTCCAATCGAAAGGGTCCAGTAGTGGGTTATTGGAGGAAATGCGGGCAGAGAGCTCCGACAGAATTTCCTTAGTAAAAATCCATAATTCGAGGTTTGGTTCTCGCCTATTTCCTTCTCCAGTATCCAATAGTGGAGAAGGAAATAAGCGAGAGCCAAATCTCGAATTATGACTTTTTACTTAGGCAATTCAGTCGGATGTCTGCGCCCGCATTTCCTCTTAAGACTAGTTTCGCTATCTAGAATAGTCAATTCATAATAAGGGTTGAATATATTCTAAAATTGGCACTTTTTTATCAGTCATTAGAAGTTGAAACTGTATTTGTTTTAGGGCAACTTTACAAAATGGCGTATATCTCGGCAACTAAATGCCGAGAACTGTACCTTTTTGCTTCAACGCCACATATAATGAGAGTTGAGCAAGAAATACACATGAAAAGCCACGTTTAACTGAAGTGTTTACTTGTGCAGGGAAACCCTGAAAACATTAGGTAGGTTTACTATCCAAGCTAAAAGCATGTGTGCACTTACTATCAAGAGTTTGAGAGAAGTTAGGTACTACTACGAGTACTTATCTATATTTTGATTACAACCAACAATACAAAATACTTAAAAGCCATCGATGACTACCAAGTACAAATACAAATAATAAATACTTTGCTAAGAATAGTTACAGCACTGATAACAGTATTTGTGCCACATTTTAAATTTAGTGTTGTGTTTTTTTTTTTTTTTTTACCTTTGTATATATTCTTTTACCGATTGTGAATATGTGAACATTGTAGGCTTTCTAGATGATTGTTAACATTTGTTAACTTTTTATTTCGTACGACTTATTGTCGGGCCTACGTTGTCCCCCCATATCCAAGTACTAATGCTGTAACATGGAAATATTGTAATCACAATTTTTTTTAAAAGAGTAACCATGGAGTTTCTTGCCGGTTCTTCTCCATAGGAAACGACTAACCCGAACCGTGCACCTTTTGTCGACGTTTTATAAGTGCTCATATAGGACTATGTAAAATAAAATAAAAAAATGATTTTGATTTTTTTGAATACATAATACAAAATGTATATTTCTGTAGCAACTAGTATACATTAGTTTATTATTGGAGCCTCCAGTAAGTAATACCTAGGAAACTATTACAAAAGGTTTCCTTGGAAATCTAGGCGGCACCTAAATAATGCCTAAATCAAAGCGAACTGTTGGTTTTTACTAGCTTTTATTTAACTTACAATGTATATATGTATGTAAGTGGGTTCGGGTTAAATCTTGTAATTGAATTTTAAAACAGTTATCCTCCACCGATTAAGATGCAATTTTGCATACACGTTTAGTTTGTATGACAATGAATGGTTAGTTAAGTGACGTCATTCTAAATTCAATATGGAGGACGGCCCAAGATGGCGGACTAGTTATTTTTTGTGCACTGCCATGATATGGGTATCAAATGAAAGGGTTTGCTGAGTAGAACACGAAAAAAAATATTTGTATTTTGTTGTAACTCTACAACAATATTGAGGCACAAATTTAGGTGTCTCTTAGTAATAGAGAAAACGGACTAATAAGCTTTTTTGTTGCAAAAAGCGAGGTGGCCAATAATCGTTCATGCTCTGTGTGAAAAAGGTAGAAATATGTTCAGTAATGGGCATTTCACAGATTGAAATTAAATTCGTCTGAACTTTGTCCAAGAATCTTGCATCAAAGAGCTTCATATGTATTCTAAAACTCATAATCGTTATTTTAGTCGTAAAAAGTTGATTTCGCAAATGAGGTAAGTACACTTTGCAAAGGTTAACGTAGCGACGTCTTTTCTAGCTGTAAACGCAACCAATATAAAATTTACTACAAATTACTTACCAGCTGCTGGTAAGTTCTGGTTCCATCAAAATGAACTAAAATACTAGTCGTATATTAACTTTTAACCGATACTAGTTAAATACGACTACCGTTAGGTATATTATTACTGAACTGTGAAAACAATTGAGCCATGGAAAGCGCATAGAAAGCGTTCACAAGAGTTACTCAAGTGAAACCAAAGTACTATGACCCGTGGCATCTAATAAACTGTTTTATGACACGGTTCGACGATAATTTGATGATGTAAGCCCATTTTATGTTGGTCCCTTGTTGTTTAAAAATTGTATAGAATAAGGGCTCCGAATAAATCGGTCAATCTATCTGCCTAGTCTTTCCCAATTGTGTTGGGTCGACTGCCAGTCTAACCAGATCCAGCTGAGTGTTTAACTTGAAGCCACTGCCTATCTCAACCCAGTTACTGGGTAACACGATAGCTCTTGGTTAGAATGCCTGTAAAAATAGTGGGAAATTCCAATTTTTTTTGGCTTCTCCCAAAATGTGAATGACTATTAGTGGTCTGGTGGTGCAAAATACTGATGGTTACAGGCAAGATTGAAAAGAGATCAGTCTAATAAGATGGTCAGACCAAGTCCGCACATCGTTGAACATCAAACTGCATGATGCTCTCAATGACGGAGTATTCACGACCCTCGGTAATGAAGATCACGACGCGAGAAGGAGGAGGCGGTGCAAAACACATGCATAAACCAATGGTAAAGAGATAATACTTTTATTCTGCGTACAGCTAAGGAGTGGAATTCCCTGCCGGAGTCTGTGTTTCCCGATAGCTACAATCTAGGGGTCTTTAAGTCAAGAGTGAATAGGTTACTTCTAGGCAAGCGTGCTCCATCGTCGACCACATCATTGCTTACCATCAGGTGAGATAGTGGTCAAGCGCGAGCCTATATTAAATATAAAAAAACGGCACGTTTGTTGTATGGGGCTCCCATACAACAAACGTGCTCCTTAATTTATTTTATTTTAATTTAATAATTATTGTTTTTGAAGTGAATATTCAACTAAATATTCTGTGAATATTTCAAGCGTCTACCTGTTGCCGTTATTACTATCGAGCAAAAAACGGCAAAAAAATCACGTTTGTTGTATGGGAGCCCCCCTTAAATATTAATTTTATTCTGTGTTTAGTATTTGTTGTTATAGCGGCAATAGAAATACATCATCTGTGAAAATTTTAACTTTCTAGCTATCACGGTTCATGAGATACAGCCTGGTGACGACGGACAGACAGACAGACAGACAGACGGATCGCGGAGTCTTAGTAATAGGGTCCCGTTTTTACCCTTTGGGTACGGAACCCTAAAAAGAACCAATTGTATCATCAAAAAAAAGCTCTTGAATTAATCAGAACTATGACACTAATTGATTACCGCGGATGGACAGTAAAAACGCTGTAAGAAACAGTTTCCCTTCCCTTGGTAGTAAAAACAATATTATTTGGTAACCGACAAACTTCATTGAACTGCGCAATTAGAATGAAAAACTGTTAAGATTGGTTTGGAGTTCCAAATGTTCGTTCGGTACTTTGATTGTTACGTTAATTTACAGCATTTTTTGTTTAGTTATAATGGTTTCGTAAGGCAATCAAGCAGTGGGAGAGCAGTGGTGGCCCAGTGGTATCGGCCGCGACTTACAAGTTGTAGGTCGTGTGTTTGAGCCCAGGTAGGCGCATTACTTTGTGTAAATTATTTCATCACCACTGCTCTCAAAACGGTGAAGGTAAACATCGTGAGGAAACCGGCATGTCCTAGAACCAAAAATTCGAAGACATGTGAGATCCACCAACCCGCACTGGGCCCGCGTGGTGGATAACGGCCCATTCCCTCTCACAGAGAGGAGGCCTGTGTCCCAGCAGTGGGAACATTAATAGGCTGATGATGTGATGTGAAGGCAATCAAAGCACTTACGTGGGGACCGGACAGACTCATCCACTGGTTACACTCTTTTAATAAGTGTCAGATTAGATAAAAACGACCATCAAGTCAGCTGCGACTCATGTGCAAATCAGAGCCTCTCCACAGCGCTGGTTTTCGCAAAAGGATCATACCATTGATCTAGACACGAGGAAGCTATCGTGTTGACCTTATATCGAATTGAATTCGGTAATTAACCGTAAAACGTGACAAATAGACATACTTTCGTAATAACCCGATTAACGGTATTAGATTAGATAATGCGATAAATAATATTGGAGAGAACTTATGCTAATATTATACACAATAATATTTCAGATGTATGAACGTAAGTGAAGGAAAATATTATGTAAGGATCGTAGCAGGTGGCATTCTTTAGCTTCTGCCTAACCCCATGGGAAAAAGTTGTGAGTTTATGTATGTATGTATGTAATACCTATACGTTTTTAGGGTACCGTACCCAAAGGGTAAAAACGGGTCCCTATTACTAAGACTCCACTATCTGTCTGTCTGTCTGTCACCAGGCTGTATCTCACGAATCATGATAGCTAGCCAGTTGAAATTTTCACAAATGATGTATTTCTGTTGTCGCTATAACAACAAATACTGAAAACAGAATAAAATAAATATTTAAGTGGGGCTCCCATACAACAACGTGATTATCCTTACCATTATCGTACCATAATGGTACGGAACCCTTCGTGCGAGATTCCGACTCGCACTTGACCGGTTTTTTCTTTTGACATGTCGCGATAACTTTGTATGAACGTCTATGAAAAATCTGATTCATAATCCTAATTCATTAATATGTTACCCATACGAGTACATGTTCTATAACAACGAGGAGTATCATTCGTAAGCATCAAGTTTAACTTATAATATCGTATACGTATTTTATAGTTGTCACCGACTTCTTAGATTGTCACGAGTTTAATTCACCTAAAAATGCAATTTAAACCTAACTTAAAAAATCACGAGGAAATGCGGGCGTGTAGTTATCAAATTTGTACACTAGGCCTCTGTTGATAGCGCAGTTTTGAGTACTTTTTGAGGGTTCTAGTGCTTCTAAAGATAATGTATCATCAAATAGAACAAACAGGGGCACAGTACATTTATATCTTTCCTTTTCAGTTTATGGAATATCTTTGAAATTGGTCCAATATTGGAGGAGGAAAGAGACGAGAGCCAAACCTCGAATTATGACATTTTACTTAGGAAATTCAGTCGTATGTCTGCGACCGCATTTCCTCTTAAGGTTACACTAGTCGAAAATTCTTCCATACAAACGTAGTCTAGGGATTATTCCACTGTTTGACGATGTACGTTCAAAATAAAAAGTGATATCAATTTTTCTTATCATTATCTAGCCCTGTATGGAAGCGAAAAAGTAAAAAAATAATATATTTGAAAGTTATGAGCGTCGAAACTTCCACATTTTGACACTAATTTTAACGCATTTTTGGGCGCAAATAAATAACATAAGAAGACGGAAAATTGCAAAACGGCCTCCATACATAAATAGTAGTTGAACAATGCAAATAATTTTATTTTGAACAGATATATTTAGTCGTTTTTTCATGATATATAGACTGCTAAAGGTCTGTTTATATAATTTCGCGCGCTCGGTTTCGTCCTAAATAATTATCCATTTCGCTACAAATTTGCAAAAGTGTGTATTCGTACGCGAACTAGCTTTCTACTGCTTATCACAGCATCTATAAATAACATGCATAATTTGATGGTGTACAATAAAGTATATTCTATTCTATTCTATTCTATCTCTTCCGCACGTGTTGTCAGTTGATATAAAATGCATTTTAACCCCGCTCACAAAATAGTTTGTGCCGTCGACTAGTGTACCCTTAACGTGCTTTTTGTGTGTGGTAGATTCTTGTTATGTAAAGGATGGTCACCCATCTACAGTCCAACCTCGGCAAGCGTTGCTTTACCTTGAAGATCGAACCGTGCGGCTGTTATTAGATAACTACGAACTCCTCTCATTTTTCTCTACTTTAAAATAAGTGTAAATCCCTAAAGCCAACTTATTTACAGCGTAAACACCATTTTCATTTATCAGCGCATGAATATTGAAACAGTTTCAAATTGCGAACGGATTGGATTTTCGAACGCTCGACGTTTCGCATTTCGCGTTCGCCGGATGTACTTCCGACTTCATAGTGATGCGCTTTCCAATATTACAACACTATTTTCAGCGGTGCGAAAATTTTCATAAACCATTTCGTAATAGATTTTGACGATAACGTTACACTGTGGAGCTCTTGGCTAAATTGTAACAGCTGCACGGTTTGATATCCCGAGAACAGTACATGGATGGTTGAACATCCATTACAAACCATGTCTACTCCACGACTCTCAATGCACGCAAATCGTTGGACACGGCTGTTGTTTATAGATATTTGACAGCGAATAGGGAAAAACTAATTAAAAAAAATGTCAGACCCCGGCAAGTCTGACACCAGTATCAACAAGGGAAATAAAACCCTGTTACCGACTGACTGGGTTATGAAGACCAGATAGGCAGTCACTCCATATAAAAATGTAGTTCATCATCTGCCTAGCCTTTTCCCAACTATATTGGGGTCGGCTTCCAGTCTTACCGGAGTCAGCTAAGTACCAGTGTTTTACATGGAGCGACTGCCTATCTGACCTCCACAACCCAGTAACTGGGTAACACGGTACCCCTTGGCAAGTCTGGTGTCAGATCTCAAGCTTCTGACTGCTCGTAACGACTGTCAAAGATCTTCAAATAACAGCCGGGACCAACGGCTTAACGTGCTTTCCGAGGCACGGAGGAAACTCGGTATGTTGAAATGGTCACCCATCCACGGACCGACCTCGTCAAGCGTTGCTTAACCTTGATGATCGACCCGTGCGGCTGTTATTATTTAGCCACGAGCTCCTAAAATAAAAATAAAAATGTAATTATCTATACCAATATTATAAAGAGGAAAGATTTTTTTGTTTGTTTGTACCGAATAGGCTCCGAAACTGCTGGACCGATTAAAAAAAATATTTCACCAATAGAAGGCTACATTATTACGACTTGATCAGCAGCATTTGGGAACAGTAGAAGCCGAAATTAAAATATTTGGGCAGAGGCTATGCAGAATGATTTTGGACGATACAAAAACTTTCATAAACGATTATTCCTTAATAGATTCGGACGTTAATGTTATACATTATAAACTGGTATTTTTACGAATCAAAATTACGTATTGTGTAAGTAAGTTTTGTCGATTCTCCCGACCGTGACTGTACGTTGAAAAGTTACTCTAAACGTCAGGAAATGTTACCGTGAAAAAGGTATGTCGATTTTCCGAATGTTATCACGCGAGTGTGAGCGAAAAGTATTTCATAATGAAGTTAGAATATGCAAATAGATAATTTTATTGCACTTGCACAACTTTCTAAATAGAGCATCTATACAAATAAATAAAACTAAGGCTTAAGGCTTAGCACGCACTGCGATTTTGAATGTTTTAGTACAATTTGAGCGCGATTTTTTTTCCGCAGTGCGTGCGGCTTCATACATTTCCATAGGAATAGGAGGAAAAAAATCGCGCGAATAAAAATCGCAGTGCGTGCTATGCCTAAGTGTCCGTATTTAATATCAAAATAACAACGTTTAATTGAATGCATGTGTACGGTACTAATAACAAATACGCATTATTTTTTTGTCTTTCTTTTTCTTCCGGTTAATCTCCGAAACGGCTGGACCGATTATGACGGGACTTTCACTGGTAGATAGCTGATGTTATAAGTAGTAACAAAGGCTACTTTCTAATAAAAATCGGTTACGGTGTACTCCATATTCAATGTTTTGTTGTGCATTTAAAGTCATTTTCTGAATGGCGGTGTTAAGATTTTCCGCAAAAGAATGATCCTAGAAAAATAATTGGTAGATTAGTAGGGTAGGTAGGAAGGTAAGTAGGTTTGGGAGTAGTAGGTAGGGTAGCGTAGGCTTTTGACGGGAGCGAAGCCGCGGCCACAGCTAGAACTAATACTTAAGGCGCCTCCCTGAGCAAAACGCCGCGCTAGTCGAATTTTGTGCAGTTTTTAAGAGCTATCTACTCTTTATTTAAAAAGAAATATCAATTAATAATAATACATTAAAAAAGAAAAAGAAAAAAAAAAAAAAATTAAAAGAATTTATAGATAAAAAATGTTGATGTTTAAAAAAAAGAAACGGTTGTTGTTGCTTAACTTGTTTTGTAAAATTTTGCATGCTATGTTTTATCCTAGCTAAACATGCTTGTGCCTCAATTTGTATTTAACACCCTTGTATACCATGTTTTACGCAAATAAATATTCTATTCTATTCTATTCTATTAAATTTCTACATAATGTTGATTCTAAAATGACAGTACACTTTTTTTTTAAAGAGCTATAAGTGTCACTAATCTCCTGCCAACAAAACCATAAAAATGTGAAATAATTATTGATAGCATGCATCTCCTCGTAAAGTGTTTATTAATTATTTTTTATACTACCACTAATGGATAGACAATTTGATAACGAACATTTTGTAAGTTTTATTTTTTTCAAAAGACCAATATTCGATTTTATAAAGATTTTATTCTAAAATCTGGGCGTATTCACTACCGTAATTCATGCGCCGCCAGTGCCGCTAGGCCAATAGGAATGCTCATATCTCATGCTGATTTATTGATCAGGGTACGGCCTTAAGTAAGATCACATTGGTATTTATGATATCAATCAACAGTAATTAAGGCTACACAAAACTCTGACAAACTATCTTAGATCAGATAGGTAATTTAATTACGCAATTCGATTATCTTGTTCTAATAAACAAACACACGAAACCTGCTGTTAGTAAACAATCAATTGCAGACTAGACAAGCATGAATCATTTAAAATCAAGATGGCGGTTTGAACAGTCACAATATGCAAGGTACTTTTAATTCATTAGCAATATCAATCCAGGGAAAAGCTCGTGAATATGAAAAACTTTTTCTCTCACAATTGTAAAACAATATCACCATACATTTTGTTGATTTATGTGAACATAGAAATGAAGCAGTGGTGGCCCAGACATCGTGTCGCAGGTCGTGGGTTCAAACCAAAGCAGGCACTTTACTTTGTGTAAATTATTTCATCACCACTGCTCTCAAAACGGTGAAGGAAAACACCGTGCGGAAAAAAAAATTGGCTCGCATAATATGGCGCCCAAAAACCGCCATGTTTATTGTTTTTTAGGGTTCTTTACCCAAAGGGTAAAACTAAAAACGGGACCCTATTACTAAGACTTCACGATCCGTCTGTCTGTCTGTCTGTCCGTCTGTCACTAGGCTGTATCTCATGAACCGTGATAGCTAGACAGTTGAAATTTTTACAGATGATTTATTTCGAATGCCGCTATAACAACAAATAAAAACAGAATAAAATTAATATTTAAGGGGGGCTCCCATACAACAAACGTGATTTTTTTGCAGTTTTTTGCGATAATGGTGCGGAACCCTTCGTCCGCGAGTCCGACTCGCACTTGGCCAGTTTTAACTTCACGTATTGAACACTTGGGCGGTCAAAACTGTGTCTTAATTATATAATCCGTCTAACGGTTTGAGAGATACGAGGTAATAAAGAATATTATATACATACAAACATACTCTATCGATATATCTATCTCATCTCTATCTATTACATACACAGATACGCTTGAAAAACATAACCCTTTCCTTGCAGTCGGGTAAAAATATATAGGGTTGCCAGCCGCTTTCAAAATGTCAGGAGATCAATCCCTTACACGTTGGCATGTGGACCACCGCTGCACCGCCAGCGCTGATAGAATGAAATTTTGTGATTAAGAGCCCCCACCTGTTTTTTTCTTACTTCAGCCCCCCTAGCCAAGTGACAAACGTTTCGTATCGAATCTCTTTCTACAATCGTTAACGCCTTCTATTTGTATGGTCTGACCACGTGACTTAAAGTTCAGATGTGTCATTCCCATACATTGCTTTGTTTCCTACTAGCGTTATCGATTGTAGATTGTCAACTTGGCTACAGGTGCTGATTTGATGCTATAGCAAACGTTGGCTATTTTTTCACCCTGAAATATTGCCATTACCTAAATCGCCCTGAATAACACCGACTAGTTTCCAAAAATATCGGCAATCCTCCTCTAAAGTAAGTCTCTAATTCCCCATAAAAACAAGGAATCCTCATCACAATCATAACACAATTTTTTTTTTAAGAATCCACCACATATTGACCGTTTATCGGCAGGATGCGTAGGAGTCGGTGTTGTACGTATTACGGATCTCCGCGTCAAAACACAATACAAGTGGGTCAATGACTTTGATATTTCGTAGTTTTAATAATATTATAACAGTGACGATGTATAAAACATAATTATCAGTAATCAGGGTTTTTTTAGGGTTCTGTGTAACTGTGTATCAAACGGGTTACATCCGTTAGTCTGTGTGTTTTGCTCTAGAGGAATTACGATCGGGAATGGCCCGATTGTAAAACTAGACACTATTGTAGTTATTCAAATATTAATGTACTGGGTGACTTGGGCTACCTTCTTCAGCAAAATTTGGAAAGGATAATGGCAGAAGCCCATACATTGTTTAAGCTAAGATTAAATTCCTACGTATTCTGAATTAGTTTGTGTAAGAATTTTTGTTCGAGAATGCGACAAACAATAGATATTCAGTCATGAACTTTTGTAGGTTATGTCTAAGTTAGTTTTATTAATGTGTTTAATAGGTAATATTATTCAATGTCGTGGAAGTAAAAGGGCAATATCGCATTAGTATTTCCCATACCTAGTTATTTCAGCGTGCAATGTAAAATATACTCTTTGGAAAAAGTACCTATATTTATTACTAAGCGACTTTGACATGTATCAAAAGGTCGTCGTGAACAACCAAGCTATATTTTTTTGAAGACTTGTATATTAGTATTTTTGCCATCTTTAATTGAAAGTACTTAATTCATTTATTTCTAATAGACTACAGTATTCTGCAAGGAATACCTATACTTAGACATAAACTGTATGGTTAATTCATTTACTACGTTTAATTATAATAAAAATACAATAATGATATACATACTACAGTCACTACAAGTCACTTGGCAGAATAAGTGTAAAATCACAACACTAAGCTAGTAAAAGTTAAAGAAAAAATCAAATAACTTTCATTTATACTTCTATCCTCGCATCTAAACACTCTCGCACATAAAACTCCCTCACTCACTTACACACCAACACCATATAATCTACTCATCTACACTCATACACAAACACCGACACACCTAAAATTCAAATTCATTCACCCACACCCTCGCACTCTCACATACTCATATATAAATTAAAAACTAAAGACAATTATCTCTTTTTTCCCTTCTGAAGGTAAATCGACACAGTCCACACATGAATAAATCGATTGAAACTTCATTGCGAAACGCTGTCTCTTAAGATGCAGGATACCCTAGTTTAGGAGACAGAGTTTAATCTATTGTGTACAGATTTCTGCAGCATCCGAATGTTTAATGTAAATAAATGTATTCTATCATAATTATGTTAAAAAATTGTAAACTTTACCTACAATAATCTGTATTCTTGGGCAATAAAGACATTTATTATTATTATTATTTATATTGTTTTTTATCCGTGGTGAACCAGTTAATGTTATACTTTGAATAAACGTAGATAATTAATGGAATTTCTTTCGTATATACTTCGTACTTTCAGACGTTCAAATTTAAATAAGCTATATTTCGCCATTGTTCTTTAAAATATATACATTATCTGAGCCCTACTTCAGCGTACTTACACCCTATTTATTTACAGAAACTAAAATTTTCTCGTATTTGCAAAGAGTTACAAAAAATTAACACACCCTTCTTCTCTCCACCCAAACCTTTCGAGGATTAATTACAGGAAATAAGTTATGAAGAAAAATAAGTTTGATGTTTTTGATAAAAAGAATAATAATGCAAAACAACAAAGAAAACCCAAAAAAAACATCTATATCATAACCCTTATTAAAAACGACGTAACAAGCGTTTTTCAGTCAATCAGCCAGTACGCACATAACGCGATACTATCGGCACGCCACTGAAGGAACTAGCCGATTAGTAACTGCTTACCGCGTCGTGAATGTGCTGGCATTGGTTTAGCGCAAGGCCCGCTTGTGTAACACTGGCTTTATTTGGGTTCTGTAGTTTTAATCTAAGTGTGTTTTTGTCGGATCTGGTTTGGATTTCATAATGATAATCATAGAGAGTGATGATTGTCGATCGCATTAACGAAAATACGCCAGAAGTCACTCAAATCGCGAATTGTGACGTCGTACAATCATACGTCTACCTGGGCGCTTTAAGGCGCCGATTCCCTTGAGTAGCTGATTTTAAAATGAGAATCACGTCTAAATGGCTAGTCGTAATTCTTTGAAAAAAATATATGTTATATTAGACTATTTTCTTAATAATTTGATCTGAGCAAATTTTGGATTTTATTTGTATAACATAGTGTAATTAATTTGTAAAGTTATGTCTAAAACGGACAAAAACACGACAATCACACCAAAACCGCTGGGCGTATTTTAATGAAATCAACACCATCTCAAAGATAATTTAATTATCTACATTTTCATATGAGGCTTTTTTTTAAAGTCATAGAATAATAATGAAAGTACAAAAAACTACTAAATTTTGGGTCGCGGGGGTGTGAAACGAGTGCGCGTATTGTTCCCTCAAGGTCGTTGGCGTTAGTCGTCGTCTTAATATCGAACCACGGTGGTTGCGGGGACGAGATCAAGCGACGCATGGCTTTGGCCAGGCCTGCCATGGATAGGCTGAGGAAAATATGGAGGAATCACAATATCACCAAAGCCACGAAAACCCGGCTCATACGGGCACTTGTGTTCCCCATATTTCTATACGCAGCCGAGACCTGGACGCTGAGAGACACTGAGAGAAAGAGAATAGAAGCTCTGGAAATGTAGTGCTGGAGAAAAATGCTTGGACTGTCGTGGACTGAGTTTCGCACTAACATATCCATCCTTCAAGAACTCGGTATCAGGCAGCGTCTATCGGCTATAGTCCAAGCTCGAGTACTCCAGTTCTTTGGACACGTGTCCCGACGAGGCAACGACTCTATTGAGCGGCTTGTAGTTCAGGGTAGAGTGGAAGGAACAAGAGCGCGCGGCAGGTCACCCATGCGATGGACCGACCAGATTAAGTCTGCAGTGGGTGGCCCATTGCATGAGTGCACACGAATAACAGCCGATAGAGAGGGATGGCGTCGCATCGTTTTTTATGGCAACCCAAAGTCTCACTGCAACATGATGACCACGACCGCTCTGCCAAGAGTGTACCGACGAAGAAGAAGATAGTTAGATTTGTAAAATTTTATCAGGACGAAAACGTTTTGATGATGAAGGGTGGAGGCTGCTTAGATATTTTAATATACCTTGAGTTGAGATCTTGTGTCACAAGCTTCTAAAATTGTTGTTTGAATGCCCTGTTAATGGTAAGCGAGATCTTTGTTCGATAATTTTGAAAGTAATGTCTGTCTACCATAGACTTATTCCAAACACCCCGAAAAAGAGATGAAAATTTTATCTTCAATACGGTTCTAAATTTCTACAGTCATCGCTTATGTTCTCTGGGCTCAATTTTAAATGTTGGATAGAGTAATAAACTTTAGCAGCTAGGATGTTTTAATTTATGCGACTTAATTAAAATAAACCAATATTTTCTACGGAACCTTTATACAAATTAAGCGTGCTCTATTCTAATTAACGCTGGCAAAACTTTAACTTAATCGTTTAACACAATGGCGGCAATTAATCTCATTCGTTTCGAAATTTAATTCGCGTTAGTAGATAAAGGCGGGGTCAGGATCAATTGACAGATTTCTTTTATTTAAATCTATCTTAACTATAATAATATTATAAAGACGTGAAAATGTTTGTTTGTTTTGTAAGAGACCATCTCTGAAACTGCTAGTCATATTACGAAAATTCCTTCACATAGATAGAAAGCTGTACTATACGCTGAGTGTAAAACACACACATTTTCTGTGTGAGAGACCAGGGGGTGACCATAAACTCTTAGAGTACGGTTATTTTGAGTGTGCGTAAGGGACAGATGTATACAAGTCATATACATCTGTCCCGTATACACACTCAAAATAAACTTACTCTAAGAGCTTATGGTCACCCCCTGGTGAGATCGCCCACGGGGAAAATCTAATATTATGAAATTAGTGAATACGTTTTTTTTAAGAAATCAAGTGTCGCGTCTCTATGCATTGGTTTCGTAAAGCGGCTTGGGACTACATCAATAGAATGGAATGTACACTACTGCTACTGATAATCTGAAAAGCGTTAGTTTGTGTTAACGCTGTTTTCCATCTTTCTTTCGATAGTCAGCTTTTGCCATTTTAATTGAATCACAAATAATATGAGACAAATAGTTCTAAGAATCAGCAAGGCCGTCTTGGTACGAATTAATTAATTCGAAAATATAATCACGATTTAACCTGTGTTCCAATATTTCTTGCCAATCAGTCAAAATTAAACAAAAACATAATTATTATTACTGAATGACTGATAAGCTTCAGTGACTAACTGAGCTTTCCGAGATCACTACTTAGCTCAAAAGTGTAAAAACCTCTTCTAACATAGCTAGCAGCTAAATATCAGCTTGCCGCGCTTGACTCGGTGGAACGCAGAGCCAAGAGACTAATTGGCGACGTCAAACTAGTGGATGCCAAGCTTCACAGCTTAGATCATCGCCGTAAGGTTGCCTGCTTGTCGGTCTTCTACAGACTGTATTTTGGCGAGTGTGCTCATGAACTCCACGACCTCATCCCACCGGCCCCCTTCTACCATCGGACATCTAGACGCACTGCAAGTTACCATCCTCACCTAGTTACTATTCCACCAATTCGTACCAAGCGCTTCCAAACATCCTTCATAATGCGCACAGCAAAAGAGTGGAACTCACTGCCTGCGTCTGTGTTTCCGAACGCATACAACCCGAATCTCTTCAAAGTCAGATTGAACAGGATTCTTCTGGGTAAGCTCACTCCATCGTCGACTTTGTCTCTGTCACGTCTGACCTAGTCTAGACTCAAGAGCAAACCCATTTCGAATAAAAAAAATAAAAAATAACATAGAAAAAGAGCAAGATAAAAATTTGAAACCAGTCTTTTAATACCTACATTGGAAGAATATAACAGCCACACATTACAAGAAACAAATACAATACCAAACTACCCACAGTTACTCAAGTAAGGCCATGTCTTACTATTCGCAGTACTATTGTGATAGTTCAATGCATAACGTGTTCTCGTTGTACCCACGTTTTTATTGAGAGTGCATGTGGACAAGTACACCGTTAGTCATAGGCAAACTGTCAAGTTTAGCTGTAAATGAGTCTGTATGGGACAGTGTACGAGGTTTATCGAATAGTGCTATACTTCGATGAATGATATGTGAACTTCGATGGATGCGCAAATTGAACGATACGGACTTGTACTGAAGAATCATTCTGGAAGGGATGTTAACTGAAAATTTGTTCTTTATCCGTCAATGTCATGATTACTCTATGGTGAGATTACTAAAGCATTACAGCACCATTACTAAGTTCTCTAGTATCTTTACTCCTGATCGTCTAGCAGTAAATATTGATATCGCATAACACAAAATAACTCTATGGCCGGTTGAGTAAACTCGATATATTTAAAATGGTTCGATTTGTTTGAATATCAACCCTCCCTGTGAAGGGGGGTTGTGAATCCTTTTTTTTTAGTACATTTACAGGCACAATTTCGAATCGCAATAGCTCCGGAGCTGCGGGATCTGCAGCCCCTACGCCCTTGCGTGACAATCCACGGGCACCCTCTTCGCCTGCGCAGCTACGGCCGCCGAATTTGCAAAAACACTCTAGGGGTGTGACAGACAAGACTGCTTGAAGTCGGGGTCAGCAGATTCGGATCTGTGACAGACTTTTGAACCTAAACTATTAGAATATTTATTATTAAGTAATGAATTAAGATCAAAGAAATGAAAAAAAACTTTTGTCGGATGGCAAGGTTGAAACAAAACGCAATAGACATCCATTTTTCAGGCTTTTTTTTTGGAAAAACTACTAGTTTTCACAATCTAAAACTTTGTAGAAAGTGTCCTTATACTAAGAGCTTTCTGCCATAAAATTACGGTTATCCACTTCAGCGGTCCAGTACCTAAGTAAGTTTATCCCAATTAGAAACTTTGAAATCAATGTGTATGGCAATATTATAAACTTTAGCAGAGACCAGAGGTCTCGATACGTAACGTGGTCACCCATCCGCTGGCCACCCTCGTCAAGCGTTGCTTAAACTTGAAAATCGTCCCATGCGGCTGTTTTACTTAGTTTAATATTCACAATAAAATAACTCTAATAACGACTTGTGTAAAATACGTGTTTGATCTATATATAGTAAAGCTCAACTTTCTCTGTCGAAGGATATATAAAATGGCTGCCTTGTCCGGGATATGGCATATTAACAGTGCTGGGATTGAGAAATAGTATTTGTAGGTACGTACCTACGTGTGGCTATGAGGAACAGGTTGGTTGTAAGGGCTCGTTCAAGATAAAGTTATACGTCGTATGACTCGGACGAGACCAAAGAATTGAGGGATGTATGTATGAATGATTATATGACTAAGGAGGACTCGACTATTGAGCTGACGGTAAAAAGAGATGTATGAAAGAGTAAAACATGTTGCGCAGATACCAAATAAATTTGGAAAACGGCAGGAGAATGATGTATACGCTACAGTAAAGATACCTAAGAGCTGAAACAGTGGCTAACTAAACTGATCTACGGGACCTTAATATTTTTTTGTGGATGAAAGGAAAAGCGGTTAGCTGCTAGCCACTCACATACAGTAACATTCTAGATTCAGATGCAGCGATTAATGACACAATAGGGGTAAAGAAAACTGTGCATACAAACGAAAACTAGAAATTCTGGTGTTGAAACATCATCATATTTGTATTGCACTGTAAACAATAACAGTTAAGAATTCTTTGTCTACTATAATTTCATACTATCATTGTGCCTTGTTAAGGCTAGAGAAAATCGCATGAAAAACCATAACGTATCATTGTACAACCCGATTAGCATGCATAATTATATCATGCGCAAAAACTGTTACTGTCATTGGTAAGCAGTTAAACTTAACTGCCTGTTACTTAACCGTTACAGGTGAATTATGTCAAAGAATAATTAATAATTATCGATTTAACTGTAAATTACTTTGTTCTTTAAGGAAATGTAATGGAATGATTACTTGCTTTCCATTGTGGCATTATTTTTCTGTATTTTTTTTGTTGGGCCGTCTGACGTTTTTTGTGTTGTTTGTCTATGATTTGTTTTAGGTTAAGTGAGAAAGACAGAAGTCAATGGTGCAATAAATGCAGTTTTTTTCGTGCCATTTCGAACTTTATCATCACGTTTTTGCTCTCGAAAAAATGCACAGATAACAAATATAATCTATGCATTTTAAATAATTATTGCCAAGATTAGATACTTTATAACTGTTTACATTTAGAGTAGGTATCAAAAAAAAAAAAAAACACATTATGATAGAATAAATCATGGTTGATTTTATCGAAACTAGTGATGGGAAAGGAAGAAAACGTATGAACTTTTTTATCTTTTAAATCTCGAGAAATAGATTGGATCTAATTATTGCAAAAATAGATTGTTTAAGGCTGAATAAATAACCTAGAGAAATTCGAACATTATGTGGAAAACACATGTCATATTCAATGAGTTGTTTGAGTTTCATAAGCCATTTGATAAAATAATTAGGCCGTTTTTCTTTCTAAACAACCGTAAGTTGTTGTAAATCTTTTCAATTGTCATGTTTATTTTGCGCAACGCATTTCTATTCTATGCGACTGTCTGTTTGCCTTTTATGTGGCAATTTCCTTACAAGGCTAGTTTGCTATTTCAGTCAGCTTAGAATTTAAAACAAAGCATTAAAATAGCAATAAACACAGTCATTTATAGAATGTTGTGATGTCGATTTAAAAGTAATGTTTTTTTTTTAAGTTGAATAATGGCCTTCTTAGCTGTCTTAGTCGTTCAAATGATCATAGACACAGTTACATATTATAGCACTTTAGTCCTGAAATAAAATCATAAATCACTGCTTATTTTTGTCCATACGACGCAATTTTGTTTTTGCCTTCCGTGAACGATATTTCTTCACATATATATATTAATAAAGCTAAATTAAATAATTGGCGCGCTTAATGTCTAATAAATCTTATAACTTTCGATTGTCATCTTTTCTGCGTATCTTTTTGCGATTTAACGTTTTCTATTATATGTGTGAGTTCTGCTTTTACGAGTATGTTCTTACCTAGGTGTGTGAATTTCTATTACGTTGGGTGTAATATTTAACTTGGTTACGTGGTCTGATATTTAAACTATAATAATTATATATAATAGCTCTCTTTTTAGTACTAAGGTGTATAATATAGAGGAATAATTGTAATTTGTGAGAAATAATTATAAGGTTGAGAAAATTCCCTAGGTATCAATTTTCATGAATATTTTAAAGAACCCAAAATCTCACAAATCATAATTTTGCAACTTGCACTTTATGGTTTAAGTGCAATTTAACACTTCAATGATCTTACCAATTAAAATTACATAAACGTAATAAAAATAAAATAATAAAACTTTTTATCGATACACTTAAATAAACTTCACTAAAAAACCACCATCACTTAATAAAAATTATTTTATAACGCCACTATTTAAAAAAAGTATTCCACACTTCTAATGTCAAAAATTCAAAATTAAAAAGACAAATCTCCCGCGGCAAATAAAACGTCAAAAAATCACAGACTAAAATTGTTTTGTTTTTTTATCGCGCGCGCAACTCTGTGTAGCTTCGCGTCGAGACTGGCGCGTTTGTGAGTAGATAGGGGAAGCCTTAAATGGTAGTGTTGTTGGTGTGACGTACAGATTAGAAGAGCTTTGTATTGGAAGAGTGGCAGACTGGCAGTACATACAAGGTGATACTGCGGCAGTATGTGGGTGTAAGCTGTGCCTTACAGGGTGAAGAGATGATGGTTCATCAATGAAGATTATATTGAAGGGTACCCGTTTTTTTGCAGATTTGTTTATCATGAAAATACCTATACGATTATTGTTTTATATATGAATGATGAGAAACTGGCCGAGTCTAGGCTCCAGAGCCTTGAACATCGGTGCCGATGTCAGCCTGTCGGTTTTTTATCGGTTACATTAATTTCGGGGAGTGTGCGTTGGATATGCATGAACTAATTTCTCCTAGCCCGTTCCATCATCGGACTACAAGACGGACAATGGTGCGTCATTGCTACCTACATGGTAGACATTCCACCCATACGCACCAATCGTTTTGGGAATACTTTTATTAAGCGTACAGCATAGGAGTGGAATTTCCTACCTGAGTCTTATTTCTTGATAGCTACAACCTGGGAGTCTTTAAGTCAAGAGTGAATAGTATTCTTCTAGGCAAGCGTGCTTCAACGTCGACCACATCATCGCATAACATCAGCTGAGATAGTAGTCAAGCGCGAGAAAATCAGAAAAAAATATATGTTGTTTTTAGTCGAATATAGATTTACATATTCTGCGGACAATTTTAAATGATAGAGCCATGAATTTCGTAGGTTTTTTGTTGATTCCGTACAATCTGTAGAAGAAACAAACTTAAAGTAGTTATGCCACTTCGGACATTTTACGGTTAGAAAGAAAGAAAGAAAAATTGTTTATTAGCGCCAGGCACGACGCATACCATAAAAAAAACATAAATACAATAATTACAAAGTATGCTTCACAACTACGCAAAACGGTCATCGCTCAGCATAATGCTGGGACTCGTGTGCGAGACAGAGCGCTGGTTTTCAGCGATAGCCGGTGTCGAACCGATGTCGTTGATGGCAATAAACCCTCTATTAAACGGGACTTGTACATAGGTAACTTTAACCCTTCCGGGCATTGCACGAGAAAAACACAATTTACGCGATTGACACTTTACGTACCAATTTTCCTTGCTCAACCTGACCTGCCCATACAGTATCCCCAAGAGAGCCACAATGAAAGTCGCCAAACCCCATGGCGCCGTGTGAAAGCCATACAAAGTTGAATATTTAATGCGACCGTGACGGTCAGGGTTCTTGTTGGCGTCACATGTCAAAGTACTATTGATTATTTTTTTTATCCTATTAGGTAGCGATAGATTGTCGGCTAGTTATTTTGTTGAGCATGGTAATTCTAGTAATAAAATTCTAACTATTATAGAATATTCTCTTCATCAGATTTACCGACCAGTTGCAGAATCAGAGTCTAATTTATAGCAAACTAGCTGTTGCCCACGACTTCGTCTGCGTAGCATTAGTACCTACTTTGAATAGCCTATTTTTTATAACGCGCCATAATATTATAGGTGTGGGCCGCCTTACTTAAGAAATTATTATTTGTCCCTGTCCACCCCCTATAAAGGATGATTGCCGGGATAAAAACTATCCTATGTCCTTCCCACGGTCTCAAACTATTGCCCTACCAAATTTCATCGAATTCGGTTCAGCGGAATAAGCGTGGAAAGGTAACAGACAGACAGAGTTAATTTCGCATATATAATATTATATATATATTACATTAATATTAGTATTATAGTATAGTATGGATAAAATAGCCGAAACTGTTCTAGTGTTTCATTTTCAGATAAAAAAATTATAAGCAGCTTCGTGTAGCCAGATTGTCTGTTTGTATTTTACTGATTTTCGTGAAATAATACAGCGAAGTAGCTACGTTCATAATAGGTTTAAAAAATCCGGGTGGTTCCTCAAGCCCAGAGACATTAGAAAATGTATCTCCGAGTCGGATACAACAAAGAACAAACCAACAATTTAAAACTCGAACACCACAAACTTGACAGTTGTCAAAACAAAGGCAACAATGTCAAAAGTGCACTTCCATTCAAATGTCACATTCGTTATTTAAAAACAAATGAACCACAGAGACGATGGTGCGTGTACCGTTGCAACGGTACTTATACAATGGAGGGCCATAAAACTAGCCGTAGATGTCACAAGATACGCCTAGTTGTCTAGGTCTTGTACATGGCTATGTTTTTATTACCGTCTTGAGTTTGTTAAAAGAAATTCGCAAATTCCGATGGGAGAGTTACTCAGAAGTTTTTAATTATTTATTTATTGTACACAAAATAACTTAAAAGATGAAAATAAAACTGAAGGCCAATTCTAGTACTAAAATAAGGTTTAGACTTTAAAACGTGCCAAAGAATAATATTATTAGGCATACATATCACACTTAATCACACTATATATTATAAAGGTGAAAGTTTGTGAGTGTGTTTGTATGTTTGTTACTTCTTCACGCTCAAACGGCTGAACAGATCTGAATGAAATTTGGCACAGAGATAGATTATAGTCTGGAATAACACATACTTTTTATCTCGGGAATATGTTAATATGTTCCCTTGGGATAATTTTCGACATTCACGCGGGCGAAGCCCCTGGCAGAAGCCAGTTATTATATACGCTCGAAAAATATAACCCTCCATCAGCAGTCGGGTAAGAAACGTTAAAATTCAAGTCGCAATAATATCTCAGCGACAATCAAAGTCAAAAAAATTCAAAAGGTTGGAAATTGGAGGTGATTACATAGATGAGATGCGAAAGCAAACGTTCCTTGAAAACACGGTAATTGGCATTAGATTAAATAAATCAGCATTTGCTGAAAGACTACACTCTTTAGCTACTTTTTCGGAGACTACAGAAATAATAGGTACTGTGTTTGTGTGTAGATTGATATTTCAGGAAAATTGTGTGGGTTTTAAGACTTAAGCTGGCTTCTTGTGGGTGTCGTAAAGACGATTAAGGGATTTTGTAAACGTGTGGGCAGAGGCGTCGATATATCAGCTTATAACAGCATGCAGCCAGTCACATTGTAGGTAAGTATATTCAGTTGCCTCGTAATCGTTTACTCCATCATCTGCTTACATTTTCTCAGCTACTAGTGTCGACTTCCAGTCTAACCGGATACAAATGTATACCAGTTTTTATATGGAACGATTGCCTATCTGATCTCCACAATCCTAACATGATACCATTTGGTAAGACTGGTTTAGTCAGACTTTTGGGTCTTTGAATATCCGTCAAAAATAATGACGAGCTACGTACTTCCATTTTTTTTTATTATCCTATGGGAACTTACTGTTAAAATCCATGTCACAGTCTATTCGTGTGCCAAGTTTCATCATAAATCTTCCAGCTGTTTAGACGTGATAACGTTACAAACAGACACACTTCCGAATTTGTAATATTGGTATGGATTCCATTTGCCAATTTTTTTAGAGTTCTGTACCCAAAGGGTTAAAACGGGACCCTATTACTAGTCTTAGTACGATCTGTCTGTCTGTCTGTCACCAGGCTGTATCTCATGAACCGTGATAGCTACACATTTGAAATTTTCACAGATGATATATTTCTGTTGCCGCTATAACAACAAATACTAAAAACAGAATAAAATGAATATTTAAGTCGGGGCTCCCATACAACAAACGTGATCTTTTTGCCGTTTTTTGCGATAGTGGTACGGAACCTTACATGCGCGAGTCCGACTCGCACTTGGCCAGTTTTTTATACATTTCTTTTATCAGGTTACAGTTGTACGCAATACCAGCATAATAGCGAACAATTTCTACCTGTAAAGTATTTCATTTGCTTTTCTCTTTTCACTTTAGTTTACAAGACATGAGGGTGTGTGCCAGTTGACAGTTGTTTGACACTTATCGCTTCAATTGATTCAATTTAATTCAGTTTACAGCCGTTCCTAGTTCGTTTTCCTATGGATATCAAAATGGTCCTTGTGAAATGAGATAAAAATGCTTACTTTTGTCTCTTGCCGATATAAACTATCCATGATAGTTTAATGCTTGTGTCTAATCGTTATCACATTGATCTGTCCTAAAACCGTTTAATTTATTATGTTGTTGACTGTATCTGTAATTCTAGGAATATTCTTTACAATTTTCAGCCAGAAAATTGAATTTACGAAAAAGCAATAGTTATGTAGTGTGTAGTTATGGCATCACATGATAAGTTGAAGGACAGATTGTAAAGAAATAAAGAATAAGATCTAAACCTGTTTCCTAAGAGAAGCATGGTGAGGCTCTATGTTGCGAAAATAAATTGCAATAAAACTGTCAGTAGATTTCAGAATAGTCAACATTTGTGACAAGGCTATTCTGTCAACAATCTCCCTCAGGACTCAACTCCTAAGGGGAACATTACACCAACCTAAGGCTCATGTAACACACTAGGCACCGACCTCGGCACCACTTTCACCGTTGCGCTGTTCCATTCTGTTCTGCAACGCTCAATCAACTGCACTGATTTATAACATTATAACGTACACGATTTATTGGTTATATGTGTTATTAGTGTTGTTCACGATTGCTCCTTTTAAGGGTAAGCAGGGTCCTTAACTAAAGTACCTAGATTAGGGAAGTAGATCGATACGTTGATATCGCCATATTGTTCTAAACTATAGAACCAACCGTATCTTTACTGTTATTATTGTTATGCAAAGGATTCTTCGTAATAATTAGGAAGAAAATACAGCATGAAACAGACGACGAAAATACTTGGAAAGTTTTCATGGGTGGTCAATTGAGATAAGTTGGTACCTAAGGGATTA
The DNA here is from genome assembly GCA_948252205.1 of Orthosia incerta. Taxonomy (NCBI): domain Eukaryota; kingdom Metazoa; phylum Arthropoda; class Insecta; order Lepidoptera; family Noctuidae; genus Orthosia; species Orthosia incerta. The sequence goes on along the minus strand of OX411742.1, from coordinate 2,008,237 downwards.
TGGTATTCTTCACCATCAGCTTTTAAGCATAGCTAAATGAAAGTATTCCCTTCTTCGCTACATGGCATCGAAATTCAGACCGATTTCTATAGGTAGGTAGGTATATATTTATGTAATTTCCAGTGTTCAATTAATTTAATGTGACAATATTTACACAAAAATATGTAGGTATTTAAACCAATAGCCGCAATATAAAAGTACTCGTTGCTCTTCCTAAATATTTACTCCTAAAGTCTCTGACAGATAATAGAAAAAATAAATGTCATTGAGCCGATTCATACCAAAATGGATAATTTTGATAATGTTGGTCTCAAATCTCTTCAAAGTTAGAGTGAACAGGCTTCTTCTGAGTAAGCTCACTCCATCGTAGACTCTGTCTCTGTCACCTATGACCTAGACTAGAGTCAAGAGCAAACCCATTACAAATAAAAAATAAAAATTATCCGTTTAAATCATGTAAATCGGTCTACGCGTTTAGGAGATATTAACTCATTACTGAATGCCAAGTGAAAGGGTCAAGAATGCCCCTTACCGCGATAAGTGTGTTTGATCGTGTTAGCGATACCGCCTTTGATTTTTTCTCATATCGTTTTGAAATATTGTAATACATTGGTAGGCAGGTGTTTACAACTTTCCTAACATGTTCCTAACACAGGTAGACCGTGTACCTAGTTTTATAATTTCGATAGTTTAGTTCCTTATCTCGTTGTAAAACAATAATTGGTATTACAAGACTAAACGATCCATTATCTAAATATCGAGTACTTTCCAATTGTAAACCATAGAAGACAAGGTGTCGATAAGCACAGGTATTAAATAGGTAGATAGATATAGTTCTCGCCAAACTTCTTGGACACCTTGAAGGTAGCCAACTTCAGGGTGTCCAAGAAGTTTGGCTACCTGGCTGCGCAGTAGTAAATCTCATACAAAAACAGCGCCGATCCGTTGCGCATTGGAAAGACAAGTTCAGGACTCAGGACGGCCAAGAAGTTTCCAGAACCATGGACTGAGTTTCATTTTTTTTTTTTTTTTTGCGACAAAAACAGTTATACAGTACAGCATATAGAAAAAGTAGTTATATGACAGTCGAGAAAACGTATAACCCACACTATTTTCCACGAAGTGACATCGGAGTATGATAGCGTACGCATGTTAAATGAGAAAAAAATAAAATAATAATATTTAGCAGAAAAACACTGCATACACGAATCGAAGGAGCGGATGACAAGAGCCTACATTTTATGGGTGACTTGCAAGAAATTGAGAAACCATTTTTTTATTTAGATAGCGATAGCGCGAAAATGACAATTTAAAGCACATACATGAGGTATCTAAATGATTTTACATAATTTTTATATTGACCTTTTTAAAAACTGGATTTAATTTGAATCCACTAACTCATTCACAAGACACAAGGACTTACCATTGGAACATCAAGACACATTATTATTTTAAACGTAATTAGTGATTTAATTACTACTATCCTTTGTGTCACAGCTAAGCTCTTTAATACTTCGCTATCTTTAATTCATTTTATTTTTATTCAATAATCGCTTAGTTTACGTAAAAGGTGATTATGCAAATACTTCAATCGTAATCCTATTAGGTGTACCTTGGTTTTATAATAGCAACGACCTTCAGAGATTAGCCACATATTACTTCTAATTAAATCATATTATTTTGGAATATGAAACGGATGTGATGAATGGATTTAGAAAAGCCTCAATAAGTTTTATCTTTAGATTATTTGTGCCTATTGACATGGTTAATATAATGGCATTCTGTAAACACTTAGAAATAAGTCAAGCAACTAAATTAGTAATTAGAATATAAGTTCAATACTATCTAATTAGTTAAGAACAATACTTAGGTTATTTAGATTAATAGATACTGTTTAATTTTGATCTAGCTCAAGTATTACTGAAAACACGTAAATGTGTTAAGTAGCGACATCTACATTGCACGGTTTAAACTATGACACTTGGATTGAGTTGTTGTAATTATTAACGCATCTAGGTGTCGCTATCACCGCGTCTACATTGAAATGAAATAGTATTACTTTTAATGCAACAGCCACGAAGTTAAATACAGGCACCATCTAAAAACTGTAATTAAGTAACGCTTTCTCAAACAATACAATTTTACAAACCAAACGTTTGTAATGGTTCGCTCAATCACCCACAGATGGCGCTGTCCTCAAAATCACACGTCAAACAAAATTATCATTATCTTACCTTTTCAACCTTGTCAGTAGGTGGTGATGCCGGTGGGCTCTGCGGTAGACCCAGATCCTCGTCATCATCACTGCCGTCACCTCGCCCCCGCCGCCTGACTGCCGCCACTAGCTCCGCCTGGTGACAAAAGAGGGAACTATTAATTTGAATACTTACTGCTTGTTGGTCTAGAGGTCGTTAATAAATTGTGACTGTTGATAGTTGTTCCCTAGGTTCGATTCTAGGGTTGGGCAGTTTGTTGGGCTTTGCTAGAAATTCTCAGTACCTGCTGGATTTGAGCTTAGAAAATGAGTGTAAAAATAAAACACATTAGAATACCTCGTCAGTTGAGGTTTACACTTCTGCCTTTTGGAATATCCCTGCAGGCGTGATGATTATTTTATTTTAAGTAGGTATAATTTTACAGCTGTTTTAATTGGTTTGACTGTACATTGTGTGTATATTACAGGATAATTATTTTATTTAGTTAGGTAGGTATATTGGTCAATCTAGTAGGAAAAAGGTGAACGGAAAATCTGGGGCAGACAGCTAAATGATGATTTGTTATTGTAGTAAGTACAGGTTTTGGTTTTATTTAGTAAACTAGCATCTGCCAGCGGCATTGCCCGCGTGCAAGTCGAAAATTAACCCGAGGGAACATATTCCAGACTATAATTTATCTCTGTGCCAATTTCATCCAGATCCGTCCAGCCGTTTGAGCGTGAAGAAGTTACAAACATACAAACTCACACAGTCACAAACTTTGGCCTTTATAATATTAGTCACAGTAGCATCACTCTAAAGAACAGTCACAAAAAGAGTATATAGTAGCCACAGTGGGCGAGCACGGCCCACTGTGACAGGCTTGTGTCACACATTTTTATCACAGTTTGGGAGCAAAAACCTTGATAAAATGCGTGACTCCTGCATATGGCCGCGACTTACAAGTTGTAGGTCGTGGGTTCGAGCCCAGGCAGGCGCTTTACTTTGTGTAAATTATTTCATCACCACTGCTATCAAAACGGTGAAGGAAAACATCGTGAGGAAACCGGCATGTCCTAGAACCAAAAATTCGAAGACATGTGACATCCACCAACCCGCACTGGGCCCGCGTGGTGGATTACGGCCCATTCCCTCTCACAAAGAGGAGGCCTGTGTCCCAGCAGTGGGAACATTAATAGTCTGATGATGTGATGTGATGTCATGCATATCACAGAGGCCGTGCTCGCCCGGCAGGGGGCGTTCTGTAGTTTATACCTACTCTCACCATGAGAAAAAGCGTGAATTTATGTATGTCTTTATGTAGAATAGTTACTATTCTGCTAGAAAACTAATCTTTTCAAAGCTACGATTCGACCAAAGTATCTACGCTTGCTTCCTCTTTCATAGACGAACAAGCAAGAAACTCAATTGCATACCTAATCATACTATTACATTCTCATTGCTGAGAGCCTCCTTCCTGTGAGATGTCACATGTCTAGTAATTTTTATTGGGTAGTATTTAAACGCAAATCTAAAAATATCCTTTTTCTATGCAATAAAATTCCGAATTCTCATCAAAATTACTGATTGCGCAGCAAAATATTCAACGCAAAATATCACTAAAAACACTACAATTTATTTTCGCAGCGTACAGCGATTTTTCCTAAAGCAAAAGCTTTTTTTATTAATGCACAGCTAATAATCTTAATGCACATCATACATGTTAACTCTTTTTCTTTTAAATCCATGGTTAAAGTTTTTACAATTACTATTTAACGACAATGTCGACGGAGCCCCGCTGTGCGGGGCTCCTATTTCAGATGACGGGAAGATGCTGTTCGAAAAGATGACGGCAGCTGAGTTCGCTCGCTTTGCTCGCTCACTTCAGCTGCCGTCATCTTTTCGAACCTAACCTGTCCGTGTCGGGGTGCCCTAAGTTCCCGAGCTCGCTTCGCTCGCTCTTGGACTAATGACTTCTTGAAAATTAGGACAAATGTGATGAACAGGTTTTGTTGTACTTACTGGTTAATATGCGACTGAGATAGTTATTTTGCTACGAAATATGGAAAATTTGCCGTGCAGTTAGTATTTTTGCTATGTATGTAGTATTTTTGTACAAAAATAAATTTAACTGTATTGCATTATGAGGAAAAAAGTAATGTCATATTGATGTATAATTTCGAATTATCTGCAGTTTGAGTTTTGCTAAACATTTAGTAAGTTATTTGATGTAAAAAATAATATAAATGATGAGTATGTATTGATAGACGATTATTTTATTTGATATGCAATTTATAATATCCCATTTTTATTCCAGAAAATTCCGGCTTCCTCACGATGTTTTCCTTCACCCTTTTAGAGCAATGGTGACTAAAAAAAATACACAAAGTAGACCGCCTTCTTGGGTTCGAATCCAGAACCTTCAAATCGCAATTCGGGGCCGTAACCATAGGGCCACCACGTTTCTACTTAAGGCTACTATTAGGTACTATACCCTGCCCAACCCTTCGAAGCATATAAGCGTATTGTTATATTTATGTGAAAACCATGATATTCATCATAAATGCACGTCACAGTGCAAAATGCCGCCATGTTTTTGATCCATAAAACACGATAATTAGGAGCGGACAGCGTTAGAGATAACGGACGCAGCTTCCTTTGTATATCAATGTGTTACAGATACTTAGTATCTGGTACAATGTTCTGATATATCATAAGAGAAGGCATTGTTTGGGTACAAACGTACTTATTTTTGTCCCCAAACAAAGCCATCTCTTGGGCCGGTAGGAAATCCGTAAGTTTAAAGCCCACTTGCACCGACTTAACTCAGAGTTAAATAAAAAAAAACATACGTAATAACTCGGTTTTAGTAAGAAAACCCATGGAGGCGCAAGTGGGCCTAAGTTAGGGCAAAAAATTCGAAGATATTTGGATCTGTAACTTCCAATAATCCGCAATGGACCCGATTGGCAGATTATGGTCTACCTATACCCCAATTTAGCAGCGGATACGTTATTTGTTATGCTAAGTTAAGGCAACAAAGGCCAATGAAAACTTGCTCTGCCCTGTGATTCATCAGGTTTATAGCAATCCAAAGCTTATTTTTCAAAGTTTAAGTAATGGCCGAAATGTCAAGCAATACAAAATGCCATAAAAAGTTGTTATTTCAAAGCTAAGCTAAGGGCTTAAAAGAGGTCTACTGGGACTGAAAAGTCTGCCTGGCCAGCTGGATACCCACAATTGCCTTGAGAAAGAGAATAATGCCTAAACTATTTTCGCACTTAAAGCGTCAAGCCATTTCAAGAGAATGATAAGAATAGGGTAGTTGACAAAAAGCTATATATTTAGTCCGTCCGCGTCAGTTAGATAAACTAAAAATATTGGACTCGTATTTTTTTCCACGGAAGCATAAATTACGACGGTAAAGTGCGTTGAAATATCGTGTGACGTCACGATGTGCTACACTTTATACTGACAAAGTGACGTCACAAGCCCTCATTCTTAATTAGAGTTATAATTTTTCTACTTAGGAAACATCTCCATTTTCCTTCACTGTAAAGTGTCCTAATCGATTGTCAAATGACGACTTACATTCCTCATTTATTAAGGAACCGTGGCAATTAAGCTTAATAACATTTACCAATAATTTCATTAGCAAATGTTGGTCTTAATTGGCCAATCTAATAATTACTATGAACATTTTAAATAAGATACTAATATATATAGTGCTTGGCTATAAAAAAAACACGAATCACCGACGTCACCCAAAAAGCAGCCAAGTTAAAATGGGCCGGACACGTCTGCAGCATGTCGAACGGTTCATGGGCTAAATCAACCACAATGTGGAAAAATTTCCCGCCGCAGACCTAGGCGGAGTGGCGGGACGAGCTTGATGCCTAACGACAGTATTGACCCACAAATGTTCTAAACCGGATGGATCGGAAGGAATAAGGGGAGGCTCTTGCCCTGTGGTGGGACAGAACAGGCTGAAAATTATAAATAAATATAGTAATATTTTAACATAGAAAACAAAATATCTTGGTCTGGCTCGAGAGGTTGTCGATATGTGGGATGTGAATACAGCAGTCATTGTGCCGATAGTCGTGACAGCCAATGGCATAATAGCCAAGAGCCTAGACGAAGACCTGTTGAGTTTCTCGTTGGGCAGTTGGATCAAGGGCTTGATCCAGGAAGCGGTACTCCTGGACACTGCACGTATAGTTAGGAGGTTTCTCTCACAGGAGCCCTGACCACCGGTAGCATGGACCCTCTTGCCGATACCGGTGGATACAACCTTTTATATTTATTTGTGTTAAAGTATATTATTTAAAAATGTAGAGAATATGTATAAACAATTAATAAGAATAATTTAATTTTGTAGAAAAAGGAAAGGACTAATAAATTACAAACTAGCAAATTATAAATGATGAATTGATGACAACCGCAATTTCCAATAATGATTAGTTTTATGATGATTCAATTCAAGTAGGTAAGCTAAAATAAACAATAGTTATGAACAAACCCATAATCTCGCTAGTTTTCCGTCTGTGATCCAACTGAATTTCCTTTTCCATCCTTGACTCATACCCACTGGTAACTTAAACACTTATTTTGGCACTTTTTCACTAACTTAGCATTGCACTCACTATTTAAAAAATCACTTAACTAAGTATCCACATTGGCACTATATAACTTTTCCTTGGTCTAAAAAGACTGTTTGTTTTATCTGTAGAGAGAATACTTTTTTTTATAAAATTGACACTGATTTGAAATTGGAATTCTTTCGCTCCAATGCACAAAGTTTTCGATGTTGTTATATTTTCTGTTGATTCAAAATAAATTCACGATTTTTGTTGTAGATACGTATGTTCACAGCAAAGGCTTATGTCCAACTAATTTTAAAATAAATATGAAACAATAACAGCCATTAGTCATGTCGTATTTAGTTGTAAAGTCGAACAATATGGCAGATAGCAACGGGAAGTCGAATTAATGTTATGTTTACCGTGAAACCATTAGGTGTCTTTAAGCTTTTGTATTATTACGAACCGGTTAGATAAGTCAATAGTTTGCTAATCGTTTTAGCACTCATAGATAATATTTTTTTTTTATGTAAGCTTTATTTTATATGGGAAATATTTTTTGGTTTTAGCGAGATATATAAATATAATATTTTATTACTTTCCTTAATGAGGCGGTAAAGTGCAGGGAAAACATAATTTTAGAATGATTGAGGTATTTCATAGAATTAATTATGAGTAGTCTACAGTAAATGACAATGTTTTTACCTGTCTATGGTGACCATAGATAATATAATAGTATGGTTAAGTACTCTATATCTAGAACAAAGAAATTAGAATAAGAGTTAATTGTTCTCGGTTATAAAATTACCTGACAATTGTAAGTACTTACTTAATGTAATGTAATTATTTGAAAATCAATTTGTTTGGCCTATAGTCCACAAACTAGGCAAATACTATAAGCTGTATCGTGGGGATCTTAGTTATTATGGACTAAAGAAAATGTAGTTATAAGAAATAGTCCTAATGAGAAGACCAATAAACGTTGAACTTTATTAAAATTCTTAGATCTAACTTCCTCCATAGTTTTATTCATCTCTACGTTTCATTCGCTGTACTAGGCAATCATAGGCTGTTAGAGGTAGCGTCATTACATTAGTGGTTATGAATCAGCTCAATATGTGGTAGTTCTGATTTTAAAACAACCTATCGTTAGTCTGATTCATTTTACTTATTGTTAGTTCGTTTTTTTCAAGACTGCAATAGCATAATATATGGTGACTACACGGTGATTGTTAATTAGACGGATTCCTTGAAATGAGTGATACTGTGATCCTGATAACTTGGGGTCCACATTGGATTGTTTTGTAGTCGAACTTTTTAAGGTCAAAAACCGCGAATAAATTGTGAGAAGTCTTCTCTGCTCTCGACGATGTTAATTTTTCTCACTTCTCGTGATCATGGCGCTTGTAACGGTGCAGAAATATCGAGCTCTCGACAAAAATCTAAATATACATGGTAAATATCCCGAAACAAATATTAATCCTAATGATTGTGACCATGTCAGCTTAAAAACTTATGATGTTAGAACAATATGTTACGGACGCTCATAAGCGAATGAATCCTTTGAAACCAATTTATCAAAAAACTAGTCAAGTTTATGTTCATTTATCGATGCAGCCATCGAGACTACTCTTGGTTTACAACTGGCTTTAGACCTAAAAGTATTTTCTAACTAGAAGTCTATCGAGCTATATCAAAACACTAAACGGAACAAAAATACCAGGCCACCAGGACTTGAAAGAGATTGCATAAATCATAATAGCCGAGTGTGATATTTTGTAACTGTTATAACAATGGATAGGTTATTAACAAATGTATCATTGTTTGGTACTCGTACATTTGAATAATGTGCAAACGATACTTTGGTGAACTGTAATAGATACTTTCTATCTCAAACCGAAGTATTTTTAAAGATTTTTTTAAATTTTTGATAGGCTCACGATTGACCGCTATCACAATTTGATGGAACCTAAGCGATGATGTGGTCTACAATTCACTATTCACTCTTGATTTAAAGGACTCCTGCAGGGAATTAAGAGGCTGTACGCACATTGAAAGTATTCCTAATTCATTGCTAGATATGTTTGAAGGGTTTTTTGTGTTCGTCTATGTAAATAATGCAATGAATGTTGTTGAGTTGTCTAAATGAAAGAAATTGCTATTAATTGTAAGTACGTCACGCCATTACACCTGAATTGTCCTCAAAGGAGATATTATTCAGAGGTTTCAGGATTTCATTTAGAAATCTTGTCAAAATAGTACATTATAGTCTACATTTATGTTAGACTTTCAGAGGATCAGTTTTCACAAAGGAACTTCTTGTGACCCTTTTTGAGGGTGCCAATAGGGCTCAATGCCCCGGGCCGAAGTTTGTTGGGTACAAGGTTTCTAGGAAACTTATTAGTTTCTAGAAAGGCAACGATTTTTATATTGTTTGTATTTTTTCTAAATTTTTCTTTAATAAAAACTTTCAGTTTCTAATTATTTTGATGTTAACAATCAAGAGATTCAACTAGCTGTTTTTATATAAATACTAGCTATTCCCCGCGGCTTCACTCCCGTGGACCACCCCACAGCTCCCATTTTCAGAATGAAAAATAACCTGTCACTCAGGAATAATGTAGCTTTCTATTTGTGAAAGAATTTTTTAAATCGGTCTAGTAGTTTCGGAGCCTATTCGGTACAAACAAACAAATCTTTACTATTTTTAATGTGATTATGATGAGTATAAGTATAGAAGTATAGATTATCTTAATATTATAAAAATTCTGGATCTGCATCTGACGTGTATACATCTGTAACTTACTCGATCTCAAATTGATACCGCTCTAAGAGCTTATGGTCACCTCCCAGTTCCTTAAGTTTATAATTATTGTAAGACGTAATCTCTGGAGTTACTGATTCGAATACGAAAGTTCTTTCATTGATTGAAAGCAATTGTAAAGTATAAGCTAGTTTAATTTCCGGAAAAATGCACGGTGTCTTAATGATAGAAGACCACGGGAGCAAAGCAGCGACAAAAAGCTAGTTTGTTTTAAGTACAATAACTAAACACAATAAAGCAATTCATTTCGAGGAGTGTGCGATGGAACTGCACAATTTGATTCCACCTAGCCCTTTCCATTATCGGACAATAAGACATACGTCAATGCGCCACCGGTACATGGTGGACATCCGATCCATACGTACAAAGCGTTTTGCGAATACTTTCATTTTGCGAGGTAAGGAGTGAAATACCCTGCCAGAGTCCTTGTTTCCTAATAGCTACAACCTTGGAGTCTTTAAGTCAAGATTGAATAGGTTACTTCTAGGCAAGCGTGCTTCACCTTCGACCACATCATCGCTTTCCATCAGGCGAGATGTTGGTCAAACGCGAGCCTATCAAAAATATATAAAAATTGCATTATGAATCCGGGTGCTTATTTCCTTCTCAATCTTTACTTCCATACAGAGCTAATACTAGTATGTAGGTTAAACATGTATCTCTGCCGTCCCCACAACGGGACGGTGATACGGTAATGACACATATTTCTCACTAACGTATAATAATAGCCGAGTATCGAGTGGTGATGGACAATGGTGACCGCAACCGCAGGAAAACATTGTGTTAAACTGGAGCATGTTAGTCTAATAGTAACTTTACTTTAAGGTTAGGTTTGTTGAACTTTATTTTGATTTTTCCCATCTATTTAAAATGTTGTTCAATATCATCAATCACAAAAAAATAAAAAATAATACATGTAATAAATCTGTAGAAAAATATTTTTTGTTTATCGAAAAAAAATCCAAAAAAGATAGCCAGGGTGTAAAAGGATAACAAACAGAACCCATTTCCAGCATTTTTGGAATTTTTGTCTGTTTATTTGTGCACACATCACGTGAAATGTACGAAACCAATGTAGATAACTTTTATACATAAAAATTGTGTGTAACTTCAAGAATTACTTAGTTTTTGTTTCATCGCAATCGGTTCACTCTATCAAAACTTAGATGAATTTAAAGTGTTCACGAAGTAAAATTATAACAGCACACGCAATTTAGTTACTCGGACAGTTGAACCCGATATTCGATAGATGGCGTTGTGCATTTGAAGTCATTTTCTGAATGGCGGTGTTAAGATTCTACGCGAAAGAATGACACTAGAAAAAAATAGTTATGTAGAGCAGTGGTGATAAATGAATCAATAAAGTGACCGTCTGCCCTATAAACGGTGAAGGAAAACATCGTGAGGAAATCGGCATGTTCTAGAACCAAAAATTCGAACGGGGAGAGTGTAGGCCTGTTTCCCAGCAGTAGGAATATTATAAGGCTGATGGTAATGATATTGATGTTGATGAAATCGCCTACCTGGGGGGTGACCATAAGCTCTTAGAGCGGTATCAATTTGAGATTGAATAAGGGACAGATGTATGTCACCCCCCTGGGTTCGAACTGTGGCTGTTACTAAAAGAAACACATAAAACAATTAAATAATTGAATGCGTAACAAGATTACTCCAAAAAGCCCGTTAGTTATTTTAAAAAGCTAAACCTCTTTAGAGGAAGAATAGTAGTTTATGAGGTTTTTAAAAGTATCACACGAATGTTTTAATACCTAGATGTGTGCAGTTTCATACACTACTTTATCTACACTCATACATTGGGATTGAACCTACTAAATATCTTCTTTTTTGCATTTTCCATGCCTTAAAGTCGTGATAGCATTTATCATATAATTTTCTCGACTTTGCTGTTAAATAGATTTTGAGTAATTTCCATCGCAGTCAAATTTTCTTCACATTCACTGATATCAGATTTTTTTAAGCAAGAATTAAAAACTCATCAGTACAGCAAGACGTATGAATGACGGCAAAACCCAGCACCACATACATCACCCGGATCACCGAATTAACCGCGCATGCGCTAAAGCGGGCGTTGCCACAGACAAATAAACATTAGAATCAAAACTTTTTATAAAAGTTACTATAAAATGGCGCGCCCCGCTTAAGTTTTCCATTACAAAAAAATAATTGATGGAAACTCCTCGGTGATACTTCTTGAAATTGCCCTGTATCGTAATAAAAAATAATAGTAGATTATTAACCAAGGGGATAAAGAAGTGTCTTCTGTCGCGGGTGACGATTTAAATCGCGAGCGTAACGAAAGACTCGAGGTTTACTCCCGAGCGTAGCGAGGGATTTAAGACGAGTCCTGAGTGTAGCGAGGGATTTAAGTTCACCCAAGACTAAGACAGCTTTATCACTGAGGAAAATACTCTACTTTTCGTACCATTTGCGAAAAAAATAACACAATAATAATATGATATAAGCCTTAATTCAAAATAATGACAATTAAAAGTAAAAGTTAACATTCGAAACATTAGTCCAATTATTGATAGAGAGAGTTACAAAGGCATCAAGCTCATACGGCCTCGTCGGTTTTCGTAATTTTATTTCATAATCATAACTGCATAATAAAGGCGTATTCCTTTTTCAAAAAGATGTATAATGCTTTATATACAAACTCAATGGTGTAAAAACAGATGTAGTTCAGTATAAATTTCGGTAAGTATTCCAAATTTAAATCACATTCTGCCCCTAGAGGATGAATGAAATTCAGTACAATTTTCTTTCCCTGTTTTTAACAGATTAAAAATGACTACTGTTATGTTCGCTTTTTGTGGCATAGAATGTCACTTTTTTGAGCAAGTGTTACGAAATAGTAGTTTATGATACTGTTGCATAATAAGGGGTATTAAAACATGAGTGTGGGTTTAAAAACCTCGCCGTAGGCGGGTTTTTTAATAGTATTCACACGAATGTTTTAATACAGTTTCATACACTACTTTATCTACACTCATAAATTTTGGGATTGAACCTACGAAATACCTTTTTTTTTGCATTTTCCATGCCATAAAGTCGTGATAAATGCATCATATAATAATCTCCACTTTGCTGGTAAGAGATTATGAGTATTATGCGTCAAATTTACTTCACATTCACTAATATCAAACATTTTAAGCAAGAATTTTAATAACTCATGAAATTCAGTACAGCGAAACCTGTAACACGTATGAATGGCGCCAAAACCCAGCACATAATCGCATTATCCGCGCATGCGCTAAGGCTTAGCACACGCACTGCGATATTTATTCGCGAGATTTTTTTCCGCCCATTCTGCGATCTATGGAATTGTATGAAGCTGCTCGCATTGCGGTAAAAAAATCGTGCGGCAATAATACCGCATTAAATCAGTGTTTTGCAACATAATCCACCGCACCACGGCGCGAATTTTGTTCGCGCGAATATTTTGAGCTCTATGAACAGCTAGAAAGAGACAAAATTCGCGCGAATAAAAATCGCAGTGCGTGCTAGGCCTAAAGCAGGCATTGTCACAGACAATTTAAAATTGGAATCAAATCTTTTTATAATAGGTACTAAAATGGCATTACAAAAAAAATATTGATGGAAGCTCCTTAGTGATTAACTTCTTGGATTTGTACTGTATCGTAATAGAAAAAAAATTGTTTTATAGCATTATTTTCTTAGAGAAATAGTGTTATAATGAGATTCTATTTTTAAATTTCGGTATTGTATTTATAAAGTATGTCAATATAAACTTGTTTTGAAGTTTATAATTCGAATATTACGATATGAGAGTAGATAAAAATGTTTTATAAGATTATTTTGTTAGAGAAAAAGTGTTATAATAAGATTCTATATTTAAATTTCGGTATTGCGTTTATAAAGTATAGCAATATGAAACATAAACAAACTTCAACAAACAACTTTAAAAAACTTCCAACTCGTTTTGTAGTTTATAATTCGAATATTACGATAAGAGAGTAGATAAAATAAATTATAAAGCTTTTTAGATCTTAAAATACATTTTGCAAAAGGAATATAGATGATTAAATAACTGGTTTTCCACCCGCCAACGCGACTTTTAATAAATTAGTCATATCTAGTAGAAGTCCATAAAAATATGATAATCATGTTCTTAATATACGACTACAACTAGAATAAACAAAGAAATATCGTGTTGTTTTTGGTTCCATAATAATTTTATGGTCAAATATGATGTAGTTAAATAACTGTTACGCAAATAAGATATCCCACTTAACAGTCGCTTTCATTTTAACAATTCAATTGTCTTCAGCTGTCAACAAAGTTGATCTGTCAAAATGAATGATATTGCGAATGTGAGTGAATGAATAAAAGTAAAATTCAAATTTATCAGCCGGTCGTTTCTATAGCCTTGACGACTTGTAGGTGAATCGAAGTGAACTGTATTTTTTACTGATGCTAGGGATTCACGGCTTTCTTTGATTTTTATAGAATAGCACTGCAATAACAAACATTCAGAAACAAAGAAGTGGGTATCTGTAATATTCAGTTGTTATTCATAAAACAAAACTAGGACATAAAATGTTAACAATCGTTTGAAAACACGTAAAGCTTACAAAATCCGCGAGGTAACGTCAAATCTGCGATAAACATAAAAATATTAAATAATTCGCGCCAGTTCACAGGTCGTATCCTCTTGTCTTGTTGCCCAAGGGATAAGTTGACAGCGAGTATGACTAGACTACTTTTTGAACGAAAAACCGATCGGATATAATAAACAACCAGGGATTCTAGACAAGTGGTATTCGTTGTCTGCGAAGACGACAGCCAAAATGTGGAAATGTAAGGGATTGATCACGTGATTTTTCGATAAGGCTTGTCAATACCATACAATTTTGACTTTTTGACAAGAGCTGTCACTTGGGGTCAAATTGACTTGTCGCTATCAACAAGAAAACAAAAAACAAATGAAAACTAGTTAGGTCGTCGTTTAAGCCTTCCTTGTTTTGTGTTCTGGTTATGTCTTCATTGCAAATTCTGTATTTAACTGTATACTTTATTCTATTAATTTTATCATCAATCTATTTAATTGTAGTCCACAGTTGGACATAAGCCACCACTGAACCATTTAACTTGCAAAAAAGTACCTCTACTTAGCTTGAGGGCTACCCACACAACGTTTTGCTGATTCGAGATTTTCGTCAAACTCGCTATACTCTTCTATCTTGCACCATAACATCACAAAAGCGAGTGGAATTTTACTTTCGCGATGACGGAACAATAACACAATAGTAAGCTCGGAGGCAGCTCAGCACAGTTAAGTTAGATATAAAGGACATTGTACTACTTCGACATTTCAAATATTTCCTTCTTGTATGTAAAGTTTGAAGAAAACGGGTGCAGTATATTGATAAATTAGGATATATATAAATGGTGAGCATTATTTATTTGGTTAGAAATAATGAGGTAATAAGCTCGTTTTGGATTGGTTTGATACAGCACATACGCACATACAAAGAACCTTTTGATAAATAAAATTAGGACATTTTTTATGCTTTCGGGTGGCAACCTTCAAAAGGCGCTTGGACTTTTGGGGAAAAGACCAGGGTGTGTGGGCTTTTTGCCTCACTAAAACCACCCCAGTAATCACCATCATTATATAGAACCTCCCGTGTCCTCATAACCTACTTGAGTTTAATGTTAATAAGAGTTTTATTCATTCGTTGCTCGCAGAGTGGATGGTCGTTGGAGCTGAAAAGTTCTGGAGTGGCGACCGCGTACTGGAAGACCTAGCAATGGAAGACCTCTCTCTCGGTAGAGCGACGATCTGGTTAAGGGTGCAGGAGTCTGGTGGATGCGGGACGCACAGGACCAATTTGTGTGGCGGCGCATGAGGGAGGCCTTTGTCCAGCAGTGTCTTTTGGCTGAAATGATGATGATGAAGAGTTTCATAAAATCACTATCGTTTTCCCTCGGCACCGCTCTTGTGGTCTAATCCCACGGGAACTTTGCATACGAGTCGACCTGCTCGACAATGTCCAATTATATAGCATGCAATCTCAACGTAAAGTAAAGCATTACCTCCCAAAGGAAGTAAAGTTGTATGAAACTCCCAAGGGAGTAAAGTGATTTGAGTTTGGAACGTCAAATTCGTGTTAACTCATGAAAAACTCTAAGTAAAAAGATGCCTATATGACATAGTAAAGAGGTTTGTTCGAAAATCGAACCGGCCACCAAAAGCAGAACTCAAAAAAAATGATAAAGTCGCGATTCCTAAGAACGTAAAACAAATGTCGATGTTTGGTGTTGTGATTTTCAGTGAATTATATTGCAATATTCGTGTTGACAAAAAATGTCATGCGATGGTGATTCTACTCCAGAGTTTATCAAAACAGGCGCTTTAAAGATTAATAATTAATGATTTTGATGTAATTTTTTATCTTGGTGTACAATAAAGTATAATAATATATCTTCTATATCAATAAAAATGAATTGTTGTTCGTTAGTCTGATTAAAACTCGAGAACGGCTGAACCGATTTGCATAATTATTTTTTTGTTTTGGTCGACAGAATACAGGGAAGGTTTAAAAACAAAAAAAAATGGGGAAAAAAGGGTAGGGTAGGTGTAGGGTAGGTGTAGGGTAGGTGTAGGGTAGGTGTAGGGTAGGTGTAGGGTAGGTGTAGGGTAGGTGTAGGGTAGGTGTAGGGTAGGTGTAGGGTAGGTGTAGGGTAGGTGTAGGGTAGGTGTAGGGTAGGTGTAGGGTAGGTGTAGGGTAGGTGTAGGGTAGGTGTAGGGTAGGTGTAGGGTAGGTGTAGGGTAGGTGTAGGGTAGGTGTAGGGTAGGTGTAGGGTAGGTGTAGGGTAGGTGTAGGGTAGGTTTAGGGTAGGTGTAGGGTAGGTGTAGGGTAGGTGTAGGGTAGGTGTAGGGTAGGTGTAGGGTAGGTGTAGGGTAGGTGTAGGGTAGGTGTAGGGTAGGTGTAGGGTAGGTGTAGGGTAGGTGTAGGGTAGGTGTAGGGTAGGTGTAGGGTAGGTGTAGGGTAGGTGTAGGGTAGGTGTAGGGTAGGTGTAGGGTAGGTGTAGGGTAGGTGTAGGGTAGGTGTAGGGTAGGTGTAGGGTAGGTGTAGGGTAGGTGTAGGGTAGGTGTAGGGTAGGTGTAGGGTAGGTGTAGGGTAGGTGTAGGGTAGGTGTAGGGTAGGTGTAGGGTAGGTGTAGGGTAGGTGTAGGGTAGGTGTAGGGTAGGTGTAGGGTAGGTGTAGGGTAGGTGTAGGGTAGGTGTAGGGTAGGTGTAGGGTAGGTGTAGGGTAGGTGTAGGGTAGGTGTAGGGTAGGTGTAGGGTAGGTGTAGGGTAGGTGTAGGGTAGGTGTAGGGTAGGTGTAGGGTAGGTGTAGGGTAGGTGTAGGGTAGGTGTAGGGTAGGTGTAGGGTAGGTGTAGGGTAGGTGTAGGGTAGGTGTAGGGTAGGTGTAGGGTAGGTGTAGGGTAGGTGTAGGGTAGGTGTAGGGTAGGTGTAGGGTAGGTGTAGGGTAGGTGTAGGGTAGGTGTAGGGTAGGTGTAGGGTAGGTGTAGGGTAGGTGTAGGGTAGGTGTAGGGTAGGTGTAGGGTAGGTGTAGGGTAGGTGTAGGGTAGGTGTAGGGTAGGTGTAGGGTAGGTGTAGGGTAGGTGTAGGGTAGGTGTAGGGTAGGTGTAGGGTAGGTGTAGGGTAGGTGTAGGGTAGGTGTAGGGTAGGTGTAGGGTAGGTGTAGGGTAGGTGTAGGGTAGGTGTAGGGTAGGTGTAGGGTAGGTGTAGGGTAGGTGTAGGGTAGGTGTAGGGTAGGTGTAGGGTAGGTGTAGGGTAGGTGTAGGGTAGGTGTAGGGTAGGTGTAGGGTAGGTGTAGGGTAGGTGTAGGGTAGGTGTAGGGTAGGTGTAGGGTAGGTGTAGGGTAGGTGTAGGTTAGGTGAATGTTTGGTGTTTTTATGGCAAAACAAAGTTTGCCGGGTCAGCTAGTAAATAAATATAAATAAATAAATAAATAATAAATGAATGTATGAAAGTGAATGAAGCAGAAGAAGTATGTAAGGATCGTAGCAGGTGGCGTTCTGTAGTTTCTGCCTATCTCCATGGGAAAAAGGAGTGAGTTTATGTTTATGTAATAAATCTACCACCGGAAAAATGAAAACACAGATACGAAAAAGCCTATGACGATTTTGTTCAATGGAGAACAACAAAAGTAGGAGTCAAGACTGTGTTGGAATACGTTTTAGTTTATTTCCAACATTTAGCAGAAACTCGAAAGGCGAGCAGCCTATGGTGCATTTATTCAATGCTTAGATCTACAATAAGCATCAAACCCAATATTCAAATCAATAAACACAGCAGCGTTTTATTGTCTCGCAGAAGGTGTGAAAAGTAGAGTATGCTCCTCTGGGATAAAGCCTGTCTTCGTCTTGGGCAGCTTGAACCCCTCGCTTCCCTCTCAGTCCCTCGTTACGCTCAGAGTTTAATATGCCGCCCGTGACGTAATACACTGCTTTATCCCCTTGGTGCATAATCCAATATTGTACAAAAACAACATTGTCATAATAATAACTGCAAAAGAAAATTGTGACACTTTTTCGCAGTTATGAGTTTTTGGAAAAATTATTAAACAATTTCAAAACTTGAAAACTTAGTAATCTATCTTAATATATTTTACATAATTACTATTGCAGAGTCTCTTTACGAAAATGAAGATTTAATAACAGTGTTCACTAAAAGTGTTTTATAATCATACTTTTATTAAATCATGTAATTATTTCTTCAGTATTAGAGAGCTGCCAAGTGAATATATTACAAAGAAGCTCGTTAGACTGTATTGCGTAAGAATTGTCTTATATTCTTCACAATAATTGTTAGTTCTTGAATACAGGAGAGTAAGAACCGTTTATTAGATCACATAGCGCAGAATTTTGACAGGGACTTACTTTAATGACCATGATTGTAATTGCTACTATATTGTCAATTACAAAATGATTTCACTAGCTTAAAAGGTAGGTATTTCAACGTGTCAATGCTGTCAGCGGTCTGGGTACTTTTCCCATTGACACCGATGTGGACGAATTTTTTGATGGCCAATGTGTTATTTGCATTTTTATACAGGCTTGTATATTGTTATAATTAGTTTGTTCATATTTCAGTTATTTAAATTATATTGTGAATAAATTAAAATAGCTTCAATAAGATGTACTGTCAAATTTTTAATCGATGACTACAGTTACAAATAGCATAATTAATAAAGATTTAAAAAAACAAGCTATTTTCGTATTCTTCTCAGCAAAACCTTTCATTTGATACCCATATCATGGCAGTGCACAAAAAAATACTAGTCCGCCATGTTGGATTTAGAATAATGTCTCCTAGCTAACCATGCATTGTCATCCAAATTAAACGTGTATGCAAAATTTCATTTTAATCGGTGGCGGATAACTGCTTTCATATAGGTACCTACAGTTTCTAGATTTGACCCGAATACACTTACATACCTCGTATATTGCAAGTTAAATAAAAGCTTGAAAAAAATCTGCTTATAGAATCGAACCCAGGCGTTTAATACGCCTCGAGAAGTCGACTTGTCTGATTTTACTATAAGGCAATCTTCCTGGCTTCTCGTTAGGAGTAACCGTGTTAGTTGGGCTTGGAAATAACTATGTTAGGCCGACTTTTTTTTTTAGTCCAGCCGGGTGTGTCTGAATAGCAGTATTTTACATGAAGCGACTGCCTGTGTCTTTTTGACCTCCACGATTTTTATTATTCAGCCACAAGCCTTTTCAGATTTTAAGAAAAGTACAAAATTTTATTTATTTAAGCAAGTAAGCAATATTTTGTTTACATTTCCTTTTATTTCGTATAAATACACAATTAATTGAAACACAAAAGCCTTAAGACTGCGCAGAGCGAACGAGGCGCGCGGCAATTAGGTATTTTCTACAGCGCGCTAGTCGTGTGCGTCGTCACACACACAATCACAAGTTCGCTTGAGTCCGGCTTGCAGTTGCACGACAAAAGTTGGTAACTTAGGATTTTTAAAATTTGAGGCGTTGTGTTGAGAGACTTGAAAAGGCGAATATTGATTATTTAGATGTTTATGTAGGTAAATAAAGCCCATAATTAAATCTAATAATCTATATTATATAGAAAATAATGTTTGTTTGTACTATAGTAATACATTATCCGTTCCGTTACTATTCATCCGATTGCGATGAAATTTTGGCGTTGTGGATTGTACGCCCGGGAATTTTACTGGGTAAGTAGGTAGGCTAGGTGAGTTGATAAGTAAGTTAGATGGGTAGGTGTATTGTATAGTAAAACCAGTCTGTAATAAAAAAACTTTATTTACCTAATGTAATACCTTGCGTGTTTTTCCCATTTTACAAAATCATACACAAAACCCAGGGAAACGTGGTATATTTATTATACAGAGTGTAACAGAAACGTCATATTTTAAAAATTGCTTCTAATTCTGTAAATGAACAACTATCTCCAGGGAAGTCAAAGGCATTTCCTATAAACTAATGGAAATGGAAAAGAGACAAGAAGGGTAATATCAATCTCATTTAAAACATGATTGTTATTTTCAATCACTGGTGAACACATTATGGAAGAACGTGTTACGTGTTCATGCGATATATTGCATTTATTTATAGAGGTATGCGAAATCCATTATTCTTTGCCATTTATTATGATCTCGGCTTTGTCATTAGTTTCTTCTTCTACCAAAATGTTTGAATATGAATCCGTATGTTTTGAAGAATCCTGAAATAAAATAAGATAATTGTAAGTAGTCCCTAAGCCACGGGCAGAAACTAGTACTAAGGCACATTTAAAAATGTATCTAAGAACAATTAACTTACATCGAGATTGTTGAATGGAATATCATCACTAACTAAAGGTTTTTCACCAACGTATGGGCAAGGATCTTTATTGGTCAGCATTTCCTAAAAACGTAATAAAATATAGTTATTGGAAGTTATTTAAGAAAATTGAGAGCAGCGGTGGCCCAGTGGTATCGGCCGCGACTTACAGGTTGTAGGTCGTGGGTTCGAACCAAGACAGGCGCTTTACTTTGTGTAAATTATTTCATCACCACTGCTCTCAAAACGGTGAAGGAAAACATCGTGAGGAAACCGGCATGTCCTAGAACCAAAAATTCGAAGACATGTGACATCCACCAATCCGCACTGGGCCCGCGTGGTGGATTACGGCCCATTCCCTCTCACAAAGAGGAGGCCTGTGTCCCAGCAGTGGGAACGCCGCTGATGATGATTTAATAAAATTATTAAATTGACGTAGTTATCAGATGTATTATCAACTTAACTCTTAAAATGTTGTGAACAGACTAAAAGAAATATAGTATACATAATACATAAACATTTCCCCATGTAAAAGACTTGCCAGCAAACACTAGCAACAAAATAAGTATAATGAATTTAAAATTTCGTGGTGACCCCTTGGCCTCACTTCTCGTGCTTGAGGTCCTGGGTTCAAATCCAGGCAATGCGTCTTTTTCAAATTAATTTTTACTTTCCAAGTTTATATTGGACATCACTGACAATGGCGAAAAAAAAAATCTTCCATCGTGTATTCTAAAATGAATGTTAGAATAGCAATCGGCACCCCCAAATACCCATTACACGATACCCATATCGAATGTTTGAGAAAAAGATGCATCCACCATCTTGGATTTTAAAAATAATGTCAGATTTGTAATCGGCATCCCCAAAAACCCATTACACGATACCCATATCGAATGTTTGCGAAAAAGTTGCATCCGCCATCTTGGATTTTAAAAATAATGTCAGATTTGCAATCGGCATCCCCAAAAACCCATTACACGATACCCATATCGAATGTTTGAGAAAAAGATGCATCCGCCATCTTGGATTTTAAAAATAATGTCAGATTTGCAATCGGCATCCCCAAAAACCCATTACACGATACCCATATCGAATGTTTGAGAAAAAGATGCATCCGCCATCTTGGATTTTAAAAATAATGTTAGATTTGTAATCGGCATCCCCAAAAACCCATTACACAATACCCATATCGAATGTTTGCGAAAAAGTTGCATCCGCCATCTTGGATTTTAAAAATAATGTCAGATTTGCAATCGGCATCCCCAAAAACCCATTACACGATACCCATATCGAATGTTTGAGAACCAATTGAAAAAAAAACGATTACATGCGCCATTATGTTAGATATTTTTTTTTTACAAAAAAATACAACCGACTTTCAAATAAAAATTGAAAATAAATTCAATTTCGGAAGTCGGTGTTCCTGTTTTTGATTCTTCGTTTTTTGTCACTGACTGGCGAAATTAAATTTATTTTACATAATATTGTAGTGTTTTGATTTGGAAGTTGGTTTTTTTTTTGGCAAAAAAGTTTTTATTTTACACGTTTTAGTTGTGTACACAATGGGCAAGTTCTATAGCCTGAATGAAATTAGAGTGTACTAGGGTTTACTGTATTCATCTGCGTACCCCTTTAGAGCTTACCGGCGTGATGTAATGTTATGAAAATATGGTGTAAACAATAAACAGACATGCGATTCCAGCAATCCCGAGAGATCTGCCGTATTTTTTGAGGAGTTCTGTTGCATATCTCCAAAATTCTTCATCAGATCTTCACCAAATTTAAATGGAACGTAATCTTTCAAACAAAAAAATAATTTCTAAAATCTGTCCACAATTGATGTAATCGGTGAACATACACAAAAAAATCCTTCTTTTTGGAAAGTCGGTTAATAAGGAAATAATGTCACAAAATAGAAATATGTACTTTTTATGAGAACAGATTCTTTTTCGGAAATGAGCGCCAACTTTCTTCTTATAATATGTTTCCTTACGCTTTCCTATTATAACTAAAACAAACATTTAAAAAAAATGTTACAGAAATATGCATTGAATAGTGCATAAAAAGTCATACTCAAAATATATAACTTACCTTATTCAACTATTTGCAGCAAGGTATACGTACACAATAGATCGCGAATTATCGTTATCGGCGCGTCGCTCCACAATGAGACGTGACCACTCTCCGAGCTCTCGTGGGCGACTGAATTGCCGACCGGTTTACGTTTCGCATGATCCAAAACAGCGCAACAATTAAGAAAAAAAATAAAACTAAAATAACCGAGTGTTTTTTCGAAAATGTTAAAACTATAAATTGTGGTATGACAATTAGAGATTAATATGAATTAAAGTTTGTGAAAAAATTCAACAGTTTACTATAAATATTCAATAAAACACGAGCATGCTATTTTAATATTTTTGTCCAACTTTACGTATTTTTGTTATTTAAACTAAACAATATTTTTTGTTTTTGTCAACATAGAATCGTTAACGCATTCATTGTGGTGTTCATTACATATTTTTTATGGTAATTATGGTAATAATATTGACTAAATCCCTATAACTGTGACGATCGTTTTGGATTATTTTGCTCGGCGCAGTCTTAATGAAGTCGTCTTCCTGGTCCAATTAAGCAAAGACAGATTGTCAGCGATCGCTAAGAAGGACAAGAGGCGAATTCACGAAATTAATAATGAACGAAGTAGGTATAAGGTAGATAGGTCGGTACTTGATCGTATTCATTACGTACATTAGAATTAATTTGTAAGGTAAACTGCAGAAACAATTATGTCTCAGAAGAGAATGTTATTGTTTTTATTTTATTAATTTAGTAAAATAAAAAAATGTAAGTGTTTCCGGAACGTTTTGAGAACATTGTCATCCAACTTTAAGAGTATGTAAAGACCAAAGTGACGATGGATGAGCTGTGTGATAGATGGGTCTAGAAAGGGGATGAGTCAGTACTGCAGTGTCTTTTGGTCTCGCACGGGGTTATTTATTTTATTTTTTACTAGCTGTCCCACGCGGCCTCGCTCCCGTCAACTGGCTACCTACCTACTCCACCTACACTACATACATGAATGTTGCGTAACTTTAACCGATTACGCAGCGCACGCAACGGAAGCTCTCAAAAAGAATTTATTTTTTTCAGTCTTTGCAACATTTTTCATTTATGCTCCGCTCCTATTGGTCGATGCGTGATGTTATATAACCTTCCTCGATAAATGGACTATCCAACACAAAAAGATTTTTTCAATTCCAAGCAGTAGTTCCAGAGATTAGCGCGTTCAAACAAACAAACAAACTCTTCAGCTTTATAATATTAGTATAGATTATTGTTTGTGTTTTGCTTATCTCGTGTCTCCTGTGCGGTTCACAAATTAATGTTTTTCTTTCTTTTGTTTCTTTTACTGTTGACGATTAAATAGAGAAGTTCGGGAGAAGAAAAAGAAATGTTACGCTAAATTTCTCGGAGGCTAATCTTAGCGGAGACCAGTCAAAACATTTATTTGATCATATCGACCAAATAAATGTCCTTAATCTTACAAATTAATACAAAAATCAACATTTCGGACAGACAATATAACCACAGATTATATTTAACACAGCAAAAAACCTAGAAAAATATAGTCTATTCGTTGAAGAGAAAAACTTTCCTACGGCCATTTTATTTAAATATTTTAGTGATGCGCGGGTGCCCATTGAAGAGGTTATTATCTTCTCTACGCTTATTATTACAAAAGCTATGGACCGTGCCCGTGCGCCATTAACTTAATCGACGGGGAAAAAGGTAGCACATAAACTTATTTATTTACTTACTTCTGCTAGCGGCTTCGCATGGATGAAAAGTGAAGGCAAGTGCAAGCTAGTGTTTTATGATCCCAAATAATGCCTTTTATCGTGACCTCTGTGCAACAACACCTGCACTCTGAAAGACCTTTACGACGCATATGCTGACGCTGGCGACGTGGCTTAATTTAGGTCAAAACATTTTTAATTTGGAATCATCATATTGACAAAGAACGAAGATCCCAAGGGCACTAACTACCGAGATGAACACTATAGTGAACGCCTCCTAATTGAGATCATAGTCTATCCGTGTGGCCATTTCCATCTAAATCCTTATAGCTGAGAACGTTACCGACAGACCGACATATTTATGCATTTATAATATTACTATAGTTTCTGACTGCGGCTTCGCCTTTCAAAGTTGGAAAGTGTCCCAAGTATTTATTATTTGTTCTTATCCGAAATACCAATCTATCTCTGTAGCAAAATTCATTAATATTGGTTCAGTGGTTTGCGTGAAAAACGCAGCAAACGAACAGATTAGAGTTACTGTCGCATTTATTATGTTAGTATGGTAGTTAAGATTAGCTTTACGTCTATCTTGAGATCTTCAAGGTATTCGCTCGAGGTGAACAGGAGTATTCGATATTGTATGATAATGGAATGTGCATGTTGCACATTGAGTGAGCCTAGACTTTCTGTACGCACTTTGAGAACGCATTTATGAATCTCAATCATGTAAGATATCATTCAAATTGTAGTTTTCATAGTAAAACAAGTTGAAGTGAATGAGTTGATTTCAATTTATGGGATTTATCTCTCAGATCCTTGATAAGAAGCAGTTTATTAAGCTATGGAAGCCACGGTTTAAACCTACCCACATCATCAGATTTGAAAAGTCATGAAAGAGATGATTATGTGAGTTTTCTTTGGGGTGAGAAATCATCCAATAACTTCTCCCGCTCTGGGTGAAGCGGGCGGGCGTGTCAGACTTTTACTGACTAAAACCCACCCGTGTTCCTTCAGTTGCTTGTGTCGGGGCCGCGGAAATTCTTCTCAGCCAAATTTATCCACGACCCAGACAGGCATCGTCAGTTTTGCTGACAACTCTTTGAGGCGCGCGTGGAAAACTACGCGCCGTGAACTCGGGCCTGGTACATATCGGACGGCGAGCTACCAATTACTCGCCATCCGCAAGCCCGCGCCTACAGTGGCCGAAAATCGGCATGAATATGTGACTGGCTTCATGATCAGACATAAAGG
Source organism: Orthosia incerta (assembly GCA_948252205.1). NCBI lineage: Eukaryota > Metazoa > Arthropoda > Insecta > Lepidoptera > Noctuidae > Orthosia > Orthosia incerta. The sequence goes on along the minus strand of OX411742.1, from coordinate 1,982,717 downwards.
AGCCAGCAAGTCTGATGATCATGTTTATTCATTCTCTTCACGAGAAGATGCTTTTAACTTAAAACAGTTAAAACACTAAATAAGGCTATTATAATACTGAGTGAGTCAAGAATTTACATACCTAACTAAAAACTTGACTAACGAAGTTAATATGTAATAATGAACGTTTTATAAAACAATTTTCTAGTATTTTATCCAGTACATAAAATAAACATTAAATGGACTGGTATATAAATTGGTAGGTAAGTAGGTATGTGCATCTTATGTTAACATGTTCAGGAAAACAACGATGACATCAGTAATTTAAATTAATATTATTATGTGCCTGCCTGTATCATTCAGGTAGGTATCCTAACAGGGATAAATATTGTTTCAAATAAATAAAATATATTTTTGATGAATTTTGCATTAACTAAACGTAGGTTCCTATGCGGTTCCTATAATTTTAGAAGTCATACTAGTCAGTCTTTACAAAAAGTTCGACGCAACTAAACGCAATGAAATTAGTTCACCTGTCAAAGTTTTACGTAATCAGAACACTTGCTGAAGTTTAAAGTTTAAGTATGTATGTCGAAGTTCCAGATGAACTAAGTCATAAACACTGACTTCAGTTGAAAAACATAGCAGTAATTATTCTTAGAATAATATGACCAACTTGTAAAGTATTTATTAAATTAAATCTGTACGGAATCACCTTACATTCCAAAGATTCAGATAGAATCTGCATAGTTATTTCACTTAAATATCAAGGCAGTTCGATTAACATTCCAAAATATTACAAAAACTTTTAAGCTTATAACATTTTATAGACAAAGAAATAAAAATAAATAATTACCAAAAAGACTTTAGTTGCCAACAGCCAGGCCATGTTCCAAATAGTTCGAATTGCCTCCGAAATTCGCGCCATTTTGTTACGTCACCACTTGGAATATTCGAAATTCCAAATTTAAAAACTTTTGTGCACATTAAATTTTTTTATTTTTGAGTGACTAGAATTAAATCAATTGGTTTATTTCATTCTTTTGTTACGGAATTTATTAACATGAATATTAAATACGAAAACAAATAATTAGGTTAATGTATTATGAACAACATAGTGAAAACATTGTTTGAAAAGAATACACACCAGAGTGAGCAAAAAAACATAATTGCTTCATCATTACTTTCTCTATGACTTAACATAATCGTGGATGCCACTCGCACTCATGTTTTGAATACATTTTAAGTTCAAAAGTTGATTACACTTTCGAGCAGTAATTTCGTACCTTTTTACAAGCGAAGAGGGCCCAAAAAGCCCTTTGACCCTCAAGAGCTTTTATGCTTAGAATTTAATTTAAGCACACTTCCCGGGGCCAAGCACTAAGTAATTAAAAAACTCAACAAACAAAATTACCAATTCAAATTCACTTTCCGTAACTCAAGAATGAGAACAACAAATTCCAAATTTGAAAATCCGCGCGAAAATTTTTGACAGCAATATTTTTTTATTAAAAAAAGAGGTGAAGTGTTGCACAGTGTTGTACGACAGAAAGAATCAAAACCACTGGAAGTAATTGTGAGACGTATAGTTTGCTCTGTGAAGAGAATTTTGGAAAGTAGAAGCATCAAGCGAAACGGTACCAGCATTGAAATTAATGTATCGTCGCTTGCGCTGCGTGCACAGTAGCGAATAGCCGTGAAATGGTGGTATTTTTCTGTAATATGATTTGTTTTTTGATGCAACAATTAGATATTGTATCAGGTGATTATCATTCTGTAAATTGTTTGTCTGCAATTTGATGACTGACTGCAAAGATTATTTGGATGAGTGGTTTAGAACTCTACAAAATCAAATATTTTATTTTTATTTTACATAAGCCTACATGGACACTTATAAAACGTCGACAAAAGGTGCACGGTACAAAACATCAAAATCACGACTAGCCTTCACAATATATGTTTCTATATGTTTAGCTAATTGTGATGTAACATTTGTGATAATTATCGCGTTAAGAAAAAAATCGCATCCCAAGAAAACTTTTACAGCACTCAGGTTAGCGAGAATATCACCCATCTTCTAACCGCCAATGTGTCCCAAACCTAACGTGCTAAACCGTCATTAAATTAGTGGTAAGTATAGATGAATTGTTTGAGAGGATTAGCAATGCGTGGCGGCAGTAACGTCCGCGTCTCGTTAGTATGAAGACGGCTGGTATTCGTGAATTGTTATAGATCTACCAAACACTAGACGAGATGATGCATCTCTCGTCTGATCTTGTTGTACTTAAAGAAAACGGAATACTTATAGAATATGTGTCTGTATTCACGTCGGCCTGTCTTTTTATCACGGCCATATTTCTCCAAAACCATATCAATGTAATGGCTATGTTTTTTTTTTTTAATAGGTCTGCACTATCTGTGGTGAAGGTATTGTGATGATTGTAATATGTTTTCGGTGCAAACTTGGTCAAAGAACGCCCAACTTAGAGAAATATGGAAGAAGAAAGCCTTTGTCGAGCGCGGGACAGTTATTATTTAGGCTTGAAAAAAAGGGCCAGCAGTATTTTCTAGGTAGAAAAATTAAAATAAAATTTTGATATTTTTATTATACTTCATACAAGATAGCTTGATTTTTGCGACATATGTCAAAATGACGTATACGTAGTTGTTAGCCTGTCAAGCGCTATTGTTACTGTTGATACTGACAGCTGTCGCAGAGATCAAGCTATCTTTTATGAAGTATAGTATTTATACTCTGGCCAAGATGAAGGTACAATATTAACTAACAAAGCACTGACAGCTCAATCAACTGAAAGGAGGCGTTAAATATTTGTTACGCTCTAATCAAATTTTCTAGTCCTATAGTAATCTTCTACCTTGGATATTTTATGTTCTAAAACTACTTTTCATCTCTACTAACTCAGTTAAATCGATCTAAGTATGAACCTACAACAGATACAACATTCTTTATCGAATTCGTTTTATTTTTAGAGGGTAACCCTAAAAAAATGCTGTTTACTTTGTTAAGAATAGAATAGAATAGAATATACTTTATTGTACACCATAAAATTATACACATTTTTAAGAAAACAGCCGAGCCGGCAGTCGAGCCGAGCACAAATTCGTTTAAAGTGGACCGAGTTACGAGCCTTGAACGCCGCGAACGGCTCCGGCTCGGCTCGTCTAGCGTAGACGCAGCTGTAGTAAACATCATATCTTCAAAATGGCTGGAGTATAGGTACCAAGAAGGTCTAAAATTAGACCAATTTTACTGACACAACACTTATCCAATATACCTCGTACATAAATACAGGCGAACAAAGTTCTTCATCACGTTATTACTAAACTTTTACATCATTTTCATGAGCCCGTCTGAAAACTATCGCGTAAGTTATGAAACTTCGGCTACTACTAAAGATACAATAGTTTGAAGGTCTGCTGACCTAATAAAGGTGATGGTATACGGTAAGATGATGGTGTTAGTATAAGAATTCAGGTTTTAACAACCGGGGCGTTAGTTCGAATCCCAGATTTGACGTCAAAGAAGGACACCGGGCTGCCTTGATATCGTCTACTACGGACTGCCTTGATATCGTCTACTACGGGCTGCCTTGATATCGTCTACTACGGACTGCCTTGATATCGTCTACTACGGACTGCCTTATTGATATCGTCTACTACGGGCTGCCTTGATATCGTCTACTACGGACTGCCTTATTGATATCGTCTACTACGGGCTGCCTTGATATCGTCTACTACGGACTGCCTTATTGATATCGTCTACTACGGACTGCCTTGATATCGTCTACTACGGACTGCCTTATTGATATCGTCTACTACGGGCTGCCTTGATATCGTCTACTACGGACTGCCTTGATATCGTCTACTACGGACTGCCTTATTGATATCGTCTACTACAGACTGCCTTGATATCGTCTACTACGGACTGCCTTGATATCGTCTACTACGGACTACCTTGATATCGTCTACTACGGACTGCCTTGATATCGTCTACTACGGACTACCTTGATATCGTCTACTACGGACTGCCTTGATATCGTCTACTACGGACTACCTTGATATCGTCTACTACGGACTGCCTTGATATCGTCTACTACGGACTGCCTTATTGATATCGTCTACTACAGACTGCCTTGATATCGTCTACTACAGACTGCCTTGATATCGTCTACTACGGACTGCCTTGATATCGTCAGTGTTCCTGGTTTTCTTAGGTATCTATGTCTCATATTCCATGTCAGTTTGAAGGACTTCTACTCGACGCAGTTGCCTTTGGAACGGAAAAGGTATAGATTAATGTCAATAAATAATTAGTTGGAAGTCAGGTACTTCAAATAGGGATGGGGGGGGGGCGGGTGCCAGAAATGGAGGGGCTCTTTTAACCTTGATGAAAAACCAGTTTTTCTATGCGAAAATAGACTTCGTCTGACGATGTAAATATGAAATTTTTGGGGTTCCGTACCCTTTGTAAAAACGGGATCCTATTACTAAGACTCCGCGATCCCTGTGTCTGTCTGTCTGACTGTCCGTCTGTCACCAGGCTGTATCTCAACAACCGTGATAGCTAGACAGCGGAAATTTACACAGATGATGTATTTCTGTTGCCGCTATAAAAACAAATACTAAAAAAAGAATAAAATAAACATTTAAGTAGGGCTCCCATACAACAATCCTGTTTTTTTTTTGCGATAATGGTACGGAACCCTTCGTGCGCGAGTCCGACTCGCACTTGGCCGGTTTTCTTATTTTTGACTTTACTTTGACTTCATGCAGTTGGTCCAGTTGGACCAGTGGCTAAGACCTCGGCTCTCGTGCTTGAGGTCGTGGGTTCAAATCCGGGCAAGTACCAATGTGACTTTTTCAAATTCATATGTACTTTCTAAGTTTATCTTAGACATCACAGGCAACGGTGAAGGATAACATTGTGAGGAAACCTGGACTTATATAGTTAATGTAAGTCTGAAATAGCCGAGTTAGAGGCCTGTGGGGTTCCCAGAGGCGGCTTAATTAACTCTGACATCAGAGGTGGTCCCCAACGAAAAGAAGAAGACAAATTGTTACAGGAGGAATATGTACACCAAATAAAAATATATTAAGATCAAAACTCTAAAAACAAACTAAACTTTATATTTGTCATTTTCGTTAGCAAAAACTTCTCTTAAGGTTACACTAGTCGACGGCAAGAACTATTTTGTGCGCGGGGTTAAAATGTCTGCTATCTCATCCGGCAACTCGTGCGAAAGAGATACATGCTGTGATGAGCAGTAAGAAGCTAGTTCACATACGAATACACACTTTTGCAAATTTGTAGCGAAATGGATGATGATTTAGGACGAAAACGAGCGCGCGAAATTCAATAAACAGACCTTTGGGAGTCTAGATATCATGAAAAAACGATTAAATGTATATTTTCAAAATAAAATTATTTGCATTGTTGAACTACTAATCTATCCCTGTATGGTGGCCGTTTTGCAATTTTCCTTCTTCTTATGGTATTTATTGCCGCCCAAAGATGCCTTAATATTAGTGTTGAAAAATGGAACTTTCGACTCTCATAACTTTCAATATATTTTTTTTTTACTCTTTTGTTTCCATAAAAGGCTAGATATTGATGAGACACAGTCAAACAGTGGAGTAATTATCGACTAGTGTAACCTTAATAACCGAACTATCTAAATTCCAAGTTCGATTTCAATTTAAAATCAATTATCTACGCAAAATATCAGCAGGCATACTCGTATATTCCATAAACATAAAGACATGTTTAAATGTATCTAATTTAAATAATTTAAATGTCTAGACGTTTACTTAAGTTCCTACATGCTATTTATGTAGTTAAATATAAACTTTACTACATAACCTGTTTCATCTAGCTCTATTAACATTTCTTGTTCCGTTTTTTTTACAAGAATTCTTATGTCTATAGTCAAAATTTATGGATCAACGGAATTCTTGGAACTATGTTTTTATAAAAAGCTTTACTTACTTAACAAATTTGGTATAGAGTAAGTCAACAACCTACGGCTCTACTAAATATCTTACGCGTAATCATGATAACGTACCTAACAGATGAGTCTGACATAGAAGAAACTTGTGGCTAAATGATAACAGATGTACGGTTCGACCTTCGCGGTTAAGCTACACTTTCCAAGCTAGGTCCGTGGATGGGTGACCGTCTACTACATACCGGACTCCTCCGTGCGTCGGAAACAGGCGCGGATCTAGAATATCGTTCAGGCGGGGGGAAAAGCTCTCTAGGCAGGGGGGAGGTCATTGAAAAAAAAGCTGCTCCTGCATTTCAGATCGTATTAAAAACCTCCTTGATTTAGCTTTCGACTTCACATACATACTGTATTAACGGAACGTAACATGACAGCTGGGTTTTGTGACAGCTGTCAGTGATCGATTGACAAGCCAAGAGGAGTGGGCATGGATGGCTATATTAATTACTAGATAATATAAAAACACTGATTATAACATAAATAACAAATAAGAAGAATACCCCAGACCACCAACATTGTTTCAATTAATAAGAACACGACAAGACATGGCGCAGCTAACGGATTCAAAAAGATTTTAAAAAATAACATAACCTACGGTAACAAAAAGCACATTGCGGCACGCACGAAATAAGAAAAATGTCGGAAGAAGAACAGAAAGTAGAAGTGGATAACATGTGTGCGGTGGAATATAAAATGCCGAAGGGCCTAAATTTAGATAATATTGAGAACTGTTATCCACAGTGGCAAAGTTTTAAGCAAAGTTTTAAGATTTTCATGCTGGCTGCCGGATTCGAAAAATTGGCCGAGACCAGAAAAGCGGCAATTTTGTTAAATTGTATTGGACAACAAGCTCAAGAATTATATTTTAATGTGTTGAAGTCTGATGAAAAGGCGAAATTAGATGATGTCTTGAAGATATTTGATAATTATTTCAAACCAAAGCAGAATGAGGTCCTCACTGGTTGAATGTGTAACTGTTGTGTAATATTATAAGGTTTAGCAATAAGCTTATAATTGTTTAAAATGTGTGTAAAATTAATGTTGTTTTTTAAAGGGGATGATGTATTAACGGAACGTAACATGACAGCTGGGTTTTGTGACAGCTGTCAGTGATCGATTGACAAGCCAAGAGGAGTGGGCATGGATGGCTATATTAATTACTAGATAATATAAAAACACTGATTATAACATAAATAACAAATAAGAAGAATACCCCAGACCACCAACATTGTTTCAATTAATAAGAACACGACAAGACACATACATATATTGTTTTATGTGTGTTCGGATAACTTCGTCGTTTATGAACCGATTTTGATGATTCTTTTTTTTGTTGGAAAGGAGATATCCCAAGGGTGGTACCATGATAAGGAAAGGATCTGATGATGGCATCCCAAATTCTCGGTTTGTAGTGTTTTGTTTTGAAAGTCGGTTTGATTTTTTTGTTAAAAAGTTTTCCAATAGAATTTTTGATGAAATTGAAGCTTGAAAATCACAATGGTTTTAAAACACTGCGGTTCACGAAAATTCATAGATAGATGATATAGCTCAGTTTCTGACCATTCTTCAAAAGCATCAGGATGAAGAGAATCGAAAATATTTGCACCCGCACTCGGATATAGATTTTAGTTTTCTTAAAATAAACCTAGTTAGATCGATTAATCGCCCCCGAAACCCCCTGCATACTAAATTTCATAAAATCGTTGGAGCTGTTTCCGAGATTCAGATTATATAATGGTATACAAGAATTGCTCTTTTTTTTATTTTTTTTTATTTGAGATGGGTTTGCTCTTGACTCTAGTCTAGGTCAGAGGTAGGTTTTAAAGGTATTATTAGATTTTGACGCAGAAGATCAACTCAACATTTTCGTCTACAGTTTAACAGAGTTTGTAATGTCCTGCTGACGCATATGGCGCCAAAAATCCAGCTATTTATAAACCAAGAGAAAACAAAATTAAACCTGCTTCAAGATAATAAAAAAATGAATCAGCTGCTCATATTTGCACACAAATTAATTGTAAGAGGCTAAGTATAAGCTTTAGTTTTAATATTACATAAGATTCAGTTTATTTCTCGGCCTGGCCAGGTAAGGCTGGCGTTTTATAGTTCTTTAACTTTCTAAAGAGGACGTAATGGAGCCATATTAGTGCATATTTAAAATAAGATGGCGAATATTAACCGACTTCAGTAACATGAAGATGTTACAGAAGTCGGTTAATATTCCCCAAGTAGGTACATATACTGTCCAAGTTACAGATTTATGCATTACTGCTTTTTCACCCATCTGAATGAGGTAAGGGACTTGGTCGCACACAATGGGCCTTACTTATTAGACAGCTTAAAGTCACCCAAAGGGCAATGGAGAGGGCTATGCTTTTTTTTTTTTTTTTTATTATCTATAGGCTTGCGCTTGACCACTATCTCACCTGATGGTAAGCGATGATGTGGTCGACGATAGAGCACGCTTGCCTAGAAGAAACCTATTCACTCTTGACTTAAAGACCCCTAGATTGTAGCTATCGGGAAACACAGATTCCGGCAGGGAATTCCACTCTTTAGCTGTACGCATAATAAAAGTGTCCCCAAAACGTTTTGTGCGTATGGGTGGGATGTCCACCATGTACCGATGACGCATCGCCGTACGTCTGGTAGTCCGATGATGGAACGGGCTGGGCGGAATTAAATCATGTAATTCCATCGCACACTCCCCGAAATGTAACCGATAAAATACCGACAAACTGGCAACTCGGCGACGATGTTCAAGGCTCTGGAGCTTTGACTTGACCAGTGCCTCATTACCGATGAGTTTCTTGGCCCGCTTTTCGATCGACTCTAGTGCATCAAGCTGGTATTTGGCAGATCCATCCCAGAGATGAGAACAGTACTCCATGCACGATCGAACTTGCGCTTGATACAAGTTGAGCAGCTGTTCCGGCGTGAAGTACCTTCTCACCTTCGCAAGGATCCCCAACTTTTTGGCAGCCAGCTGAGCCTTTGCCTCAATGTATGGCCCAAAATTGAGAGTCGATGTCAACGTAACGCCAAGAAGCTCAAGATGGTCCGTTATTGGCATGATAGCAACAGAAATGAGGGTATCCGCAGGAGACCCAAAGTTACCGACATAGCCCGAAGAATTGCGAAACTTAAGTGGCAGTGGACAGGGCACATTGCTCGCAGAACAGATGGCCAAAGGGCCAAAAAGTTCTGGAATGCGACCGATACGTTGGAAGGCCTCCCACTAGGTGGACCGATGACCTGGTTAAGGTTGCGGGAATGCGCTGGATGCGAGACGCACGGGATCGGTCAAAGTGGCGACGCTTGGGTGAGGCCCATGTCCAGCAGTGGACGTCTTTCGGCTGAAATGATGATGATAACGAATGATCAATCAATCGTAACGTCTGGACAGTTACGCTTTTATTATGTATTGTTGTAACATTTATGGTTAGGAGTATAACTCCTAACCATAACTGTTATACGAAATTGGTTCATGAACGTGAAGTCCTACTATTCTTAATTAATATTATTAACGCGAATGTGACTTTGTTATGCTTTCACACCATCATGAGATAATACTTGGCATGTCATCAGCCTTTTAATGTTCCCACTGCTGGGACACAAGCCTCCGCTCTACGAGAGGGAAAACCGTAATCCACCACGTGATGTCACATGTCTTCGAATGTTTGGTTCTAAGTCATGCCGGTTTCCTCACGATGTTTTCCTTCACCGTGAGAGCAGTGGTGATGAAATAATTGCCACATAGCATACAATTGGCATATAGGTAGAACTGTATCTGGATAAGGATAAATTATATTTCTCATCCCAGTTAAATTACTCTTTAAGATAATAAGACAATTTATACGCGGGCGAAAATCAATATAGCAGAAAACATAGCAAAGATCACGTGCACAGTCATTTTAGCATAGTAGAACCTAACAAAAATAGTGTGTATCTCCAAAGCAACATAAACAAAATACACAACTTTATCATTGCTGCCCACGGCCCACCTACACAGCACACACCCCAGCCAGCTCAACACAAATGACTCAACTACGTTAACTTAGGAATGTGTACTTTTAAAACTGACTACCAAACATTGTTCTGTATGCCTGAGTTTTGGTTCCTGTACTGTCTTTCTTCTTCTTTCTTTGTCGTGTGACGATGTGGCCACCTCTGGTGTCAGAATTAATTATGCCGCCTCTGGGAATCCCACAGGTCTCTGACTTGGCTATTTCAGACTTACATTATCTGTTCTCACGATATTTTCATTCACCGTTGCCTGTGATGTCCAAGATAAACATAGAAAGTACAAATGAATTTTGAAAAGTGGCATTGGTACTTGCCCGGATTTGACCCTAAGATATTAAGCACGAGCGGTGAGGTCTTACCCCCTGGGCCACCACGTCATTATCCTGTGCTATATGAAAGGTAAATATAAGTTGGAAGTTTGGATACAATTCAAAGACATTGGAAGATATACATAATATCTTTATTAGGTATACATGTTATGCTTAAAGAAACCGAAAACGCATCTGAGCAATTTTTTCGCTCAATGAGTATTTTCGGCGTTTAAGCAAAACGTTAAAATAAATTTTTGTTCGTTAGTCTCGCTAAAACTCAAAAAGGGCTTGACCGATGGGAAAAATCAATAAAGGTGGTACGAAGTTCACCTGGTCAGCTAGTCTATAATAAAGATGATGTAGAAAAACCTAGTTTCTAAAATCCTGATATATTTATCACTGGATTATTGCAAACACCGTAAGTTTGTAATACATCTTGCAAAACTCTCGATTGATCATTTCAAATACAATAAATCCTATCCAAATTGGATAGTCTACAATATATTAATGTCTTATCGACAAGAAAGAGTTTACAGACTCACGCGATTTATTATAAACTTACGGTGTTTGCAATAACCCGGTGATAAATTCTCCTTTCATTCTCTTTTCCCAAATCAATTTTGTTATAATCACTATATAGAATTTTAAAACTGGATTTGGTCAACTAATCAAAAAAAGATATGTTAAAAAAATATTCACAAGTACAAAAGCGGACTAAATGCCATAGGATATTTCACCAGTCGGTCTATTTGTAAACACCTCACCGTGGGAACTAAGCTGGAGTGAGCTCGAAGAAACTGTCACTCCACCTTGATTGGACTGATTAACAGCTCACCATGTTCACTGCACGTAAGTGTTAATAGCACTACTCACTACGCCAAAATTGTCATGGTGAGATGTTAAGGTTGCCCTAGTCGACGGCACGAATTATTTTGTGCGCGGGGTTAAAATGCATGCTATCTCATCCGACAACACGTGCGAAAGATAGATGCTGTGATGAGCAGTAATAAGCTAGTTCGCGTACGAATTAGCTCTTTTGCAAGTTTATAGCGAAATAGATGATGATTTGGGACGAGAACGCGAAATTTTATAAACAGACCTTTGGGAGTCTAGATAATTATCATGAAAAAACTACTAAATGTATATTTTCAAAATGCATGGTAGAACTAAAAATCTATCCCTATATGGTGGCTGTTTTGCAATTTTCCTTCTTCATATGGTATTGTGAGGACTCACCAATTAAGAAGGCAACCTACTTGCCTTATTAAGACTTGCAACAGATAACGACTTGAAAGGTAACTGAATTTCGAACATAAAATAAATTAACATGTTTTTGCTAGGCTTTTTCGTGTATATAAAGGCTCCTCTGGGCTTTGATGGTGACTTCGAGATGAGCCGCCCATAAGGCAGGCACGATATTACTAAATATACCTGATAAAAGTAAATATATCTCTATCAATACGTAGTATCCTGGCTACGTCCCTACAGTATTTATTTCCGCCCAAAGATGCGTTAAAATTTGTGTTGAAATATGGAACTTTCGACGCTCATAACTATCAATTTTATTTTTTGTCTCCATGCATTTTTACATTTTGAACGTACTTCGTCAAAAAGTGGAGTAATCGCTAGACTACGTTTGTATGGAAGAATGATCGACTAGTGTAACCTTAACAGAATAGCATTGCAGGACTACATTCTCTCACTTCCCTTCTCTCATTTCATTTCTGAGCTTTGGCTCAGATACTTCACCAGGCGTGTGAAACAAGGATATTAACTAAACTACAGTTTGTTAAGCTCTCCAGTAATATTGAGTCAACCCTCGAGACTACATAATGTAGGTATCGGCAGAAAAATAATGGCTCTGTAGGAAAACGTTGTTGGATACAAGTTAAGGTCAACCGTTTGTAGTGTATTCCTACATATTTTTACATATAGATGTTCGGTCGGTTTGAATGCTAAATAAATGCCATATATTTCAGTTTGTTTCATATCCTGCTGAAAATGTGTCTCTCACTAACTTTACTTCATTCTGCTACAGAAATGAATCTTCAACGATCTTATATCAAGAGAAAATAATTAAGTTTCCTCTTTCATAATTCGAATTACTCTTGTCCTACCCCTAATTTACTAAGTGTCGCAAAATTACCTTATACTTCTTGTTGTTCAATTCTATCTCTATCTGCAGTCACATCAGTTTTTCTGTGTTGTGTGTTATATCATCTTAAACACATCAATTTTTTAAATGGTTTCCCTATTTTTTTTATCTTGCCAAAATTCGCACTTTTCCACATCTGCATGAATACAGTTTATTACATGAAGATGAGTACGAAAATTATTCTGTTATGTTAAAACAGTTACAGTAACGTAATCGTTAAAAATATTTGCATTACCTACAGCAACTCTGTCGATCTTACTTTTTTGTTTAACGTTTTTACAGTAACCTAACACGAATAGGTTGGCTATGGTTTTTGCGAGTACATCGCGTGTCATAAGCATGCGCAGTATTCTGAAAAATATACGAAATACATATTTATGTATTTCACCTTTCCATATGAGCAATTATTAATTGCATTTTATTATATGTTTCTATAAATATAATAGGACTACGTGGATTGAGTTTGAAGTAGTTTTTGTTTTGTATAATTATTTTTAGTAAACCTAGGTCTAATTAGTTTATAAATATTAATTGGAGTTTCTTTCAAGTCTTCTTTCTAGGCACTAAACATAAAATTACTGAAATTATTTAGCAACCAACTTTCATGTTTCGCAAAAACTATTAATTACGTCTGAAATTTTATTATATACTAATGATTTAGTTTATTTAGTTTTGAGTCTCGGTTTGGAATTTACTTTTACTGAAAAAAAAAATATTCACCTATAAAGCGAATTGAGTTTTGTTTACTTAGATATGATTGTTATAGCTTGTTATTTATTGGCATTATTAGAGGGTTTTCTCCGTTTTCAAGGCGACAGAGTCGAATGTAGGCCCTCCAAACTTACTTGGAATTTGGGTTTTGGCATACCTATAACCCAAGTAAATATTGTACTTAACGCCAACTTCGAACAAAAACAAAAGAATGACGTAAGGCAAAAATTCGAAAAACAAACGAATACCAAAAACACAGGCATAAACCTTTATCGATCAGTAGCCGTATGAGTCAGAATCAGACCGAACCCAGTTTCCATATTTGAAAGGCAGACGTAAAACATTACACTGGCTAATTAACTTGAAATTAGTGTTCAGTATTTTAAACTTTTAGCTGTCAAGGGTGGCGAGACTGAGGTGACGTCACTATTTATGTTTCTTTTTATTTTAAAACTGTCTATGGTCGTGACAAATGCAGTTTTAGTAATTTGATTTAACATAATTATAAGGCAGAATGTTTTAAGTTAGATATCCAATTTAGCAATTAAGAATAATTCTTGGCGACCTAGCCAAGCGATTCACCAAGGCTAGAACTTAATAAAGCACGGGTCAATGTCAGCGATAAAAGTATGACCATAAAATCATTAAAGAGATTCTCAACAGACTTAGTAATATCTTGTATCGCCTAGTAACTATCCGGTAGAATATTACAACTTAAAACTAACTTAAAGCACCAGAAAACTTAACAACACGAAAAACTATTTAAACACACTTTTTCCACAACCCAATCACACATTAAATTTTTGGACACCAAACACAACACACATTGCGAGTATATTTTTCAAATTTTAAATATCGAAGCTATACGCCGGGCGTGTTCGCGAGTTCGGTACAGACTGGTGATTCATCCCATTCGATGAAGAAAAAAAACACTATAACTTGAATTAGGAGCGCAACACACGCGCGGAACACAACTGTGACTGTGTTCGAGAGAGCATAACTGAGCAACGGAACTCGATCTTGTATAGAATTTCGCGTTGCTACATATTATTGAAGAGGAAGATTCTGCAGAAGGTTTGTTAGCGAGATGTGAGTTATGAAAATGGCCATAAAAGGTCTTTGTTGATATCCGGTACCGTTACAGTTACTGCAGTTTTTTTTAGTCAGTCTATTAAGTATTTAAAAGAAGTCACAGATGATATTGTTCGATAGGAACCGATTGGGCCATTGCCGCATTGTGGCTTGGCAATGGCCCAATAAGATGCCTCCAGGAAAGCAGATGAAACATAAAATTGGAATAATATTGCTGCCTAGAACTAGAGCTACATAGGTTTGCCGATTTTACTTTTTTGTGTGATCATATGGCTATGTGGTTAGTCAATTTTGCCATGATCCCACGTCAGATCCCAATTTCTATGTGTGATGAAGAGCTTTCCAGCTTAATAAGACCTAAGTCTTTATGCATAGCAAAATCCAACGCTCTCAATTTATTTTAGGCTGATTGAATGCGCCACTCCTTTTATAAGGTCTCTTTTGTGCTGTTCTAACTAGAGAAGTTAGACAGGGAGATCGAATTTACTTGAACATAATAAAACAACTCTTTAACAACATCGCCAGCTTTGTGGGTACCTTGATGTCTTTAAACGGTGAAGGAAAAGATCGTGAGGAAACCGACATGTCCTAGGACCAAAAATTCGAAGATATGTGACATCCACCAACCCGCACTGGGCCCGCGTGGTGGATTACGGCCCATCCCCTCTCATAGAGAGGAGGCCTGTGTCCCAGCAGTGGGAACATTAATAGGCTGATGATGTGATGTGTGTGATGTGATGTCTTTATTTAGATTAGGCATTGAGATGGACAGAGGACATTGTTTCCATCACGAGTAAAACTTGGATGTGTCTGGTACTGGAACATGGGATGTGGCACAAGAATAGAGGTCTATGCTCAGCAGTGAGCGAAGTCTGGCTGTAGATGAGCGTTGAAAGGAGTAGAGGTAAGGCTTTTGCCCACCAGTTGCATAGTTCGAGCTAGTAATAAATAAGGTACGATAGCGGTCTAGCTATAGACTAAAGTCATCTTGTACGGAGTGGTATTTCTGATATGTATCTATTTTGTATTATTATGGTTGAATTATCACGGCTGCTACGTGATGCTGTTATGTGGTATTAATAAATGTATTAATTAATCGCGTCTGGGCGTGTCCAGGTTTCAGTATTACGAGACTTTTGTTTGCTTTTGTTTTTACGTTAATTGCATTAAATGTAGGAAATAATTTAGTAGTTATATGTGTCTTTAGGAGTTAGCAATACGCCTTGCAAGCAAAGTGCATTATGTCAGCGGTAACGATTTCAAAAAGCCACGATATATTTCGGTACTTCATGTCAACCATATTTTTTGATATTTTTGCCAATTATGACTATGATAGATAGTCACTTTAGTTAGTAGCAGATGATCAGACCATTATCAATTATATTGTCAGCATTATCTAATTGTAATACAGAAAAATTGCTATTATCACTCATATTGAGTAGATTATGTTAAGCAACAACTAATATTAAATTGAATTAAATGTACATTTTAACATTACTGACTTATGTAAGATTTTTGTATTTATTTCATTCCTATTAAAAATCATTCACATTATTTTGAAAGATAGCCTACCACTATCAGTCATTAAATAAACCATTGACAGGTTGGTTCTAATTTCAAACTCATTCTAAATCCAAATGACTATTTACAACCAGCGAGCTAGTTCTTACTATTTTTCTGTAAGGTTTTAAAAATCAACTATCATTGTATCTAAAGCTTTTGAGTTCACGAAAGCTATTTAGGAAAATTTCCAGAAGCGAGTAGGTACCGTACTGAACCTGGGTAAAATAAAAACTTTATATAAAACGCTTTGTTATTTTGAAACAGAAAATCATCGGTTTGTTCACCGTGACTTAAAATATAGGTCGGTTTTTGTATCCTTTATACTGAGTCACCTCCTTAATCCAAGGTCATCCATATAGACATTTTATTGAGGTTTATTTTTATATAAAGCCTGTCTGCGGGTTTATCGGTAAGCTAGGTGTATTTTTACCCGACTGCTGAAGGAGGGTGTGTATATCAGTCTATGTATGTGTCACTGGCTACATTAAATTTGGCAAATAGAAAGATGGCGGCTTTTGGGCGCCATATTGTGGGTGCCCAATTTTCCTCCAAACCCATCGTGTGGGGTATCAAAATAAAGGGTTTTAAGAGGTAATTTTAAACATATAAAACACTTATATGTATAAATGTACATGATCCGAAAAAAAATGTTAACTAAAATGTAATAAATAAAAAAAGTTAATTCAAAAACTCAAAAGACCCGACTGCTTAAGAAGCGAACTAAAAAGACGTAAACAAAAAGAAAATCATGCTGTGTAGTCGGAGGATACATATGGTTTTGGTCAGCCAGCTCGCGAATATGTTTCCTCCGACTGCACAGCATGCTTTTCTTTTTGTTTTCGTCTTTTTTGTTCGCTTCTTAAGCAGTCGTGTTTTTGTTTTTTTGAATTAACTTTTGTGGACAGGGTTTGTAGAAGTTTGTGTGTAATGTTACCTCCATTTATCTGCTGTAAGACTAATATTTCCACCATGACATGCATCGCGGGACGCCTTGCTAGAAAATCGAAATGAGGAAACAAAATATTGAGGGAAGTGGAAGGAATGGAGGAGAGTTAAGGTCTATAATATAAATAAAAATTGTTCGAGAGAAGAAGACAGTTGCAGCAAATTTATATTTGCCTTTTATTCTTAAAGGAAGTGTAGAGTTCAGAACGGAAATATTGTAAGTTCTCCTCCTAGAGGGTCACGGGAATCAGCTGGAAGTGAGAAGCACAGGACGTGTCAATGTGGCGATGTCCGGGTGGAAGTCTTACGGCTAAAGTGATGAAACATCAACACCGATCCAAGGATACTAGACGTATCTACTGTACAGTGTAAGAGCTCAAAACAAGAAGAGTAAAAACACTTGGCAGAAAGGCGCATATTTTTTCTACTTAGCTAAACACTTCAAAACTTACATTTCTCTATTCACTACAACGAAATCATACTTTGAACCGAAAATTCAGCAACTCATTGAAGAGTCCACCATGACCGGGCAATTTGTGAAGTTGTATAAGAGTTTGTACAATGATGTAGGACTATTGATGTACTTTCTATTTGAATAGATACAGCTAAATACATGATAGTTTTTATGTGATCACCCGAAACGAGAGTTTACAAGAATGGAAACACAATGACACGTTTGCTTTTCAAAATATTGCCTGGGGTCAAGTTATGAGTGAATAGGTTACTTTTAGGCAAGCGTGCTTCATCGTCGACCAAATTTTCGCTTACCATCAGGTGTGATAGCTATCAAACGCAAGCCTATCTTATCTTGTCTTAACTTGTGGAGGGGCCGAGAAATAACTCGGACACTTCAACCCATTGGGATCTTTTGTGACCCCTAAATAACCCACTCCTTTCCAACTTCGTTGAAAACCTTCTTCATGAGTTTTACAACTAGACCAGCAGATATGAGCCTATAGTCTTCTGGTCTTGGATACCCTACCCCTAGGAGACTCATTCGCTAACCAGCCAGTACATCGCATGTGCACAGAAGGTGATCCATGCGTTCCGTATGTTTCCCACACAACCTGCACATGGGTTTCGCGGTTAGACCCATCTTCATGAGCATGTCGTTGGTTCCTAATCGCAAGCCTATCAATAGGTATTTTATTGTAATTTTTCCGGTCGTGGCCTATCATGGAACCTGTTCGCATTTGACGACAATATCACGGTTGGTAAGTGATATGGGGTCCACGATGGACCACGCTGGCCTGAAATTAGAATAAGCTATATTTACATAAGAGCAGGTTACATATTCAGTAAACTTGCTTGACTTAGAATACCTTGTTATCGGGATAATCTGGGGCAATCAGAAGCAGATACAACCATTGCTTGTAAAACAAACTCATTATCATGAGACCTACATTATGGGAGCAAAGAAAAGACCACAGCTCCTTCCGCCGCAACACAATGGTGGACTGCATTTGTGTCATAAACATTAATTCTTTGATTATTACACACCACTTCACGTTATGTGAACAAGGCCGTTCAATCGTTGTAACATACTGGTCAGAACATGGAAAGAAGCGTAGTTATTGTTAGAATTTTATATTTTATTTATTTATATGGTTTGCAACACCATCTTTAAAAAAATAAATAATGTCCATATAGTGACAGCTGTTCGATGGCGGGAAAAAAGAGCTCGGGGGTGACCAGAAGCTCTTGAGTACCTAAGGTTATTTTGAGTGTGTGTAAGGGGATGGATGTATATGACTTGTATACATCTGCCCCTTACGCACACTCAAATTAACCTTACTCTAAGATTTAAAAAAAAGATTTATTGTGTTAATTGTGTATAAAAAGGAAATTCATATTTATAATCGCGAAGTAACTAGTGTTTCTTTTTATTACTTAGGCAAAAAAGGACAATTAGGTTGGAAATTATAATTGAGGAGCTCGTGGCTAAATAATAACAGCCGCACGGGTCGATCATCAAGGTTAAGCAACGCTTGACGAGGTGGGTCCGTGGATGGGTGACCATTTCAACATACTTAGTTTCCTCCGTGCCTCGGAAAGCACGTTAAGCCGTTGGTCCCGGCTGTTATTTGAAGATCTTTGACAGTCGTTACGGGTAGTCAGAAGCTTGAGATCTGACACCAGTCTTGCCAAGTGGTACCGTGTTTACCCAGTTACTGGGTTGTGGAGGTCAGATAGGCAGTCGCTCCATGTAAAACACTGGTACTTAGCTGAATCCGGTAAGACTGGAAGCCGACCTCAATATAGTTGGGAAAAAGGCTAGGAGGCAGCAGGTTAGAAATTATAAAAAGCATACATAAAATTTTCCTTGTGGTTCACCATAATTCCCCTTTAATCCTTGGTCACAGTAAAGTGACTAAAGAATGACGCAGTCCAAGATTGTGATGGTTATTAGGTATCCTACTTACAAAATATTTAAACTAATTACACGAAGGAGAAAATAATCCAGATGTTACAATGAGATTTTACCAATTGCAATAGAGACGTCATACTCATTAGTATGACGTCTCTATTGCACATGACGCATTAGATTTGATTTTTATTGCATTAGTTTGACGTCTATTGCAAATGGTAAAATATTAATATGGCGATGAGAACAATTAATTAACAATCAATTTGTCTTTAGAGACCAGATGGTATGACCATAATGCCATGGAAGTTGGGTAGGTCTTTGGTGTGGGATGCAACTTGTGTCGACACCCTTGCACCATCCCATCTTCCTAGCACGGTGGGCTGCGCTGGGGCGGCTGCTGCAGGTGCTGAAAACCTCAAACGGCGCAAATACAACAACTTAATTGATAATTATGTGTTTGAGCCGTTTGGGGTTGAAACACTAGGGCCATGGGGTCCGAGTGCACACCTATTATTTCGGGATATCGCCAAGCGGTTGGTCGACTCTTCACGTGACCAGAGGGCTGGCCTTTTTTTTGGCCAAAGAATCAGCATTGCCATCCAACGTGGCAATGCTGCCAGCCTTCTAGGCACTTTTCCTGTTGACAGCGATGTGGACGAATTTTTTGACGCTCCGTAATTGTACATATGTTTATTCTTATTTTAGTTCTAATATTAGTTTGTAAATAATAATGTACATATGTTAATAAATAAATAATTATTTTTTATATGGCGATATTTTACTTTAGCTACCTACATAAGTCCTTATGGAACTTGGCACTTTATTTCTATCACTGAGTCGGTTAAGTGTGCCTATCCACCAGAGATATGCTATGGTACCATAGCATATCTCTGGTCGAAAGGCACCCGTAAAAAATCACAGAGATAAAAATAGGACCCCGTTGTCAGAGAGAGAAACAAGTTCAAACTCAGGAGGAAAGTTCAAACTCAAGTTCAGGACGGACTGAGTTCACTCAAGCTGGTCAGCTTGTGTTTGTATTGCCGCGCATACTTCGGTAGAACGTATCGCTACAGAATATATATTATATAACATCATTGAATGATTCGGTGCAAATGTACGTAGTACCAGCAGTTATTCTTTATCATCATCATCTGCCTAGCCTTTTCACCCAACTGCCGAAGGAGGGTAATGTGTTTATCAGTGTATGTATGTGTGTATGTATATTTGTTCCTATGTGGCGTTCTAGAGACCAAACGCGTTGGTCGATTTTGATGATTCTTACGTTAATCGATTCGTCTTAATCTTGCGAGTATTACTGGCTACACTACAATTGAAAAATGGCGGATTTTGGGCGCCATATTGTGGGGGCCAAATATTTATTTTTCTTCCAGGCTCATTGTGTGGGTAATCAAAATAAAGGGTATTAAGAGGTGATTTCAAATAACAGTAATATGTTTTAATGTACCTAATTGTAAAAAAAAACAGACAGACAGACAAACGGATCGCGAAGTCTTAGTAATAGGGTAACCCTAAAAATTAAAAACCCGGCTGCTTAAAAAAAGAACCAAAAAGACGTAAACAAGAAGAAAATAAAGCTGTGCAATCGGAGGATACATATTCTGGCTGACCAAAACCAGATGTAGCCTCCGCCATTACTTTTCCGAATTAGGTATGGTGTTCCCCACACGATGGGTCTGGATGAAAAAAATACGGCCCCGTGAAATTCCAAAGTAGTACGGCAGTACTTATTGTAGGGAAGTTTACGCACTGCATCCGTACTTTATCGGTCATGATTCAGAACATTTTGAACTCGGAACTAAAATCACGGACACGGATCACAAACACGGACGTGTAGTGCGTAACCGTCCTGACGGGGCGATTACGCAACGAGACGCTCTCGTCAGGTGACCCCGTCCCGCGCGCACGTTTTCCTACCCTCGCTGCCTTACGTCCCCCGTCACCCGCAGACCATGGGAGTGTCTACGAATTTGACAAGTTATAGGTAACATGAAACCACTTGGTAAGACTGGTTGTCTGTCAGAGTTTCGGGCGTCATTTTAACACTCAATATTATAAGTAGCTAACTGCAGGTGACGTCTAAATAGTAAATAGGCTTACATTATGCGTCAGGAGTCGCGCCTAACACATAATCTCATTTGTGACGACACGCAACATGTGTTATTAACCGACTTCGCAAAAAAGAAGGAGGTTATCAATTAGATGGTATTTTTTTTTTATGTGTGTTACCTTAGAACTTTTTATTGGGTAAGCCAATTTTTTATTCGAAAGCTGGTGTTTGTCATGTGGTCCCATTTAATTTTCATCAAGATTTGAAGAAGAACTTCGGAGATATAACATCAGAACTCTTAAATAAATGACGGCAAATCACTCGGGATAGCTGCAATCGCATATCAGTTTATTGTTTACACCATTTCATAACATAACATCACACTGGTACGCTTTAAAGGAGTACGCAGGTGTGAACATTTCACCCTGATATACTCTCATTCCACCGGTTTTGTTTATTTAAGTTTCATGTTATTGGGTTTATCTATTCTGGCTTCACTTTGGGCGTTATAGGTACCTAGCCTATAGAACTGGTCCATTATGTACCTACCACAACTAAAAAGTGAAAAATAAAAAACTTTTAACAAAAATTACAACCGACTTCCAAACAAAAACACTACAAAGTGAAAAATAACTTCAATTTCGGAAGTCGGTGTCAAAAAACAAAGAAACGAAAACAGGAACACCGACTTCCGAAATTGAAGTTATTTTTCACTTTGTAGTGTTTTTGTTTGGAAGTCGGTTGTAATTTTTGTTAATTTTTTTTTTTTTTATAGAAAATTAATGTTTTCTTTTAGCACCCTCTTTCGGTTTTTAATAAACACTTCAGTTCACAAGAAGCCCCTTAAAATTTGTTAATTTCACCAAACGCTCTACTGCTAACTTTAATTTATAGATAGATTTTATCAGGCGGTAGAAATCAGAGGTTATAAAACGACTCGATAAATCGGCAAAGGCCACATTAGGTGTTTCGTAGAAAGTAAAAATATCAACTAATCTCTGATCTTCTGATCGTTTTCCTTAATTTGGCAGTATAATCAGATGATCACCTGCCAAATTAAGTCCATCAGCTTGGGTAAGAGGGTTAGGAGAAGCGAAGGTCGCTGGTCGCATCAGTGGCTGGGCTTAACTTTCATCTGAATCAAGACTCGATTCTTACTTTACCATTTTGAGTCTTAAAGAAAAAGGGATTGAAGTGTTAGTCTGCCTGGGTCGCGGATAAATTTGAAAATAGTTACCGCGGCCCTGGCTCAAGCAACTGAAGGAACACGGGTGGGTTTTAGTCAGTAAAAGTCTGACACGCCCTCCCGCTTCACCCAGAGCGGGAGAAGTCATTGGATGATTTCACATACAATAAAAAAAAGCCACTCTTTGTGTCTTTAAGATATAGTAATCCAAATTCAATACCTAAAGGCTTTGAAGATTATATGCCCTCTTTGTGTCCAGTGTGCCTACAGTTTGGCAATATAAAGAGTACTCACCCGGTGCGATGTGGCGACATGGCCCAAGCCGTGCGCAGGAGTGGGTCTCTCGTCGCTGGACTCATCGCCCGATCTCTCGCCCGTGAACACTGAGTCGTGGGACACTGACAGCCCGCTGCCGTAGGCGCCCTCCCTAAGATAATAAAAGACAGGTTAATTAATTCAATTCCAATCTTACAGAATTACGAATAACAGTATAGCAAAACATTTTAGATGCATTTTAGCAAAAAAATTAAACCGACTTCCAATTAAAAACACTACAAAATGAAAAATAAATTCAATGCGGCAGTCGGTTTCAAAAAACGGAACAATCGAAACCAGTTTTTTTTTTAAAACAAACCCTACTTTTGTTTGTTCGAATGTAAATTCGAACAAATAAAAACCTCTTCCATTTTGGGAAGTTGTATCTAAACTCCATAACCCTTTTTTACAACTCTACAATTAAATAGAAACAGCCCAGTTCGTTGAACTCTAATTCAAAGCAATGGAGTTAATAACTTAGAAGTACCATCGCCAAATCATAGATGGCGCTACTCGTCCAATAACTTAACATCGAAGTAAGTTCAAGTTACGATCTTGAACCACTTGTTGTTAAAAGTTGACAAAAGGTTAACAGTTGCAATTACATTGTTTTTGTTGTAAAACCATATTTTGTTTTAATAAACGCGCGACCTTTGTGATCATAGAGATCATAGAACCGTACTATCTAAAACTTCTGTCTAATGTACTATGGGCCAAAGCTATATCTGATCACCGTAAGGACTATTTTTGCTTGCAGGGCTCGCCCGCTAGAGTAACGCCGACTTATACTCATCAACCAATAGCATCGCAGCATTGGGTGACTGTTTCTCTAGTACCTGTCAGCCCCTTGTTTTTGTAACAAAAGAAGACGCCAAAAAAACTAACGAGTCATTTTAGCCCCTTGTTTTTGTTATTAAAAAGAGACGGCAATAAAACTATTGGTCGATGCAAAAAGGGCGGACGCAGATGTGGTCATCTTGTGCACGGGATTTTGTTTTCAAAGTGATCAGATATAGCTTTGGTCCATAGTACAACAAGAATACTGCCTTTAATGTATGGCAGCCTAGTACTTCTACATGCCTGTACGTGTAGTACGTACAGCAAAAGTATGCTGTCCGTCGAAGCCTCATTTGGCAAGAATATGTAAGGCCCACTCCACTTACTTTCTTCTAGCATGTCGGTCAGCATCCAGCAGTTCTGAGGTGGAGCTGCTCTTGGGGTCGGGCGAGGCATCCGTTCGGGCTCCACTGCCGCGACGCTTGAACATGCGCCGCAGGCCCCGGAGAAAGCGCCCTGTGCGACCTTCGCCTGAAACATGGACGCATGGTATTAGGTACAGCATAAAAAAAAGAAAGTGAGCTTTTAATTTCAAATGTTTCTGCCTTATTGTGATTTTTCCCATCGCCAAATGATAAACTTAATACTTAAAAACTTTCAATCAATGAATTTAATCTATTTAGGGGATGAATCATTAAAAACCTTTCTTAGTGCCCATCTTCATTATGTATATTTTATGTATGGGTTTCCTACACAAACTCAAGTGGGAAATTTCGTTCTACTCTCCTTAAACCAATCCTGGTCCAGAGCTGCTAAGAGATATAATAAGATATATATGTAGCATGGAAATGAGGATACCAGGGATATCACGAAATTCCTAGGGATACCACGAAATCACGGTAGATGTCGAATATTCTTGTTTAATAAGTCTTCTTACTAAAAATGTTTAGTGATGACAAAATGCAGGTATATTGTCAGTGATATGTCGTTTCACTAAACTAAATCTAGTAAAATGTCCAAAAAGCAGACAGTGGAGAATATGATTCTTGTAAGTTCAGTCATGCATGGAAGATATGAGATCACACCTTTGGGACTGATCTGCCTAATACCAGTTTGATGCACTTAAATCGATTGATGGACGTAGCAAGAGGATCATCAGCAACGATGCACTGGTCGAGTCAAAACTTGAACAGAGCCTTGAACTTCGTTTTCGTTTCTTCGTTTTTTGACACCGACTGCCGAACATGAAGTTATTTTTCACTTTGTAGTGTTTTTATATGGAAGTTAGTTGTATCTTTTTGTAAAAATATTTTTAATTTTTCACTATTTTGTTGTGGTACCATTGGGCAAATTCTACACATAGTTATGTATGTATATACCTATAATGCCCATAATGACTCATAGAAATTTATGGAGTTCCGTTGTGAGCCTTCGTAGTATAAGACAAGTCCAATCCAATTAATAGTTATGTGTCCGCCTGGCTTTGGGATTGGCATAAACCTAACAATACACATCTGCGTACCCCTTTAGAGCGTACCGGCGCGATGCTATGATATGAATTAATAGTGTAAACAATAAACAAACCTATCATTTCATTTATCAGTCAACACTTTTCTAATTTAACTAGATTCAGTTTTAGTCAAACGACATATCACCGACATTATATTAGCGTTTTGTCATAAAACTAAACATTTTTAGTAGGAAGACATACAGGGTGTCCCAGAAATCGACGTCAAGCCGTAAATGGGTGATAGACCAAGTTATAACAGTTCTCAGAAAAATACGAAAAAAAATCTATCTCGTGTTTAAAAAAAATTATGGTCACTTTAAAAATTTACAAAAAAAAACAATCCCTGTAATGGTTCTTTAACTCCAATTGCTACAAATCCCATAATTTATCTAATTTTTTTATTATTATGTAATCTTGAATAATGCTTGTGTAGATTTTTGCCTAAAATTCAAAGCCAACTCCTCCTACTTGGAAGAAAATTAAACTTTTTCAAAACCAAATTATTCAAATTTACTATTTCGCCCAACTTTAACTGACTGTACTGAAAAAAAATGTACTACGCTAGTTTGGCAAGTAACATGAAAAATTGGCGCATTTAATAAGGATTCAAAAATGGTGTAACACTTGCTAGATTACGTTTTCAATAATTGGTCAAATTTTTTTTTGTAAATAGTATCGGTTTTTACCCAAAATGTCCATACTTCCTTAAAATGACTTTAGCTTACCTAAAGCTTTGCTAAACTCCGTTTCTAATTCGATAGAGACGGAGAGAGTCATTTTACGAAGTGTGAGCGAGATAAGAAATCGAAATTTTACGTAATTTAAGAGCAAAGTTATGGTAGTGACTCAACCTTTTTACTTTAAGTCAGGACCAGTTTTCTCATCTTAGAAAAAAAAAACAAATTATCAGATTTAATTTTTTTTTATTACAATAAATGTTCAAACTGCCTTCCTTCGACGGCAATGCAAGCACGACATCTTCTTAAAAAAGATCTGGTTATTTTCCGGGCAAATCTTCCCCTATTTACAAAGACAACTCAATCTCCGTTTCATGATAAAGGTTGTGTCACTGATAAAGGTGGCGTCACTCTCTGTCTCGCTCACACTTCGTAAAATGACTCTCTCCGTCTCTATCGAACTAGAAACGGAGTTTAGCAAAGCTTTAGGTAAGCTAAAGTAATTTTAAGGAAGTATGGACATTTTGGGTAAAAACCGATACTATTTACAAAAAAAAATTTGACCAATTATTGAAAACGTAATTTAGCAAGTGTTACACCATTTTTAAATCCTTATTAAATGCGCCAATTTTTCATGTTACTTGCCAAACTAGCGTAGTACATTTTTTTTTCAGTACAGTCAGTTAAAGTTGGGCGAAATAGTAAATTTGAATAATTTGGTTTTGAAAAAGTTTAATTTTCTTCCAAGTAGGAGGAGTTGGCTTTGAATTTTAGGCAAAAATCTACACAAGCATTATTCAAGATTACATAATAATAAAAAAATTTGATAAATTATGGGATTTGTAGCAATTGGAGTTAAAGAACCATTACAGGGATTGATTTTTTTAGTAAATTTTTAAAGTGACCATAAATTTTTAAAAACATGAGATAGATTTTTTTTCGTATTTTTCTGAGAACTGTTATAACTTGGTCTATCACCCATTTACGGCTTGACGTCGATTTCTGGGACACCCTGTATAAACAAGAATATTCGACATCCACCGTGATTTCGTGGTATCACTGCGACATATTATATACCTTAAGGTTACACTAGTCAATCATTCTTCCATACAAACGTAGTTTAGGTATTACTCCAGTATTTGACGATGTACGTTCAAAATAAAAACTGATATCATTTTGTCTCATCATTATCTAGGCCTGTATGGAAGCAAAAAAGTAAAAAATATATTTATATGAAAGTTATGAGCGTCGAAAGTTCCATATTTCAACACTAATTTTAACGCATCTTTGGGCGGAAATAAATGTCATAAGAAGAAGGAAAATTGAAAAACGGCCTCCATACAGGGATAGATTTGTAGTTCAATAATGCAAATAATTTTATTTTGAACAGATACATTTAGTAGTTTTGTCATGATATCCAAACTCCCAAAGGTCTGTTTGTAAAATTTCGCGCGCTCGTTTTCGTTCTAAAGCATCATCCATTTCGCTACAAATTTCCTCCCCGGTCAGTGGGGCGGAGGGGTGGCGCGTGCGGCGCATACACACCTACACACACACAAGCTCACTAGCTTAGATGCGCCCGCGCCCCGCTGCCCCGCAGGGCCTCAATCGGCTACTACATACGTCACCGTAATTACGCGCGTGCTGTGTATGTAACTGATATTGTGATATCGGAAATGTACTCTGTGGATATCGGCGATAACGTAATTGTATAATATTTTATAACATTGACCCCTGGCTTGAACTTGGATTTCGATATTCCTTTATGTTTTGTGTTGATTATTTTGTATTGGTCCCAAATTTTACTGACCCTGGCGTTGGACTTTGGATTCCGATTTCATAGTGAATTACATGACGCTTGAATTTGAACTTTTTGCGTCAGTGAAGTGAATTGAAGTGATCTTCAGCAGTTCAAGTAAAAATGGGTAAGTTGAATCTTTTATTGAATTTAGTTTGTACCTACAATTCATGAGGGCGCATGACATGACTTTTATAACTAAACACTGACTGTAATTCTAATGTTTCACGGGCATTTATAAAATTTTAGAATTCATTTATCTTTATCTATAATTAGAAAATCTTTTTTACCGGCTTGACGTTATGTTATAAAACAATAAACAGTTATGCGATTGCAGCAATCTCGAGGGATAAGCCGTTGTTTATTGAAGAGTTCTGTTATATATATTTATTCACGTACATAGAATTATATATATTTGGTATTAGATTTCAATTAGATTAGGTATTTCAAGATGTTCGATAGTCGTGCCTACTTATATCGAAAGTTCATTATTATGTAGGTACCTATCTGTTATATCGGCTCGGCTTCAGCGGCGGACAAAAACAAAAGGAAGCTATTTTTTTACCGACTTCAAAAAGGAGGAGGTTCTCAATTTGACTGTATTTTTTTATGTGTCTTACCTCAATAGTTACTTTTTATTATGTGAACCGATTTTGATGATATTTTTTTATTTGTATACCTACTATGCGCGCCGACCGACACTCACAAGCTCGGCTCGACCACCCGAAGCTACTGGTTATTACTTTATGACATGACGTAGTACCTAATACCTACCTAGATGCCTACTATTATGCGTTTCAACTAAGAAAAGGACGGCCTTCGTGCCATATTGTAACGACATAGCTGTCGAATTGAACCAGTTAGGTAAGTCAGCAAAAAAGTTGCTTGTTATCCTAACAACTTTAAATTAAAATTAATTTGTATTTTTGTTGGCAAAAATTGCTAAAAATCATTGAGGTTCCTATTCTTATTTGAAACGCATAGTACTAAATAAAATAGTAGTACCTAGTTTTACTATCTTAGGTACTATATATAGTATATTTATTAGGTTTGATTTCTTACAGATTAATACGAACTATAAAAAACTAACTCACATATAATCTTTTGTGTTACAGAGCTAAATAAGGATAAGCGTATGGGCAAAAAGACCAGCCTATGGGCATGGGCCACTCGCACAAAGAGGTGGAAAGTAAAAGGGAGATTTTCAAATCCAAATAAAGAAAATATTCCTGCAACAATGAACATGTCTGAATCGTAAGTTCTTTTTCGTGTATAATTATTTTAACCGTCTTCGAAAAAAGGAGGAGGTTCTCAATTCGTCGGAATCTTTTTTTTTATGTATGATCCCCGATTACTCAAAGACGGCCTGGACCGATTTGAAAAATTCTTCTTTTGTGTAAAAAGGATATACTTTACAAGTGGTCCCATAGTCATCAGGTAAGGATAAGCGTCAATTTCACGGCGTTGCAATCAGCCAGTGACATAATATCTTTCTTTTTTTAGGTGCTCTGCGGATATATCAAGAAATACAGAAAATATCGCCAAGAACCTACGTGAACAAATATTGAGGCAACTCTGCCACCAAATTGGTAAGTTACTAGATAATAAAAGTAAGAACATAAAACAGTCTTGAAAGAAGTACTATAATATAGTAAGAAAAACCATACTGAGTATGTTTATTCATTAATCTTAATCTATGTAATTTAGGTCACCTGAAGAATCATCGAAGAAAATGATAGTTCAAGCGGCAGTACATAATGCATCTTCAAGGTCAAGCTGGGCAAATACTAATAAAGATGTAGTTGAACCAGATGTTCATGTAGTACCTGGCAAAATTATGAGCTCCGATAATTATCGGGATCAAAGTGATTGGGATATCATAGAGCCCGATGTTGCTTCTGCACGTAACACACCGGATTTGTGAGTATCATCAGTATTCTACTTGAATGAAACGCATAGTATATCACAATACCTATTACTTTCCCGCGACTAAGTTTTACAAGTAGGTAATGAATGATGCCCAATATAAAAATAAAATGTAAGTTTTATTTCTTTGAGTCATTTAGAGCACACCTCTAAGAAAAGAAAGCTGGCGCAATGCCTATTGTATTGTAATAACACAGAGAATATTTCAAACTGCTGTTGTAAACAATCAATCAATAAACAATTTACAAAATAACATTATTTTTTATTTGATGAACCTATGTACCTAGAAAATAAGTCTCACATAAATATGGCGCTGTCGAAAAAGCAGTTATCCTGACTCTGGCTGGTATGAAATACCTACTTACGGGGAGTCGCCTGCAGGTTATAGCTAACTAGCTAAGGTAAGTAAATACCTATTTAACACACATTGTAATACTTGCACAACCTTCAATAAAATACAAAAACATATAGACATAACCTACACCCGTGCGTATAGAGCCTAGCTTTCCGCACGCGCTGGTACGATACCTACAGTCAGCGAAGCCCTGGCGCCCGCTCTGCCAACATAAAATCTACCGACTTGACGCTCGAACACTTTTCATTCTTATAACTAATGACATAAGGTTCAATAAGCGCGCAAGCGGCTCGCACTGCGCGGTCGTCGCTGCCGCCAAAAATAATTTTGAAGTCAAATCAATAACATTACTCGTACTTGTCGATAGTAACAATATCTACGTAAATTCACATTTTCGCAAGAGATCTTATTGCAAAGTCGGGGGTAAGTATAGGTGCATAACAACAAGTAAATTAAGAGTCTTCTGATTACGTTACACATAGTAATAATCCAAGGTTCTAACACCTATTTGTATGAGTTTATGTTGTCATGAATTGCATACGCGCCACCGCCGATGACACCGCAAACACACACACCGCTGTCGGCGCTCGTCAATGAAATTGCGCATGTATGCGTCACACAGCGTTATGAGTGTGTATACGTACGTAAACTAGCTTCTTACTGCTCATCACAGCGTCTATCTCTTTCGTGCGTGATGTCGGATGAGATAGCAAATATTTTAACTCCGCCCCCAAATAGTTCGTGCCGTTGACTAGTGTAACCTTAAGGTTACACTAGTCAAAAATTATTCCATGCAAACGTAGTTTGGGGATTATTCCACTGTTTGACGATGTACGTTCAAAATAAAAAATGATATCAATTTGTCTCATCATTATCTAGCCCTGTATGGAAGCAAAAAAGTAAAAATAGAAAATATTTGAAAGTTATGAGCGTCGAAAGTTCCACATTTCGACACTAATTTTAACGCATTTTTGGGCGCAAATAAATACCATAAGAAGACGGAAAATTGCAAAACGGCCTCCATACAGGGATAGATTAGTAGTTCAACAATGCAAATAATTTTATTTTGAACATATAAATTTAGTCGTTTTTTCATGATATCTAGACAGCCAAAGGTCTGTTTATAAAATTTCGCGCGCTCGGTTTCGTCCTAAATCATTATCCATTTCGCTACAAATTTTCAAAAGTGTGTATTCGTACGCGAATTAGCTTCTACTGCTCATCACAGCATCTATATCTTCCACACGTGTTGTCGGTTGATATAAAATGCATTTTAACCCCGCGCATAAAATAGTTCGTGCCGTCGACTAGTGTACCCTTAAGAAGTCTAGCTCATTCCAATATAACCATCTGGCGTCGCCGGATAGTGTTTGAGTGATTTAGAGAGAGAAGCGCATAAATATAGTTTTGGAAAAATGTTTCTATAGCATGCTATTGATATAATAATATTATGATAGTTCATAACGATAAAACACAAGAATCAAATTGTAAATCCTGATCGTTGTTGACTAAAACATTTTATAAGGGTTGCATGGGGATGTAACAATAACTAAAAACGATGTTTTTGTTTTGGCAAAATCCCCGCTAATTTAGGGGGAAGACCAATGGCCTAATAAACGTACCACCCTAATCAAATTTTATACCACAGCTATGTTTAAAGTTGATCGCTCATCCACCTTCGTAATCATTTCCTTGCTTACTTTTTATGAAACTAACAAAAACCTTAGGGGTTATTCCCCAAGCCAGGAATTATACGATAGATTTACGATTATATCGTTCATTAAATCAGGGGTCAGCGTGCAGAATTCTATTGGGGGAGACCACCCTTCGTCAATTGTCGCGGATTTGTCAGCTTCCACAATCAATAGATCAAACAATTTGGAGTGCCGATAGCACATGTTGTTTTGGCAAGCTGGTCAAAGTTGAATATGAACCATAGATCTAATGCATGGTTTTAGATTATTATTTTGTAGAACGCTATGCTAACATAAAATTGCCATAGGTGCTAAAGTTGTGTAACATAGGACCAAAATTTTGGCCTAGTTTGAGAAAATGTAGCAAATCAAATCAAATCAAATCAAATCATTTTTATTTGCTCAAACATGAGTACCATACATACATAACAAATTGTCAGCATGAAGAGATGTTAGGATACAAAATGAACGTCATGTTTACCTTGGATAATGGCATGCAAATATTAATTTAGAATACAAATTAAAATACATAAAAGAATGTCATATTTAGTAATAATAAAAAATTAAAATAAATGTCGTGCAAATGTTAATAAAATAATACAAGTCAACATTATGCTGCTAGAATGTCAGAGTAAAATAATAAAAAAGAATAAAGATATTAAAATAATAAATCAATTCAAAATAATCATTCTAGAATGTCAACTCAAAATTATTAAAAGAATGTCAGGATATTAAAATATTGAATGTGCAAAATGCAAATGTCGTGAAAAATCGTGCACATTTCAATAAATAATACTTAGAAACCATATTGTCTTAGCAGCTATCAGACTACTGCTAAGACAATATGGTTTCAATTCAATTATCTCTTTCAAGCTATGTCTTCCTGTACTCATCGTGTCGGTGGATCACATCCTATTTATACTAGTTATGCTGAGGGTTCACATTCATTTATGCCCAACACACGGGAAATATTGTACAACCCTACGTAGTCTACCCTGGTAGCTACACACTATGGTTGTGTGTGTCGGAGATGGTTGGACGGTATGGCGGTACCAGCGAGCCTTCGCGCACACATGACATGGGAAACTAACGAACTATCTCCAGCATGATATGAGAGCCTGGTATTCCTACTCACCATGGTTGTGTGTGTCGGTGATGGGCGGTCGGTATGGCGGCTCCAGCGAGCCCTCGCGCACACACGACATGAGGCCCCCGCCGCCGCCGCCCGACATTCGAGCCCGCTCCTGTAACATACAAATAAATCAAATAAGGACAGCAAAAAGAAAGTAAAAAGACCCTCAAGCTCTTAGACAAAGACATTGTCGAATGTCGAAAAGTCAAAATGTACGAGATAGACTACGATTTGACAATCCTAAACGCTGACAGATTGTCCCTTTACCAAGTTTGATATTCGCACTTACCAGGGAAGCATAACACAAAAGGGAGGGAGACCTTTACACAATACTAGCTTGAAACAGGCTGGCACATGGTGATGGTTATTATTAGGAAGGTGGTAAATGGTCAACTGCGCCTTGTCTTGAACTTTACCAATGGAATGTTAGTAGCGTAAGCAGTAGAAACTCAGGTCAGCCTTTAGTATAGCCAGTGCCAAAATATACCTAAACTAGCTGTCCCACGCGGCTTCGCTCCCGTCAACTGGCTACCATCTACCCTACCTACCCTACATGCATGATTGTTGCGTAATTTAAACCGTTTACGCAGCGCACGCAAGGGAAGCTCTCAAATTGATTTTTTTTCCCCGTTTTTGCAACATTTTTCATTTATGCTCCGCTCCTAATGGTCGTAGCGTGATGTTATGTAGACTATAACCTTCCTCGATAAATCGACTATCTAACAACTACTAACGTATTTCATAAAAGGAATAGAAACTTAGTAGACCTACATACAAAATAAAGGGAGAGGCCCATGCAGGAATTAAAATTTTGTAGGATTAAAACTTGAATCCTGTTCTCGTGCCTTCCTTAATCAACATGTTAATTAGGGGCGTCCCTAATTTGCTTATTTATGATGATTTAATTAACATAGGAAGTTATTTAGGACCCCACAAATTAACGCTAGTGTTTAATTAAAATCTTAAAACTCTGACTTTTAAACATTGGCTTTTTAAATTTAAAATAATAACATCATGCCTGTAGCCTGCTTTCACAGTTATGTGAATGTGAAGTCCCATGGAAATGATGGAATAAGTGGTGATCATGTTGCAACTAACACACTCGGGCACAATTATTGTTGAAACTGAGAAATCCCCTAAGGGACAACCTAGATACACTGCCCGACCTAATGAATTAAACAAAACATAAATGAAATAAAAAATAAGGAAGTTTGGAACAGGGTTGATATGATTTTTAATCAATTGATTTATATCGCGATTAAAATCAAGTGTTCTTTTAATAAAATCAATGATTTAAATCAATAGGTACTTTTTTGGGTAGCAATACACAGTATGAAAAAAATTATAACCAAAGAAGAACTGGATATAATCAAGCAACTGCTATGTAAAGTTGCTTCTTCTACTGAGGTCGAATAGTACATTATGGTACAAGTGTGCAATGTTGGTGATTACCGCTGAGGCGCCATTGAGACCCGAGCCGTAGGTGAGGGTCTTAAGAGAGCCGAGGACGGTAATCATCAATACACACGTGTATCATACGTCGTTTTTCAACACACTTGTGAAGAAAATAATACAAAGAATCATTTTCAACAGTAAAAACGAGTTGTGATTTTTTTTTCACAATGCCGGGCAAAACTAATCAGTTTTCCTATGCGCGCGCATCTAACAATGGCGATCGGCCACAGACTAAAATAATGAGGTTTCTTTTTTTTGGCTTTTCGTGGATAGTGTTTTAGCCACGTACAAAATAGAGAATTAAATTTTTCTTAATTACAGAGCAAATAAAATTTATATTTGAGTGAAAGTTTTATTTACTAAGCACGTACAAGTTGAAATTAATACGAAGTTGCATGAAATGAGCAAGCAATAGGTACCTACATTAATTTATTTGTACTATTGAGCACGATCTTTTTTGTATCGAACTTTTTTAAGAACAAAGCAACTCAACCAATAAATTAAAAAAAAACTCGATAACTCACTTGTGAATATAATAGCAATGAAAAAGTCACAGTTTGATAACAGGTATCATTATGTGCCTAATTGCGGTGAAATTAGAGCCACTTTATGAGCAAGTATGTTGAAAAGAATATTTTCGACATTCAATTTGGTGCACAGCAAAATAAGAAATAGATTCGGCACCGAGAAGTCAGCCAAATTAGTCTTCCTTTTGAAAAAGTGATTTGATTTTAGAAAAACATTTAGATTTTTGAGAATTTTTAATATTTTTTGTTACATATACATGTGAAACTTTACTGTTTAAGAAATACGAACAATTTATTAAAATAAAATGCTTTTTGTTAATTTTATTAATAACGGTAATTTAAAAAAATGTGTTTTTTTATTAATAGGTGACTTCCAAATTAAAAAAGACCAGAATTTAAAAAAAAAGCAATTTTAAATTAATTAAATCCGATTTTTTAAACTTCAAAAAAAATTACATTATTTTTATCAACCCTGGTTTGGAAGAAGAAAATGTGTTGCGCAGACCCCAAGTAACATGGGACAAGGGCAGGAAGATGATAAACGTTCAATAGTCGTAGTTGCGACAAGGCGTAGCTTAGGGCTTCTACAAAAACGAAAAGTGACATTCCTCCAGCGACAGATAAACACTGTCAAACAAAATGTTCATCGTTCGAAATTCCACGTAAAATTCAGGTAGTGTTTGTCAATCCCGAACATTTTAACATTATCATATATTGATAATCGGTATCGCTGATAAAAAAACATGCTGGTCCTGCTCCATAGGGCAATCTTTAGTGTAGACAAAATCTAATTTGTAAATTTATATTCATAGTTATTGTATTTTTTTTTTAAGAAATTGACTCACACACTGTTCCGTTGTTGTTGAATTAGGTATTTTACCTATGTTTGCAGTATTTGTAACTATGTGAGAACCATGTTCCTATTTATTAAATTTATGAATTTACCTGTTAACGCTTTTAATACTTTATACCTGTACGTAGTTTAGTGTGTAGTG
Organism: Orthosia incerta; assembly: GCA_948252205.1. Taxonomy (NCBI): domain Eukaryota; kingdom Metazoa; phylum Arthropoda; class Insecta; order Lepidoptera; family Noctuidae; genus Orthosia; species Orthosia incerta. Next base: position 1,947,129 of record OX411742.1, on the reverse strand, counting down.
CTATTCTGGGTGCATCGTCCTCACATATATGAATTTATAATGTAAATATTGTAAAACACCTATATTTTTTAAAAGAGTAAGTATGGAGTTTCTTGTGTCCATAACAAGCTACTTTTCCGAATGCACGGTATAATCAACTTTTATTACTTGTAAATTATAATTTTTGTTTGACTTTCAAAAGTGTCGCTTATTGGCCTAGTTGAATAAATATATTTGACTTTAAAACGTCACTATAGAATAATCTTACTTTTATTTTTCTTCTTAGAATTAAGTAGATACTGTGCGAAAAGGAAAGCTGATAAAGAAAGAAGTAATTGATGTGTCAGTCTTCGTTTACACAAGATACGGGTCTAATAGACCCTTGGAGCTTGTAAAGCGCTTCACTAAGGAAGTATTGGGTGTCAAATCATTTATATCAATCAGACTTTTACAGGTTGTTTCGATGGAGGAAAATGTAGGTCTTGAAATAAAAGTGAAGGGATGAGAAATTTTTCGAAGTGACTGACGGAGTGTATGCAAAGTGGACGAAATTGTTGTATGTTTTCTTGTAGCATGTAAGTAGGACTAGAAATAAAAAAGTTTTCATTTCTGGGTTTTAAAGATACGTAAAGAAAAACATGACAAAGTTAAGTGAACACAATGTGGAAAAGTAGTTTGATTTAGTAGTATGGCAATTTAAACCACGAACTGTTCATTAGTGTAGTTGTTTACATATATTAAACAGAAAGAAAACGGACCTAGAGATTCAAATACAATTTATTTCATCCATAATGTACAGTACCTGTGCGACCGAGCTTTGCTCGGGTGAAAATAGAGAAAACGACGTTTTTTTAAAATGAAACCTAGCTGGATCGATTTATCGCCCCCGAAAACCCTGCATACTAAATTCTATGAAAATCGTTGGCGCCGTTGCCGAGATTCAGATTATATCAAAATCAAAATATTTATTTTAATTTTAGATAGGCCTACATGGGCACTTATATAACGTCCACAAAAGGTGCACGGTTCGGGTTAGTCGTTTCCTATGGAGAAGAACCGGCAAGAAACTCCATGGTTACTCTTTTAAAAATTTGTTTATGTTTACAATATTTCCATGTTACAGCATTAGTACTTGGGATATGGGGGGACAACGTAGGCCCGACAATAAGTCGTACGAAATTAAAAAAAAACAAACAAAAAAATAATGTTAAACGAAATAAAAAGTTGACAAATGTTAACAATCATCTAGAAATCTAGAAAGCCTACAATGTTCACACATTCACAATCGGTAAAAGAATCTATACAAAGGTAAAATAAAAAAAAAACAAATGAAAATAAAAATAAAAAAAACACAACACTAAATTTAACATGTGGCACAAATACTATCAGTGCTGTAACTATTCTTAAGCATTTTATACATATATACAAGAATTGCTCGTTTAAAGGTATTAGATAGATTAGATACAGGCGGTAAATATAAGTTACAGAAACAATTATGGACCCTGTCGGGCACAGAAACATTCTAGATACAGCCAGTGTCTAGGGAGTAGGAGAGAGGAATAGCGCTTAATACTTTACAATGCATGTCCTCGAAAAGAGCGTTTTCCAAGCAGCTAAACTGTGCGGAAAGTGTCACTTTTTTTTACTAGTGCTTTTTACTTTGCTGTACTTTTTTAATTTTTAACTCCAACGTCAGCCCGCCGCATAGAGTTTTTATTATTTGAGAAAAGTTTTAAAATTAGTTAAGTACAGATTATCATTCATATAAAAAGTAAAACAAAACTAATACGTCATTTAAGGCGTTTTTAATTACTCTAGATTTAGATTTTGATCAATAAATTAATTTTAATTATTCATTAAATATGTTTGGCAGAATTAATATTTTGCTCGTGCCTTTTTGCGTTATGACGTGACAGCTATTGCACATGCGCAGTAGAACTATGAACTATTAGTTAATCTGTGGATATGCTGAGCGCCCTTGAATAAGCGCCATTTTATTAATTTCTTGCTTGGTTCAGATATATTTTTTTATTTCCTCGCACAATGCATAGTAAAATGTTGTATGATACACGTGCGTAAGATGATTTCCGACTCGTGTCGATTTATCCACTCACTCGCTTCGCTCGCTCGTGAATAAAAATGCCACTCATCGGAAATCACCTACTTCCCGCACTTGTAGCATAAATAACTATTTCCAATCATTCATTTTTTTTCCGTTTGTAATGAATACATAAATGTTATATTTTGTTAAATAACTAGCTAAACAGTACCACGGTTAAAAGTGACTGACACTATGACTCGAGATACCAATAATTATCCATCTGAACACATTCCCCATTAATTGACTAAATATCAAAACCACATGTGTACCTATTATTCCCAAATACAACATTACAATTACAAGATATTCAATAGCTTCGTGAATGTTCACGAGATAATTATTATGTTTGAGCTTATCGTTGTACAAACCACTTGAGGTTGTACGGGGTAATTACTTTAAACCCTTGTGGAACTAATTGTTTAGTATCGTTGATTATATATTAACCACAGATGAACCCTTTACCTTTTTATGATAGAAAAGGGAGTCAGTAACGTGACACGGGAAAGGACGGTATGGAAGAGGAAAACGTGTTGCGCCGACCCCGTAACTATTTTACCAGCAGTAACGGAAGCAGTGGAGCAGTGGTGGCCCAGTGAGGAGCAGTGGTGGCCCAGTGAGGAGCAGTGGTGGCCCAGTGGGTTGGAGCAGTGGCCCAGTGGTATCGGCCGCGACTTACAAGTTGTAGGTCGTGGGTTCGAGCCCAGGTAGGCACTTTACTTTGTGTAAATTATTTCATCACCACTGCTCTCAAAACGGTGAAGGAAAACATCGTGAGAAAACCGGCATGTCCTAGAACCAAAAATTCGAAGATATGTGACATTCATCAACCCGCACTGGGCCCGCGTGGTGGATAACGGCCCATTCCCTCTCACAGAGAGGAGGCCTATGTCCCAGCAGTGGGAACATTAATAGGCTGATGATGTGATGTGGTAACGGAATAGCATGATCATGAAAGATTGATCTTGCTAGCCAACAGAACCGTGAATCATCATCATCTCAGCCGAAAGACGTCCACTGCTGGACATAAGCCTCCCCCAAGCGACGCCACACTGATCGGTCCTGTGCGTTTCGCATCCACAAACGAATGGCACAATGAAATTCTTAGAATAATCTTAATTCACCTGCCTTTATCCCAATTTGAATAAAGTGTTTTCTTTTTAAATATAATAAAATAAAGGCTTTTTCTTCCAACTATGCTTTAATTTCAGCACAATCACACTAAAAACTCAGTACAAAGCGAGTCTTTAATGCTCTAGAGCAATAAAAATGTATGAAATTTCATTATAGCACAGTTTTTTTTTAATCGCACCAAAAGGTGCCAACCTCAGTGGATTAGCTCTATTCAGCCAGCCGATATCAATACTTTTTTTTTACGTAGGTACGTATTATTCGTTTCTATCCTACTTGTTCCAAATTTAAAAAATGATTGCTGCTAACTCTGATTTAAAATGAAAGAAATTTAAAAAAGTGATTTTCGACATCGCCGCGCCCATCTACTTCCCGTGATAACGACTTCATTGTAACAAATCAGCCAGGCCCATCTACCTCGTCTGATAATATTATTCAGTCCCAAGTTAAACAAACAAATATAAATTTGCCCAATAAAACTCTTAACCTTACGTTTAATAATTGCTCAAGTATAACTTTTAATTTCAATAATTAAACTTCTATTTTAACTGTTTGATATGAGTTTCTTTTATCTACTATTCCTATAGGTAATAGTTGAAAGAAAAGCAGATTATGCACCTCGCTTTAAGTAATTTATATAGCCCTCGTGCCTGTTAGATTAGAGCCCTCGCTAACGCTCGGGCTCTAAATCAGGCACTCGGTGCAATAATAAATTACTTTGTGCTCGATGCAATAATCTACTATTATGATTATGATTATGAATACCTATTTTAAATAATAACTTTAAAACTTTTCGGTCACCGGAACCACTTTCATGAAAATCTTAGTTCAGATAGTCAAAAAGATTCGAGGTGCCTAGTATTTAAATCTATTGACAAAATCTCAAAACCTAGGCCCAACCGGCCAATCCCGATTCTAGAACGATGTCCAAATATAAATGGTTGCAATCCCTATATATATCGCAAATAGTTCAACGACGGACGGTACTCCTCATCCTCTTAAACATAAGATTAACATCAATAAACATTGCGAAATAAACGTAAATAGAATATGCCGTGCGTCCATCTCGAGCAAATGTCTAATAAACCTCCATTACGACGTAGTAAATCGAGCGGGAAATATTGCCCGGTGTAGGCAAACACTCCCTGAAGTAACGTTACTTGGATCACACAATATTGCCCGGGTATACGCACCTATGTGTACCAATGTCCAGATATGTAGGAAATTGTGTGTACTTGCCTACATATCTGGACATATAAGTCCTAGTTTAAAGGCTTCGAATGACGCAATATCGTTCGCTGTGTTACGGGTTTTTGTTATTTTAGCCTAGAGGGCAGATGCCTTTCGTCCTTCCGTTTCTCTTTTTATATTTGTAGCCTAACCATCTTCTATTTGCAAACTCCTTCTGGGCCTGCCCCGAAATAATTCAATACTTTTTGGGATTCAGTTTTCGGGCGGTTTCGAGTTGCAGAATATTTTGATTTGTCACCCACATTTCCGGGTTTAGCATACACTTGTGCAAAAACTGGATAACTCAGCGTGGGTCTAGGTTTGCATATTGCTTTTATAAGTAACTTTTCATCATCTGCTTAGCCTTTTCTCAACTGAGTTGGAATCAGCTTCCATTCTAACCGGGTGCATATATCTTGATCTTGAAGGTTAAACTAGAAACATATGTCATGCGAGCTGTTTCTTCATATCCCCTAGGTAGTAAACCAAAGGGTCTTTAACAGTTGTAAACGAGCCTTTGTGCATATTGGCCTTGTATTTTCTGTCTCCTGCTTGATAAGGTAAGTGGAAATTATGTTTCATTTCCTACTCCGCCGTTATTCTTTTCTAATTTATTTCGTTGCGGGATCCAAGACAGTTAAATTCATTCTCCGGGACTTCGTCGAGCTTCATTGCCTCGGCGCTTTTCTGGTGGTCGCAACTGTTGATTCTGGTTGCAGTGTCTTGGGAATAGTGCGGTGGGTTTGTCCCAAAAAAAAATCCCCTAGATAGCGATCAAAATTAACACTTTAGTGTTAATTTTGATCGCTATCTAGGGGATTATCTAGGGGGGGAAAGACAGTAATAATTTTGACAATACTGATTTATCAGTATTGTCAAAATTATTACTGTCTTTGCTTGTATTTCACGATACTCTTGTCAAGCATCACCAAGCCATGTGTTATGTTGTTGTATACCATGTGCCATGTGTACATAAGTGGCAGTAATTCTATAAATATACTCGTAATAATAATCGTATTGTCTTGCTACTACTAATATTACTTCGTAAGGAAACCTAACAATCGTTTGTACGTGAATTCGCGAAAATCGGTATTAGCCTACACTGCCTTGAACTTTAGGTTGTATGATAAGTCCAGTGTGTACCTAACACAATGAATTGAATGTCGGAGTTTACGATACGAGTATTATACGTATTATATTTATTTTATAAGAACTGGTTGGTTTGGTACAAGATATTATCATCGTAAATTTATTTAGCTGGATATGATGCATATAGGCCCACCCATGAAAAGCCACAACGACCTATGTCCTATGCTGCCAGCATCAGTCGCATCCCGAGGATGCCCACAATCTGCCCCAGGTTGTCGGAATTTTTCGCTAATGATTGTCACTACCTAGGCGACCGAGCTCTGCTCGGGTGAAAATAGAGAAAACAACGTTTTCTAACAATTAAATCTAGCTAGATCGATTTATCACCCCCAGAACCCCCTGCATACTAAATTTCATGAAAGTCGTTGGAGCCGTTTCCGAGATTCTGATTATATACATATATACAAGAATTGCTATGCTTTGAAGGTCTTAGATAGATTTGGTTGACCAACAGAGAGGTTAAATAATCAATTTAATTGAGTCACCCTTGAAATGGCCACGAAACAAATTACTTCTGCTCTAATTACTCAACACAGTTACAAACTTCATTGAAAGCCCTCTAAACACTATTAAAATTAAATTAATCCCAAACTCGGATGTATAGGTAAAGGACTTAAAGTTTCTTGACCTCAATCCTATAATAATCTTACTTACATAAATACAAAGTCTCGTTACATAATTAGAAGATTAGTTTGACCTATTTTGTATTGAGTCTGACTTATACCCTTTCAAATAATGCTGAATTGCTCAATTGGGAGGATTGCTTTATACATACAATCATTATGTACACGTTGAGCGAATATGGAAACGGTGAAAGGCAGTGTAAAAGCACGCACCGTTTAATATAATTATTCATTAAATAAACTTTTTATAAAACAAGCTTTTTTGTATTCTTCTCAGCAAACCCTTTAATTTGATACTCACAACATGGCACTGCACAAAAAATAACAAGGCCGCCATCTTGGGCCGTCGCCATATTGGATTTAGATTGACTTCACTTGGTTAACCATGCATTGTCATTCAAACTAAACGTTTATGAAAAATTTCGTATTAATCGGTTGAGGATAACTGCTTTAAAATTCAGATGCAAGATTTGACTCGAACACACTTACATACGAATACATATAATACATTGCTAGTCAAATAAAAGCTTGTAAAATGTATGTATTATCGTACCATATAGGTTATTATGTAGTTTCAGCCTGAAAATGGCGTCAGTTTATGTATTTAGGTCGTCCTCTGCTCACCTTTTCACCAACTGAATTTGACTGGGGTAGGCTTTTAATCTAACTGGATGCAGTGCCAGTATTTTAAAAGGAGCGACCGCCTGCTTGAACTTCATAACCCAGTAACTGGATAACGATAGCTCTTGATAAGGCTGATGTTCAGACTGACGGGTTTCTCGTGGTTGTATACTCTTCATGGAAGAGCAGTGGTGGCACAAAGCTAACGGCCGCGACTTATGCAGTGGTAACCTTACTTAATGTAAATTATTTCATCAGCACTGCTCTCAAAACGGTGAAGGAAAACATCGTGAGGAAACTGGCATGTCTTAGAACCAAAAATTCTAAGACATGTGACATCCACCAACGCACACTGGGCCCGCGTGGCGGATTACGGCCTATTTCTTCTCACAGATGGAAGGCGCAGGCGTGCAGACGCACGACGGACCAAATGGGAGTCTAAGTGCGGAAATGGACCATCTATTATATCCTATATTATACTCTTTAAGGAAGTCACCCAACCCAACGAACAAAAAGTTTTACACGTGTCCAAGTCGCTCGGTTTGGACACGTGTAAAACGTTTTGTTGTTATTTCGTTTTTAGTAAGAATCCCCAGCATATTTTCTTGATTCGGGATAAAAATTTACCTATGATACTCAGATAGAGTTTTACTCTAGCAGTAAATGATTTTTATAAATCGGACGAGTAGTTCCGGAAATTACCTCCTACATTCAAACATACAAACATATCCTCTATAATGATAGTTATTATTTAATAGATTGATAAAACAGTCAGCTGACTAGATAGAGGAGTTAAATGCACAGACAGACAAAGTACGCTATCATCTTACACCCGGGTGGACAAATTGAGCAAACTGTACTGTTTCTTACATACCCCAAATAACACGACTTAAGGTTACACTAGTCGAAAATTCTTCCATACAAACGTAGTCTAGGGATTATTCTACTGTTTGACAATGTACGTTCAAAATAAAAAGTGATATCAATTTGTCTCATCATTATCTAGCCCTGTATGGAAGCAAAAAAGTGAAAAAAACAAATATTTGAAAGTTATGAGCGTCGAAAGTTCCACATTTCGCAACGCATTTTTGGGCGCGAATAAATACCATAAGAAGACGGAAAATTGCAAAACGGCCTCCATACAGGAATAGATTAGTAGTTCAACAATGCAAATAATTTTATTTTGAACAGATACGTTTAGTCGTTTTTTCATAATATCCAGACTCCCAAAGGTCTGTTTACAAAATTTCGCGCTCTCGGTTTCGTCCTAAATCATTATCCATTTCGCTACAAATTTGCAAAAGTGTGTATTCGTACGCGAACTAGCTTCCTACTGCTCATCACAGCATCTATCTCTTCCGCACGTGTTGTCGGTTGATATAATAGTACATTGTTATCCTAGGGGTGAAAGTAACTTATTTAGTCCCGAGACGGGGTTTGGCGCCCGGAACGAAGTGAGGGCGCCAGTAGTTCGAGGGACTAAATAAGTCTTTAACCCGAGGTAAACACTGTGCTTTTCATTACAAATACAAGGAAATAAAAATAAAAACATGAATTAGCTAAAGAAAAAATGATTGCCGCTTTCCCGCCTATTTTGTTTGTTTTTTTTTTCTGTGGCCGGCCTGCTATTCAGCCATTATTTTTTATTTTCATCATTGAAAAAATGGTAAATATTTTGCCCAAAACTAAGTTATTATAAAGAAATTGTTGAAACTAAATTATAATAAAGTTATTTAAAAAATATATATTCTTTAATCAATACGTAACATTAAGTTATTTCAATTTTACTTCGTGGTTGTATAGAAAGTTGGAACATGGTTCAATAGATATGTGAAAAGGAACTAGTTTTTATTTTAAATAATTTGACAGCTGTCAGTTGAAAGCGATTCTCCCTAGGGCTGAAAAGTATTACTTTCAACCCGCTCCTCAGGCAACTTAAGACCTACTTTCAGAGTATGAGTAATGAAAAATGCATTTTAACCCCGCGCACAAAATAGTTCGTGCCGTTGACTAGTGTAACCTTAACAACTGAGACTATTTTCTTCGTGAAAGCCCCTTACACGTGCTTCGGGTGCCCGATAGTTCTCTGTGAACCGGGTGTATTCAGATTGGTAGGTACTCTTTATTACTTGTGTAAACTTTCATAATCTCATTTTCTTTATTTGTTAACCCTCGCACTGGAACGCTTTGCAGCAATTACACCAAGGGAGCACAATCTTAAAAATACTAACTATAAGTCCAGGTTTCCTCACGATGTTTTCCTTCTCCGTTGTCAGCGATGTCCAAGATAAACTTAGAAAGTACATATGAATTAAAAAACTGGCCAAATCCGAGTTGGACTCGCGCACGAAGGGTTCCGTACCACTATCGCAAAAAACGGCAAAAAAATCACGTTTGTTGTATGGGAGCCCTACTTAAATATTTATTTTATTCTGTTTTTAGTATTTGTTATTATAGCGGCAACTGAAATACATCATCTGTGAAAATTACAACTGTCTAGCTATCACGGTTCATGAGATACAGCCTGGTGACAGACGGACAGACAGACAGACGGATTGTGGAGTCTTAGTAATAGGGTCCCGTTTTTCCCTTTGGGTACGGAACCCTAAAAATCTGACATTGGTACTTGCTCGTATTTGAACCCACGACCACACGAGAGGCGAGGTCTTAGCCGCTGGCACCATGACATGTAGCTATTTAATATCATTAATGCGAAAGTTTAGATGGATGAACGTTTGTTACTCAATCACGCCAGAACGGCTGAACGAATCTGAATGAAATTTACACAGAGATAGATTATAGTCTGGAATAGCATCTAGGCTACTTTTCGACCCGGTATAATGTTCCCTTGGGATAAGAAAATACTTTTCACGCGAGCGAAGCCACTGTCAGTAGCTATATATCGATAAAATTATTTACCGGATACCCGGGTACCCGGTCATCGCCTAACCGGGCCCTTAAAGGTTGCAAACAAGATCTAAGTTAGTTTAAGCTTAGCTCTGACCCCAAAATAAGCTATCTAAGTATGAAAGACCGGTAAGGTACAAGTCGGACAAGGACAAGAAGACTTCCGTATAATTCAGCAAAACATTCGTGTGAAATATGATTTTATGGAAAGAATAGGCATGTGACAGACGCACGGAAGGCGAAGGATTAGTACTAGGGTTCCGGTTTTCATCCTACGGGTCTGAAACCCTACAAATTACCTACCTCAGCTGTGCGAAATAAACAAACATACCTTAGATTTTTGTCTGCAACTGGGTTCAGCGTGTGAAAACTCCCCGTAATATCCCCACCCTTCAATAAACCCTGTTAATATTTTAGGGTACAACTGAGAACACAATCTAAGAGACATCCCTAAACAATAGCATAATCACAATCATCACGGTTTTATCACGATCACGCCGGTACCAAGACGCCCTTGCGACAGCCATTATCGCTCGCGGCCACGCTCTCCCTCCCCCAGTTACATAGTACAAGGTCGGGAACACGGGACATTGTATGCCCCTCTGGCAAGGTCAAGGTTGCCGGCCCGATCGATACGGATGCTGTGGGGAACAAGGATGGAGGGACACGTAATGCGTAAGTGCGAAAGAGTAGGCGCATTACAGTAAGAGATATGAGGATAGGGTTTTCCTATTAAGACACAGTGTAAGGATGTCCTTGGGTGGAAATTTTAATTGGTTAAAGGTCATTGAATGAGTAAAGAATAATGGCGAGAAGATGAATGGTTTTGTTGAAGAAATAATGAGTTGGTATTCTACAGTAGCTTGGGAAATGAAAAGAAATGTTTACTTACTGAATAATAAGTTATGTAAATGTGTTGTTTTTTCTTTTCTTTTTGTACTATGAAGGCCGAGTCCTTACGATGTCTTAATACACTTCAGCAAGAGTTTTTCCACTTGTCTCTTGAGAGAACTTATGAATACATGAACAAAAACTGTTTATAGGTACTAGGCAGGGTTAATCTTTGTTCTGTTGATACGAGTATCATCGACTTCGTGAGATCTCAAAGTAAATCCGATCCATCAGGAATCCTTGCTAGAGAAATGTACCTGGCTATTGGAAAAACGTTTTTCCCGAGTAAGTATTAAATACACGTGGCGTTTTGTTCTTAGAATTCTGCTTGACATAAGTGTCTTCTTTATTTCATCTGTCTATCTAGGTAAGGAGAAAATTCTTGTAAAGAACAAGAAAGAAAAAACCGGCCAAGTGCGAGTCGGACTCGCGCATGGAGGGTTCCGTACCATTATCGCAAAAAACAGCAAAAAAATCACGTTTGTTGTGCCACACTTAAATATTTATTGTATTCTGTTTTTAGTATTTGTTGTTATAGCGGCAACAGAAATACATCATCTGTGAAAATTGCAACTCTCTAGATATCACGATTCATGAGATACATCCTGGTGACAGACGGACAGACAGACAGACAGACGGATCGCGGAGTCTTAGTAATAGGGTCCCGTTTTTACCCTTTGGGTACGGAACCCTAAAATGTTTATTTCGCACAAACAAAACGCAAAAAAGGTAAGGCCAGAACACGTGAGGAGTAATTTAGGTCATAGACCCCTGTGCAAGATTATAAATTTACGACCCTAATCTCTGGCACACATAAATTATTGTACGGAACATTTTCTAGTTAATACAATCCTGACATGAGGTTCATCAACTCGTAAATATCAACTGCACAGAATCCCACGTGTTTTTCCGTGATGCTTCCCAACTCTCACAGTTAAACACGGTGTTTCTCTGTGTCTTCAGTTGAAACACCCCACGTTCAGGGATACGTCGTCAAGCGGTCATTTATTAGGGCAGGATCATGGCAGGCTTAACCATATGATGTGCGAGAAAAACCGGGTGATTGATTACTGTGATATCATGTGTTAGTGTTAGCGCTGTTTTTGTGAACGGGGTGGATGGCGGGCTTTGTACTTGTGTAGATCTTATAAGTAATGCTGTTGTATTGTTGACCTCGTAGTTAGGGTGTTTATCTACCTACAAAGCGTAATATAACTGAATTTCAGTCATTTTAGTAATAATTAAATATTATGAACCACTTTTACTAATGGAGAGGGCTATGCTCGGCGTTTCCTTGCGTGATCATGTCAGAAATGAGGATATCTGCAGGAGAACCAAAGTTACCGACATAGACCGAATAATTGCCAAACTTAAGTGGCAGTGGGCAGAGCACATTGCTCGCAGAACAGATGGCCGATGGGGCCGAAAAGTTCTGGAATGGCGACTGCGAACCGGAAAACCTTACGTTGGAAGGCCTCCCACTAGGTAGACCGATGACCTGGTTAAGGTTGCGGGAAGGCGCTGGATGCGAGACGCACGAGGTCGGTAAATGTGGCGACGCCTGGGGGAGGCCTATGTCCAGTAGTGGATGTGTTTCGGCTGAAATGATGATGATGACTTTTACTATGAAACCAACCGTGAAATCGCAGGAAATATCACCTGTACCCAATATTTTTTCGGGTTATGCGAACATAAATGCAGTTGTTTTTTTATTATTTGTTTGTGAGACAAGTAGAAGCAAAAGAGTATATAAAAGTGATCACTGAAATATTGAGGAACAACGAAAAGTTGGCAAAGTGCAAAACTTAAAAAAAAAAACAAATTGAAGTAGTCCTTATGCGGTAATGAAACGGAAAACTGTGAAAATGCTCAAATTTATTCTTTGCTAACATGCTGGAGATTTATCTGAGAATTCTAGTTAAACAAAGACACTCGTAATGGTTAGTAACGTCTACTATCGTAAAAAAATCATCGTATTGATGCCAACCCCCTTAGCCAAGATACAGACGTTTCGAATCGAATCTCTTTCTACAAACGTTAACGCCTTCTATTTGTATGGTCTGATCACGCTGTGTCATTCATATATTAATTCGTTTTCTAGTAGCGTTATCGATTGTAGATTGTCAACTTTGCTACAGGAGTAGACTGGCAACACTAACAACGCCAACACGACAATTATTCTAAATACTTAGTTACCATTACCGCCAAAAGGCTTTTCACAGGTTGCCGCAACCACGACACAGTCGGCCATAAAACTCAAAACTACCCACATTAAAAACCACACTGACTACATGGTCTAACCCGAAACTTTCGCGGCCCGCAATTACAACGCTGCCAGTTGCCTCACACCCTGAGAACTGGGTTGACGACCATAACGTAATGTTACAACATTATTGTTGTGGTCATACTGTATGAGTGTGTATTATGCTTTATATTGTCAATTTCGGAACGGTGATTTTGGAAAAGAAAGAAAAAGCAAGTGTGTGGGATTAGTATAGTAGAGGGTTCCGTAGTCGGGAAAAGTAGATTTTTATGCATGAATATATATATATTTTTTTTATTATCTATAGGCTTGCGCTTGACGTGTTTTTATTGACGTGACATAGTTAAATTTTACCGAGAACACAGATAATATAATACTAGCATACAGATGCCTCATCCCATACAAAGCAACCGTGCCGACGTAACTAGCGTTTTTCGTCTGATTATTTTCTGAGAACATCGATCGGGATCGGTTCCGTTCCCCGGATATAGATTATGTTAGCAGCGACTTGCATTGCAATTAAAAAGGTTTACTTTTTTTTAAAATACAGCGACGATTTGTTACATAATATTTTATGCACGTTTTTACAGTTTCAGTGTACCAAAATGTGTTACAAAATAGATTTAAAGAATCGAGTGGATCTCAGAAATTTTGTACCGCGCCATCTATTGGAATCAATTTCAAATGATCCATTGAAATAATCTTTGAAATGTGTATTAAGTATATTAAAATACAATATTCCTTAATTTTGTTCTTAGGAGAGTTAATTAAAAAAGACATACATTTTTTATGATCGTCTCTAGAAAATCTTAATATTTCACGGAACTTATCACGCCATCTAGTGCAATTTCTTTGAACCAAATTATCTTTCTTCGCGTTGGATGTCCGTGCCGACACTAAAAAGTTGGTAGGTATGTCATAATGACTCGCAACCAACCCATGAAAAACAAAATTAAGTTATTAGTCACCAAATATTGAAAATATTGAATTAAAAGAGTCAAAGTAGAAATATCATAACATTTCAGTTACATGATCTTGGAAAGCAGTGGTGGCCCAGTGGTAACGGCCCCGACATACTTGTCGTAGGTTCGAACCCAGTCAGGCGCTTTACTTTGTGTAAATTATTTCATCAGCATTGCTCTAAAAACGATGAAGGAAAACATCGTGAGGAAACTGGCATGTCCCAGAACCGAAAACTCGAAGACATGTGACATTCACCAACCGCACTGGGCCCGCGTGGTATCCACCAGGCACATTCTCTACTACTACTAACAGAGAGGAGGCCTGTGTCCCAGCAGTGGGATCATTAAAAGGCTGATTATGATGATGACATGATCTAATGATACACGCTTAGGGTTTGAATTCATTCCCCGTTTACATGCATCAAAAATAATCGATGTGGTAGTGATTTCACTACACCATTGTTTAGCGGTGTTCAGTATACACGTCCCTTCTAAATATCGATAAAGTCTCCGAGTCAAATAGCTGTCAATCATCTGGATAGACGTACTTGATGAAATTACAAGGCTTTCGTTTTTGCCATGTTGCTACGGAACCCAAAAAAATGGAGAAAGGGCTTGAAATTGGCGTTCTTTGTTTGATTTAAATGTAGATTTGAAAGGGTTTCTATTGTTATACGGGCTGAATTAAATTTGAGTTTGGGTCCGTCATCAATGCATCACTTTTTTGATTACTTTAGCTACTCGCATTATTCTGCTGTTACTGATCAAAATGATAGTTCATTTTGGCAATGTTTTTTTTTAATTCTTTATTGAATTACAACAAGGGATTTTTGTTCATGAAATAACGATGACAATCCCATCGTACCTTATCCTAAAACTCTAATCATAAATATAAAATACTAACTCTTAAACTAAATTTTATTTAAATCAGTATAGCAGTTTAGGAGAGAAGCTCGTGGCTAAACAATAACAGCCGCACGGTTCGAACATCAAGGTTAAGCAAAGCTTGACGAGGTCTGTCCGTGGATGGGTGACCATTTCAACATACCGAGTTTCATCCGTGCCTCGGAAAGCACGTTAAGCCGTTGGTCCGTTGTCATTTGAAAATCATTGACAGTCGTTACGGGTAGTCAGAAGCTTGAGATCTGACACCAGTCTTGCCAAGGGGTATCGTGTTACCCAGTTACTGGGTTGTAGAGGTCAGATAGGCAGTCGCTCCATGTAAAACACTGGTACTCAGCTGAATCCGGTAAGACTGGATGCCGACCCCAATATAGTTGGGAAAAGGCTAGGCAGATGATGAGTATAGCAGTTTAGCCGCATCCGAATTTGGTTCAGCTAGAACGCTATGAAAGACACCTACATTTTTAAAATTCAGTGTACATTGCCTAACCAATTGGTCTCTTTTATTTGTATTATGGACACTCTCCATTAATAGATGTTGCACACACCACACGCCCTTCGGGAAATACAGGTGTCATGATATGCTCTTATGTTTGAGTTATAACATGGCAGAGCTGGATAACTTTGTTAATTAAAGGAAACTAAACAAAGATGAAGTGAGCTCAATCCCTAGTCATTAATGGATGACTCACTTTAAACTAACTTCACCTACATTTTCACAGTGAGATTTTAAGAGGAAATATGGGCAGAGAGCGCCGACTGAATTTCCTTACTAAAAAGTCATAATTCGAGGTTTGGCTCTCGTCTCTTTCCTCCTCCAATATTAGACCAATGTAAAAGATATGTAATACATACATACATGTATAAATATAATACATATTGAAGTTTACGTTAACGCGATTGAGCGTGAGTAAAAACTCGCACTAAGGCTTCAGTGTGCTTAGTGAGAGTTTTTTAACGTACTCACTCGTGATACAAAAAAAGAGGTTTTGCCTTGCGGTCACCAGACAGCGCTTATCCAGTTTCAATACAAATTGGCGTTAACGTTTACGCGATTGAGCGTGAGTAAAAACTCGCACTAAGGCCTCTGGTTACAACAGGCTAGCCATACGTTATAATAGGAGATAACAGGAAGGATGCAGGCGTTGAACGTATTTTTTTTAGCTTTAGAGGTATAGATGGATTTTTTTGAATTTGTTTTCATGAACCTTTTCCGTGAAGAGTTAATCCTATTTTGTATTTCTTTGGTGGTGAGTTGATTTGTGGAGATAATTTGACCTAGGTACACTCTTCAACATATTCGATGGTTTTGTTGTTTATCGAAATTGGCGCTTTTATGTGGTTGGTCATTAGTTTTCAAGTGTTCAACTGAAGTCCAACTTTGGTGCTCACTCTTACTAGCTGTTCTAACATTTCTTGTAGATGTTTAGGGTTATCCGTAATGAGAATGAGATCGCCAGTAAAGCGTAGATGATTAATGTTGCTCCGTTTATTTTAATTCCATAGCCGACACAGTCCAGATTTTTAAATGCCTGTTCTAGAGTGGCATAGAAGAGATTCGGCGACAGTGGGTCCCCTTTTCTCACATGCTTCTTTACTGCGAATTTTTGCCTACTCTTTCTCAATTATCCTTAATAAACCGAAATTATCTTTACATCCAAAACGATGGTAAGATGGTAGACGAGACTCCAAAAAAACGACAGAAGATATTAAACCTCTTAAAATATTGATAAAATGTCTGTTTAGAGGCTTTAAATTGTACATACCCGAAAGACCTTCTAAAAGGTTTTCCAAATTAAAATCAATATACTACTTCAGATTGACCTTCAAAAATTACAAAGTTGTCCCAGTTTAATTACGAGTATACCTTCTTTAAAGGCTCAGGTGGTCCCGTGTCTTTGCCGCTATACTGAATAATTTATTGGTTCTCCGTGGCGACCCATTTAAAATCTTGTAAGTTTGGTAAATTGCTTTCTGTCAAACGCTTTATTTAACGGGTAATTTATTTTAGACAAGCTCCAGCCAGAACCTTCGCCCGCGTAAGCGACTTTTCTGAAGGCTAAAATTCGGAAACTGTCCCGAGAGGACATGCCTAAGAGATAATAGTATCACATGTCTTAATACATTCTTAAGTAATTAAGTTCGTTCTGCTGTTCAGACGAAAATATAACAAACAGACCGACAGAGAGCATTACTTACGCAATTATAATATTAGTATGGACTAGCTTCTGCCCACGGCTTCGCTCGCGTGTAAAATCTCTATCCAGGTTATAAAGTACTCTGTGTTATTATTTTTTATTTATTTATTTATTTATTAAAACTTTATGCACAAGTACAAAGGCGGACTTAATGCCTTAGGCATTTTCTGCCAGTCGACCTTAGGGTGGTGCAGAGATAAAAAAAAAAGGCAGGTGCAACTAAATTAAAGGATAAATAGAGATAAAATATATATAAAAAGAATATATATAAATATATACTTAGATACATACATACATACATACATAAACAATGTTATAGAGAAACCGAAACCAACAAATCAATTCTGTGATGATTCTGCAAACTTCTTGCGAATGTGCTCACGAGCCTTAAATTTGAAAGTGAACCGACTGGTTGCCATCCTGATATTCTGAGGGAGCGCATTCCAAAGAGAGATAGCCTGGACAAAGAAGGATGAGTGGATAAACCCAGAGCGGTGAGAGGGACATTGAAGAAGACGATTATTGGTGGAACGAAGATTTTTACTGTGAGCAGAGCAAAGGAATTGAACATGAGAAGTCAGATAAGAAGGAGAAGTGGGTTTATCAATAAAAGAAAACAGGGTAGTCAAAGCCCTCAGCGCTCTACGCTGACGAATGGGTAACCATTTTAAAAGTGATCGATGAGTGGATACATGATCATACTTACGGAGATTGAAGACAAATCGAATGCAGTTATTTAGAAGGCGGTCAAGTTTATTGAGTAGATCTGCATTCAGGTCATAGTAGCACACATCACCATAGTCAATTAAGGGAAAGATTAGGGACTGTACAAGCATGGCCTTTATGTGAGCTGGGAGAAGATTTTTTAGCCGATACAGTGAACGCAACGTTCCGGTGACCTTTTGGCTGACACTCGTTACCTGTTTGCGCCAGTCAAGGCAAGTGTCGATGAGCAGACCAAGATCTTTAACCTCGGAGCTAAACGGAATTGCTACGTTGTCGAAGATTATAGGTGGAACATTTAAGCTATCGAGCTTTCTCAAGCTATGGGGGCTCCCAAGTATAATAGCCTGACATTTTGCAGGGTTAACCGCCACACCGAATCGGTCTGACCAGCCTTTGATCATAATTAAATCCCGGTTTAGCCCCTCGATCGCATCCGATAAGTTGTCAACACCCGCCTGACAGTAGAGCTGTAAATCGTCAGCGTAGATATGATACGCACACTGAAGCTCGGTGGTTATAAGATTTATGAAAATGGAGAACAGAAGAGGAGATAAGATACCGCCTTGAGGGACGCCAGCTGCAAGGTCACACCACACAGAAGAAAAGTCTCCAGTACGAACTGACTGCTGACGCCCTCGAAGATAAGAGGAAAACCATTCCAGTACCTCGTGAGAGACCTTAAGATAAGAAAGGATAGACAAAAGGATATCATGATTGACGGTATTAAAGGCATTGGAGAAGTCGATTAACACTAAAACAGTAACTTTAGTGTCCTCCATTCCCCGCCTTATGTCGTCAGTCACTTTAAGGAGAGCTGATACGGTACTGTGCCCGGGCCTGAAACCGGATTGAAACGGGCTGATGAGAGAGTTGTGGTAAATAAAGTAGGACAGTTGTTTATGAACACAGGCTTCGAGCACTTTGGACAGAAAAGGAAGGATTGAAATTGGGCGAAAATGACAGGAAAGAGTGGGATTGGGAATCTTAGGCAGGGCTCGAACATGAGCATTACGCCACAAAGAAGGGAAAACACCGGAGCAAAGAGAGAAGTTAACAATGTGGGAGATTGCATGAAGAAGTTGATCCAAAGCCGACACGATCATATGACGACTGATATTATCGCAGCCCACAGCTTTGGATTTAATGGATAGGATAATCTTTTTGATCTCTTCTGGGTCGACAGGGGTGAAGACAAAGGGGGAAATATTAGGACGCGTCAGACCATCAAGGTAGTCAATAGTTTGAAGTTTGGTTAGACTATCTAGCACAGGCACAGTAGAGAAAAAGTGGTTTAGATCGTCCAAGTCAATTGTGTTAGGAAGGTCTGAATGCCGCGATTTGCCGATACCTAGGGTCCCAAGGAATTTCCAGATATCGCCAGAAGAAGAAGAAGAAATATTATTTAGAATATGGCGGCGTTTAGCGTTGCGTATCATCAGATTACACCGATTCCTAGCCGTCTTGAACAAGGTCCAATTGTCCTCCGAGCGATCCTTTTTAAATACCCGAAACGCGCGGTCCCTCCGTCGCATTGCCATCCGGATTCCCGTATTCATCCATGGAGCAGGTGGACGCTTCAACTTGACTCTCCTGATAGGAGAATGAGTATCATACAGTTTTTATTAAATCTATTCAGCCGTTTAGATGTAAAAGGTAACAAACAGACAGATTTACTTTCGTATTTACTAGTTGGATGAAGACTTGTTTTCATTTGAGTGTACTTATCTGTTTGCCTGGGGTGACAGTATATTTATGGCAACACTAAGTTTATAGTTTTCTTGTTTTATCTGTAGTATTTTTTATCTATTGTAAAGAGACGTCAAACTCTCTGGTGAGCTCGATGAGCCACCACGTGAATCTGTTACTGTATTAATGAAGAATAAAGGATGAATAAATCAAGCAATTCGTATCACTTCAAGCAACCTAACAACAAAATAATCATCCACAAAATCAGCTAAGCAAACATTTAATGCGCGAAACATTGGAAATGAAACCACTGAATGAAATTCCTTCTAATTGGTTGTCGTTGCTATAGCGATGAGCTTGTTAGGGTCCAATTAGTGGTCGAGTATTTGGGAATGGTAATGATACCAGTGAGATTTTGATCTTCGAATATTATACTTTTTGCTATTAAAATTATTTCAGTATCATTAAAATTCTATTCTCTTAAAACAATTAGATTATATTGAGGGATGACGTGACAGTGAGGAGCTCGTGACTAAATAATAACAGCCACACGGGTCGATCTTCAAGATTAAGCAACATTTGCTTTGCGGTCCGTGGATGGTTGTCCATCCATTAACGGAATTCAATGGATGGACATCCATCCACGGGCCGGAGAATAATCAGAGGAAGACTGTAGCCGACCCCAACATCGTGGGTAAAAAGTTTATGCAGATTGACTATTTATTACATGAATTAATTTACTTGTTAGTGCTTGTAAAATTTCATACCTATACGTAGTATAATATTAGTGGTATACTAGATGCATCGTCCTCACGCTTCGATCAATAGTGTGGAGTTTCTTGTCCGTTCTTTTTCCAAAACCATTGCGAATGGACAGTAGAATATATATTTTTTCATGTATATTTTCGACATTCAAAAATGCCAATTAATGGCCTAATTGAAAATTAAAAAAATGTCTTAGACTTCGACTGATTAAGGGATGCCGTGACCTCTCACACCAGAAGTGGCAGAAGCTTGTTAATCCATGAAAACTTAGCAGACTTCAGGTTGAAATTCCACCAACAGCTTCGTGAGGGTACCTTTGGAATGGCCACGGGAAACATCCCAAAGAAACTTTGCGTTTACCGGGATTAAAAGCAGCCAATGACACTTAAAGACAGCGTAAGTCAGTGGAAAGAAATTGGCTAATTTTAACTTTCTTTCAGATAAAACACTAATGCAATTTGCTTCTGCAAGAGAACCAGGGTTAAAGACTTAGCCCGAAGAACTGCTAAACTAAATGGTAGTGGGCCGTGCTCGTAGAACGGATGGTCGATGGGGCCGAAAAGTTCTAGAGTACGGTACGTGGAGTTACGTACGCGAACCGGAAGACATTGCGTTGGACGGCCTTACACTAGGACCGATGACCTGGTGAGGGTTGCGGGGATCCGCTGGATGCGAGACGCACGAGACCGGTCAATGACACTGGTGAAGACCCATGTTCAGCAGCGACTATCGGCTGTAATGATGATGATGAATTTGTTTATGGTTACTTTGAGCTGACAAAATGTAAATTCGTGGTAATGCCCATAGTACTTTTAATTTCAGATGATAAAATTTTGCTCAAGACTTGGCAGAACTTTGTAAAGTATTCTGCTATATTAACGTTTAGAAAATTTTAAAGACATTGTTGAAAATTTTATTTGCACAGTTGTATGAACGGCATTGCTAGGACGCGGCCCAATTCCAATTCTATGTGTGAGTGTGCAAATATTATCTGTGGTCTGTTGGCACAAGTGTCAGTAGTCGGTCAATCGTATGTATCTGGAATGTGGTCGAGGAACGACATGGGGCAGGCGTTTCATTGTGTTAAATTGACGTGTTAATGTTTGTTCCAGTTCGAAGTTGTTCAGGTTATAAAATTGGTTCTTTGCGTCAGGTGATAGGAAACCGGTTACCCGATTAACGGGGAAGTTGGCAGTTTAAAACCTTCGTGCATCGGAAAGGACGGTCCGTCTGACCCGTCTCCGGTCGTGTCTGGTTGCCATCCGTGTGTTTCCCTTAGAAACTTACTTAATGAGGGACTAATATTAGATTTTAGAACTTGTAAATGGGTCCTGGGTTGCTTTTGCCGGAAATATGATAAGCAAAGCATATTTTGGTTAATGTAGGGTTTGGGTCAGTTACATATATATCTGTTTATGCTGCAGGCTTAGCTAGCTGTTAGTATTAGCCGAGTCAGAGTTCTGTGGGGTTCCTAGAGGCGGCTTAATTTTCTTATTTCATACCCCTCTGTCAACCGTCGCGCTGTAGTTCAGTCACCTTTCTTTCGTATCTTTCCTCTAATAATTTCTATAATTTTTTCTTTCGCATCTCTCTCCATTTTCATGACGGTTAATTGTAGTTCATCATCATTTGCAACCCGTCTTCGCCCACTGTTGAGCGTTTCTTTTCTTATTCTTATTCTTTATTGCACACAAAACATAACATGAAGATACAAATACAATGGACAGGTTATGTACATAGGCGAGCTTAACCCATAATTGGGTTTTCTAACAGCAAACCTCAGTTGTAATAGGAAATTTGCGTATGAGGACAGTGATCCAAGTGCACAACAAAATTCCAAGTTAACAAACATTGAGTATTAAAAATTCTTACATACTAAATAAACTAAACAGATACCTACGTGTAAACATAATACATACTATATTACAATAAAATACATAACTAAAATCTTAGATTTATAAATACATATGCGTCATGTTGATAGGAAATGTTCCCTTATTCTTCTCTTGAAAACTTCCAACGAAACTTGTGCCGATCCCCATTCTCTTGCGAATAATCTCATCCAGGTTTTGCTGGCGATTACAACGATGTCGTCTGCCCATTTCACAGCTGGCTGACCAACATTTCTTCCGCGGCTGCCAGACGTCTTTGGACGCCATTCGGTCACTACATTACTTCACCTATCAGCACGTCGCCTTGCCATTTGTCCTGCCCATCTTCGTTTGAGTTCGTCAAAATTACTGCGATAGAAAATCTGCCCAAAAAATCTCAAAGGTGTCAAAAGCAGAAAATATTGTTCCATAGCGATAATATTAAATAATTCACAACTCAATATAAATGTATCAATTTGCCCTCACATTGACAGTCATCATTTACATTTTGAATTTCAAATCGCTTACAAAATTATTCGGTGCCGCTCGCTCTAGAAAACACTTGAATTAATGATGTTCGAATAAAATTGTTTAAGAATACATTACGGGGGACCCGATAAGTTTTCTCCAGCGTAATTTGCGAGCAAAATGGGATGAGGACTTGAATAATTGTGAGTTTCAACCAATTGGGTTGAAACTGAATGTAGCGTAAAATTGTTCGGAAATCAATTTCTTAAGGTTGCCCTAGTCAGCGGCACGAACTATTTTGTGCGCGGGGTTAAAATGCATGCTATCTCATCCGACAGCACGTGCGAAAGGGATTGATGCTGTGATGAGCAGTAAGAAGCTAGTTTTCGTACGAATACACACTTTTGCAAATTTGTAGCAAAATGGATGATTTAGGATGAAAACGAGCTCGCGAAATTTTATAAACAGAACTTTGGGAGAATGGATATCACGATAAAACTACTAAATGTATCTGTTCAAAATTAAATTATTTGCAATGTTGAACTCCTAATTTATCCCTGACTGTTTTGCAATTTTCTTTCTTCTTATGGTATTTATTTGCACCCAAAGATGCGTAAAAATAAGTGTTGAAATATGGAACTTTCGACAGTAATGATATCATTTTTTATTTTGAACGTAAACGTCAAACAGTGGAGTAATCGCCAGACTACGTATGTATGGAAGAATGATCGACTAGGGCAACCTTAAGTCCTTGCGTATCTTGAGAAACAATTCTAAAGTGCATTGAGAATATTGAGATGCAGTTGAGCAATGCCTTTGACGGGCGTGGGTGTTAAAGATAAAGTAGAATGTATTTTGATTTCATTACATGATAAACAACCCACACTTCTTCTAAAATTCAATTGAGATGAGTGGTTTTTACGTGTCTATGAGTTTTGTTTAGTATCTCTGTCTCTAAATCTTAAAATATCGTGGTGGCCGATAGTGGCTGAGACGTCGCCTCCTGTGCTTGAGGTCGTGGGTTCAAATCCGTGCAAGTACTAATGTTATTTTTTTAAATACATATGTATTTCTAAGTTTATCTTGGACATCACAGGAAACGGTGAAGGAAAATATCGTGAGGAAGCCTGAAGCTCTAGACATGAGTAATTCGATGTCAGCGATGCCGATGATGAAATGTCAGAATGTCAGGGATTGATCACGTGAAATTTCGATAGCGTTTAGAAATAAAGAAAGAAATAAAACCAAGAAAAGTAAGAAAGAAAGAAAAGAAAGAAAATAAATAAAAGAACGAAAGAAAGAAAAGAAAGAAAATAAAAGAAACTAAAAGAAAGAAACCTTACCTTATCTTTGTTTCCCATCTAGGTACATAATACAGAAAGACGGATTAGCAAAACCAGTGGTAGGATTTCTTATATTTTATTTGAGACCCCGAAATTGGCAGAAGAAAATCTAAGCCCATTGAAGGTTCTGTCATAAGGATAATAAATCCTACGTAATTAAGCTGTCTATCTATCCGTTTGTTTTTATTTTACGGATAAGAAAGAGTCTACAGATGTAGTTGTTTGTTTACTAACCCTAAAATGATCTCCCTCTTTTTATTAACCCTAAAATGATCTCTCTCCTTTTACTAACCCTAAAATGATCTCCCTCTTTTTATTAACCCTAAAATGATCTCTCTCCTTTTACTAACCCTAAAATGATGTCCCTCTTTTTATTAACCCTAAAATGATCTCTCTCCTTTTACTAACCCTAAAATGATCTCCCTCTTTTTATTAACCCTAAAATGATTTCCCTCTTTTTATTAACCCTAAAATGATCTCCCTCTTTTTATTAACCCTAAAATGATCTCCCTCTTTATATTAACCCTAAAATGATCTCCCTCCTTTTACTAATCCTAAAATGATCTCCCTCCTTTTACTAACCTTAAAATGATCTCCCTCCTTTGACTAACCCTAAAATGATCTCCCTCCGTTTTTTCTACCTTTAATCTTGAAAAAAAAATGAGAGCAGTAGTGGTCCAGTGGTAACGGCTGCGACTTACAAGTTGTATGACGTGGGTTCGAACCCAGGCAGGCGTTTTACTTTGTGTAAATTAATTCATCACCACTGCTCTCAAAACGGTGAAAGAAAACAACTTGAGGAAATCGGCATGTCCGAGAACCAAAAATTTTAAGACATGTGACATCTACCAACACGCACTGGGTCCGCGTGGTGGATCGCGACCCATTTCCTCTCACAGAGAGGAGGCCTGCACGCAAAAGGAACAAATGGGAGTCTATGTGCGGAAAAGGGGGTCCATCTAAAAGCCTTTGTCCTAGCAATAGGAACATTTCAGGTTCACTATTATTATACAAACATTATTTAATTTCGCGTAGATAATAATCCGTCTGCCTTTGTCCTGTCGATGCCTCACAATCTTCTTCCATACATCTCCATTTCCCATCATTTCAATTAGTTATCTCTTCCAGCCATATCTTTCACACAATCAAATTCACCACGCTTCCAGCCATATCTTCCACACAATCAAATTCACCACTCCTCCAGCCATATCTTTCTCACATTCATATTCACCACTCTTCCAGCCATATCTTTCACACAATCAAATTCACCACTCTTCCAGCCATATCTTTCACACAACCATATTCACCACTCTTCCAGCCATATCTTTCACACAATCAAATTCATCACTCCTCCAGCCATATCCTTCACACATTCATATTCACCACTCTTCCAGCCATATCTTTCACACAATCAAATTCACCACTCTTCCAGACATATCTTTCACACAACCATATTCACCACTCCTCCAGCCATATCTTTCACACAATCAAATTCACCACTCTTCCAGCCATATCTTTCACACAACCATATTCACCACTCTTCCAGCCATATCTTTCACACAATCATATTTACAACTCTTCCAGCCATATCTTTCACACAACCCATCCATCATTTTCTTAGTCTTCCTTTACTCTATACATTCGCATAGAACTTAACCATAAAGCGCTTCCAGCAATCAACCTTCACTAGACGATTAAAACTTCTCTCTCAAACCTCCAGCGCTACTTCCGCTTGATTCACCTTCACCTATACCCTTTACATAATTATGTAGGTTAGGTCATGAACTCACCCGTTGGTTTCAGGGGTTTGTTTCAGTAACTGTTGCCATGGTAACCGATCGCCCCGACAAGACCTGTAAAAAGAGAGGTACGTAATTAGCTTTGCGTTTGTGAATTTTTTTCACGGCAATTGGTGGGAATTATAGTTACGTGTGTTGTTCCGATAAAGTTTTGTGAAGGTTACTAGGTTGTAGTTTATGAATAATAATAATGTTATTTGTGTAGTGATATTGAAACAGTATTGTAGAACATATTTTTGAATTCGAATAGTATAGTCGCGAATGATATTTATGGCAGCGATATTATTGATTAAAATATTAATGACACCATGACTTGATGTAATTTTGTTTTTATCTTGGTGTACAATAAAGTGTATATAAATAAATAAATAAATAAATGACAGATATGGTTGGGACCAGTATCTTTAGGTTTGTAACGACCCTCTATAAATGACAATAACTGGATGATGCTTATAGGATGCTTTCTGAATTGATTATTTGGAGTTAAGAACGTGTCAAACAATCGGTCTCAAATTTTCACTGGTTTTCTGGCTAAAATAGAGCTAGAGAAATGCTCAAATTTTAATGTTGAAATCAGAAATCGGTGTTTAGTCTAGAACACCACTACTGACTGTTTACCTATCAAGACAAGATAAAACAACACCTGGGGGTTGACCATAAGCTCTTAGAGTAAGGTTATTTTGAGATCGCGTAAGTGACAGATGTATACAAATCATATACATCTGTCCCTTACACATACTCAAAATAACCTTACTCTAAGAGCTTATGGTCACCCCCCTGGTTGCATAAAAAGAGAATCTGATGTCACCATTAACGAACCTAGAGGTTCTGTCGTTTTTGGTGACAGCAGATTATTTAAGTCAAGAGGGAATAGGTTACCTAATTCTAGGCAAGCGTGCTTGACCTCATCGCTTACCTTCAGGTGAGATAGTGGTCAAACGCAGCCTATCGTCACTAAGAAACCCTATACACTACCTTAAATAGGAGACAATGAAAAAGTGGAAGGTCCTTCCTCATCAGTAAAATATCCCAAAACAAAGTAAAATATAAAACCGTTCCTAAACACGAATGTCAAGTTATACCGACCCTTACGTTGTACATAATCGTTTCCAGCCCTAATTGCTGCTTGAATTTTTAATATAACCTAAAACACTCATACATTGTTTATAACCGGCTTCTAAAAGGAGACGGTTTCATAAATTTATGTATGTTGGTCTATAGCTATAATTTATAGAAAAAAAGTATGGCGTACCTGTAATACCTCAAAAAAGGCAACATCATTCCCTTCCCTTACCCAAGCCTTCTAGATAGCTGGACGCAATTTGATAATATCACACGAAATTGAAATTGCAGGTGCGTTCAAATGGACGCAATGCGATGCAAAGAGAGTTTGAATTTGCCGCTAGGGGCGCTAGTGTAGAGTGAGGTATTTAAAATGTCATATTTCACATGTCATATTTTTTGGCTTTTATCGCGAGTTTATTTATCTACTACTATTTTATTGTTGTGAATATTGCAGATTAAGATAGGTACGGGTTTTACCAACCACTGCTTTAATATAGTTTTAAGTTTTGGAAAATGTTATGCTCCTTTTTTCGAAAAAAGGGGCTGCGCGAAACTACAGCATATTCGATTTTATATTTGCGATTAAATATAAAAACGAAAATGCTGCAGTTTCTTCTCTTCTACGGAATTAGTAATGTAATATCGACATTTAACAGCTATGTATATTTAAGGACCTTACTCACCAGTGGCGCCAACTGGTGAGCTAAAACGGAATACCTCATTCAACCGATTTGCACTTGACATTTTCTTAGCAAATACTTGTGCGATATTGCGTATCAAGATTAACGCAATTTAAATTCCGCCATCAGGAAAGTCACTTATAGTGGCTAATAATAGGGGATATTAGCCAATAGCCATAGATCTATAGATTGGGCATATATCTAGACAGAAGCCACAAGCAGTTGTGTTGCCCAATGTTTCCTGATAGGTATAACCTGTGGTCTTTAAGTGCTTCGACCACATCATCGGTAACAATCAGGTATATAGTGGTCCAACGCAACCCTACCAGCAATAAAAAAATCTGGACATCCTACCTACCCACGCATAGCAGTCTGGCTCTAATGACCACTTGACCAACGATTCAGTCAGACATTTTTAATAAAAGCAGTTTAAAAAGTATCATTACGCTTGCCCCCCTTGTGGGTAAAGAGATTGTTAATTGAGATGCTGAAGTGGTTTTAGTCTCAGTCGTTTCCGTTTTAAGACCAATTCTCTTTGATTTATATATGGGGTATGTTTTGTTTTTGTATCCGTTTGTGTGCTTAGTTGGTTTTGCGATCTGTTGCTAAGTCAAACGCAGATTGGTCTAAAACTGGTCTGACAGTTTTTGTCTTCGAAATAACGAGTGGTCTGTTATTTTATTACACCTGCATTAATTTGTCACCGTCGTCATCTTTAACGTTTTCACTGCTGGGACACAGGCCTCCTCTCTTTGACAGGGAATGGGCCGTAATCCACTAAGCGAGCCCAGTGCTGGTTGGTATTTTTCCTTTCTAGTCTTCTTTACAATTTCCTTGTAGTATTCTTTATTATTTCGTATCAAGCCTTTTACGTGGCGTTCTGTAGTTTCTACCTACCCCCATAAGAAACAGGCGTGCGTTTATGTTTGTATGTAGTCTTTTCTGTCCCAATCCTTTCACCTTTCGTGATCCTGCACTTCTTCTTTCTAAGTTAGGTCCACCATCTCCTTCGTAATCAGCCACGACCCCGTCTCACTATTTCGGGACACCAGCTCTGTACTACCCACAATTGGTCTAGCATGCAGTGGACTTGTCCTGCTACGTCTTATTTAAGTTGGAGAGTCTATTGAGTCACATCAAGTATCTTGTAGATTAGAATCATAGAAACCAAATCTTGGCTGCATGAGCTTCCGTTGAAGAGTTCCTATGAACTATTCGCTGTGGAACTTTTTCTGTTATTTCTAGTAATATAGACGTACGGAATACTTTCATTGTACGTACAGCTGTTCTAATATTATTATGATATGTGGAACACCTTGCCGGAATCTGAGTTTCTTTATACCTACAATCTAGAGGTCTTGAATGAATAGGTTACTTCTAGGAAAACGTGGTCCATCGTTGACCACATCATGGCTTACCATCAGGTGAGATAGTGGTCAAACGCGAGCGTATTATCAATAAAAAAGTCTGTACTAGCCACTAAACAAAATGCCAATATTTCCCACGACATAACACTATCTTCAAAAGACACACAAAGACCCAATAACTTATCTTCCAAGAATTTCTAAACAAACTAACAAACAGATTCACGCACAAAAACTGAACTAGAAGTAGAACTAAATCGCTAACAATAAATTGTAAAAAATAAACATATCGAAACAATACCAGTTGCAATAAGTTGCGTGACGGAACCCACGGTATGGCATACTACTTTTTTACTCAAGCCATTGAACTATTTACCACAACACAAACGCAGTTGCCATCACTCTTATGGCTTAGACAATAAGTCATATTTTATCTTCATTGAAACTCATTTGTTAGTTTGCCGATCTATAATAAAAGTTGTCTTGGCTATACAGTTGTTATAACTCTTATCACAATAGACTAAGGTTGATTTTTCTTTAATTAAAGTATAAGTGTAAAGTGGTTAAGTTGGCATAATCTTGTCTTGCTGTAAGTTCAAGGTTTTGCGGCGTTTCCGGATGATTACTGTTGGCGGTTGCCTGTGGGGATAATTCACTTTTAATTGGTCGTGTTTAGTCGATGATGAGTGGTAGAAAGCAAGGGTCATTTGTTTTTGTCCAGTTTTCGACAGTATTTCTAATGATTGTAACGCCTTTGGCTGACAAGAGGCAATAAAGATGTTGCTAATCGCGGCATAACAAAACTGTTCACGGAGTGTCTTGCACGTTCTTCAGAGATCTACGCTTTGGAAGTCCTTTTAAACTGCCCTACTCCTTGATAATTCAAGAGTGCCTGTAAATGGTTTCATTGAAATGAATACTTCGAGTTTGATCATCAAATCTATACTATATATATAATATTATAAAGCTGAAGAGTTTGTTTGTTTGTTTAAACGCGCTAATCTCAGGCACTAGGTTGGAATTGAAAAATTATTTTTGTGTTGGATAGTCCATTTATCGAGGAAGGTTATAGGGTATATAACATCACGCTACAACCAATAGGAGCCGAGCAAAAATGAAAAATGTTGCAAAAACGGGCAAAAATATTCCTTTTTGAGAGCTTTTGTTGCGTGCGCTGCGTAAACG
This sequence comes from Orthosia incerta, assembly GCA_948252205.1. NCBI lineage: Eukaryota > Metazoa > Arthropoda > Insecta > Lepidoptera > Noctuidae > Orthosia > Orthosia incerta. The sequence goes on along the minus strand of OX411742.1, from coordinate 1,917,222 downwards.
GTTTAAGTTACGCAAATATAATGTTTGATTGATGGAATTCTTCTTCTTTAAAAGTTCTAAAAAAAAGTCCGCGACAGCATATTATGTCTATCTTTTAAGATTGACTCACAATAGCAGCTTTTATGTTCTAGGTAGGGTAGGTAGGGTAGGGTAGATAGGGTAGGGTAGGTAAGGTAGAGTAGAGTAGGTAGGGTAGGTGGGAGGTAGGTAGGTAGCCAGTTGACGGGAGCGAAGCCGCAGGGGTCAGCTAGTCATTGATATTAAGACAAGTTTCCACACATTCCCCAACGCGCATAGTGCAAGAACCTCACTAAACAGCAATAAAACATCGATTCCTACAAAATCTCAGCGAGACCAAATCTATCATGTTTTAAAATAGAACTGTCCAAGTTTAATATTTCTCGTGGAAAGATCGTGATAAAAATAACATATTCCACTAGGGATGTGCAATGGTCCGGACTTTGGATCGCGGGATCCGATGCGCTCCTTCGTGGCTGATACGAAAATAGAAATTCTCACATTAGGTATTTCATATTGAAGCAGTATGAATTTTATAGTGTTTTTACAAGTTATTTAAACATAAAATGTTTCAGATTTACCATGAATATAACGCATAACACATATTTCGACTCAATATTTTTATTTTTAGTATCAATCGCGGCTCTAAAGCACCAGTTTACGAACCAGTGGTACAAAACTGAAAGCAAATGTTACTCGAAATCCAAATTCTCAACCCTATCCTAGTGTTTCAGAATTCAACTCTTTTGAATTTAATATCTAATAAATTATTTGACCTTATTCATACTGATATTTGTAGCTATAAAATGGAGCCACCTGTACTGCTTATTGTAATAATAACAGAAAATTTTAGTAAAACGAGTCTGCTGAAAACTAATATATGTAAGCTACAAGTCCAAAGATAACATACTCAATTTCAATCATCTCCTATACCAAGAATTCTGGTCCAACCACTTCACACACGGGTCCACATGGTGTACCAACGTTCCAACGCTATCCGCATTTTCATATATCTACTCTCAGGAGGCTGCAAGACGATTTCCTTGTTCAAATAAGACTCGACCCATTCCCAGGAGATATGATTTACAGAACAGCCACAAATGGAAAACTGCTGTTTTCCCAGATGGTTATGGTTTAATAATGCACCATGTGGCTCATATAAGTGGCAAATTAATGTTGGATTATCTTATCATTGTTTCTTTTCGTATTTGTATGTTTGTTCAGGAATGGAGAAACAAAATTGCGCGTTTGTGGGATTTGATTAATGTGGTACTAATGGGATCTGAGAATAAACAGCATCATCTAGTTTTTCTACGAAGAATACTGTATGATAAGAAGAGGAAAATCTTTGAGTAAAGGAAGGTGCCAAACCAAGTTCCATTAAGCTTTAACTGTTTCTAGACTAGAATGCAACTGTAAGCACATTAGGTAGGTATAGAGCGATATTTCAAAAAGCGAACTTTGGGAAAAAGTGATAAGATCTTCGTATGAAATTATAGAGACTTTTGTCCTGAATACAGAACATTTCCTCACAAAAAAACTTGCTTCATAGTTAATGCCTGCTAGATCCTTGGTTCTTGGACGAGCAGTGGTATCAGCCGCGACTTACAAGTTGTAGGTCGTGGGTTCGAGCCCAGGCAGGCGCTTTACTTTGTGTAAATTATTTCATCACCACTGCTCTCAAAACGGTGAAGGAAAACATCGTGAGGAAACCGGCATATCCTAGAACCAAAAATTCGAAGATATGTGACATCCACCAACCCGCACTGGGCCCGCGTGGTGGATTACGGCCAATTCCCTCTCACAGAGAGGAGGCCTGTGTCCCAGCAGTGGGAACATTAATAGGCTGATGATGTGATGATGATGTGATCCTTGGTTAACCACAACTTAATCAAATGCTTGCTTAAAATCAACTACAGGAACATCATTCTATTTTACCCCAGTTTACGAGTATTTGGTGCCGGCGCAGCATGGCGTTTTCCATCTCTTCTTCTCCAATCGGTTCCTCATTACTGAGCATCGTGGTCACTGGAACCCTTTAAGCGGACAATCTGTCTCCAACTCGCCATCGATTCCGGTTCAAAGTTGCTATCATCATCTGATGAAATTTGCTTGATGATGTAGTTTATTTTACTTGGTTTGACTATCGTGATGGCGACCGGCCTAGTGCACTTTTGCCTTCGGTATTGCTAACAATGACCAACTCTTCGAGACTGCTATCTCCCCTTTGCATGATGTGGCCAAAATAGGTTAGGTTACGCTGTAGGCATACTGTAGACAATCGGATCTTGACATCCAGTTGGGCAAGGACATACACATTTGTACGTTTGGTTGTCCTTGGTATTCGGAGCATCCACCTCCAGCACCACATTTCGAATGCGTCTATTCTCTACCTTTCTCTTGCTCGTATTGTCCACGTCTCAACTCCAAAGAGGAAAATTGAAAAACGACTGCTCTGAACAACCATACTTCTTTATTAGTCCTCATCTCCTCAGTAGCCACCCCCTTTCTAACCAACTAGTGCCTGCAGTAGTGTAGATGTGTCTCTTAAAACGGGTGAATAATTATTCTTTGCCCATTTTTTAACCAACTCATCATCATTGTGAAAGTGACCTTACAAATTCGTGAGTGAGCGTACCTCCAAGTGCTCTGAGGTCACGACGCTACAATTATATCCCACAATGGATTGCGACATAACTATTATGAGTTTTTGTAATTTTGGGCACTTGTCTGGGAATTAGAACGACGTATAAATACTAATTGATTTTGTGATTACTATCTGAAGTGCGATAAGAAATGATTAATTTCGAGAATACAATCGTGGTTTTAAATAAAAAAATGTAATGTAATGATTATTAGTATTCAAATTGGAAAGGAATGTATTCAAATTTTTTCAACAAAGAGGCCTGATTCTTTCTCAGCCTCTGCTCAACTTGGGCCCAAGAGAGAACCCTGTTCAACGACTAGAAGTAAGGAAGATTATATTCTTGCTAAGCTATCCAGATTTATCTGTGATCATGAATAGATAGGTGAAAAAAAGCGTGGAGTAGCAGGACCTGGATGTCCATCATAAACAACAAACAGTCAAAAACTTAAATGTCTCGCACAGACACGACCGACGAAGAATGGCAAGGACAGCCCATCCGAAATAATGGGATAAAGCTAGGCAAATATTGAGAGCAATCTTCATCACAGTCATCACACAATACAAGATACAAAAGAAGAACAAATAAATAAATTATGAGACAAATAAATTATGAGTTCCATAGCAATCAGTTTAATTTTTCCCAACGACCATGATTATCCGCAATTATCCATGCAAATCAGCTTGAATTCTATCACGATCCCAAATAATTGTGCGCGTATAATTCCAAGTCAGTACCGTTCTAGAGAAATGAGGGCGAAGAAATAATTCAATGTATTTTAAAATTGCGAACCGGTCGTGTGCGGAAAAGTGGTGTGATCTTTATCGTTGTTCGATGATGCCAGTCTGTCTGTTGGAGTCTTTTATGCGTTGCAATTATTTAAAAGAGTAAGTATGGAGTTTCTTGTCTGTTCTTCTCCATAACAAGCTACTTTGCTGAATAGAATCGACGGTAGAAACAATTATTATTAACTTTAAATTTATATTTTTGACGTTCAATAGTGCCGCTTAATTGGCCTAATTGAAATAAAGAATTTTTGTGTTAATTAATTTAAAAAAATCTCTTTCTCTGTTCTTGAGGGCCTAGACAAAGTTCAATCTATGAGCGACGGCAATTGTCAAAAATTTCAAAATGATGATGACATGAGATGGACATGCGCTACCGGAATATCACCTGCGTGAGTGACTGCTCATTCCCACATAATTATCTACTTCAGGCAATCATAAACGCAGATAGTATGTATTCTTCGTGTCCAAGGATTAAATAATGGCTTTTGCAATTGGCTTACTAAAGATCGTTTCAAACAAAGGTGTTCGGGACCATAACTATCCCATAGTGACAAAACCTCTTAAATTAATCAAGCCTTGACTCTACAAAAAATAATCCTCGAAAGTACTCATTCACTTTTAAGTTTCCTCGTACATGAAAAACACAAAAATACAATAGAAACAAGACAATGGCAGACCTTTTGATATCATCTCAAAAACTTTACAGGCAACACATCATGTAACATCAAAAATAAATCCACTTTCAGAAACACCTTGATCTACATCCTAGATATCTGCTCACCCCACAGAGAGATCCAATCCAATCGCCGAGGCAGATATTCGGGAAATGGCGACGATCCCCGCCGATTCAATTTCCTTATTGTGATGCCATCCGAATATGAATATATTACACGTAGGAGCATAGGTACACGCCAGGTCTTCAGACATCAATTTAGGATATATCTTACGGCTAAGATGGAGAGGACCTTATTTTTGGATGTGAGTTAAACCGAGTTTTTTTCTCTCCTTATTTACGATCGATCTCTATACAGTAGGATATCAAGTAACTTTTTTGACGTGTTCAGGTAGATGTCTTGCCCGGTATGCGTCCTCGGATACATGTGATTAATTATTATTTATGATGATTACTTGAATATAGCATTATCAACTAGGTGAGTCAGACTAAGCGAGAACAATAAAAATAATTAGTAAAGCTTATTGTAAACGGTTTCTCTTCAGATAAAGTAAACACCGTTTAGCTTAAATATTGTAAGTCTTTGTTGGCTTTAGTAAATTCAATTTAGCACAAAATCATAAAACCTAGAACTTTTGACATTTTCCGGAGGCTTGATAAAGTTGTTTGGCTAAATGTATCTAATTTCCGGAACTTCCTGCGTTAGGCATATTTTATGAAAATGTTTTATTATGAATATGAATACAGACTTTAGCATTCACAGCCTCGTTGGAATCTTCTGAGTTGCCTCGAGTTTCATATTTCGTGTATGTAATTACTTTATTTACTATTGAATCAATACTTAACTTAAGGCGCGTCCCCGAGCAAAACGCCGCGCTAGTCGAATTTTGTGCAGTTTTTAAGAGCTAATAATAATAATAATAATAAAGCCTTTTATTTCCAACTTGTTAACTTATTTTACAATCCAAATGTTGTTAGTAAGATTGTTAGTGGTCTTTTTGTAGGCTAGTTGTTAGTAATGTTAGTCAATCTTTAAGTTGGACCCCTCTTAGGGTGAAGGCCTCCTCCAGCTTGTCCCATTTTCATCTGTCCTTCGCCTTGAGCAGCCAGTCTTTGCCTGCTGTTTCAACTATGTCGTCCTTAACGGATTGAAAGAACACTAGAAGAACACCAACCTATCCATCTCTTAAACGGTCTTCCTACATTTCTTTTCCCAGTGGGACTTGACCAATGTAGCAGAAGATATAGTTTTCGTATTCCTCTATGTTACAACCCATCCTTCTGACTTCACTTAATCCTATTATGTCATGATTAATGTATGCTAATGCGTTGTTTAGTTCTAGGTACCTCTCTGTTGATGCCAGAGACCGTACGTTGTAGGTGCAAATGTTCAGTGTGGTTTTATTTCTAATGCATTCTTGTTGCTTTTGTTGTTGGTGTTGTTTTTGGTGTTGTTTCTGTTTCACTGGAGGGTGGCGGTCGTATTTCCCCACGGTGACCGCTGACCGGCTTGGGGAAAGATAACTTTTGGTTGTTGTGGTCTTTACTGTTTTGATGTGTTTCCGGGGGTCCTTTGTTGGTTGCTATTGTGTGCTTGTGGATGATTGTGACGTTGTCCTTGGGCGATTCATTAATTCAAAAGCGTTTGTTTTGTTTATTTTGCTTGGTGCCTTCTGTGGTATTTCTTCGTTGGTGGTTGGATGTGTGGGTGTTTTAGAGGGTGACCTTTTCCTTTTCTCTTTTGTGACGTTTGAGTCAGCCTTCCCTTTAATTATTAGTTGGTCATATCGAATCACAGCCTTGTTTCCCTTCTTTAGTTCTTCTTTCAGTTTGATTTTTAAATCTTCTCTGGTTTTCAGGACGTCTTTTGGGTAATCTTCTGTGGCATAAATACCGGTGGGGAATTGTTTGTTAAGTTTTAAAATTTCCAATCGCCTCCATGAAAGCGTAAGTTTTACCAGTATGGGTCTTTGTTTATTGTCTTGTTTTTTGCCCAGTCTATAGGCGTCGCTTAGCTCCCACTTGTCGAAAGGATCTAAATTTGCAGTTTTGCTTACGGCATTAAATGTGTCAATTACCAAAACTTGAAGGTCGTAACTGTTTCCCTCAGATTCTTTGATCCCGTGGAGGATAATATTATTCTTTCTCGTTTCCTTTTCTAGGCTTCGAACTTTGTTTTTAAGAGTTACTACTTCGTTTTTCAGCACTTTGTTTTCTTCTAAAATTGGATTTAGTTTTTTATCAATTGTAGAAGCTAAATCGTTCGTGATCTTCTCTGTTTGAGCATTCATTTGGCGTCTGAAATCTTCTTTCATGTCGTTCATATTTGTATTTATGCTTTCCATTTTTCCTAGCAATAATTTTATTTGTTTCTCCATGGTCGCTAAAATTACTACCAAATTCGTAGGATATTTTTGGTAGCAGCAACACTGGATTGCGGTTGTCAATTTTTATTGTAGTCTATGGTTATGGCAGCTCAGTCAGCTGTCAAAATGCCGGAAGTTTCTTGTTGTGATGTTGGTTAACCTGTCCAATCCACAGTGCTGTCTGTATGTGTTTATGTTTATATATTGTTAGGTTAGTTGGAGTTTTGCACTGTTTTAGACCACTTTACACAGTTTTTTGTCACCGATTGCTCGTGATTTACTTGCCACTAGCTTTAGTCCACACTTTTATGATGTTTTTGTGATAAAGCAGATGATTTTTCCTCGATTTTCTATTAAATCGCACGAGAGCTCGAATAACGATTCGTCACTTGACAGATCCCCGGACCGGAAACCTTTTAAGAGCTATCTACTCTTTATTTAAAAAGAAATATCAATTAATAAAAATACATTAAATTTTTACGTAATGTTGATTCTAAAATTGTAGTACAGTTTTTTTTTAAAGAGCTATATGTGTCACTAATCTCCTTCCAACAAAACCATAAAAATGTGAAATAATTATTGATAGCATGCATCTCCTCGTAAAGTGTTCATTAATTATTTTTTATACTAACACTAATAGATAGACAATTTGATAACCAACATTTTGTAAGTTTTATTTTTTCAAAAGACCAATATTCGATTTTATAAAGATTTTATTCTAAAATCTGGGCGTATTCACTACCGTAATTCATGCGCCACCGGTGCCGCTAGGCCAATAGGAATGCTCATATCTCATGCTGATTTTTTGGTCAGGGTACGGCCTTAAAATTTATTTCTTAAACCTCCTTTTTTAATATGACTCGTAGATTTTAAACAGTGTAATTTACGACGATCTTGTTTGTTTGTTTTAACCCAGATTTTGATCTTCTTTTGTTTCACGAACTTGTACGAGTATTTTCTCTTCCCTAATCAAGACAAGTTCATTTATATCTTCTTCCAAACCGCTTTCTTTGCTCGTTAAATATTTTATTACCTCCTTTAGGTTCAGTAAGATTTCATTCCCACAATTTATCGAATTGTACGACCTAATGTTGTGTTTAGACATTGTCTAGTCTATAATGTTTTTCTCTAATGTCTGCAATTTCCTTTCTTGTGACATTCTCTTGAATTTATTATCTGTAAGTTCTCTTATTATTTTAGTTTAGTGTGTAACTTTAGGACTATGTATAGTTTCCTTTTATTCTTGTGTGGTCGCAAATAAAATGTCATTAAGGGTATGTTTATTTTTAAGTTTAAGAAGAATGGTGATATTGTTCTTTATTGTAAGTAAAGTTAGTTATATGCCTGCTATATCTAAGTAAAATATCACCAGTCGTTAGAATGTTAATTGTTTACAAGTTTACAGCTGCTCTAGTGTGACTAAGTGAGGTTTAAGTAATATCATGATATGTATCAGTCTAGTTAAGTCACGATTGGTTTACTTTAACTTAGTATAAGTTTTCACAAAACCTAAATACCTACATGGTCCACTAACAATACTTCTTATTTCTGAGAAAATTTGTAAAACACAATTCCTAGAAGTAAAAATTAATAACATGCCAGATTAGTCAAACAGTGAATTGCAAGAGGTTATGATTTTCTTTCACTTCATCGGTTGCCAAAGGGAAGTACAGATGCAGAAATACACGTACTGCAAATAACATTAACAGGTCCCAGGTGGCAGGAAACAAGCTTATAATCATATAATTCTACTTTCTCCAGCGTGCAAACTGTCAATGTTTCTAAACATCGTGTTTCCTCTCCTAAGTATAGAATCCACTGCACGCATTCCTAAGCAAGCTACAAATAGATAGAACCCTCCTTACTGCGTCCTCTCGCCACTCCATCACCATCGTTCGAAACTATGTGTACTCTATACATTGCTGACTTTGCATCAACTCTTCAAGTAGCGGGCTCTGTTTGAACGGGTAATGTATTGGTGATTGAATTAGTTCAGCGCTGTGCAGCTTTGAAGGATGACGCAGCTAAAACTTAGATATGATTTTGTGCTAGCTGTTCTTTGAGTTCGCTGTGTAATTTAGTTCGGCAGTTTTGAAGTGATATGAGGTTATGTATGTCTTACGATTCAATGATGTTTGTATTGTGCAGCTTCTTCGCATCTTGCAATATTCAGGATAAGTCAGTTTTTTGGTATCCTGAAGACCTATCTATGCTGAACGTTATAAGAGGCCGTACATTACAATACATTTATATATTAAATTTTTAACATTGATAGAATTTCTTTTCTCTAAGAGTGTATGGACAAACTGATATTCTATAATTTCTATCATCGATTGTCAAAAAATAAAAAGTGTAGGTAGGTATGCGAGTTACATGCGCTACCGAAATTTCGCGTGTTATAGCCCAAACATTTTGTATTTTTGGAAATCGTCGTCTCTGTTAAAATATCACTCTGTTTCTAGACCAAGATAGGTGCTCTAACGACCATTAATACTGTCCAAACAGTAATTGAATATGTTGATCTAAAAACAATATAGTAATTTTCAGTATTATGTCAGTCGTGCAGTTAATTAAAGCGGCTTTATTATATATTGGTCAGCATAATAAATCCTCCTTGTGTTGCTTGCACATTCAGCCTATCAAAATTCTAAACCAAAAGCACTTGAAAGCATGCATCATTCTTGCACACTCGCATTCCAAAGCATTTAGTTTATAGCCTAGTCCATCAGCTGGATATGCCTGCATTACATCTTTATCTTCTTCAACACTATCCAGTCGACGATCAAGGTTTATTTATAAAGGCTCTGTATGTTTGTCTGTTTCAACTGGAATTGTATTAACATCTGCAGTGTGACTCAGCCCAGTATTGGAAATATATTTGATATTATTATTTAGGTGATCTTGATGTTTATTGCAGCTGCTACTGTTGATCTTAAATGGTCGTTTATATGGGGCACGTGGGTGCTATGATTGAGTGGTTGATTTTGTGCGTTTGCGTTCAGGTAGGTTTCGATAAGTAATATAAACATAACATCGTAACTTAAAATGCCAATGCATTCCACAACTTTCATGGATATTTTTTTTGTTTTGTCCAGGCTGCTCGTCTGTGGTATGCATTGTCTGACCCAAAAAAAGGTGCTCAGTTATTGCCCGTATTTAAAAAAACTCATCAAAGAACATTACCTTTCGCTGTGATTGTGCTCTTGGTTTTTTGACATAATGTGCTATGATTGTCGTACATCATTTATTTTCATTGCTTATATATTAAGTATGTATGTATATATTATTTAACATATATATGTAATTGTGTTTCTAGTGAGTATTATTGTATCTATATTATGTTCATTGTTGGTATTGTCGCACCGCTGACAACCCCATGTCATGTCCAGGTAATCTATGTCCATTCCAGGTTGCCTGGAAGAGATCGCGGCATGCGATAAGGCCAGCCGTTGTATGTTTTAAGTTATTAGTATTAAGTTTCTTTTTTTGCTTGTATATTATGGTGTATATAAATAAATCGTGCCTGTATGCATCGAAGGGTTGTGCAGAAGTGCACTTTATATTAAACCCACGTTTTGCTATGTATGTCTAAGACCCATGAGTGAGCTTATTGCAATTAACCGACCACATCCATACACTGAGAAATTTCAGTTAGAATAAATTTATACCACATTGCTCGATCAGGGAATCAAACACAGAACTTTATGCTCAATAGCAGCGTTGCCGATCACTAGATCAACGAGACAATTTTGTTGTTTTTAAGCAGTCAATCAAGTTGCGTCCAAATCTAGAAGAGGAACTTCTCTTTATGCGCTATTTTTACCATCAGAGTATGGCGTAATATTATGTTTTTATCTTAAGGTTCCCCTCCCCTAGTTGACGGCACGAACTATTTTGTGCGCGAGGTTAAAATGCATGCTATATCATCCGACAACACGTGCGAAAGAGATTGATGCTGTGATGAGCAGTAAGAAGCTAGTTCGCGTACGAATTAGCACTTTTGAAAATTTGTATCGAAATGGATGATGATTTAGAACGAAAATGAGCGAGCGAAATTTTATAAACAGACCTTTGGGAGTCTAGATATCATGAAAAAACGACTAAATGTATATTTAAAAAATATTTTTTTTTCATTGTAGAATTACTTATCTATCCCTGGAATGGAATGGAAGCCGTTTTTATGGTATTTATTTCCGCCCAAAGATGCGTTAAATTAGATATTAGTGTTGTAATATGGAACTTTCGACGCTCATAACTTTCAAATGTTATTATTTTTTACTTTTTTGTTTCCATACAGGGCTAGATAACGATGAGACAAATAGATATCATTTTTTTATCTTGATCGTACATCGTCAAACAGTGGAGTAATCGCCAGACTACGTTTGTATGGAAGAATGATCGACTAGTGTAACCTTAACAAATGAAGAAAAACCAGATACAATAAATGTCTACGGTTGTTAACTTATTTTACCAACATCACATAACTGGTTAGTGGCGTAGTAGTACTCGGTAAGTAACAAGGAAAATTCTTCTGCAAAACATATTGCTATTGCATAATGCCTTAGTGGCTTTTCCCTGATTAATATAAATATTACCAGGCTCTTATTTTGCCAGCGAATACAGGGCAGAAGCTTCTTCTCATATAGAGAAGGCACGAGCATTATTCACCACGTGTGCTCAATGCGGGTTAGCGATTTCAAAAATGTATTAACTATAAGTACCAGTTTTCCTGGTAAGAGAACCAGGGTTACCGACATAGCTTGAAGAATTGCCAAACTTAAGTGGCAGTGGGCAGGGCACATTGCTCGCAGAACGGATGGCCGATGGGGCAGAAAAGTTCTGGAATGGCGACCGCGAACCGGAAGACGATACGTTGGAAGGCCTCCCAATAGGTGGACCGATGACCTGGTTAAGGTTGCGGGAAGGCGCTGGATGCGAGACGCACGGGATCGGTCAACGTGGCGACGCCTGGGGGAGACCTATGTCCAGCAGTGGACGTCTTTCGGCTGAAATGATGATGATGATGATGACCAGTTTTCCTCAAGATGTTCTCCTTCACCGTTGTCAGCGATGTTCATTATGAACTTAGAAAGTACATATGAATTGAAAAAATAACATTGGTCCATATAAATTGGTAGCAAATATTCAATACTTCATGAAAGTTCTTAATTTTATTTTAAAATTATTTCTAACTTTTACAAAAGCATCTTGTATGCACCAAAGGGAAATCGATAAATGTATTCAGGAAATATTAATATCCTGAATGGCATTTCCAGTAATAAAACTAATGATATTGAGCATCATTAAAATGGGAATAAAAAGGAGATTCCCAGAGAGCGCCTGAAACGTCCGGTAATAGGAATTCTTAAGCCAAGGTAGGAATTCCTAGGAACTTATATTTGCGGGCTTTATAACGGAGTCTGCAAGCTCAGTTTTATATTTATTGAGTCTTTTATAGGTTTCCAAGAGATATGGTTGTTGTTATAAATGACTAGTGAATGGGTGGTTGAATAAGGTTCGTTTTGGAGGATATTTATATGATGACTAGCTGTTCCGCGCGGCTTCGCTCCCGTGGGCCACCCCACAGGACCCGTTTTCGGGATAAAAAAAATAGCCTATGTCACTCAGGAATAATGTAGCTTTCTATTGGAGAAAGAATTTTTTAAATCGGTCCAGTAGTTTCGGAGCCTATTTTCGGCTTCGCTCCCGTCAACTGCCTACAGTACCCTAATTACCTTCCTACCTACACTACATGCCTGCCTACCGACCCTGCTTACCTTCCTACCTACACCCTGCTTACCTTCCTACCTACCTTACTGCTTACCGTCCTGCCTACCCTACCTATGCAATATTTTTCTAGGGTCTATTTTTCGCGGCATATCTTAACACCGCCATTCAGAAAATGACTTCAAATGCACAACGCCATCTAGCGAAGATGAAGTTCAACTGTCCGAGTGTCTTTACGTGTGTTGTGATAATTTTGTTTCTTGAAAACTTTAAATTCATCTAACTTTTGGTAGAGTGAACCGATTGCGATGAAATAAAAACTAAGTTATACTTCAAGTTATGCACAATTTTAATGTACACAATTTATCTATATTGGTTTCGTACATTTAACGTGATGCGTGCACAAATAAACAGACAAACAGATAAACAGACAAAAATTCCAAAAATGCTGGAAATGGGTTCTGTTTGTTATCCTTTAACACCCAGGATATTTCTTTGGAAATATTTCATGTACCAAAACGACTTTTCTACAGATTTATTATATGTATTTATTAAGATGATATTGATGATTATATATTATAAGTAATAAGTATAGATGACTAATGCTATAACTACCGGCTATGCCTGTAAAATTAAAACGATTTGTCTTCTATTATTTATTTTAATAATCGTTGCCCCACACTAGGTATGAACGATGACTCTCGATTGAGCAGACTCCCGCGAACCTCGTCACCTTCTGGCAAAATTTCTTCAGGCTAAGATGAGACCTTGATTCTCTAGCGGATCCTACCATTCCTGATTCAATCACGGTGGTAAACCAGATTCGGTGATCACATACTATGCATATGAGTACTTTTTACATGTTTACCTTGCGACAAGAAATTTGCTACTTTATAGCATTGAAGCAATTCACCACGGTCATTGTTTACTACAGAACAGAGCATACACGTCACCAAACGGTTCACCTCCACGTGGCTACAAGTCGACGCACAACCTATTAAAACGAGCCTGTTTTCACTCGGTCATCACACCGCCAACTCATTACTAGGACTGCTAGCGTGACGAATGGCAACGGCGACATTATGCTTGCGTGACAAATTATGATTAAGTTCTTATTAATAAAACTGTTGATTAGTAGAGGTCTTAGGAAGAATTCATCCGAAAAGTATACGAATATTGTCGCCAAGCAGCATTACCTTACTCTGGTTAGAAGGGAGAGCTGAACAATTCAAATTCAATGTATTGCATCCATAATGTACATACAGGTGGTTAATATGTAAAGCAATTAAGTAATTATGGAACATGTCGGGCACAGCAACATTCGAGATACAGTTAGGGTCTGGGAGAGAGGAGAATAGCGCTCAATATGAATATTGAGACATTAGAATACAATAGCATACTCTGAAGAGTATGCTATTGCCAGTAAAAGTAACAGGTACATGAGGTTTCATCTGATGAACCTCTGATTAATGGGCACAACATCATTCAAAGACGCCGAAGACCTAAGTGAATTTTAACTAGGAGACTTTTCAAAGGAAATATAATAATAACAATTACAAAAGTGACCCCAACAGTTTACATTATTCACAGGATAGTTAAATTTTTGCTAACCAGAAAACGCTCATCTCTTGACCTCTACGACATTTTACAACCATAGCTTTAGACTGTTTCATTTGCTTGGAATCATAAGTTTCACAAAAATACAGATTCACCAGGGAAAAGTGGATTCTTAGATTTCAAAACTCGAGAAAATTCTCCGAACACATCTGGATTTATTACTCAACATTTGACGTATATATTCTCCGAAGAATTAGGCAGAGGGGTAGCAAACTAAAACTAAAAACAAGTTCAATTTAAAACGTACTTATGCATTGTCAAGCAAAAGATGAAGCTACTTGCACGTTGACATAAGCGTCAGTAGGACTCTATATATAGGAGAAGAACGTGCAAGAAACTACACGGGCACTCTTTTCCATCAGTAAAATTTTATTACAAAGTACTTGTTACATCATTCTTTTAAGATAAATACTTATTATGTGAGAACGTTGCGACGGGGAGCAGTGGTCACCCAGTGGTATCGGCCGCGACTTACAAGTTGTAAGTAGTGGATTCGAGCCCAGGCAGGCGCTTTACTTTGTGTAAATTATTTCATCACCACTGCTCTTAAAACGGTGAAGGAAAACATCGTGAAGAAACTGGCATGTCCTGGAACCAAAAAATCGAAAAAATGTGACCGCACTGGGCCCGCGTGGTTGATAACGACCCATTCCCTTTCACAGAGAGGAGGCCTGTGTCCCAGCAGTGGGAACATTAATAGGTTGATGATGTGATAATGTGTGATGTGAGAACGATGCAAAAAGACGTGCACGTAAAAGCGTCTAGGGTATGTCGTATTGCTATGAGCCACGCTTGTCCCTGTTATCCGACCACGAGGCAAACTTGTAATAAACGAGTAAGGCAATAATTTACAAATGTCTTTTAGTTTCTCTTGATTATCACTCTGCTACAATTATTTCGTCTAAACTCCGTGACGCGAGTTGCTGCGCCACAAATCATGCGCAAGTTTTTGTCTTGTCGCATGTAATCTATTGTCATTTTCATGGTTCATTATTACAATTTGTCACTATTATGGTTTTTGTTGCAATAACGATGTGCATTAAAGTTCATTGTTTCGTTTGGACTTATTAGCAATTGTTATGTGATTGCAGTTATTGGAAATGGGTAATGAGTCGTAGACGCCGTGTTGAGATATGGATATTTTTTGTTACTTGGCTTTTGATAGACGATTTATTTAATGAGCCCACTTATGAAGAAGACAATTTTCACTTTGGTTGCAAACAGTTGACCAAATCAAGAAGCAGATTCCTAAATAAAATAGAAACTCTCAGGTTACCCAATTTATTATTATTATTCATAGGCTCGCATGTGACAGCAGTGGTGGCCCAGTAGCAACGGCCGCGACTTACAAGTTGTAGGTCGTGGGTTCGAACCCAGGCAGGCGCATTACTTTGTGTAAATTATTAAATCACCACTGCCTTTAAAAACGGTGAAGGAAAACATCGTGAGGAAACTGGAAATGTCTTAAAACCAAAAAAAAAATCGAAGACATTCACTAACATGCACTGCGGCCCGCGTGGTGGAATATGTCCCATCCCTCTTACAGAGAGGAGGCCTGCACGTACAACGGACCAAATGCGAGTCTAAGTGCGGCAAAGGGGTCCATCTATCCTATTCTAGGCTTGCATGTGATCACAATCTCACCTGATGGTAAACGATGATGTTGTCGACGATGGAGCATGATTAGAAGTAAGTAACTCTTGACTTAAAGACCTTCAGATAGGTATAAAGAAACACAGCAAATGAAAACATACTCAAGGAACCTAGATACAGCAAGAGTTTATGAAATAGCAAGCTTATATTATTGACAGACAAAAATCTAAACAAAGGATAGGAAATTGGAATTTCTTACAAGGTTCTTCAATAAAATCGTATCATGTAAGCTTTTCCAATTTCACAAGGAAATGGCCCAAAAATCTTGATCACTTTGCTGAAAACAAGGTTATGTAAAACACGTTCGCTCTAGCGATGTATTATGTTCATGTACCTATGTAACATCGTTCAGATTCACGCACCGCCAACCGTGGATATTGGCGGCTGGTAACCCTGAACCGATGTGGCTGGGACTTTCATTAACCTAGTTTTCTGGCTGATTCTGTGTTGCCACTGTTGCTAGGGTTTAGTTTGTTATAGAAATGTGGTTGTGAGCTTATTAATATAGGCCTACCTGTACATTATAGAAATACAAAGACCTTCGACCAGGACGTAGTGTATCCTTATAACCAGCATAAACTGTTAAGTCTGATAATGATGACTTATGAGAAAATCTTTAGAATTTCGGAGCAAAGTCAGGCTGTCTGAGTGATCAAAATAGGGGCCGTGGCCTTATTCTCCATAGGTGTTATATCTGCATAACTTTGGAGCTCTTGCTATCCTTGAAAAATGTAACGGCTAAGAACTCTGTCTTCAGACAGAACAGAAGACAGATTTCTTCTTCGTGTAGTGACACGAAGAAGAACTCTGTCTTTAGACCTTAGAGGTATTTTACAAGCTAAAAAAATGTATCGGGACTGTTCTACAAAAAAAACAACATCTAATCTGTATACCTACATTTAGCAAATAAATTATTTCATTTCAAGCTTTATTTATTATTAACTTGCAATGTATGTATGTTCGGGTCAAATCTTGCAACTGAATTTTTAAGCAGTTATCCTCCACCACCACCGATTAAGAATAAATTTTGAACACGTTTAATTTGTTTAACTAAGCGACGTCAATCTAAATCCAATATGGCGGACGGCCCAAGATGGCGGACTAGTTAATTTTTTCTTCACTGCCATGATATAGGAATCAAATGAAAGGGTTTGCTGAGAAGAACACGAAAAAAGCTTGTTTTAACAAAAAAAATATTCCTCTGACACCGCATTTTTTCACCAACATTGTGTCGAATGCTGCAATATTAGATATATGCAACATTTATATCTAATCAAAATACACCCATCACCATCTCTAAAACACCCAGTACACCAACAATATTACCCACAACCCAACTACTCTGTGACATTACGTGGCATTTACCAGGCAAAAAAATATGACCAGCACCAACTCCCAAACATCCAGTGCACCACTACTCTGCTACTAGCAACGCGAGGATAACAGACTAAAAAGTTGCAGCAGTACCATCTCTCAAACACCTAGTACACCAACGACACTACCCATAACCCAGCTACTCTGTGGCACCGCATCGAATGTTCGCTTTCTCGCACGCTCGGCTGGCAGAGGAGATGTCACAGTCGAGCGAACATCGCACTACGCTTAGACAGGCTCTCGGATTTTAAATAACACGCCTGTTATAGCTAAGGTCAAGTTTAATACCGATTTGAGTTGGTTTTTTGTTGGTTTTGGCACCTAGTTTTAAGTGGAATTAAAAGGCTGGAAATATGATTTTAAAGAGCTTTTGCTTGTTGGCTTTTAAAGCGATCTACTTAAGAGGAAACTCTTCCAATATTGGACCAATTTAAAAGATATTCGATAAACTGGTAAAGTAAAATATATATATTAAATTATAGTATTTGACAAATTTGTACACTAAGCCTCTGTTGACAGCGCAATTTTGAGCATTTTTGAGGGTTCTAGTGCTTCTAAAGATAATGTATCAACCAAAGGAAATAAATAGATCAGATTATGGAATATCTTTTAAATTGGTCCAATATTGGATGAGGAAATAGACGAGAGCTAAACCTCAAATTAAGATTTTTTACTTAGGAAATTCAGTCGGGGGCGGCGCTCTCTGCCCCCGTTTCCTCTTAAAGCGCCTCCCCGAGCAAAACGCCGCGCTAGTCGTTTTTGTGCAATTTTTAAGAGCTATCTACTCTTTATTTAAAAATAAATATCAATCAATAAAAATACATTAAATTTCTACATAATATTGATTCTAAAGTGGTAGTACACTTTTTTTTTAAAGAGGTATATGTTTCACTAATCACCTTCCAACAAAACCATAAAATGAGACATATATATTGATAACATGCATCTCCTCGTAAAGTGTTCAGTAATTATTTTTTGTACTAACACTACTGGATAGACAATTTGATATCGAACATTTTGTAAGTTTATTTTTTTTAAAGATCATTATTCGATTTTATAAAGATTTTATTCTAAAAACTGGGCGTATTCACTACTGTAATTCATGCGCCACCAGTGGCCAATAGGAATGCTCATATCTCATGCTGATTTTTTGGTCAGGGTACGGCCTTAAAAAGAGAGGCCCTCGAAAACCCGCTGGTGTGGTGTCCATCTATGTCTGGGTATTTGAGTTTGGAGGAAATTTGCTTGTTGCTTTTAATGGTGATTTTCAAACAGTACTACCGGCAACACCCTCCTAATATTATAGTTCCATCTATATAAAAGTTATCTGTGAATAGAGCAACCATTGTAGCTTTTGTGCTGAGCAATAACACCACTCAATTCCACTGATTTTGTGTTAAAAGATTTCGGTAACGTTTGTGGCGTCTAGTATCTTGGACTTGAGGACGTTAATGTAAAAAAAAACAAGACAACCAATCACAACTGTCCATTGCCAGTTTGAGTAGAGTTGAGCATGTAGAATACCGGTCTTGTCTAGAGTCTCTGCACTGTCTTGTCATCGAGCTCCGAATACGCACGAGAATATAGCTTTTATTGAGATTGCAAATAGATTAATCAATATACAAGGTGAACAACCTGTGAATGGTCTGGTTCTAATTAAAATACAATTATTTGCATATGATTTCGAAATCAAAGCTTCAAACTTTTTCTCTCTGTGCAAGCTTGTATTACGTAAACAACAACAGAAATTATTATTTCAGAAAAGCTAAAGTATTTGCTTTTATGTCTGTGTTTGTCCAGGACAAACGAATATCTGAATAAATTGCATTCAGTTTAAGTATCTTGTTCACTATCAGAGGGATTCAGACGTCGATAAAATTCCTCGCATGGAATGCCAATATCTGCATAGCAAACACAGGATCTTAAGGTCAATACCCTTTGAATTGCTATCTACTAATGATGCAAAGAAAAACAATAAAAACAGGTGCACATTGCACTAATTATTTGCATGCAATCCTAGACAATCTCGCATGCAACTTACGATACATATTCACACACAATTAAAAACTTAAATTGCTACTAATTGGCAAACTCCCCATGTCATAGACGTACAGAAAAAGATCCAGGAACAATGGTCAATCCTTGACTTGTCCAGGAGGGCAACAACAACAAAGGCATTGTGTTGTGTCAATTAAACAACATTCATAGTGTTATATCCGATGTATATCAGAAAAAAACTACAAACACAAAAAGCAACGGATTAGCATAGTCAAACAGAAAAAAAGTTATTAATAAAAATTAAAAACCCGACTGCTTATGAAGTAGGGTATTTTTATTGAAATCACCTCTTAACTCCTTTTATTTTGATACCCCAAACACGACGGGTTCGGAAGAAAAAAAATTGGGCCGCCATTTTTCTATTTTCCAATTAGCCAGTGACAGTAGTAGTAGACAGGAGTAGTAGTAGTAGTTAGTCAGTGGTGATTAGTGAGTGTCGATTGACGATGGAATCATCAAAATCGGTCAACGCGTTTGGTCTCTAGAACGCCACATAGGAACAAACATACATACATAGACTGATAAACACATTACCCTCCTTCGATGAACAACTGGGATGCACCGTGCGTTTCTTACGATGTTTTATTTTACCGCTGTTGATGTATATCAATGATCGATTGTAGGGACACTTGTAATGCCAGTAAGCAGTAAACTTGGCGAGGTAATTAACCCGCTTAACCAGGTTTAAGCAAACAGGTAAAATAAACCAGCTTACTCATGCTTTAGATAACATCAGGACCATCACAACATTTGATGGGTCAAAAGAAATCACCCTATTGGAGGATGCTCTCATTTTTGCAAATGGCCGCCAATGTCAAATCTTTTTTTTTTTTTTTAAATCATTTATTTAATGAGGCTTTTAATGTCAAATCTGTTTTGACATTTGTGTACTAGACAGATGCAGAATACAAGTCAACAAGCCATGGAGCGATACACGCCCCAAGAACGCGGAATAATCGTGTCTATTTTTATGACGATTTTTCGACCAAAATCATAATGAGCGATGAGGCTCATTTCCACCTCAGCGGGTACGTGAACAAGCAAAACTATCGCTTCTGGACACCGAAAATCCACGAGTGATGTAAAACAATGAAATATCACCTCATGAATAACATTTATTTCTGTGCACGATTCCTTGCTACTTAGTTATTTTGTTCCAAGAATTTGACAGTATTGTCTTCTCTTATCACTGTATGTATAGCTTATGTCTGTACATATTTACATAAGGTACTATCACAGTATACTGTGGTATTATGTAGCTTGCGTATCGTATGTATTTAGTGGCGATCGAAGGTCAACATTGTAGTCGAGATAAGGAGCTAGTGAATATTTTTTAAGATAATGCAAGAGTTTATCTTTCGAAGGGGACGAAGTATAGCAGGACTGGAGTAGATTTGTAAGCTAGTGTGTTTTTAATTAGTCATCTATTTATTTCAGTATACATGTATAACTTTACAGGTCACACTTAAGGCGTAATACAATGTAAATAACACAAGCAAAAAACAAAAAGTTATTCAAGCAGTTAAGTTAGAGACAGTAGTGTGATTTAGGGGCTGGTATTTCCCTGGCAAAGCTTCGGTATTTATTGACATACCCACACTCCACTCCAAGTCCCCAATAATGCTAATAATTACTGTTAATGACCAATTAGTATTTCCTAAAAAATACCACATTTTATATCTCGAACTAGGTAGCAACTAGTTAAAGAGCAAATAATTATAAAATAAAAAACTGAAAATCAAAACGATAAACAGCTACGAGACTCGAAGTGTGTTTCTTCAAATTCCTACGATACAGTTATGTTAGAAATAAGTGGATAACAACAAACTACCACATCACCTAAAATACCAGTCTGATAGCAAAGTGAATCATCCTTCGACTCCTGCGCATACAGTGCGCTCAGTTCTGAGAAAATACACTAATTGCATTCACTTATCGCTGTACAAACGTGCTGAGCTTACGTCACGACCAGTGATGTCACGAGGCAGATGTTGTGTAGAGACAACAAAGGTTGTCTTAGTGGCATAATTTGTGTTCAAAACTCATAAACACAACATAACATGATCCTTGCATTCTTCGAAAGGTAAGGGGGTTTTTTTTTGTCTTATATAGGTTCGCGCTTGACCACCATCTCACCTGATGGTAAGCGATGATGTGGTCGATGATGGAGCACGCTTTCGTAGAAGTAACCTATTCACTCTTGAATTAAAGACCCCTAGGTTGTAGCTATCGGGAAACACTGACTCCGGCAGGGAATTCCACCCACAAAATAGAATGAAAAATAAAATCCTTGTATTTTTTACACCCGATGAACACATCGTGAAAAAGTGCCTTTTCACGACGACACAACAGAGAGATAGGTAGACCGCTGACATCTTGGGTGACGACCGTCCAGAAGGACATAAAGAAGTTCAGTCTATCGGTTTAAGATGCTTATCAGCGGAACAAATGGCGCCTCATTGAACAAAGCCGATCCGCAGTAACGAAAGAGGCGAGGTGGAAGAGTAACCAGTATATTATGGCCCAAAACTTTTAAGACGACGATAACGCCAACGACCTTGAGGGAACAAAACGCGCACTCGTTTCACACCCGTGCGACCCGAAATTTAGTAGTTTTTTGTACTTTCCTTATTATTCTATGACTTTAAAAAAAAAAAGTTGAGATCAAAATGTAGATAATTAAATTGTCTTTGAGATGGTGTCAATTTCATTAAAATACGTCCAGCGGTTTTGGTGTGATTGTCGTGTTTTTGTCCGTTTTAGACATAACTTTAAAAATTTATTACACTATGTTAAACGAAGAAAATTCAAAATTTGCTCAAATCAAATTATTAAGAAAATAGTCTAATATAACATATATTTTTTTCAAAAAATTACGACTAGCCATTTAGACGTGATTCTCATTTTAAAATCAGCTACTCAAGGGAATCGGCGCCTTGACTGTCATTTGTGACATAAGGTATACATAAGGTAACATACGATAAGTAAACATCTTTTCACAATATTTATTTTTTATACATTACAGTCGCTAAGCGGCAAAACCCTGTAGTTAGAGAAAACAACAATTATTATTCTTGTACAAGTTTACTGGAAGAAGAGTAATTTATACAATCCCGAAAAGTACCTATCATATTATTGTATCGATAAATTCCAGACATTTTCGTAAAGACAGCGGCGATTATTAAAGCAAGAAAATCTTAGCAAGATTTCCGTGACAGGATGCCAATTTTCTTAGAATATCGTTAATATAGGATATTTTGTATAAGTCAGTGATGATCGTTAGACGAACTTTTGTTTTCAGATTTAGAGCAGTTCAATTGAGTTACGAGAACAGATTATTATGCTTAAATGTTCCTTTGTGGAAAAAGGCTCGTAAATTTCTTTGATATTACCTAATAGAAAAATAGTATTATTATGAGCAATAATTTTATAGTATTAAGCGACACAAGAATAAATATTTCATACACAAACATTCCATTTTTATGTCTACGAAAATGTTTTTATCTACACTCACAACGTAATGTTCCAAATATGAATTGAAAAAACTGGCTAAATGCGAGTTGGACTCGCGCAAAAAGGGTTCCGTAACACTATCGCAAAAAACAGCAAAAAAAACACGTTTGTTCTATGGGAGCCCCACTTAAATATTAATTTTATTCTGTTTTTAGTATTTGTTGTTATAGAGGCAACAGAAATACATCATGTAAATTTCAACTGTCTAGCTATCACGGTTCATGAGATACAGCCTGGTGACAGACGGACAGACAGACAGACGGATCGTGGAGTCTAAGTAATAGGGTCCCGTTTTTACCCTTTGGGTACGGAACCCTAAAAAGTACTATTCTGCAACAGCATAAATACGAGAGCAATCATAATAATGTCATCGTGCGTGAGCAGATGCTGGTTGCATGAGGGCGAATAGCATTTGCTTTGTGCATAACCCTTTAAAAAAAGAACTTCAAGAATATCCCCAGCGCCATTGTGTTCATTCAGCCAAAAACACACACGACGACACGACACGACATGACGTCATCTAAAAATAAAGCGTAAGCTAAAACTGTACGTGCTTCTAACATTGCACACAGTCCAAATGCAATAAAGATTCCCATGCACCGTGCGTTCGAGGACAAACCAGCCGTACGCAAGTAATTGTCTTCACATGAACAGATAACGAACTTCCTCGTACATAATGGCGTGGCACATATTTTTTTGCGTCTATCTACACATTTTATCTGTGTATTGAAGTTTCACAGTGTTTACTTTTCTACTATGTTTAACAATTATTTTAGTGAGAGTTGCGGGTTTTTGCAATGAAAACAATGCAATATGTAATTTCATTCTCTCTATTATCGGAATGGCATTATTTAAAGGCAAAAGTCAAAAGTGATGATGTCAAAAGTGATGAACATATGGGATTTTTTAACGATTGTTATCGCATATCGATATTAACAATCGTTAAAAAATCCCATATTTTTGAAATTTATACGCTATTTAAATGTTACTTTAGCAATTCCTTACACTATAGCATATTAATAATTCAAAATCAAACGATCTGTGTACTCAAAAATTCAGGACTTACTTTCATGTAAAACTTACCACTACCTAAAAGACTCTTATCTAAAACCCCCTTACACTAAATTCAAGACAAACACATCGTCCAGTGCTCCAGTCGTATGATGAATGAGACGCCATACAAGTGCGGATGACTCACTCAATGAACTTGTCTTGCGGTGGACAAGTTCAACGATTGTCGCAGGGGAGGTCGCTCTATCGATTGTTCGTACGTGGCGTGAATAAACGGTTTTAATTACTACTTCTTACGATTCTTATATAATGTTTTTATATTTCGTTTTATTGGAAATGATGATTACTATACTTGTATCTAAGCAGCAATAGTCTGTCTGTCTATACTAGTATAGTATATAATAGTATGTACAGTCAATAGACATAGTCCAAAGGTTATTACTTGAAACTTGCGAAAGATTTATCGTGATTTGAAATCTCGCCAGTTGCACTATGAAATGAATACACTCTTAGTAAAATGCGAAATGTGGGTGAACTGATAGAGGTATTCTGCCTGACTCATTGTGGGATACAGGCGTGATGCTATGTTAATAAACATGTATTTTCAATATTTCTTATTGAGGTTGAAAATTAAATCGTTTGTGTCAAACTACTTTAATATGTTTGAAAATAATCAGAAATTGTTATCAAAAATATTTACCCTCAGCCCGTCAATGGTCTTCAGCCAAGAAGAATCCACTTCATAAGCTATTCTCGAGAGTATCATGAGAGGCTACTTAAGATAAAACTCTCGCCTAAGAAGTGGCTATATCGTGGCCTTTTGGGGGCTATGGCGAGAAACTTGAGGGGTAGCAACGTGTATCTACGAAGCTTTAATATAAGCTTCTGAGAAAGAAATAAGTTTGTAATACAAACCCAGCATAATAATATTTTTAGTAAAAATACTGACTTTAGATAAAAAAGACGCCTTACCTGACGCTAGACATTACTTCATACCAATCATATCACATCAAAAAAATAATCTCCAAAATAAAAGTAAGCCCATTGCCACTAAGCGAAGCCTCGAGGTGGACGGAGAATTCCCTAACAAAAAACTCAACTAAAATATTTTCATCAACCCAGGCATCGAACCCAAAAACTTCTCGCTCAACAGTTACACGCTTGCACCAACACAAGGGCAACAATGCAGATTTTATAAGCCTAATAAATTTTCTGCATCTCTTTAACCTTTGAAAAAACAAACAAGCTAAGAGCTACTAATTAAAAGCCACGATAAATCCATCTCGTGCCAGTCAAAAGTTCACAACGTTGTTTACTTTTTGTACAGCTAACTGTAAAAAAAACCTACTGTAAACAGTTCCCATCATTAAAGCAAACTATCATGACACAGGCGACTTGTTGCGACAGAGCTCCCGATATGGTTGGGGCATGGAGTAGGAAAGAATATGGAATGCTCAGTTTAGATCTTCTGGTGGTGCGTATAGCATTATTCTATTAAATAATATCGGACGCCTCGTGTATCACCCGCTTAATTCCTGTTCCCGTGGGAATACAGGGATAAAAAGTAGCCTATGTCACCCGGGGTTAATTTAGCTTCCTAACGGTGAACGGTAAGTTTATTCTTTACACACAAAAATACAAAATCTTTCCTATTTATAATATTATTAGTATAGATGTTAAGACAAGGTCGAAAAGTTTAATGTAAGACAGAGGAAGATTGAAATCTTCACTCTATGTAGCTAAAGTGCTGGTTATCACACACTGATGGCGATGGCGTATAGAACATAATCTTAGAAGCGGTTCTTCTGACTGTAAAATTTATATTCTTTGAAACTGTAGATTGTAGATAGGTAAAGCCAATAAATAGAATACAAACTATATTAAAAAAAATAAAGCGTGGAGCACAGAAGGCTTTAACAGGACATGAAAATATACTAAGGCACTGCAGATAAATTCTGGTGACAAACCCGCTACACTGCTCCCGATCACTGCAACTCCTGAAAGCTAGAATCGACAACGTCCACCACCAGAAACGCGTTAAGGCAATGAAGCCAAAGAGAACAAGAACTAGTGAGTTGACTTTAGTCATGCTGATAGTCTAAACTAAACATTCCATTTGTCCACTACTCCATGTCGCAGCCCGATACGGCCCGTTCCAGTCTGTCTTGTTCCACCCACAGAACAACTTGTTTGATGGACGTGCGTCCTAGAATTCTTTATTAAGTTTCGAGTTGTCTATGTAAATTGTAAAGTTTGCAGCAGCTTTGTGAGCACGATTATTGCCCGTTAGCTTTTGAGGGTTTTTTGATAAATTGTGTCTAGAACTGAACTGTTTTCGCTGATTTTCAATTAATATTTATTTGACGCGGGGACGAGATCAAGCGACGCATGGCTATGGCCAGGTCTGCCATGGATAGGCTGAAGAAAATATGGAGGAATCACAATATCACCAAAGCCACTAAAACCCGGCTCATACGGGCACTTGTGTTCCCCATATTTCTATACGCAGCCGAGACCTGGATGCTGAGAGACACTGAGAGGAAGAGAATTAACGCTCTGGAAATGTGGTGCTGGAGAAAAATGCTTGGAGTGTCGTGGACTGAGTTTCGCACTAACATATCCATCCTTCAAGAACTCGGTATCAGGCAGCGTCTATCGGCTATAGTCCAAGCTCGAGTACTCCAGTTCTTTGGACACGTGTCCCGACGAGGCAACGACTCTATCGAGTGGCTTTTAGATCAGGGTAGAGTGGAAGGAACGAGAGCGCGCGGCAGGTCGCCCATGCGATGGACCGACCAGATTAAGTCTGCAGTGGGTGGCCCATTGCATGAGTGCACACGAATAACAGCCGATACAGAGGGATGGCGTCGCATCGGTAAGCAAATTATGGCAACCCGAAGTCTCACTGCAACACGATGACCACAACCGCTCTGCCAAGAGTGTACAGACGAAGAAAAGAAATTTGTTTGACAGTGTGGCATGTTTAGCTGTCTAGAGTGTCAGCTGTTGACGTATTGGGCTGTTATGAGTAATGCTGAGGACTGGAAACTGACCTTGACAAGTGACTTTTGGCATTTGTCTAGGGCCTAAGATGATTAAAAAAGTGATTTTGATAATCCTCAAACTGTTAAAAAAATTGTTTGGTTGCGAAATATTATTAACGTCAAATAGTTTGTATATCGGAGGTAACCTCTAGAAGTTCTAAACTGATTATAAAAAAAGGTTTACGTTATGAAAGCTATAGTAGCGGTTAATGGCGGAGTGTAAGTGATTATCTACTTTACACCAGAAAATACATGTTATCTTTGGAATTGGCTGCAAGCGTGAAGCCATGGAAAATGCTCCCTTTAATCTTTTTACAAGATCTTATAGTTACATCTGATGACAGCGATGCTGACGGGGTACATCAAGGCGATGTGTTCATATATTAAGTCATCAATAAATTAATCCCAACATATTACCTAAAGTTCGTTGCCTCATTTAATTACCTTTCAGCAAAACATTAATATTCATGAACCTATCAAATCGAATATAACGTTGTGTCAGCGAAACATGATATTTGCCTTCCGTTTAGAGTAAAATTGTTGTACAATGTTCTGTGTTCTAATATTACAATTAGATTTATTAGTAATCGCTTCTTAGGCGAAGTTTTTGCGATGGCAATCAGAATTTCAAGCTGATCGTGGGTGTGATTGATAAATGTTGTTATTGAGTTTAATTCGGGAATAATAACGAAAATTGGAGCGCTATTTAAATTGACATTTGCGATAGCTTATTTGAGAATATTGAACATTGGAATTGGGTTATTTATAGACGGCCACACGGTTCAAGTTTATGGGACTTTGTTAAGAGGAAATGCGGTCGCAGACATCCGACTGTCCTAAGTAAAAAGTCATAATTCGAGGTTTGGCTCTCGCCTGTTTCCTCCTCCAATATTAGACCAATTTAAAAGATATTCCATAAACTGAAAAATAAAGATAGATACCTTCTGTTTCCCTGTCTGTCTATGGGCTCAGAGGCAAGTTACATTCCATCATCGAAAGCGTGGCGACAGCGATTATCAAAAAGGCAAAATTGTATGGATTTGACCAGATTTGACAAGTGATATCAAAAAATCACGTGGTAAATTCCTAACATTTTGACATTTCGACTATTGCCTTCGCTGACATCGAATGTCACTTGTCTAAGAGCCTCTAGAGCCTCATTACTTAATTGTGATTTGTGTATTTATGTATTCGGGTGGACAAAACTATTGGAACTGTGTCGACTTTTTATTATTCACCTTTCCCGAATGGAAAATGTGTAGATATTTTTAGCGAATGTTTATGGATGTTTGTCCATCAATCACACCCACCGGAAAACCTTTACGGTCAACACACAAACTAAATTACTTTTCATCCCGGAAAACCTAATTCTACCCCAAAACCAATTCGGCTTCTTTTACAAATTGTACGAAGAATGAATTAAAAATATTCCTCGAAATTCTTTATACCTAACATCGAAAAACACGGATCTAATTCCGAACAGCGGGTAACATTTCGACATGTGTCACCATCGGCGGATAACCGGGTTTCTGAGGCTGGCATGCTGCCAACCGTTCGACTGTGCACGTTGCATCAAATGTAGTGTTGTTATGTTGGTACGACCAGCTATCGCATGACGTAAGCTAAAGTTGTGATTTTTGAGAACACGGAGTTTAATTTTTATTTTTTGTTTTGAATATTTAATGATATGGTTATAATGTTTTCGAAGATAGTTTCCACAACGGTTATAAATTGGTATTCTAGTGGCAAACAAAACGACTGCAAAGTGTGGATACTGAGTTTGATTTCTTGGTCGGAAAGTGTTATTAGATTTCCCCATTAGAAATATTTACAGTAGCTTGGTGTCATTGCCTAAATACTCGTAGATACAAAACTACAAAAGATTTGCACTCCCTATTTGTATTACATGGTACTGGAATATAACTGACATTACCTAAGTAGGAAGGTGTAACTCCAACCAGAAACAGCAGCAGTTGTGCAAGGTGCACCTTGAAGCCTAGTCGCAAACCATGCTTCACCTCAGGACTGCCTGTGCACCAAAACATGCAGCCAATGTGATCTATGCGTTGCCACCGACGATGCCGGGGCATCAGCTAACTTTTGAGCCAAATAAAAGACTGTCGTGCCACGCACACGAAGAAGAAGACTGTCATAAATTCGCAATAAATCGAACAGAAAACGAGTAACAAACGAACACACAACATGTTGACATCTACTTTTCTAGGTTCAGGTAGGTCACGCTATACGGCTATCTAACCACACAACTAAACTTAGATACAGGAACACGTGGTTACAGAGTAGGTACAGACGGAATTTGCTTATGGAGTATATTGCTCTATTGTTGGGTGTTTTGGCTGCTATTAGAAATCACTAGCAGGAAAGGAGATAGGAGTCTCAAGCTTTGAGTAGACGAAGAGTTATCAAGATTAAAGAGACAAAAGGAGAGAGAGAAGAGGTAGAAGACAAGAGGAAGATAATCTTTGGCGGCATAGTATTTATTCAGAGTCTCTAGCCTAACAGAATCACACATAACCGTGAGAAGGTCAGACTGAAATTTATCGTATCATCCAAACGATGCTTATCATGTTTTTAAGATGTCAGGTTGAGCATTCTCCTTTGCTTTCCCTCTTAGTAAAGAGGAAGGGAACTTTCAAAAGCACCTGTGTTAGTTCTTGGTTTACTTGTAACTTTGAACATAAACTGAAAACTTCGACAAAAAAGTCGCTCGAAGACCTGTAATCTACATAAAATCGAGCCTTCTCTTAAGAAACCTGCTAAAATAAGAACAGCTACAATATTCGCCACAGTAATCTAATAATCTTCATTCCCTAATTCCTTATACCACTCATTAGCATAGCTACCTAATTCCCCAACCCAGGAAGACTTAGCACCTTCAAATTTAGCACGTACTCACTTGTATAACCGAAACCATATTCCGCTGAAATACGCAAAATTTTGCCGGTATTACAGAGCACGGAACTTTAGCAGAGACTAGAGTTCCCATTGGTAAATATTCATCATCACAAGTTTCTGCTGCCATAGCCATAGTCAGAACTGTCACTGGCTGTCATTTTTTATGAGTAAACGGTGGAATTCACTGAAATACGTAAAAAAAAAGTTTAATATATTTATTTCAACTAGGCCACCAAGCGCTAATTTTGAACGTTACTCAATTAAAATTTACAAGTAATAAAAATTGATTCTACCGTGCATTCGGAAAAGTAGCTTGTTATGGAGAAGAACGCACAAGAAACTCCATGTTAGTTTTTACAATGCTGTCTAGGCTAGACAGGCTGTTTCTAGCAGGAGCTCGTAGCAAATTAATATCAGCCACATGAGTCGATCTTCAAGATTAAGCAAAACGCTGACCATCCTTTACATACGAATATTCCTGCGTACCTCGGAGAGCGCGTTTGACTGTTTGTGCGGCTGTAATTTGTAGATCTTTGTAAATCTTTACGGGTAGTCAGATTCCTGAAAATCGGACAGCAATCATTCCACTGTGTTACCTAGGGTTATGAAGGTCAGATAAGCAGTCACTCTATATGAAATACCTGATTCAGCAACAGAAGACAGAAACAGAAGACAACCACAACACAGTTGGGAAAAGGCTAGGCAGATGGAAACGGTGGCAATGACTGACACGTATAGTTTGTGTGATCAGTTTTGACAATGCCGTCTAACACTGGCCACTGAGAAGGCTCTGTGCTCTATGGCCATCATAATTGAATTTAGTGCGATCAGTTTAGTGAGCCAAACATTGGATTATGTTTATATTAGCGTTACAAGGACTTTATGACGTCATGATGGTTCATTTACATTGAAGATTGTTGGGGGAATTATGGGGGATTACTGTTGGATTTGCCGCAATGGTAAATTAAGGTGAGGTTGTTGTTTTTTTTAACCGACTGCCGAAGGAGGGTAATGTGTTTATCAGTCTATGTATGTATGTATGTTCCTATGTGGCGTTCCAGAGACCAAACGCGTGAATCGATTTTGATGATTCTTACGTCAATCGATTCGTCTTAACCTTGGGAGTGTCACTAGCTACATTTAAATTGGAAAATAGAAAAATGGTAGATTTTGGGCGCCATATTGTGGGGTCCGATTTTTTTTCTTCCTAACCCATCGTGTGCGGTATCAAAATAAAGGGTTTTAAGAGGTGATTTCAAAAATATATGACACTTATATGTTTAAATGTACCTAATTCGAATTAAAAATGTTTACTAAAAATTTTATATATAAAAAAAGTTAATCCAAAAAATCAAAAAACCCGACTGCTTAAAAAGCGAATTAAACAAAATAGAAAATCATGCTGTGCCCTCGGAGGATACATCTAGTTTTGGTCAGCCAGCTCGCGACTGCGGAGCAAGATTTTCTTCTTGTTTACGTCTTTTTAGTAATAACTGAAAGGTAACAATGCTGATTGGTGGCAGAAATAGGTTAGGAAAACTTGCTTGTTTTCCGCATTCAGTATCGATAGTATCGTATATCTATAACATTTATGCGTATTTCCTAGTTTTATAGGTCTGTCTGCAATGTGTTACTATAACAGATGCTCTTTATTATAGACTCGTGAGTCTAATCACGTGTGGATTATAAATAAACAAATGCATTTGCAACAAGATGCTAATGATGGAGGAAAACAATATTTGCACACGTAGGTAAAATAAAATGATGTGAAGTTAAACACACTAATTACTGGTATTGCAACTATGATTACGTTTGAAATGGTAGAAATAAAATGCAGGAAATATGTACAGGGACCGTACGACCTCTGGACATTTTTTCTGCATTTTATACATGTAAGCCAGTTTTTATAAGTATCTGTTCGAACGTTGGGTTTAAGGGTACACTAGTCGACGGCACGAACTATTTTGTGCGCGGGGTTAAAATGCATTTTATATCAACCGACAACACGTGCGGAAGAGATAGATGCTGTGATGAGCAGTAGGAAGCTAGTTCGCGTACGAATACACACTTTTGCAAATTTGTAGCGAAATGGATAATGATTTAGGACGAAACCGAGCGCGCGAAATTTTATAAACAGACCTTTGGCAGTCTAGATATCATGAAAAAACGACTAAATCTATATGTTCAAAATAAAATTATTTGCATTGTTGAACTACTAATCTATCCCTGTATGGAGACTGTTTTGCAATTTTCCGTCTTCTTATGGTAGTTATTCGCGCCCAAAAATGCGTTAAAATTTGTGTCGAAATGTGGAACTTTCGACGCTCATAACTTTCAAATATTTGCTTTTTTTACTTTTTTGCTTGCCATACAAGGCTAGATAATGATGAGACAAATTGATATCACTTTTTATTTTGAACGTACATCGTCAAACAGTGCAATAATACCTAGACTACGTTTGTATGGAAGAATTTTCGACTAGTTTAACCTTAATAGCCCTGCGCTATCTCACTGGGTGAGGAAACATAATCATTACCTATTTTAATTTTCGTAATACCCAGTTTTATTTGTCCTTAATTTAGTTTAGTTAATTTATTAAGTTTAATTTAGTTCAAGTTGGATAGTGTAGTCTTTTATATCTATATTTTCGTGTAGGTTACGACAACGGTTTGTGTGCATGCAGAGTTTACCTGTAATTGATTGTTACATTTATTCTGATTTGTTCCGTATGTCAGTGTATACGTGTATATTTTGATGAACCTAATAAGTAAATGACGTGTCAGAACTATCATGGTGCGACTGTGAAAAAGGGACAGATGTATACAAGTCATATACATCTGTTTCTTACGCGCCATGGAAATACAGTTGCTCTAAAATGTTATGGTTACACTACAAATCAACATAATAGCATCCCGTTTTCTATGATATTTTGTAACAAGAGATTTTTTGCCTTAGATTATACGGCTCTGGTGGTAAAACCGCATAGACTTTATGCTTTTTTATTGAATCTATTTTCTTGTTTTTAATGTATTTAACGTTCGCGTTTGACCAGACCACTATCTCACCAGTATGCTTAGTGCGAGTTTCTTAACGTACTCACTCGTGATAACGTTAACGATCTCTTATGTCAAAATGTATACAAAAAAGAGGTTTCTCCGTACCGTCCCCAGACGGCGCTTATCCAATTTCAAAACAAATTAACGTTTACGTTAACGCGATTGAGCGCGAGTAAAAACTCGCACTAAGGCCTCTGACTGATCGTAAGCGATGATGTAGTCGACGGTGCAGCACGTTGTCTTAACTTAAAGACCCCCAAATTTGTTATCTTGATGGCCAAAATGGGATCCTTCTTTTTCAGAATTTTCATCATCAAACGGTTTGTTAACTTATATCGTTTCTAAATTTTTTTCTTAATTCTTACAAAAACAAGGCAACCCTTTTCTATTTACTTCTCCCATGACAACACATCGTTGTGAAAGGCTTATCTCGTTCCAAGTGAGTTGTCACAGCGTAAAAACAATTGTTTATCATGCTGCCTAACAATATTTGTGCTCTATGGTTACTTGGGGCAGTGTTTCCGACCGACACGCTTTCTTCAGAAGCATAGCTACATTATGTGTGCAGTTATGTAAACATAATTGTATGGGTTTTTTTGAAAGTGTTAATGGATTTTCCATTGTGGAATTTGCAGTAGCATCTTAAATCTAGATTTGCGCTTTTTATGCTTCTTCTTCTTTCGTGTGAGGTGTGGCCACCTCTGGTGTCAGAGTTAATTAAGCCGCCTCTGGGAACCCCACAGACCTCTGACTTGGCTATTTCAGACTTACATTAACTATGTAAGTCCAGGTTTCCTCACGATGTTTTCCTTCACCGTTGCCTGTGATGTCTAAGAAAAACTTAGAAAGTACATATGAATTTGAAAAAGTCACATTGGTACTTGCCCGGATTTGAACCCTCGACCTCAAGCACGAGAGGCGAGGTCTTAGCCACTGGGCCACCACGACATTTTTTTTTATGCTCAATGGCAATCATCCCTCACATTCTTATATTTTAGCCAATACTGTCTCACTGCTGTGCTAATACTTCTTTATATCCCTAAAATTTCATTTATAAAACAACTCATGAAAATAACTATACTAGTTATCATCATCAGCCTTTTAATGTTCCCACTGCTGGGACACAGGCCTCCTCTCTGTGAGAGAGGGATTGGGCGTTAATCCACCACGCGGGCCCAGTGCGGGTTGGTGGATATCACGTGTCTTGGACTTTTTTGTTTTAGGACATGCCGGTTTCCTCACGATGTGTTCCTTCACCGTTTTTAGAGCAGTGGTGATGAAATTATTTACACAAAGTAAAGCGCTTGCCTGGGTTCGAACCCACGACCTACGACACGTAAGTCGGGGCCGTTACCACTGGGCCATCACTGCTTTATATACTAGCTATACCCTCATTTATTATTATTTATTTATTTACCCTCACACTGGAAAGCCCAATGAATCACAAAATTACTAATACTAACTAAAAGTCCAGGTTTCCTCATGATGTTTTCCATCTCCGTTGCCAGCGATGTCCAAGATAAACTTAGAAAGTACATATGAATTGAAAGTCACATCGAAATAGTACTTGCCCGGATTTGAACCCATGACCTCAAGCACGAGAGCCGAGGTCTTGCCACTAGGCCACCACGACATGGATTCAGGTGAAGTAGTTATATAATGAAGTGTGATCTTATGCCATTCTGTATTCCAACGTTACGCTGTTCAGGCGAGTTCTGAACTCATCACATCACCTAAAATGCTATCATCTATCACTTGCCCGTATACAGAAAATAACGTGAGAAAGAAACACTCTACATTTCTTTCAGTCCTGCAATAAGAAGCCCTGAAATGAGCTGCATTCTCACATCTCTACTCCAAACTACGAAAAGAGTAGATCTTTATACGCGCTTAGTCGTGGAGTTGCGGACACCAGCCCGTCTTAACAAAAACAAAGAGCAGATCTTGGTTTACATTCCTTCAGTTCCATAATATAGAACTAGAAGCAGGTTAAGTACATGGGTACAGCACTACATGCTCTACAACACAAATGCAGCAAACCAGTCACCGTCCCCCCACACCCCACACGGCCACAACAAAGCAATCAGATGATTCACTACTAGTCTTCACTCATGAAAAAAAAAAAAAAAAAAAAAAAAAAAAAAAAAAAAAAAAAAAAAAAAAAAAAAAAAAAAAAAAAAAACAAAAAAATTGAGAAATAATAATCTAGTAAATACTTATTGTCTGACAAAGCTAATATTGGTAGGTTGGGGTTCCTTAACTCGCGCGCTTCCTGCCGACCTTGACTGATCGTCTGCATGTCACGTCCGTGCGTGATTGGCTGATACGAGCTAATTTGTTGTTCGAAGAGTTTGATTTGAATTCAGAATATGATGTATGTTTTAGAAGATTATGATCGGGTAAATTGAGCCTGCTAAGAGGGCTGATTCTGTGATAATTAACTTGCTGTTTGCTAAAGTTTTAAGTAGTGATGGCAATTTAAGGTTACACTAGTCGAAAATTCTTCCATACAAATGTAGTTTAGGTATTATTCCACTGTTTGGCAATATAAAAAGTGTACGTTCAAAATAAAAAGTGACATCAATTTGTCTCATCATTATCTAGCCCAGTATGGAAGCAAAAAAGTAAAAAAAGAAAATATTTCAAAGTTTTGAGTGTCGAAAGTTCCACATTTCGGCACTAATTTTAACGCATTTTTGGGCGCGAATAAATACCATAAGAAGACGGAAAATTGCAAAACGGCCTCCATACAGAGATAGCTTAGTAGTTCAACAATGCAAATAATTTTATTTTGAACAGATAGATTTAGTCGTTTGTTCATGATATCTAGACTGCCAAAGGTCTTGTTTATAAAATTTCGCGCGCTCGGTTTCGTCCTAAATCATTATCCATTTCGCTACAAATTTGCAAAAGTGTGTATTCGTACGCGAACTAGCTTCCTACTGCTCATCACAGCATCTATCTCTTCCGCACGTGTTGTCGGTTGATATAAAATGCATTTTAACCCCGCGCACAAAGTAGTTCGTGCCGTCGACTAGTGTACCCTTAAGCTTCGACAGGTCTTTGAGTGACATATGTTCTGCAAAGGTAGTAAATTAGCTGGTAATGTACAAATTATAGTAAGTATTACACAAGCATATTATCATTTAGGGCTCTAAGACCCAGATTTTGGATTCATAGTTAACTCAACCAATGGGTTTTGATTTCGGCGAAAAGTGCGTTTTCATCAGTTATTGGTTCAACAAATAGTCAAATAATTTTCTCTCCAATGCTCATTTGTGAGCTAACAATTGATGAAAACACGTATTTTAGTGAAATTTGAAACCATCCGTTCAAGAGAAGAAAAAGGCAACTTATTTAACGCGATTACCTTTACTAAGCCATCAGAGACGTCACACCACTCATACCACGCACTGAACCTCCGACCGAGCGACGCGTAAAATTAAAATAGACATACAACACGCAACTATATCAAGTGACGTATATAATTTCCTGAAAGGTGACTTCGAAATAGATTCTCCTGAACATTATGAAATATATTAGTAAAAGTAGAAAGCTACACGGAGTATTACGGCTTCTCTATCAGGAACCAAAGCCGCTGTAAGCCGGCTGGCGATGTCACTTCGTAAGCCGCTTCCATTTTTATTTTGGGGCTTTGAGAACCGCGGGAATATGAGGCAGGTTAAGTTTAAGAAGTGTGATGTTTTCTTTACCTGCATTTTGTTGTGTTATTTGAAATATGCCGATTTCAATGAAATATCAATCCGCTTCTGCCAGCGGCTTCGCCCGCGTCAATTTTGGATAGGACTTAATCACGGGATAAAAAGTATACTGTATTCTAGTCTAGTACATAGTGTACCAGTGTGCCAAGTTTCATCTAAATCCGATCATAAGGTTACACTAGTCGATAATACTTCCATACAAACGTAGTGTATGGATTACTCGATCGTGTAATCGAAATAGAGTCAGGAGAATATTATTCTTTTCTTTCCACATGTAAAAACAAAATATTTCCTCATACTGGTCAGTCGGACAGTCAGCAGCATCCGAATATATTGGCAGCTAATCCCCGTATAGTTGTGAAAATGCTAGATAGATGATGAAACAAGAGTCTTTAATGTCTAGACAAAGCGTCATTCTATGATCCAAGGCGATGGTTGAAATGTCACAATGTAGATCCCATAAATTTTTGACTTTTTCCAATCGCCATCACGACGAGAATGTCACTTTTCAGAGCATACCATACTCGTTATCGAAAACAAAATTTCCTCTACGAAATCCCGGATATAAACAAAAAGCGATCACAATCACAAAATTCAAAATGAAATATCAAGCAAACGAACAGGGGAATCCTTTTAAAAGCTTTGCCAGCCAGTGTTCAGTCACTAAATTAATAATCGTCGTGAAGCATTGTCCCCTTGATTTTTATCGGTGGCTCGGATGCAATTAAACCGAGATCAACTGGGTGTCAAGGAGCCTGACATGTGGGGTTACAGAAACCGTGATTATCGGACGTTTTGGATATTAATAGCGATATTTTAGTTTTGTGTTTTATGTAGTATTTCTTCTTTTATATATATATATATTGATTTTGAGATTCACAAGCGCAACGGCAATGTTACGTATTTTAGCGAACGCCAAACCATTTTATTTATTTTTTATTTTTGACAAATTTATGTCTGATAAAATATAAATAAAACGCTGGTAGAATTTTACTTGTGTTAAGCATTTTCCTTTACGACTATTTATTGCTGCTAGCATTACAATTAATCCATTTGAGTTACTGAGCTTTAAACTATCAAACTAAGGCTATACATTTCGACTAAAATTGGTATGTGGGAATTAAGTAATACCACAGTGTCTCAAGACGAAAGTCTATGACCAGTGTGTGTTGCCAGTGATGACATATGGCTCTGAGACGTGGTCGCTTACAATGGGCCTTATCGGAAAACTTACAGTCACTCAAAGGGCAATGTATATGTAGAGATCCGCATGAGAACCAGGGTTACCGACATATCCCGAAGAATTGCCAAACTTAAGTGGCAGTGGGCAGGGCACATTGCTCGCAGAACGGATGGCCGATGTGGCAGAAAGGTTCTGGAGTGGCGACCGCGAACCGGAAGACGTTGCGTTGGAAGGCCTCCCACCAGGTGGACCGATGACTTGGTGAAGTTTGCTGGGATCCGCTGGTTACGAGACGCAAGGGACCGGTCAATTTAGCGAAGCTTGGGGGAGGCCTATGTCCAGCAGTGGACGTCTTTCGGCTGATATGATGATGATGATGATGAATTAAGTAATTCAGGAGGACCAATGTTGTATGTAATTAAAGTACTGAAAACTCAATTCTTCTCAATGTGGTGTTACACAAACTAATGAAACAATCACGTTCAGGTCGTATGTCACTCAATTTGCTCTCACCGCATGTTTAATAGTCAGTATCCAATTTAAACTTAATTACAACTAGCAAATTGGAATTTAGGCAACTGCGACATTTAATTACTAATACATGTAGCACCTACTGTACTGAAAATATTATTATTTAATTGGCTGGCTTAATGAAAACTTTCAGGGAACATACATAACATACTCAATATGACAAATTTAGGAAAATAGAATTGGATTTCCCTATTTTTATTTAGAAAAGCGACTTTTTTTAATAAATTCTAGTTTGACAACGGTTCGTTTACAAATTATATTCCTTCAGAATAAAATACATAATTCCATCCATACTAACATTATAATTAATGCAAAATTAACTCTGTGTGTTACCGTTACCGTGTCTTAAAGTTACACTAGTCGATCATTCTTCCATACAAACGTAGTCTAGGGATAACTCCACTGTTTGACGATGTACGTTCAAAATAAAAAAATGATATCAATTTGTCATGGCAACAAAAAAGTAAAAAAGAAAAATATTTGAAAGTTATGACCGTCGAAAGTTCCATATTTCAACACAAAAATGAGACAACAGTCCTCCTGAATTACTTAATTCATCATCATCATCATCATATCAGCCGAAAGACGTCCACTGCTGGACATAGGCCTCCCCCAAGCTTCGCTACATTGACCGGTCCCTTGCGTCTCGTAACCAGCGGATCCCAGCAAACTTCACCAAGTCATCGGTCCACCTGGTGGGAGGCCTTCCAACGCAACGTCTTCCGGTTCGCGGTCGCCACTCCAGAACCTTTCTGCCCCATCGGCCAACCGTTCTGCGAGCAATGTGCCCTGCCCACTGCCACTTAAGTTTGGCAATTCTTCGGGCTATGTCGGTAACCTTGGTTCTCATGCGGATCTCTACATATACATTGCCCTTTGAGTGACTGTAAGTTTTCTGATAAGGCCCATTGTAAGCGACCACGTCTCAGAGCCATATGTCATCACTGGCAACACACACTAGTCATAGACTTTCGTCTTGAGACACTGATGTATTACTTAATTCCCACATACCAATTTTAGTCGAAATATATAGCCTCAGTTTGATAGTTTAAAGCTCAGTAAATCAAATGGATTAATTCTAATGCCAGCGGCAATAAACAGTCGTAAAGGAAAATATTTAACACAAGTAACATTCTACCAGCGTTTTATTTATATTTTATCAGACATAAATTTGTCAAAAATAAAAAATAAATAAAATGGTTTGGCGTTTGCTAAAAATACGTAACATTTCCGTTGCGCTTGTGAATCTCAAAATCAATAAATATATAAAAGAAGAAATACTACATATTACACTAAACTAAAATATCGCTATTAATATCTAATACGTCCAATAATCGCGGTTTCTCTAACCCCACATGTCAGGCTCCTTGACACCCAGTTGATCTCGGTGTAATTGCATCCGAGCCACCGATAAAAATCAAGGGGACAATGCTTCACGACGAATATTAATTTAGTGACTGAACACTGGCTGGCAAAGCTTTTAAAAGGATTCCCCTGTTCATTTGCTTGATACTTTGTTTTGAATTTTGTGATTGTGATCGCTTTTTGTTTATTTTCGGGATTTCGTTGAAGAAGTTTTATTTTCGATAACGAGTATGGAGGGAGATACGTTAAGGTGCTCCCTCACCTGGAGCATTCGCCTGTAATGTAACGTTACAGATTACGATTACGAGCATTACATTGGTGAGGCAGGAGAACCGAGCATTACAGTGCACAACCTAAAATGTTACAGATTCGAGCATTACAGTGCGCAACTTGATGATACATACAATGTGTAAAATTTTGATACAACTTGTAACAACAATGCGCAGCACTTTTCAACATTGTGGAGTCAATTAAATGCTCAAAATCTAATCTCACGTTACATTACAGGCGAATGAAGTCAGGAAGGCATTACTGTAATGTAATGCTCAAAATTGAATCAGAAATGTTACATTACAAGCGAATGCTGCAGGTGAGGAAGCACCTTTAGCTCTGAAAAGTGACATTCTCGTCGTGATGGCGATTGGAAAAAGTCAAAAATTTATGGGAACTACATTGCGACATTTCAACCATCGCCTTTTATCATAGAATGTCGCTTTTTCTAGACATAAAAGACTCTTGTTTCATCATCTGTCTTGCATTTTCACAACTATACGGGAATTAGCTGCCAATATAACCGGATGCTGCTGACTACCAATATGAGGCAAATTTTTGTTTTACATGTGGAAAGAAAAGAATAATCTTCTGACTCTATTTCGATTACAGAGGCTATTTGAGCCTCTGTAACCTGAGAGAATATCAACGGAGACTATCCAATACGCAGAGAATTTAACGTGCGCAACACGTTTTTTTTTATAATCGATAGGCTCGCGTTTGACCACTATCTCGCCTGATGGTAAGCGATGATGTGGTTTACGGTGAAGCACGCTTTCCTAGAAGTAACCTATTCGCTCTTGACTTAAAGACCCCGAGGTTGTAGCTATCAGGGAACAAAGATCCCGGCAGATAATGCCTCCTTAGCTGTGCGTACAATGAAAGTATTAGCAAAATGCTTTGTGCGTATGGGTGGGATGTCTATATATATATATATGAAAGGGCTAGGCGGAATCAAATTGTGCAGTTCCGTCGCACACTCCCCGAAATGTAACCGATAAAAAACCCAACAGGCTGGCAACTCGGCGTCGATGTTCGAGGCTCAAGAGCTTTGCTCATGTTTGCCAAAACAGTGGTGTGGTCTAATGGTCTACTCTCTTCTCTCACTCTCATACCATAAAATTCGTCATCATCACTTGTCTTATCATATTAACTAACGTACGAGAATAAATGTAGCTCGAATGTACTTTATGATGCAAATGTTAACGTGAGGGAATATATTGTACACCGTTCCAGCCTCGTGCATTTTCAATTTCCTGACATTCAAAGCTTATGTCATCCCCCCGAAGTTACACCTGCCAACGAAATGTTTCGAGTATCGGAAAATGCACCGAAACGATGGCATGCAATTCAAAAATAGCCTGTTCTTGTTCGATTTTCATCTGTGTAAGAGCTGGATTCAATGATGGATTTTATGTGAACATTGCATTTGCAAACTATCTCAGGGAACAACCGCTTTGGTTTATGACAAATAATCGAATAATAGCAAATTCTACGGAGTTTTTGGCGGGATTTTTTCGAGTGAACTTCAGCGGCTGTTAATATTATTTGCAAATTGATTCCTAGTGGATATTGTGATATAAAATTGGTGTAGTTTTGTATCTCAACTGTCTACGCAACTGGACAATATGTGAAATCATTGACAGAAGCGATCTCGGGATAGTGGAGCGGAGAATTTTATTGTAGTATTGACTACCTCCGCAAAGCTTACTGGGAAGGCTGACTCGATACAATTTGCTGCCAAATACTCCAAAAAACATTAGAATATGTTACATCCGCATTCTAATGTTACTAATGAATTCAAGAAAAATACTGATGACTAGGCAGCATGGTCTCAGACCTTAGCCTGTTCCGAAAGGAACAAACAAAAAAAAAAAAAAAAAAAGCAAATTCTACTGTCATATCTTGTGACTTTTCAAAACAACATTAGTTTGTTTGTAGGAGTACTCATCCTTGCTGTACTTAGATTGCGAAAATTCTTTAACTGTTAATCGCAATGTTTACTATATACAATAAATAAAAAATAAGCAGTGCCTTTGCTTTGTGCTCTTCAATCTGTATTCTTTCTTTTCTCTGTCAGTCGTGTGTATATAATTAAATACTTCTACTACAGGCAGGGTTGGGCAGTATTTGAATTACTTGTAATTAAAATACGTAATTATAATACATTTTTCATTTTTTTAATTTAAAATGGGCTCGTGCTTGACCACCATCTCACCTGATGGTAAGCGATGATGTGGTCGATGATGGAGCACGCTTGCCTAGAAGTAACCTATTCACTCTTGACTTAAAGACCCCTAGATTGTAGCTATCGGGCAACATAGACTAGAATTGCAAATACGTAGGTATTTGCAATTCAATACTTCTTAAACATTTAATTTGTTATTGTTATTTTATATTTTAAAGCCGACCCCAATATACTTGGGGAAAGGCTAGGCAGATTTTTTATTTTAAATACCTGACGCTGAGGTATTTTGTAGATAGTTTTTCAAATACTTATAGCTTCAAAATACATTTGAACATAAGTACATTTAGCGATCTTTAGTGCGTTCTGCGTTTGTCAAATTGTCTAGTATCTATCATGTCAATTATCATTTTCATTTCAAACGGCTATTTTCACGAAACTTCTGTGTATTAATTAAGTTTGTCGATGGTGATCGACTGTACTTTGTAATTTGTATTTAGTATTTAAAAAAATAGTTAAAATACTGTATTTTGATACAAATACACGATTTACATCGAAAACATCGTGAGGAAATCGGCATGTCCTAGAACCAATAATTCGAAGACATGTGACATCCACCAACCCGCACTGGGCCCGCGTAGTGGATTAAGACCCATTACCTCTATCACAGAGAGGATGCCTGTGTCCCAGTAGTGGGAACATTATAAGTCTGATGATGACACGATTTACAAATATTTTGCAGGCTACTTATAATCCCGGCAAGATGAACAGTTTTTGCGGTATAGACCCCAGGAGCGAAGGTGCGGGCAACGCTATTACTTACTCATTGAACTAGTCTCACAAAGTGGAGGGTCAAGCTTCAAAAAGCAACCCATCAAAGGCCTAACTAAGTACATTTTTCATCAAAATGTTCGTGAGTGTTACATACCAGCTACCTATACCTATAAGCGACTCGACGCTTAATCAACCAATCATGATCGAAGGCCGTCCGTCCCTCGCCGGCCTATTCCGACAGCTTATTAACGTTGGCGGGAATCTATTTGGGCA
This sequence comes from Orthosia incerta, assembly GCA_948252205.1. NCBI lineage: Eukaryota > Metazoa > Arthropoda > Insecta > Lepidoptera > Noctuidae > Orthosia > Orthosia incerta. Next base: position 1,874,463 of record OX411742.1, on the reverse strand, counting down.
TAATCGACGTTGTGATGCCTGTATTACGCGAAAATTGAGATGAAAATCGAAAATAAGGCTTGATGTTTTTATTTTTTAAATTGATTGCTATTATAAGGTTGGTGAATGACGGCACTAAACAGGCAAACAGTAGTGTTATTCTGTAAAAATATTACCAAGAAAACTTCAGTGACGTGAGCAGACAAATTAAGAATTTAAATGACCAAAGGGTTTTTATGGTTTTTTTTGTGCAATTTGTCATAATGTCATCTTTGGCACTGGGGGTTGCTGTCTGTCTGACATCTAATTTGGAGTTAAACGCTCCTTTGCACACACTTTGTACTATTATATTTGTATCTGTTTTAACTTTTTGTTTACATTAAAGAATAAAAATAAAAATAAAGTGTCAATCCATCCATCTAAATTATAAAATAAAAATATTTATTTCAATTACAAACGGCAGTTCGATACATATTATTGGAGATCACCTTTTAAGCAAGGAATTGCTTTCCTTCCTCTCTTCTTACTCTCTTCTTCCTCTCTTTTCTTTTTTAATCCTTATACAACCTGAATAGCCAGCAATACTAATGTTTGAGGCAAAGATGAAAAATGCTTGTAATTTCACCGATACCAGCTTTAACTGGGTGGTCGCAGAAGGTCTGGGTGTTCACTTCTTTCAATTATGAAGGATTTTAGAGTTCGTTATTTAGTACTGGAGAATGGAGGGTTATGTCGGATACAATACTTAAATTCGTTAATTATCGACAAGCAGAGACTTCAACTATGCATCTTTTTTATGATCCATCTTAGACGAGAAAGTGGTATGAAAGAGTTACCTTTTAAAAGATTCTCTAAGCAGCCATGTCTGATAATTTAACTTAAATCTCGCTTGTCTTCAGTAAAACTTGCAACTTGAATTACCTGAAACAAAAATACACTTAAATTAGTACAGAACACATTTTAATTCAACAGATATTAAGGAAAATGGACGTCTTAGTACTCCAGCTGGAAAACTTAAGGCGATTACGGGATAATGTAGGATGGCCAGCTGCTTCTATTTGTTTTATACGTTAGTCACTTGGTGGGAGAACGTGTAGATTATGGGTATATTCCGATAAGGTTGTCCTAGTTGACAGCACGAACTATTTTGTGCGCGGTTAAAATGCATGCTACCTTATCCGACAACACGTGCGAAATAGATAGATGCTGTGATGAGCTGTAAGAAGCTAGTTCGCGTACGAATTAGCAGTTTTGCAAATTTGTTGCGAAATGGATGATGATGATGATTTACGACGAAAACGAGCGCGCGAAATTTTATAAACAGACCTTTGAGAGTATGGATATCATGAAAAAACTAATAAATGTATATTTTCAAAATAAAATTATTTGAATTGTTGAACTACTAATCTATTCCTGTATGGTGGCTGTTTTGCAATTTATCTTCTTCTTATGGTATTTAATTCCGCCCAAAGATTCGTTAAAAATTAGTGTTGAAATATGGAACTTTCGACGCTCATAACAATCAAATATATATGTTTTATTTATTTTTTGTTTCCTTGTAGGACTAGATAATGATGAGACAAATTGATATCATTTTTTATTTTGAACGTACATCGTCAAACAGTGGAGTAATCTCCAGACTACGTTTGTATGGAAGAAAAATCGACTAATGCAACCTAAAGATAGGTTGTTTTATGACCTTTTTTTAGGTAACCTCGGGTTAAGCGAAGGTTTGTGATACAACTACTTATAAAGTTAGTAGGTAAGCTAGAAATAAATGTAGCTAGATATTAAGATTACTAATCATGTTAACTTTTATGTAGACGTCTATAAAATAAGAGTTCAAGATTCATTTTATTATTATTGAAATGCTTGCGTTTGACCATCAGAATAACACCTGATGGTAAGCGATGATGTAGTCGGCAATGGATACGCTTGGCTAGAAGTAACCTATTAATTCTTGACTTAGTTACAGAAGTCTGTGTTTCTGGATAGCTTTAACCTGGAGTCTCCAGGTTAAATACTCCTAATAATCGTGACAATCTAGGAAGTCCGATGATGTTTCTTATTTTACATGCTACGATAACTTTGTGCGTAAGAAATTTAAAATCAAATTCATAATCATATTTTATTGCTATGTTACCCATACACTTTAACAACGAGTATCATTCGTAAGCATCAAGTTGAATTATTATTAAGTATTTTTATAGCTGTCAAATCCGACATCTTAGATTGTCACGACTATAGTTGTATATTATAAACCTTTCGAGGATCAAACGCTTCTGTGATTCATCCCATTGTGAATTGGTCAATTAGAGATCGCCATTCGAAATGGTCATTTGTTTTACTGTTAATATGGCAGATCTTTTTGTCAGCTTGCTCATTCTGTATTCAAAATATTCCTCGACAAATATAAACAAACATAACTTGTACTAAAACTGCAGTTTCGGCGCACACGCTAATGGGTAAGTTTCGCGGCGAGTTAGTGTAAGTGGCGCAGTTGGAGCCGCGCTAATGACAGCCCACACTGGCAAGGTGCTGTAATCGCTGCGTTTACGATTTTTCGTCTGGTTCCTTCAACAAGTTCTGTTAGAGTTTGGCAGAAATGTGATGAGTTTGATAGGTGGGTTGTGGAATGCTTGTAAATGTCAGGTAAGCAGTAAAATATTGACTCCTAATCAGGTCCATCTGGGTAAACAGGAACTCGACCTGAAAAGGCTCGGCAGTTTATGTAAAAAAATAAAGTTGTTCTAACTTATGTATAGCAGGCTCTTGCAGTCACTACCATTGGCATTCCATAAGGCCTTCTAACCTCTCACCTTCCACGTCCAGATTTTAAGTAATTTTAGGTAAAGGGGCATTGTTCGATGCCCTTTCTTAGTCCCTATGATCTAACAACTAACTTTAATATTCCCCTTTCATTTCAATTATCAACGAAAACTGCACAAGTGCGCATCCTATTTCACACCTACAGAAGTCAATTCGTGCGGTGTCGCGACTCGCTAAGTGCATCGCATCATTTGCATTGACACTTACATTTTAGCACTTAGTAATGTATAGCCGTAATAGGTAGGATGCCTGTTTTGTGCGGTTATTATTAGTAGAACTTCGTGACTTAGCAAATGATACAAAAGTTGTGTTCGTATCGTTTTTAATGGAGCTTCGTTTTGAATGCAGTTTTTGGAAAACATTTGGAGATCCAACTTAGAATAGAATAGAATATACTTTATTCTACACCATAAAAGTTGTACACATTAACAAGAAAAACTTATTTATACGGGAACAAAGGCGGTCTTATTGCTGACAGCGACATCTACCAGACAACATTTGGATGGACTGAAAGAACTAGGTATTGTTACAATAATATATATAAGTAATCATTGTTATCAGTCCAAGAAAGTCCTCAATAGAATGCGGAATAATAATTATTGCAAGGGACAATGCATTAAACCAAAGCTTTGATTGCATAATAGAGTTGAAAACCACGTTAGTTATTATTGTCATAAAAATATGAACTGCTACCCAAATAGATAAAACTTTAATTTCAATATTTGAATGTCAAACACTTATTGAAGTTTAGTAGACTTTAATTACACTTGAGAACTTCTAGAAACATACGAAGAGCGGTTTATTAATACAAACACGGATTTTGAACCGTAACTTAGCAAAATAACCGAGGAGTTCACACTTACCACCCGGAAACAGACAACAGACATATTCTTGTAAAATTATGTAGGTATTATGTGTGTATAACGTTGGTATTTACTTAGCATTTTGTGCAATGCGTGTGTTCTTATGTAAATTAGTTTATTGTATTATGTCTGCATTCCTAGACAGACTTTACAATTTAAAACTTATGTAGCTTAAGTACGAATAGTACATTTACGTGGTACGAAGTGTACCACGTAAATGTACCATGTATAGGCTTTTTATGTTACCAGTTGCGAATAACCAATGTAATGTATGTAAGTTTGCATGTTTGTAAATGCACGATACAGGAGGAATTCCTAAAAAACAAATCGTTGTGCTTGGTGCTGATCCATGCGTAATTTTCGTGAACGGGCGCCGCCGTCGCCGTCAGTTGCGATGGCACTAGTCATTTGGTCATATCTTAACATGTTTTTTTTTGTTGTCTTTATAATGATTAACCAGCCTCAACATTCTGACTGACGGAGTTCTTGACAATTTAAAGAACGAGCTTTTTGAGCATCATTTTGAATATAGGTATGCTAAAGTGCAGATTACATTTTCTTGAAGGTACTGACATTTTGAAACGGACGGTGCGTCTTTCTTCCACATTCCAAGAGTTTATGTAGGTAATTTTAAGTTTTATTGAAAATAAACCTATAAATATGGCGCCAGAAGCAATTTTACAACGCAATCTCGATTTATGACAGTAAATAAGTCGATGGTCGATTTGTGTGAAACGTAGAGGCTTTTGGGAAATAAATTATGAGTGGTTAAATGTTTCCCTTTACAAGGAAATTATAGGGGAGACTAACCTATTTTAATTAGTTTGTATGAATTACTATGTTTAACAGGTGTATAGTTAATTGCATTCTGTATTAACACAGAATATATAGTATTGGTGGTATTGTTAAATGTCTCGTTGGTTTTGTACACGCAATATCGACTTTCGAGTTCGGTCTTGGGTTCGGTTCCCTACTGGAAATAAATGTTTTTGTGTGTTCTGACTGTTTCAAAGTTTTCAGAATATGATTCAAGGCCAAAGTCTAACTAAGGCACAATCTCTAATGAACATGGAATTAAATGATATGTGGTATGTGTCTGTATTGAAAATTAGTTTACCTACCTATATTTCTGCATTCATGCTCGATGTTATGTTCATTTTGATATTAATGCAATTAATCCTTTCAATGAATTAATAGCTCACTTCTATGACAGGAGCCATATTTCACTCAAATGCTAAATTATTGCGTGGATAATTAAGATATATCAAATAGTTTTTATTGGCTTGTCACCAACACAATTACCGAGAAATCGGTAATTACTTATATTTTCATGTGTCACACTTACTTATATTATCGTCACACTTTTTGTTACTTTTTTGAGAGACTAGAAAGTGAAAGAAGTAAAATAGGTTTTATTGTCATTATGTTTCTGTTTCTTAGAAACATAAATTTCGAAGTACAAAAAATCAATCACGTGAGTACAATTTCGATAAATGATAATGATATTTATTTTTAATTGATGATGACGATGCTGATTTGTTTTATTAAAAACAATTAGTAACACTTTTACACGTAAATCTGTTTTGTCAATTAATTTAGCTATGTAAATTTGTAAGAAAAGGCCGGTGTTTTCTATCTGACTACATACATTGAGGACAAATACCGAAACAAACTCGGAGGAGATAATGATAGTAATCAAATACTTTATTGTAGCTAGGTTTTTATTTTATTTATTATGGATAAGGTTGCGTTTGACTAGTATCTCACCTGATGATAAACGATGATGTGGCCGACGTTTTCCTAGAAGTAACCTATTCACTCTTGACTTAAAGACACCCAGGTTGTAGCCATCAGGAAACACAGAATCTCTCTCTCTCACAGAGTCTGTGAGTCTGTGTGTGAATAATCAGTGTCTTCTTTACCGTCATCTTTAGGTACCTATAATTCAATATTAATGTGTCAAAATATCTTCATTATCTTTCCCATAACGGTAAATTATAGCCTCATTTATTCTCCCTAACTGTTATTCCAAAGAAATATACTTGAAGAAGAAATCAGCACTGGCTTTTTAACAGCCGGCACTTGAGCGCACTGGGACGAATTTCAAATGTAAAAGAAATTTAAAAAAATGCATACAATAAAGGAATTAATTGTTTATCATCCTGAGGTCAGTCACATGCACGACAGACAAAGTCTATTTGTCCATGAAACAAGGTCTATTTGTCTATGAAGCCAAGGGGGTGACCATAAGCTCTTAGAGCGGCATCAATTTGAGATCGAGTAAGTGACAGATGTATACAAGTCATATACATCTGTCCCTTTTTCGATCTCAAATTGATACCGCTCTAAGAGCTTATGGCCACCCCCCAGATAGTTTAAACCATAATAGAGTTTAAATTGGGAATTGTTGTCAAGTGATATTTTTTACGCCTATTTAATAATAATATATAAAATAAGTCATCCAAGATTTTTTTGCACATAACTGCTTCTAGGACCCTATACCTGTATAATTCGATAAAATGAAGATTTTTTGTGTACATCAGAATCGCGGGTGTACTTCTCAGATTTGCCTAAATTTATTGCAGTTATTTGGTACCTTCTGTGTACCTTAACGTACCTCTCCTGAAAATCTGTGTACCTACACCCGTAAAATGATATTTAAAAAATTAGGTACACCCGCCATCCTGATGTCAGAACCGCGGGTGTACTGCTAACCAGTATATGTAGCTAAGTGCGCTGTATAAGTAAATTTGGTACCTCTTGTGTACCTGCAGAAACACGTATTTAATAAACAAAATACTGTAAGGTTGCTGCGAAAAGTAAAAAACCGATATTCTTTCTTTGACGTTGTTACTATTTTATAATACTTCCTCATGATTATAATCTCCTGGTACTTAAGTTAGTCTTAAATTTTACTCACATTTAATACTCATTTTCGAATAACAGGAGTAACAGTGGTAAATGTTATCTATCAACTGACAGCTGTCATGCGGGTATTCGATTGCACGCAAAATGTGAAATGAACAGTTTATTTTTATTGCCTTTAGGCTCGCGTTTGACTACTATCTCACCTGATGGTAAGCGATGATGTGGTCGACGGTGTAACACGCTTGCCTAGAAGTAACCTATTCACTCTTAATTTAAAGACCCCTAGATTGTAGCTGTCGGGAAACACAGACTCCGGCAGGGAATTGCACTCCTTAGCTGTACGCACAATAAAAATGTTCCCAAATCATTTAGTGCGCATGGTTGGGATGTCCACCAAGTACAGTTCCATAATGTGAACTTACTATTCTTATCCCGCGACTTCATCTACTTACGTGAACAACATTTTATCAAGAACTGCTGAATGTGCAAAAAAGGGTAACTTACAGACGGAGTTACTTTCACATTTAGGTATAACTAGCTGTGCCCGTGGCTTTGTTTTCGTCAACTGCTTACAGTACCTACCCTACATACCTTCCTCCTACCTACCATTTTTTTCTAGCGTCATTCTTTCGCGGCGAATCTTAACACCGCCATTCATAAAATGACTTCAATAACATAACGCCATCTATCGAATATCGAGTTCAACTGTCCGATTATCTGAATTGCGTGTGTTGTGATAATTTTACTTCTTGAACACTTTAAATTCATCTAACTTTTGATAGAGTGAACCGATTGCGATGAAACAAAAACTAAGTAATACTTCAAATTACGCAGTTTTTTTATGTATAAAAGTTATTAACATTGGTTTGGTACGTTTTACGTGATGCGTAATATAGCGATAAACCGACAAATAGATAGACCGACCATCAGACAAAAATGCCAAAAATGCTGGAAATGGATTATGTTGGTTATCCTTTACAATCCTGACATTTTTTTTTGGAAATATTTTCGATGTACAAAAATGACTTTTCTACAGATTTGTTGACACATACATATGTATTGATTGGAATATTAGCATGGATGCTCATTATCCGAGATGAAATGGATGTAATGCCTACGGCATTTATATTATCTGTATTGGTTCGTCTAATTTTAGCCGCTATTATTATTATGAACTCTTGAGTTCGAAATAAAGTTAACGATTGTCAAAGTTTCAAATGTTTGAGATTGACTACAACATTTCAGTAGCTCAATATTTTCCATAAATTTTGGATTTTTTGACAATCTATGTCTAACGCTAATGTCACTTTGACTTCTTCTTGTGCAATTTATCATAGACTATTGCGTAAAGACACCTAAATATTCTTGTCTAGGCATTTCAAACCTGCTCGAAAGTAATATGAAACAAGTAAATCATGTTTGATGTCAACTACTATTTCCACCAATGAATAGTACAATTATTATTAAAGCCGGTTTAATTAAAGCCAATGATAATAAATCAATCATCATTAGATGTTTGTCCCACCGCCGACAATGAAGCTACTAGCTATCGACTATTTTCTCGCTCGTCAATAAAAGAGACAATTTATATTAATAGTTGATCGCTGGCTGATCATACTGCCGGCGAGAACTGTCTCACCACTAGTTTGTCGCAGCGACGAGAGCCATCAAAGATAATACTAGCTCAGCGATAGTGGTATCTAGTTTCTAGCTCTACTCACTTCTCGCTGATCGTCGGCGGTGAGACAGGAGCCTTACCAACATGAGCGATTGAAAAGATTAATTGTCAATTATTTTGCTAACGACATAATTTATTAGTGAATGGAGATCGTCGCTAAGTAATAATAGCCGTACGCGACAATCTTCAAGGTTAAGCAACCCTTGCCGAGGTTGGTCCGTGGATGGGTGACCATCCATTACATAACAAAACTTCTCCATGACTCGAAAAGCTCGTTAAGCCGGAGGTCCCGTTCGTAGATTTTCGACCGTCTTTACGGGTAGTCCAGTAGCCAAAATCTGACACCAGATTTGCCAAAATATATTGTGTTACCCAGTTAGTGTCGTGTTGATTTTAGATTGTCATTTGATTTTGATGATATTCCCACAGCTGGGACTCAAAGCTCTCACTGACAGTTACTGAGCTGTACCATTATCTCGCAAACGGGGTTGTTCATCATCATGTACCGTTCGCCGCTGCTGGGACACGGGCCTCCTGTCCGTGAGAGATCATGTAATAATCCTCCACGCGGGCCCAGTGCGGGTTGGTGGATGTCACATGTCGTCGAATATTTCTAGGACATGCCGGTTTCCTCACGATGTTTTGCTTCACCGTTTTTGCTTTGTTAGATGCTACCAAATGTCTTCGAATTTTAAGTTCTGGGATAGTGCTGGTTTCCTCAAATTGATTTCCTTTACAGGTTTTAGTAAGAAGTTAGAAAGCTGTGTTATTGTTGTTATTATATCGTCCCAGACTTGTTTATAGCACTGATTATTTTATCGTAACTTACGACGTGTGACTTATTAAATCTGTTAGTATTATTATTGTAATTAATAATTGCGAGCCGCTAAGTGATAATTTTATCGTTGGAGGAAAAAGTGTTGACCTTTCAACCTCGCAAATGATAAGGCAACATTACAGCAACATAAATTAAATTACAAACTAAAATAACATTTGACTTTCTTCGTTTTTAGGGTGCCGTAACCAAAGGGTAAACGGGGCCCTATTACTAAGGTTTGTCACCAGGCTGTATCTCATGAACCGTGATAGCTATACAGTTGAAATTTTCACAGATAATGTATTTCTGTTGCCGCTATAAAAACAGAATAAAATCAATATTAAAGCGGGGCTCCCAAAACAAACGTGATTTTTTTGGCGTTTTTTTGCGATAATGGTACGGGACCCTTTGTGCTCGAGTCCAACTCGCACTTGGCCGGTTTTTTTAATACGACTATGTCATCAGAATGATGAATCTAAAGTTCTAATCTAACAAAGAGAACTTACATACACAGAGAACATATATACACCCATACACAGACACCTTGAAATGGTTTAATTGAATTAAATATATTTTGAATTGATTTGAGAGAAACTAAAAGAAATGCTAATAAAACCATTTCTTAAAAAGCATAGGTAGATCCATTCATCTCTTCGTCTTAAAGCCATTGTTTCTTAACGGAATCAGTTTCGGAAGATTATAAGGACTTTCCTTTCTTCATTTCCTCTCCATTACCGAATCCTTCAAGTGTAAATAATCTCCAAAGTACCCTAAGCTAGCTGAAACATCACAAACCTACAAAAAATTACGTCACTATTCCAGTCGCATTTCATTCCAACTGAAAAGATGACTTCAAACTTCAAACACATTTCAAAAGATCTCTGCTTCTCATACTTCTTCAATGTAATTTTAACCTTAGATTTTTAGAGACAAGGTTTAATCTTCCTTAGCAGGATTAACAAACGCATTTCGAAAAAAATCTGCTTTTCATTCTTCATCAAGGGAACTTTATCCTTAACTTTATAGAGTTAAGGTTGAATCTTCCTTGGCGGGGGTTAAATGAGTGAATGGAGGGTAGGCAACAAAATCAGGTTAAGTGTACTTGCCTACAGGTGGCATGGCCTTTTTACATTTTGCAGCTTGTTACTTGATGGGGCTTAACGTGAAGGAAAAACTGAAGTCCTAGATCTAGATCCCCTTGCCTGGAAAAGTGTTGACCTTTCAACCTCGCAAATGATAAGGCAACATTACAGCAAAATAAATTAAATTACAAACTAAAATAACATTTGATTTTGTTCGTTTTTAGGGTTCCGTACCCAAAGGGTAAAAACGGGACCCTATTACTGAGACTTCACGATCCGTCTGTCTGTCTGTCTGTCTGTCCGTCTGTCACTAGGCTGTATCTCATGAGCCGTGATAGCTAGACAGTTGAAATTTTCACAGATGATGTATTTCTATTGCCACTATAACAACAAATACTAAAAACAGAATAAAATTAATATTTAAGGGGGGCTCCCATACAACAAACGTGATTTTTTTTGCCGTTTTTTGCTCGATATTAATAACCGCAACAGGTAGACGCTTGAAATATTCACAGAATATTTAGTTGTATATTCACTTCAAAAAATAATAATTATTAAATTAAAATAAAATAAATTAAGGGGGGCTCCTATACAACAAACGTGATTTTTGTGCCGTTTTTTGCAAAAATGGTGCGGAACCCTTAGAGCGCGAGTCCGACTCGCACTTGGCCAGTTTTTTTGTTTCCGCATAGCACTGTGTAATCAGCTACCTCTACAAACTTTTCCCATTTCTCCATATTCATGACTCCTTCCTTAGAACTCTGCCTGTTCCACAGGGGACACCACTTAGCTAGCTAGTACCTACACGTGCTCCCCAAGAGCTGACGTAAGCGACTGGCAATGCAGCCTTGTGACGTCACCCATAGTATGTGCAGCACATCATCTGGTTTACAATGAAATTCTTGCATTGCGGAAGAAATGAAAGACATTCCTAGGTATAGGAATAAATAATTATCCTTTTATTTATGCCAATACTATCAAGAAACATGAATTCTTTTAAAGCATTTTGATCTTTACAATAGGAGCCCATAATTTACTTGAAAGTAATATGTTAAAGGAAAGAAGGGCACAATGGAGCCTACAGATTATAAAAAAAAAACGACTGAAAGTAATTGTGGTAAAATACTAAGTCCCGGCAACACCTAGCAAAGTAATACAAAGATTGCAGAGAAATTGCTAAGAATTGCCCAATTTCAGTTGCCCCGTTGCAAATTTAGAGATAAAATAAAAACTTTTTCACAAAAAATTAACCGACATCTAAAGCAAAACACGTGTGCACTAAAGTGCACTCCGACTTCTACAGCGCTAATCACGTTATCTGCTTTGATTGGCTGTTGAAAATTCATTCTACCAATCACAGCAGATAACGCGTGCTTGACAATTTGTCACATTATTCTGCGATGATTTAGAGGTGAGAAACTCGGCCTAAGCTTGTTTTGCTTTAGAAGTCAGTTTATTTTTTGGAAAAAGTTTGTATTTATCTCTTTTTAGTTTTAGTAACCTATCACTAAAAAGTAAGTAAAGTCTACAGTTATGTTAGGTTACAATTTGACATGACCATGACAAAACACTAGTACAAAACATTTTTCATACAAATATGAAAAAAAAAATTGTCGACTACGAAAATGCAAATAGTCTTTTAAAAGGAACTGAAGAAACAAATCATAACGACTTAGCCTTGAACCCAAAAACGGACACGTAACATCAACCATATTTTGAAATACCCTACAAAAACGAAAATAATTGAATTCACTCAAACATTCCATTCGTCCCAGTGATATAATAACGTTTTTTTGCTATCATAACAATATCTCGGCCGTCAAGCTTTCTGAGACAGTTTTTCTGCTGAAGATAAGGATCAAAAAACTATATAATCAATGAAGCAAAACATCGCGTGTAGGAATCTTTACGTCTCGCTTCGCATCACAAAATGTTGAGAGTTCAAGGCAATGGAGGGGGATGGAGATAGGGCAATACGTGGGTAAGAAAGAGATGGGTAGTGATGTCGCAGAAGGTAAACATTTTATGAAAGTGTACTTAATTACTGAATGTTGATCGAGTCTGTTTGTTTGTATATGCAGTGTGATATTGTTTTGAGTGTATTTGTTTTGTATTACTTGCGAAGAGGGCCGTTCGGTTCAATGTTTACAAATTAGAAGATGTCAGAGATGTTCTCCTTTTTTTTATTATTGACAGGCTCGTGTTTGACCACCATCGTAACTGATGGTAAGTTATTATGCGGAGATTTGGCGGTAACGTGATGGGGTCTATGTTGCTTCTGTGTTTTATTTCCCTAAAATTGTGTTAAATGGAATATGTAAAAGTGGTGGTTTTTATTCTATTAATATTAGTGAACGTGCACGAGTATGGGCAAGTAAAACAGCGGTAGAACATGAGTTTGTACATGTTGTCGACAAAACTCCGTGGAAGCTCCCAATAAAGTTACCGCCATTTTACTGGGGCCTAACTAGAGTCAAGAGCAAATCCATCACAAATAAAAAACTAAATAAAAAAAAACTAGGACATTGGACTAAAAACTAAAGTAACTAGAACTTCTAAGCGTGACACTGGGTAAATGCACAAATAGTGCATTTAGAAAAAAAAAATAATGCGGTCGGCGATTGAACACGCTTGCCTAGACTTTGACAGGCCGGTTTCTGAATTCAGTATTTGGAGTTAATGTCAAAGTTTGACAGATTTTCAGACTAAAGTATAGTTCTCGCCCAATGATGTTCGAGTAAACAGATATGTTATGAGCGCGCGCATTGTGAAGACTCGAATACGTCACAATTGTGACTTTTCTCTTTAGTTTATGTCACGAAACGTCAAAAAAAAAAACATTAGTGGTCAGAATAATGTTTGTTTACATTCACACGCAAGTGACAAACACTAGCTGTCTCTTTTTTTCTTGTTGGTTTTATCAAGCCATCCCTTTCGACTTGTAGTGAAATATCAGATGAATGAAAAGTGTGTATGTGTGCTGCCGCTACTGCGCGGCACACTTTTTTCGATTGTTTTGTGAGTGTATAACTTATCTGTTTGTTAGAATATCATTGTTCTCGCCAAACTTCTTGACCGCCCTAAAGTTAACCTTCCGATGCGCGATGCGCGGCGGCCTTATTGAGAAATCGGGGGTTAAAGACCTCCAGGTTGCAGCTATCAGGAAATTCTTCCACTTCTTAGCTCTACTGGCGCGCCGCCACTTACATACTTTGTGGCTCTACGCACAATGAGACTATGCCCTCAATGTTTGGTCGAAAGGATTACAAGATAGAATTTATTCTTATTTAGTCGATGGAAGAACCCCATAACGCTTCAACGTACTATTCATACAAAGTTATTCTTAAACAACGATTTAATGGCAGCAAAATATTAGTTTTGCTAGACTTGTTATGTAGGAAGTCGTATTTACGGCTATTCTGTTATCCTTCCCAGAAATCGGGTTAGGTATTATGTGGAAATAAAATGGGATGTTTCTATTTCTATCTAAACTAACATTATAAAGAGTTAAAGTTGTTTCGTGGAGGTTTTTTTTTTTTTTTAACTTTTGTGTAGATTACTTTACCGATTGTTTTGTGAATGTGTAAACATTGTAGGCCTTCTATATTTCTAGATGATTGTTAACATTTGCTAACTTTTTATCTCGTTTTACATTTTTGTTTTGTTTTTTTTTTAATTTCTTACGACTTATTGTCGGGCCTACGTTATCCCCCCATATCCAAGTACTAATGCTGTAACATGGAAATATTGTAAAACCAAACCATTTTTAAAAGAGTAACCATTGAGTTTCTTGCCGGTTCTTCTCCATAGGAAACGACTAACCCGAACCGTGCACCTTTTGTCGACGTTTTATAAGTGCCCATGTAGGCGTATGTAAAATATTTCTTTTGATTTTGATATTGATTTTGGTAATTTCTGTAAGTATTGAGCCGAATCCAAAAAAATAAATTCAATGATAGAAAAACCACATCAATGCTAAGTGGTTATAACTCACTATCATCTGCATTTAAAAAACCGTGATTTATCATCTCAAGGAAACACACTTGGTAATGTGGATGTGGATAAAAAACTATCCCATGTACTTTCAAGGGTCTCAAATTATCTCCATACCAAATTTCATCTGAACTTGTTCAGCCGTTTAGTCGTGAAAAGGTAATAAATAGCTTTTGCATTTATAATTTTTGTTTTTTTTTGTGAGGTTAGGCCACCTCTGGTATCAGAGTTAATTCAGCCGCCTCTGACTTGGCTATTTCACTATATAAGTCCAGGTTTCCTCACGATGTTTTCCTTCACCGTTGCTTGTGATGTCCAAGATAAACTTAGAAAGTACAAATGAATTTGAAAAAGTCACATTGGTATTTGACCGGATTTGAACCCACGACCTCAAGCACAAGAGGCGAAATCTTAGCCACTGGACCACCACTCCATCATCACACAGAATTTGCAAAAGCTCAGTTATGACCAAAATTTAAATCTCCTTAACATTTTCGTCTCAAAATAAAAGAAGTTCGCATCTCATTTAACGGTACTTGCTGAGGTTTCCGTCTGACGTCATGAGAGATGAAGTGGGGGGACGGAGGGGGGTCAAGGGTCGACGCTTACGAAGTTAGGAGCAATTAAAATTGAGTTTGAAGATGGGACAGATGTAGTGGCTGAGAGAATGGTGACAGGAGTTGATGTAGTGAGATTTAATGAGGTTACGAATTACGTAAGAAAATAACTAAAACCAAACTGTAGGTTGTGATGTTTTTAGCTCAATATTTAGGCCATTTCGTTTAGTGCTGTCCTGAAAAAAAGAAACCCATGAATGTTTAGGTGAACTGAACTTAAAATTATAGTTAACTTCCAACACACTTCACCTTAGCTTTCACGGTAAAATGTTTTAAGTTTAGACCGGATGTTACTGATAAAATTTCAGTCAAATGGTATGTTCTACATTCAGAAAATACAATCAATCTGCCGTCCATCTTACTGGATTCAGCTGAGTACCAGTGCTTTACATGGAGCGACTGCCTATCTGACCTCTACAACCCAGTAAGTGGGTAACACGGTACCCCTTGGATCTCAAGCTTCTGACTACCCGTAACGACTGTCAAAGATCTTCAAATGACAGCCGGGACCAATGGCTTAACGTGCTTTCCGAGGCACGGAGGAAACTCGGTATGTTGAAATGGTCACCCATCCAAGGACCTACCTCGTCAAGCATTGCTTAACCTTGAAGATCGATCAGTGCGGCTATTATTATTTAGCCACGAGCTCCTCTAACACATTCAGAAAATAAAATTGGCTTTAATTTGAAGATGGTAAATTTTCAGTTCAGCTGTAAGCTAAATCATGGTCACAGATTTCCCGTATTAAAAATACATGCACAAAAGAAAAGATAAAAATAATTTGAAGTTTCATTAACATTAACAAAGAAGAAAAGGATTACATCAAAACCGAAGTAATCAACATCGGAATGGAGAAAAGACGAGACGAAATCAAAACGTTCCGGACAGCGAAGATTGAAATGAAAGATCTCGACAAATTGTGTACTTAGCTGTTTTGTGGAACAGAGATTACTTTGTTGGTCTCTGAGAGTATCTTCAGTTTTAATAATTAAATATCGGTAGTATTAAGTTCGTAGCGTTTTCTAATGATGATGCTTGTTGTTAAGTCGGTAAATAATAATTGGGATTTAATTGACACCATCCTGTCCTGAGATTTGCGGGTATCAACATCATTCTTTGAAATTTAATTATTGTATAGATTTTAATTGACATTAGTGTGATTGTTGACGGTAGTGTCTTGGGTACCTAAGGGATCATAGGAAAATAAATGTTCGTAACCTTTATAACTCCGCTGGATATTTCTCCAATTTCTTTGTTCTTGGAAAGAAACTAGATACTAAAAGCCCCGGGGAAACTACTTAGTATTACTGAAAACCCTTCGCTCACCTCGTTGAAAGATTAACTCCAAAATTTTTCGTACTTATAACAGATGTTTCTATTTCACTTGATGACTTCAAGGGTCCATCCAGAAAAATATTCTTTTAACATGTTCCTGTCCTTCAAGATTCATCTTCAAACAAGCAAGCATCATCGCAAAACAATACGGCATTTTCGTAACCGAAGCTCAGAGTCGCAAGTCATTAACGGTTGTGCATCAGTGACTCAATAACCTAAAAACTGGCAACATTAATGTGCAGACAAAGGAAGATCGTTAGTGTGTGACACCGAAATGTGGCAATACTCAGTTGCGACATCAACATTGTGGTAGGGTTAGCAAGCTTGTTTATATCCTTTCTTTAAATGCGGTAATGTGTTGTAACTGCCAGATTTATGAACCCGTTTCTTGAAATAGCAGGCTTTTTTAATCTGTCTAGTATGAAAGTTAGTTTGAATTGATAGTGACATGATGAAAAAAAACATCTCAAACCTCATTTTAATAGAGTGAACGTATTGAGCTCGCATTTCAGGTATTTACCCAGCAGAAGTTATTTTTTACCTGTGCTGTCCCTCCTATTTTTAACCGACTTTCGAAAAAGGAGGAGTTTCTATGTTCGACATCTTGTATGTTTTTTTTAATGTATTTTCACCGATATCTCCGTCAATTGTGGATCGATTTTGATAATTCTTTTTATGTTTGAAAGAGTATATTCCGAAATTGGTCCCATTGGTTAATTTGGTGAAGATCTGATGAATAACTTCGAAGATATACAACAGAACTCTTCAATAAATAACGGCAAATCTCTCGGGACTGCTGCAATCGCATGTCTGTTTATTGTTTATACCATTTCATAACATAACATCACGCCAGTACGCTATTAAGGGGTAAGCAGATCTCTCAATTGATCGGTTTTGTTCAAGTTTCATGACAACTTGCCTATTAGGTAGGTACAACTAAAAAGCGAAAAATAAAAAAAACATACTACCGACTTCCAAATAAGAAAACTACAAAGTGAAAAATAACTTTATTTTTGGAAGTCGGTGACCATAACGAAAAAAATGGTACCTATGAAAGACACCGACTTCCAAAAATTCAGTTATTTTCACTTTGTAGTTTTCTTATTTGGAAGTCGTTAGTATGTTTTTGTAAAAGTTTTTTTATTTTTCGCTTTTTAGTTGTACCTACCTAATAGGCACTAATCTACACCTAATGTTCACTTTGTAGTTTTCTTATTTGGAAGTCGTTAGTATTTTTTTGTAAATAGTTTTATTTTTTACGCAATGGTCTACCCCAAGATGAATATATATAAAACATTACACCTACAATGTGACGCAATAACAAACTACAGGTAGACGTCATAATTGATGATGCTAAAGACTGATGGTATCCTACGTAAGTATATAATAAACATGAAAATTTGTGAGGATGGATGAGTAACTTATTTACGCAAGAACTACTGGGCGAGTATTTTTTTTTATTTGTGATGGGTTTGCTCTTAACTCTAGTCTAGGTCATAGGGGGTTATATAGCTTCTGCATCTCAATACACACAGGCTATAATTTATAAAGATAGATGTGCTACTCGTAATCCGTGGGCGGTAGCCAGAAGCTAGTTTAATAAAATAAAAAACAAAACTCAAAAAGTAGGGAGAAAGGGAGACAAAAGCCCACGATAGTTCAATGAATATGCCTATTATTTATAGTGTACTATAAATAATAGGCATGGCTCATGCCAGCGACTTCGCCCGCATGAATGTCGAAACTCATCTCAAGGGCATATACTCAGGGTAAAAAAGTATCCTTCTTAATCCAGGCCATGGTCTGCCCGTGTGTTTCATTTAAATCAGTACAGCCGTTAAGACGTGAAAGCATAACAAACAAACACATTCACATCTACCTATAATAAAAAAATAAAGAATAAAAAGAAAATGTTAAAAAAGAGGAAAAAAAAGAAGAAAAAAAAAGAGAATAAGAAAAAGAAAAGAAGAGAGAGAGAATATTATAAAGAGGTAAAGTATGTGAGTTTGTGAGGCTGTAGGCGGTAATCTCTGGATCAACTGAACCGATTTAGATGACATTTGCCATGGAGCTAGTTTGATACCCTGGGAAGGACATAGGATAGTTTGTATTTATTGTTCTCTCGGAATGGTTCGCAGCTAACAATCTTTTACTGAATGCGAAAAAAGCAAAATGTCTAAAGTTCTCTTTACCAAATGTACCTCAACGTGACCTAAATCTAAATCTTGACGGCAAAAATCTTGAAATAATAACGGAAACTGTATTCTTGGGGATTACTATCGATTCAAAATTGCAGTGGGGCGCGCACATTAGAACTCTTTCGGGCAGGTTAAGTTCGGCTGCCTATGCAGTAAGGAAGATAAGGCAGTTAACAGATGTAGCCACAGCTAGACTAGTATACTATGCTTATTTCCACAGTATTATGTCTTATGGCATTCTGCTGTGGGGGTCAGCAGCAGACGTTGACTCAATTTTTGTCTTACAGAAGAGGGCAATCCGCGCGATCTATAAAATGGGTCCTCGCGAGTCCCTCAGAGAAAAATTTAAAGAGATCGATATACTGACTCTACCTTCACTTTATATTTTGGAATGTATTTTGTATGTCCGCAAAAATCGAGGGCTTTTCAAAACTAGAAGTGACTTCCATAATTTAAATACACGCAGTAAGCACGAAATTGTAATACCCAAATTCAGATTAACGAAAACTAGCAAGTCTACCTTTGTATAGATTCTTTTACCGATTGTGAATGTGTGAACATTGTAGGCTTTCTAGATTTCTAGATGATTGTTAACATTTGTTAACTTTTTATTTCGTTTAACATGAATTTTAATGGTTTTTTTTTTTTTATTTCGTACGACTTATTGTCGGGCCTACGTTGTCCCCCCACATCCAAGTACTAATGCTGTAACATGGAAATATTGTAAACACAAAAAAATTTAAAAGAGTAACCATGGAGTTTCTTGCCGGTTCTTCTCCATAGGAAACGACTAACCCGAACCGTGCACCTTTTGTCGACGTTTTATAAGTGCCCATGTAGGCCTATTTAAAATAAAAATATTTGATTTTGATTTCCTTGGGATGATAAAACACTTATTACGCGGGCGAAGTCACGAGCAGAAGCAAGTTCATAATAATCTTATAAAAACACAGCATCAAGTGCAAATCCTAGTAATACCAAGCCTGCTGCATGACATAGAAAGGCCTCATGGCGACCCTACACACAGGTGACACGTATCCGGGTGGCTGATGCTCTGACCTACTCCACTTGGCACAATTACCAATTTATTGACCATAACAATCGATGGAACTAATTCGTATAGTCTATTATTTGAATGGGCATTATATGCGGAGTGTCGTTGACATGTTGTTTGACTGGTTTAGTTTACCTTTATTTTGGTACAATCTTTCGAAGACTATTCTGATTAAGATCATAACAGTACTAAGGAGTTCCTTTAGCATCGTGATCTATCTTAACTTTTTCTTCATACTGATTTACCTAATATAATGATTGTTGATTATGGTGTTCTGGGCAGTTAGGAGGAAATGCGGTCGGATTATCCTAAGTAAAAAGTCATAATTCGAGGTTTGGCTCTCGCCTATTTCCTCCTCCAATATTGGACGAATTTAAAAGATATTCCATAAACTGAAAAAAAAGATTTTTACAAAAAAATACTACCGACTTCCAAATAATAAAACTACAAAGTGAAAAATAACTTTATTTTTGGAAGTCGGTGTCTTTCGTAGGTACCATTTTTTTGCGTTATGGACACCGACTTCCAAAAGTAAAGTTATTTTTCACTTTGTAGTTTTATTATTTGGAAGTCGGTAGTATTTTTTTGTAAAAAACTTTTTTATTTTTCACTTTTTAGTTATACTAATAGGCAAGTTGTTTAGTAAGTTTCCTATAACGCCAGAATAGATTACACGAATATCATGAAACTTAAACAAAACCGATCAAATGAGAGATCTGCTTACACCTTAAGAGCGTACTGGCGTGATGTTATGTTATGAAATGGTAAAACAATAAACAGACATGCGATTGCAGCAGTCCCGAGAGATTTGCCGTCATTTATTGAAGAGTTCTGTTGTATATCTTCGAAGATCTTCATCAGATTCAATTTCGAAACATACTATTTCAAACAAAAATATAATTTTGAAAATCGGTCCACAATTGACGGAGATATCGGTGAACATACATAAAAAAAAAACATACAAGAAGTCGAACATAGAACCTCCTCCTTTTTCGAAAGTCGGTTAAAAAGAAAGATATATACTGTGCCCCTATGTTTTCCTCTTTTCATATATAGTTGTCTAATTTATATACTAGGCCTCTGTTGTCAGCACAATTTTGAGCTTCTTTTGAGGGTTTAAGTGCATCTAAAGATAATGTATCATCAAATAATATGTACCTATGTATGTAGTTTCTACTTGTAAATCTTGTAAACGTATCAATTAGAAGAACTACTAGTAGACTTCTCACACAGTCAAGTTATTGCCTACTGCGTTGGTAATTTTTAGCTTTAAACATTTTAGACCAGCCTCGCCTCACGATGTTATTTTGTGAAAAATCTATCGTGATACAATCCCGCCATAAACATTACACAACTCACACGTTTTCTAATGAGTTTGTATCATAATTATCCAAAACCTTAAAAGAAGCTTTAAAATAAACCAAAATACCTCAAATAAATACCAAATTCAGCAATAAATTTTAGGTAGTAAACATTATTTAAATTTACTATAAATAGATATAGGTAAATTATATAACTTGAGACAGGTAAGCCCAACCTTTTGGGTAATATTGCACAATTAAATGTCCGCCGGAGACATCAATCGATGCTGACATCAGTATTCACCGCGTGTGCGCCAAGGCGATGGATATTTCATACATAATGTTAGTTACTTGTTGGAGAACAAGGTATGAAATGTAGCGATTTTACAATTCGTCGTAAATTTAAAATATTGTGGCGCACGATTTGTCTGGTTATGAATACGCATGTGGAAGGATGAAGAGGTAAAAGGCGGTCAAACAAAAGATGGATGATTTTTGGGACTCTCCCACTGCTCTCTTCCCAAACCACTGCAATTCCTGAAAGCCAGAAACAGTGGCGACCACCAGAAAAGTTCCGAGGCAATGAAGCTCGACGAAGTCCCGGAGAATGAATTTAACTGTCTTGGTTCCCGCAACGAAATAAATCAGAAAAGAATGACGGACGATTTTAGATAGATGAATTGTGATAGCTTGACCGTTAAAAGGGCGGAATGCAAGAGTGGATTGTGTTGCGCTGACTCCAAGTAACATGGGATAAAGGCAGATGATATTGATCATGATGTCTTTTTGTCTGGTTTTCAGATGAATACTAATATTTGCCGGGGTCTCGTTCGCGCTTCTTACCCACCTAATGTTATGCTTTAGTGTCCTTTTTCTATGGATTTTTATGTATTAAGTGCCAAAACTGGTGAAAAGGTACTTCACGCTGGAACAGCTGCTCAATTTCGATCTTGCATGGTATACTGTTCTCATCTCTGGGACGGATCTGCCAAATACCAGCTTGATGCACTAGAGTCGATCGAAAAGAGGGCCAAGAGGCTCATCTGGAATGAAGCACTGGTCAAGTCAAAGCTCCAGCCTTGCCCTGAGCCTTGAACATCGTGACCGATTTGCCAGCTTGTCGTTTTTTTATCGGTTAAATTCCACCCGGGCTGGACGGCATTAGATCATGCAATTCCATCATCAGACTACCAGACGCACGGCGATGCGCCATCGGTACATGGTGGGCATGCCACTCATACGCACAAAACGTTTTGGGGACAATTTTAATATGCGTACAGCTAAGGAGTGGCATTCCCTGCTGAAGTCCGTTTTTCCCGACATCTACAATCTAGGGGTCTTTAAGTCAAGAGTGAATAGGTTTTTCTAGGCAAGCGTGATTCACCATCGACCTCATCATCGCTTACCATCAAGTGAGATAGTGGTCAAGCGCGAGCCTATAGTAAGAAATTAAGAAATTGTTTTTACCGCTTAAAAGTTTTATACAGGATGAGGCCTTATTTAGCTGAATCATTACGGGAACAACTTGTTGAAACACTAGTTCTATCTAGGTTGAACTACGCCGACACTGTGTATGGCCCGCGCCTCTTGGCTCGTACAGATAGGCTCATACAAAGGGTACAAAACGCTTGCGCACGGTTCTGTTACAACATTCCTCGCAGAAATTATGTAACACCTTTTCTAAATCAACATTTTATTCTAAAAATGAAGTCCAGGCGCAAGCTACATTTGGCATGCCTTTTGTTTGGTGTGGTTAAATATAAAAAACCGGACTATTTATATAGTAAACTTGGTTGGATAGCGAGTGGACGAGAATGTGGGAGAAGGCAATGCTCGCAGCAACTCTCGACGCAATCGCACAATACAGCAGCGTTCAGAGGCAGCTTTCGCTATGCGGCTTCCAAAGTTTGGAATAACATTCCACCACCGATCAGAACAACCAACACAATACACACATTTAGAAAACGTTTACGGCAGTATCTGGTGGAAGCGCAGCGTAAACTGGATATGGCCGCACTGAATGCCTCAATAATATGACGCATTAGCCTACCTACCCTCACTCACCTCATTTCTTGTCACACTCACCTTATTTATTCATTTGTGGTGTATCTGTTTTTTTTTTTTTATATTGTAATTAACACATCTTTTTTATATTTTATATAAGTAAGTACTTGTTTTACATACACATTGTGTCACTATAAAACTGCTTTACGTCCGTCACGTCACAGTCACAGGTCCAGTCAAAAACCAGCGTCGGGCACTAGTTGCGCGACATTTTGCTGAACTGGTCCTATTTGGCGCAGCCGTGGGACACACAATGTCATACTTATATTGTTTTTCTCTTTTTTTTTACTGTCGTATAGTTTTTAAGTTTTGTTTTTTGTTTTTCATTTTTTATATTGTGTGCTCTAATGGCTTGTGACAAATAAATGTATTTTCTTTCTTTTCTTTCTTTCTTCTTTTATAGAATAAAAAAATCTTGTTAACCTAATCCTTATCAACTAAAATTTACTTTATAAACACCCATGTCTCTTATATCGCTGTCAGTGCCACACTTGCAACCTCATCTAATATTTCCTTTACAAATGCAAAAGCAGCAAGCATTCCATCCGCAAGGTTCGCATATATTTAGAAGTACGGAACTGCTTACCAGATCATTCGTATTATTTATTATTATGAGCCTGTGGTGTCCCACGGCAGGGCATAGGCCTCCCTTCCTTCTTTCCACATTTCTCGATCTTTTGCTACGAGAAGAAGTCTAAGGGCTCGTTTACGGAGACGCGGGGCGTCGCGCGTTGTGTTCATCGTGGCGTCACGTAGCACGTCGCTTCTCCGTATACACTCTCGCTTCTCTGCAAACACTCAAATTCGACGCCATATATTTGAATTTAGTGCGGTCCGCACCGCCAACGCGACACGCGACTCCCCGCGTCACCAGAAACGAGTCCTAACTCGTCCAGCCATCTCCTTCTATTTCCACCGCGTCGCCGATTCCTGTTGTTCGGAGCCCAATCAGTGGCTACTTTCACCAAATTCTATTGCGACATGCGGCAGATATGGCCTGTCCAGTTCCACTATAGTTTAGCAGCTATATTGCCTACGTCTGCTATTTGTGTTTTGGATCGGATATTATCTGTTCCGTGTGCGGTCTGTCATTTCCTATACCATATCTATTAACCTTGAGGCTTCTACTGGAAAGACTGGTCTTAGAGTAATTAATTAGCAAACCGGTTTTATATGAAGCAGTTCATTTACAAGTGAGTATGGATGGGTCGTGGGAACTTGGGCTTAAAGTAGATGGTGTTTGTGACTGAATGATGGCAGTTGGTATTGTACGTTTGCTTATTGTATTAATTTTGTTGTTTATTATGTGGGTTGAACAGATTAGAATTTGTTTGTTCTGCCATGATATAAGTATCATCGGCATTGTTTCAACAGCAATGTTGGGTTCAGGTACAAATTAAAGTTCAAGAATTTGAAACTAGCCTAAAATGGTAACCTTCATCAGTCTGGTTGCGAAAAACACAGCCGATACGAGATATGACGACTCTTGCGAGAGGTATATGTCCGGAGACGTTTTTCGGCTGAAATATTGATCATGGTGGCTGGTGCTTATGATCTAAACGACATAAGTTCGCTTTACTTATATACCTAAATATTGCGTAAAAGGTGTTAAATATCATAACCAATATCATATCAGTTAATACGAGCTTAAGCGGCCATATTGCTATCAATAGAGCTTAGATATAAGCTGTTCATCCTGACGTGGCAGCAGAAGCCTATGCCGTTGGATTTGAGGCGGTGAATTGTCGGTGTTGCATTGTGCTGACAGCTTAAGGCAGGATTTATACCAAGACAGCGCTGGCCGCCAGTTAAACTGACTACGGCAAGCTCGCACTGGTTACGTGCGCTAGCATAGTATTGGCTTGGTGTTAACAATCTTTCCCTTGAGCGCCCCGCGTACATAAAAACATGGCGAACTCTAGCCTAGTGTAAACAACATTAAACATTAAGATCAGACTGACCACGATCTGTCTTCGTAGAATTTTGGAGTTATTTGGTCACATTGCCAGAAAAGATAGCCACAAACTAGAACAGCTAATGGTTATTGGCAAGATCGAAGGGAAATATCCTAGAGGCTCCAATCAGATCAAGACCAGACCAAGTCCGCACATCGTTGAACACCAAACTGCATGATGCTGTCCACGACGCAAAAGACAGGCATAGAAGCCACAAAGTAGTGAAAGAAAAGTTGTTTCCACTATAACGAGGGAATCACGAAGAAGGAGATAAACAACATGTGCAAGGCAAGCGCTGGCAAGTCTGTAGGACTAGAGCCAGCGCGCTGGCGTCGTATAAACCTGCCCTTACCTGCGGTGTTACACGCCAGAACGGGCACGAAGGCTTTACAGCCTGCATTGATCGCCTGGCTATTATTCGGCGATCCGGACAGCGAAGCCGAATAAACTGCACAGCGTAATTTCTACGTCTGTTAGATTTATTAAATGTGGCCTTAACTTAGACAGCAAATTCATAAAGTTCCTTAAATTATTCGAACCGAAAACGCAATTTTGCTCTGAATCTTTTAGTGCGTTTAATACTAAATGAATGTCGTTTCTGAGTTTAAAAAAATGTTTAGGATAGATTCATATAGTGATTTGCGACGCAAAAAGGCCCAAGTGACCTAAAAATGATTGCTACAGTGATCAAAGTTTACGAGCACAAAATAAGATGGTTTTCAATCCTTTGTGGCTTCGCGCATAGCACTTTTGGGTTTTACATTTTAGGCTAAGATGATCTATGCCATCAGTACGACTGCCAAAATAGGTCAAGAGAAGTTATCAAAAACATCTTGTAAGAATGTATATGAACTTACGGTTCAAATAAAAAAACACAATGATATGAAGTTCAAATGCGAACCAACCTCTAGAGAGTAGATCATGAACCAAGATCAGACATTCCATCAACAAAAAGCGCAAACTATAAATAAACCCGATCACTAATAAATTCTAAAACAAACTGACGATGACGGTCCTGAACAGAAGCTATATTAATGAATAGCTGTCATCCCTTCAGTTCTTCAGACGCGGGTGAACGACCCCGGCTATATCGGGATTGTCTCGGACTGCAGTTAAATCTTGGAATAGTGTCGCCACGATTTTGTAGGACAGGATAAGAAGTATGAGGAAAGCTGTGGTGATGGTTGTTAGAAGATCACAGGTGCGTAGAAGATTTGAATGTTCTCAGGTAATGTGCGGGTGCAGCAGACTACATGAGCATGTTGTGTGTTACTTGCACTTTTAAACACAAGTTTTCATGGTTTTCGAAATGCACATTTATCGAATAAGTAATAATACGCCATGTCATGGAAATGCTCTTTTTAGCTGATAACTACCAGTTTAGCAATAACGTTTTAGTTAATCTGGGGGCACGGGAGTGCCCCCGCCAAGACGAGCCAAGCAAAGCGCAAGAGCACTACCTTTTTTTTCTCGAAGCGCTTCGTCGTTTTTTTGAACCTTCATAACTTGGGTTTGGATTGTACCAGATAAAAAAAACTTGGGATATGATGTCAATCGTGGACTTATTAAACATATGAAGTTTCAATTGCATAGCTTTTATACTTTCGATTTTATTTATATCTAAAAAAAAACCCGATTACGTCAGTGACTCAGTCACTGATGTTCGTCAAAATTCTTAGGGTACTTTCTGAATTCGTAGAAAGTTGAAATTTGGTATGTAAGCTAGTAGTAGTAGTCAAACAAAAAAAAACTAGGATATTTTACCAGCCAACCCCTTAAACTAGGGGATGGAAGTTTGTATGAGACTTCTGCAAATCTTGATGATATATATATTACAGTGAATAAATTTTTCACCTTACGCTCAAGTGACGGTAGTGTAACGGCCAATCCACATATTTTGACTAAGGTGTAGAGTTAGGGCTTGTAGAATTAGAAGCTTGGCTCTACATGAGATCTAATAACTTTTTGACAGTGCAAACGTCTCGTCTTTGCAATATTTTACATGAAAATGTTTTGGAGTGTTATGATGTCTTCAAAGTAAGATATCCAATCAGCCGGCAAATTGTAGTTACTCCTCTGAGTCAAACGGTATTTAGCCGAAGGATGTATGGTGGGTAAGCTCCATTTCAGGTACAGCATATTTCATCGCAGTTCGATCAGTACTACATTGAAAGATGTTGTGAGAAAGATATCTTCCCAAAGAAACCCATGCTGCCACATGAACAAGTTATTTATTTATAGTAACCCTTTAAACAACCCCAGAACATTCATGGCTACCACAATACATTGACAGTGATCCCGGGGAAGACAGATAAAGCCTGCTCTAAACAATTTACGACAGCTCTCCGTCGCGTCGTATCGTGTCGTAGAGTCGTATCCGATTCGTCGTAAGGTTTTATAATGTCGTCTTTATTACTTGTGTAGACTTGTGCTGGGTTTAAAGGGACTTCGGGGAGGATCGGTTTGTATTGGATTAGGCTTAGAAAGACACATGGTTAGGTTCCAGGTGAGACAGTGTTTTGAGAGAGACATTGATTTTGATTTGGTCTGGAAGTGGGATAGATCTTATGGATTTAGTGTGGTGTAAGTTTAGACGACACGACGACTTTGAACCTAAAAATCTATATCTATAGTTACTAATATTATAAAGAGGAAACATTTGTATTTTATATTTTTGTATGTAACGAATAAACTTAAAAAACCGGCCAGGTGCGAGTCGGACTCGCGCACGAAGGGTTCCGTACCAATATCGCAAAAAACGCCAACAAAATCACGTTTGTTGTATGAGAGCCCCACTTAAATATTTATTTTATTCTGTTTTTAGTATTTGTTGTTATAACGTCAAAAGAAATACATCATCTGTGAAAATTTCAACTGTCTATCACGGTTCATGAGATACAGCCTGGTGACAGACAGACAGACGGACAGCGAAGTCTTAGTAATAGGGTCCCGTTTTTACCCTTTGGGTAAAAACGGGACCTTATTACCTTTAAACAAAGCGTGAGCACTCGGACCCCACGGACCAAGAGTTTCAACCCCAAACGGCTCGAAAATATAACTACCGATGAGATTATTATATTTCCGCCGCTTGAGGTTCTCTGCAGCCGCAGCGGCAGCGCCAGCACAGCTCGATGAGCTAGGAAGATGAGATGGCGCAAGAGTATCGACACAAGTAGCATCCCACACCAAAAGGCCTACCCATCTTCCATGGAAACAAAGACAACCCGTCAGGTCTTTTGCCATCGTCGCGTGCCAGGCCATGTAGTTCTAATACGGCCGGAACGTCGACGGTGACGAGAGCACGTCGAATGATGTCGTTTAAGTTTCCGTGCCGAGCTATGCGACCCGCACTTCGGCTGCATGAAAGACCGTGGTGACCGAGGCTGTTGACAACTTCGCCACAGTGGCAACGATGAGGAGTACAACAAAGTCTATGAAACCTTTTCAAGTGATTATGAAAACTACTTTTTCATGAACAAGGGAAAGTCAAACCCCTTATCGTTAGCAATCAATCTGCCTAGCCTTTTCCCAACTATATTGGGGTCGGCTTCCAGTCTAACCGGCTTCTGCTGAGTACCATTATTTTACAAGGAGCATCCGAAGACTGGTGTCAGATCTCAAGTTTCCGGCGGCTTAACGTGCTTTCCGAGGCACGGAGGAAACTCGTTATGTTGAAATGGTCACCCATCCACGGACCGACCTCGTCAAGCGCTGCTTAACCTTAAAGATCGACCTGTGCGACTGTTATTATTTAGCCACGAGCTCCTCAAACCCCTTATCGTTACCCTTATCCAAAAAAGTATGACAGCAATAAATCTTATCTCTCCAAACGAGACAGTATAACAAGTTAAAACCCTTCACAGTTAACTTATATCTAAGTAGGGTGACCAGTCACTAAACATTTAACAACTTTCAACAACATAAGAAATCAGACACCGAAGTTTACAGCCTTCTAAACTTAGCTCCAGTTCAAGACACTGCACTGAAATAGTCAGACAAAGCAACCGACTGCAGTTAGACTGAAAACTGAAATAAGACAAGTAACGTTCTGAAGGTACTTTGGACTTGTGTCTGTAAGTTCTGTAGAAGGATTCTGGATCGTGTATTTTTAGGGTTCCGTACCCAAAGGGTAAAAACGGGACCCTATTACTAAGACTCCACGATCCGTCTGTCTGTTTGTCCGTCTGTCACCAGGCTGTATCTTATGAACCGTGTTAGCTAGACAATTGAAATTTTCACAGATGATGTATTTCTGTTGCCGCTATAACAACAAATACTAAAAACAGTATAAAATAAATAAGTATTTAAGTATAAAATAAATGAGTATATAATTTTCACTAACGTCCTTCCAACAAAACCATAAAAATGTAAATAATTATTGATAGCATGCATCTCCTCGTAAAGTGTTCATTAAATATTTTTTATACTAACACTAATGGATAGATAATTTAATAACGAACATTTTGTAAGTTTTATTTTTTTCTAAATACCAATATTCGATTTTATAAAGATTTTATTCTAAAATCTGGGCGTATTCACTACCGCAACGCAAGCGCCTCCAGTGCCGCTAGACCAATAGGAATGCTCATATCTCATGCTGATTTTTTGGTCAGGGTACGGCCTTAAATAGAAATAAGTTAAAATGTTAACTGCAAGATTGTTAATAAAGGCTTTTTATTTATTACTAACTTCTGCCCGCGGATTTGCCTGTGCAAAAAGTATTTTATCATCCCAAGGGAATACAAACTATCATATTTTATGTCCTTCCCAGGGTATCAAGCTATCTCCTTGCCAAATTTCATCTAAATTGGTTCAGTAGATCCAGATATTACCCCACTTGTTCACAAATAAAAAACGTAGTTATACCTCTGCTCTAACTCTTCGGGAATTCACGCGTGATGTTATTGTTACGATGTTATTTTTAGGGTTCCGTACCCAAAGGGTAAAAACGGGACCCTATTACTAAGACTCCGCGATCCGTCTGTCTGTCTGTCTGTCCGTCTGTCACCAGGCCAGGATCTCTTGAACCGTGATAGCTAGACAGTTGAAATTTTCACAGATGATTTATTTCTGTTGCCGCTATAACAACAAATACTAAAAATAGAATAAAATAAATATTTAAGTGGAGCTCCCATACAACAAAGGTGATTTTTTTGTGATGTGACGTTTATGCGATAATTGTACGGAACCCTTCGTGCGAGAGTCCGACTCGCACTTGGCCGTTTTTTTCTATTTTAGTTAGGTATTCAATACAGACAAAAAGGGTTTAAAACTCCGTAAAATATGGACAGGAACTCACAAAGCTAAAATTTCAATAACTAAATTCATGATCAATTCATTTGTTGAACATAATTGTGTGACATTTAACAATTAAAATGAATCGTTTATTAATAAGCAATCAGCTTTGAACGCTTGTTTTAATACCTACTGATGGATGATTTATTAATTAAATTGATTTTGAATTCAATGATTAATAGAAGCTGGTATTCATTCAAAGCTTAATTAATATAAAACCGTGGGACATGATGAGTGTTACATGACTTATAAATCGAATATTATTTTTGATATTTTGTACACTGACAGCCCTAAATTCTTCTCCTATCTTTCAGTCCATCCAAAGGTTGTCTGTAAGAGATTGCCTAGTGCGATAAGACCGCCCATTGTACACTTGTATATTTGAACATTTGTCCTGTATGTTTTTTGTGGTGTACAATAAAGTATAAATAAATAAAAGACCACCCCGGAACCCCCTCTTTGCAACGCCCCTGTTAGAGCACGGTGTTTAGCCGCATATCGTTAAACATGTCTAACCTTTTCAAAACTATGCTGGAAGTGGCTTCTAATGTAAGTGGATTTAGCTGAATACCAGTATGTTTTCACAGACCGACTATAATTCCAGAAACCAGCCACTGGATAACACGATGTGCTTGTGCCCTTGGTTAGACCGGTTCAAAGAGTATCCATGGAGATTCTTGCACCTTCTTCACAATAGAAATAAGAACGTGTAAACAGCTTCAATTTTCTGAATAACATATCGCCTCCTTGAAAATTCAGCTGTCTGTAAATGATCTAATTCAAATAAATGCTTAAGAGGAAAAGCAGTCGCAGACATCCGACTGAATATCTTAAGTAAAAAGTCATAATTCGAGGTTTGGCTCTCGCCTATTTCCACCTCCAATATTGGACCTATTTAAAAGATATTCCATAAACTGAAAGATAATTACTGTGCCCTTTCGTTTTAATTTTTGATGATAAATTACATTTAGAAGCACTAGAACCCTCAAAAAATGCTCAAAACTGCGCTGTCAACAGCGGCCATATTTAATCCGGTACAAATTTGACAACTATAAATGAAAAAAGATAAACATAGAAGTACAACATATATCTTTATTATTCAATTTATGAAATATCTTTTAAATTTGTCCAATACTGGAGGAGGAAATAGGCGAGAGCCAAACCTCGAATTACAACTTTTTACTAAGGAAATTCAGTCGGAGCTGTCTGCCCGCATTTCCTCTTAATTTTGAGATGTAGTAGGACTTTGATCATCATAAGCGTTTCATATCCGTCCTAAATCCATGATAATCTTCTCCAAGGCGACTTTTGGCAGCCATCATGTTAACCTACTCGGTGTTCACTAGGGCGTTAAATTGGTCCCATTTATCAGTTCAGTAAACACGGCTAGCCTAGATCCGCGATCTGTTTGCTACTGTATCAATGTAAACAATATCGTGTACTTGTAATAATGTGTTTACTGAGTGTGTGTGCTGGGTATTGTAATAGGTGATTCATCTAACATAACTATGTTAACCTAGAACCTAGTTTAGAAATATAATTACGCAATACACGTACTACTTTTAAATCATTGTCTTTATGGATTTTGAGACGGTTATCACCATTATTAGAACACTGTAAGGTAATTAAGTACAATAGGGTAGTTGACAAAAAATATCTGTTTAGTCCGTCAGTTAAATAACCAAAAATTATTCGACATGTATTTTTTCTTTTGCCACGTAAACAAAAAATTACGACGATACAATGCGTTGCAATACGTCACGGTGTGCTATACTTTATACTGACAAAGTGACGTCACAAGCCCCCTCCTGAACTTTGATGCGCTTTTGTCAGTCATATTTATATGATTAAGTAAAAAATACGGGTCCTATATTATTTGATAGTCTCACTGATGGACTAAATAGAATAATATTTTATATATATATATATATATGGAAAACCCCTATAATGTCAAAGTCATGGTAACGGTAAGTTCAGGGTGGTGGATGCGAGGTGCACAGGACCACAGCTTAGTCAACCCTTCGCCTTGCCGAATTCACTTGCGCAATACGGCTGCCGGTCGATGTGGCGACACTTGGTCCCGGCTTATGTTCAGAAGTGGACGTCTTACGGCTGAAATGATCAAAGTCAAAGTCAAAGATTCATTTGCAGATAAATATGGTTACAAAAGTTCTTACAATGTAGTATAATAGTAGCTTAACATATATAATCATAGCATAATGACATGCAAATATTTATACAATTAGGTCATTTAAATTTAAACTGAAAGAATTATTTTAAAGTATAGAAGTAATTCTCTATGAACCACCTGCGCAAAGCCCTTTTGAAGCGGACCATTGGAAACTCTTTTATTTCTTAAGGAATCTTGTTATAATCTGAATACACATAGGTTAGCAACTTCGTCTATATAGCTCCGTTTTCATTCTAGGGATAATTAATCTATTAGGATATCTAGTCCTAAATTTACATTTATCTCCCAGTTTTCCAAACATCTCAGGGTGAGATTTTGTAAATTTACATATATCCCCAATGTATATACCAGTCAATGTAAGTATTTTAAGTTTCCTAAACAGTGGTTTACAGGATGTAAGTGGGTCTACATTACAAATTGCACGTATACACCTCTTCTGCGCGATGAAAGCTCTTTCGAGATGCACCGAGTTGCCCCATACCAGTATACCATAACGCAGAATTGACCCAACATATGCATGATAAGCCTGTGATGATGGTGGCATAGTCATACCTATGTACTATATATTACTGGCACACTATTGAATGGCTGTCGGGCCGGTATATATAATATATAACTAGAGGAATAGAAAGGATTTTCTAAAACTTCACACATAAAGGGGGCGATGTCAACACAGTCTCCGAACGATATCATTAAAAATATGAAAGGTGTGAATTTAAAACAAGTAAACATCAAAGTTTCAGATATATTCCCTAGGGAGTCTTGAGAGCGACAAACACTACAGGGGTGCGAAAAGTATAAAACTTGCAAAAGTTTTGAAGTTTAAATACAAGTTGTCTATTTTCTATGTCCCTCGAGAAATATAACTTGGAAGTCAAGAGAATATATGAATAAGTTAGTTTTAAGTTTACGTCAACAAGTTTTAACTTTTAAGTTGAGTTTCATAATAAAGGTAAATAAGAAGTGACATCGTTTCTTTATGAGACTGCAAATAGATAAGTAGGAGATGAACAAATTCAAACATAATTTGATCATTCCCAGGTATAGTGTTATAGAATTTTACTATTAAGAATTTTTTCAGTAGCAACTCGGAGTTAAGAAGTTGGTAGTACCCTTCCGTGCCACGTAAAGTCGTTAGCCGTTGATCTCTGCCCGGTGCGTGGTGTAGGATGGGTGTCCCATCGCACTGTAAGAGACAAGGAGCAGAGAGTGCATCTGTGTTGCCGCACACTAGTGCGCTATAATATCTCCTGCGTACTTGGCTAATTACCGTTAAGAATTAAGTTTTACGTTTGACCTGGAGGGTGACCATAAGCTCTTAGAGTAAGGTTATTTTGAGTGTGCGACGACATGCGACATGAAAGACGCGATGTTGATTTCCGTCTATAATATTGGTCGATATTTCATACTCTTTGCGTTATGCCTTGCCGAATTCATTACGCAATAAGGCTGCGGGTCCCGTACCCTGACGTGTCTAAACTATCATAGATCGACTGTAAAAAAGGGACAGACGTCTACAAGTCACATACATCTGTCCCTTACGCACACTCAAAATAACCTTATTCTAAGAGCTTATGCACAGCACACATGTCTCCTCTTAATTTCACTATGGGGCAGAGAGTTGGATGATCAAATCTGCCGACAGGCAAAGAATTTACGCTTTTGAAATGTGGTGCTGGCGGCGCCTATTAAGAATACCATGGACAGCCCACCGCACAAATTTCTCGATCCTCAAACATCTTAAATTAGAGAAAGCGCAACAACTGCCTTCAGCCTGCTTGCAACGCGTCGTGAGATACTTCGGTCACATTACCCGCAGAGGAACCAAACATAAAAATGGAACGTCTTATGGTGACTGGAGAAATAGAGGGTAAAATACCTAGATTCCGAAGCCCCAAACGGTGGTAGGGTAGGGGTAGGCAAAAATCGGAGCATCTGGAGGTAGCCATCAGGCTGCTGATCGCAACAGAGGGAGAGTAATATAAAAAAATGCCTTTATTTCCCGAAACAACAAACAACCTTACACAATATATCAAAGCTTCATAGATAGGCATGTATCAAGGTTGCAAGCTTGTACAGTTCTAAACAGTTTGTAGGTAGGAACTAAAAGGTTGATAAAAACGGAACTGATTCATCCTGTTCCCCGTACTAGTTTAAACTGTACTACGAGTCTACGGTGGAACAGTTTGCCTCGATCACCGCACAGGTACCTTTAGTGTTACACAAGTGATAAAAACATTATTTTTAAATCAAAGTACGGCAGATGTAAAATTTAGGGTAAATGTAAGTTATAAGTCTTTTTACCTAATTCTTAAAATTGACACGTTATTTTGAACGTACATCGTCTAACAGTGGAATAATCCCTAGACTACGTTTGTATGGAAAAAAAAATCGCCTAGTGTAACCTTAAATAGACTTGCACAGGACAATAGTGCTACTCTGTAAAATATCACAATGCAGTCTACAGAATCCACCGGCTAGAAAGCTTGCATATAGGGAAGAATACTCAGAAATGAATGGATCAAGGTTTATGGTAACCTTGATCCATTCATTTCTATGATTGATTACTAATGATTGACTCGATGGTTTTTTTTTTTTTTTTTACCTAAAATAACGGTTATATTTCAAATACCATGGTCGACTTTCATCATGAACTAGATATCTACCCAAATGTGGCGCCTTTAATAAATAAACATGTAACGGAAGACATTTGCGATAGCCTTGGCATTCGCTAAATGTTACTTTTAAATGCTAATTACTGTATTAAATGTAGATATATAGCTAAATGGTAAGTTAATTGTACGGTTGAGTATTGTAGGTTTGAGGATAGTTTGTTAAAAATTTTGTAATATTTTATCTCTAAAATTGACTGATTCGATTACGAACCCTCCGATAGAAAGCTACATTATAATGAGTTTCAAAGAATTTTATATCCTAAAAAATAATGGCAACCACGTGAGTGAAGCCGCGGCATACGGCTAGTGCGTTATAAAATTTATAAAAATAATTAAGATAATGTCACTGTCACCAAATATTGCAACATTAAACCTTTGCTGAACAACAAACAATTTCAAAAACACTAAAACAGAAATGTCAAAAAATACAATAAATATTTATATAATAACGCGGATCATAAAAAAAACATCATCTATGCAATATGCATGACAGCAGTAAAAGATGGAAGGCTATCAATTTAGAAATATGTGAAATCGTTAATATTCAGTTGTAAAATAAATATAGGTAAGTCTTGGTTCAGATGGACACGCGTTGTCGCGTGTTGAGGACTGACATGAATTAGCGCGCGGCAAACCATGTAACGGGTATGTCAAGTCATGTTAACGCTGGCTTAGGCGCCTTTTGTGGCCTAGTGCTCATTTTCACTAACTCCATGCGACACATAATTGAATACCTTAATTTTATAGCAGTTTGATTTTCGACTCTCAGAGCAGAGTCGTGCGTTCAAATTGCATTCCAACAGAAATTAAGGCTTTCATTTAGATGTCATTTATTAAGTGATTAAACTATTTGTAAAATTAGCGTAGTCTCTTTTAGGTAAGGTTGATAAGATTCCATCAAGCTGATATTTTTCTGAAAGCGTTTTCATAAACCGACATCATGTTGACAAAAAAGTTAAACCTAATATAGGGTTCACTAAATTATCCACTCATAGATCACTACAAAACTGCTACACTAATAAAAAAGAAATTCATCATGTACCTAATACAATAATATTAAGCCTGCGCAACTGCCGATAACCGACAAAAATGTCTACCAAAATCGCGCGTATCACGCGTCGTTTGAACAATCTCTTAGTTGCATTTAGTCAAGCTGCAAAAACTAGGTGTCTATCTTTAATGCGTCGCCTGACCTTAATGATGCACGGACATTGCCTCACACGTTGAATATTGTTAAAACTACGTGTTTTAATACTGTGTCTAGTGACGACATGCTTGGTGCAGTGATTGAGCGATCGGCTGCTGCGATGCGTGTCGCGGGTTCGGTTCCTGCACGGAACAAATATTTGTATGGCCTACAGATATTGTTCCGGTCTGGTTGTTTGTGCGTTCATGTGTTTGTAAATGCACCCACGATACTAGAGGAATGTCGCAAGGGCTACTGATGAGTATGAGTTCCTGGGTTCGATTCTCGGGTCGAATAAACTCTGATAATTATAGTAATGCTTTACTTTGTTTTTCTTCTCTTTTTGTTTAAGAGACTCGCACAGTATTCCGTTGTTGTTGAATTAGGTTATTCACCTATATTTGTAAGTATGTGAGAACCATGTTCCTAAGTATCAAATGAAGGAATTTACCTGTTAGTGCTTGTAATACTGTATACCTATACGTAGTATAGTAGTGCTGGGTGCATGGTACTCACGTATATGAATTTATGTATGTATGTAAATGTTGAAAACACTTTTTTTTAAGTAAGTGTGGAGTTTCTTCTTCATAACAAGCTACTTTTCAGATCAGTAACTAGCTGACTACAACTAGGATCTAGGATACAACTGTTCTTCTTCTTTTGCTTCACTCACATTCATACACTTAGTCATACACACACGCCGGTTATAAGTACTGCGCACCGGGCCTTTCTGAAGAAATTCACCTATAAAGTCTATGTATGTCTTTCTAGGGCGTCCCCTCCCGGCGTTTCCATTCACGTCTGCCTTGTACCTTTCGTTAGTCGCCTTTCATTCATCCTCTCAACATGGCCAAGACATCTTAACATACTCTTTTCAATTTTAGTCACTGCATCGTCTTTTAAAGCACAACGTTGTCTTGCCCCTCATTCCTCAATCTATCATTTAAAGATTTTTTATTATTATTAATTTTAAATTTATATTTTTGACGTTCAAGTGCCGCTTAATGTCCTAGCTGAAATAAAGAATTTTTGTCTTTGTCGTTGGCTTTTTCCATGTGGAATTTCTCCCGGAGTCTGGATTAGTGCCAGGTTGATGTCAATAAGCTAATCTTCTATTACATGGGAATTGAACATATTTGACGACATGTGGATATACTATCGGTGCTCTGCGGAATCTTTGGGAGACCAGAAGCGTGATGTTATGTTACGTGTTTCAATACTTGAGTAATTTGGCATGCATGACTTTTGCTTGTGTGTGTTTAAAGACACTTTGTAAGAGGAAGGAAGTCTTTAAATGAAGCTGGTGGGTAATAAAATATCAATTAAGCTGATGTTAGTGTCGTAAGTGGTGATTTGCATACAATAAAGAAGACAAGAGGTATAAATGATAGGTGTAATGTACCGTAGCCGTAACTGTATGGTCACCAAGAGAGACGGTTGAAGAAGTGTTGTCTAATGGGTGGATACCGTGAATAAGACTTACAGGGTAATTACATTACACAATCAATGACAATGACTTTCATTAGATTAACGACGTGTATAGGTACGTAGAAGCGCGGACGAATTTACAAAAAATATGACGTAATGGAACAATAATCTTGAAGTATAGACTCGTACTGACTTTACAGCAGTGGTGCCCCCCTTTATGTGAATAATAAATTTTACAAAGTTGACAGTGTTGAAATTTTCACTAATTCGTGAAGTTAATTTTGAAGGTCTATAACGAGCATTAATTAATTATAGCGTCTTTCATTTGAAGAGGATTTCAGTATTGGAAAGATGACAGGCATCTCGGTAACTTAAGGCTTCTTTTAACTTTCAACGAAGAACTTAAACAGAATGATGAGTGATGAGTGATGGCTGTGAAAGGAGCTTTAAATAAAATCGGTGATTTTGTGGACCCCTCAATAATTTTCAGGTTAATGGCTATCTCTGTGTTGTTCCTGACAAAGAATCTAAACTAATCTAAACTAATATTATAAAATGTTAATAAGTAGGTAATTGGTGTTTGGTTGTGGGAGCGTATCTCTTAAAAAACTGATCAGATTTAAGTAATAAACATTTTCATGTAAAATGTTGCCAAGTGGAGACCATATGGCTCGCACTATCAACAAGTTATCAGATCTCATGGAGAGCCCAGCTTCTAATCTATACGCCCTAACTCTACAAGTCCTAACTTCACAAATATGTGGCTTGGGCGTTAAAGCACTATCCCTGTTGAATGAAAATATTTTTAACCCAAAAAATTACCCAGATGTCCAGGCGCACAAATATTTATATAATAATACTTATACCTGGACTAATGTCCATATTTAGCATCCAATTGCGATGTAACTGCACAATCCTTACCTGGAAACAAATAAAAACAAACATAAGTTATATTGCAATTAGAAACATATTAATGCACATCAATTACTTTAGTTATGTAATCAAATTACTATATAGCGAAATATCTAATGACTAGAAGGTAAACGTACGCACGCCTACTAACTGCCTTGGCAGGATAAGTGAATGCAGTTTATTGCTGTATGATGTTAAGACGATGTATATGCCTCAATGTTAACGCAGTACTGGCCGTGCGCCCGCTCGATACCAAAATATCAATATTGAACCTCCATTTGAACAGTTTTGTTTGCAAAATATTTTTTGATTTACATATGTTATGTTAGTTATGAAGAAATTCCAGCCATAATTTTTTCTGTGTAATAATATTTTTAAACATCCAAGTCGTTTTGGAGGTGTATCCAAAAGTAGCAAAAAAATTGCGTGTTGTTAGTTATTTTTAAAGGAAAACTATTTGCTATACGAAAACACCATGTGTTAGAAATAATATACACGAAGCAATAATAAATATATATTTTTTCAAACCTTTTCACCTAGCCGTTACTACGGAATACTCCTTTAAACTTTAAACCGTTACCGTTAAAAAGAAAGAAAGAAAGTTACCGTTTTACGGCACTAAAGCGGATGTAGGTCCTTAATAATATTAGTTTAAATGTTATAAACTTATAAACAATAGACCACTTGTGCTATTTTGATATCACTAACCTATGAAATGAATTATTTTTAGGGACTTTACGGGATATAAGCTTAGCCAAATGTCTCTGATTCATTTAAGATAACGAAGAAATCCGGGGAATCCCTGATAAATTAAAGGTAGGTCTAAATCCGACTCTTTATGTACGTAAAGAGTCGGATACGATAAACGATCAGTGATATCATGTGGTGTATAGTAAGTGACAGATGTATACAAGTCAGATACATCTGTCCCTTATTCGATCTCAAATTGATACCGCTCTAAGAGCTTATGGTCAACCCCAGTATCAGTCATGAATACTACGTACATAGCTTTGGCTTGATTAATTTATACATGTGTCTTGTAATATGAAAAACGGGCATCAACTACCATACACGGAGCATAATAATGACCAGCAGTGAACGTCTTTCGGCTATAATAATGGTGATAAGAAAACTAAACTACATTTGAATTTACTGACGAATTTTATCTTTAATTCATGTAAAAAGATGATAAGTTAGACTACCTAACCTAAACCTACTTATTTTATGATTAAATCTTGGGTCACCTGAGTATTCTTCGAAAGACACAACTTACTCGTAGTTCGCAGACAATATCATCGAAGTTAATTTGTCTCGAACGTGTCAATAGTCTCCCCAGCGTCTGGACCCATAAGTCCGGCCAATCAATGCGACCTTGCATCAATTGCTCATAGTGGCCCACATGCCAAAATTGTTGTTGAGTACTCGTAGTAAATGGCCGAGATGATTGATGATTGTTATTGGTGACTCTTAGTTTTTGATCACAAATTGTGATCCAAAAACTCATGATTGTGATTCACAATCATGAAATATTGTTTGTTGTTTAACAAAGAATATATTCTGTAAACTTAGAGAATGTTTTGGTAAGCTTTTGTATATATTTCATACTAGCTGTCCCCCGCGGCTTCGCTCCCGTCAACTGGCTACCTATCGACCCACTTACCCTGCCTACCCACCTACCCTAACCTATCTACCTACCCTATTCTACCCTACCTACATGATTGTTGCGTAACTTAAACCTTTTACGCAGCGCACGCAACGAAGGTCTCAAAAAGTTTTTTTTCCCGTTTTTGCAACATTTTTCATTTACGCTCCACTTCTATTGGTCGTAGCGTGATGTTATATAACCTACCTCGATAAATGGACTATCCAACACAAAAATATTTTTTCAATTCCAACCAGTAGTTCTTGAGATTAGCGCGTTCAAACAAACAAACTCTTCAGCTTTATAATATTAGTAAAGATGTGATGGTGGTGGTGATGTTATGGGGTGCGCTTATAGCGAAATAAGAAAGTGAAGAATTGAAATAGGCTTTAGCGAGTTCAGTTTTTCATTAGGTTAAGCTTTAGTCGCTTGTATTATGGGTTTGATTGAGCTTAATAAATACAGATCTTATAGCTGATTCTGTAGCATCACCTATTGAATTTATCTTACTAATCATACTAATATGTATTATACATCTGAGAGTTTGTATGTTTGTGTTGTGTTTATAACATGGACTAACACAAAGGATACTTTTGATCCAGTATAATGTTTCCTTGGGATAATAAAGCCCTATTAACGCGGGGAAGAGGGCAGAAGCTAGTCTGCAATACTAGTCATTACATAATTATCAAATAAAAACGAAATTAAAGAGTGAAACTAATTAAAATTCCTATCTCAGGCATTGGCAGTATGAACGTGACTTGGCTGCACTCGCCAAATTTTTCTGCTTTGCATATTTTCATCAACAGCTGCAAAGCAAAATACTTTGAAATTGTTAGTGCGAAACTATTCTTATTACAACTTAAAATACTTCTAAGGATGTTTTACTAGCGAATTCTTCTGCTTCATGTTTAATTAACAGAACCATTAAGTTCAAATTCAGCTTTTGCTTGTTCAAATAATCTTATCTTTATAATTATGCTGCACTTTCTTTCTTTGCTTCTTTATAAATAAGCTGTATTTGCTTGGACCTTTAGGTAAAAGAGGCGTTATTATGTTAACTACTATCTTCTTCAGTCTTTGTTCCCGTTTCTACTCTAAGTTCAGTTTCTATAAGTTTAAAGCTAAACTCCGAAATACCCAAAGGACAAATTTTCAATCAATTCTGACCCTGCATTTCTCCACTATGTAAGTGTATTTAAAATACCACTCCTATTTATTCACCAACTCCTTACACTCTTCATAATAAACTCAATCTAACACTGTTAACAACTAATCAACACTAACACTAACATTATAATCTCTGACGTGCTTTGCATACAACAACACACGTGTCGAACATTGATATTACAGACACGTACGACGCCCTTATTGAGCATGTGTTAGATAATATAGGCACAGATATAGATGCTAAGGTTAGGTAGAATGTAAATAATAAAAGGTGTAAGGAGAATATGTTGACGACTTGCAAGCTGCAGGTACTAATAACGATAGATTAGCATAGCAAAATACAGAAAAAGGTGCGAATGTTGGCAAAGGAAAAACGTACAAGGCCCTGATTAAGCATTTGTCAGATAATGTAGGTGGTAAGCTTAGTTGGAATTTAAATAATAAGGTGTAAGAAGAATATGATGAGCAGTTGGAAGATGCAGGTATTGATAATGATAGATTGGCAAAGCAGAATGCAGAAAAAGGCGTGAATGTAGAAGAAGGAAAAAAGAAGACGGCAGTCGATCAAATAAATGAACTTTATCAACACAAAAGAGAACGTAAGACCCGGGCTTTGAATGACTTTAGTCGAGCACAATTTGTATTTTTACAAAAATATCACCATTTAAAATACACTGTTAGCAAGGCCTTTTAAATGAACTTCAAACACATATGAGCAATTCAACTAAAACATTACAAAGACAGAAAAAAATAACACAACACATAACATTAGTCATTCCAAAATAGTCAACGTTTATTATCACATGTTTCCTTCACAACAGAGCAAGGTTAAAAACGCAATAACTCGTACGAACGAAGGACATTTCAAACGTGTAATTCGTCACTAATTGTAACATGGTGCAGATATACAGGGTAAGTCATGAGCAATTCCCAAAACAAATATTGGATTTTCCACACAAAGTTGTCGCTGCTGCTGACCAACGTTTTTAAGGCAGATGGAATTTTGAGAATTGACTCTTTTGAATTATTCCTTGCAGAAAGTTATTCATTTACATAGGCAGAACCAGTTATTCCCACCTTTCCGTTACAGCCTGTATATTATTGTTCGTAAACAAATTGTATCAGTTTGAAAAGCGTGCTCAAAACAAAAGATATTTTAACAATGAAGGGGATTACAATGGTACTGATCTCTGAGTTTTCTCAGAACAATACTGCCAATTCAGTTCGGCATCACATAATGTAGGCGATTTTCTGTTTATCTGATGTTCCAGCTTTGTAGGTAAGGATAATGTTAAGGTGGTTCCTGATCGAACAAAGTACAAAGATCTGTTTAATTTTGAAGTGAGGAAACTCAGTCAAGAAATTCAAGTTTTGCTTTCATCTAAACTAAGACTATAGAGGGGTAATAGGTATTGTTTGTTTGTAGAAATTAATCTCAAGAAATCCGATTTCAAAAATTCTTTCAGTGACAAATGTGCACTATTGTTGCTTGTCATGGACTACATTATATCTTGGAAAAAATCATGGTTGCTGTGAAATAAGGTGAATTAAATTATCCTCATTCATATTGATAAAGGTTTAGTAATATATATTTCTTGGAAATTGTTTCTCACTAGTTTTCAGAACTTAATAGAGACGGTAACAGCTATGCTAACAAACATTACACCAGTGTGTAAAACTATACAAGTATTTTAAACCAATATAAACAAACAAAGTAACCCACTGAACGACACTTAACTTACAAAAGCACTTACTAAAACTCTATACATTATTAAAGAAAAACTTCAACTTGAATAAATAACCATTTTGAAAAGCCTTTAAAACTTCAAGTCCCTTGTTTTAAAATGCTCTTAAAAGCGTTTAAGGAACCCGTCAACTATAATATCGAAGAAAAAGTTGATGCTTTTAAAATTTTCTAAAGGAAATAGGAAAGTGACGTTTATTTCCTATGACATTTTAAGCGAGTTTTATATGAAATATTGTAATTGAAACGTACTTATTTTTGTTTTTAATCAGACAGCAATTAGATAGAAAGGCGCAAAATGGTATCATTATAATCATGGGGCTAGTTACTTTTATTACTACGTGTCCGTAAAAAGTTGGCGGTTTATAAGCCTACTACAGTAAGTGAGAAAAATTATAGCATTCTGGAACTATAAATGATTCAAAAAGATCTGAATTGGATTCTTATGGAGGTTTGTGTGTTATTACTCACAAATCAATTAAAGCCTTACAAAGAGAGTTTGTGCATCCAAACTCTAGCATTGAGATTGTGGTAGTAGAAATATTTAATGTGCCCGGAATAATGAACATTATTTCAATTTATTGCCCTCCATCGTCAGTTACTGACCAGTCAGATTGGAATAAGATTTTTGATAGATTTGTTAAAAAAACGTTAATTGTAGGCGATTTTAATGCGCACCACATCGCCTGGTCGAATAAGACTGATCGTCGTGGAGAGATGGTATACAACTCTTACTTTGATAAAGATTATATGTGCTTGAATAATGGAGATGCTACGAGAATTAAGTTTGTTAGTGGAGTTCTACAGCAGTCATCACCTGATATATCGTTCATTTCTACCGATCTGGCGACAAAATTTTCTTGGCAAACTACTAGTGAATCTTTAGGCAGTGACCATGTTTTTATTAAAATGAAGTATGGTTATGAGTCTTCTAAAAATTTCATTAAGCGACGTAACTTCAGAGAAGCTAGTTGGAGTGAATACCGCGAAAAATCGGAGGATATGTTTGCTAATTTAGATAAGTCGTCGAATATTCAAGAATGTTATAATTTATTTGTATCCAAAATTGACCGGTTGGCAGAAGAAACAATTCCATGGATCAAAGTTTGCCAGGATCCTACAGC
Organism: Orthosia incerta; assembly: GCA_948252205.1. Classification (NCBI taxonomy): domain Eukaryota; kingdom Metazoa; phylum Arthropoda; class Insecta; order Lepidoptera; family Noctuidae; genus Orthosia; species Orthosia incerta. The sequence goes on along the minus strand of OX411742.1, from coordinate 1,830,463 downwards.
TAAATTTGTACCTAAACCATACTGGAATGCAGAGTTATCTATGGCTGTGGCTAAAAGACGATTGGCACTGGCAAAATTGAGGCGCAATCCTACTCCTGCCAATTATAATATTTATATGATTGAAGTAAATACGGCCCGCAAAACAATTGAGAAAGCCCGTTCCAAAGGATGGAAGGAATTCTGTACGAGTATTGATTCGGAAACTTCAGCTTCAGAGATGTGGAGAAAAATGAAATGGGTTAAAGGTGGAAAGTATTGTAATCGTTGTGTTGATTCCCAAAAATGTAAGGAGTTATTACAATCTTTAACTCCTGATTTGGTTGGTGAAGAACCTCCTTTATTTATGGAGGAATCAAGTGCTATCGAAGGGGAGATAACTTTGTTTGAATTAGAAAACTGTTTAAAACGCAAGGACACGTCACCAGGTGTAGATAATATTTCTTATTCCATGCTATATAATTTATCTGTTTCAGGTAAAAAGTTTTTGCTATATTTGTATAATTTGGTATTAGATACTGGTGTTATACCAAAACAATGGAGAAGCATTAGGGTAGTTCCGATTCCTAAACCTGGAAGGGATCCCAATAGCGCCTCTTCTTTGCGTCCTATATCTTTAATGTCCTGCCCATGCAAAATATTCCATGGAATTATGCTAAAACGTCTTGAGTGGTTTGTTGAGAAATCAAATCTTTTGTCTCCATCTACTATTGGTTTTCGCAGATCACATTCTTGTTTGGATAATCTGACACGTTTAATAACATCTATTCAGATAGGGTACTCAAAGAATATGGCCACTATTGCATGTTTTGTTGATATTGATAGTGCATACAATAATGTAAATATCAATCAAATGATTGATTTGTTAAAAAGATTGGGGTTGGGGGTAAAGTTTGTAAATATATCTTCAATTATTTAAGCCGAAGGTATTTACAGATTGACAGTGATGTGGATGGTGTAGTGGTAAGACAATCTAGTGTGGGTTTAGCTCAAGGAGACCCACTATCCCCTCTACTTTTTAATATTGCTACTATGAATATTTGTAAATTAATTACCAGTTGTAAAGTTTCACAATATGCAGATGATTTTGTTCTTTATGTGTCTTCAAACAAACATAATTTAGATTCAGCAATTACTAACTTGAATATAGCTTTAGAAATACTTATTAAAAATTTAGGTAGTGTGGGATTATTTTTGTCCGAATCCAAAAGCAATGTTTGTCTATTTAGTAGATCTAGATGTTTAGCAAATATTCGAATTTGTATTAATAACAGTGAGCTTAAGGTTGTTGATAAAATTAAGTATCTCGGTTTGTGGCTTGATTCATCTCTACGATGGGGAGCTCACATTAACGAGACTTATAAATATTTGAATATTTATAATTTGAGAAAGTTTATAAATATTTGAATATTCTTAAAATTTTAGCTGGAAAATCTTGGGGCGTACATCCTAAACATTTAAGAAGACTGTTTATTTCTCTTGTTAGAAGTCGAATTGACTATGCTAGTTTTTTATATGGCAATAGTGCTAAGACTCACTTAAATAAACTGGATGTTTTGCAGAATCGAGCAATGCGAATTTGTGGTGGTTTTATTCGTACCACACCAATTTGTGTTATGGAAAGCGAACTTTGCTTACCACCGTTACATGTAAGAAGACATTGGTTGGCTTGTAGATATTGGTTAAGGGTAAACTCTTTTTGTAATAATGTAACTGTAGGTTTATTAGAAGAATTATCCGAGTTATGTATGAATATCTATTGGCAAAAGAAGAAAAAACCGATTTTGATTGATATTTACAATAAGTTTAAAAACAATGTTGTTCATGTCATTGAGCAGTATGTTCCTCACAAATTAATAGCCTCTGACTCTTTCCCACCTTGGTATTGTGCTCCTTTAAAGAAACTTCTCAAAGAGAAGTTCAAATTCTTAAAAAAATTTCAAATATATGGTAATACTAGTGACCATGATACTTTTTGTCTTCTTCGTGAGCGTGCCAAACGATTGGAGAAAGAATGCTACTTAAAATATATAAAACACGCGGAAGATGCAATAATTAAATGTCCCAAGTCTTTTTGGTCGTTTATTAAGTCAAATAAAAAGGGATCGAACTCACTCCCATCAACTATTCATTATAATGGTGTTCCAGCTGATACTGGGGATGAAATATGCGATGTGTTTGCTTCTCATTTCCATTCAAACTTTCTACCTCCTTCTACATACTCTTCTTCAATACCCATGTCTATTGATAACAACGCACCAAGCAACATAGGTAGTATAGAAGTCACTGCTGACCTAGTTCTTAAATTATTAAAATCTTTAGATTTAAGTAAGGGTGCAGGGCCCGATAATGTGGTACCATTATTTATTGTCTCTTGTGCTACGTGCTTAACTGAACCTCTTGTTATTCTTTATAAAAGGTCTATCTCGGAAGGACTTGTACCTAAAATATGGAAATCTGCATTTATCACACCCATACATAAGAGTGGTAGCAAGAGTGATGCTAAAAATTATCGCCCCATTTCCAAATTATGCATCTTTGCTAAGATACTGGAAAAAATCGTATATACACAAGTTTATGAGAGTATCTCACCAACTTTGATCACGGAGCAGCATGGTTTTGTAAGCAAGCGGTCAACTTTATCTAATCTGCTGTCTTTCACAGAGTTTACGACGTCTAGCATGGATGCTGGTGGACAGGTCGATGCAATTTTTACTGATTATAGTAAAGCGTTTGACCGAATCGACCACAAAATATTACTACAGAAGTTACTTCAAGCTGGCATCCATGGAGACTTATATCGGTGGTTTGTTTCGTACATTGAAAATCGATCGCAGGCAGTGGTTCTGAATGGGTACCGTTCTAAATGGAGCATCGTCCCTTCTGGGGTACCGCAGGGTTCTTTGCTTGGGCCCCTTCTTTTTAACATATTTATAAATGATGTCACTCAATGCATTAAATACTCACAATTACTCCTTTATGCTGACGACATGAAAATTTTCAAAAAAATCACCAGCTTTGAAGACTGTCAGCTTCTCCAAAATGATTTAGATAGTTTCGAACAATATTGTTTAATCAATAAATTAGACTTAAATGTCAAAAAATGTTTTTTTATAACCTTTACTCGTAAAGTCAAAATTATTAAATTTAAATATTTTATCAAAAGACATGAGTTAGAACAGGTAGACTCAGTACGGGACCTAGGTGTCATTCACGACTCCAAGCTAACTTATGAAAGACATGTAGATCATATTGTCAAAAAAGCTTACAGGACCATGGGCTTCGTCTTGAGAGCCAGCTCTCAGTTTTCGAACTTGAAAGTACTTAAAATTCTTTATTGCTCTTTGGTGCGCAGCGTTCTTGAGTATTGTTCCCAAGTGTGGAATCCTCTCTACAATATTTATATAGATAGAATTGAATCCATTCAACGTAGGTTCCTGAAACACTTGCAATATAAGTCTAAAACATATGACCCCAATTATGAGGCGAGATGTCGAAGACACCATATCTTACCATTGTACCAAAGAAGAAAGTTTTCGGATATTGCGTGCCTTGTTAAAATCGCGCAGAATCACATTGACTCACCGGATTTACTATCTCAAGTTAAACTTAAAGTCCCAAATAGAATGACGAGACGTAAAGCATGTGTGGACGTGCCTCAGAGTTCTTCAAACTACAGGCAGAATTCATTTTTTGTGAGGTCCGCTAGAGAATTTAATAAACTTGTTGACTTTCCTGAACTGGATTTGTTTAATTCAAAGCCACGCGTTTTCAACAGAACATTAACGAAATCATGGTTTGGTTCTCTGACTTCAACATAATTTAGTTATTAAATATACTTAGGTACTCTAAATTTCCCTTTTTCAAATTTTGCTTAATATTAGGTTATTTACATTACCTGTTATATCACTAAAGATTGATAACAAGCTTTCTAGATGTTTAAATGCGGAAACATGTAAATGGTATTCAGTTGTTTATATCTGTTTCTACTCTGTATGAATACACTGTATGTTTTCCTAATAAAATAAAATAAAATAAAATAAATAAAATAAATAAAATAAAAATAAATCTCCTATATTGGATATGTATAGTATGGGTACTTGGGTCTCAAATATTAACGTTAGAGATTGTATAAATTGTAATATTGATCATTTTAATGTACCAAAACGTACAACAAGTGCGATTAATTTGAGGGTGTTAATTTCGAATATGTTAGATATTAAGTACAATAATTATTATTATGTTTTTACCGATGGGTCTAAAGATGCTCATGGTGTTGGAGCAGCATTTTTTGATGTTCAGACTAAAACTGGCATTAAATTTAAGTTATGTAATGATGCTTGTATAATGAGAGCTGAGTTGATGGCTATTGTTGAGGCTTTATCATACATTCAATCTCTGTCTTACAAAAACGTGGTGATATTGTCAGACTCGAAAAGTGCTCTTCGACACCTGATTCGCTGTGTGTCAGGAATTCGAGGCATGCCGATAGCTTATGAAGCGCTTAGGATTATACATATTTTGCAGATGAATTTAGTTAATATAAAAATTCAGTGGATAACTTCCCATGTAGGGATTTCTGGAAATGAAATAGCTGACAAGCTTGCTGCAGAAGCTATTACGGACGGCATAATTATACCCAGTAATCCCTATATTACGGAGCTTATCCCTAGTGTGAAAAAGTTTTGTTTTAGTTTGTGGGAGAACCACTTTAATATTATAACTGCGGGAAAGGGTTTGTGGTATAGAACTATCCAACAGGAACTGCCTCGGATTCCTTGGTTTGATGTTGGTAATCTTTCAAGAGAACTTTTAATTTTAGCGTTTAGAGTAAGGTCTGGTCATATACCTACCAATAGTTTTTTAAATTTGATGGGTGTAAAACCATCCCCCTTTTGTAACATTTGCTTACAGAAATTGGATGTTTTGTACCACATTTTGCTGGAATGTAGTGCTTTCGATGATTTAAGGTCTTTGTTGTTTGAGGCGGTTGGCGGTGATGTGTACGGTGGTGGAGTTAATGTATTGCTTGGGAGGCCTCTTTCGGAACAAAGTATTAAAATTTATGAATTTGTTAGGGAAGTGTTTTTGAGACGAAGTAATTGATTTTTCTTTTTTTCGGTGGCTTTGGATTGTTGGGAGCGCTGCATTTCATCGAAATGTTAGGTAGGTTTATTTTATAGGTTTTTTTTTTTATTTAATTATTTGTTGTACAATACACATAATGTATAACCTTACGAGGCTGGCTTGGCGCATAAGCGCAAAAAGCCTTATTAAATAAATGATTTAAAAAAAAGATCTGAAGGCCAATTCCTAAGTGGTTTAGGAGACAAATTCGTATATTTGGTGACTTCTGAAGTTCTAAATATCTAGACAAAAATGCAATATGGATGATATAACATAACGAGGATATACCATGTGCTATTTAATTAAAATAATCTTCCTTGACTCCAAGTAACACAACCATAAAGAAAGTTAAACATCTCATTAACTGTGAGATGTTTAATTTTCCTTATGGTTGTGCACATGCTTGACTCATACATCTTCCTACCCTTGTCCAATGTTACTTGGGGTCGGCGCAACACGTTTTCTTCTTCCATACCATTCACCGTCACGTTATGACTGAGTCCCTTTTCATCAAATCACTCCTCACAGAGTCCATCCATCTTTTCTTTAGCCTCTGCATCGATCCACGTTCATATTTATAACTCTTTTCTTCATGCATGACTCATACAAATAAACACAAACTAGCCAGTGATTCCGTCCCCACTTAAGAGACAGTAGCAAACGATATCAATGATTTACAGCTTAAGCTAATATATACCGTGACTGATGATCGTGTCGGGAGTGACATAAGAACGTCGTAACTCACGGAACAGACTGGCCAGTTGCAACGCGGAACTGTTGGGGTAATGTCGTTTAGATATTAGGTAGGATCGTTTCCCTACCAGAGTAATTTATTTAAACTGAAGATGAGGTTCGCGATTGGGCAAACGGTGATTGCTTGATGAACATGTAGTTATGGGTATGTCACTAACAAGAATAAGATGCTCTAATAATAATAATATCTTTTGTTGCAATAACAACGCAAAAGCATAAATAAATTGTAGTTCTAAAAACTAAAAAACACGCTTTATTGGTAAGGATAATGGGACAAACTGTTTAAATTATTGCATTGTCATCGGTTCTTGATAAGTGTGCAAAGTTTCAAATCAATCCAACGTTTTGAAGTGGGTGAAAATCACGTTCAAAGATTCCGTTACATTGATACATTGATACATAGATACATAGATACATAGATACATACATACCAAGCTAATAAAAGCGTGTTAAAAAGGGATATTGGTTGTCAATGTACAACGGAGAAGTTGATGAATTTTTTGAAAGATAATATGACAAGGAAGGAAGTAAACACTGAAATGGCGGTTGATGGAGATGTATGGCATAAAACTCTATGCACTAATCCTGAACATAATAACCTAAAGGCAAGAGAATACTTGACGAAGGGTTGACACAATAAATGAGCGATCGGCTGCTGCGCTGCGTGTCACGGCCTCGCGGGTACAACTCCCGCACGGAACTAATATTTGTATAGCCTACAGATAGGTCCGGGTATGGCTGTCTGTAAACGTACCCACGATACAGGATAACAGCAGTAATTCCAAGTGTGGATCAAAATTAAATGAGAACATAGTGACGAAAAGTACAAGATATTTGTCAAAGAAAAAATACATTGTAAAACATGTATCAGAAATTGGCCATAAATATGGCACGATAACCCGTTACTCTTGGTACTGTCACCGCAATCAGTACTTTTATAGCAGATCGTTAGCGATATATACGACGTTTTTATGTTTCAATGCCGATATGCGGTAGTTTGTCGAAGCTTGTAAATCTTGTAATCGTTTATAGGTACTTGTAAAATATTGTGTTTGAGTTGATTTGGTGGCGCAGTAGTGACGTTCTTGTTGTAGTTGGTTATTACGTTTTTGTAACGTTTAGTTGAAGGAATTCGTAGTTTGATGTTCTACTTGTTTTTGTTTTCTTTTTGTAATGTATTGTGTGCGACAATTTCGTATAGCTAAGAATAATAACGTTGGTTCCTTCTTTCAAATTATGTTCTACTTATTCTTTCTCCTTGTTTTGGGATCAGCCCTCCTTGACCTTATTTTTCACTGAGCATGGTTTTGTGAGTTGTCATCATAGAGTTGATCATTTTCCAGGAGGTTTTCCACGAAGACATTCCTCCCTCGGGCCTACTACTGTCCAGTATACTATCAGTATATTATATTATATACTGGACAGTAGTAGGCCCGAAGAATATCAGACAGATATAAAGCAATGTGTATAATTGATGTATTGTACTCGTATATTACATCTACAGATTATTTTTTATCTGTCTCGCAAACTACAAACCCGAAAACATTCAATTCATATAATAATATGCAAACAACAAACTGTTGAAGCTTACACAACAGTCCTCCAGTTATATCATCTCCATCCCAGTCTCCACTCAATTTGTTGCACAAATAAACGTTTATCCGCGCAGAATGCATTCGTTTAATACACGATATAATTAAAATCATGTATAGAACAAACGACTGTGACGTAACGTGTACATAGTCGGGCGAATGCACTCGCCTTAACGAGAGTTCACGTCACTGTTGGATAGGGCTGGTGGATTGACCGATAATAGTGAAATCCTTTTTGACTAACTATTATATAATCGGAAGAAAGGGTGGGTAGTGTTTAAAGCCCTTTAGAACAACTTCCAACAATAAACATATAGCGAGCTGGAAAGGGTTTTTAAGCAAGCATAATACAGGGCAAAAAGTTGGCAGCTCAGTAGGTACGGCTTGCTGAGTAACCACCGAGAACATATATGACAAGTTTCAGATGGGAGCACGTTGGTCAGGGTTCCACTTTCGGACTCCAAAAAAGGACCTACCACGGGCAGATAGTGCAGTTATGTGGGACTCTAACCCACTAAAACTCCACGGTGTCCTCCAGTGCCGCTTATGGCGAGAACACGGGCACGCGTTAGCACTCACCGCGAACCCGCCGCGGCTGTCCGTCACCAGACCCTCCTCGGGGGAGTACCCCCCATCACCGGCGCGCAAGAAACACACTGCACGCCGTGACCACCCCAGGGACTGAATCAGCACTTGGGTGCCAGACGACCCCGTGTATGGCACCCTTGGTCCCACTGTGACGTGTCAAGGTCAATGGCCCCGCCACCTACAATTTTGCGGCCGCAGGGGATAGGGAGAGCGGCTAACGCAATACCGACACTCCTTTTCCCCTGTGGCCCCACCGCGTCCGCCATCAGACGGTGGCGACCCCGTCTAGGCCGCGGAAGGTAGGGAGAGCAGCGTACCGCAATCGCCTGTTACCAAGTTACCTACCAAGTTACCTGTTACCAACCTACATGTTGGCCGCTACTTCGTCGGCTTAATCGGCAAAAGCAAATTAAAAGAACACCTTTACGTGATGTGGAGCCCTGACTAAAAGGCTCCAAACTGAAACTTTTCTGAACTTTTGTAAAATTGGAACTTTTATTCTTTAACATTTCCTTTCTTGCCAGCCCTGTCATAGGGAGAGATCGTTGCACCACAGCGTTGCACTATCCTCAGTGAAACGGATCTTAAGTGGACCGTACCAGATATTTATTGCAAATTGTTTTACCGTACACAATATGTTATAGGCCAGGTTGTAACACTTCAAATTGAATAGGAATTTGTTTGAGGATTTACGTGAAGAGATCGAGAGATTAGGCAGGTTCTAGACTTAAGTAGTTATGTTGAAAGGATTTCAGTCACTGAAGCTTGTTATTATAAGTAATATCAAACTTGTTGTGGTACTCGATTTTAAACGTAAGAAAATCAGATTATTAAGGTCGAAAATCTTTAGTAATATCTTGGTGGATTGGCCAAATCTTGATAGAATGGAGAGCGGAACTTAAATTTCTAATTACATTTTTTATACTTGATAGTTTGCCTAAGATTGAAACAAATGATTTCGGTTTTAAGTTCCTGGTGGTACGTGAAAATAGATTCTGTAGGCATTTGGAGAGGGCCCACTTTCTTAGGATTAGAACTTGGTCGTGGTCATGGATGGGTCCTGATATATGGAGGCTTTTGCCATGCGTCTCCATTCGGTTCTATTAGATGCAATGTGGGAACAGTCGGTCATCGTACCTTTGGTGATGTTTTTAATAAGATCTGCCCATCTGGTCGGAGGACGACCCCGGGATCTCTTGCTCTCCATTCTGCCTTGGATTACAAGACGCTCCATTGAGTCTTCATTGCGTGTTATATGCCCAAAGAACTAAAGTATTCATATTTGAACAGTCGACGATAATCTCTCTTTGATGAGAAATTCTCCTAATCAGATAAAAGTTCCAATAGCTCCACTGCGGATTCAAGATTTTAAGATCTGAATCATATTTATTAATTGCTTCCTATGTTAAAAAAATCGTCTACTCGGCAGCGTAACACGCAATAGTCATTGCGTTTGCGTTTTTTACGCTGCTGAGTAGACGACGTCGAGTTGTCAAAAGAAGAGGAAGTGTGCTTACTGTCAAAACAGTTACGCAATTGGTGTGCTGTTCAACTTACATTCCTAAACATTTCCCAATCATTCCTAGATCCAGGGTTTATTAACATGTAAAATTCACTCTGAAAGGAACCGCGTTTATCTTTCCGGTCCAGAGACAGAAAATTATTCGGCTGCTTCATCTCATGTTATACATATTTTAATCGATGTTTTCTATGTTAATAACAGACATACCAGTCATCAATCACGTTAGTCGTGTCTGTCTGTCTGTATTTACATTGCATTGGTAGTCACTGCCCTTTACGAGGGTGCCCTTTGAAGGTGAGCTCTCCCCTTCAGTACAAAAGAGCACTATATATATATATTATCAATACCTTCACTCACAGTGTTATAATATGACTCATACAACAAAATCAGGAATCGGTGATGGTCATTTTGATAGCGTGTCCTTTGCCTTCAACAAATTATCTATCATTGGAAATACGTCTTCCAGTCGGTTTCTTTCATCTTAAGCTTGTTTTCTCTTCCAAGCTTTGCTATGTACTTTTGATTATGCTGGCCTAGCACTCTTTTGGAAATATTATTCTAACCGTATCTTATAGAAATCTTTGTTCATCAGTGATTGCATATTGTTCGCAGAACAGATAGTCACTGGGCCGATGGGTTGATGGGGAGATAAGGCCACGGGAATCCACTGGCTGCGAGGAGCACAGGACTGATCGAAGTTGCAACGCTTGTGGAGGGCCTATATCTAGCAGTGGACGTATTTAGGCTGTACTTATGATGATGTTTAGTTCTTATCCTGAGTCCAATCCAATACAATCTAAAGCCTCGCATCGTTAGGCCCAACTTAAGCAACGTCCAACTAAAGAGTATATAAAATACTTTGCAATCTATTGTAACGTGGATTATCACTGCATCTGCCTGGCGTACCGTAAAGGGGCTACACTATTGCATCCGTGGTTCAGACGCGTTACCACACTATTGTTAAATACGCACTTTACGTGTTGCGATAGATTAGAGTAATCTTTTTGGATATGTAGAAAGAACCTTGCCTGTATAGCCTTCAATGAGTAGAGCAAAAACCATCATCATCTGCCTAGCCTTTTTCCAACTATATTGGGGTCGGCTTCCAGTCTTACCGGATTCAGCTAAGTACCAGTGTTTTACATGGAGCGACTGCCTATCTGACCTCCACAACCCAGTAACTGGGTAACACGGTACCCCTTGGCAAGACTGGTGTCAGATTTCAAGCTTCTGACTACCCGTAACGACTGTCAAAGATCTTCAAATAACAGCCGGGACCAACGGCTTAACGTGCTTTCCGAGGCACGGAGGAAACTCGGTATGTTGAAATGGTCACCCATCCACGGACCGACCTCGTCAAGCGTTGCTTAACCTTGATGATCGACCCGTGCGGCTGTTATTATTTAGCCACGAGCTCCTAGTGTAGAGTAAAAACCACTAGGTTATTACTAGGCAAGCGTGCTGGATTGTCGACTACATCATCATTTACCGTCAGGTGAGATATGGTCAAACGGGAGCCTATAAAATCGCAACAAAAAATTTACAGCTCCTATCGGATAGAGCACGGGGGCGAAGTAACGGAAAAGCTAATAAAAACCTAACGAGGTCAGAACTAGAAGGTAAAAACGATCTCAGACTTGGCTAAATGGAATTTTTCTTTCAGGGCTCGTACCCTGCAAGAAATCCTTCGAACATAATGTAGAAGCATATGATCGAAAGACTTCTTAAAATTGGCCTGTAAAAGTAAATAAGAATACCAGTTTATTCCAATATAAATAACACAGTCTGCAAGCATTCTTATTGCATTGCGTTTACCCATTGATCGTCACGCTTTTTTCTCGTACTGAATGAAAGAAATTCCAAGATAAGTATGTGTATTACGACTGGATCTTTATAACCTACAGTTGGTTGGTTATCGGTCTATTGCTTCTACAAGCGATACATAGCTGCTGGGCGATCGTGGTTCTAGGTATATCCCATTCAAGGAATCATCTTCATTCTTGAGTCTTCAATCTCAAGGTTTTGTATTCCTTCCAATTCAGAAAAAAATACAGTTTGCACTGACCCTAGAATATTAAGACAGACTCAAGCTATACACGTGTCGATCTTAGATAATATTTAAGTACGATGGCGGATCATTGGTTGCTAACGCACCCACGTGCAACAATAACAAAATAACGACGCAGTGTCAACAAATACTATTTGTTTGACAACTTTCCATGTAACTAGCTTTAATTCAATCGAGTTTATTACTCCATAATCAATCACAGTTCACACCCAGGCAGCATAACTCAATTGTCGTCAAAATTTAATGCAATTCTGACCTTATTTCCTCATCAAACCATACCCAACCTTTCCTCTACACTACAAGGTTGAATTTCCCATAATCGAAGTTAGGACTGAATTCAGAGTAACCGAATCATGAGTATCAGCAATTTAATTCACCAGTTACGAAACGCATGCGACTCCATTCGTTTGAATAGGGATTTATTTGTACTTAACCAGTGCCACTTGACCTGTGGCGAAATCGGGAACTAGCGTCAATTGCACTGGATTTTAGACCAGTCATTGTAAGTAGCGTCATCGTGATGTATCAGGTTATACTGGAAGGTTGTGTTGAAATATGTGTGGGTAGGTTGATGGCACTTTGTTTGTGGTTGTAGAATAAAAGGTAAACATAATTTATGTCAGCTGATTATATGCCCACGCGTGTTATCGTAGCGATGGAGTGTTGTGAGAAAACGAAGTATTAGTGCCTTTTGAAAGAACTTGCAAACAAATAATGAGCATAATAGTTCATGGATGACAGATTCAATAATGGAACATCTGTCACCTGCCACCGAACCGATTTCTCAAGGAAGACATTCAATTCTTGTTTAACTCTTGCTTTAATTCTTTATTCACTTTTTATACGATATAGGCTTGCTTTTGAGCAGTATCTCACCAAATGGTCAGCGACGATGGAAACGAAGATGGAGCACTTATGCCTAGAAGAGCTGTATGCAGAATGAAATCTATGCTTAAAAAATTCCATAATTTTATTTCTTACATTCAGTTTCATTATCTACATGATCAATGCAAAGATATTCTGCCGAACTTCAAAACAATCTCAGGTTTTACACTTCACCCGTAACATACAAAAACACACAGTGGAACTTTATTCCGGCTCTGATTGTGAACAAACAAAGTTTCAGCCTTGATCCGACACATATGGAGGATTGGTGGGATTACAATTACTCGGAATTTTCAGAGCAATCAGAGCGGATGAATTGGGATTGTGATTACACCCGTAACTGCATAATATGTAGGTTAAGGTATGGTATATTGTTATTAGGTATACATATGTATGGTAAACTTAGGGCATGCTCATAACCGGCGTGTGTGTAGACTGTAAGGCCTGATATCACCATTGAAACTAATACGCAAATACAGCGTTCTGATTGGGAGTTTCTCAGCGGTCTCAACCAATCAGAACGTAAGTAAGCAAATGGAGAATGTAAGGATCGTAGCAGGTGGCGTTCTGTAGTTTCTGCCTACCCCCATGGCAAAAAGGCGTGAGTTTACATGAATGTGCGCATGATTAATGTAACGTCCTCTTGTTTTTGGAGGGCCTAATAGATTATAAAAAAGTGAATCATAGTCTCGAATGGGAGAAAGAAGTAAGAATAGTTCACGGATTTCGGGCAGTTCCCAAGTGATATTATGGTACAGAATCAAAAGTCAAGTTATCTTGTATACTAGAAAAAGGTTTGCAGTATCCCGGGTTCAATGAGGACAACATTAACAGTTGTTACCTACTTATGTTTAGTTAAACTTGCGGAAAGTCGCCCATGGACTGGCTTTTAAATATTTCACTCAAGACTAAACGTAAAGTTTTCAAGGATATATAAAAGAAAAAAGTTTACTAAAGGCTACAAGGGAATATCAATTGTCTAGTGCAAAACTAAAAAGAAAAGCCACAGATAATATAATACTATAGAAAAGCTAAGGTCGCCAGTTTAATTGACATTTATAAAAACAAAATCAATTTATTTTTTATTTTACATAGTCCTACATGGGCACTTATAAAACGTCGACAAAAGGTGCACGGTTCGGGTTAGTCGTTTCCTATGGAGAAGAACTGGCAAGAAACTCCATGGTTACACTTTTATTTATTTTTTTGTGTTTACAATATTTCCATGTTACAGAATTAGTACTTGGATATGGGGGGACAACGTAGGCCCAATAAGTCGTACGAAATTTAAAAAAAACACAAACAAAAATAAATGTGAAACGAAATAAAAAGTTAACAAATGTTAACAATCATCTAGAAATCTAGAAGGCCTACAATGTTCACACATTCACAAAAGGCACAAATGTTGTTATCAGTGCTGTAACTATTCTGAGCAAAGGGCTATAAAAATGATTGGAAAACATTGTAAAAAGTCTAATTAAAAGAGAAAAGAAATGAGATTGAGAATAGTTAGAGACATCCACATATTTGTGCCGTTTATGAGTTACCAGGGAAGCCGCATGGGTAGAAGGAGCTAAAGCCAAAAATTTTTAAAAGTGATATCCATATTGTCCACTATGTAGGTGTGAACTCAGTTCATATTTTAATAAAAACAAACACTTTCACTCACTCCTTTAAAATACAAGTTCCAAAGGAGTGAAACTTGAATGTATTTTGCATACAAATTAGTATCAAAAGCATTGGTACGCAAATTCGAATTTAGGCTTGCCGTTTAGGAGCAGTTTCTCCGGTCTTGGTCTGTATAGTTCAGGTAAATGTAGCCATTTTTAAAACGATGCCTTTTAAAGGCAGCTATCTATTTTTGATTTATTGGAGTTTAACCAAAGCTAAATTTAACAGTCTTGTAGGTAAGTTTTTATTGAAACAAATTGAAAAGCTGGTGTGACGCGACAATGCGACTACGCGTAATAATTATTTCTAAAAACATTTATTATAAAAAAAACGTTGTCATATTGTCGTGTCGTGTCTGTCAACGGGAACCTTAAAATATGATCACAGTGGTCAAAGCAGACCGTTTGCTGGATCAACGAGTGTCCCTTAATAGCACAGTCCTTGAACGGCTTTACATGATTTCTTCGGGAAATGGCGATAATTGTAACCTTGATCTGTATTAAGACTCCTTCTAAAAATACTTCTGTTTTTAATGCGAGTAAATCCGCAGGCGTGGTTTGTTCATTTACTAACGAGAATGGAACTGTAGCTCATAAATCACCTAATTATATTGAATGCAATTAATTTTATAAATATTCATGTCAGCACCAATTAATTTTATATGAACTGTGCTGTTGAGCATTTTCATTAGCAATCTAGTGAAGTATATAGGTACTAGGAGGCAGTTGTGCCTCTCTGGGATCGAACTCAGTAAATAATAAACACATAATTTATTCCTATACCTTAATACACATTCACAATGTAAGTATTATAGCTTGGCAAATTCGTAGGTGACACTCCCATGGTCCGCGGGCGCGGGGGACGTAAGGGGCGGGACACACAGAAAAGACGTAAGACGAGGACGCGTCGCAGACATCTGTCATGTCTCGCCGTCGCGGTTAAAGTATATGAAACAGACAGGGCGTGGATGGGACGCGAAGACAAGTGAGACGATACTGCATTTCTCACATTTATCTTTCTTTCGAGACGAAAACATGCCTTCTTCAGATGTCGAGGATGTTCTGGCATTGGTTCAACTTCACATCACATCACATCATCAGCCTATTAATGTTCCCACTGCTGGGACACAGGCCTCCTCTTTGTGAGAGGGAATGGGCCGTAATCCACCACGCGGGCCCAGTGCGGGTTGGTGGATGTCACATGTCTTCGAATTTTTGGTTCTAGGACATGCCGGTTTCCTCACGATGTTTTCCTTCACCGTTTTGAGAGCAGTGGTGATGAAATAATTTACACAAAGTAAAGCGCCTACCTGGGCTCGAACCCACGACCTACAACTTGTAAGTCGTGGCCGATACCACTGGGCCACCACTGCTCCCATTCATTTTGGTTCAACTTGCTAACATTCAAAGGGTTTTAAGTAACCCAAGGGGTGCACACCCCTTTCCGCCTTCTTGTCTGTGCCTCACCTCTTCCTATATGTTTTCGAATAGGGCGCAGTTGTCGATGCGTCGTGTCCGCGCCCTGTCTTTTCTGGTTATTTTGTGTCGCGACGCTTCTATATATTTTGTATGAAAATTTATTGAAGGGGCTTTCGTCTCCGACGCGTCCTCGTCTTTTTCTTTTCTGTTTGTCCCGCCCCTAAGGCAGCGGGATCACCTGACGGGTGCGTCGTCATGTCATCGCACCGTCACGTCATGGGGTAGTAACGTCCCCCGCCATCCGCGCGGACCATGGTAGTGTCACCTACGAATTTGCCAAGCTATACTAAACTATCAGGCATCGGTTGTTGATCTAGCTGCCTAGCCTTTGCAAAACTATATTAGGACCGGCTTCCAGTCTAACATGATGCAGCTGGGTACCAGTATTTTACATACAACGACATGAAACATGAAACGACTGCCTAACTGACGTCCACCTCCACAACCCAGTAACTGGGTAACACAATACCCCTTGGAAAGACTGATGTCAGATTTCAGGCTTCTGGCTACGTGTAACGACTGTCAAAGAGATCTAATGATCTACGATTCAATTGTAGGTTCTGTTTCAATCTTTTCTTTTTTTTTCTTTTATTCATTGCTAGCTTAGCCCGCAAAAAAAAGTTTCATCATCCCAAGGGAATACACACTATCCTATGTCCTTCCCGGGGTCTAAAAGTCTCAACCTATCTCCATGCCAAAGGAGATTGCCCATACACAGGCCCCTTATGAAGTATCGTGTCTGCGAATTCAATATTATCTAAAAATAGGATTTGTATTTTGTGTTTTTTTTCCTTTCGTGTCCTTTACCCTATATGTACAGACAACAACAGATCATTTTCAATCACTTGGACATTTGTATGCACCTTATTGCATTGTAATAAGGGCTCATTTCAAGAACAGAAACATCGTTATATCTCGTTAACCCCGAAAAATAAATAAAAAATGTTTTCTAATTATGAATATAACATGTTTTTACTACGATATACAACCAAATTCATCAAGATACAACCAATTTTTCAAAGAGGCCCATGTCCCCTTAAAAAATAGTCATTCTCCTTTCATCTACCCCCAATAACCTCACGACCTCTACCTCTTTATAATTTTCTTCTATTATTCCTATCCAATTACGCTTATTAGTCTAGTCTGAAGACTAGACGTTTCAACTGAGTCTTCTATTGTACAATAAGTATCCAATTGAAATGAACCATTCAACTATAGTTCTGCTAGTGTCAATTAAAATACCAATTAGTTGCCATAAAAATAAATGGTATTGAATCTTCATTCTTCAACATAAGCACAGTTCGATAAAACTTAATGGCGACTCGGAACACGAGGCGAGTAACGCGCAGTTGCAATTTTATGTGAAGCGTGGATTAGGGGTGGGTTACTGAACAGCGAGTAGCGCATTTCAAAGTCACCACAAAGTTTGAATCGACCTGTATCAAGATCAATCATTTAATTATATTCTAAGTCTCTCATTGAAAAATACCTCGAATACCAGTCAATCATAAGATCTTACATAGTCAATGTTTCTTGGCAAATTTAGGTAAATCACCTTGAACAGATTTGAAGGTATTTTGTACTTTCATGGGTGCTTTTATCGCCGACTTCAAACAAAAAATATTTCAATATGTAAAAACATTATTGTAAATTTTTTTTCAACTGCTTTTCGCTGACGCGGGAGTTTTTACGGCTCACAGAAGTGGTCGCTCGCTACTAATGCGAAATTGTCGAGTGACGACCTGTATATGATGTTTTAGTCATATGTGTTGACAGTCATCGCTCGCTTGTTATTAGCGCGTCTAGGGGCTGTGTGGTCGCTGAAATCGTCCCTTCTTGTTACAGCAAAGGTTTCGGTTTGTATTAACCCTATGTTGTCCTAGCGCTGGGCGAAGCCTATCCCAAGTCCTTCCAGGACTAACTCTCATTTTATTTCTCGCACTAACTTTACTTAAAATGAATTAAGGTGGGCAAGCATGACCACCTACATTATATAGACACATCACCTAAATCAAAACTTTTAAACCAAAAATCCTCTTTAATCTTACCTTAAACATCGATTGAAAGGCTCATCTCATAAAGTTCAGAGTTCATGCCAGGGTCGGGCTCCTATATTTGTAAGCCATGAATAAAACACAGCGAGTCCTTTCACGGGCCCTGACGAATTTAGCGATATTTGGAAAATGGCGCCGTTCGTATTATTTATACCGTTTTATCGGTTTAATGTCAGGAGGTTATCGTTGAGTGGTCTTTCTTGGTGATATTTTCAGCTGTGGCAAAGGTATTTTTTGAAAATATTTCAAGCGCATGTCAATAATAATGAAATAAAAAGAGTAAAGGAAGTTATAGAAATAACAGTTGTATCCTAGATCCTAGTTGCAGTCAGCTAGTTACTGATCTGAAAAGTAGCTTGTTATGAAGAAGAATAGACTTACTCTTAAAAAAAAAGTGTTTTACGATATTTACATAGGTACATAAATTAATTCATATACTTTTTTTTTCAATTATTATTGATAGACTTGCGCTTGACCACTATCTCACCTGATGGTAAACGATGATGTGGTCAACAATGTAGCACGCTTACCTAGAAGAAACCTATTCACTCTTGACTTAATGACTACCAGGTTGTAGCTATCAGGAAATACAGACTGGCAGGGAATGCCACTCCTTAGCTGTACGCATAATGAAAGTATTCCCAAAACGTTTAGTGCGTATGGGTGGGATGTCCACCATGTACCGATGGCGCATTGCCGTACGTCTTGTAGTCCGATGATGGAAAGGACTAGGAGGAATTAGTTCATGCAATCCCATCGCACTCTCCGAAATGAAACCGATAAAAAACCGACAGACTGGCAACTTGGCACCGATGTTCAAGGCTCTGGAGCCTAGACTCGACCAGTATCTCATTGCCGATGAGTCTCTTGCCCCGTTTTTCGATCGACTCCAGTGGATCAGGAATACATGAGGAAGATGCACCCATACTAACACTACTATACTACGTATAAGTATAAAGTATAAAAAGTCCTAACAGGCAAGTTCATTCATTTGATAATAGGAACATGGTACTCACATACTTACAAATATTGCAAAAATAGGTAAATTACCTTATTCAACAACAACGGAATAATGTGTGAGTCAATTTATTAAAGGAGAAGAAGAAAAACAGTTGGGGTACTCCTAGGCATTAGGAGGCTATTATGAGTTAACTATTTCGGCTCGATGCCTTGCAAAGTGTGGAGGCGCAGTCGTGTGAATATTAGGTCTAGATTTATCAAGTTGATAAGCTATCATTTCCTCAAATATCTTTGCAGCATGTAAAAATATACTTAAGTTTTATTTTGTACCAGAATCTCATTGAACCAATGAATATAGCACAATAGGACTATACTAGAATGCACAATTTCCGTGAGAACCTCTACCGTTCAAAAACAAACTTCTCACTTTATAATTATTTTCTTCCACTATGATTCATCTCGTGATATTACGGTAAACAACCGTTAATAATTTTCACGCTTAGGTAAATTAACTCTTAAAATAAACAGAGGTTTATCAAACCTGATGATGATGGATTCATCTGTTGGGGTCGGTTTCCAGTCCCAAATGCAACTGAATACCAGTGTTTAACATGGGCATGGCATTTTTTTCTGGAATCTGGGGTTCACACTGCCTATCTGACCTCCAAAACCCTACCATTTGGATAACGATACCCCTGGCAAGACAGGTTGTCAGAATTTTGGTTTTCTGGTTACTAGTAACGACAGCCAAAGGTCTAAAATGACAACCGGAACAGGTTGTTTTCCTAGACACGGAAGGGTCTCGGTTGATCACCCATCCACAGACTGACCTTGGCAAGCATTGCCCAACCTTGAAGATCTACCCGTGTAACTGTTGTTATTAAGCCACGAGCTCTCGATAAGAATCGTTTACAAATCCAAATCATATCTTCGTTCTGTTTACATTTAAGTCCACACATGCTAAAAGCATGATTTACGTGATCATAAAAATTCTTACCTACTTACATACCAAAAAAAAAACTCCCATTGTCCCCCACAAGCTTTGAAGCGTGCATTAAAACTATTAAAATTGTTTACGACGCAATGTCAAGGGCGAAATATAAGAGGCTAACAGTTTAAGCTAATATTAGCCCCTTATCTCTTGTGCCCACACAAAGATTTATATGGGTCTTTGTGAGATGAATATGAGGTAACTAGATCATGGTTAAATTTATGCTTAATTTTTTAATTAAGTGCATAATAGAAGGGCGTAGAAGGGCAATGTTTCATATTTTTGCTAGTTTTTGAGCGAGTTCTTCGTTTACTGTTGGTTAACGTATGTAAGCCATTCATACGTTCATTCATGCTTAAAGCCTTATATCTTCTAGACAACATTTGACGAGCGACATAGTGCACAACACAACATGTTGCTCATCATGTTGAACGGCAACGAGGAAATTTTGTTTAGTAACGTTGTCTCGTCGCGTCAAGTTGCGCCCCAACCTGGCAACTGCAACGGTCACCTGTTGCGCGTCAAATGTTGCCTTGTGGATACGTTAGGAGCTTTGTTAAAGATGCTTCTCTCAAAAATAGATGCTGTATGGGTCGGGTTTAATCACCAGGCCTGTCAATCAGCAGACCGTTGCCTTCCTGGTTGGGCTATATTGATCCTTAGGCGACAAATAAGTCCAATATTACTCTGCGAATTTCTTGCGAATCTTTTTCTTTCGTGAGAATTTTAAAGACAAAATCACATCAGCACAAAACTGCACAAAATGAAACCCATTATTTCTCCAATGTCACTAGCAGTACAAAATCCAATCAAACATTACATACGAACCAAACTGAGCCTTGAACTGCTAGTGGCTATAACTTGCTCGTAAAAACGAATGACTCACACCACGGGATATATTCTCGGAACCATTGGAAGCCATAGCATGACGCACAGACTTCCCGGGAAAGCCTTGGATAAGACACCGGGATTGTGGCGGGAATCAAGAGCTATTGTTCTATATTTGAAAGTGTTATTAATTTTGCCTGTTGCTGGGGAGAAAGGCGTAGGTGTTTCCTGATAGGAGTTAGGAGAGATTTGCATTAATAAGGATACAGAATAAGCTTGTTCACCTCAGTTCCAGAAAATGGAGAACTTAACTTTAGGTCTAAACTTAGCAAGTGTTTAAATTAATCCGCTGAGCCTTTTCAACCAACTTCAAAAAGGAGGAGGTTCTCAATTCGACTGTATGTTTTATCTCCATTAGAGGATTAAGAACGGCAATCAAAAGTCAAAAGTCAAAGCACTTTATTTCAAGTAGGCCAGTTACAGGCACTTTTGAATTGTCAAAAGACAAAATAAAATATTACAAAATTATGGTGCTACAGTCCCAGTCACAAGACATAATAACTGTGAAAGTACCGTAGATGCCCATTCCAAGGCGTAGATCTCTATGGAGAAGAACGGGCAAGAAACTCCATGGACACTCTTTTTCAATTAGGTAATTATTACAAATCATTTGTTACATCATTCATGTTGAGATTACACATTATGTGAGAACGATGTAGAAAGTTAAAAGTGTCCATAGTAAATATAAAAAGATAATTCAGAAATAAAATTAGAATCAATTAAAATAAACCATGGCAGCTAAGAGATGACCAGTCCCAACCGACAGCGCCCGTTCACGAACATGACACATGTATCAGCACCATTCAGCTCAACCATTTTGAAGGGAGCTAAATGATCCGACACACGCGCCACCATCGGCGAGACATTTGAGTGGGCATGACATACTCTCAACCACCGGAGTCATTCAAGTCAATAGAAGACGTAGGTATCTAGACAATGATAGCTCTGAAGTACATGGTACTCACACAATGCTGGCTATGCTGTTATATAATACTAGAAAGATTAACTCTATATAATGCAAAGATAGTACCTAGCAATCTTCATCAGCTCCGACAATAACAGTAAACGATACCTACGACAGTCTTACCAAAAAATAAAATTTAAAAAATACACATAAAAACGAAATTAAAAAATAATAATATTTAACCTGACAGCAAGCTAATTTTGGTAAAAGAACACGAACATCGTCTTGAGTTCAACACAGCGACCAACTATGCTTATCATCTAAATAATCATTAATAGAATAGTATGCCTTAGAACAGAGATTAGCTTTTACCTTTGCTTTAAATGCGTTAAATGGCAAATCTAGAAAAGAAGACGGTAACTTGTTGTAAAAAGTTATACCAACCCCAACGAATGAACTATGCACCTTATGAAGTCGATGAAAGGGAGCTCGTAATTTGTCCTTATTTCTGGTGTTAAAGTTGTGAATATCACTATTGTTACTGTACAAATGAATGTTCTGCCTAATATATAAAATGTTGGCGAATATGTACTGTGAAGCCGCTGTGAGAATACCAATCTCTTTAAAAAAATCTCTTAGAGAAACACGCGCACCTAATTGGTAAATGGCACGAACAGCTCGTTTTTGAAGCACAAATATATTTTGAATATCAGCGGCTCTGCCCCACAGTAGAATACCGTAGGACATGATACTGTGAAAATAACTAAAGTAGACCAACCTTGCTGTATCAACGTCAGTGTATTGTCTAACCTTTCTGACGGCGTAGGCGGCCGAGCTAAGCCTACCCGCTAGGCTTGATATATGTGGCCCCCATTGAATTTTTGAGTCTACTGTTATACCCAGAAACACAGCTGAATCAACAGTTTCGAGCTTCTCATTGCCGAGCACAATGTTGGGACCCAGATTTCTAACATTGGGCAAAGCGAACTTTATGCATTTAGTCTTCTTGGCATTAAGAACAAGATTATTTGTTGTGAACCAATCTGTGACCATTGATAGTGCGTTATTCACGTCATCAAAAACTTGTCTATTCCTATCTACTTTAAAGATCAGAGAAGTATCATCTGCAAACAGTACAACGTCGCAAATATGCTTTAAATAGAATGGCAGATCGTTAATATAAACCAGGAATAAAAACGGACCCAGTATTGAGCCTTGAGGTACACCCAGCTCAACAGGTAACCTGGAAGATTTAGCGCCATTAACGTCTACGCATTGGTATCTATTAAGTAAATATGACTCAATTACATTTAGGGCTTCGTTTTGAACACCGTAATGGCGTAGTTTACGCAAAAGCGTATCATGGTGAACGCAATCGAAGGCTTTAGAAAGATCGCAGAAAACACCAATTGCATTTCGCGACTTCTCCCATGCGTCAAATATGTGTTTCAACAAAGCAACACCCGCATCTGTAGTCGAGCGACCCTTCGTAAACCCATGTTGGTCATTGTGAAGGAGGCTATGTAAGTTAAAATGTCTGAGTAACTGCTTAAGAATTAACTTTTCAAATATTTTGCTGAATGCAGGCAAAATAGAGATCGGTCTGAAATTACCAATATCATTTTTGCTACCGGATTTAAATAGAGGGATGACTTTACTGCTCTTCATGAGATCAGGAAAAGTACCCAAATCAATGCATTTGTTAAACGTAACAGCAAGATAGGAGGCCACAATGTCTATTATATTGCCCAAAAGTTTGGTAGATATGCCCCAGTAATCACCCGTGTTTTTAGATTTAAGAGAATTAAAAACATTAACTACATCACGAGGCGCTACATGCTCGAATCTCAATACATAACTACATTTAGGGACGCTACTATGCAATAGGTTTTCAGCCTTAGACGGCGACGAACTTAAGGAGCAAGTCGTCGTTGCAGGTATGCTCGTAAAAAACTCATTAAACGCCTCAGCTACGTCAGCTGGTTTATTAACTAATTTGTTATCAACCATGATCTCGTGTTGATTTTCTTTTTTAACCGATTTACCCGTTTCGTTGTTTATGATTTTCCAAGTGGCTTTTACTTTGTTATTAGATTTTTTAATAGTCTCACTTAGAAATTTTAATTTTGCAACACGACAAATCTTTTTAAATAATTTTGAATAATTTTTAACATATTCTAAAAAATTGTTATCAAACTTGTACTGTCTCAGACCATACAACTCATACAATCTCGCTCGGCTTTTATAAATGCCTGGTGTAGCCCATTGGTTGAAACCAGCGGAAGTCCCAGTAATGTTGATAGTTTTAGTTTTAAAAACGGATTTGTACTCATTTTGCACAACATCAAAAAGGGCCTCGTACATTTAATTTGGGTTCTCGTACTCTATTATTGACGGTATAACTTTAAGAGCTATATTATTTTTAAACTTACTGCAACGACTAACAGTATAAGGCCTGCATTCTACTTTGCGCGGCTTTATACTTAATGGCATAGGGAAGCTAGCCATTAATCCACAGTGATCTGATGATAAATCACTTAACACCAATTTATTGTCGGCATCAAACTCACAAAATATATTATCAAGGCAAGTCGACGAAGACGCCGTGATCCTAGTTGGTTCGAAAAACAAATTAACTAAATTAAAAGATTTAAATAAGTTCAGAAGCCTAGTACTTAGTGGAGTAACATCTAAAATATTAACATTAAAATCTCCACATAAAATTATATTTTTACTACTGCATTTAATCTTATTAAGTGCATCCTCCATTGCAGATTCGAAACTAGTAAAGTCCCCTGAAGGGGGTCTGTAGACACAAATTATTATGTACCGCTCAAGTTCAACACAAGACAACTCGATAGTGCGCTCAATGGAAAGATTAACTAGGTCTAACCGTTGTTTACATTTTAACTTTTTTGAAACAAGAATTAAAGCTTTTAGCCTGGCAACACTGGCAGCCGGTTGTCAAAAAGTTTTGTGTTAGAATTTAATTGTGAAAATATTATTTTAAGTATTTAATAAGTCTTAATTGTACTCAAAACTATTAATCTACCCATAAATAATAAGGATCTGTGTTTGCAAATTGTTTCGATGCAAAATCAATGAGAAATTCATTAAACAAATATCAGCTGTCATTCAACGGACACATTTGAAGTCACCACCTTACCGGGGGAGTATTTTGTTTATTTATATTGTTTATTTAACTTTTAGTTAGAATAAAAATATTAATTATAATAGGTCCTATTGCCCACTGAACAATTATTCCCTATTCCCTGCGAGCTATGGCCTATTTAACACTTTCATTATAATATAAATAATGTCCATGCAGATGAAACTTTAAAATCATTTTTAATATGTTTAGGCCTTATAAAATTCATGAACTTGATTACTAGAGATAGTTCTTTCACTATTGTTTCCTAGATAAAACCAGTCTAGGAAATTACTGTGTTTAAAAACAAAAATAAAACCAGTAGTACTAGTACCCTCAATTAGATTTTGTCACTTTAATTTTGTTATATAACCTATTTATTTAGTAAAGTAGTGATATCAACTAAGATAAAACTACTAATATATCTTTCATAACTTTTATTCCTTTTTTTTTTCTCTGTAAATAATTACCTTAAATGTAATTAGTTTTCACTCTTTTTAAACTTATTCATTCTGTCCCTCACTCCTATTCTTTTCACATACTTAGCTGTTTCTTCTCTAATTCCAGGGTGCCTCTGAGGTTGTCTTCATCATGTTGACTCGCAGAGCTGCATCCTTAGAGGAAAAACTTAGGGCTACCTTGAAGGAGCTAGAATCTAGCCAAACCACGGTCCGTCAGCTGTTAAAGGAAAGGGAAGAAAGTGAGGTGGAAATAGGTTTAGTTATTAAGAAGAACACTGAGCTCAAAAACCAGTTGGCTGAACTGCATATGCAGCATGTGGACATACTGGACCAGCATCAACACCTCCGTCAACTTGTTGGTAACTTTGAACAGTGCAGTGACACCTACGATCAGGCCTTAAAACGTATTTCAGAACTGGAGCTGGAATTAAGCAAGGCACACAACACCGTAACACGCCTGGAAAAGCTTAAGGCCAGTGAAGAGTCTGCGAACACCTGCAATCTTTATCATGAGTTGGTTGATAGCCGGTCCGGACCCACATGTGTTGAACCAATAGTGACCATAGACTTAACTAATGACACTCTTAATAAATGCAGTTTATTTACTAGTCATAAAAAAATTAAAAAATATATTAAGATTAACAAGTTAATTAGAAAAATTAAAAAGTCACTGAAGGGACAAAAACTGAACAAATTAAATTTAAAACTAAGACAAAAAAATGTAAATATAATGCAAGAATTAAAAAAATGTAATACTGATTTAGAATTATGTAGGATCAGGTATGATGCTGACTGTCAGAACCTTCAGGATGAGTTGTTTGTGAGGGAATGTGCTCTAAAAGATATCTTTAGCAAATATGAGGCTTCTCAACAAGATCTGAGTAAGCGCATGCTGGAGGCCAACGAGCTGGTAGACTTGGTCAGGTGCAATGCAGAGAGGTATGAGTCCCTGACCAATAACTTCTCTTGTAGCTGTGCCTGCTCTCAGACACCAGATCCTCAGCATGTCACACCCTTAATGGCTCAACCAGTAGTTAATAATAATAATATTTTAAATAATTCAGCTTATGTTTTTTCAGATAAATTTGGTCAAGGTTTTGGTAGTATTCTTAGTCAGTGTTCTCAACAGTATATTGTAAATCATTGTTTACCCGGTGCCAGTTTTAGCCAGTTAATTAATAGTCTTAAATTGACTAAAATAAATCCCAATTCAACTGTAATATTGTTATTTGGGGATAGCTTAGCTGGAAGAAAAAAGGATTTAGTTGCATGTTTTAATTTAATGCTAAAGCTCCATGAGTCTTATAATTGTAAATTTATTTTTTCTGCTTTGCCTTACTCTGATTGTTTGTCGGATGAGCAAAATAGGCATATTTATAATCTGAATCTGCTGATGTATAACAGGACTTGTCGTCACAGGGACGCGATTATATATTTTGATTGTAATAGTTTTATTACAGATTACAGACTCACTGATTGTTCCATGTTTTTGCCAGCTAGTTGTAGGAGACGGATTGCTAATCTTTTAGCATATACTTTACACGTTTACACCGGTACTTATACTGTACCTACGTTTACTGTTAGTGGTGACACTAACATCTCTATTGATACTATTAGTATAGATACTAATATCACTTTTGATTCTGTTGGTAGTGATACTAACATTGCTATACACACACCTAGTAGTTTAAACTGTTAGGTTCGACAACGGGTGAGTCGCATATGTTGAATGTTGTACATCAAAATATGCAGGGTTTGTCCGGCAAGGAATTAGAGTTAAGCTTGTTTATGGAGAATTATGATGTTCATGTGTTATGTTTAACTGAACATTGGCTGAAAGAGCATGAAGTAGTGTTTATCAATGATGATTTATTTTCTGTACAGAGTGCATTTGTGAGAAAAACTGCTATTCGCGGTGGATCTTTAATTCTTGTTTCAAACAAGTTAAAATGTAAACAACGGTTAGACCTAGTTAATCTTTCCATTGAGCGCACTATCGAGTTGTCTTGTGTTGAACTTGAGCGGTACATAATAATTTGTGTCTACAGACCCCCTTCAGGGGACTTTACTAGTTTCGAATCTGCAATGGAGGATGCACTTAATAAGATTAAATGCAGTAGTAAAAATATAATTTTATGTGGAGATTTTAATGTTAATATTTTAGATGTTACTCCACTAAGTACTAGGCTTCTGAACTTATTTAAATCTTTTAATTTAGTTAATTTGTTTTTCGAACCAACTAGGATCACGGCGTCTTCGTCGACTTGCCTTGATAATATATTTTGTGATTTTGATGCCGACAATAAATTGGTGTTAAGTGATTTATCATCAGATCACTGTGGATTAATGGCTAGCTTCCCTATGCCATTAAGTAAAAAGCCGCGCAAAGTAGAATGCAGGCCTTATACTGTTAGTCGTTGCAGTAAGTTTAAAAATAATATAGCTCTTAAAGTTATACCGTCAATAATAGAGTACGAGAACCCAAATGAAATGTACGAGGCCCTTTTTGATGTTGTGCAAAATGAGTACAAATCCGTTTTTAAAACTAAAACTATCAACATTACTGGGACTTCCGCTGGTTTCAACCAATGGGCTACACCAGGCATTTATAAAAGCCGAGCGAGATTGTATGAGTTGTATGGTCTGAGACAGTACAAGTTTGATAACAATTTTTTAGAATATGTTAAAAATTATTCAAAATTATTTAAAAAGATTTGTCGTGTTGCAAAATCAAAATTTCTAAGTGAGACTATTAAAAATTCTAATAACAAAGTAAAAGCCACTTGGAAAATCATAAACAACGAAACGGGTAAATCGGTTAAAAAAGAAAATCAACTCGAGATCATGGTTGATAACAAATTAGTTAATAAACCAGCTGACGTAGCTGAGGCGTTTAATGAGTTTTTTACGAGCATACCTGCAACGACGACTTGCTCCTTAAGTTCGTCGCCGTCTAAGGCTGAAAACCTATTGCATAGTAGCGTCCCTAAATGTAGTTATGTATTGAGATTCGAGCATGTAGCGCCTCGTGATGTAGTTAATGTTTTTAATTCTCTTAAATCTAAAAACACGGGTGATTACTGGGGCATATCTACCAAACTTTTGGGCAATATAATAGACATTGTGGCCCCCTATCTTGCTGTTACGTTTAACAAATGCATTGATTTGGGTACTTTTCCTGATCTCATGAAGTGCAGTAAAGTCATCCCTCTATTTAAATCCGGTAGCAAAAATGATATTGGTAATTTCAGACCAATCTCTATTTTGCCTGCATTCAGCAAAATATTTGAAAAGTTAATTCTTAAGCAGTTACTCAGACATTTTAACTTACATAGCCTCCTTCACAATGACCAATATGGGTTTACGAAGGGTCGCTCGACTACAGATGCGGGTGTTGCTTTGTTGAAGCACATATTTGACGCATGGGAGAAGTCGCGAAATGCAATTGGTGTTTTCTGCGATCTTTCTAAAGCCTTCGATTGCGTTCACCATGATACGCTTTTGCGTAAACTACGCCATTACGGTGTTCAAAACGAAGCCCTAAATGTAATTGAGTCATATTTACTTAATAGATACCAGTGCGTAGACGTTAATGGCGCTAAATCTTCCAGGTTACCTGTTGAGCTGGGTGTACCTCAAGGCTCAATACTGGGTCCGTTTTTATTCCTGGTTTATATTAACGATCTGCCATTCTATTTAAAGGATATTTGCGACGTTGTACTGTTCGCAGATGATACTTCTCTGATCTTTAAAGTAGATAGGAATAGACAAGTTTTTGATGACGTGAATAACGCACTATCAATGGTCACAGATTGGTTCACAACAAATAATCTTGTTCTTAATGCCAAGAAGACTAAATGCATAAAGTTCGCTTTGCCCAATGTTAGAAATCTGGGTCCCAACATTGTGCTCGGCAATGAGAAGCTCGAAACTGTTGATTCAGCTGTGTTTCTGGGTATAACAGTAGACTCAAAAATTCAATGGGGGCCACATATATCAAGCCTAGCGGGTAGGCTTAGCTCGGCCGCCTACGCCGTTAGAAAGGTTAGACAATACACTGACGTTGATACAGCAAGGTTGGTCTACTTTAGTTATTTTCACAGTATCATGTCCTACGGTATTCTACTGTGGGGCAGAGCCGCTGATATTCAAAATATATTTGTGCTTCAAAAACGAGCTGTTCGTGCCATTTACCAATTAGGTGCGCGTGTTTCTCTAAGAGATTTTTTTAAAGAGATTGGTATTCTCACAGCGGCTTCACAGTACATATTCGCCAACATTTTATATATTAGGCAGAACATTCATTTGTACAGTAACAATAGTGATATTCACAACTTTAACACCAGAAACAAGGACAAATTACGAGCTCCCTTTCATCGACTTCATAAGGTGCATAGTTCATTCGTTGGGGTTGGTATAACTTTTTACAACAAGTTACCGTCTTCTTTTCTAGATTTGCCATTTAACGCATTTAAAGCAAAGGTAAAAGCTAATCTCTGTTCTAAGGCATACTATTCTATTAATGATTATTTAGATGATAAGCATAGTTGGTCGCTGTGTTGAACTCAAGACAATGTTCGTGTTCTTTTACCAAAATTAGCTTGCTGTCAGGTTAAATATTATTATTTTTAATTTCGTTTTTATGTGTATTTTTTAAATTTTATTTTTAGGTAAGACTGTCGTAGGTATCGTTTACTGTTATTGTCGGAGCTGATGAAGATTGCTACTATCTTTGCATTATATAGAGTTAATCTTTCTAGTATTATATAGCAGCATAGCCAGCATTGTGTGAGTACCATGTACTTCAGAGCTATCATTGTCTAGATACCTACGTCTTCTATTGACTTGAATGACTCCGGTGGTTGAGAGTATGTCATGCCCACTCAAATGTCTCGCCGATGGTGGCGCGTGTGTCGGATCATTTAGCTCCCTTCAAAATGGTTGAGCTGAATGGTGCTGATACATGTGTCATGTTCGTGAACGGGCGCTGTCGGTTGGGACTGGTCATCTCTTAGCTGCCATGGTTTATTTTAATTGATTCTAATTTTATTTCTGAATTGTCTTTTTATATTTACTATGGACACTTTTAACTTTCTACATCGTTCTCACATAATGTGTAATCTCAACATGAATGATGTAACAAATGATTTGTAATAATTACCTAATTGAAAAAGAGTGTCCATGGAGTTTCTTGCCCGTTCTTCTCCATAGAGATCTACGCCTTGGAATGGGCATCTACGGTACTTTCACAGTTATTATGTCTTGTGACTGGGACTGTAGCACCATAATTTTGTAATATTTTATTTTGTCTTTTGACAATTCAAAAGTGCCTGTAACTGGCCTACTTGAAATAAAGTGCTTTGACTTTTGACTTTTGACTTTTGAAAGATCCACCGCGAATAGCAGTTTTTCTCACAAATGCACTCTGTACAGAAAATAAATCATCATTGATAAACACTACTTCATGCTCTTTCAACCAATGTTCAGTTAAACATAACACATGAACATCATAATTCTCCATAAACAAGCTTAACTCTAATTCCTTGCCGGACAAACCCTGCATATTTTGATGTACAACATTCAACATATGCGACTCACCCGTTGTCGAACCTAACAGTTTAAACTACTAGGTGTGTGTATAGCAATGTTAGTATCACTACCAACAGAATCAAAAGTGATATTAGTATCTATACTAACAGTATCAATAGAGATGTTAGTGTCACCACTAACAGTAAACGTAGGTACAGTATAAGTACCGGTGTAAACGTGTAAAGTATATGCTAAAAGATTAGCAATCCGTCTCCTACAACTAGCTGGCAAAAACATGGAACAATCAGTGAGTCTGTAATCTGTAATAAAACTATTACAATCAAAATATATAATCGCGTCCCTGTGACGACAAGTCCTGTTATACATCAGCAGATTCAGATTATAAATATGCCTATTTTGCTCATCCGACAAACAATCAGAGTAAGGCAAAGCAGAAAAAATAAATTTACAATTATAAGACTCATGGAGCTTTAGCATTAAATTAAAACATGCAACTAAATCCTTTTTTCTTACAGCTAAGCTATCCCCAAATAACAATATTACAGTTGAATTGGGATTTATTTTAGTCAATTTAAGACTATTAATTAACTGGCTAAAACTGGCACCGGGTAAACAATGATTTACAATATACTGTTGAGAACACTGACTAAGAATACTACCAAATCGTAATCAAAACGTAAATTCAACATTCAACAACAATGATTTTATATGTAAACTAAGGTATTACGTTTTACCGACAAACACAAGCTGACCAGCTTGAGTGAACTTAGTCCGTCCTGTGTCTGGTCGCGTCATGAACGTTCGTTTGGTCAGCATGTTTATCTCTTTCTGACAACGGGGTCCTATCTATACGTCTGTGGTTTTTTATTCTACGCAACACACACAGTGATAGAAATAAAGTTACAAAGTTAAAGTCAAAAATAGTTATTTCAACTAGGCCAAGCGTAATTTTTGAACAATTAAAATTTACAAGAATAACTCCATCCAGTCCATTTGTAAAAGTAGCTTGTTATGGAGAAGAACGGACAAGAAACTCCACAAAGTTTCCACTACAAGTTCCATAGGTCCTATGTAGGTAGCAATATTGCCATGTTGTATAAAATGACTATGAAGTCTCTATTGGTCCGTGCTATTGGTAAAATCTCATTGCTCTACAAGTACATTCAATGGCTTGTCAAAAAGTAAAATTACTAATTCACAGCATTCTTCAAAGTAGACATTTCTTGCAACTGTCAACATGACAGCTAGCAAACAGATGCTCAGCTGTTTTTATCTTGTATCTAGAAAAGGAAATAAATTCCAAGCTACATGAGGTTTATAGCAAGTCTTGCAATAGCGTGATATTGCAATATAGCGGCAGAATATCTACTGCATTCATTACTGCGCGTAAACGTGTGTTCATTTATTTAGATGTCGGATGGAAAGAATTATGATTTGAGTAAATAATTGTCAAGGAGACGGTTTGAGATAAAGAATAGGGTAGCGTTTTTCTTACTTTTAAAGAAAGAAAGATAAATAAATTTATTTACGCCAGCTATGACGCATACCATAGAAGAAGTGAAAAAAATAATAGCTAAACAAATTGGGAAAATATGCGTCACTTCCGCATCCGCTATTGTTGTATGTCTTTACGATAAGGACTTCTTCCATACAAACGTAGTCTGGCGATTACTGCACTGTTTCACGATGTACGTTCAAAATAAAAAAAGATATCAATTTGTCTCATCATTATCTAGTCCTGTATGGAAACAAAAAAAAAACATTATTTGAAAGTTATGAGCGTCGAAAGTTCTATATTTCAAGACTAATTTTAACGCATCTTTGGGCGCAAATAAATAAGTACCATAAGAAAAATGAAAATTCCAAAACGGCCACCATACAGGGATAGATTAGTAATTCAAGAATGCAAATAATTTTATTTTGAAAATATAAATTTAGTCGTTTTTTCATGATATCTAGACTCCCAAAGGTCTGTTTATAAAGTTTCGCGCGCTAGTTTTCGTCCTAAATCATCATCAATTTCGCTAAAAACTTGCAAAAGTGCTAATTCGTACGTGAGCTTCTTACTGCTCGTCACAGCATCTATCTCTTTCGCACGTGTTGTCGGATGAGATAGCATGCATTTAAACCCCGCGCGAAAAATAGTTTATGCTGTCGACTAGGGGAACCTTAAGGGCCTTGCTCCCGATTAGTCCCGTAAAACGGTTACTTTCAGAAGACTACTCCTCATTAACGGTTAGGTTTAAAGGATTGAAAAGAAATAAAAAAGACTCATGTACGTCATTTTGGTAAACAGGATTTTTTCGTATAACTACATTTGCTTTAATTTAAAAAAATAACTAACAACACGATATTTTTTCGCTACTTCTCAAAAAATTTTGTTTGGTTTGTTCTGAAAATAAAATGATTGTTTTTTTTTCTTTCGTTCACAAGTAACCAGTAACATAATATTTGACTGGTGAAAAATATTGCGTCACGTTCCAATTTCGAAAATGGTATTTAAAAGGCTTTAGTGAAGACATTAGACTCTTAAATATGGAGATGAACATACCGTTATCAAGGGTACAACTTTCTCAACACTTTAAAATTGACGTTGAGTTTTCAGGGCACGTACCGGGGATAAGTTATTCCTAGAAGGTACAGCCGACTCCTTTATTACCTGGAACAATGGACGTTTACCATTAAATTAAAAATATAGAAATCTACAAATATCCAGAGGCTGTCGACAAAGTGTCATTCAATCGATGGCGATGGACGAAATACCAAATTGTAAGGGATGATCACTTGACATATCGATAGCGCTTGGCCCGTACAGTTTTGACATTTAACCAATCGCTGTCGCGTCGTTTTCGTTTATAGAATGTAGCTTGTCTAAAGCCGTAGTAAGTAAGCTGTAAGTATAAATTGTTTCTTGATTCTGTTAGTTACAAATTTAATTCTTTATTGTACACCAAAACAATATTACAAAAAGTGAAATCAATATTCATGTACAAAGACGAGCTTAACTCCATAATGGAGTTTTCTTCCAGTAAACCTTTGAGTGATAGAGATATTTATAATTAAGGTTACACTAGTCGACGGCACGAACTATTTTGTGCGCGGGGTTAAAATGCATTTTATATCAACCGACAACACGTGCGGAAGAGATAGATGCTGTGATAAGCAGTAGGAAGCTAGTTCGCGTACGAATACACACTTTTGCAGCGTAATGGATAATCATTTAGGACGAAACCGAGCGCGCGAAATTTTATAAACAGACCTTTGGGAGTCTGGATTTCATGAAAAAACGACTAACTGTTCAAAATAAAATTATTTGCATTGGCATTTATATGGAGGCCGTTTTGCAATTTTCCGTCTACTTATGGCATTTATGCGTTAAAATTTGTGTCGAAATGTGGAACTTTCGACGCTCATAACTTTCAAATATTTTATTTTTTTACTTTATAATGATGAGACAAATTGATATCACTTTTTATTTTGAACGTACATTGTCAAACAGTGGAATAATCACTAGACTACGTTTGTATGGAAGAATTTTCGACTAGTGTACCCTTAAGGACAGTAATCTAGTGCCTGTTTAGTGTCTGTTTATTTGTGCACGCATCACGAGAAATGTACGAAACCAATGTAGATAACTTTTATACATAAAAATTGTGCGTAACTTGAAGAATTACTTAGTTTTTGTTTCATCGCAATCGGTTCACTCTATCAAAAGTTAGATGAATTAAAAGTGTTCAAGAGTTAAAATTATCACAACACACGCAATTCAGATACTCTGACAGTTGAACTCGATATTCGATCGATGGCGTTGTGCATTTGAAGTCATTTTCTGAATGGCGGTGTCAAGATTCTTCGCGAAAGAATGATGACTATAGAAACAAAAATGGTAGGTAGGTAAGTAGGGTAGGGTTGGCAGACAGATGACGGGAGCGAAGCCGCGGGCACAGCTAGTGTTGTGATATAAACAGTGGAGCAGTGGTGGCAGAATTCTGGGCTAAACACAATGTTTAGAGATTAGTTTTGCTATCGACACGCTAAGAAGAAGAACAGTGGAGCTAGTGGACCGCGACCGAACCGAAGACCGCGTTAGCGGGGAAACTCGATCAATTTCTAATAGCAGTGTAGTATACCTTTGGACAATAATATGTCATAGTATTAAGTCATTGAGTGGTGTCGTTAGTTGATTGATTGGGTTTGTCGAAGTTTTTGTGAATAATTGTTAGCGACATTATTGTAGTATCAAATTTTTAGTTTTATGTTATTTTCATCTTCGTTTTTACTAAACTCAAAGCAGTGAATTTTAAAAGATTTTGAGGTTGTATTTCTGTAGGAAAGAAAATGCTTATTAGTTTTTATATACTAATGCCTAATCATTGATAGAATAGAATAGAATACTCTTTATTATGTAGATACACCATATAAGTTACAGAAAGTATAGACGAATTACACTGGGTGACACAATGGGCGGCCTTATCGCTAAAAGCGATCTTTTCAAGACAACCTTTGGATGGATTTAAAAAAAATGGAAGGAAAGACAGTACTGTAGGAAATCTTTGGTGTACTATTTATATATAAAATAAATACATACTTATATATATAATAGACAAATATATACAGTAATAAGTATGGAACAAAAGCATAGAAATCAAGAAATAAAACTATTAAAGAGAGAGGTAGTGATTCTTTACCATTGTTTTAAAAATGGGCAGAGATTGAGCACGCCTTATTGACACGGGCAAAGCATTCCACAACCGCACCGCTTGAACCGTAAAAGATTTGTCGTAAAAGCTGGTGGAATATTAATATTATTTTGGTTAATATTTCATTTTAATGCCAGGCCTGTTAAAGTACAAGTATTTAGTACCTACAAGCTTTCACAAAAATAAATCCTTTTAGGTACAACCTGGGAGTTTTTAAGTCAAGAGTGAATAGGTTTCTTCTAGGCAAGCGTGCTACATCGTCGACCACATCATCGCTTACCATCAGGTGAGATAGTGGTCAAGCGCAAGCCTATCAAAAAAAAAAGATATTTATTTTCACTTTTTAGTTGTACCTAATAGGCAAGTTGTTAAGTAAGTACGCCAGAATAGATTCTCCGAATATCATGAAACTTGAGCATAACCAGAGAAATGAGAAATCTATGTACCCCTTAAGAGCATACTGGCGTGATGTTATGTTATGAAATGGTGTAAACAATTAACAGACATGCGATTGCAGCAATTCCGTCAGATATGCCGTTATTTATTGAAGAGGTCTGTTGTATATCTCCGAAGTTCTTCATCAGATCTTCACCAAATTCGAAACATACTCTTTCAAACAAAAAAAGAATTTTCAAAATCGGTCCACAATTATTATTTATTTAAAAACGTTGCCCCACACTAGGAATTTCTTCCTGTATCGTGGGAGCGTTTACAAACATATAAACTCACATACACAAACACCCAGAGCCGGAACAACTATTTGTAGGTCATACAAATATTTGTTCCGTGCGGGAAACGAACCCACGACACGCAGCGCACCAGTCAATCGCTCAACCACTGCGCCAACCGTGCGATATCGGTGAACATACACAAAAAAAAAAACATACGTAATGTCAAAGATAGAACCTCCTCCTTTTTGGTAAGTCGGTTAAAAATACATAAAGATATCGCAATATATCTACTGTTAGCGATCTTTATATTTAATTGAGCACACTAAGTGATTTTTCTATGTTGGCAATAATTTGTTTGATATTTTTATGCTTGCAACAAAGATGGACTGTTTTTTTGTCAGGTTGGTAAACGACAAGCTTGCACTTCTCGTTTCCCGCCCATTTCGAGAATATAAATATTGTAGCTCTTGCCATCAAAGGCAGTCTATTTTTGATCTAGGCTACATTAATAAGTATTAGGGTAAGTGCTTTATAAACTGTATTCTATAAACTGTGTTCTATAAACTATGTTCTATAAACCATGTTCTATAAACTATTTTCCATAAACTGTGTTCTGTGTGACTGTGTATTTGATATGAGAATACACTGGGTGAGTAAACCCTTTCTAAGCATTTTTATTTACATCGCCATCCCCGCCAAAATACCCACACAAGATTTTAGTCTTTTAAGTAAAAGCCGACACTACTATCCACAACGATCTTGAAAAGTTTTCAAATCGCGTTCGAAACCATTCCAAACATGACATATCTACCCACTATACACAAAATCACTTAATATTCCTCAAAGTGATAACTCCGTGAGTTTCTTCACTCCTAGTACCGCCTAGTTAGCGTGTTGGCTCTTCTCGACACTATTAGCAAAGTTATCGAGTTTCAGACAGAAGATATATATCAGGCTAGGTGAAAATTAGCTCAGTTTTATGTGATATGAGGAATTTTTATTAGATTTTATATGTAGTCAGTGTGAAGTGGATTCATGACGTTCTTGCTCTAGTTACCGACGCGTATTGGTAACGTTTACTGGTATCGCGTGGTTTGAATTATGCTGTAAACTTGAAAGTGTGTTTGAATGAAGTGTTTGTGGTTATTCTGCAAGTAAAATAGGAATACAACATCAAAGGGTCTGGATCTACTGGACGTTTTTTGTAATCGTGTAATCGGCGAGTGTAATTCTAATTCTGTGAAAGAATTTAAGTAATGATGTAAGTGCTTCCTCCCTCACACATCACATCATCAGCCTATTAATGTTTCCACTGCTGGGACACAGGCCTCCTCTCTGTGAGAGGGAATGGGCCGTAATCCACCACGCGAGCCCAGTGCGGGTTGGTGGTTGTCACATATCTTCGAATTTTTGGTTCTAGGACATGCCGGATTCCTCATGTTTTCCTTCACCGTTTTAAGAGCAGTGGTGATGAAATAATTTACACAAAGTAAAGCGCCTGCCTGGACTCGAACCTACGACCTACAACCTGTAAGTCGCGGCCGATACCCCTGGGCCACCACTGCTCCACATACAAACAGGAATTTTACCTTCGTTTGCAAAAGGTTCCTTTTGATAACGCCATGAAAGTAGCAGATTATGGGTTCATAAAAAAAAACAATAATATCTTTACATTGACACGAAGAAGGAGACACAATATTTTGAATTGTCAATATCTAACAAATAGAATCTGAAGTTAAATAAGAGCCAAAGCGTTATAGGAAGACGTGTTTAAACCTTATGCTATTCGCATTGTACTCCCATCTGATTTTGGTAACCAAAGATATTAACATTGGAACAACAAAGGAAGCATATTAATACGTTAATCTTGAGTATGTTTCCGATTTTTCTCTCTAAATAAGGATTCTGCGTCGTCCTGGGCTGACTGATCAGATAAATCTCGAAGTCAAGATGGTCAAGCGCGAGCCTATCAATAATAAAAAAAAATATATGAAGATTCTGAACTCTCAAGATAGCCCCAACTAGCCAGGAGTCATTCACATAGAACTAAGAAGGAATAGATCGCAAGATCCATTGAAAGTCCAGTACCTAAGTACAGTACAAAAATTTTCTTAGTGTCCCTCGGCAAACTTCGTGTTTCGTCAGTCGTCGGATTTCTACCAGTTGCCCTTTGCACTTGGTGCAGACCGGACGCTCTCAATCAACATGGTAGTATATAGAGTTGTTAATACTCTTTTCTTTTAACATAATGTAATTTATTTTAAAAATGGGAGGAAAGCTGCTATTTTTACAGCTCTAGTTATATTTCAAAACAAAACTACAATAAAATACGTAGTTCTGAATTCAAATACAATACACGATAAATCTATAAGTAATTGATGGAAATCATTCGTTTGTATTCGGAAATGCGATTTTTGCCGAGTGACATTAAGAAAATAGTTGTACTGTACTAACTGGCTGTCAACATTCCTAATAAGGTAGGTAATACAAAAAAAAAACATACATAAAGTCGAACAACCTCCTGCTTTTTGGTAAGGCGGTAAAAAAACCGATACATGCCACGTAAACCCAAATTTTCCCACCCATATTTTAGAAAACAAAGAGAAACGGATGAAACATCATATAACCCTGATCCGACATTACAGAAAGATTTGCGGTCCGTCCGACCCGTATCTGATCAACACGACCCGGATAACCGGATGAGGAACACAATGTGGTAGAATCATGGCGTCCATTATGGTTTGGCACGAATCTTTAAGCTGCAGGATTGAGAGATTTCAAGAGGTGTTGGTAAACAGGTTCCTTGTAATGCTCAAGTATTGGAAAAAAATATTGAAATGTTTGCGGCGGAAACGTAAAAGGAGTGGACGTCTTCTTGTAGACATCATAAACAGCTACGGGTAAGTAGTGAATTATAGATTACTAATTCATTTAATTCCTACCACGTTCTTACTTCTAGATACCTAAGCTTGCACTATCATTGACCGTGGGCTATCAGTTGTTAGTGATAGAGTCTTCGTCAATCCCGAAGAAAAACTAAACTAAATAGAAGTAAATAAATGATTCCACTTAGACTTTTATAATCATTGGTATGCTAAGTATACCATCTCTCCCACAATTAAGCCAGCCACAGTGCCGTTGGTCATTGTATCTAGAAGTCAAGGTTGTAAGAACGTAAACATGCAACAAGTCGTTGTTCTTGATCTTGGTTAGCTAACGGCCACATGAACGAGGGAAAAGAATCAATAAACTATGAAATATTAACCTTATGCTACTTATTACTGTATAACAGTCACCATAGAGAGTACAGGTTGTCCGAGTACCTGTTCTCTCAATCCCACTTGTAGCAAAGGGAACAATAGAAGAAATTAGGCATCAGATACGCCTTTGTATCTTCAAAGTAACTACAATTTTAATATAAAAATAAATCCAATAGTTTCAGGTTATATCCAGAATTCTAGAACAACTTCCGCCTCACCCTCGAAAAGAATTACCTTCCTAGCATTACGTTCCACAAGTTAAATAACACGTCGTCACGGAAATGAATAAACAAACCGAAATAAATGCGAAACTGTCCGTCTGTCTACTTGTAACAGTTATATAAAAACAATACTGAATATAATAAAATATAACTTTATGATTGAGTTTAACGAACTGTGAAGGATGGTTTGATAGGCAATAGACAATCTATTAGAGATTACGGAAATGAGTGAAATAAAGATTTGGATGACAAAACCCCGATGACAATAACAAACATTGTTCAGAAGAAAATGGGTTCATTCTTTATTAACATATATACAATTGATTATTCTAAAAAAAAAACAAACCTATATACAAATAAAAAAGGGAGACGGAATAGAGCTCAATGTGCGTCAAAAAATTCGTCCACATCGATGTCAACGGGAAAAGTGCCCAGAACGCTGGCAGCATTGCCACGTTGGATGGCAATGCTGATTCTCTGGCCGAAGAAAAGGCCAGCCCTCTGGTCACGTGAAGAGTCGACGAGCTTTGTGCTAATTTCTCGAAAAAGTCGATGCGCATTCGGACCTCATGGACCTAATGTTTCAACCCAAAACGGCTCAAACATATAACTTCCAATAAGGTCGTTATATTTGCGCCGTAAAAGAAGAAAATTACATCAATAGAATTATTTACATGGTTGCATTTACCAACAAGATCTTAACAGTGGTAGACATATTTTTACAGTTAAGGACTGGACTATTTTCCGACATATAAGCCTGCCCTTGTCCTTACTTGAGGTCGGCGCAAAACGTTTTCTTCTTCCAAACAAAGACCGACAATTTTACATACATAATTTAATCATTAAAACGTAAAAAGTTTTCATGAACACTACGTGTCATCTGCCTTCACTTTATGTAAAGAAGAACAAAGTCATCGCAACTGTGCTCACATTAGCATAGTGAACACAATATTCACGTCTCCGTATGAATATGTGCATGTCTGAGGACACTCTGACTCACACACTGAATATTTAAATACTATGTGGTAACTAAATGGGTGATCGATGCGATTCGATTTTAATAACACCTATAAGCGATATTACTAAGCGAAATTGCAGGTACGTTCACATCGACGCAATATTCGACCGATTTGCACTAGAAAATCTTATTAAACACGTGCAGATATCGCCTATCGACAAATTCAACTCTTTTTTTTTATTTCTCTAAAGCACGGGGTCCCAGCGTTAAGAAAGAAAATTTGGTTCAAATAAATCTCACTAGATGGCGCAATATGCATCGATTTGTTATTGAATTGTGTGTAAAATTAACATTTTCTGGAATTTAACATAAAATTGTATGTTCTTGTTTAATCAACTCTCCTATGCACAAAATTATAGAATATTGGGCTCTTAATTCACGTTTCAAAGATTATTTGAACGGATCTTTTAAATTTTATGCCAATAGATGGCGCAGTTTTAAATTTCTGTGTCAATCCACTCGATTGTTTAAATTTGTATTGCAACACATTTTGGTGCAATGAAACTGTAAAAACGTGCATAAAAATACTATGAAAGAAATCTTCACTGTATTTAAAGAAAAAATATTCACGAACCAAGTAAACCCTTTTACTTTTAAGTTGCTAACAACATCTACCTATCGCCGTGGAACTGGACCGAACGCGATCGATGTTCATAAAATAATCAGTTTAATCAGACGTAAAAAGTTATGTTGCCGCGGTTTCTTTGTATGGGATGAGGCATCTGTATGCTAGTATTATATTATCTGTGCCTAAAGTTATAGCCGGAAAACAGGCATGTCTTAGAACAAAAAATTCGAAGACAGGTGACATCTACCAATCTAGACTAGGCCCGCGCGGTAGATGCACTGGTCCACACCCTCACAGAGAGAGGAGGTCTGTGTAGTGGAAACAAAGCTGATTATGTTTATGCTAAGGCTATATCATGTCTTGCTTTTGATATGTAGTAAAAGACAGCCACGTTCTGGATTCTGGTATAATTTCTGTTAAATAAACAGTTACGGTGTCCATGAGCATGTTGACGAAGTTTTTTATTTACAACAGATATTAAATTTCGCAAAACTTTTTTAGGACTGTATTATTCTTCTTTAAGTACGTTTACTTTTTTATTACGAATTCCCCAATTACTTATACCTATACATCTTGTTTGACTGGTAGAAAAAGCCTAAGACATTAAGAGGAAACGGGGGGCAGAGAGCGCCGACTGAATTTCCTTAGTAAAAACTCATAATTCGAGGTTTGGCTCTTGCCTGTTTCCTCCTCCAATATTGGACCAATTTAAAAGATATTCCGTAAAGGGAAAATTAAAGATATATACTATGTCCCTATGTTTTTGATGATACATTATCTTGAGAAGCACTAGAGCCCTCAAAACATGCTCAAAATTGCGCTGTCAACAGAGGCTTAGTGTACAAATTTGACAAAAATAAATGAAAAAAGTTACTAAGGAAATTCAGTCGGCGCTCTCTGCCCATATTTCCTCTTAAGTACCTTTGTGAAGGGAGTTTTAAATGAAAAATAAAATGCCTTCCAAGATTTAATTACTGGAAATCTTTGGAAAAACGAACTTAAACATTCTGTGTTTTAGTAGTCATGTCAATAGGTTACAAACGTAAGAGTCGTAGAACAAAAAAAGTTAATTTAAAAAAATCAAAAAACCCCGACTGCTTGAGAAGCGAACTAAAAAGAAGTAAACATGAAGAAAATCATGCTGTGCAGTCGGAGGATACATAATATTCGCGAGCTGGCTGACCAATACCAGATGTATCCTCCGACACAGTTAACATTTTTTTATCTAATTAAACAATTAAGTGTTATATATTTTTGAAATCATTTCTTAAAACTCTTTATTTTGATACACACGATGGGTTTGGCAGAAAAAAAATAAGACCCACACAATATGGCGCCCAAAAGCCGGCATTTCTCTATTCGCCAATTTTAATGTAGGCAGTGACACTAGCAATAGGTTAAGACGAATCGATTGACTTAAGAATCATCAAAATTCGGCAGTCGGGTAAAAAGTACAGAGTATTTAAAGAAACAGAGAAAAGAAAACGAGGTGCCTGATGTATTCACATTCTTACATTTGGCAACAGGTTCTTATAAGGCGGAAATGTAACACAGGTTCTCCAAAAACCAAAAGGAAGTTCTATATCTATACCTATAATATATTATGTTATATGGCAGTACCAAAAACACATCACACATTATGGAACCGCTTTCAACTCTCAAAAAAATCATATCCGGCAAATAGGACAACAAAACACTGGTAAAGGAAAGATTATCAGTAGACCATTAGTGCAGTAAACGGTAGTCGTTACCGAAGTGTAGTTTAAACTAATTGACGACACAATCGGACACGGCTTGGGTTTAGGAG
Source organism: Orthosia incerta (assembly GCA_948252205.1). Taxonomy (NCBI): domain Eukaryota; kingdom Metazoa; phylum Arthropoda; class Insecta; order Lepidoptera; family Noctuidae; genus Orthosia; species Orthosia incerta. The sequence goes on along the minus strand of OX411742.1, from coordinate 1,787,581 downwards.
GGTTACACATCTGCGGATAATCTACGACTTTGAATTGCGTTTTGTTTTAGAGTGTACTGTTTTTCAGCAGTAGCAATTAAAGGTGTAAACAAAATCTCATGAAATATTGATCCAGCATTTTTTTAAAGGTTTTTTTAAAGAACAGGATATTATTGTAGCCGGAATAAAGACCCCATCTGATAGTGGAAGAGCCTTGACCTTTTAAATACTGGCGGATTGAAATATTCTTGGCTCTAATTATCGACGGATACCTTTTCCACTTTGTCCTACTACAAAGTCTTCTCCAAAAATTTTACTGAAATTCAAAGACAGTCAATAATGCATTCATTTGCAGTCCTAATCCTTTGAACGTAATGCTCAATTAAGAGCGAATTTCACCGGCACATCTAAACCGCGTTTTAAAGTTGTTAGTGTCAATATTGATGTAACTGACAGCTCAATGGCAGTTGACATAATGTAATAGATATATTTGCTGATCCTTACAAAGAAGAACACAACTAAACCACACCAATACCACATAAATGTGCAACCACCTTTAACAAAACACCGACCGATTGGAACGACAATTTGGTTACACTATCGATTGGACAATGGCGTACAATGGTTATCTGACTACCCACACAAGTAATTCATGTTAGTTTAAAGTAATGGCGACGTTAGCCATTAGTGTGTTGCTTGCTTTACAAAATGGTTTCTGGTCTATGGTTGTGAAGTAAATGAAGTCTGTAGTTTTGTGGTGCTAGGTTCTGTTACAAGTATGTTGTAATGTTTGTCGTTTATCGTATCCTGTTGCATAAATATGTTTTTTTTTTTCGGAAGATCGACAAAGGGCTCTCGTTCAAGTGACATATTCTTAACGTGACATTTCGGTAGCGAATGTCAATCCGATCCATGACGTTTTGACATGAATTTTCGCTGAATGTCACTTTGTCTGAGCGCTAAAAGAGCAACAAAGGCAAAAGTCCTTGCATAAAATCAAATAATGTCAGTCCCTGTCATCCATGTTTCCAAATGAGAATATCCTAAATCAAATTCGAATTTCGAACAGTTTCTTTCATTTGTTTTTTATGACCGAATAATACGATAGTTGTCCAGTCTTTTTACTGCTATTCAACCTTTGACATCAACTTTATAAGATTACAGTCACTTTAATAGAAATTTGGAGGTAAAATAACTATGAAAGGACTGTATATCTGCCCACTATTATATATTATATGTCTATGTCCAAATTGGACCTTTCTACTTAGCACTTGTTTACCTACCTTTTTTGCAGAAACTAGCCCACATAACAACGAAAATGGCGCCTGAGTAGATTATTTATCGGCAAATAAATGTGAATACTGAGCTGAATACGAAGAGCACTTTGGAAAGGACCGCAAATAAATTGTGGTGAGTCTAGAACATGTCTGGAGCTAGATTGATTCTGAAAAGGGTCTCAATTTGATTAGTATTTTCGTGAAAAACATGAGAATGTTTGATGAGTCCATCTATTTAAATCTGTGACACTTATTTCATAGGTTTTTAAATTTTTTACCCACCAATTGAATGGGCTACCTAATTGGTTTCGAACTGTTGGACAGATTAGAATTTTCTGACTTCTAAAACAATCAAATAATTTTGTTCTCTTCACATTCAGATTTCTCATTGTTCGGCATTATTAATTGTAGCTTATGATCTCCATTTATAAACTTACCGTACAGAAAATTAAAATAACAAATGAAAATTTTATTTTAAAATGTTTCCATGATATGTGGAACCTTCAAAATTAAATACAAAAAATCTGTGTAGCTCTTCAAAATGGCAGACAGTTTGGCCTTCACGTTGAAAAGTTAATTAATTCTAATGAACATGGTAACTGGGTCATTTCATAATATATTACAAGTTTTAAACAACAATACGTACTTTGTTACCACATTGAGAACATGAATAACATGGCTAATAGAACCATCTTGAACAAAGAAGGAGTCTGAAGGAGTCTTGCGAATACAATGGCAAGATAACAAATAAACCTTATATTATCGAGAATCTATAGCTCGCAGAACAAATGGTCGATGGGCCGAAAAGTTCTGAAGTGGCGACTGCATACCGGAAGACTTAGCGTCGGAAAACCTAGTTGGAAGACGGACAGGACCATTCGATGTGGTAACACTCGGTGGAGGCCTATGTTTAGCAGTGGACGTGATGATAGTGAGAAGACCTGCCCAATGGCAAAAACCGAGGAAGAAATGGTGTAAGGAGGAGATTTACGTCCTGCATGAATATTCAGCAGAAATAAGCTGAATGTTCATTAATATCGTAAAGATATATCTACCTATGACAAAACTGGCAAGCACTAGTTTACTGATGTTGCACTGGAGAAAGAGTTTCCAATCGTATCCGACTAAGTACTTACACGGGTAAGAAGACGAAGTAATAAAAGTACATAAGGACAAAATACCGGTAAGTATTGGCATCGAACCCGTGAGTTCTAGTGGCAGAATGTTAGACGACCAATCGACCTAAATAGCCTATTGTGAGAATCTGGAACTAGTGTTCCAAACCCAGATACCTACCCACAATAATAGAAACCCGCTGAGACAATAGTGTTTCGATTTTGCAGAAAAACTAACGCTAGAAATCACAGAAATTTTTGGACCGACTTTAGCAGCAGTTTGTCTACTTCATGATGATAACTAACCACAATCAGTAGGTATTATTATATCAGCAGGTACTTACACTAATTACTTAGATGGTAACCTAAGTTGAATTGTATAATAAAATACAATATTTATACAGTGTAGAGTATTGAAGTAATAAGCATTAAATACGGTTCTCTGCTTCCTATACTCTGTAAAAAGATTTGTCTAACAACGACAATGCTGACAAGTGACACATACAGCACACGCTTAAATTTTATCAACATTTACTTTGCAATCACAATGTTTAATCTAGTCCACATCCACTCATTCAAAAACAATAAACACACAAGCCAAGGGCTACTCCTTTCCCGTCGTGGTCAAAGCTCGGAACAATTGCATCGTCGCCGGCGCCGGTGCATATAACTTTGCATAACACTTGGTCAATGTAAATATGAATCAGTATTAGCACTAAAACAATAGGTTTCAATCATAACAGCAGATGTTAGCACGATGTTGTTATAACACTATATTGTATGACATCTGTTGTAAGTTTAGTAGCGTAAATGATGATTTATGTCATTAGGAAGTCCACCACTGTCGCCAACCTAGCTTTAGCAAGCGTACTGGAAATACTGGAATCGTGCCTTCTTTGTATGAGACAGCCTTTGACAATCCCACCGCACTATTCCCAAACCACTGCAAATCCTGAAAGCCAGATTCAAAAGTGGCGACTACCAGAAAAGCGCCGAGGCAATGAAGCTCGACGAAGTCCTGGCGAATGAATTTAACTGTCTTGGATCCCGCAACGAAATTAATCGGTAAAGAATAACGGAGGAGTAGAAAAAAGAACATAATTTCTAAGCCCGTGAAGTGGAGATCCGAACTGTACTTATGGGCTAAAGACGTTTAATACTGTATGGGCTAGAAACTTGCAGTGTCTGAAGATAGCACTTTCCCTAGCCTTTTTCTTAAGAAAGAATATGTATTACTTAAAGTGTTTCTTCGTCCTACTACCATTTGAGAACCTTTGAGGAGTTCCTTATAAACCCAAAAAGGGCTCTGTCAACCCTGGCCAGCTCATTTGTATTAAAACTGATTATGTTAGGAAGAGACCCATCAGGGCTTGCGTTTTTATCTACGGTCAAACTATGTACATATCTAGACAATATTTGCGACTTTTTTCAGATAGTAAAAATCATTCCTGACCTATCTTCGACTTAGCAAACCACAAGAAATCTGAAATACCGTTGGCGTTGCACATAAAATAAATCTCTCACAGCGAAGACTTTAGAAAAATACGAGATGATAAGATAAACGACATCGATAAATCTAGACACGTTACTTTTCCAGCTAATTGACTTTTTATTCACTAACACATTAGACTAGTTGAATTAATTATTCATTAACATACTAACGCAGTTAAAATGGTGATTTTCTGTATAAACAGTATGAAGAGATGGCCATTACGAACACGGGTTCTATACATTGCTGCAGTCTAGTTTATGATCTTGAAGCAGACATATTGTCTTTCTCTGCATACTTGCAACACAGATTGGTCATCAAACGTGCCTTTAATATTTTAAGAGAACGTTTTCAGAGGATCACTCCACATTTCAGTTATCTCCATAAGAAAATGTTTTCTATTTATCAGTGTATGTCTGATCTGATGTATAAGCTATTACTGTAAAATTTCATCAAAATCCGTTCAGTATTTTTTGCGTGAATATGTACAAAATTTCACATTCATAATATTAGTAGGACTCTCCAGGCAATCGGCTCATACATAAATTAACCAACGTATCTATAAAGAAGCAAATAATATTACTACCCTTTTATTAAACCCATTTCTCGCTTTCTAGATAACAAATAAAGTGAAAATTCTCATCCAGGGATTACTTACATCCTACTAAAGCGTACTACCCACATATTACTTAGAAAAAACTTTCTACTACCCACCAAATATCGATATGAAAACGTTCCGATAGTTCGGAGTTTATCCTAAAACTTTTATCGAAAGTACGCCATGATTTATTCACAGACCTTTTGGTAATATCGATATACAAAAGGGCTATATTTCAAAACTACTTTATGAATACTGTTAATAACTATTTGGTATATAAATTGTTTGTAGAAGGGGAATAAAATGGAGGGTGCAAGGCGGAAAGAGGGTTGAGCCCAGACTTGAGTACTACCGTTTTTATGCAAATATTAGGTTCAGTTAGGTCTCAAGTCGAGAAATATAACGCTCGTGATTTTTATCCAGGTAAATGCCGCTCTAGGTTCTATAAAAGTAGATTTAAAGGGACGTTGAACAAGGGTCTTCAGTTTAAGTTTTTATGACTGTGGTATTATCCGTTTTCAGAAAAAAATGTTGGACTAGCAGTTATGGGGATCTTTTGTATTGTTGATTGACTGGCCGACAGCTATCTCACCTGATGGTAAGCGATGATGTGGTAGAAAATGGAGCTGACCACTATTTCACCCGACGGTAAGCGATGATGAGATCGACTTTTGCTTAGAAGTAACCTATTCACACTTGACTTAAAGAACCCCAGGTTGTAGCTATCTGCAAAAATCACAGTTACCGATGGGGAATTCCTCTCCTCATCATCTTCGCATTCTTATCATCTGACAATAGAATGTAAAGATCAATAAAGGCCCCTCGGTCCACCTATACCAATTCTGCTAGGAAGTAAACTTCTAACGGATTTAAGGAAGGTCCACCCAAAGGAAGTACTGAAGACTACCTACATACCCACCCACAGCTACAAACTTCCATGTCTCTAATTAAACATTAATCAACTCTACGTTAAGCTAATTACAACCATGAAATCAACACGTTCATACCGGAAGACGGCGTAACATAAACTGACTGCGGATATTAGGAATATGTGCTAACTGTAAACTTGAGTGTGTTCGGAGGAAATTGGTGCCTTGAACTGGCTGTACTTGGAGTTGGTAGTTAGACCTTGCGGGAGGCCGAGAAATGCTGGCAGGTTGAATTAAAAGGCATGCAAGGACATTGACCGCGAAAAAAAGATGTGGTGCCTTTGCCACAAAAGAGTTACGAGTGCCTAAAGAGAAAATCAATGAAGCTATAATAAATAAATAAAAGACTTTAAAAGAGACTCGCTTGCCTGACGCACCTTGGATCGTAAGCCCTGGTATCAATTTGCTGACTACCCTAATTTTTTTCCAACATGACCGTTCTCGCATAACCTATGCTGGCTCGAGACTGCTATAAAAATGATGAAGAACTGCTAGAGACATAAATCTTGTTCAAGAACTTTGAAATGTCTGAATTTCTTAGCCGACAAGTTGGTTTTACCACCAATTTTTGCATGTGTTCGCCCGTATTTACTCAATTTTCGACGAAGCGATCGACAGATATCGAGCTTGAAGGCACGTACCTATAGCTTTTATCGCGACAGACATATTTGAGGAGCTGTAGTTAAATTTCTCTAAAGAGAATTTGCCTTAGTGTTTAGAAAGACCAAGAATATTGAATTGAAAAGAGATTTAAACACAACTTTGCGACAAGAATTGAAATTTTCGACATATTAAAGCAACCATTTAGTTAAAATAAATTGCCCGTATCCCAAATTATTTGGTGGTGGGGGGGTCATCTCATTCGTCACTCCCTTCCTCGCCATATCATCTTCCATCGTCCATTCATCGTCTTTTTGATCTTCCCCTGCTGTTCAAAACTTTTCTCACTACATTTTTCTTTTTCAATTCAGTCTACAGATCATAGAATTTGAATATGCTTTACTCCCCTTGGGTTACTAAAGTACAACCTCATTCTGTACTTTAGTAACCCAAGGGGAGTAAAGCATGTTCAAATTCCTCATTCTAAGCCAGTCCTATTCTTGTTATATTGACATCTTTACGTAAAACAACGTTGGTATGTGTTGGTGTTTTCGAGCGTATGGCACTCGTGGGCTGCAGCTGAAAATCAGCGTCAGGTGGTATACTCTGTATTACCATTTGACATTATGCTGAGCTGAGGCCCTTTTGGCATTAATAGTTTTATTTATTTATTTTGTTTAATTTTAAGGTGTTTTTGTTTAGAATGCCAATAAACACAATTTTCTTTCTTTCTTTAATAAATCAATCGATGTAGGTACAACAGCACCTACCTAGTTCTGCATGATTCAATCCAAACACTAGCATGTGAAGATCGGTATCAAACCAAATAACACAGTACGTACACTCGGTACAAACGCGACGCAACATCACGACACGTTTAGAATCGATAATCACCTATTTGTACGTCATTTCACTTTACTTTCTAAAATGTACGCAGAATGTATTTAAAGGAACGTTTTGGTGTGCGGAAGATAGATTGAAATGTCACTTGCAAAGGTTGGTGTTTGCTTTTGGCAATATTTTTGGGATGTCGCCTTGAACGCTCACGGCAAGTTCTCATATATAACTGCTATTGAGAAATTCTAGATGGAAAACCCAACAATACTGTCAATCTCAAGGACCTCATGCACATCAGAAGCGCTAGAGACCATTAATTAGATCAACGAGGCAATCTAAGTAGGTAGTAGCTTTGATCTATGGAGAAAACCTATTCCCACAGCTCGGAAAAGGTTTACTTCATAGACTCCATACCATACCATTTTATTAGTCCTTTTGTTTAATCTTGGCATAGGTAGTCAATTCTTCTTCTTCTTTCGTGTCGATTAACTGAAACTGTAGTCTCAACCATTCAGATTTTGTCCGACCCAGTATGTAGCTACTCGGACAGCTCCATCATTTGCTACGTTCAAATCCTGAAATGTGCAGGTGGTCGGGCATGAAAGGCAGACAAGGAGGTGGACCATATCTTGCGAAGGGGCCACACCGGCATTGTGTTTTGGATGGGTCTAAGATACTCTAAATGACCAGGTTGTTCGTGCAGCGGTCAACCTGAGTCCGCAATCGGTTAAGGGATTGTCAGATTGGCCACTGCAGTTCGTTTCCAGAAGGCAGATGCTAATAATCAATTAGACATCTTGTAAGATAGGGGTTTATCTGCTTTTCTTTTATTTTCAGATCATCATGGTGGGAGACTGATATAAAAGAAGACAATGTATGTATGTAGTATGTATGTATGTAGTATGTATCTGTATGTGTAAACTTTTTGATTATCAATAAATAATTTGAATTTGAATTTGAATTTGAATGCAAGATGTGGATATTTACAAATAAGTAAACTTGATTTATAATGGAGACTAGACTTATAGGAAAACTTTGAAACGGTATTTTCCTATGGCATTAGTTATTTATAAATTAATTAAACAATCATAGTGGTTTATGAAGAAAAATCATAACTCAATAAAAAGCTAGATACTTACACATGGTATAGCAGTTATTTATTTATCGTACCTTCGTATTGGTAAAGTAATGAAACAATGCATTCTCTATCAACGATTTAATAGAAAATACTCGTTTATTAAATTAGATGTTCTCGAAAATTCTTGTTATGCTTGGCGGTGTCTGTTTCTGGAAAGGTGACCATTCAAGACATATACCCTCTTACTATTAAACACGGAATAAAGTTATACCAAGTATAAACTTATGAAAATGTATGGTTATTCCTTTGTTATTCCTGGTACAATTTTATTCCGTGTTTATTAGTAAGACGGACAGAGACTTGTCTGTACTCTGTACCTTAAAAATCACATTAAGCTGTTGGTTTTGGCTGCCATTTGTAGCTCTGACAATAGTTACGGGTAATCAGAAACGAGAAAATCAAACACCAGGTTTGGCATGAGGTATCGTGTTAGGTATACAATAATTGGGTTAGACGCTTCGATCACTAATAATAAGTGATCGAAGTTTGGCTACCAGTCTAACCGCTGCAGCTGAGTACCATATTTTACATGGACCGACTGCCAACCCAGTATCTGAGTTACACGATACCACCGCAAGGCTGGTGCCAAATTTTTTGACTTCTATACAACCAATACTACCTACGTCTATACTACCACTTCTATTCACACTATTTACAAACAAAAAACGAACTAAAACATTCGGTAAACAATAAGCACAGTTAGATCAACACAATTATGTAGGTACCTACAACAAATACAGAGTGTTTCGCAAAAGGATCTTTGTTTGATCAAGCAGTCTGGAATGCCATAGTCGTGACGTACCTACCTATAGCTACTCCGCAGTTTATGAATCGAAACCATTGTTCTGAACCACCATCTGTTGTAATACGTAAATACATTGCCGACTTCTACACACATTGGAAGTAGTTGGTATATGTGGCAGGCGTAGAATATTTGTGACAAATATTTTGTACCTACTTAGGTAGGTAATACTTACCTACACAATTAGCCTGTAACATTCTCACTGCTAGGGTACAAGACACACAAGCATTTTCTTTGTAAGAGGACTAGGCCATAAGAGACCGGTCCGGGTTGGTGGATGTCACATGTCTTTGGATTTTTAGTACTAGGACGTTTCCTAACAATGGTTTTCCTACATCATTTTGATAGCAGTGGTAAAAAAAAAAAAAAATAAATAAAAAAAACCTAAACCTACTGCCTGGTTACCAGACCACCTGCCCCGGACCTGCTGCCCACGACGTGTGAAGCCGGCCCCTACTAAATTTTCTATTCTCTACATTTTTTTTATTTTTTTGTTTATAAATAATTATTATTTAGTTTTAATTTACGTGGCTTACGTGTAGTTACTCTAGTTACACGTAACGTTACGTTCACTACAAATATTTTGTAGTGTTAAATACATGATATCAAAGTACAGAGCCCCATTCCTCCTTCAAATCTATCTAAATCGCAGATCGCCGATATAGCTTCTTTCGCACAGTTGAAGTGGAACTGTGAAGTCTGCCGTAAGCAGCTGTAGCAACTATATAGTTCCAAGGCGAAAATAACCACTGGATTATTGAAGGACACAGAGGAAGTCACGGCAGACGACGAAAATATGTACCTAAATATGGTGTGTTTGATGTCTCGAAGTCTGTTCGATGTTTGTAACAGCGAGTGTTAACAATGTAACGCGACAAAATATTACGAAAAACATAATCGAGCTAAGAATTGACGCAATAATGGCGCCTAAAACCAAAGTTTTGTTTCAAAATAATAAAACATTAAAGAAAACACCATCAATATTTATAGTTAAATCTTCTTTCGTGTTTATCACGAGGTGTTTATGCTCAAATATAAAATGGTTAACAAAACAAAACATTTGCTCTTTCTAAGAAGCTATCTAGCCACGCTTATCTAGGCCTAATGACAAGATTACTTTTTCTTAGTAGGTCTGTAGGCAAAGGTGCAAACAAGGAAATGAAGTTAAAGTACTTATTGCTAATCTTTCAGTTTTTCTAGCACATAACGAAATGTTGTTATTGGCTGATGATAGTGAAGTAAGAAATAAAGAATCGTCGAAGTAGACTAAAGTGTTGGATGTTTTCAAATTGTATCTAAGAAACCGTACTCAACTTAATCTAAGGGTCCACAAAACTGAAGTAACCTGGAAGGTTGTGCTAAAAACACCAACCTGAATTATGGAAAATCTAGATACTGAACATTTTCCCGATAAGTTAAGCCGAGGTGCACGTTACAACCACATTTTGTCTTTCATGCAGGTAATTGGGGACAAGCCTATTGTTAAAAATCGAAGGAAAGTAATGTGTGTATGTTTGTTCCAATGCAGCGTTCTACAGACCAAACGCGTTGGCGGATTTTGATGATTCGTACGTCAATCGATTCGTCTAAACCTTGCGTGTGTCACTGGCTACATTAAAATTGGAAAAAAAGAAAAATGGCGGAATTTGGGCGACATGTTGATGGGGCGCAAATATTTTATTCTTCCAAGCCCATCGTGTGGGGTATCAAAATAAAGTGTATTGGGAGGTGATTTCAAAATTATATAACACTCATATGTTTAAATGTACCTAATTCGAAAAGAAAATGTTAGTAAATAAAAAGTTATACAAAAAATAAAAAAACCGACTGCTTAAGAAGCGAACTAAAAAGACGGTAAACAAAACGAAAATCATGCTGAGCAGTCGGAGGATACATCTGGTTTTGGTCAGCCAGCTCGCGAATAAGCATCCTCCGAATGCATAGCATGATTTTCTTCTTGTTTACGTCTTTTTAGTTCGTTTCATAAGCAGTCGGGTTTTGCGATTTTTTAAATTAAGGGCCTACATACGCTTTAGTGCCGTAAAATGGCAACTTTCCAAAGCATACTCCTTAGTAACGGCCAGGTTAAAAGGTTTGAAAAAAATATATATTTATTACTGAGTCATGTACATAATTTTGAACAGAAGGTTTTTGCGTGTAAGTAATAGATTTGCTTTAAAAAAATAATTAACAACACGATCATTTTCGCAACTTTTGGAAACTCCTACAAAACGACTAGGATGTTTAAAAATATTTTTACACAGAAAAATTGACGGCTGGTATTTATTCATAACTAACAAAGCATATGTAAATAAAATAATATTCTGCAAACAAAACTGTTCAAAAAGAGGTTCAATTTTGATATTTTGGCATCGAGCGGGCGCACGGCCAGTACTGCGTTAGCGTTGGGGTGTATATATCGCCTTAACCTTTTGTATATTCTGTTCCTATCAAAGAGAGGTGCTTAACTGTTAATCCGTAAGTCTTTTATGTTATAAAAACTTACCGAGTCCAAACCGGTTTCAATACAAAAGTGACAAATCACCCGTTACAAACATAACAACACGTAACAACAAAATAAAACTTTCAAGTGGCGTCGAAACGCTTGCTTGAAATTCTGCTCACTCAGTAAGCGAAAATACTCCTAAGAATTTATCTTGCACAGGTATTATGGCGTTCCTATAACTATAGAAAATAACACGTTACGATGCTTCATAATACGTGATGATACGATTAAAAGAATACATCAGCTTGTCGATAAGTATTGAAAGGAGTTGACTGGGTTAACTTTCTCCGCACCAGTTACCAAGTGCTACAAGTATCCTCATACGATATCAAAGACACTATCATGTTTCAAAAAAGAACTCTGCCCGCATCCTGTTCTTAAAATAAAACCTCTATTAAAGACTATTCTATTTTTTTTCTTCCATGCATTTTGTACTAGGCAATATTTTTCTTTTCGTTCGAAAATAGAACGTGTTAAAGAGTTCGAACCTTTTTGTTTGAACTGTTAGAACAACATTGAGTCGAAAACTAAACAAATGAACCTACGAGATGGGCCAAGGCCGAAACAAATAAATATTTGGAGTAAAACGAAGGCTGAATTCTGTAATGAGCTTCGGGAAAGGGAGACTGAACTTACTGAACCAATTTTAATGTGATAACCAAAATAAAGAAGTAAAACGGGTTTGATTATGACAATTTGGGACTCCTCAAATTACGAATGACAGATTGTTTAATAACAGCTTCAATAACCAAGAGGAATTGATAAGATTAGTTCAAGGCAGAAGAAAATGAAAGTAAGTATATAAAGATCTTAATCGTAAATGGATCTTAGTGTATAATAAAGGAAAAACCCGTTATCAACATAACATCAAATAAAGCACAATATGCTAAATAAATATCCGACCAGATGTATGAAAAAGAGCATTTAAATAACAAAGCCAGGAGTTTCGTGCCAAATCGTAGGATTCAAATCAACCGCAAGTTTAAGAACGTGTGTAGGTACTGTGTAGTATTTGACATATGTTCTTTTTTATCTTTATATAAAGAGCTTTTTCGCTAATGCGAATACGACGCTCTGACATATGTTCAGAAAGCTGAGTTCCTAAATATCAAATAGAAAGTTTAAATTGAATTCTCGCTCACACTGAAATGAGTGGTTCGCCAGTTCGCCATATTTAAATAAGGTCTAGCAATACCTAGTATTCCGATAGGAGGTTTGGCACCTGCCGTACAATTTATGTTCGATTTCGGATCAAAACTTATATTTTCTGAAGTTCGATTCCCAACTTCAAGCTATAAATTATGCATTATTTGTGCTCTGTCATTTGTTCGTTCAAAGCTGTTCTTACGGTCTCATTGGAAAGTTTTAGCGTTTGATTAAAGGCAGGCATAGTTCTAGTTCTGTAATATTATTTATATTTAATGCGCGGTTGATTCTGTCGCGCCCTGTTAGCACTATTATCGTTTGGTTAGAAACGGCTTGGAAGGAATTTAATACATGTGTTCGGATAAAAAATAAGCATCGCTCCAACACTTAGCAAGTCTCGCAGGTGGCTTGTATCAACAACAAAAGCTATATGTCGAAGTATTTTTTGGTGCTCCCTAAATTTATAACTTACTCTTTAATGTAGTCAGCTCTCTTTATAAGCATACTTTTGTACTATATTTTATAAAGTTCCGAAATTATAAAATTAAAGTTTAAAGGATCCAATCGTGTTATACGATAAAACTTCTTGAATGACATATTCTGACGAAAAACACCGCGCAAAGATGTCGCGTTTTATAATTATAACTTGGATAGCAAAACCAGAATGATCATTAATAATTGCTGACCAATAAAGATGCTATTAAAAAGCAATTACCCATCCTATTGTATTATTCGATAGCATCTGGCCATCACAATGTATAAAACTCAGTTGGTGGTAATGTGTTCGGTTCGGAATGGTTCGGCTTCGGAACCTCGAACTAATTACGCACCAACCGGTCATGCAAGTGTGAAAATAACTGTGCTATTGCTAAACTACTAAAGAAATTTACATAATACAATATCAATGATATGTGTTTACTATTCTTATGGCGTAAAACGATCGTATCTTTTGTAATTTCCTGTTTTGTTACCACTAATTGCTCAAGTGTTCAAAATCGGTAGCCATCTTTGCAAACTAAAAGTTCTAAGAGATCTTTATCCAATTTCTTTTTCCTTGTGCCAGTAATGGCTTCAATAATAAAGGGTGCCAATTTCGTTTGCTTATCTATCGGTAAGAGAAAGTCGCTAACCTTGTTCGCAAGATTATAATCTTCGAAATTGTTGAACCGATTTAGATCACTGTTACGTTTCGCTATCTTTTCATTTTACAAAAGAGCAAGTTCATAATAATACGTTAATTTAGCGCCTTGTTTTAGTAGCAAAAAGAAAGAAAAAGAGTCAATCAGGTGAGTTAGGTTTTTCGAGTGAGTTATTTCAATTAAAAGCAGGCCTCAAAAGTTGTTCCCTCTTTTCTGTTTTTTGCACGCGAATCATCTGTTGGTCGACATGTTTTTCTATCGAAACCATCGATTTATTATTCAATGTCAGTTGAAACCTGACGTTTTTTTCAGTGAGCCGTTGGTGTAGGAGAACCGGCTCGACGGGAGTGCGAGTCAACAGGTAGGGTATAGGGCACTGACCTACAGTCGCGCTGCATGAATGGCACCGAAGTCGTTCAGCTGGCTGCCAGTCTTAATGATGTATCGATTTTTGAAAACAGAAGCAATACAATAACTACCGCTGCCTAACACCATGGAAAAAGTATTGTGACAGGCAGAATGGGCGACGTGCCATTGCTTTTCGAAAAAAACTTTTGGAGTTGTGTTTACGAAGTCGTCGTTACGTTCAAGTGGAGATTTTTTAATCACTGCATACATTGTGATGTTTAAGAATAATAACTACGCTCATTAGCAGCATGTAGACTAAGTAAACCAACTGATAGCAAGTCAAATAACGGCACTTATCTAACTAATTCCAAAGTGAAAGAAATACTATTTTGATGCAACGATAAAAAAATAACTCTCGTTGTAAAGATAACTGTAGTTTGAAGAGTAACTAAGTAGGTAATTCATGCCGCTCACCTCGCAAACTGCAGGCGAAACGTGTCGTTTCGAGCCAGTTGCACGCCAGTGTCCTTTTGAACTTAACAAAGGTCTACTTTCACCGAAGCCAGCCCCCAAGATTCAACTAAACCATATACGGCCCTCTCGACGAATATTGCAACTTTGCTTACGCGCTTTTTATCGAACAAAACAGTAAAGTACAATTGAAACGGTAAATAGCGATCGCATTAAAAAACCGTAGACGCACTTCACAAACACTCGTCAAGATTGACCACTTTTATTTCACCGCACTGCTGATTCTGGAGAAAAAAGTGTTGTATCATGGGCCCGTTTAAAAAAGTTGGGAAACTTTTCGACTGTTTTCGTAAATCGAACGTAGTCGCACGTCCGTCGTGGGGCGATGCCGCCGCGCGAATGGCGGCCCGCCCGGGTTCGGCGACGAGAACAAAAAGAGTCGAGAGAAGCGGAGCGTACGCCGCGATAGAAGATACACCGAGATCACGTGAGCAAAAGAGACATCCACTCAGAACCGTTTGCCAACCCCCCTAACCCCGCACGCTAAATTTAAGGGGAAGTAAAACACCTGTCTGTAAAACATTATTTTATTGAACATTATCGACCCAGATGTTTTGCAAAAGTTTGTTTATTACAAAGAATTTTATTGACTTAATTGGAAGTTATCTGAGTCAATGTGACGTCACAAGGACTACTGAACAAAGTTATTGTTTGCAGGAGCGTCATACTTCAGTCTTATAAAATTTGTATGAAAGAAAAAAAGTAATATGAAACAATAAAGTTGCAAATAATGTATTCACATAGAGAGAATAATACATGATTAATTATATACACAAACACACAACAATACATGTAAAAATATTTTTTTATAATATTTTATATTCCGATATTAATAACAAAATTTAATATAAATAATATTCAGGCATAAATAATCTCAGTAAATATAAAATTGTATAAAAAGTGTCTACTTAACTTATCAGTTATCACCAATCTTAGTTAATAGTGGAGGAAAATAATTAAAGTCAATAAAAGTAGAAAGAACAATAAAATTAAGATTCAAATTAGATTTCAGTGGAATACAAGACTCGTAAAAATCTCTATATACAATACAAAATTAGGTAAATAATACTTATAACTAATATTGATTTGCTATCATGGTCTTACTAATTCTACGGGAACACTTAAATCTGGTGTGACTAACAACGGATTTGTCTGCGGACGAACCTTAGCATCATAAGCATGTTTTTGTGCGACCACAACAGGTGCTACTTTCTTAAAAAAGTTTGTTCTTACAGCTAAAACTATTGTACTCATAAACCCTAACACAACGTAAATGCCACCGATGATTGAGAACAATCTCAACATGAACTGAAGTAAATTCTCTCTCTCTTGGTATACTTTGACTTTTAAAGCAGCCATATCATACTTGAAGAAAATACCAGGGACTCCGTGAGATCCTTTAGCATGACTGATTGGTCTTTCAAGCTCTTTGACGGAGTACTGAAAAGTTTTTATTGATTCAAATGCGGTATCCACATCAGTTGGTACAACTTCAATAAAATATTGGAATAGCATGTTTTCTTCATTAGTGATTTTAAGATCACCTTCCAGTGGGTATATTATTCCATTGGCTGGACTACCGAAGCTGAGACGGTGTATTCTGTGACTGAAGTTTTGGGGTGTGTCATCAAACAGCATGTTCAAGTGTATGTGTCCTCTTGGTAAGTGTAAACTTTTTCCTGCTGTTACGTGGAAGTTTCCAGCAACTTTGTTTAGTGTAAGGACACCATGAAGTCTGCATGCGTCTGGACGACGGTTAGGCTTTGTTTTCCGAGCTGGTATTGTAGCACGAACAGACCCATGACCCTTTTTCCACATCAACTGCCAAACAGAATGGTACTCTTCTCTCAGATAAGAATTTTGGTATTTGACAGCATCAAAGGCGTCTTGTTGCTCCTGTGTGAGCTCAAACCATGTGTCCTCCTCTTGTAACTCACCGAAACCAAACACGCTTTGTGAAGTGGAATCCAGAATATCAGCCCCAATGTTGGAACAGGGCATAGCAACAGTCATATCTATGTTTATTCGGAGCTTTTCATCCATATCAATGTCTGGCATGAATTTGAACACTAAATTACTGTCTAGATAGTAAGTTACTTCGCTGTATATCAGCCACATAATTATAAGAAATGCGATAATGGAAAAAGTGCCGCCTACCGGTGTACTATCCACGTACTCTTCCGGCACTTTCGGAAAGGCGTCCAGCTCTTTCACTCTGTCAATCACTTTCTTTTTTCCTCTATATCTTAACATTTTTAATTAAAAAAATAACTGTATCTAACGGAAACACCACAGTCGACGTGTTTTCGACTTTTTGTAATTTTATATTATTATTTGCTTCCCCTTGACAAATGACAAGTTGACACCTAGTTGAGTTTGACAGCAAAGCAACGAATCACAGGGATGCGTTCGATTATTTTATTTGACACACCGCTTGCTACGTACTCAGTTAAAGAATATTCTTTATCTGAGGCTACTTATACTGCAGAGTCAAAAATCAATCTGGCTAGCATTCTTCCAACTACATTAGGGTCAGCATTTATTTCATAGGGTTAGTATTTTGCATGGTTTACATTGCAGGGTCAATATATTTTAAAAAACCTACCAAAGAACGATCCATGGGTCGTTGACGAGTGAAATAATTGATCTCACCTCTGATCATTACGTGGAGCGTTTATAAAGCCAACATAGATTATAATCACAGTTAGCTATATTATTTTAACTTTTTTAAATTAATTATAGTAAACCAAAAGACTAAGTGATCACGGAGCAAACAGAAAAATCGTCGTCTTTCGGTTACCACGATTAAAATAATCCCCGATAAATTTTTGAACGAAGCTTTGTTTGTCATTTGACTGTGACATTTCATGTTTTTTTGTGTGTCATATTATCTGTCATTTTTGCTTGCCGAGTTTCGCCCGCTGCGAAATACGGAATTTTCTATTTTTATCGCATCAGGAGACAATAAATACAAACATTTATGCAGTCCGACGACGAAGACACTTCGTTGCATTCATGCTTCGACTCGCTAAAAACCGCCGTCATGGGGTGCTGCTATAGTATTTGCCACAAAGACACGGATCCACAGGTAATTTTTACGCTATTTTTGCGTGTTAGTTGGGAAAATAACGTGTGTGCCTTTAGCATGTTTCTGACGTGAAATATGGGTGGTTTAAGGAACTGCTGGTTCATTTCGTTTCCTTACTTTGACACTGACATACTGTAGTTATCTTTATCGTCTTGATTTCCAGTTGACTGACATTTTATCTAATTAAATACATAAACAGGATGGTTTAGTCGTTAATATACATAGTATCTCTAAGTCGTCTGTGTCGTTAAAATAGACTTTCTAGATAGCGAGAGTTTACAAGTACTGTCTTAGGAAGTTGTGCGGAGGGCTTTGTCTTAATGTTTATGTATGGAGTCCATTGTGCACCATCATTGCACCTACAATAGGCTAGAATCCTTTGTAAAAATATAGGCTGGCAACATTCATTAGTTCCTGCGAATCACTTTTTTCAGTATAGATGTCACTACTAATATTTAGTTAGGTTCTTTATCGAAAAAAATCTAAATAAGCTTATCTTTTTTTATGTTGGAAATTAGACATTCTGTTATACTCTGTGATCTGTGTATCTATCGTAAATAATAAATTATTAGAAACGTAAATAAAACAACAAAATATGAAACGTATTTTATATCTATGGCAAAGTCTATGACAGTCCAAGTACCTAACCCAAGTGTCAAATATGGCGGACTAGAAAAATGTAATACCTTGTAAAACAGTGCTTTGTAAAAAACAGTCTCTAATAAATAATATGTCGTCTCGTCTCTTTGTGAGTTTCAATAAAACCGAAGAATAACCCAAAGTCATATCCACACGACCTCGCAAAAGGTTATGGGCCCAGTCATTGCTTACGACCTATCGTGTTGGATTGGGTAATAAAAAAAATACTACGGACAGATAGTAGTAACACGACGGATCTCAGGGCTCCGTCGGTGACCGGTGTCAAGGTCAATATCAGAGTACGACAGTAAAGTATTGCGGTAAAGCAATTATAATACAACGATGGATTTCGTTGGAAATATGGCCAATGGCCAAAGTCATCTGAAATTGGAAGGTGTAGAGAACTGGACCACATGGGTATTCAAAGTCAAGGCCATCCTTAGGGCAGCAGATCTCCTGGGTGTCGTAGAATGCACAATCAATGAAGGCGGCCAAGAGCACGATAAATGGATGCAGAAAGATGCAAAAGCACAAGGAATGTTGGTCACAAGCATATCCGACAAAGTTATACCACAGATAGTGAGCTGCAAAACAGCAAAAGAGATTTGGAATAAACTACATACAATATATGAACAACGAGGGGAGTT
Source organism: Orthosia incerta (assembly GCA_948252205.1). NCBI lineage: Eukaryota > Metazoa > Arthropoda > Insecta > Lepidoptera > Noctuidae > Orthosia > Orthosia incerta. Next base: position 1,768,773 of record OX411742.1, on the reverse strand, counting down.
ATCAGTACATATTCTCCAACAGAAATTCTTCTCAATCAGATTTGAAGATAAAGAAACCGTATCAGAGTTCTTAGGACGGTTTGAGAGTCTCCTGTGTAGATTGAAAAATCTGAATGCTGAAGTAAGTGAAACCATGGCCATCACAAAGATAACTTCATCTCTACCGGCACAGTATCAACACTTTGTGTCTGCATGGGAGTCGGTGCCAACTGAGAAGAGGACCATGGATGAGCTAGCGGCAAGGTTGCTGATTGAAGAACAGCGTGCTACTTCCAAGCATGGAGAAGAAGAGTCATCTGCGCTGGTATCCAAGCCTACAAGTAATGCAAGAAAGTGTTATCAGTGCGGGAAAATAGGACATCTCAGAAAGGATTGCAAATCAAATAATAGAGGTAATAATTATTGTACTTATTGTAAGAAAAATAATCATAAAAGCGTAAATTGTTGGTTTAAGAATAATAAAAATAACAATAACAAAGATAATGTTAACAATAATAGTCAAAGCAATGCATTTTCTGTGTCTGTGTTTTATAGCCGGTTAGAAAGAAACAATAGTTGTTGGGTAATGGATAGCGGTGCTTCGGAGCACATGTGTCATGATATAAGCTTATTTACAAAATATAAAAAGCTAGAATGTCCTAGGTCAGTTTTAATTGGTAACGGTAAAGTCATACAAGCCATAGGCATTGGTATTATTTCCTTGGAAGCTTATACAGGTCATGAATGAATAAATACAACATTAAATAACGTTTTACATGTTCCTGATATTAAAATGAATCTTTTCTCAGCTAGCTCAACTGCAGATAGAGGATATGTTATGACAATAAATAATAAGTGCTGTTATTTCACAAGAAAAGTAAATAAAAGTGTGTGTGCATTAGCATATAGAGAAAATAACTTATATATTATGAAGTTTAGATTACATAATGTTGAAAATGTTTATGTAGGTAAATCAAACAATAGTCTTACTGAATGGCATGAGAAAATGTGTCATCAGGACATCGAACAGGTAAAAAATATATTAAATAAGAGTAACATAGATTTCAGTGTTAGTAAACAAGAGGAAATAACATGTGAGCCATGTCTTCTTGGTAAATTACATAAAAAACCATTTCCATTGAGTATACATAGGGCAGAACGGCCCGGTCAGTGTTTACATATAGATTTATGCGGACCTATGGACTCTACCTCATTAGGTGGTGCCAGGTATTACTTACTTATAAAGGATGACTACTCAAAGTATAGAACAGTATATTTTCTTAAAAATAAGTGTGAAACTGTTGATAAAATAAAGAGTTTTTTGAATTTTGTTACTAAAAACTTAGAATATAAAGTGGAAATAATTAGATCAGATTGCGGTTCAGAATTTATGAATAAAGAAGTGAAGTATTTATTAGATCACTTAGGCATTGTTCACCAAACTAGTGTCCCTTACACACCCCAACAAAATGGTTGCATAGAACGTGAAATGCGTACAATAACTGAAGGGGCTAGGACAATATTATTGTCAAGCGGTCTGAATAAGAACTTGTGGGCAGAAGCGGTTAACACAGCTGTATATGTTATCAACAGAACGGGTAAAAGTAGGATTAGAAATGTAACTCCATATGAACAGTGGTATAATAAGGGATCATTTGATATAAATAATTTAAATGTTTTTGGAACAAAAGTAGCAGTACATATACCAGATCAAAATCGTAAAAAATGGGATAGTAAAGCTGAAATAGGATATTTTGTAGGTTATAGTGAAACAACAAAAGGTTTTAGAATTTATTTTCCGCATAAAAATGATGTTTTAATAAAAAGAGAGGTTACTTTTTTGAGAAATAATTCTAGTACTCAAAAAGTAGGTGATACTTGTCAGGGTCAAAGTAATATAACCCCATGTATGGATATAGAAGATAAAGAAGAAGATCAAGAAGAAAGAACACCATTTTCATCAGAACCTGATGAAAATTTAGAAAGATTGTAGAAGAAGAAGGATCTGAAGAGGAAGAAGAAACACCTCAGGAATTAAAACGCTCTAACAGAGGCAGAGAAATAAAGAAACCAGTGAGGTTAGATGATTATGATACAAACTTTCTTTCCGTTGACATAGAACCGGTATCCTTAGAAGAAGCACTCAACTCAGAAGAAAAAGAAGAGTGGAGGAATGCTATGAAAACTGAGCTAGACACTCTGAAAGAAAATAATACATGGACAGAGATAAATAGTGTACCAGAAGGAAATAAAGCAATTTCTAGTAAATGGGTTTTCAAAGTTAAACAAGTAGATAATGAAAAGGTATATAAAGCTAGATTAGTAGCAAGAGGTTTTGAACAGTCTGATTGTGATTTAGATGTGTACTCTCCTGTGGCAAAATTACCAACATTTAGAGTTTTTATGGCAGTTGCAAATAAATTACAACTTCATGTCCATCAGATGGATGTTGTAGGAGCCTTTTTACACGGGGACATTGAAGAGGATGTATACCTAAAATTACCAAGCGGTGAAATCTGTAAATTAAATAAATCATTATACGGTCTCAAAAAGTCTCCAAAATACTGGAATAGAAAGTTTGATGAGTTTATGAATAAAGAGAATTTTGGTAAATCTAAAAATGATCATTGCTTATATTTTAGGAAAGTAAATGAATGCAAATTATATGTTTTACTATTCGTAGATGATATCCTTATGATGTGTTCTGAAAATAAGGTTTTGGAAGATTTTAAAAGAGAGCTAGGCAGAAACTTTAAAATGAAAGACTTAGGTTTAGCAAAATGTTACTTAGGTATTGATATTGATCAAAAGAAAGGTACAACGGTGATTAGTCAGAAAACATATCTTACTAGAGTTTTAGAGTATTATAACATGTCAAATTGTAAATCAGCGTCTACTCCCATTGATCAAAACTTTAAGTTTGATTTATTAAAAAGGGAAAAATCTGAATCTCCAGAAATAGAGAGAAAGTGTAGACAACTTATAGGCAGTCTAATGTATGCGGTTGGTGGTACAAGACCAGATTTATGTGTATCAGTTTGTTTTCTAAGTAGATATCAACATTGTGCTAGTGTTATGTTGTACAAAGCATTAAAACGTATTCTGCGGTATATAAAAGGTACATTAAATTACTCTTTGGTATACAACAGCACAGGAACAGAATTGCAAGGTTTTGTCGATGCAGATTGGGCAAGCGACACCCAAGATAGGAAATCCACTACCGGATATATCTTTAAAATATTTGATTGTGTTGTAACATGGTGTTGTAAAAAACAACTCAGTGTATCTTTATCTTCTTGTGAGTCAGAATATATTGCATTAAGTATGGCTATTACAGAAGCATGTTGGTTGAAAAATTTGCTTTGTGATTTTAATGTTGTAAATAATGAAGTGACACTGTATGAGGATAATCAGTCAGTAATAAAACTAGCTTATAATAATGAAAATAATAAAAGGCTAAAGCATTTGGATATTAGGTATCACTTCATTATGGATAAAATAAAGGAAAAATGTCTGTTAGTTAAGTATATAAGAACACAAGATAATGTTGCTGATTTATTAACTAAACCTTTGGGTAAAACTTTATTTGAAAAATTTGTGAAGTTAATTTTCTAAAAAAGTCTGTGTTAGTTCTTTGTACCTAATGGTTGATGATGCATTTAAGTCTGGTATAAAAGTAAATATATAGGTAGGTATATATATACCTAAAAGTAACTAGTAAGATAAAATGCATCAATAGCCAAAAAGTTAGTTTTTCTTATAATGATGGTTTTAAAATGTAGATATTTGATGCAGGAAAATATATGTTGAGGGGGGGTGTAAAAATATAGGCTGGCAACATTCATTAGTTCCTGCGAATCACTTTTTTCAGTATAGATGTCACTACTAATATTTAGTTAGGTTCTTTATCGAAAAAAATCTAAATAAGCTTATCTTTTTTTTATGTTGGAAATTAGACATTCTGTTATACTCTGTGATCTGTGTATCTATCGTAAATAATAAATTATTAGAAACGTAAATAAAACAACAAAATATGAAACGTATTTTATATCTATGGCAAAGTCTATGACAGTCCAAGTACCTAACCCAAGTGTCAAATATGGCGGACTAGAAAAATGTAATACCTTGTAAAACAGTGCTTTGTAAAAAACAGTCTCTAATAAATAATATGTCGTCTCGTCTCTTTGTGAGTTTCAATAAAACCGAAGAATAACCCAAAGTCATATCCACACGACCTCGCAAAATCCTTGTTTATGATAATAATTAGAAAGTCTTATTAACCAATATGGTAGTGGATTTAAATCCAATAAGACTCTAGTTCCATGTAACCTCTTTGTTGTTTAATAATACAAATAATGTTACATAAAAATCCAATAAGACTCTAGTTCCATGTATGTAACCTCTTTGTTGTTTAATAATACAAATAATTTTACATAAATACCCAATTAACCTTGTTTTGCCACCAGTTTTTGCATTTAAAAAACTTTTTCTTATGGTTCATCGGACAGACATAAATTAATTACCTATTTGTTTCCTTCACTAATGGAATTATATGAAACTAGTTTTTGTCAGCGGCTTTGCCCGCTCTCACCGGAATGTGCTACCGGGATAAAAAGTGTTATATGTCCTAAGCCAGGCCATGGCTTATCCATATACCTACTGAAAAGCATCTATTTGAATTTTCATAACCCTAACTTAAGTAATCCTAAATTCCCCGTACCAACTTTCTTTCCATTTAGGATTATTTTTGAGACAAAAAGTAGTCTATGTCCTTTCCCAGGATGCAATCTCTCTCTTTGCCAAAATTTCTTTGAAATCCTTTCAGTGGTTTAGGTGTGAAAAGGTAACATACAGACAGAGTTACATTTGAATTAATAATATTAGTATGGATTAGAAAGAAAGAATGCACACATCACATCATCATCAGCGTATTAATGTTCCCACTGCTGGGACACAGGCCTCGTCTCTGCGAGAGGTAATGGGCCGTAATCCACCATTTGGCCCAATGCGGGTTGGTGGATGTCACATGTCTTCGAATTGTTGGTTCTAGGACATGCCGGTTTCCTCAGGATGTTTTCCTTCACCGTTTTAGAAATAATGCATTAATGGGCCTAATGCTGAGATTTTGGTGCCATAGGGATTATCTCCGTAGTTGAAGTAAAGTAAACAAATAACCTCTATCACTTTTATAATTCCCTGGTATCCACCCACTTCTTAGTTTAATGTACCTACTATTGTTGCAACATTGTTGCCATACCTACATAGTTTAAATACTTATAACTTGGTTATATAAAGGACAAAATATTAAAATTTCTGTCCTTGACCAATATCAAGTTAACCTGGGTAAATCAGATTGGTCTATGAACAGCAGTATGACCTCTTTCACAAAGAAAAATGTGGTTGGTAGTTCTAGAATAAAACACATTATATAGTATAATAAGAGTTTTCAATAGCTATTCAGTAAACAGGAAATTGATATTCAGATAACATGCTAAACGTTGAAAATGTTCAAATAAAGTTGGTCACAACAATATAGTATTCAGTATTTCAAAACTGCCATCCACAAGCTACCACGCTACTAACTGATAAAATCATATTTTGAGTTTATAATGAAAAACATCAAAATAAATGAATCGTTTATCAACTATTAATCATAAGCGAGAATTGCGAATATCAAATATAGATCTTTGTGATTTTTATTTCATAGAGTAATACAGCTGCCAATCACCTTATTTTTTTTAAATGTTGCAATGCAAACGCGGTGCATAGTGTTGTAGGTAAGGCTCAATCATAATTGATTGATCAAATCGATCTGACATGATTCCTCAATTTAATTTTACTAATTGGTGTAAGTAAATGTTATATGAATACAAACGTAATATTATATTTTATTGCTTTTAGTGTTAAATATGAAATCAAAAATAAAATAAATGCTATCGATAAAATGAAGTCTGACATAAATGAGTAGAAACTAAATAAGGGTTGCTAGTTTCTTAACAAATGTAATTTTTGCCGTGAAATAGTTCCAATTTCGATCAACTTTCGATCACTTAGGATAGTCTGGATACGACACTATTTTTATGTAACGATAAAGTGATAACCCCCCAAATGTCAGTTTAGTCTACGAAATTAAAAATCAGATTGTGTTTTTCGAATAGGCTCATTGTTAGTTGTTTTGTTGTTGTCAATAAATTAATACTTACTATAAAAAATAAGTTTGTATATAGCAATTTGGGCAACTTAACGCCGTTTTTATGCGAACTATATTGATAGTAGAAAATATTACTTAAATAGATGGAGGTGGCATTTTATCTTAGGGACGGTTGAACAATACAAAATAATTTGCTCTCTTTTTTTGAGTTTCTATTTAGCAAACAAACTGAAATAAAAATTGAGCGAAATGCAGTGGATTGTAATAAACAGATTCAATTGAAAGCATTCAACATGATACTACAGTTGCAACACACATTTGGTTTAGAATTACACATCTGTAGAACTTGTTTTGCTCATTTGTGTTGTTTGTTGAACTAAATATAGAATTATATTTTATTGTATTTTCTGGGTACCTACAGGATATGTTAGCAGCAATTTTATTATATTACTGTAGTATGTATGGCCTGCCTTTTTTTTTGCTAGCCTGTTTTGTCTTACACCAGCAGCCTAATTGCGTAAGTGAATTCGGCAAGGCAAAAGGTTTGACCCCATCAATCGACCAATCAAATAGACGGTAATCCACATCGCGCATGTGATTGGTCGATTGATAGGGTCAAAACCATTTGCCTTGCCGGATTCACTTAGACCTTGTCGAATTCGTCGCAAATCGTTTCTCGCGAATTCATACGCGCCTTGTCGAGGTACTAGACATCAATACATCGCGTCTACAAGTATCGCGCGAATTAAAGATACGCTCGTAAATCGCGTGCACTGGCGTAGTGCTCTCGACTCGCGCTTGATTCGCGCGTATTGCGCGCGAGTCGAGATACTGGGGGCGCCTTGTTGCGCCCAGTTAACGCGCGAATTTCAGAGAGAGTTCACTTAACAAGGGAAATGGAGCGGCCAAATTTTGTACGGAGTTGCCCAAATGCTCGCGCGTTGGTACGCACCTTGTGGACGCAACGGTCGCGCGTAATACGCGCGAGAGAATCGCGGCGAATTCGCCCTTTCTGGACAAGCTCTTACGAAATAAGGCTGCTGGGCAAACCGGGCAGAGGCCTCCCTTGCCACCCTTTAACGAGCCCGCTCTTCCTCTTTCCAGTAGTTCCAGTTCTGGCTAATGGTCTCTAGTTAATCTCACCATCTTCTTAGTGGTCTGCTAAAAATTTCAAAGCATTTTGCTTATTAGAAATAAGCAGTTAGAGTTACATAAAAAATATATTAAAATCAACTTGTTGCAAAGTACTTGCAATTATAATTTTACATTGTTCATAAAATATTGTGAATCAACTTAAGTGAACAAACTTAAATATTAATTTATGACACATCCAGAACTACGGTATCAGATTCCTATCTGATAGTCTGGCCGTGCTCAAAGCTTTAGAAAACAAACTAACTAACAACAAACTTATTTTTGAGTGCCACCTCGCCCTGAAGAGTATATCGAAATCCAATCGAATCACCCTCCAGTGGATCAGGAGGCATAGTGGATCCCTAGGCAATGATGCCGCAGACGAACTTGTGAAAAGGTAAAAGGGGCTCCGAGATGTTAGTGCTAGGCCCGTACCCACTTATCCCCTTGCCCTTCTCGCAATTTCGTGCGTGGATTCGCCAAAGATCAACAGAACTTCACAATAACAGATGGTCACGGGCAACAGACTGTAGACAGTCGAAAATGGCTTTGCCAAACGTACACCCGCGTCTTACTAAAAATCTCCTTAGCCTGAGTAGAAATAACCTGAAAATAATTATAGGGACAATAACCGGCCATACCCTTCTTAACAAACATTTATTCAACATAGGCGCCACGGACAACCCACTTTGTAGGGGCTGAGTTAACGCCGAAGAATCAGCCGCCCACGCAATCCTCGGAAAAGTGAGGTCGCTCCGTGAAGCCTGTAAAGCTCCCAGGAAGCTTCTGTGGTTTTGGACGGAGCTAGGCTGGCTATGTTAGCCAGTACAGCCCCCACGCACAACGGACCAAATGGGAGTCTTAGTGTGGAAAAGGGAGTCCCTACCACTACCACTACCGACCCGAGACCCATTCCGATAAGGGCAGGACAAAGTTGCGGAAAAGTTAAGATATATCGCAAATGGAATTTACTAACCATAACAATTACAAAACATTTTGACTTACAGCAGCAGCTTCTGTCACAGAAAGGAAACCTGTGTGTTTTCCTGCAGTTAGAATGCTATAGGCTGATATGGGTATAGGAAAGAATAGAGCACCTATGATATTCTTTTGTACTGTCCTTCCAGGAGAACACCGTCAACGAGCGGACACACCTCCTCGAAGTGACGGAACAACAGCAGGAGACGCCGGTGCCGGCAGCATCGGCGTCCACCCCGCCCCGCAAACCTGACGAGCAAAGCGCACTCAACAGGATACTGCACGAGACTGCCACGTGAGTAGCCTATAACTGGTCTGGTGGGAATCCATTCCAGAGAGTGCAATGACCAGATTTAAGTCGCATTGTACCTAAGTTAACAGCAACTTCCCTTCTCATTCCATCCTCTGACTCTAGTGATTCTGAAGATGTCGTTAGGACACATTCTAGAAGAACATTTCATATTTATGAACTATCCTCTTTTCACCTTCATTTTCTTAATTTTAAAGCATCTTTTCCACTCTAGGTTTCTTTTTTTAACACGCTTTTATTAGCTTGGTATGTATCTATGTATCAATGTAACGGAATCTTTGAACGTGATTTTCACCCCCTTGAAAACGTCGGATTGATTTGAAACTTTGCACACCTATCAAAGACCGATGACAATGCAATAATTTAGTCAAAGTTAAATATATTTATTCAACGAGGCCAATAAGCGGCACTTTTGAAAGTCAAACAAAAATTAAAATTTACAAGTAATAAAAGTTGATTCTACCGTGCGCGTTTAAATTGTTTGTCCCATTAGCCTTACCAAGATCTTCAGGATTAGCGACTTTTTAGTTCAATTTACCATTAAAGCGTGTTTTTTAGTTTTTAGAACTACAATTTTTATTTATATTGATAGGCTCAAGATAGAACACTAACTCACTAGATGGTAAGCGAAGATGTGGTCGACGGTGAAGCACACTTGCCTAGAAGTAATTTTGGTTACTTCTAGTAGGTTGTAGTTATCGGGCAACACAGACTCCGACTGGGAATTCCATAATTTCATTTAGCTGTACGCACAATAAGTATTCCCAAAACGTTTAGGGCGTATGGGTGGGATGTCCATCACCGAAGGCGATCGCCGTACGCTATTCTTTTAAGCTTGGTTCTAGGCCCGTACGCTTTAGAAGTCTGAAGTCTGCGTCCGGCATACCCGAGGGCGTGTGCGCGTGATCAGCTGGGGCAACTTTGATTGAGCTATACTGAAGTGAAAAATCTTAATATACTCTTATCTAAAGTCTCTTTTCCCCTATTCCAGCAACGTCATAGACGTAGGCGCTCTAGGCCCGTACGCGCTCGAAGCAGGTGCCTACTCCGAGCGCGTACGCGTCTACAGTGCACGAGTAGCTGGGTTGGGCGCGGCGGGTGCGCCGGCGCCGCGTCTGCTGGCTGACCTGCCGCATTCGGAGCGGGCTGCCTTGCTGTCTAGGCCGGCGTTGGCAGCTGAGGATAAGGACTTTGTGAGTTATCTAAATTAATATTATAAAGAGGAAAGATTTGATTGTTTGTTTATTTGCATTGAATAGGCTCCGAAACTACTAAACCGATTTGAAAAATTCTTTCACTGTTGGGAAGTTACACTATCCCCGGGTGACATAGGCTATATTATATATTCAAAAAAATTAGGGATCCTTACTAAAATTCCAATAATGTAACAATCAATATCAATCTGCCTAGCCTTTTCCCAACTATATTGGGGTCTGCTTCCAGTCTTACCGGTTTTAGCTGAGTACCATTGTTTAACATGGAGCGACTGCCTATCGGACCTCCACAACCCAGTAACTGGGTAATACGGTACCCCTTGGCAAGACTGGTGTCAGATCTCAAGCTTCTGACTACTCGTAACGACTGTCAAAGATCTTCAAATGACAGCCGGGACCAAAGGCTTAACGTGCTTTCCGAGGCACGAAGGAAACTCGGTATGCTGAAATGATCACCCATCCACGGACCGACCTCGTCAAGCGTTGCTTAACCTTGATGATTGACCAGTGCGGATTTTATTATTTAGCCACGAGCTCCAATAATGTAACGAAAGGTGTAAAAAATTACCTAAAATATTCTTACCATCGTGTGCGCTGCGAAAACTATTGATGATAGAATAAAATAATGTATTACGACTTTGCAGAACACATTATTATAACTATTATAGTTATGCCAAAATAAGTGTGCCCGTATTCACTTACGCAGTACGGCTGCAGGTAGGCCATTGTAGACACAACTTGTCGGAATCGGTTTTTAAAGAATCGTATGATACGCAATGTGAGTGTCGTGTCATTGTTCAGAACATGAGCCTTGAGTGCCCGAAATTCCTATAAACCTGCACTTTGGAGGACTAATTAAAACTAATAAAATATATAAAAAATAAATATTTATTTATTTTATGCTCTATGAACACAGACGTGAACAGAGAGCAGTGGTGGCCCAGTGGTATCGGCCGCGACTTACAAGTTGTAGGTCGTGGGTTCGAGCCCAGGCAGGCGCTTTACTTTGTGTAAATTATTTCATCACCACTGCTCTCAAAACGGTGAAGGAAAACATCGTGAGGAAACCGGCATGTCCTAGAACCAAAAATGAGGCCTGTGTCCCAGCAGTGGGAACATTAATAGGCTGATGATGTGATTCGTTATGTGAACACAGACGTACAGGCATTTTCTACCAGTCAACCATTGGGTGATGCAGAGAGAAATATCTTATACCAGTATCTGATGATCTGAATACTCAAGAATTTAAAGAATAATGCGATGCTTAGGCACAATAAATACTTCTTCTTCTTAGCGTGTCGATGGCAAATATAAAAAGTTAAATAAATACTGTATTATTGTCTTACAAAATACCGTTATGACGATAGAAATGTGTTTTTGTAGCTACCAGTTATCTGAACAGACGTGACCTTCAAGGTAAACAATAGTTATTTGATGTATGTATGTTAGCGAAGCCATAATGTCTTATGAGAAGCCTTTAACCGTCCTATAATCCGCATAGCGGGTGCAGTATGCATTTAAGGTTACACTAGATGAAAAATCTTCCATACAAATGTAGTCTAGGGATTATTCCACTGTTTGACGATGTACGTTCAAAATAAAAAGTGATATCAATTTCTCTCATCATTATCTAGCCCTGTATGGAAACAAAAAAGTAAAAAAAGAAAATATTTGAAAGTTATGAGCGTCGAAAGTTCCACATATCGACACTAATTTTAACGCATTTTTTGGCGCAAATAAATACCATAAGAAGACGGAAAATTGCAAAACGGCTTCCATACAGGAATAGATTAGTAGTTCAACAATGCAAATAATTTTATTTTGAACAGATAGATTTAATAGTTTTTTCATGATATCTAGACTGCCAAAGGTCTGTTTATAAAATTTCGCGCGCTCGGTTTCGTCCTAAATCATTATCCATTTCGCTACATATTTGCAAAAGTGTGTATTCGTACGCGAACTAGCTTCCTACTGCTCATCACAGCATCTATCTCTTCCGCACGTGTTGTCGGTTGATATAAAATGCATTTTAACCCCGAGCACAAAATAGTTCGTGCCGTCGACTAGTGTACCCTTAATCCACTTTAATTGAAATTTAAAAAAAAATACTTTCAAAGGCGAATGTTTGTAAGGGAGGATGGGTGGAAACTTGTTACTCTTTAACGCAGAGGTTCTCAAACTTATTTATCTACCTCCCACTTGAAAATCTATTATTTTCAGCGCCCCCCAATTATTTTTACTACCAAATGTTCGCCGTAGGTGTGCGGTTTGCCTGTTTGAGCAATTAACAAAGAGATATTGATAACGGACTGTTTCCGCTACTCGTTTTTAATTTTTTTTTTTGTTACTGTAACTATTGTTTCTCATTGTAAGTGAATGTGTTTATTCTGTTTTTGAGAAATAAATGTCTTAAACCATAAACCATATATATTGTACGAAGCTCGTCCGTCATAGTCTTGCTTAGCAGCTAAAACTTGGTTGCTCACGGGCTATACTACGAAAGCTATGTTAAATATTTTAAACGCATGTTACTAGAAGAGTTATGAATATAAATGTGGATGGATGGAGAGGGAGAGGAAGGCCAAAGAAAAGATGGATGGACTGTGTGAGGAGTGATATGAAAGAAAAGGGAGTCAGTGATAGCGTGACGGGGGACAGGACGGTATGGAAGAAGAAAACGTGTTGCGCCGACCCCAAGTAACATGGGACAAGGGCAGGAAGATGATGATACAATCAAACAGGGCAGAAAAAAATAATAATCGATGTTGTGTAGTAGATAGGATTTAATTGCAGTAAATTTTTAAATATTAAGTAGGTGTAATTAAAAAACAGCCATCGCCCCCTTAAAACACTTCAGCACTCTTCAATTTTTTCTGGGCCCCTTAGCGCCCCCTCTAGCCATTCAAAAAATGACTTCAAATGCACAACGCCATCTATCGAATATTGAGTTCAACTGCCCGAGTATCTGAATTGCGTGTGTTGTGATAATTTTACTTCTTGAACACTTTAAATACATCTAACTTTTGATAGAGTTAACGGATTGCTATGGAACAAAAACTAAGTTATACTTCAAGTTACGCACAATTTTTATGTATAAAAGTTATCTACATTGGTTTCGTACATTTTACGTTATGCGTGCACAAATAAACAGACAAAAATTCAAAAATGCTGGGAATGGGTTCTGTTGTTTATCTTTTAACTACCTGGAATTTTTTTTTTAATATTTTCGATGTACAAAAACGACTTTTCTACAGTTTTATTATATGTATTGATGATGATTTATACATGTTAAACAGCATAAAAATAACGATAGGTGGCGTATGTGGAATACCTCAGGTGCCATTCACTACACCACATGACTGTCCATGGTTTGATCTCATCAGGTATAGCTTAACTTTCGATCGACCTGTGCGACTGTATATCATAAACTAGCTACCCGCACCTGCTTCGCCAAAGACAAATTATTAACACATACCTTCCTCGTTTATGGCTCTTACTATTAGTAATAAATCCTTTATTTAACTCTTCACAAAGTTTCACACCAGTATATACTAAATTTATATAATAACAACAAAAAAAAAGCACAAAAAGTATGATCCTTTGTGGGAGACTGGAGTCCATACTAGGATACCCTGTGTGACGGATCACCAGGCTCTCACCCCGAATCAGTGTCTATGTCAACTATTGCTATACTTATATCTTAACAAATCACATTCTTTATCAGGAGATAATAATATTGTTAATTCAACATTAGTGGAACCCCGATCAAAATCCTTTGCGTGTTAGAAAGCGAAGTAAGCGGCGAAACATTCAGAGCTAGACCCTAGAAACGTCCCTTTTATACTATTTACATATAGTCCTAATAACCTTAAATTTCCCGTTCCAGATCACGAACGCAGTAAAGAAAGCCGCGGCCGCGATTTCAGAGCTCCGCGTGGAACACCACGAGGACTTGGTGGTGCCGTTCAGGGTGCCATAGCAACGGCGAACCGCGTCGTACTGCGAGGACGAGCGGCCCTACTGACGCGACACATGGCCGGGACATAACAGTAAGGCTTAATGTAGATAGGACGAATGAATTGAAAAAAAATCCCATCAAAATGTAACATATTTGGCGAAACCTTCGAAAAGTGTGATTTGATAGCAACAAAAATCACGCGGTTGTCGCGCGGTAGTTGCGCATTAGTTGCTCAACAGTCGCGTTTTTTGATGTGGATTTTTAATCAGTGTGAAGTAAGTCGGCCTTTAAATTAAATTGGAAGGACTATTCAAGGTGGTCTTTAAACTTTTGTAAATTTGTTGGTTTAAACGAATATTACCGGTCGCAAAATTAAATCATTGGAAGAAACAGGTAGAAAGTCTAAAAGAGGTTCGACATTCCGTTCTTTGTTCATCTAAGCTTATCAAAAACAAGAGAAGAGTCATAACTACTTGCGGATGCAAACTAAAATCAGAGCTTTTACCTGTCTGCCTTTTTCTTCCCGAAATTTACTATCAATCAATTGATGTCTATGGTAAAGCTAAAAAAAATAAACTCAGTGTGTTAGAATCTTGCAAGAAAGAACTAGTCCCGCCATTTTTTATTGCAGTCATGTAACTGCCAGACTTTCATGTACTACTAAGATATAACTTATACTTGCAGCTTGCTTGCAATTAAAACTGAAAGTTCTAATTGCAAGTCACTGCAACATAGAACTGCTAATTAATGTAGAATTAAAAATATCATCATTTAATATTTTCTATTATATTTTCCCATAATTGTTGTGTGCCATGGCTATAGTGTTTATGCCAGGGTCTGCTTGTAATTTTTGTAGCAATACTTATCTATGTCTGTTAAATTATCTGTATGTTTATTAAATTTTTCATCGAAATTGTAAATAATTCGCAGAACATTATGTTAATTTTGCTGTTACCTTGTATATTGGCTTCTAAAAGAAAAATGTTTATTAATTTGTACAACGATTTTATTATTCAATTCTAAATCGAAATATCTGTATGTAGGTTTATTAATTTTTTTATAAAAAAAAATAATCTAAAAATAGGGCCCGTGACCGTCCCGGGCTAGAGGCATGTATATTCTTAAACTCGACACCAACATTAATTTAAACGGAATAGGACCATTATCATATCATTTATTGAAAATTATTCAATAGATTTAAGTTGAATGATAACCAGTATTCATTCTGTGTGATAATTTCATTATTCGTGTTTCACTGTTTCTAAAAACTTTAGGAATAACTGCTAAAACTGTTTAATGTAACCTCGAAAAGATTGCTAATCGTTATTTGAAAGCAAAGTGTTCAGTTTAAGCGTCTGATTGCGATTGTTGCGCGTCAACCACGCAACAGTTGCGCGAGAACAGCACAACTGTTGCGCTACAGACGCACACAAAAAAAAAATGTTGATACCTGGTCCAAAAGAACACAAAAATGTTAACTATAAACATTGAGGAATGGACTGAGCGTTCCCCATCCGGCTGTGAAGGGAACGCGGTCTTCAATGTGAGGGAGTCAAAAATGATCGTGCAAAAAGTAGTTGCACGAGTAACTTATGGCGAAAAGTATTTCTCCATTCCTCTATGTTTATGGTTTTAATAACATTTAATTAAATGTATTATTATTTTATACCGCCCGCTCAAACAGACGTTATATCTGTCAAAAAATGTGATGTTTTCCAAAGTTTCAAGAGATGGTAAAACATTGTCAGTCAGTATAGCACAATTATAATACCTTACAATAGTATTTAATCAAACAATCATCCCGTAAATCTAGACGTAGACCTTGATTTTATTTGACAGATAATATAAATAATTACTATTGAAAGAAAATAATAACGATATCGACAAATATTGAAAATTAATTTAAATTGTATTGGGAGTTGCTACAGTCATTTTTTAGTTTATTTCAATGTGTAAACTAAAATTTTGACTAACATCCTAAATTAGAACCAAAAAATATCTTATTGTAATAAAATGTAGACAAATTGTAAGAACTGTACCTACCTTATTCAGAAAAATAAATCGTCTTGAAAAATATCAAGTGTCGTAAGTGACATACAATGTGCTTTTGTATTTACAACTATCGGATAGTCGCCGACAGTTGAAATTACAACAATGCATTATATGTCCCTTACATTTGTTTACACCGTCGGAATGCTAAGAAACACCGAACAGCTTTTGTTATCTTTTGCTTCCCTGAATAAGGCAGTCTACAAAACCTGCGACTAATCTTGCATATTTGCGATTAATCGAAAATTTGTGGCGTTTATTTATTAATGTGTTGTAAATAACGAGGTTAAGCCTAAAATAATCTGTGATGCAGATTTTTTATATAATGTAATAATGTAGAAGGCTTGTTATGTATCTGATAGATATTATAGACTGCTTTGATTTCACCAGTCTTTAAAAGAATTTCTTGTACAGAGAGGTTTATTGTTCATTGGCAAATTCTTAGGGGGTGAAAGTACTCATAGAACTATTGCTATGGAATCAACCCTGAAATACCCTGAAATATCCCAATATTTTGACACATGCAGTGCAATAGATTATCTTTGTCTTTAAATGTACTGAACAGCAGATTTTTATTTCAACAGTTAATCGCGTTTTAAATGTTGTATAAATACTTATTTTAGAAAGCTGGCCAATTTATTTAAAATCACCCTGTAAATTCTACCTATGATCAAATTTTTTAGCATTATATTCAAGTCTTTAATTGTAGAAAACCTTTGGCTCAGATCAAAGCAGTCTAATACATCTGCAGATATGAAAATCTATCAATTTGAAACTAAAACAAGACGACTGACTGAACGTAGTTAGTTTTATTGTAATGTATAGAAAACTTTTTGCGTGTTGGAATATCTGTTAGGTATTAGACAATAAAACAGAGGCGAATGTTAATAAAATCTGCTAAGGATCAACTTTTTAATCCTCCGGATACCTTGTTTGAAGATTAATCATGGGGTCTTTTATAGAAAGTTTTCTTCTGCATCCTAATGCTCCGATCGCCACCAATCTTTACAGGATTATCCGCTGAGTCAATCTAAAGATTGTCTGTCATTAAAATCTCGTCCAGCCGTTTCTGAGTCTATACGGAACATACATACTTTCTCTTTTATAATATACTAGCTTCTGCCCGCGGCTTCGCCCGAGTTCAAAGTTAAAAAAAATCGATCGCCACCAAACTTTACAGGATTATCCGCTGAGTCAATCTAAAGATCGTCTGAAAATTTCATTAAAATCGGTCCCGCCGTTTCGGTGTTTATACGGAACATAAATACATACTTTCTCTTTTATAATATAAAGATAATTATGTCAAAGTGTCTTATTTATTCGGATAAAAAGTTACCTAGTGATTGAAAAAGCAGCCCTTAAGGGTTTAATGGGCCATTTTCACCAATTAAACTAATTGCGATTAGTTCAACTGCAAACTGCAGACCGGTGAAACTGGTTAAACACACACTGGTGAAACTCCCAATCTGATTGGTAGTTTCTCACCGGTCTCAACCAATCAGAACGCTGTATTTGCATAAACTGAGTTTAATTGAACTAATAGCGATTAGTTCATTAGTGAAATCGACCCTAAGGGTATCGCAACAGATGGATATGAAATAAATATAAAAATAACTAAAGACCTATCAACATACCATCATCAAGCCGACCCCAATATGCCTTAATTTCGCTCCGCTTTCAGACGGATACTGCAGAATACCAGTATTTTACGGACGATTTTCTATCTGACCAAGTAATTGAGTTATTAAATACCTAAAGATATTCCAACACGCTAATATTTGTGTATAGATTTTTGCTACATATTAAAAGAGCTTAAACTTGATTTAAACGTTAAAATCGATGCCATTTTTACATGTATTTGATAAAGACGCGACTTGTAAGCGTCTTGTGATTTTGTACTTGTAGCGATCTTTTGCTAGTGTGTAACCACCCTAAGAAGTTATTTTAAGTTAACGTTTCGAGTTAGTTTCGAGTTCATGTTGAAAATACGCATGCTTGTAAGTTGCATAAAAGCCCCATTCACCAATCAGAAGTTAGTATGGTCAGTGGTGTCTCATCCCATACAAAGAAACCGTGCCGACGTACTGTACTGATTATTTTTTGTACATCAAAATCAAAAACTATTTTATTTTATGTAGGCCTACATGGGCACTTGTAAAATGTCAACAAAAGGTGCACGGTTCGGGTTAGTCGTTTCCTATGCAGAAGAACCGGCAAGAAACTCCATGGTTACACTTTTAAAAAAATGATTTGGTTTTACAATATTTCCATGTTACAGCATTAGTACTAAAACATTGCAAAAAGTGTAATTAAAAGAGAAAAAATGAGATTGAGAATAGTTAGAGACATCCGATTCTGTTCACGGATATAGATGGTGATCTATCTATCGCGTGGAATGGAACCTAACGCGATCGATTTACAAAAAATAATCGGTATAATCAGATGAAAAACGCTAGTTACAAAGGCACGGTTTCTTTGTATGGGATGAGGCATCTGTATGCTAGTATTATATTATCTGTGGTATGGTGCAATGGCAAGCAAGCTACTGGCACACTTTTATGCCAGTTACACGCATCTGTATTTTCGCTCACAAAGATGTTTGTGGACAGTGCGATTTTTTGTCGAGAATAGCGTATGACTATTTGTGCGTTATAAGATTTTTTGCAAACAAATGTATGTTTAAAAGCTTAATGTTGTTTAGATCTTAGGCTAGTTGCGCGGTCTCTGTGAAGATTGTCAATATATTAGAGACCACGCACTGTGGTAAGAAAACGCTATATATGAAAGTTTGCGATTTAATTTCATCATCATAAATAAAATTTATATTCGTAAAGTCGCTATTGCGACTAAAAGTCGCACTGTTTGCACACAAGAGTGTTGCGTTCGCGTTGCGTTGACAACGAGGCGTTGAATTGAGCTAAGAAATGCAGGATTATTATAATTTTATCATAGAATACCAGTTATTTTGTTATGCACACCATTAATGTATAGTAATAAAGTGATTATAAATTTCTATTTAAACGTTTGTGTTTTTATTTCATTCATCATCAGCCTTTTAATGTTCCCACTGCTGGGACACAGGCCTCCTCTCTGTGAGAGGGATTGGCCCGTAATCCACCACGCGGGCCCAGAGCGGGTTGGTGGATGTCACATGTCTTCGATTTTTTGTTTCTAGGACATGCCGGTTTCCTCACGATCTTTTCCTTCACCGTTTTGAGAGCAGTGGTGATGAAATATTATTTCATTGAAACAGTTTAAGGCGCCGATTCCCTTGAGTAGCTGATTTTAAAATGAGAATCACGTCTAAATGGCTAGTCGCTATTCTTTGAAAAAAATATATGTTTTAATAGACAATTTTTTTAATAATTTGATCTAAGCAAATTTTGAGTTTTATTTGTATAACATAGTGTAATTAATTTGTAAAGTTATGTCTACAACACGACAATCACACAAAAACCGCTGGGCGTATTTTAATGAAATCAACACCATCTGAAAGATAATTTAATTATCTACATTTTGATCTGAAGCTTTTTTTTTAAAGTCATAGAATAATAAGGAAAGTACAAAAAACTACAAAATTTCGGGTCGCGCGGGTGTGAAACGAGTGCGCGTTTTGTTCCCTCAAGGTCGTTGGCGTTAGTCGTCGTCTTAATTGGATGTTACTTGTGATTTTTAATTTCGTAGACTAAACTCACAGCTGTCAATGACCTTATTTTTTAAAGTGTTTTTTTTTTAATTCAACAATAAAATAAATGCGATCGATAAAATAAAGACTGACATAAATGAGTACAAACTAAATAAGGGCCGCTAGTTTCTTATCAAATGTAATATATTTGCCGCGAAATTTTCCATTTTGGACCTACTTTCGATCACTCTGGATAGTCAGGATACGACACTGTTTTCATGTGTAATTATCAACGATAAAGTGACAACCCCCAAATGTCAGTTTAGTCAAACAAAAATCAGAGTATAATGCTTTATAATCTTCATCTTCCTAGCGATATCTCACTTTAGTTGGGGTCGGTTTTCCTATTTTTATGGTGGCAGGGCAATCTGTCCTGGGTTGTCGGGTCGGGCAGTTCTCTAGGTTTTGTCAAGCTAGCAGCAAAAATCTACAAAATATAGCTATACTCTATTCGCTAGAACAAAAAATAAAATGTATATAAAAATCAATGCCGCTTTTGGTTGTAATTTTATAACTCAAGAACGGGCTCACCTATCCAAACCAAATGTTTAGGCTTTGTTCGGACTATTTAGTTGATGGTTTACGTGAAGTTTTTTTTTTTTTTTACGTAGGTGAGGGTAGGTAGAGTAGGGTAGATGAATGTTTGGTGTTTGTATGGCAAAACAACGTTTGCCGGGTCAGCTAGTTAATTATACAAACGTCAAACGGTTATAATCCGAGTAATTTAAAAAATAAAACCTTACAACGCAAAATTGGTACTTTTGTCTTTAATTTATTATCACAATAGTTCCGAACTCCGAACTTTAAATACAGTGAAGGTTCGTTTTATAGTATTTTTTTGCACGTTTTTACAGTTTTTTTGCACCAAAATGTGTTACAATGCAAATTTTAACAATCGAGTGAAATGTATCAGAAATTTAAAAATGCGCCATCTATTGGCATTAATTTTAAATGTTCCGTTGAAATAATCTTTGAAATGTGAACTACGAGCCCAATATTCTATAATTTTGTACTTAGGAAAGTTGATTAAACAAGAACATACAAATTTTATGTCCAATTCCAGAAAATGATAATTGTACGCACATTCAATAACAGATAGGCACATAACGCGATATCTAGTGAGATTTATTTGAACCAAATTTTCTTTCTTAGCAATGAGACCCCGTGCCCGTGGTAGCGCAGTATGCATGAGCTACTACAAGATAAAAAAAAATGCTTTCGAGATGCATTTTAATTTTGGCTATTGGTTTTGGATTTAATAGGATATATTGGCGTTCTGTAGTTTCTGCCTAACCTCATGAGGAAAAGCCGTAGGTATTCTATGTACGAATATCTACAAAACGAGGCATTTCATTGAAGGACATACACGGATCTCGTTAGTGATGTTTTTCAAAAAGGTCGTCGCGTAGGGTGTGTAGTATATATAGTCATAACCGACCCGTGTGTATGTCCAGATTTATGAACATACTCGCTTCTGCCAGAGGCTTCGCCCGCGCGAATGTCGCTAATTAGCCGAAGGGAACATATTCTCTCGATAAAAAGGGTATCCTATGTGCTATTCCAGACTATAATCTATCTCTGTGCAAAATTTCTTTCAGATCCATTCAGGACTTTGAGCGTAATAAACAGAGAAGTAACAAATATATAAACAGACACACAAACTTCATAATATTTGTGTGAAACGAAGCAGGAGGAATATGTAAGGATCGTTTCAGGTGGCGTTTAGATTTTCTGCACGGAGGGTTCCATGAGAAAAAAAGCGTGCGATAATGTATGTATGGGAAAAGGGGTCTCAAAAGGGAGTATTTTCGTTTATGAAGATTCTGAAAGGTAAACGCTGCATTCAGTAAAGAATAATAAATAAAGTCCTGAACATTATGTATCTAATATGCAGTAGGAATGTCGTCCGCTTACTGTTGGTCTGGTTTTTGGTCTATTAAAACCTATTTCTAGCCTTAACATGACAACCCATATAATTAAATACAAAACAATATCAAAAGAAAATGTCAATTCCTGAACAGGAAAAACAACTGTCACAAGTTAACCAAAATCGAATTCTCAAGCAAATCAAAATATAATATTTTTATTACTTAAGTTTTTTACAATAAAATTTACAATATGTCGGTGTTCGACGGCGAAATAGAATACCGGTCGGTATATATGGTAGATTTTGAGAGAAAGATCAAACCGTAAGTACTTTTTACCTACCATACAAAGTGTAGCAACTTTTATCGTATGGATGGATGATATTGTTGTTCTCGCAACTGGCGACTACAACCTGGATGAGGTTGGTACAGAAGCGTGGGGATCACTTCGAAACGAAGCCTGCGAAAGGTGGGCTAGTCTGGGGCAGAGAGCGGAAGAGACAAGTTGCACTTATCACTGGCACCCGATGCCAGTTTGCAAGGGAACACCTGGGTGGTTTTAATCAGTAAGATTCTGATATACCCCTCCATGAGGATTTCTACCATGAATAGAAAAGGAGGATTGGTGCAACAAAAAAGAGAACGAATGTAAATTTATGCATTTTCGTATACCTACTCTCATCCTATCTAAAGACGTGGATTGCACCGTAAAATTTTACCAAGTCTGTTCTATCATCGGGCAGTGCCGGTTTTAGCACTACCAGCGCCCTGGGCGAGATTTTTACGGCGCCCCCTAACTGCAATTCAAACCCATATGAAAAAAGGAAAAGATATAATGAAATTACCATTTATTAAAAGAAATAACCATTTATTTAAAAAAAAACTAATTAAATTTGACTTTTCTAGCCTTTCTGTCGGCGAACTCTTTTATTATTTTATCAAAATCGAGGTTTTCAGCAATTTCATTCTCGATTGAAAAAGTTGCCAAGTTTGTCAATCGGGATTGCGATATTGTCGATCGCAGATAGGTTTTTATCAGCTTAAGCTTAGAAAAACGCCTCTCCCCACTAGCAACCGTTACAGGTATAGTTAATAATATGCGCACTGCTATCCATACATTTGGATACAGTTCTTGTAAGTTGCGATCTTTGATAAAATTTAAAACAAAAACAGGGGTAGCCACATTCTGATCAGGCAAAAAAGATTTCAGACTTATGAGTTCATCACACAACATACACCCATCTATATCTGATTTAGAGTCTACAGTTAATTTCAATTGGAGATCACCACAGAGTTTGATAAGGTCAGGTTTTTCCGGAATCTGTTTTATATTGTACAAAAAAGACCAATATTCCGAGTACTCATTTAACTGTTCAAATCTTTCATTTACTGAAATTAATGTAGTGTCCAAAAGACAGTTGAAAAATTCAATCTCGATTTTTTTTTTCCGGAGAAGCTACAGGTTCATCGCGGGCAGTTTCACCAGCTTGACGCTTAACATATCGAATTCTTGTCGTGGATCTAAACGCAGGTTCAATTTCCAGTACTTCAGCCAATTCCTTCGCCGTTAAAATGGCGCTTTTGAAGCCCGTATTTCTATATTCTTCCAAGAAAGTGTAGCATTTTTTCAACAGTTCTGTGCATTTACCGAGATCTGTGTCTGTTAATAAAATGCACGCAGTGCTCCGATTTGAACACTGCGTTCCATTCTAGTGTTGCCAACATAACGATTTTTCGCGAAATTTAGGGAATTTACGAGTAAGTAGGCCTCGCTCAATGGGCGAGAGGATATAAAGGGGCGCCTGCGGCGCCCCTTCATATCCGGCGCCCTGGGCGGTCGCCCAACCTCGCCCTACCCTAACGCCGCTACTGTCATCGGGCAACAAAGACGCACGGTGATGCGCCGCCGTTATTTTTTTATTTATCGCGCTACTGTCCGCAACTCCACGTCTTAGTTTTGCGTTCGTTACAAGGCGGACTTCCCTCCCATCCAAGTAGTTGTAGTAGACTCCTGTTTACGCACTTAAGACTCATTCGGTCAGTTGTGCCTCGGGGTACTGGGTAACATAGCCAGCCTAGCTCCTTCTAAAAGTACAGAAGCTTCCTGGAGGCTTCACATGCTTCACGGAGTAACCTTACTGTTCCGAGATTTCTTCGCGTTGAGATGCCACGGCCTCGCATTCCAGCAGCCGAATTGCGTAAGTATATTATCCAAAGCAAAAGAATCGATTCCTTCCCAAAAACGACTTTACTTATCAATATGCAATACGTAAAGTCGGTTTTGGGAAAGAATCGATTCTTTTGCTTTGGATAATATACTTACGCAATTCGGCTGCAGGATTACATGAGCGGCTGATTCTTCGGCGTTAAAACAGCCTCTGCAAAGTGGGCTGTCTGTGGCGCCTATGTTGAAAAGATGTTTGAAGGAGGGTGTGGCCCGTTATTGTCCTAATGATTATTTTTAGGTTTCTACTTAGGCAGAGAAGTTTTTTAGTTAGACGCGGGTATGCATTTGGCAGATCCATTTTTAACTGTCTACAGTCTGTTGCCCATGACCATCTGTTATTATGGAGTTCTGATGAATCCACGCAAGAAATTGCGAGAATGGCTCCCATCCAAGCGCAGTCAAACACGGCGTTCTGGAAATACTTTCATTGTACGTCCCTATAACTGCAAAAAAGTGGAAATCCTTGCCGGAGTCTGTTTCATGATTGCTATACATGCATGTACAGCTATCATGAGCATGCATGTACATCGTGCTATAGTTTGGAATTCTGTACCAAAGTCAAGAGTGAATAGGTACTTTTGGACAAGCATGCTCCATCGTCTACTACATCATTGCCTAAAAATTACGCGTGAAATTTTCGTGTACGGACACGTGATTGAAGTGAAACTTCTTAAAAATAAAGAATAAGAGATGTTTAGTGTGACACCAGCAGCCTAATTGCGTAAGTTAATTCGGCAAGGCGAAGGATTTGATCCCATCAATCGAACAATCACGTGCGAGATGAAAGACTCGTTGTGGATATCCGTCTATGTGATTTGTCGATTGATGGGGCAAATCCCTCGCCTTGCCGAATTCACTTACGCATTTAGGCTGCAGGAAGGAGTTACATATATCCTTTTTCTTTTTCATGAAACGAAATTTGACTAAACGTGATGCGAAAGCAAACGAAATTTCAAGGAACTCCCAATTATCAAATCGCCACCGAAGTCATTTACTTCCAGAACCATCTCCATGTCATTTTCTATTATGTTCGCAGCAAGAGTCCTCGTCGCAAGATGATTGACGATGACTGCCTTATAGTAGGACTGAGCCGGGATATGCTGAAGGCTAAAGATGTACCGAAAAAGCACCCCGACATGCTCTGTCCATTGACTCATGAATACTACAAGAATGCTGTTAAAAGGGTAAATAGGTTTTAGGATTTTTATTACCAACTGGTATTTTAAGTACGAGATGCGACAGACGCACCCTATAATACTTAATTTTCATGAATGATACTATTACAGCAGGCTTGCCTGGCAATATCTAAACGCATTTTTTTAATTTTTATAAATATAACTTTGCCCAACACTAGGAATTTCGTCCTGTACCTATCATGGGTGCGTTTACACACATATAAACTCACATACACAACACCCAGAGCCGGAACAACTATCATCTGTAGGTCATACAAATATTTGTTCCGTGCGGGAATCGAACCCGCGACTCGCAGCGCAGCAGTCAATCCAGTGCGCCAACCGTGCGCACAAATAAAAATACTCTTTTGCCGTTAAGAGATGTAGTTGGGTGTTATGAGAAGGTTTAGCAATTGAAATTGAAAGGTGTGTTCTTCGGAAGGTTTATTGAACGATTGAAGTTGTATACAGAGCTTGAGAGGGCTTAGAATTAACGTACGGCCTAACGTCATACATGGCCTAAGATTAAAGACATTTTTTGCGCTACATCCTAATTAAATAAATTGTAAGCTACGATACTATGTGACCGTTTCCACTGATGCTAAGCTATGTAGCGGACTATGAAGATGCGCCGCCGCGAAGTAGCTGTGCGAGGCAGATGCGCAGCTCGAGCTATGCGATGTATCGACAGTAGGTAAGGCACGGGCTGCACATAGCTACACCACTCGCGACCATCCATAGCACGCATCCATAGCATGCAACCATTCATATAAAAACATAGCTTAACAGAACCTTACAGAACAGAGCCTTATTGCCCAATGAATATGATTGATGGATATCAAACGCATCCATAGCGACGAACGAAGCATAGTATATCTCTGTTGGAAAGGCAACCTAGCTCAAAAGTGTGACAGCCAGTTACACCAGAGTAGCATGTTATCCAGTTACTGGATTGTGATGGTCGTATTGATATGCAGTCGCTTGATATGTTAAATAATGATGAACAGTTGCATCCGGTAAACTGGAGGTTGACCCTAACATGTCTAGGTGGGGCAAGGCTAAGCAGATTATGAACTGGGTCGTTGGGCAAATCATAACCCATTGAGTGAATGAAATGTGGATCCACGCGAGACACAATGAATTTTTTATTCAACCAGTTAAGACGACGACAGTCGCCAACGCAACTATTTTATTAAACTAGCTGTCCCACGCGGCTTCGCTCCCATCAACTGGCTACCTACCTACCCTACATACATGATTGTTGCGTAACTTAAACCGTTTACGCAGCGCACGCAACGGAAGCTCTCAAAAAGGAATAACTTTTCCCGTTTTTGAAACATTTTTCATTTATGCTCCGCTGCTATTGGTCATAGCGTGATGTTCCTTGATAAATGGACTATCCAACAAGAAATGATTTTTTCAATTCCAACCAGTAGTTCCTGAGATTAGCGTGTTCAAACAAACAAACAAACTCTTCAGCTTTATAACATTAAAAAATATATATTATATTATTATAGTATAGATAAAAAAAAAGCCTTTGATCAAAATGAAGATACTTAAATTGTCTTTGAGATGGCGTTAATTTCATTAAAATACGCCCGGCGGTTTTGGTGCGATTGCCGTTTGACATAACTTTGCAAATTAATTACACTATGTTATATGAATAAAGGTCATTCTATTCTATAAAGGTAATCTATTTTCTAAGAAAATAGTCTACTGTAACGTGTATTTTTTTCTAAAAATTACGGTTAGCCGTTTAGACGTGATTCTCATTTTAAAATCAGCTACTCAGGGGTATCAGCGCCTTAAATGACCTGCAAATCGCAATCCATCGAGCATGTTTCGATGCTTGAGGGCCGAGGCCTATGTCCAGCAGTCTCAAGTGTTTCGACTGAAATGATGATGATGACTTCTTAACGCATTTTCGATAGTTTGAAGAAGACTATCCGAAGCTGACAAAGATGTACATGTCGAAAGACATCGACCCGGTCCCTATTGAGAACGAGATCAAGGATCTGAAGAGGACGGAGTATCTCACTAAGTACTGTTCTAGAGGTAACGTTAGCTGAATATTTTAGTTTTTTATATAATTCTACCCCGCAATCTTCACCAGGTCATCGGTCCACCTAGTGGGAGGCCTTCCAACGCAACGTCTTCCGGTTCGCGGTCGCCACTGACTGCCAGAACTTTTCTGCCCCATCGGCAATCCGTTCTGCGAGCAAAGTGCCCACTGCCATTTAAGTTTGGCAATTCTTCGGGCTACTTGGTAACCCTGGATCTCTTGCGGATCTCTATTTCTGATTCGATCGCGCTAGGAAAGGCTGAGCATAGCCCTCTCTATTGCCCGATGACCTGGTGAAGATTGCGGGGATCCGCTGGATGGGGATGCACGGGACCCTTCAATATGGCGACGCTTGGGAGAGGCCTATGTCCAGCAGTGGACGTCGTTCGGTTAATATGATGATATAATTCTAGTTTTATCTCGCTATTCTATATGCTATCATTGTCTATCCTACAGAAACCGTGCATTTTTCTGAGATAAAATCTAGCCTTCGACATTCAACGATAGGGTCAACGATAGGGAAGCTTTATACCTAGTAGTGAAATAATTTCCAGAGATTACCTTCTACAACCACACAGTTATACCACTGTATTTATATTAGACTAGCTGTTGCCCGCGGCTTCGCTCCCGTGGACCACCCCACAGGACCCTGTTTCGGGATTAAAAAATAGCGTGGGTATCCCTACTTCGTACGCCAGTGAAGTGTATGGAGCTAGTGAAACAACCTTGTTAGCTGAGAGCTGGTTTATTACTGAGTAATGACACGCGTCGCAGCGCGCGCTAAGTATCTATAGCTACTTATACATACATACATATCACTAAGTCACTCAGGAATAACTTGCTTTCTATTGGTGAAAGAATTTTTCAAATCGGTCCAGTAGTTTCGGAGCCTATTCGGTACAAAAAAACAAAAAATCTTTCCTCTTTATAATATTCACAGAACAAAAAAATGCCTACTACAGTAGAAGTCGCAAGTGGGCGGGGCCCGCGTACCCCGAGTGTTGCACAGTTCCGCATATTTTTCCTTCCGCGCACACACTACGCACATCAGTCTTGGTTCAACCGTCACGGTGACAAAAACTTGAAAAAAAAATACAATAATGCCTTATTGTGCTGTTTTAGAATGTAAACACGATAGCTGAACCAAAAATGTATCAAATGGAGGTATATCTTACCATCGGCAAGTCTTAATATATTTTATTA
This sequence comes from Orthosia incerta, assembly GCA_948252205.1. Taxonomy (NCBI): domain Eukaryota; kingdom Metazoa; phylum Arthropoda; class Insecta; order Lepidoptera; family Noctuidae; genus Orthosia; species Orthosia incerta. The sequence continues at coordinate 1,740,783 of OX411742.1, read as the reverse complement.
AACAAGACAAGTAAAAGTTGATTTTATGACGTTAAATTTAAGGTCTACTTTCTTTAAAACTCATACATTGTTCTCGAAGATTCCAACTATGCACATGTCACATTCAGCTACTCAATTAGAGATTACCAATATCGATAATGAGTTATCGATACAATAACTCATTATCGATATATAAACTTACAATATTCGAGAAAACCTTCTTCCTTCTTACGCGCGAAAAACATAACCCTTTCCTTGCAGCCGTGTAAAAATAAAGATTACGACGAATTGAGAACCTCCTCCTTTTTTGAAGTCGATAAAAAGATATATAAGTGTAATATTACCTTTTCTTCCAACTATGCTTTAATTTCATCACAATCACACTATAAACTCAGTACAAGAGCGAGTCTTTATTGCTCTAGAGCAATAAAAATGTATGAAATTTCATTATTGCACAGTTTTTTTTTTAATCGCACCAAAAGTTGCCAATCTCAATGGATTAGCTCTATTCAGCCAGCCGATATCAATACTTTTTTTTTTACGTACGTTTTATTCGTTTCTATCCTACTTGTTCCAAATTTATAAAATGATTGCTGCTAACTCTGATTTAAAAATGAAAGAAATTTAAAAAAGTGATTTTCGACATCGCCGCGCCCGTGGCCGCGCCCATCTACTTCCCGTGATAACGACTTCATTGTAACAAATCAGCCAGGCCCATCTAACTCGTCTGATAATATTATTCAGTCCCAAGTTAAACAAACAAATATAAATTTGCCCAACAAAACTTAACCTTACGTTTAATAATTGCTCAAGTATAACTTTTAATTTCAATAATTAAACTTCTATGTTAACTGTTTGATATGAGTTTCTTTTATCTACTATTCCTATAGGTAATAGTTGAAAGAAAAGCAGATTATGCACCTCGCCTTAAGTAATTTATATTGCCCTCGTGCCTGTTAGATTAGAGCCCTCGCTAACGCTCGGGCTCTAAATCAGCCACTCGGTGCAATAATAAATTACTTTGTGCTCGATGCAATAATCTACTATTAGTACCGACAAAGTGAAAAATAAAAACAGATGAACATAGAACCTCCTTCTTTTTTTAAGTCAGGTAAAATGTGTTTATGTGTTAGTCTGAAATTTAAGATCTTCTGGTGTTTAGAACAAAAATTCATCAGTTCGTTAAGGAGTTAGTCAAGCTAATCATAATACGAGTGTAGCCGCAGGCGACAGCGCAAGCTTCCCATATCAGTAGGACGTATTGTATATGTAGTGTAGTCTATCGCATAATTCTATTGATAGAAAAAAACACTCTTCATCTTTGTATCAATAGTCATTTTCAAAATCGGTATCAGTAGTTTACCATAAAATATCTTAATTATACTTTCTATAAATCGTAAGTATTAGAATTAATTTATATAAAAACGTGATTACAAACATAATAATATTTATCGACTCTAGTTATTGACTGTATTTTGCTTGAAAATAAAACGGAATGTCGATAAATAAGTCAAAGACAGTGGTGCATCCCTACTGGAGGACAAGTAGTAATGACCTCATTTCGCAAATATAAATCTTATCGGTAACGAGATACGGCTTTATATTGAATGCATTTACTACAGTGGCATCTAGCGGCGGGTAGCGTAACTTGCTCATTAAACTATTCCATGTGCGCTTTAAACGGCAAAAGTAATAAATACTCAAAAAGAGTAGACAATAAACCAACTCTATGGTCATAAAGCTGTGGTTTATTTTCAAATAAGCGACGACTGACATATTTTCTACTTTCATCTAAAAATTAAACTACCAATAACACCAAATATTTCTTAGTGTTATGAAATACAATTAATCTGTATATGTGTGAGTTTGGGTACGCTGGTTCCGATACTAATGAAGCTATATGCGATTTCTACTGTCTTCTCTGTTCTGTGATAATATTAGTATAGACTAGCTTCTGCCCGCGGCTCCACCCGCGTGAATGTCGGAATTATCTCGAGGAAACATTATACCGGGCTAAAAGTATGTGCTTAATTTTATCCAGAGTCATACACCCGTTCTGGCGTGATTGAGTAACAGACGAACACACATCCATCCAAACTTACACATTTATAATATTACTAGCTTCTGCCAGCGGCTTCGCCCGCATACAAGTCGAAAATTATCCCAAGGGAACATTCCCAGGATAAAAAGTATCCTATGTGTGCTATTCCTGACTATAATCTATCTCTGTGCCAAATTTTACCCAGATCCGACCAGCCGTTTGAGCATGAAGAAGTAACAAACGTACAAACACACTGTACCTACAGTGTAAACACGTACAAATTTGACACCATTGTGTCAGCACTACGCCTTGGCTGGGGTCGCCACTTCCAACAGAGGATCTACGCCATCCGTTCGAACTAAATTCAATTCAATACCTTAAGCTTAGTTTACGAGGAGCTCGTGGCTAAATAATAACAGCCGCACGGGTCGATCATCAAGGTTAAGCACCGCTTGACGAGGTCGGTCCGTGGATGGGTGACCATTCCAACATACCGAGTTTCCTCCGTGCCTCGGAAAGCACGTTAAGCCGTTGGTCCCGACTGTTATTTGAAGATCTTTGACAGTCGTTACGGGTAGTCAGAAGCTTGAGATCTGACACCAGTCTTGCCATGGGGTACCGTGTTACCCAGTTACTGGGTTGTGGAGGTCAGATAGGCAGTCGCTCCATGTAAAATACTGGCACTTAGCTGAATCCGGTAAGACTGGTAGCCGACCCCAATATAGTTGGGAAAAGGCTAGGCAGATGATGATGATGACCTTAAGCTTAGTTTATTTAAGTTTGTAAAAACAATTGTTACTTAACATCTTGTAAATCATTATCCTTCGTCTCATTCACATCTTCACGGGGCCCCGGAGCATGTACACAAAAACCATTCAAATCCCGTGCACTCATTATCATTCAATTAATCATTAATCAATAAAGTTTATTATTACGTATTATTGCGTATCACTCAAACTATCATCAAGAAAAGGTGTAAAGACCCTACACACACTTACAAACTTTGCCTTTATAATATTAGTGTGATATAAGACTACTGACCTATAATTTAAGAGCCAATAAGTCAGTCTACAACATAAATTTTGTCGTACAAAATGGTTACCTTCGAGCTTCTTCTTTAGCACAAATAAAATCGGGAGAAACCCTCTGAAAATCGATTCTGTCTACCCTGTATATTTTCTTTAGATATTAGTACTATTCTTGCTTTTCCGCAGACCTGCCCTTCATGTCGGTGAACCTAGCCCGACGTGCGCGCGCGCTGCAGACCTTGCGACTGCCGGATGACGTCATCATTCCGGACACCACTCAGACCAGCGCCTTCCGCCCTCCCAAGCCTGAGAAATACGCGGACCCGCCGTCATCCATGTCTATGAGACCGAAGTTTGATGATTCTTTAACGAGTTAGTATTTATTTTAATGGAAGTAAGAAGGTAAAAGAGGAGTAACACGTGGCTAAACACTTAGCTAAATAAACAGTGACACGTGATGTCGATCCGAAGGGCCGAAGCCGGTCCGTAGATGGGTGTCCGAGACCTCCGTGTCTCCGGCAAACTATTTAGCAAAAAATTAAACTACACAGCGAAAACTAACTTTCTTTTCCGAAGTCGGTGTCTTTGTTACCTTGTTGTTTTTCATTTTTCGACACCGACTTCGGAAAAGAAAGTTATTTTTCGCTTTATTTTGTTTTGGAAGTCGGTTTAATTGTTTTGTTATTTACCTCTTTTTAGTTTTGGTGGATACTACACTAAATTACCATGAAAATAATTTATTGACAAAGTAAATTGCACGACGATTCAAATAATCCCAAACACGATTAGGGTGTATTGTTTTATTTTGGACTTCTTCCGACCTCATCATCAGATCAGTTCGATGGTACCATTTCCATAAGTACCAATTATTTATAAGTATTTGCTTCATCATGGTCGGTTAACTATTCGAGATATCTTATAGGTCTTATCTTATTTAGTTCCCTTGATTTCTCCAGGATCCCATCATCAGATGCTGACCTGATGACCATGGGACCACCTGGGAAGTATAAGCCCTTTCAAACAAAAGAATAATAATAATAATAATAATTTTCAAATCAGCCCAGGCATCCTTGAGTAATCGGGTAACATACATAAAAAAAAAGATACCGACGAATTGAGAACCTCCTCCTTTTTTTAAAACGGTTAAAAAAAGTTAAGCCGTTGGTCCCGGGTGTAATATGTACATCTTTGGCACTGTTGCCCAGTAACTGGGCTCAAGTGGGTCAGATCATATGCCCGAAAGGCTTCCTTATTCTCTCTCTCTCTCTCTCTTAGGCCGTCTTACACCTTTTTTTTGTTCCTAATTATGCAATGACTTCGTTCGCTCGCTTAGTTAAGTGTTCGTGTTAGACTTTTACTGACTCGGTAACTCTCTTTCAAATTTATCCGCGACCCAGACAGGCATCGGCCCCCAAACCAAAAAAATACAAAGCAAAAATTAATTTTCTTTTCCGAAGTCGGTGTCGAAAAACTGAAAACAATGGGTACAAAAGACTAAGTATTTTTTTGTTTTGGAAGTCTGTTTGATTTTTTGTTAAAAAGGTTTTTATTGTAACATTTTATACAGTACTCCATGAAAATGAGGCTACTTTAACCAGTCTAAAACCTGGTGGAACTAATTGGTCTCTATTTCTAGTAACGTAATTATGTCTATCGCCGTATTTACTAAAAAGATGTAAATTCCCTAAATAAACCGATCCCTTAGAGAATCGCGCCGGCGAAGACTGTATATCGCTCTGATGGCTCGTTTTTAGGGTTCCGTACCCAAAGGGTAAAAACTGGATCCTATTACTAAGACTCCGCGGGCCGTCTGTTTGTCTGTCTGTCACCAGGCTGTATCTCATGAACCGTGACAGCTAGACATTAGAAATTTTCACAGATTATGTATTTCTGCTGCCGCTATAACAACAAATACTAAAAACAGAATTAAATAAATACTTAAGTGGGGCTCCCATACAACAAACGTATATTTTTTTGCCGTTTTTACCGAAAATGGTACGGAACCCTTTGCGAGTCCGACTCGCACTTGGCCGGTTTTTTTTCAGAATAAAAAATGACTCAATGTCTGCAGCCCTTCCCCATAGTAAGATACCGCAGTTGAGACCGCTGAGAAACTACCAATCCGAATGCTGTATTTGCACAAACTGAGTTTAGTTGACCTAATCGCGATTCATTTCATTGGTGAAATCAGCCCTTATTTGACTGAAAATCTGTCAAACTTTGCCATTCATACAATATTGTTTTAATACAGTAGGTATTTGAAATACTTTTTACATTTCTCATGTTCGGTAAGTAGGTTCTTATTACCTCAAAATTGGGCTTGTAGGTAGTCACCTAAATTGTAATTAGTCAATTAGCGCTCTAGGGTAATAATATAGCTAGAACAGCCCTAGGGCGGTAAGTAATTAAAGAAAACACTTTCTTTCAAAAAGTTCGCGTACATCTAACCATCATACTGGCAATAGACATCATGCATTCAGCCCAACAGCCCAATGACCAAAGAGGTCGCTTTGCTATTCAGCCTTGTCTTCGTGTGAGTATAATAGTCATCAATTTTATTCTTGTAATGCCGGTTTTTTTCTACTTACCTCACAATCGAGATGTAAAGCAGAATAGTTAGCTCGGGTGTAAGCACCAATTGCACCCTCGAACTATAGGCGCCCTCGCTGCGCTCGTGTGCCTAAATATCTCGGGCTGCAATTGATGCCTTACAGCCCTTGGCTACTAATCTACTATTAACTCCAAATTCTTGATTTAGAAACCGACCAAAGGAGTCTTGCTCCGAGAACCTTGATTACAATACATGTATTCCGTTTCATAGAGGAGCTCCGCCGCATTCTGCGCGTGAACACAGGAGACACGACCTATGGCACGGTTCACGGCCTGCTAGCCAAGGTCGTGTTGGAGAAGAATCCCTTCGGCAAGCCCCGCAAGGAGCCGAGATACGGACGATGGAAGAACCCTTACATGTTTACTTATAGAATCTGATTGGTGTTGTTAATCATTAAAATTGTTTTTTGAGATGAAGTGCTGGCTTTATTGAATAATTATTACGTGTGTAATGCATGCATGCTTGTTCAAAAAGTGTGATTTTATTAACAACTGATATTTCACTTAGAAATTCAATGAGCCCAAACATGATTGTGCTATTTTTACTGGTTCAGGAGTTGCTATGGCCATCTGCCGGCTCCTTCATGCGACTAGTTAGTCTCTTGAAGGAGCCGGAAGGTGGCTGTCAACTTCATAGTACCGTATTATTTCAAAGTTAAAAAAGAACGCCAAGTTTTAGTTTAGTCGCATGTCAGGTACTTGTAAAATTGAATACCTATTTACTAGTTGCCGGACACATACAAAAGCAAGATAATATGCTTGATAAAAGCTTGTAATAATAATAAATAGTACTAGGTGTCACTTTTCCTGATGCATGCCTAACAAGGCCTCTGCGAGTTGGCTTCGGCTCCCCGCACGCCTTTCAAAGGACCAGCAGCCGTATTGCGTAAGTGCGCAAAGAGTTTAAACTCTATCCAACCGACCAAATCGACCAATCACATGCGAGATAAATGATGCGATCTGGATTTCCGTTTTGTGCACTGACCTCTATCATACATGTATATTAGAGGTCAGTGGTTTTGTGTGATTGGCCGATTTGGTCGCGCGGTCGGTTGGATAGAGTTTAAACTCTTTGCGCGGCTGCGGGTCAAATAAATAAAAAGTAGTGAATATGTGGTGGTCTGCTAACGATAAAGGGACAAAGTACACTCTGACAAAGAGGTAGCAAAGGGACGCGTCCGTCTAAAAATGTACATAGCATATTAACCCCTATCTCCACGACATACTGGACACATAATTATCTACCTATGAAGCTAATAGTTGATCAAACTAACTCCGCACCCGCTAGCTGCCATAGGAAAGAAAGATAATACGAAACCAGTTACGCAGTAGTATAAAAAATCTTTCATGGAAACCAGTTACGAAACCCCGGTTTCCTTGACGGCCGAAGCGAAGGCATCTCGGTGCTCTGTACTGCCGTGGTCTACTACTGCAGATACTAACGCTACTATTTTAGATTAGCGTATTTTAACTGTGTCTAAATTAATCGTTGGGAACAAGCATAAAGAGGAGCACGTGGTTTTGTATAAGTATACGTCGTGTATAAACCAATATCCCAGAAGCCCCAGACGTTACCGGTTCTTTATTTATACACAAAATGTGTGAGCTTGAGTACAGTTTCCGTCTTCCCATGCAGGGCCGGCTTCTCTCTTTTCTTCCAGAGACAATCTAATTCCCAAAAAACCTCCACGCCTCTCAACTGCAACATTAAACAAAAAAAAACAAATCGAGTCAACTTCACCCAGTCAACCCGTCACTTTGACAACAAGTCATTTGATAAATTCAAAATTCCTGAGTACAAAAATAAATAAATAAAAATAGGCACGCTTTTTAGGCCTGATCACAAAATTGTCCGTGGGAACGAGATGAAATAACTCGGGTTATTAGGGTTATTCCAGCACTATGGATCACTACCTGACTACGTATCGGAAGGACTACTTATGGCCGAACTTGCCAGGGTCGGCTTCTGCATCATCAGCCGCTCCTGGTTCAGCTGGTGAAGGAGGGCGCTATGCCGAGTGAGCATTTTTATTACTAGCTTCTGCTTAGCGGCTAGCAAGTTTTATCAAATTTTGTTTTGCCGTTAAGACGTAAAGGTAACAAACAGATACGACTTACTTATGAATTTATAATGAGCTTTATCTCGCGACTTCGTCTACTACCATTAATACTTCGCAATCCTCACTATTGCGCAATAATATTGTAGGTTTGTGGGCCTTACTTGACAAATTATTGTATCACCATACAAAATTCCACCCACCTTTCCACCCCCTTAAGGATGATTACCGAGATAAAACCGCGCACCGCAGTCATCGCACTCATACCTCATGGTCTCGCGCAAAACGCATCGTACGCGCCGAACGCGCCGCACGCATCATATCCACTTCTGTAAATCATATTATATCAATATTTTATTTTATTTTTTTGCACCGCACTGGCCGCAAGCATCGTACGCGCTGAATTTGATGACGTCATCTGCACGCGCTAGTTGAATCCGTATATCTACAGCATTTTACTAAAATGCAGGTCGTGCGGCGCGGATACGTGCGCGACGTTGCATACGATTTCATAAAAAGATTTATAAAATGAGACGACTGTGATGCGAGCGACTCCTGCGGCACGTCTATATACAGATAGTGATGCCGATAAATGTATGTTGCGCATTTCAGAGACGATGTTGAAATTAGTATTGCTACATGCTGGCACTATTACCATTACTCGTAACTTCACGTTAGTCTTGGATGCACAAACTTCAACCAATAAGCGGACGTTATGTAGTTACTCTTAAAAAATGCGACGATGATCAGGCTCTCTTTCGAGAGCCTCTGGATGCCTGTAACCTGGGTATGGTGGATAGGAGTCATGGGTTTGTAGTGTCCATGTAGGCAATACACGCTTTCCGTTTCTATAATTTAATCCGGGATTGTGCCATTGATCCAGTCTGTGACCACAAAATGCGCGCGGTCCCTTCATTCCTGGCAGATAAGTATCATGTTGTTTTTTTTAGCACTTACCTAGTAGCGCAAAATATGGTTTTCTTACTCATCAGCTGTTCTCTTTTCTGATTAATTTTGTTGCGGGTTACAAGACAGTTGGATTTTTTATTTTGGGGCTCGTCGAGCTTCATTGCCTCAGTGCTTCCCTGGTGGTTGCCTTAGTAGGTAATGGCTTTCAAGAATTACAGTGTCTGAGAATAGTATGTCGGGCTATTCCCAAGAAAAAGTCCCAAGTAGCTATGATCTTGGACCAAGCTAATGCTAAACTATTTTAACCTGCATAATTGTGACTGTTCTTAAATCCGTAGAGTACCAAAACTCTCAGGCCAGGAGCTAGCCTTCTACCAAGCATGCATGCAGCACACCCGACCACCAGACTGCCGGTGTCCCCAGTACTCTGGTGGGGAGATGCCGCAGCTTCCTCCCGGGAAGGAAGGCGGATGGAGCCGGAATGAGGTAGATATTCAGCTTGCTTTGTAAATCGGTAAATACAATGTAAACTCTTCATAACGAAATTCAAGGGACGGATATTTTTAAAACGTTATGAAGAGTTATCGTTATCGAAGAAAGAAAAACAACCTAATTGGCCATATTAACAGTTTCAAAGTGGATTTACGACTGATAATATGACAGGAAGTGTCAAACAGAGACAATCATTTCCTTGAGATAATGCAATTTATGAGTGTGACACACGTGATCAAGTATAAAATGAAATTGAAGCCCATTATGAGAACTTTATTTGAAAACTTACAAAATCTGATCGCAATTTCATCTCAACGATGCGATGTTATGAACTTTTCCATAACTTTGACCTCAAGATCATTGACCTTGAATATAAGGACATAGGCTGCTGATAGATCTGAGCCTTCACTTGTAACGAAACATTGAGCTTTCGTCGCATTGATCCGATAGTCGGTACGAACATTGACTCCAACGGTGATTCTAGCGAACGGTCAGATACAGGATGTAACGGAAGGTGTGATCATATTCAAAACTGCTTCTGCGCATGCAAATGAACAACTATCTCTAAGTAATAGGCATCCTTTATTTTTTTTATCGCCCATACAAATTTTCATGGCTGAGATCATGGTGGGCCTCATGGTAGTACAATGCTCGATGACCTCAGTAGAGCTTCCGAAAGAGTGGGTCTTAAAATGAACATGGACAAAACTAAGTTCTTGGTGAACGCCCATGTTACACCCATTCCTATCAAGGTCGGAGACTCTACACTCGAAGTTGTGGGCGACTAAATCTACTTGGGACAAACGATCCAATTGGGTAGAACCAACTTTGAGAAAGAGGTCACCCGTCGAATCCGACTCGGCTGGGCGGCGTTCGGGAAGTTGCGCGGTACCTTCTCGTCCAATTTACCGCAGTGACTCAAGACTAAAGTCTATGACCAGTGTGTGTTGCCAGTGGTAACCTATGGGTCCGAGACATGGTCGCTCCCAATGGGCCTCATCAGAAAGCTTACAGTCACTCAAAGGGCAAAGGAGAGGGCTATGCTCGGAGTTTCCTTGCGTGATCGCATCAGAAATGAGAATATACGCAGGAGAACCAAAGTTACTGACATAGCCCGAAGAATTGTGAAACTGAAGTGGCAATGGGCTCATTGCTCGCAGAACGGATGGCCGATGGGGTCGAAAAGTTCTGAAATGGCGACCACGTACCAGAAGACGATGCGTTGGAAGGCTTCCACTATGTGGGTCGATTGACCTGATTAAGGTTGTGGGAATGCGCTGGATGCGAGACGCACTGGATCGGTCAATATGGCGACGCCTGGGGAAGGCCTTTGTCCAGCAGTGGACGTCTTTCGGCTGAAATGATGACGATGATAAAAATTTTGGTCAGCTGATGACAACTTTGTATGGCAAAACCAAATTATCCTTGGCGAGAAGCAGTTTTTAAAATATGATCACACCTTTCCGATACACTTGTGATGGACAGATGCTGGGGTGGAGAGGGCTGGCAAGTGAGCTATTGCCTGTCAATATAACATTCGCTAGAATGCTCATTACAAGTGAATGCTCATGTTTCAAATCTGCCTTGCCTTTTGGTCTGAGCTATCTGACCTCCACAGCCCAGTAGTTGTGTAACACGGTACCCCTGGCAAGACTGACCGTGTCAGATTCTTCAGGCTTCAAATTAACCGTAACGACTGCTCATGTTAGTTTTCGAAGTGAATGCTCAAGTTTATCACCGCCTTTAGGACGCTCTACAATGGAGCGGGGCGAGCGACGTTACTCGAAGCACGGGAGTGACAGGCGGCGGCGGCGGTGTGAGTGCCAGCTTCAAAGATGGCGCCAGCGTCAAAGACGACGCGATGCAGCTTTCAAAAGGACTTGCCGCCGCTCGCATTTTGAGACTCCTTTGTAATCGGCCGCGGATGCCGCTTCCACCTATGCCGCCGCCACCGCCGCCCTGCTTAGTCTGGTATTAGAATTGACCTAATTTCATGGAAATATTTACGCAGGTAATAAAGCAAAGGAACGGCACTCTATTCGCATAACACACTTTCTGTCAGAGTCCGAAGAAAGAAGGAATTTCCTAATCTATTGCGTCATACTTAAGTTTTAAAAATTCGTTTACTCGAAAGTGTAAAAAATGCAATAATGTTTTTGGAGTCAAAATTAAGGATATTTTCATTGATAGTGTGTTACGCTATTACCCTGCAGGTTTTACAATTTCTTAACCAATTACCTATCTGACTAAATTATAAAAGTCTTCGATGATTGACCAGCGAAGTCACATACCACTGCTAAGTAGCCTCTCTAAAAGATCAAATGTTCTTCCTAACATTTCACTTTTTCAGATCATGGGACCGATGCTAGATCCAAAACTGTACCCGGTCCGGGTGGCAGCAGCACCAGAAACGCCTACATCTCGTTACGACCAGCCTAATGCTTTCTTGGATAAGGTAATTAAGCTTTTTTATCTTCCTCATTAGTTAGTGAAGTAGTACCTAAATGGCTATTGAATTGAAACTTTTTGGATTAACAAAATGAAGATAAATTTTTGATTGTAGGTACTTTTTGTACCCCCACGGAAAAAGAGTGGTGTTACAAGTTTGACGTGTTGTGTACCTGTGAGTGTGTGTATTTGTCTGTGGCATCATAGCTCCTAAGCGGATGAACCGATTTTGATTTAGTTTTTTTTTGTTTGAAAGGTGACTTTGTCGAGAGCTAACATAGCTACAGCTTAGCTATGTTTGATGAAAATCGGTTTAGCCGTTCAAAAGTTATGGGCGTTATACTGTTTGAATCGTGGTGTTTTCGCAAGATATCGTGTCATAATCTTGTTGAATAGATTTTCGAACAAAGCATGCCTGCTACTAGATAAATTATGTAGCATGAAATAAAAATTTTGTCGGGAGATTTTTTTTTTTTTAATTTACTTGTATTTACTATTCTTCTCTGTTGCATTGTGATTGTTGCTGTTGTGCTGTGTCTCTGTCGAATAAATGTTTTCTATTATCTATATTCCAAAATAAACCCAGAATCGAGAAGAGTAGAAAGAAAGAGAAGCATATGCCCTGCAGTGGGTCAACCTTGGCTAAAAATAAAATAAATTAAGTAATTAATAATAAAATAAATCAAACTTCCATTACCTAGTTAGTCTTAATATAAATAAAGTTTGATCACAAGTAATAGTTGATGGTAAGAAATATTATGTAGACTAGGAGATTGATATATCTGATGTTAATTCCATATAGTAGTATGTAGCATGAATCTATACTAATATTATAAAAAGGTAAAGTATGTGAGGTTGTAGGGGGTAATCTCTGGAGCTACTGAACCGATTTTGAAAATTCTTTCACCATTAGAAAGCTACATTATTCCAGAGTAACAGGCAAATTAATTTTAAGCCTGAAAAGGGTCCTGTGGTGTGGGCCACGGGAGCAAAGCCACGATGAATAGCTAGTAACAAATAATCTTCTAATTCAATTTATTCGGGGTTACAAAAGTACTTATTTTTACTCCCATATATCTAGTTTTTTTTTTTTTTTTTTTTTTATTTGTTATAGGCTCGCGTTTGACCACTATCTCGCCTGATGTTAAGTGATGATGTGGTCGAAGGTGAAGCACGCTTGCCTAGAAGTAACCTATTCACTCTTGACTTGAAGACCCCTAGGTTGTAGCTATCAGGAAACAAAGACGCCGGTAGGGAATTCCACTCCTTAGCTGTACGCACAATGAAAGTATTTTCAAAACGCTTTGTGCGTATGGGTGGGATATCCACCATGTACTGATGGCGCATTGTCGTACGTCTTGTAGTCCGATGATGGAAAGGGCTAGACGGAATCAAATTGTGCAGTTCCATCGCACACTCTCCGAAATGTAACCGATAGAATACCGACAGGCTGGCAACTCGTCGTCGGTGTTCAAGGCTCTGGAGCTTTGAGTTGACCAGCGCATCGTTGCCGATAAGTCTCTTGGCCCGTCTGTCAATCGACTCAAGTGCATCTAGTTGGTACCTGGCAGATCCGTCCCAGAGGTGAGAGCAGTACTCCATGCATGACCGAACTTGCGCTTTATACAAGTTGAGCAGCTGTTCAGGCGTGAAGTACCGTCTCACCTTCGCAAGGATCCCCAACTTTTTTGCAGCCAATTGAGCCTTTGCCTCAATGAAAGGACCAAAATTGAGGGTCGATGTCAACGTAACACCAAGAAGGTCGAGGTGGTCCGTTATCGGCACGGTTACACCACGGAAGGATGGAGCCAGCGACCCGTCGGGTCTCAGCAGTGGTGGTAGTGAGGGGCGACAGAAGTTTGATTCAACCGATTTAGCCAGGGACCAAAACGCCTTGCTACCTGCGGGGTGTGAAGCAAGTTTGTCCCCGATCCTGCTAATGTGGTCAAACCGTGCCCTTCGCATCGCCTTTTTGCAGGACTTGGCAGCCCTGTTGAAGGCTCTCTTCTTCTGACTCACGTCCCTTGCCTTGCGCATACGGGCGTCGACCCATGCTAGGTACGCCTTGTGTTTAATCACGTTTGCGCGGTCACACTCGGCACCAAACCATGGACGGTCAACGCTGGACACAGTTACGTCAGAGAACGGAATGTAATACTCCATCCCCTGACGCAACACATCGGTCACTGCGTCAGCGCATGACGATGGGTCATCCGAAGAGAAGCAAGTGGGCCGCCAAGGATAGCATGCGAAGAAAGATCGCATACCATCCCAATCTGCTGACTTGTACCGCCAAACCCGCCGGGTGCCCCTTGGGCTTGGATCGGGCGGGGAGTAGACGGATACAGACTTCACCAGACAGTGGTCGGAACTACCCAAAGGTGATGATACCGACACTGAGTATCGGTCTGGATCAGTTGTCAGCAGAAGGTCCAAGCAATTGGCTGTATGTGAATCAACATCCGGCACCCTCGTAGCCCCTTGGACCAGCTGGGTGAGATTTAACGCAATCGAAAGATTTCGCATCTCTCGTCCAGCGTGGTCAGTGCACTGGTATGGGAAGAGCCACTCCTGGTGGTGGGCATTAAAGTCCCCCAGTAACACTAGTTGGGCGGAGGGGTATCGTAGCTGAGCCACATCAGCCGCCTCACTCAAGTACTGTGTGAGCCTGGTTGTCTCCAGATCACCGCTATGCGATCGGTAGCCACAGGCATAGATGATCTTATCCAGACCTGTGTCCACCAAGGTCCATAGCACAGAGTAATTTGAGTCTTCAAGGTCACGGAGACGCCGATAGCAGATGTCATCCCGGGCGTACATGCATACACCAGCGCGTGGCTTGAACATGTGCTCCAGGGTATACCCTGGGTAGGATAGGTACGCCACGTCTGACGGGCATCCGATCTGCGTCTCCGTAAGGAACAAAAGTGCTGGTTTCTCAGTCTCGAGGTGGTGATGGACTGCGACAAGGTTAGAGTGCAGACCTCGGATGTTGCTGAGGTGCACTTTATGTGAGAGTGAGTGCTGCCGCTGTTCAGCTTTTTTTCTCTTGTTCCTTGGCATTTTAAGTGAAAAAGGAGGGAGAGGAGAAGGAAGTAAGATGAGGTCCCACGCTTGCAACCTACAGACACGCGCCGATAGGACGCCATCATTGGGGGACTGGTCTGGAGACTGCGGGGACGCCCGAGCCCCCCCAGGAATGTCCATCGGGCACTCTCGTCTGGTCGCCAACCAGCACGATGGCGCATTCCGGGATTTTTCGACAGTTGGCGGGGCAGCCTTTCATGTGTGGCTGGCACACTACTTGGGCCCCCAACTACCTGCGGTCGGCCAGCGGCGCACCGTGCCTCGGATCCCGCTACCCTCCGCGACCAGTCTCTCGATACGTTCATAACAGCGCGAGTCAGGCCGGCCTGCTTGCAGTGGAGCAACTATCGCGACCCAACCCCTCTAGTGGCTGCACCGAGCATCATACCGGAACACGACTAGGCCGCTTGGCGGTACGTCTTTGCCCGGTGGGTGGTCGCAAGCCTTCGGCCGAAGCCTACCACCAGTTTGTCACCTGATTTGCACCACCCGGGGACCACGTGTAGGGAATCGAATGGGGTACACTCCTACGGACGTGGGTGACTCAGCCCCCAAAAGATGACCTAAACTACGACTAGACGAGCCGTATCTATACGTAGCAGTAGTTCTTAGAACTTCAGTACAAAATAAATATTTAATTGTTCCTCTCTCCTGTTCATCTAGTTACAATCGAAGTACCCGATGCTGTACAGCATCCTACAGAACGAGGCGTCTCCTGAACTGAAGCAGAGGATAGACAGGGACCGCAACAAGACCACGTACCAGGTCGATTTCTGCGAAGCAGGTATTTATTTATCTCAATTACTCAATGCACTTTACCCAACACATGCAGAGAGTCAACAATTTAGGTCCTGTCCGTCTGTCACCAGGCTGTATCTCATGAACCGTGATAGCTAGTCCGCTGAAATTTTCACAGATGATGTATTTCTGTTGCCGCTATAACAACAAATACTAAAAACAGAATAAAATAAATATTTAAGTGGGGCGGGGCTCCCATACAACAAACGTGTTTTTTTGCCGTTTTTTGCGATAATGGTACGGAACCTTTCGTGCGCAAGTCCGACTCGCACTTGGCCGGTTTTTAGGGACTGCCTAAGTAACTCTCAAAAGTTCTAATTACAATTGTTTTGGTGTTGTACAATAAAGAATAAGTATTCTAAATATACACCGAGTAAATGAAGCTTGATGAGTCTATTTAACTTATCAATGTTCTTTTTCCACCAGGTCCCGGCGCCAAGTTCGAAGGTCTTCAGCGCGCGGCAGACGCGAGTGGCACCGGCCCGTGCGCGCAGCCCATGCGGCTGCCTGGAGACCCCTGCCGCGTCGGACCCAAGCCCGGCCAGAAGTCTGCACCCAGGACCATCTCCAAGCAGGTGGGGGCCGGCGCCGCCAGCGACCCCAGGGCGAAGTGCGGTAAGATGCTGAAGTCTTTGTCAAAAATTTGAAATTCACAGAGGTTTTATTTCACTGTATATATATCGTGTGTCAAGTAAAGCATTTCAAATGTTTCTCCAGATTTAGTACAATCTTATGGAAATAAAATGTGTGTAAACAACGGTGATGGTATCATACTAACGAGCTAACACTCGTACAATGAAAATACTGTAAATGCATTGAAGCTTACCTTACTTGATGTCGTTAGAGAAAGCCATTATGAGGTTAAAGGAAACAAAAGCTTTGGGAGGCTTAGCACCAAAACAACTTTTGGAGTACGCCATAACCAGCACGTGGTCAGAACATAGTTATTTCGTAACGTACTCAAAATGGTCACTTTCCTATTAGAGTCCCCCTCAAAACATAGATTTTTTCATCATTATACTTCCATAGGCCTTTTAATGTTGCCACTGCTGGGACACAGGCCTCTTTGTATGAGGAAATGGGCCCTAATCCACCAAGCGGGCCCAGTGCGGGTTGGTGGATGTCACATGTCTTCGAATGTTTGGTTCTACTAAGACATGCCGGTTTCCTCACGATGATTTTCTTCACCGTTTTGAGAGCAGTGCTGATGAAATAATATACACCGTGAAATTTAAATGGTTGTTTTCCCGCAGCGAAATGGTTTTTTCTATGTAATACAATCGTTTCGTAGTTATGTAAAATATTAGAAACAAAAACTGGCATATTTAACATTGTGAAAAACTTAACTCTAAAGCGATCACGAACCAATAGTAATACCTCCCGATATCTACGGCCGAACGACAGCGGGGCGTTGACCCGGGTGCTAAGTAGGTCAGGGTCACAGCCGCGCTCGCCGCACGGGTAAAATAGGCGCTGGAGGCTTCGTTTGATATTGTTGTGCGCAGGTTAGTTTATGCCGTATCACTACACGCGAGAGCTAATTTTACTTTGAACATTTCTAAATCGGTCTTTTCTTTGTCGGCTTCGCGGCGATTTTTTGTATTGTTCCGTGCAAACTATTTTATGACGTATCACTACGTGCGAGAGTTTATTTTGGTTTGAACATTATCTTGTGAATCGCTTTTAGTACTAGTACCTACAAGTTACTATTGTTAGTCACTTTTTCGAGTTGATGAATATTTTTTAAATTATTTTAAAACAAAAACAACGTTATTTTTTTACTTTAACTCTATGCTTCGAAAGTACTCCTTAAGGCAAGTCGTTCTGCCGCGGGAAAACAACCAATTAAATTTCACGGTGTATACAAAGCAAAGCGCCTGTCTGGGTTCGAACTCACGACCTACGATACGTTACCACAGGGCCACCACTGCTCTATTTCTACATCAGGTTCACATAATATGGATGTTTCCTGGGTAGAATCATAATAATTCTATGAGATTATCAAATAATATTGCACCCGTATTTTTGCTTTATCAAATAAGTAAAAATTTACAAAGATAAAGTGCATCAAAGTTCAGTTGTTGTGACGTCACTTTGTTAGTAAAAAGTGTAGCACACCGTGACTTCATACGATATTTCAACACACTGTATCGTCGTAAGTTTTTGTTTACGTGGCAAAAGAAAAATCCGTTTCCAATATTTTTAGCTTATCTAACTGACGGACTAAATAGATCTTTTTTGTCATCTACCCTATTTCATTGTATTAATTTTGATTATAATATTGATAGAAACAACGTCGGCGGTGCCACCTCTCGGCCGGACGGAGTACCAGGACGGCGTCTCGAAGCTGGGAGCCATCATCATGCGAGACAAGCTGCACCGGAGGTAGACCACAGCGTTATATAAAACATTACACAATACAGGAGCAATCATGGAATAAACTATTTGGACGGCTTATTTCATGGTGTTGTTATTTTCTTTGTACATATATAATATCTATATTGGGACGGTGGAACCACTCTTGTTCCTAATAATGGTTAACGACCTTCCATCACTTATCCATGACGTTAAAAGTAAAAGTCAAGCTGATTGTCTGGCGCTACAGTGTAACTTAAACGCGATATTAAAATGGAGTGTTAGGAACAAAATGGAATTTAACTGTACTAGGACGCAGTAAGCTGAAGTCTAGTGCATGTGTCTGGAACCCTCATGAAAAGAAATGCACAATACTTTTAGAAAGGTTCAGAAAGCTTTTCTGAGGCGTATAAGCGTCTATATGTATATTATCCATTCTTATACCCTTCTAACTTCCTCTTAGGCTGTTTAGGCTACAATTATCTCGAGGTTAGAAGAAAAAAATACCAAATCATAAATATGTGTAAAATCTTTCACGGGAAAACTGATGCTCCTGAACTACGACGAACTATCCCATCTTTTTGCCCCGGTCAATTATAGAAATAATAGCAGGCACGGGGAGTCGAACCGTCGCTCGAGCTCAGTCTCCCATCCCTTGTACACTCTCCGCACTCAACGCTCTCTTTGATGCTAAGCCCGATAGTGATGTGTTCGCGGACGAATTGAAGAAGATTTTGTCTGTATGTCTGGAGTATTGTGAGATGAGCGTATGACTGCCGTGTAATTGTAGATATTTATCATTGCTGTTTATTTTTATTTTTAATGTCATGTCTTTAACTAATGTAATTGGCCTTTGGCCGTGTTATATTAAAGTAAATAAATAGATATAGAGAGCAGCTGTGGCCCAGTGGTATCAGCCGCGACTTACACGTTGTAGGTCGGTTGGGTTCGAGCCCAGGTAGCCGCTTTACTTTGTGTAAATTATTTCATCACCACTGCTCTCAAAACGGTGAAGGAAAACATCGTGAGGAAACCGGCATGTCCTAGAACCAAAAATTCGACAACATGTGACATCCACCAACCTGCACTGGGCCCGCGTGGTGGATTATGGCCCTTTCCCTCTCACAGAGAGAAGCCCTGTGTCCCAGCAGTGGGAACATTAATAGGCTGATGATGATGATGAAATAAATAAATAATATTACGTCTTCGGGTCATAAATTATTGTTTAGATGTGGGTCATTTATGTATGGTTCAATTCTCGGCTCGGGCAAAGTATAATTGGGTTTTTCTATTTGGAATTTCACAGTAGCAGCTTAAAGACTGGATTTGTGGCCTGGTGATATTAATAAGCTCGCTCCCTAAAAACTACATAGAACTTTAAAAAAATTGGCAAAATGGGGGTGTACAATAGGTGTTCCTACCTCTGCCCAGCTCTTTGGCGAATACTGGCGTGATTTTATTAAACCAATTTCCAAAAAGGAGGTTCTATGTTCGACTTTGTTTGTTTTTTTTTGTTTATGTTCATCAATTTCTCCGTCAATTGTGGACCGATTTTGAAAATATTTTTTTTATTTTATTGAGTCGTCGTTTGACTTCTATCGAGAACGGTCGTATACCTATCATTCGCGCGAGTGAGCTACGTAAGCGTAATTCGCTGGCGCATCAAAATAACGCCGTCGTCGCCGCGTTGCGAAATCGGTTGGTCAAGGCCGCCGCGATGACCCAGTTATTTATTTATTATAGTGTAAACAGTGCAATTAGTTAATTGTGAAGGAGTAGTGCCTATTTACCCTAAAATGTCGCCAACAAAAATAAAAATCAAAACCGATCTGGAAAAGCTGTTGTATGACAGTTACATCCAAGAAAAATCAGAAAGAGAAAAGCTGGCACTTCTTGTTAATGATTTACAGGTCCAAATACAAAGCCTTCAGTATCAACTACAAAGCCGCCAAAATGAAAATCCCAGCTCAAGCCAGGAACAAGGCAATAATGGCCCCAAGGAGTTGGAAGCTAAGAGCAACATACAATTTGCTCAGTCTGAAAAAGGAAACGTCGAGTATTGCACAGACGAGGAAGAACTCGCTAAAGAGACTGAGTGGATAAGGGCCAAAAGTAGGAAAAAAAGGAAGTTAAACATTTCCCTTTCTCCCCCACAACAACCCGGAACGAACGCCCAACAACAAAAATCATTGGAGAAAGAACAGACATTAGTCAAAAAAGTGCGTGCACCACCGCCAATCATTATAGACGGAGTCAAGAGCTACCAAATGTTTTACGACTCACTGACTGAAACCCAACCAACTGAATCTTTCACCGCCAAAATGTTGAATGGAGACGGTGTGAAGATCAACGCTAAAACTGATGACGCTTATAGAGCGATTGCTAGGTTTTTGACAGAGAAAGACTATCATTGGCACACATATGAAAACAAACAGGCTAGGCCAATAAGAGTTGTAGTGAAAAAGTTACATTCCTCTTGCCAGCCAGACCGAATCAAAGATGATTTAATATCGCAAGGTCTTAAAATAGAAAAAGTTGACCACAAGTTGAGCTGGAAGAGTAAAGAACCGCTCAATATGTTCGTCCTTTCATTTTATAATGACGAAGATGTCAATAAAATATATGCAACTAAGTACATTTTAGGGTGTAAAATTGAAATTCACCCTCTCAAAAATCCGAAACTCATTCCACAGTGTAAGAGATGCCAGGCATATGGGCATACTCATAAATACTGTAAAAAAGAGCCAAGATGTGTAAAATGCACTGGCAAGCACCTTACAGCCGAATGTATTAAATCTCCGCAAGAGAAACCGAAATGTGTCCACTGTGGCTTACCCCACCCAGCCAACTACAGAGGGTGTGAAGTAGCCAAAGAGATGCAAATGATGAAAAACAAAAACATAAAAAAGAAACTTGTTGTGCCAACAGCCCAACAGTTTTCTACAATAGGGAATCCTGACCAACACACACGGAAAGAAGGTGTCCAGTCAACTGTTAAACCTGTTCAAGCCACCAAAGGTATTTCCTATGCTCAGGCTGCAAAACAAGGCACACAACCCTCAAATCTAGAAGATAAGATAAATCAGATTTTAAAATGTATTACTACATTTGACAAACGACTAGAGAAGTTAGAATCCAGCACCAAAACAGCTGCTCTTAATAATCATAAATGACTAATACACTAAAAATAATGGCGTGGAACTCCAATGGGCTCCTCAAACATCAGAATGAGTTGCAGGCAGTCCTAGACACAGAAAACATAGACGTGTGTTTAATCTCTGAAACACACTTCACTAAACAATCTTTTGTTAAATTTAAAGGATACAAGATATATAATTCGCTTCACCCTGACAACTCTGCCAGAGGAGGTAGTGCGGTTATAATTAAAGAAAACCTTAACCATTACGAGCACAGTAAATTTGAAGAACCAGACATCCAAGCTGTAGCAGTATCTGTCAAAACCAAATTTTGTCACGTTTCCATAGCAGCTGTTTACTGTCCTCCAAGGCATATGATAAGAAAAGAGCGATATTTGCAATTCTTTGAAGTTTTGGGTCAAAGATTCATCCTAGGCGGTGATTTTAATGCCAAACATACGCATTGGGGATCACGACTGACTACAACAAAGGGAAGACAGCTCTTAAACGCAGTTAGAGACACACATTGTGAAGTTATGAGCACTGGCAAACCAACATACTGGCCAACTGATCATCAGAAAATACCGGATCTCATAGACTTTTTCATATGTAAAAACATATCCACCAATTATGTTAGTTTGGAGGAAGAGTTTTTTTATGAATTCGGATCACTCCCCGATCATACTAAGACTAAGTCAAAAAATTCTATTAAGAGATTACCATCTAACTCTGGTTAACAAGTCTACAGACTGGGACAGCTTTGCCCTTGATCTAGATAAAATAATCGACCTAAAAACTCCATTACAAAATCAGGATCAGCTTGACTCAGAAGTAAACAAATATGTTGTTAACATTCAACAATGTGCTTGGAACAACACTCCACAATTAAAACGGAAATATAAAGGGCATATCTATCCCAAGGATATTGTGAATTTACTATCAGAGAAAAGAAAACAAAGAAAGCGCTGGCAGCAAACAAGGTGCCCGCGGGTTAAAACACTATTAAACAACCTAACTAAACAATTAAAGAGGAAAATTATACAATTTGAGGATGAAACTCTGAACTCCAACCTTGTGCAGCTAACCAACGACCAATCAACGGATTACTCTCTTTGGAAAGCTACAAGAAAACTAAAAAGGCCAATTATGCAAATACCTCCCATCAGAAACAGTGATGGAAAATGGGCCATAAGCAATGAACAAAAAGCGGTAAGGTTTGCCCAATATTTAGAAGCTACTTTTCAACCTAATGAAAGTTCCATAGAAATATCTGAGAGTGAAAATGTATCACAAAACCAAAGAATTCGGCTTGTAACTCCTAAAGAAGTTGTGAGAGAAATTAAAAACAACATAAGCTCGAAGAAATCCCCGGGTTATGACCTCATAACAGGAGAAATTCTAAAACACCTCCCGCGCAAAGCCATAGTTCAGCTGACCAGACTTATAAACGCTGCATTTATGCTAAAACATGTACCTGGGCCATGGAAAGTTGCTGAAGTCATAATGATTGCGAAGCCTGGAAAACCACCCCATGAAGCATCATCTTATAGACCCATTTCCCTGCTGCCAGTATTATCTAAACTGTTTGAAAAGCTCTTATTAAAACGGCTAAAACCAATTATAGAAGAAAAAGAACTTATTCCGAACCATCAATTTGGTTTCAGGGAAAAACATTCTACCATAGACCAGGTACACAGAATAACAAACATAATCGAAAAAACGCTCGAAAACAAGCAAGTCTGCGCCACCGTATTTCTAGATGTCGCACAAGCTTTCGACAAAGTTTGGCATGAGGGTCTGATATACAAACTCAGACGCATGCTCCCTGAATTTTCAGATATTCTAGAGTCATATATAAGCAACAGAATGTTTAGGATAAGGCAAGAGGATGCATATTCTGAGCTAAAAACAATTAAGGCCGGAGTACCACAAGGAAGTGTGTTAGGCCCAATCCTGTACTTGGTATACACATGTGATATCCCAGAGCTGGAAAACAACACCATAGCGACCTTTGCTGATGATACTGCTATTATGGCTATTGGTTCAAACCACAAAGAAGCAGTAGAAAAAGTCCAACTAGCTGTGAACAAAGTTTACGACTGGACACAAAAGTGGAAGATCAAACTGAATGAGTCAAAATCGATTCACATTGACTTCACTAATAAACACTGCGATTACCACCCAGTCTATATAAATGGCATGCAAGTGCCTTATGCGAATACAGCCAAATACCTTGGCATAACTCTTGACGCCAAGTTGCGTTGGAAATCTCACGTCAAAAAGAAAAGACAGGAACTCGATATACGTTACAAAAATATGTATTGGTTACTTGGAAGGAAATCCTGTCTATCAATACAGAATAAAATTATAATATACAAGCATATTCTTATGCCAATTTGGATGTATGGTATTCAACTATGGGGCTGTACTAAACATAGCAATGTTAAAATTATACAACAATTTCAAAATAAAGTACTCAGGGATGCTGTTAATGCACCATGGTACATCAGAAATGACGACCTTCACCGCGACCTTAAAATGAAACTCGTCACGACCGTTATTCAAAACTTTGCTGAAGCCCACGAACACAGACTTCATCGGCATGTGAATGTGGAAGCAATCCAGCTGCTAGATAACACGGACATAGTGCGTAGGCTAAAGAGAACTAAACCATTTGAGTTAGTGTAGTGTATAACAAGTGAAAAAATAATAGCAAACAATACTGTGCTATTCATGTAACACGTGAACTAAGTGTTTTTAACGTATCAGACTCTAAGAAAGTGCTACCGAACTGTATAAAAGTGCAAATTGACACTATTCTTAGTCATAACATTATACAATATAATTATAAGTTAGAGTTAAATTGCTTATTAGTCTATTAAGGCTAGATTGTAGTTTATTATTAAGAACCTTAGTTTTTATTAATACAGAAAAAAAAAAAAAAATTTTGAAAGAGTATGTGCACAAATTGGTCAACTTCGGAGATATACAATAGAGCTCTTCAATAAATGACGGCAAATCTCTCGGGATTGCTGCAATCGCATGTCTGTTTAATCTTTATACCATTTCATAACATAAAATCACGCCAGTACGTTCTAAAGGGGTACGCAGATGTGTAAAGTTCACCTTGGTACACTCTCATTGCACTGGTTATATTCAAGTTTCATGATATTCGGGTAATCTATTCTGGCATTATAGGTACCTTACTAAAGAACTTGCCTATTAGCTACAACTAAAAAGTGCAAAAATTAAATAAAAACTGCCGACTTCCAATAAAATCACTGGTTTAATTACTGAATAAAGGTTTTTATTAAGTATCGTACCTCCTCATCGTCATCATCATTTCAGCCGAAAAACGTCCACTACTGGACATAGGCCTCCCCCAAGCGTCGCCACACTGATCGGTCCTGTGCGTTTCGCATCCACTGCGCGCCCGCAGCCTTGACCAGGTCGTCGCTCCACCTAGAGGGAGGCCTTTCACCTCATGTACTACAAATATTCTTATCTTTAAAAGCTGATGTTAATGATCGTTCAGGTACCAAAATTTTTGTGACCGCAACATTTGGGGTTTTGTCAGATGGAAGAATGCTTTACATCCATTACGGTGTGCCTTACGGCAACTTTTACGACACCGTGATATGCATGCTCGAATACCTATACTGGTAATAAAACCAGACTTAGGATTTGAATTTATGAGATCACAAGAGTGGTTTTTAATAAACAGATATCTTCGTATCCTAAAAAGACCCTGTTGCTATAAATTCGCGCTCCAAGGACACCAATTTATACGATCAATAATCTCATCACAGCTTAAACTAAAGACAGTATTATATTATCTGTGCTAAAGATAACTAAACCAGGGAAATACAAATGCCGTTGCACTGGTAAGCCGTTTATGCCTGAAAGTGTGCGATAAATAAATGTAGCTGACATATTGATGTAAGGTCACACTTGGAGACGGTTTTCGACAGAAGAACTTGCTTCAAAGCTAGACCGTCGAACTTTATAGACACACATCACATCATCAGCCTATTAATGCTCCCACTGCTGGGACACAGGCCTCCTCTCTGTGAGAGGGAATGGGCCGTAATCCACCATGCGGGCCCAGTGCGGGTTGGTGGATGTCACATGTCTTCAAATTTTTGGTTCTATAGGACATGCCGGTTTCCTCACGATGTTTTCCTTCACCGTTTTGAGAGCAGTGGTGATAAAATAATTTACACAAAGTAAAGCGCCTACCTGGGCTCGAACCCACGACCTACAACTTGTAAGTCGCGGCCGATACTACTGGGCCACCACTTTATAGACACTGGGTCAAAATATGGCATTTTTTTGCTAAAACCATGATATTGCTACCGCCAAAGCACTAAAGGAACCAAGTAACGTCACTGATGCTGCTGACATCACGGACGCGCTGGAATTGCACGCGAGCTGCTCTCTTGGCGGAAGGAATGTTCCCCAAACCCTCATAATATCAACTCCACTTTAGACAATCCTTAAAACAAATCATTTTAACCCCTCCATGGCTAGAAATATGCTTAGTATGTACAGTACTCCACAATTCTTTCACTTACAAATATCCATGGCTATAAGTATCTTTAATATCTACATTTCTAGCTGACTGAAAAATAACCCTTGTGTCTACTCCACTATTAACAAACCTAGTTAATGGGAATCCATTTCCACCTGCAAGTGTCCTTGGCTCGAAAAATGCTTGCAATCTATTGTAGCTACTGTAAACTGGCCGAACTTGGTATAAGAAATCGTTTTCGACAGAAGAATATGTCCAAGATATTTTTTGTCAAAAACATACCTCAGCCTCTCAAAGCACAAAAGGAATCAGGGAAAGTGAAATCCATTAAAACACGCGCCAAACTGATAAATATTAGTGTATGTATAAAGTCAAGTATGTGGTCACGTCGAGGGTCTGGCGCTGGAGATGAGCTCGCCGCGCTTGTACAGCGTGCCGGGCGTCGACGATGTTGACGTGGCTGACGCTGCTGACGTCACGGACGCGGCGGACTCCTTGCGCGAGCTGCTCTCTTGTCGGGAGAAGGTGCGCGTGCGCGAGGAGGTCTCGTCGTGCTGGCGCAGCATGACGGCGCGCGCGTCTGACGTGTTGCGCTCTCTGGGGACAGACGTAGACAGAGAATTATAAGATCGAGAAGCGTCAAAAAGCTCTGGGATCAGATTATTGCTAGGGTCAGAAAATTGTATATTCTAAGGTTTCCTTTTGAAATATTTATAGAGCTTTTGACCTGATGGAAAATACGATGAACGCAGTCAAGTGTCAAGGAGACGTCAGCTATCCTAGGCTGCCCCAAACTTGAGGACAGATAATCTTTTTAAAACCTGGGCGACCGGTATTAAAAAGATTATCGGGTGAAAATGGAGAAAACGTTTTCTAAAAATGAAACCTAGCTAGATCGATTTATCGCCCGCGATATATTTTTATTTAGGGGAAACCCCCTGCATACTAAATTTCATGAAAATCGTTGGAGCCGTTTCCGAGAATCAGATTCAGATAAATATACAAGATTTGCTCGTTTAAACGACGTACCTATACTACTACTATCTATTAGATAGATATACATTCATAAACTCACGCCCTAATACCATGGGGGTAGGCTGTCACGTAAACCAGAGATCCTTTTTATTTCTACAAATACATTTGAACATGGAACCAACCTGCTAAGCGCCATAAGTCTGTCAAGATCAGGTGAGGGGCGCCTCAATTCCGCCGCTGACGTCAGCGTCACACGCAGAGGCGCAGGCGCAAGGGCGGAAGCCGAAGAGGGAGCGGTAGACGCGGGGGGCGGAGACGCCGGGGGCGACGACGTGGCCGACGCAGATGCCGGCGACGAAGAGCCCACGGCTGAATCACGCTTGTTGGAGGACTTGTTGGACGATTTGTTGGAAGATTCGGAGCCTGACGTGGAGCGGCGCCGGGGGCCGGTGCGCGCCCGCCTGCCGCCGGCGCCGCGGCTGAAGGCGGCCGGGATGTGGAGCGACGCTGTGATCACGCAGCTGTCGTCGTCGGACCCGCCGAGCGTCTGTGGAAATACGGAAATGAAAATATGAATTTATTAGAAACTAGCTGACCCCCGCGGCTTCGCTCCCGTCAACTGGCTACCTTACATACAATAACTACTCTACCCACCTAGCTTAGCTACCCTACCCTACCTCCCTACCTACCAATTTATTAAACTATTTGTTTGAATAAGAATTATACTACAATACGAATGTAATCAACTTTTGTTTCTACCGACGATCTAATTAAAATTTAGAACATAAAATCTGCTATTGTAACTTAATTATAGGTAGTTAGATATATTCTCGCGCAGACTTTTTTGAAGGTAATAATAAGTATGTTAATCATGTAGTACATAATTTGTATGTATCATCAATGGCATTACGAGTATCAGCGCATGCCAAAGAATGAATTTTATAGGCAACATTTTGCTACTAGTCGAAAATTCTTCCATACAAACGTAGTCTAGGGAATATTCCACTGTTTGACGATGTACGTTCAAAATATCAATTTGTCTCAGCATTATCTAGCCCTGTATGGAGGCAAAAAAGTAAAAAAAGAAAATATTTGAAAGTTATGAGCGTCGAAAGTTCCACATTCGACACAAATTTTACCGCATTTTTGGGCGCAAATAAATACCATAAGAAGACGGAAAATTGCAAAACGGCCTCCATACAGGGATAGATTAGTAGTTCAACAATGCAAATAATTTTATTTTGAACAGATAGATTTAGTAGTTTTTTCATGATATCTAGACTGCCAAAACTCTTAAAATAAAGATTAGAATATTTCCTTCGATGTCATTATAATTTTTGTATGCTAGTGTGTATTATTGATCGAAGATGCTAGTGCATTTCAATATGATTTTCTGGGCATGATTACGAAGCTAGGGGAGGCTCTCCTTAAATTGCCAATAACTGATTAACTTACCCTACCTACAATTTGTTTGAAATCAGAACATTTCCAAATCAAATGGAACTCAGATGTAGAATTCGGATTTAAATCAGATAAAGACGATGCAGTAATACCACACGCGCTTTAACGTTGACAAGTTCAGTGCATCGGTAAATGCATGAGACATTTACCTCATTGTAGTCGCTGGCGGAGTCGTTAGAGTCATTGCTGTCAGTGCGCGCTGCAGGCGTGCTGCCGCCGCACACCACGCCGCTGCTGCCACACTCCTCACTGCTCCGAACCCTGGCAACAAATAATCGAATATTGAAAAACATACTTCGTTGTCCCATCCAGAAACAAACCCGTATGTACATGCGAATCTGGACATTTTCCCAATCATTTCTAGATGCAATAAAGGAGCCTCAGGAAGTAAAGATACTTAGCATTTGTCCATCCCACCCACCAGGACAGTCCTTCTTGTAACTTATTGACTACTAGCTGTACCCGCGGCTTCGCTCCCGTCATCTGTCTGCCAACCCTACCCTACATACCTTCCTACCTACCATTTTTTTTTTCTAGGGTCATCATTCTTTCGCGGAGAATCTTAAAACCGCCATTCAGAAAATGATTTCAAATGCACAACGCCATCTATCGAATATCGAGTTCAACTGTCCGAGTATCTGGATTGCGTCTGTTGTGATATTTTTACTTCTTGAACACTTCAAATTCATCTAACTTTTGATAGAGTTAA
The DNA here is from genome assembly GCA_948252205.1 of Orthosia incerta. Classification (NCBI taxonomy): domain Eukaryota; kingdom Metazoa; phylum Arthropoda; class Insecta; order Lepidoptera; family Noctuidae; genus Orthosia; species Orthosia incerta. The sequence goes on along the minus strand of OX411742.1, from coordinate 1,712,166 downwards.
CCGATTGCGATGAAACAAAAGCTAAGTAATTCTTCAAGTTATGCACAATTTTTATGTATAAAAGTTATCTACATTGATTTCGTACATTTCACGTGATGCGTGCACAAATAAACAGACAAACAGATAAACAGACAAAAATTCCAAAAATGCTGGAAACGGGTTCTATTGGTTACTCGTATCCTTTAACACGCTGGCAATTTTTTTGGATTTTTTTTCGTTGCACAAAAATTGCTTTTCTACAGATTTATTATATGTATTGATTGATAATTTGGGTTCCGTACCCGAATGGTCCAAACGGAGCCCTATTGCTGTGACTCGAGTTCACGTGTCCGTCTGTCTGTCCGTCGTCTCATCGTCTGTCACACGGGTTTTACAGCCAAACTGTTGGAGCTACAGTCTTCAAATTTTCACAGTATAAGCATCTTGTTGACCCAAAGCCATAAAAATTAACATTTTTTTTTTAAAGTTTTTTAATGTGGGTATTTTTTTTGTTTAGAGCTCGTTAAGAACTGTTACTGTAATTTTGTTTCGAAGATTTTTTTAACTTCCCTATGACCTTTAAATTTGGTGATAATGTTTAATATTACGTATATTTTACTAACACATACTGAATAAATCAAATATTGATAAATCAGATTTTTCTTTGAAATTTCCTATTTTTTTCTATTTGTAATAGCCTAACTACATTTTGCGGATTGGTACGGAACCCTAAATGTGCGCAGTCCGACACGCACTTGTTTTAGAAGTATCCATCTTCATCAAACTTTTCGACTGTTGGCCGACATTTATACAGATAGGTTTTATTAGCATAAAGATATGGTGACTCAGGATGAAAATACATAAGAGAATTTGGGGGCGGCCTTTGTCCAGTTGTGAGAGTAACTGTGCTGTATTGGTGGGACTTACAGCTCATGCTAAAAGAGTACTAGAAGATAGATAGATAGAAGACTATCTGCAGGAACTGTATCACCTTTTAGTATTTGTTTAAGGATCATACCTGGTAACAATAGTCATGGCCGACGACAGGGATCCAGAAGACGTGTCGGAAGCAGCCGTCTGGTCTCTGGTGCGTCTGCTGCGCGAGTAGGTCTTCTCACTGCGCCTGCCGAGAGAACAGGCAGGGGATTAACTGGGTGAAGTTCATTAATAGAAGGAAAGCAGAGATAGTTCGTAAAACCTAGCTGGTGACTACAGCTGGTAAATAGGCTGGCTTGACTGGGTAAGTACCACGTCAGACACAAATTTTATTATACGGCCCCCCCCCCCCCTCCGAACCCCTAAGGTTCTAGAGGTTACGATATCGGATATCTTTAACTTCGAGTTTGGCAAGGCGTAAGAGTTTCCTCTAATGAGACAGATGACAATGGTAGATGGTGACTTTAACATTCATATTCACACAATTACAATCAAAACAAATCAAAAACACTTAAAATCTAATTGGAGCACTATCGAATTTACCCATAATCGTCGTATCAACAACGTTTAACCTTCAAGCCTCTCGTAGCCAAAAAACAAACTCTTGTAGCAACTTCGTCAAAAAGGCAAATACCTGACGCTCCATATTTGCGAAACAACAACCTGAAAAGTGTTTACCTAGGCATATTGCCAGGCCCACCCGTAGCGGCACCTCCATGCAAGAACTGTTCTCTCGACCACACTTGTCTCATGCTGTTCTCATTGTTCTCCGCGGTCGCTTCGGCAGCACATCTGAGGAAGGATAGGTGAGGTGAGGGAGGAAACACACACTCTCAATCAATATGTATTGTACAGATGGCTTTGGATCCCACGGTAGCTGTGGTCTTTTGATCCGGTTATTCACAAATGAACTTGAATTCATCAATGGAAACCAAAATTGGGAGGATGTCGAGCAGTAACTCGTTTTCTTATTGATAACCCAGGCATAGGATATGCTTGCCTTGGCTTCATAATTGAAGTCAAGACACACACAAATCGTGACACTCACTGAAACAATTATGATAATGTAAATCACTTGGAAACATTCATAAATTAGTATTAAATCACACTTTATTAGAACATGCTTCACCACGCTAGATACGTACGAGTATCTACCGTTCCCTCTCACACACACAACGACAACTTACCTTTGTGTTACTACGTTATATTCAGCCTTCTTTCCACATTGACCTTCATGCGTTTACTTTTGTCTGCCAGTGTTGCAACAAACTAAAGAAAACTTGATGACTTAAAGCTTACTGACCTGAACACCTCCACCTGTGATACCTCAAATGAGTGTCCCAAGCAATAGTGTGATGGTTGGTACCACCGACAATGCTACGCAGCTTCACGACAAATCCTGCCATGCTGGTTACATAGTATTGCTCTTATAACTTACTCAGCTCTCCTCAGCAGCAAGGAGTCGAGGTGTGCCGGCGCAGTGTGAGCCAGGTGTATGTAGGCCTCATGCAGCAGCTCTGCGGGTAAGGTCCACAGCTCTCCCTGTTTCTCCACCAGCTGTCGGACTACGTTGATGACGTCAGCGCGCTCAGAGAGCTGTTCCACACTGGAAATTGAGAAGAAACAATTGAAATTTATGTATGGTATTAAAAGTAATTCACCATCCCATATCTTCCCGTGGGTTTCGTAACAGGCGATTAAAGGACATACTAGAGAATGGGCAGTAGCGGTATTTGTGCACTTAATAACAAAACGTTTATATCGAATAACACATGTCTAGAGCCTCAGGTGGCTAGTTAGTGATGAGCTAGCTAGCTACTGGCTAGCTACTACAAATTTAATTGAAGTCGACACGACAGAAGAGAAAGAACACCAAAACCCACCTGGCAGGCTCATTGGGCTTGTTCCGGTGCAGTATATTCGGTGCGAAGATGGTTGCCAGGTTGGCGGCGTCCATCTTGTTGCCGGGCTCGTGGCGGTCGTCCTCGGAGTGGGCAGCCAGCTGCGCCAGGAACGACAACAGCGCGTTCAGCGTGTCGCGGTGAGCTGCCGGTAGCAGCTGCACGATCAGGCGCAAAGCTTCCCATTGGAAGCGCCGATTGTGGATTTCTGGAATTTTGAAGAAGTTTCTTTAAAGATGATTCGTTTTTTTTGGTGAGGTCTTCAGTTTTTCTGGAAAAAATTGTTTTATGCTGAGTTCTGAGGCTCTATAAAGATTTCGTATCAGCGCGAAATATATAAATCAAGCAAGCTCATGCCCAGGGTTAATACGTAAATACTGTCAGCCAGGTAATTGCGCGGCTGATGCCCAGGGTACGCGGCAGCACAAGTTTTTATTTTATTTTTGCTATTGATATTTTTGAATTTATTCTTGTTTTGAAATTATAGCTTCTGTCTTAGGCGTAACCTTCGCGTATTGGACGGAAATTATCCCACGCGAACGTACAACTGAGGTAACAAGTATTCTATGTCCTGGCACCAGGATCGTCGCCTATCTGTGTTCTAATAAATCCGTTCAGCCGTTAAGCCGGGCAAGTTACCAGACAGACAGAGATTTTTTTATACTTGCATTTGTAATATCTATTTGTAGGTATGTGAGCATGTTTTTCATTAAAAAAAAATCATTTTTACAAAAAAAATATTACCGAATTCCAAATAAAAGTGAATTTTATTGTAAAAAGTTTTGTTTTTTTTCCCCCTTTTTAGCTGTACGTGTACCTAATAGGCAACTTGCCTTTAGTAAGGTACCTATAATGCCAGAATAGATTACCGGAATACCATGAATCTTGAACATAATCAGTGAAATGAGAGTGTACCAAGGTGAACTGTAGGTACACATCTGCGTACCCCTTTAGAGCATACTGGCGTGATGTAATGTTATGAAATGTTATAATCAATAATCAGACATGCGATTGCAGCAATCCCAACAGATTTGCCGTCATTTATTGAAGAGTTTTGTTATTAAATCCGAAGTTCTTCATCAGATCTTCACCAAATTAAAATGGGACCAATTTAAAAAAGAGAAATAAATAAAATTTTCCAAATCGGTCTACAATTGACGGAGAAATCGGTGACTCACACAAAAAAAAAACATAAAGTCGAACATAGAACCCTCCTTTTTGGTAAGTCGGTTAAAAAAACACATGTTATTTTTTCATATGTAATTATAAGAACACGGATTGACCACTCACTTTGCGTGAGCAAAAACGCGTGGTACAGGTCCCGACAGAGCAGCGGGTCGGGCAGGTCGCGCAAGAACTCCTTGAGCAGCGTGGCCACGTCGTGAGGACACACCGCCGAGTCCAGCGCCGCCTCCTGGCTTCGCTCCCAGTCCTCGCGCAACTGGAAATAGTGGTGGAGGAATTTATTAGTGGAAATTGTAATATCCGCACAAATATCTGATCAGAGTCCCGTCACTGTTCCGTCAGGGGCAGGAAAAATTCATGCATACATTTTGTACAGGCTTTTTAACATAGTTCTGTGTCACTGCATACCGGTCGTCAGTATCACGAAAAGTGCTCTACGAACTCACAACACCCTGACTTGTTAAATTGGATAGTGCCTAAGCTGGTATCATCTTTCTAGTAGTACATCACTAAACTGCACATTTGGTGCACACGACAAAACACAACCCGACAAATAAAGTTGTGTGGAAAGTTTCACCTTTCGCGATGGTGACCTTATACTTCTTAGATAGAAAATAAAATACATAATTATGAGTATTAAGAGCCCTAAAATTAACTATTACAATAACCCACAACTACTCAAATAATTCGCCTAACTACAAAACAAGTCTATCTTCGTCCCCCAACAATGTATCAGCAATCAGCACGAAACATAATACTTTACCAATGCTAATACAACTCCGTAATAATTGTAGTAACTAGGGCACGGAGCCACTCCACTATAGCCAATACCTTTGGGAAAACATCTAATTCCGTCGATCAGTGTTATATTCTCACGAGGCATGTTGATTTTAGAGTGTAAACAAGGGACTCCGGGTGATTTAGTAGCATTAATTCTGTCATAGCAGACTGCTTAGTTTGTGGGCTGATTGGTGAAGTAAGTGAGATTAACTTTTATAGTAATCCCTGGGACATTCTTTTATATATTTATAAGATTAGTGTCATTTAAGACATCGTCCAAGTCCGAGGGAACACCTTCACGAGGGACGCACGGAACCGAGAAGTATGGTAGACGAAAGAGGAGGCTATATCCAGCAGTGGTTGATCCAGGCTGAACTGATGATAAAGATATCGTTATACCGAATATATCGTAGGAGACAGTTAATTCGGTAAAATACGATTCAGGAATGATACATCTGGATTACTGTACTAGACTGGCTAGACTGATGTTTTAAGGCCATGCTAGATCAGAAATCAAAAGTAAAACTATACACCATATGCCCAAAAATAAACATCACCGGAGACTCAGTCAATCAAATTGCATCCACTTTTAGCCAGAGTGTGGCGTTATCTTGCCAATCAAGGGTTTGCAGTTTCCTTAATTAAGATCTTTAGCTGATTAGCCATCTGACGCATCATATGCTATTATTGAAGCGTTCGAAATAGACCGTGATACTCTCTAAATGTGATAGCTCTATTAAAGGATTGGGATATGTTTAGAAGACTGCAGAGTGGGTCTACTTATAGAAATGCATCAGATTGTTCAAATAGTTTTTTTAGTTCTTATTTTGTAATCTATAATTTTCCTGTTGTATAGTCGTTGTCTTCCACATCCATGTTTATTTTAAGGGAATTTAAATATACAGGTCTTTAAGTGAACTGTATATTTAAATTCCCTTCTTTTCATCTCTTCTTTTAACTAACTCTATGTGTCTTCATCTTATTACCATCAGAAAGTTGAACTATACAAACTATGGCAAAAAGGTCTCTCAAATACAAGATGAACTCCCTCTCTTCCAATCTCTTACCTGTCTAACTCTCTTCTTGGAGGCGGATACCCTGAACAGGCCGAGGGTGTGCATGCCGTGCCTCCTCAGATGTGAGAGGCAAGCGGACACGATCCCTGGCACCTTGGGGCCTCCCAAGCCGGCCTCCTCCAGTCCAGCCCAGCCCCATTCTCCTGAATCACAGGATTCACTCTGGAATTGTGGATAAAGATTGATTAGTTTTGAAATTGTATCTTTAAATATACCTATCTCAGACACAATTGTATGAATTTATCACATAGACCCATAGATTATGTAAAACTTGTAGCAGATGCAATAGTTTCTGCCTAGCCTCATGAGAAATGAGCATTAGTGGTATGTGTATTATCTTCATGCTAGTAATCTGGTTAAACACTCCAAATATGGTCATAACTATTCTTTTGCCAATTCTATGCTCTAGTGGTCTAATATTTTCTTTTACTTTATCATGGAATTTATTTTTCCTTGAATTTATCCCCACATATAAGATCTTATTAGAACGTCGTAACTAACGACGTTCTGAACCATCTGTTGTAAAACTGTCTTGGTTCAGCTTTTCCAGATTTTCGATTCTAAATCTCTCTACCAAAACAACCAAATCAATAAACTCAATCACGCACCCAATCGCATTCTCTTCCTTTTGTAAGTCAGCACTCCGTTCCCACAAGGTAAGCAATTTCATCGGATTTATTATAGAGCTGGTTATTTTTGTTCAGGGTATATATATACCCGTTGCGTCGGCGAGTCATGCGATAATTTTATCGCGCCCATAATGATCAAGCTGTGAGGCCAGGTAACCGGATACTTATGACGACACGTGACGTCATAAACGACCTATTGACACTGTAACACAAGGTTCCTTCTTAATTACATGTTATTTTCAGACGGTTCTAAATAAACTAGGAAGCTGTTCCTGCAGAATTTATTTTTATAGATTACGTAGAGAAATTACTAAATGTTACGCTGAACATTGTTGAGTTTCAGCGAGTTTTTGCGAATCTTAAATTAAAATATTTCTGTGTATTATTAACTGTTGACATTGATGATCATTATAACATGTTAACGTGTGTAACTTTTTGTTTACATTTGAGTTGAAATGTTACTATAATGTCGCTCAAAATGTTTGTGCTGCATATTCTAGTTTGGAATTGTCAGCACTGGCTTTCCATGGTAATCAAGGCAAACGAAGACAATTCCATTGTCACTTCACTATCAATATAAAAACTGGCCAAAGGCGAGTCGGACTCGCGCACGAAGGGTTCCGTACCATTATCGCAAAAAACGGCAAAAATATCACGTTTGTTGTTTGGGAACTCCACTTAAATATTTATTTAATTCTGTTTTTGTATTTGTTGTTATAGCGGCAACAGAAATACATCATCTGTGAAAATTTCAACTGTCTAGTAATCACAGTTCATGAGATACTGCCTGGTGACAGACGGATCGTGGAGGTTTAGTAATAGGGTCCCGTTTTTACCCTTTGGGTACCCTGAAAATTTAAATTTGTTGGTTGAGTTAGTGTTTATAACTACATGATAAGGCAAACAATGGATTTCACACAAATATGCCTTCACCGTGCTCCATATCGCCCCAACAAACTCCTACAAGACCGTTAGCAATATAAAGATAGTTAGGTCCCTCATTGGATACAGGTTATATTAGAAACGCTGAAAGTTATGTCTACAGTAGGTATGGCAACATCTGGCCATATATTAAGTTACAGCTCATAATCAACACCATACCTGAACCATAACTCTTGAAATGCTGCATCAAACATACCGCTATTTAAATCATGACGAATGAACATTATCCCCACACCTTTCACGCGAACAATCGAAAACCACGGTTCATTAGAACAATGCCTTACGAGTAATAAATCCAACATCAAAGACTTTAAACAAATGCTACATAAATATAATATATGACGCGTTGTTTGTCACGATCAATATAAACTAGTCTACTAATATAGACGCATCGCGCATACTTCGCATGCCAAACACTGGGCGTAATGACTGGCATCTGTTTGAGTAAGTACTAAATCTTTACTGGTTGCGACTCAGTTAAGAATAGTGTGTACTTACCCATATGTGGTAAGGCTTAAAGTCAACAGACAAAGTCTGTCCAATAGGAGTACTGAACTAAACACAGCGTGAGACTAAAGTCCCGTCATAAGACATCTGCCCGTCGTGCCTAACAACCTGCATCCTCCGGGTCATCAATGAGGCTAACGCAAAACCCTCCAGGTCGCTACTAACTGGTAAGACCAAATGACAGACGTCATCGACTCGACAAGAAGAAGATAAAAGAATTTCAATAACGTCAGTAAGGATTACGATTACATTGAGTCCTCTGAAGGAGATACCAATGATTTGGAATCACAACCGTGTACAGAGAGAAACCTCAAGCAAGCGCAATGTCCATAACTATCAACAACGAAATACAGAAAAACATGGCAAGGAAAAAGAAGAACTGAATTCTGAAAAATCATAGTCAAAATAACCGACTAACACCAAAAGTAACATTTGTAAACCAACACACACCGTAACTGACATAGCAACCAAGCCGAAACTAGCTACTGTTAAAACCGCTATCATTAAGCCATTACATAAACCAAACCTCAAACAGCAATAAATCTAAATTATCTCACAACAATGTTGCAAACTGCTCCATTCCAAATGCCAAGATATTAAGACACATCTCAGACATACAACGGATGTCTATTACAAGGAATGTCTTCTGTATTAAACACAAGAATCCAAGATGATTGTGTTTATTCGTCAATCTGACATTATATCTAGCAGACGGGAAGCTGTAATTACATGGTCTATGATTGATATTACCTCTGTTATACAGATGCAATTTACCGGTTAATTTCTTCTTTGCACGGAATTCCTTGTTTTGATGTGGGATTTAATATATTCTGCTAGGCGTGCTCCAGCTTAGGACTAAACTAGTCTGCTTAAACTAGTTTTCTTTCTTTCATCTTTCAGTAAAGCTATTTTGCTATGGGCTACGTCAACTGCACTTACTAGGCCTACTATATCTGTTTTGTCTCCCTGTACAAGAGCCTCCCTCAATTCTATCCATTTTTTGTCATCCTAGTTCGTCGTATTTTATTGCCTGCCTGTAATTTGCCTTGTTAGTTAGTATGTGTGGGTCAAATCTTGCAACTGAATTATACAACAGGGGGATGACCATAAGCTCTTAGAGCGGTATCAATTTGAGATCGAATAAGGGACAGATGTATCTGACTTGTATACATCTGTCACTTACTCGATGTCAAATTGATACCGCTCTAAGAGCTTATGGTCACCCCCCAGGTATCCCCAACCGATTGAGCAGAAATTTTGCATAGCTTACCGCCATTATTATCCAAACCAAACGTTCTTAACGTTTGGTTTGGATGATAATGGCGGTAAGCTAAAACATTTGTATAAATAGGTGTATAGTTTATCGCAACAAAGAACTACTAACTTCCATGATTTGCTGATGGTACTAACCATCAAGCTATAAAAGGCCGTGAAGCCAAGGCAAAGCCAACTGATACTAACACAAAAAGAAAATTCAGTGATTCCCCAATTTAAAAGTGCCCTAATTCCAATACTAACTTCTTTAAAAGTCCATACAATTTGAAACGTTGATCTCTGAACGCACCCACATGAACCAAACGGTATGTTTACCCGTCATACAGACGTAAATCTTAAACAAGACGATGCTCTGTCATTACAGGGATTTATTGACTCGTTAGCTGTGATCTGCGTTGTCATAGCAACGCCTACGTTATTGCCGTCTGCGCTGCTGTCTGGGCCCTATTTGTGAAGGATTAGTAGTTTACTAGGACAGCTTCTGAACAGTTTGAGTAAACTCGTCGTTCCTAGTAAATTACGTTTCGTTTATCGATTTATTTACTTGCTAAATTTCGGGGTCATATAGTGTGCCTTTTTGCTCCTGGCATGTCTATCAGTCGTCCTCTTTATGTTCACTTCCTTCCAGCCACTTTATCTTTATTTTATAATCCATCTGTCGGATGTTCTTCGTCTATACTTAAAAGCATTCACATCTAAAACTAATCTGATGCAGGAATTAGTGATATCCCTCATCCCTTCTATACCTATCGTATGAAAAATGTAAAATGTTGTTAAACTATATACAGTAACATTCAATTTAGTATTATGTACTCGTATATCCGCCAATGTTGTCCTTAAGTCGATTTCTATGGGGTCAGTGAGCTGTATTTTAAAATCACCACAATATCAAGCCTTAACACTAACGTGGACGTCTAGTATTATCATATTAACAGTATTAATATAAATATATTATTACAAGATATATTTATTATTTATATTATTACAAGATCAGGGGGGTGACCATAAGCTCTTAGCGGTATCAATTTGAGATCGAATAAGGGACAGATGTATACACGTCAGATACATCTGTCACTTACTCGATATCAAATTGATACCGCTCTAAGAGCTTATGGTCACCCCCCAGGGGCCGTACTCTGATTTGTCAAAATTATCATGATTCCGCTGTAAAATAGAGATAATGCTCTTCATCCTGCATAGCTCCCTCTTTCTCTCACGGTGGAACCATGGTAGTATTGACCCGTCAGACTATGGCTCCAGTTTGATGATGTTGTGACTGATGTTTTCATCAAATTAAACCACTGATTAACACAAGATTTGATGTCTTACTTAACTATGTTGTTCTAAATGCGGCACAGGTGTTTAAGAATTTCAGGTAAAATGTTGATTTAGGTAAATGCCGTTGCAATTATTGGGTTATTGGTTTCAGACTCGCGTCTATTGTTCTTTCATAAACAATTTATCTTTTACTAATGAATCTTCTTTCGACTTCACAAAATATTTGAGAGATTTTCTTTTTTTACCAATGGCGTACGTGACCACGGCTTTATTAGTCATCACATACCTATCTGTTCATCTTTGTAATGATTATTTCATATTTTGATAACAATTTGTTAATATACTGGCTATATTGGAAACGTTTTCATTCGCGTTGTTGGCAGCAAAAGGTACTTAGTTGGTCAGGTTTGAAATCTAGCAATTTGTACGTCAAGTTAATCTAAGACTTATACTTGCCGGCACCTAACTTGGCAACAGTCGTTAGATGCGCACAAGTCGTTTTCTAGGTCTCTTTGGTTAGCAAGCGGGTCGCGGGGAACGTTTAACACTGTTCCGAGTGTGAGATTAGTTGGTCAGTTGACACAATGATCGACTGACCAATCGCGTCACGTCCACATTCCGTTCGCCCTATATGGTGGTTGGTCGGTTCGTGCACTATGCGCAATCTTACCCCCACTACGCCAAAACTATGCCAAGTAACATGCCTGAGATTATACTATAATATTGAAAATGAACCTGGCCCTATTAATGAATGCGTTAGATTATTAACTTACCGAATCCTGGAAGTCTTTTCTATAAACATCTCACCGTGAAAACTAAGGATATCTTGAAAGGAATTGTCATTCCACCATGATTGAATGAAGGACGGATTCAATGAAGCTTCAAGCTCAATTCACCTAAGTTTTCACGGCACTACAGATGGAGAGAGATCGTGAGGCGAGTTACAAAAACACCAGAAACTGCACAAAATGCATACCACCACACCACGATTGCTCTGTGAAGAGCGAAGCCAAGAAGGAACAAAAAAGATTAAAAGAATAGTGACAGTGGTGAGGAAGCGGTTTATGAAAGAAGGGCAGCTAATATTGTTTCGGTTTGGAACTTTTCCTGCACTGAGACAGTTTGTGGGCTTGATATTAAAAATCAGAATTGTATGTTTGTATTTTATGTTATTAAATCTAAGTAGTATATAATTTATGATAATTTGTACACTGACAGCCCTAAATTCTGTTCCTATCGTTCTGTCCATCCAAAGGTTGTCTGTAAGAGATTGCCTAGTGCGATAAGACCGCCCATTGTACATTTGTTATTGTGAATGTTTGTCCTGTATGTTTTTTTGTGGTGTACAATAAAGTATATAATAATAATAATAATAATCAGATGTATGCCTGAGAGAGCCCGAGAAGTTGTGGAATAGTTATTTATGCTACAAGTGCGGGAAGTAGGTGATTGCCGATGAGTGGATGAATCGACACGAGTCGGAAATCATCTTACGCACGTGTATCATACAACATTTTACTATGCATTGTGCGAGGAAATAAAAAAAAATATCTGAACCAAGCAAGAAATTAATAAAATGGCGCTTATTCAAGGGCGCTCAGCATATCCACAGATTAACTAATAGTTCATAGTTCTACTGCGCATGTGCAAATAGCTGTCACATCGTAACGCAAAAAGGCATGAGCAAAATATTCATTCTGCCAAACATATTTAATGAATATTTAAAATAAATTTATTGATCAAAATCTAAATCTAGAGTAATTAAAAACGCCTTAAATGAAGTATTAGTTTTGTTTTACTTTTTATATGAATGATAATCTGTACTTAACTAATTTTAAAACTTTTCTCAAATAATAAAAACTCTATGCGGCGGACTGACGTTAGAGTTAAAAATTAAAAAAGTACAGGAAAGTAAAAAGCACTAGTAAAAAAAAGTGACACTTTCCGCACAGTTTGGCTGCTTGGAAAACGCTCTTTTCGAGGACATGCATTGTAAAATAAAAACTTGTTCTGTAGGTTCATCGATATAGTTATATGTATAGTTCAATGATACAGCCATCATAGCCATGGATTATAAACCAAAACAGAACTAAAACTATTTGTCACATTTCTCATTAACAATAAAAGCGTTACAGTTCACTAGAAACATAACGTTGGGAACTAAAAGTGTAACAAACACAAAACATTAAAGCGTCGGTCACAAATATAATGAAACACAAAGTAATCGCCGTTGACCACATAGTTTCATGCTAGTTTTCTGCTAAACGTGGCAAATGCTGATAATGTAGCGCGGAAAATTTTCTACTTCACACAAATATGATTTGAGTTTGGTATTTGTGTTGTTGCTTTTTTTTGTTCAAGAACAGGAAACTTTACCTTTCTTTAATGGATTAGTGGATCCTGGCTAAGTCTGTGAGCACATCTCATCATTATCATCATTTCAGTCGATAGACGCCCATACTGCCAAACATATGCCTCCCCCAAATGTCGCTGCAATTGACCGGTCCCTTCCGTCTCGCAACCAGCGGAATTCCTCAACCTTAACCAGGTCAAGCGCATCTAAAGCAAGATATATACAAGACCCCGAGGTTCAAAGACAGCTTAGCATACTCTTCTAGACAGTGTCTTATAAGTTCTTTATAAGAAAGTTTGAGAGAAATAAGACCTTACTTTTTCTCAAACTGTCTTCTGAAGTTGTTGCAAGGAGATACTATCAGCAGTTCCTTATTTGGTCATAATTGTTGGTAAGAAAATTAATCTTAATTCTAAAGACTGCAGCGATTTCAGCATAAAGTAGTTTGTCGTAACCTGTTTTGATCGTTCTCTATTTATTTAAAATCAACTTGTCCTAAGCCCGCGGCTGAGATTATCCGGTCAAATGTAGACAAAATACGTCTTATTTAATTCATCTGCTAATTTTAACCTGAACCTTCTAATTAGATTTAGCAGATCTCTTTTATTTATCGACTAGCTGACCCGCGGGGCTTCGCTCCCGTCAACTGGCTACCCTGCCTAGCCAGTCTACCCAGCCTACCCTGCCTACCCTGCCTACCCTGCCATCTCTGCCTACCCGGCCTACCCTGCCTACCCTGCCTACCCTGCCTACCCACCCTGCCTACCCTGCCTACGCTGTCTACGCTACCTACCCTGCCTACCCTACATATCCTACCTACCCCACCCTACCTACCACCTACTAGACCTCTGACCTAAACTAGAGTCAAGAGAAAAGTCATCAAAAAAAAAAGAAACGCCAATTAATGAATTTTTTATGCAACATTTTGCTACCTTGGCTTCCATTATTGCAATTTTCATAAGGATCTCAAATTTTTTTGAAAATATATTGTAGCCTATGACACTCAGGAATAATGTAGCTTTCTACTGGTTATTCTACTGGAATTTTCAAAATAGTTTCAGTAGATTCAGAGATTACCCCTTACAACGTCAGAAACTCACAAACTTTACCTCTTTATAATATTAGTATAGATTATAAAGCAAGTATTTAATTAATTTTATACAATTCTGATATAAATCCTTCCTCTTCAATAGTGAGTAAACGGAGTTGCATGTCTGATAGGCCCAGGTGCAGGCCACGTCACACATTACGTGTCTTGGCGACCACTTCACAACTATTTCTGCGCGCTCAAATGGCGAATGACGAACGGTAGCATTTACATGACCAGCCTATCATGACCTTCCTGACCCCTCCGTATTCTAACAATACTGATTCTAAAGCGGATTTCTACAGAGATGTTATAGGTCGATAAAAAGTGGGCGGTAGGACCGAGACTGGATTGCAGTAGAAAATAGATGTCAATTGTATTATAGATTGATCGATTGATGCATCTTTTAATTCATCGATCAATTCTATTGTTAGTTTCTGTTTTCTATTTTTGGAGCTAGTGTTTGGTTATCGAACTTTGTGGTTATGACTCATTGGAGCTGTAAAATTCTCACATCTGGATTTAGAGTTGCCGATAGACGGCCAAAATTGATGCTTTGAGCTACTCATCGTTTTAATTCGGTTACAATGCTCGTTAGTTATCGCTAGCGATAACTAACAAGCATTCATCTTTGATCTTGTAACACAGTCAAACAGATCATTGTTTCCAGACTGTTCTCACACACTTTATATTATGACACATTTTCTTAGTAAAATGTAAAAATTGCCTCTTATGAACAATGTTACTCAGTTATATCACTACTGTGAAAACTGAGTAGTGAACCAGAGGACATCGTGACGTTCCACCAACGATAACAACTACAACACTATGATATTGATATTATAATGCAACCTATGATTTTAGAAGTTCGATAAACCCATGACATTTAAATAGCGCAATTTCATACATTTGGGTACTTCAACAATCACTATCTCTGATTAAATTTTGTCTCTCTATAAAGTTGAAAATTCAGTAGACTGTGTTCGACAAATGATTGCAGAAGCTATACTGATATATTGACTTACATCATCGCCCTTTTCTAGGGCTCCAAGGGAGGCGAGCGACGCGCGGGAGCCGCCATGGTGCTGCCGCCGCAACGCTCGCTCACTCTCCACGCACTGTGCGAGAGGCACTCCGAAAACACTGCCGCCCGTGGAATCTACAGAGACAAAAGAAAGGTGTCATGAAACAAAAGAATATCGTTATCCTCAGAGGTGAGAAAAACATAAAGAAGAAAGTTTTAACGTTCCTAGAAATCATTTAGCGTAGACAAATTTAAATGTGATGGCACAAAAGTCGACGGGCGGTTGTAAAGTGGTCACCACCGACGAACTGCATCGATATTTATTTAGCTTAGGCAACGCAGATAACGCCATGTTTAACGCCACATGCCTGTTCTGAGATGCCAGAACAAACAAAGCTGAAATGTCAGTCATTAAAATGTTGACAAGTATACATTAAAGCCATTTGTGGTAGTGAAACAAGTCGTTAATGTACTGAAATTAATACATTACCACGGGGTCCCAGCGCTAATAAATAAAATTTGTAAACGACCTATTTTTATTTTGAGATGTTACTTAGATCCAAAAATATGCAGTCACCACAGAAACAGGCTCACAGTCATATTATTTTATTTAGGGCCAAATCCTACTCTGCAACCAGACTTCCGTATCGCCGGCATTTCGTAGAAATCTAAGCCGGGCTTCCCCGAAAGGGTAGGCGATAGTGCATTGTCCTCCACCCACCTATCTGTATGTGTTGACGGGATTCAGTTTCCGTGTTAGGGGGCGAGTTTATCGGTAAGGCAACATGGCGCTAATTGATGTTTTATTAGTTTTACTTGTAGCCTGACTCATTATCTGAAAAACGCAGCCACAGAATTTAAAAGCTGATTGGGGGTCATGAAATTACAAATTATATTCAATGGGCGGACATTCGGATGTATCCTTAATAATTTCAATCAATCAACTCAAGACAACAACATAGCAGAGCTCTCCAGAGCTATATCACTACTCCCGGTCCTCTGCCTTCCGAATCCAACACAAATCTTTTTAAAGTCAACGGACAAACTATCTAGGGCATTTAAAAACGATTTCTTTTTAAATAATTCCTAAGAAAATGGCAGAGATAACAACTTCCTAAATAACTCAGGCTACTCGTAATTGGGAGTCTTTTAGGAGATAATGCGAAACACCAAGCTACCACAGGCATATAATTTGCTACTGCTCTTACCACGTACAACGGACCGAATGGAAGTCTAACTGCGGCAAATGGAGTCTCTATACCATAAACTCGCGCCACATTTCAGGATTCCAATCTATTCTTTGCTAGGAACTAAATGGCACGTTAATATTAGCCAGTCTATTTGCAACGGGGTATTAATATGAACGCAACGCTTCATAAAGCGGGTGCAGACGGGCGCGTAACAACTGCGACAAAGGTCGCGGCTATTCCGAGAGCCAGCGTTGTGCAGATTTGCGCGGCTCAGTACGTCGGTAATGCGGTAGCTATGCGTTTTTGGTGACGTCATCAACTTCACATTTTTGGTTGTTTTATTGACTTTTAGCTTTTGTCGTGTAGTTATTGGAAATTAAAAAGAGAAACATCTTTTTGCTGACACTGTCAGCTATCTCGTATGCCAGCTCAAGTTTACAGACATTCAGGCATTTACCTGTATTCCTCGAGGAGATAAGTGGGTCTCAATCTCAAATATATTGAATAGACGTGATCCATCGATACTAATAATCTATACTTCTTCTATACTAATATTATAAAGAGGAAAGATTTGTGTTTTTGTATGTTACGTTTAAACTTAAAAAACTACTGGACCGATTTCAAAAATTCTTTCACCGTTGGGAAGCTGCTCTATCCCCGGGTGACATAGGCTAATTTTTATCCCTGTATTCTAACGAAAACGGGAACTACGCGGGTGAAACCGCGAGGCGTCCGCTAGTCCCAAATACTTTGGACGTTTGTCAACCGCTGATAGGTTGTCACTCTGTCTGGCGCCCAAGCAGGGGTTTACCTTCAGTACACGTTTCGCCAGTTATGTTCAAGTTCTACATACGAGGGACCCGACACGAATCCAGATTCTTGTCAGCTACTGAGAAATTTCTAGATGGCAAACGTCTGTGTGAAATGCTGTTATAATCATTAAAATTTGTGTGTCACAAATAAATACATTTCAATTTTAGGAGTAATTTCAGTACTGCCTACCTAAAAATCGTATCCAACGCTGGTGTAACTACCAGAACATTCCGCGAGTAGAACAAATTTATGGGACAGGTTAGGAATAAGATCAGGAACTCTGACCTCAATATTATTAAGAAAAAAGCTATACGAAAAAAAGCAAAGCTGTACTATTCTTTTCTCAGCCTCTAAACATTACTAAAGATTTGTACAAACATTTGTCAGCTGGAAACAGTCAGACTAGACTAATTATAACGCACAAACTAACAAAAAATCCTAGACAATACCCACCCATGTGTTTTTCATCAGTCTTTAACTTTTTGCTCCGATGATAGATGCGCCAAAGAATAGGTCAGACTACATTTCCCATCAAACTTTTGCGATGACTAACTTTTTCTATTTAAAACAAAATAATAATAGAGAACTTAGTCACTTTCCGTGGGCATAAGGAAGCGAGTGTTTACACACACCAAAGTGTATGAGCCTCATACAAGTCATACAATTGGTATTTTGATGAAAAACATACAAAGTTATATTTTGAGAGGAGCGTTACCATGTTGCCTGAATTGTAGACAAATATACATACATCAGTTATGATGGATAAAGACGTGGGTTGATAGTTGAAAACAGTGCATGTGCTTTTTGGGTTCCGTACCCAAAGGGTAAAAACGGGACCCTTTTACTAAGACTCCAGGATCCGTCTGTCTGTCCGTCTGTCACCAAGCTGTACCTTATGAACCGTTATAGCTAGACTGTTGAAATTTTCACAGATGATGTATTTCTGTTGCCGTTGTAACAACAAATACTAAAAACAGAATAAAATAAATATTTAGGTCCCATACAACAAACGTGATTTTTTTGCCGTTTTTTGCGATAATGGTACGGAACCCTGCGTGCGCGAGTCCGACATGCACTTGGCCAGTTTTTTATTTGATACGTTGGCAAAAAGATCGACGGCACAAATCATTGGAAGTGGTTACATCTGAATTGCAAAGAGTATTGCCGATATATTGTCACGCAAAGTGACCAAGGTGGAACGATCTATGTGCCATTCTTTTTTCCTTCAGAAATGTCTCTGGACGATTTCTTGAATATTAGTGTTAATACTGAAGCAGGATACCTATCCATAAGTAAGACTAATAATATGTCGTTTACTTAACATCTATTTCGTAAAAATAGGACCTAACTTCTTAAGACAAGAAGTACAGTTGGCTGCTAGCAATGGCACGAAGAGTCATGGAGACTCTTTAAGATATGTTCGTGCGATACTTCATAAAAATCCAGCTTTACACTGTCCAGAAAAAACTGGATTTTTTCTTACGTAGCTCAAGATACTCTACAGCCAGAATATGCCTAAGATGCATGAACGCCGCTAAAGCAACGACTGGGAACACAAGCAAAACCCAGTTTGAAAGCTTCTAGGCCTTTAAAATTAAATCAGGTTACAACTGAAAATGATAAAGACTACACACGATAAACCACTACTATACTTTCACACATCTGAACCAATTTTCCCATCATTCAAGGCCGAATTAACTAAACAAACCTATTTGAAGATTCCCAAGAAAATAGCAATAAAAAAGCGCGGTAGGCCTATCAAAAATGTGTGTGTATGTGGCCAGTCAAACAATATAGGCGCGCGTTGACGGACACTTCTCAAAAGCGAGTCTGCTTCTATTTTTAAAATCGTACTACGGCAGAGTTGGCGCTTACGATATTTTAAAATTCATATTTCTTTTTTTTCTTCATGTTCGATGTTTGTATCATAGATGAGTCAGTTTGTGTTTTTTTTTCAAATCGATTGGTGTTCTATTGTTTGTACTAACTGATGATTGGGTTTGCAAGAAATTCTTTGGAATTCGAGTATCAGATAGCAATTGCATAGTCATGTTAAACGTATAGCTATTTTGCCTGCTTATTTCTGTTTGCAATCAAATATGGCCAAGTAAGATATAAAGTACTGAGCGATAGAAATAAATGCTTTCTTTTTTATAAAAATCGGCCAAGTGCGAGTCGGAATCGCGCACGAAGGGTTTTGTACCATTATGGCAAAAAACGGCAAAAACATCGCGTTTGTTGTATGGGAGTCCCACATTTTTTCTGTTTTTAGTATTTGTTGTTATAGCGGCAACAGAAATACATCATCTGTGAACATTTCAACCGTCTAGCTATCACGGTTCATGAGATACAGCCTGGTGACAGACAGACAGACAGACGGACCGCGGAGTCTTAGTAATAGGTTCCCGTTTTCACCCTTTGGGTACGGAACCCTAAAAAGGACTAGGATGTCTTAAGATTTATGTGTTTTAGCATTACACATTTTCAACATGCTTTGTTATGTGTCCTCCAAACAATAATATGAACAAATCGACTTGTTTTTTTTTGTTTTTATAAACGTTTTGCACTTGACCTATTTCCAGTTTTTGCACAAGTTTAAAATATATTTATGTCTTGTTACAATATCAGATACGTGTATAGTACATTCATAGTATTTTCTTGTTAGTAGCAATAATTTATATATATTTAATAAAATGAAAAGTCCCGTCTATTGACAAAAACTAAAATATTCTTAGCAACGGTGATAGTTTACACAAACTCCCTATAAAAACTGGGGCGTATCTGAACGTTGCGAACATTGTCCAGACGCATCGCTCTCATGACGGTATTGTTACACCTTTATACACTAAAGCCGAGCTATCAACATAGATTTTATCAAGGTCACCATAAATTAGCTTTTTAAATAGCTCAAAAAAAAATTACAATCGCGTTCTTGTTGCAAGCGGACGAACTGACGGCTTTCTTAGAGAAAAGAAGGAATGGATTTTATTGTTTTTTTAATATGAATACTTTTTTTTATATAACATCACTATATTCCCAGAAGGAATGTTGCCTTTTAACGTTCCCACTGTTGGGATACAGGCCTCCCCTTTGTGCGACGGTGAATGGGCCATAATACACCACGCGGGCCCAGTGCAGGTTGGTGGATGTCACGTCTTCGAATTTTTGGGTCTAGGACATGCCGGCTTCCTCACGATGTTTTCCGTCACCGTTTTATAAAGCAGTGGTGATGAAATAATTTACACAAATTAATGCGCCTGCCTGGGTTCGAACGACCTACGACACGTAAGTCGGGGCCATTAGCACTAGGCCACCACTGCTGTTGTTTTAATACACCCACTTTTCGCTAGTTATGTGTAAATCCCATGTAAAAGAGCGCAAGCTTATTGCCATCAACCGGCGTAATTACAAACTGGGTTGCTAGTGAGAATCAACTAGCAAGTGATAATAGTATCACACAAGTGTTATACCTAATTATACATATGCCGTAGCATACCCCCTTTATCTTCATTCAACTTTGCCCTAAATCGAACCTAGGGCTTCATGTTCAGCACTAGACTAATATTGCGATTACGAGTGAGTTATAATGAATAAATAAAAAATGTTTATTATGTCTCAAACGATTACATTTACCAATGTGAATGAGACAGCCCCAGTAATCTTATCTTATCTTATCTTATGGAGGGGCCGAGAAATAACTCGGACACTTCAACCCATTGGGATCTTTTGTGGTTCCCTAGATAACTTACTCCTCCTTGATCTCGTTGAAAACTGTTTTCATGAGTTTTACAACGAGACTAGGAGATATGAGTCTATAATCTTCTGGTTTTGGGTATCCAACCCCTAGGAGACTCATTCGCTTACCAGCCAGTGCATCGCATGTGCACAGTAGGTGCTCCATGCGTTCCGAATGTTCCCCACACAACGAGCACATGGGTGTCGCGGTTAGACCCATCTTCATGAGCATGTCGTTGGTTCCACAGCGCCAGTAAGTCGTTAATAATACTTATGTTGGGGTTGTTTCGCCTTTCCTTAATTGATAGTTAACAATATTGAGACTTTATAAAATTAAATTAAGAACTGCATTTTTAAGAACAATGAGAAACAATGACTTATAAAGTAATAAGCAGCATGGGTAGTGTGTAATTGTGAGTATGTGTAGATATGTGTGACTATAGTGTGTTTCTGTGTGTGTTTACGTGTTTGCTGCTAGTGCCATTATAATCGATGTTTTAAAATACCAATTATGTAATTACAAGGTATAACATTGTGTTAAAGAAGATAAATATTCATGTAAGTCGATGGCTAGAATATGCTCTGTTTCTTCATCATCATCATCATTTCAGCCAAAAAACGTCCACTGCTGGACATAGGCCTCCCCCAGGCGTCGCCACATTGACCGATCCCGTGCGTCTCGCATCCAGCGCCTTCCCGCAACCTTAACCAGGTCATCGGTCCACCTAGTGGGAGGCCTTCCAACGTATCGTCTTCCAGTTCGCGGTCGCCATTCCAGAACTTTTCGGCCCCATCGGCCATCCGTTCTGCGAGCAATGTACCCTGCCCACTGCCACTTGAGTTTAGCAATTCTTCGGGCTAGGTCGGTAACCCTGGTTCTCTCCTGGTTCTGTTTCTTCATATGTTATAATTATTTGTAGAGCGCAAAAATAGGTTTTGTTCTAGTAACACTTCATGATTAGGTAACTTTATCAAAACATTGCTCATGTATTCAGTAATTATTCATTGAAATCGATCATGTCGTGAGAAAATAAAAGACTTAGATCAAGCCTAGACACTCCACAAAAGAAAACACCTAAGGAAAATAAATCCAACAAACGTATCTCAATTCAAAATTATTCTTTCTATAACGTAACAGTTTACTCAATTACAAACACAGGTGAAGCTTGTTCCAACCTTGAAACAGAAGCCGACAAAGTTAAGAAACTGGCCCACAAAATATCGGTGTTTCGGTTTATTTTAGCCGTTAAATGTAAATATTAAACAGTCGGTAATAACGCTGTTTACATAACAGTAGTGACCCCTGCGAATTAGTTGGCGTATCGGGTTATTTGTTTTTGCGTACAATAATCTAGGTTTTCGAAGCTAATTTTGATTATGATACGATTTTTGGGGGTCTTTATTCGTATATTTTTTCAAAATAACAATTGTAAACGTTAAAACGTTATGATACAGGTATTTAAGTAACCCGGAAGTAGTTTACAATCTTTGTTTTAGCTTAATCTGGAATTTATCAATGTTACTAAATTATCTCTTCGTTAATAAATAGTTTCAAGAAAAAGTTCGTGCCAGGAAAAATTTATATGGATAAATCAACTGACTCGTAAGTCTTTTGATCGCAAGCTGAGCATGGTTCTGAGTTCGATTTTCAAGTTGGGAAAATTATTATAGGGGTTTTCCTTCTGAAATTGAGTAGCATCCCGCTGTCAATTTTTCAGAAAGTAAATTGGTATCGTATGTAGGTCCTGTATATTCCACTCAGGATTAATCTTTTTATGCTCAATCATCTCTATCCATATTGCCCAAGCATTTTCTTATCATCATCTGAATTATCACAATAATGTTGAATAATAACTATGCTATGTTTCCTTAAATATTAGAAAGCGTGCGTTATTTTTAACACGATCAGCTATTTGCTCAGTATTCGCGGAATTCGCTCCGTCATAGCATAGGTAGGTAGGTACACGCTGTTTCTGTACCGCGGTATTGTGAGATCTAATTAATGTGAACACAAATGAGTGTAGTTGCTAAGGCTGAAAGATATGGGCAAAAGACAAGTCGGGTATGAAATGCAAACAACTTTGAGATATTGTTTAGGACATTGTGTCCTTCATGGACACGAAGATGTAGAATAAGCATAATAGTCAGTTTTTTAATTCGTGTATTTTACGGATAATACCAAAATTAGTTACACATACATACATAAACTCAAACCATTTTTCCATGGGGAAAAGAAGAAGTTCTGTACGCCACCTGCTACGATCCATACTCCTTTTTGTCTTCTCTTAGGAATGGCCGGGCCACTGACCTGACCCGTCACAGGGGGACCAAGGGTGCCAGAAACGTGGTCGTCTGGCGCCCATGCTTTTGTCGCCGGTGACGGGGGGTACTCCTCAGAGGAGGGTCTGGTGACGGGCAGCGGCAGCGGGTTTACGGATGAGTGCTAACGCGTGCCCGTGTTCCCGCTATAAGCGGCACAGGAGGAGATCGTGGAGTTTTAGTGGGTTGGAGTCCCATATAACTGCTCTATCTCACTGCGGTTGCCTAGGTCCAAGCAAAAAAAAAACCCTGGGCTGGTGTCTGACGCATTAATTATTATTGCTAAATAGCTTCTCAACTTCTGCCCAAACCAATAATTATTTTTGTCGATGACTACTTAAAGAAAAATCTTCACGTTGTTTTTAAGGGGTTCCCCGAGTTAAATGTGTCCGTATTTAGACGTTGACTAATCTAGACCGATACCTACCACTTCAATCATCGGTCGCTTCTTCCTCTGTGTCATATTTTTTTTTGGTAAGACAGTTCGCAGTTAGTTCCTACATATGTTCCAAACTGAACTGTTAACTATTAGTAAGTAATTCTCCGTTAACTCAACCAATGGTTAAATATGCTATACGATGGTTTTAAATTTCAGTAAAACGCTCAAACAAATGACGGTCTAATAAATGGTCAAATAATTAACTCTTCAACTTCTTTGACCATTTGTGATGTCAATTATTGATGTTAAAAGGCGTTTTTTTTATAATGCTTTATTTTTTTATTTACAAATAATACATACAATTAAATATTTCTAATCTTATGACTAATAACAAAACAAACTTTTTTACAAAAGGGCTCATTGCACATCAATAAATTCGTTCACATCGATGTCAATGGGAAACGTACCCAGAACGCTGGTAGAAATTCTACATTGAATGTCGATTTAGTCCCGAACAACTCTTGGCAGCGCTTCAGATCGTCGGAATACTTCACTAGTCTCCCAGCCCCCGCACGAGCCATGTTTTATGGAACTTTTTTCGTTAAAATGCTATTTAAATTGGGTTTAGGGTTCCATTATAAAATCGTAATTAAAATAATATACATTGCAGTTGAGTATTAAAAATTTGACTAATTAGAAGCGGCTGTGACTGGTAAAGTTCAAAATGATAGTGGCAATCCTTGGGAAACCCTTCTACTAATAGCACAATTTGTTTCGGATACTCGTAAAGATATACTGAGCCAAACTGAAGCATTGCCTTCTTGTTTGCAACCGTTTAAAAAAATCGTCAGAATGAGGAAAATAATTTTTATCTTAGAAACCTCAACCCAAAACTTTTCAGTACATGTTTTGTATAAGGCCTTTTAAACTACCCATTGTAAGTTTGTAAAAAGTCGAAGATGTCCAACATTTGCTGCTGGAATGTGAAAAGAACAGAAGAGAGAGATTAAGTTTTAACTCCCGCATCACTATCTCCCAGTGATGCGGGAGTTAAAACTTAATATGTATGATGTTAAGACTTTCGCTAGAATATTATCTATACCTAATTCGGGAGAAGCGAAACTGATTTATGCAATGGTTGCTACATCACTATCTCCCTCGCTTACGCAATAATATATTTGTTTTATAATATTATAATTACGTGTTAAATTAGTTGGATAAGGGTATGATGAGGCTGACGTACCTTTGTAAGCCTCCAAATAAATAAAGATTAAAAAAAAAGGTCAAGTATTCTAGCAGCACTTAATAATTTCAGGTTTTAGATTTCGTAATGCATTCTAACAAACCTAACTGCTACGGAATCCTACCTTGACTGATCCAATAAAATACCAATTGTTTTTAAGATAAATTCGGTTGGCACGTCTCTTGACATTCAAGGAAACAATAGACAAAGAGTACTTACTCGTTTAGCCTAATATATCAATAAGTCTCCTAGAAATATGCTTTATTTTGCCTTGTCATGCCACGATAGTATTAATTTGTGTAATCAAACAATTATTTCTGTTTATTATCGTTAGATTTCATCATGGGGTCTTTAAGTCAAGAGTGAATAGGTTTCTTCTAGGCAAGCGTGCTTCACCGTAGACCACGTCATCGCTTAACAACAGGCGAGATAGTGGTCAAACGCGAGCCTATAGATTATTAAAAAAAAAAAAATAATAATGGAACATTAGGTTCAAAGTAGCTCAATTTTTTTTTGTTGTTTATTGTTGTTGTTATTGATAATGTTACGTATGCTTAGGAATCTGCTGACATTGCGGACACTAAGTATTCATAGACCTTGTAACGGTGCAGTTACCTTGAAGCCAACGCACGTAGCAAGGCATTTGCTGACACAGAAATTACGTAGCATCAATATAGGAAGTTACTGACGGTGCAATTATCTTGAAGCCAATGGAGCCTTGAACGTCAGGAAATCAATCAATTTCGAACCTATATTAATAAGCATTTTTTGTAAGTTGAAGGCATTCCATATTCCTACTTCGAGTAGGATGGATACTGGTAGGCTTGGAATGGACATTTGTAGGTTAGCTAGTTATAGTTAGTAGTTGTAACCATTCCATGTTCTTAATTGTAATTAACTTTAATGATTAAAAGTTTAGAATCATTTCAGGTTTTTTTCCAATCCCCCGGCTGTGGTAAACGTAATTAGGTATATGTTTTGCTGTGATAGATAGATAGATAAATCATCTATTTGCTGTGAGGCAAGTTCTGAGTATGAATGTGGATGGCTATAGGAGAAGGGGAAGTCCAATAAAATGATGGAAGGACTTAGTAAAAGGTGATATATCTAGAAAGAGGGTTTACTCAGCTGACGCCTAATAGAGAAATTTGGAACAAGAAGACATCATGTTGCGCCAAAAAGATAATAAACAGTTTTGCAAAAAAATTCAACCGACTTTTAAAACAAAACACTACAAAGTGAAAAATATCTTTCTTTACGGAAATTGGTGTCTTTAGTACCTATTTTTTCGTTTTTGACTCCGACTTCCTAAAAGAAATATATTTTTCACTTTGTAGTGTTTTGTTTTGGAAGTCGGTTTTTTTTTGTTAAAAAGTTTTTTATTTTCCTCTTTTAAGTTATGGTACCTTATATTACCATGAAAATACGCATTATTAAGAATAACTCAAAAACTGCTCGTCACATCTTGATCAATTTAAATGGGACGACCTAAAAAGCACCCGCTTTCAAATAAAAAACGAATCATCAAAATCGAAAAACAGTTGAATTGAGAACCTCCTACTATTTGAAATCGGTTAAAAACAATGAAAAACAGAAAAATAAAAAGCGTTTTCACAAAAAAAAACGACTTCCAAAACAAACCACCACAAAGTGAAAAATAAATTCTTATTCGGAAGTCGGTGTCAAAAAACAGGAACACCGACTTTCGAAAAGTAAGTTACTTTTCACTTTGTAGTGTTTTTATTTGGCGGGTGGTTTTCTAAAAAGTTTTTTAATCTGAGCTAAAATGAAACACCGAAACAAATTCACGAGATCAAGATTCTGCCGCTTTTATTTTTCAAAAGTTTAACTGTTTCGAATGCAAAAAATCTCATTTACTCATCAAATATCTTAGAATGACAGCTGGAACGTGTAATAAGGCACGTAGCACATTGTACACTCAACCGATCGTCAGTGGTAACACTTTGACATAGAGTTGACCTAGCGTAATACGGAGTTTCAATAGAACACGAGGTCAGGTAATACTGGTATTACCACGAACATGCGGGATACTGTACAAGCGTATTAAACAATCACAAGTGAACATTGCTGCCGTCCTAGAGCTAGAGTGCCTTTATCTGACAAAATTATATTTTGAGTTATAGAAGAAAATTGATGCTGTTTATCAACTATAAATCGTATGCGAGAGTTCCGATGTATTTTTTTTTATCTAATTGTGAACTTTCGAATAGGCACATTTTTAGTAAAAAAAACCGGCCAAGTGCGAGTCGAACTCGCGCACGAAGGGTTCCGTACCATTATCGCAAAAAAGGCAAAAAAATCACGTTTGTTGTATGGGAGCCCCACTTAGATATTCTATTTATTCTATTTTTAGTATTTATTGTTATAGCGGCAACAGAAATACATCATCTGTGAAAATATCAACTGTCTAGCTATCACGTTTCATGAGATACAGCCTGGTGACAGACAGACAGATAGACAGTGGAGTCTTAGTAATAGGGTCCCGTTTTTACCCTTTGGGTACGGAACCCTAAAAACGACTTATTCTTATCAAAAATACATTTGTAAACAGCAATTTGGGGCGTTTTTATTTCTTATCTATTGCTAGTTTAGTTAATTTTTTGCTTATTACGAACACATCAAAAATATAAAATCGGCCAATTGTGAGATAATGGCACTGTCACTATAGAACGGCATGGCAGTTTGAAATACCTTTCTTTTGCTAGCAAACGTTTCTGACTAGTTCTCGCTATAAACTTTTTTGGGTAAACAATGAACTGTTGAGTTGTAAATATTTGGAGATGAGCCGTTTTTGAAGCAGAGATACGGGAGGAATTCTGATGTGCTGGTATGTTACACGTGCATTTGGTTGATGTAATACTTTGTCCTTGACATCGGATTTTGGCAATAGGTTAACGTTAATTTGAATATTGATGTAGTTGTACCGATTTTGGGAAGACGAAAAAAAATTGAGATCGGGATTAAGTCTTACGATGCTCGTTATGGAAGCAGTACTAACCTACGCTGACTTCAGTAACTAGTTTGTAGTTTTCGTGTCCAACTAACATAATTAGAGCCGTTTTTAAATGGAATAATATTATGACAAAAATGATGCAAATAAGCTTTTTCTTTAAAGAAATACAGAAAGCTTTATTAATTTTACAAAGGTTTAAAATAATAATGACTAAATTAAACAATCAATGGACAGCTAGTTAACAAAAGATTTTTTCAACACACTTGCTCATAAAGTGGCTCTAATTTCACCGCAATTAGGCACATAATGATACCTGTTATAAAACTGTGACTTTTTCATTGCTATTATTCACAAGTGAAATATAGTTTTTTTTTTATTTATTGGTAAAGTTGCTTTGTTCTTAAAAGAGTTTCAATACAAAAAAGGTCAGGCTCAATAGTACAAATAAATTAATGTACCTATTGCTTGCTAATTTCATGCAACTTCGTATTTAAATAGATAATTTCAACTTGTACGTGCTTAATAAATAAAACTTTCATTCAAATATAAATTTTATTTGCTCTGTAATAAAGAAAAATTGAAATTCCCTATTTTAAAACACTAAAAACACTATCCACGAAAAGCCAAAAAAAACCTCATTCTTTTAGTCTATGGTTGATCGCCATTGTTAAATGCGCGCGCATAGGAAAACTGATTAAATTTGCCCGCCATTGCGAAAAAATATTCACAACTCGTTTTTACTGTTGAAAATGATTATTTTGTATTATTTTCTTCACAAGTCTGTTGAAAAACGTCGTATGATACACGTGTGTATTGATGATTACCGTCCTCGGCTCTCTTAAGACCCTCACCTACGGCTCGGGTCTCAATGGCACCTCAGCGGTAATCACCAACATTGCACACTTGTACCATAATGTACTATTATTCACATGGTACTGATTATCAGCATCTTTTGAATGGCTTAGTTACATAGAACGATGGTGAAGAACGGTAATCCCCAAATCACCCGCTCTTCACCATTTTCTAATGACTTAGCTGGAAAAAACTGCAATCTAGTGGTGGAACCCGTACACGATCAATATAGTTCCAATCATATCAGTATCAATCTACTATTTAATACACGGGTTCCACAGTTATTAATCCTAAAAAGCTACGTCATATTAAGGAAAATCCAGTTTTTATCGCCAGAACAAAAATCTACATCTTTTTTCCTATAGCGGGCGTATCATACATAAAACCCGTAGCGCCGGCCATAAAACCGATATAAAATAAATTCTAGCATATTAAAATCATTTATACGGTTCATGGTTTCCACAGGATTAATACATTCATTGCCTTCTTGACTTTTACGACTCCGCGACTAATACATGGGTTTTCCCCGAGAATAGATAAAACACGATCTGCTTTTCATAGAAATGCAATAAAGAATTTGAATTAAAATGTGTTTTTTTCCTGTTTTTCGAAGTTAATATGAATAAACCGGCCAATTGCGGGGCAGACTCGCACACGAAGGGTTCCGTACCATTATCGCTTAAAACTGCAAAAAAATCACGTTTGTTGTACGGGAGCCCCACTTAAATATTTATTTTATTATCTTTTTAGTATTTGTTGTTATAGCAGCAACAGAAATACATCATCTGTGAAAATTTCATCTGTCCAGCTATCACGGTTCATGAGATACAGCCTGGTGACAGATAGAGAGACAGTCGGGCCGTTTTTACCCTATGGGTACGGAACCCTTATTAAATAATTCAAACGAACATCCAGACTACATCTTTACACTGGAAGTACGGTGTATTATGAGCTCTTGGAGCAAGGTTATTTTCATTGTGTACTGATCCCACAACGTGTATTATTTCACTGGGGGCAAGCAGCACGTTAGCTGTAATATAGAGCAATAACTTGATATCGGAAAATGTATGGTTCCGGTAGAAAAGGCCACCGAATAAAGTCTATACTTTCGTCGTAGTCCGCATATTTAAATTTGAGCTGTAAAGGATCAACTAAAAAACAAATGTTTGGTAGACATCGAAATTATTTTTGCAGGTTCCTGGTTAAGCTGCTACTTCTTGGGCAATCTGTTATTATATACGAGAAATTCTGATTGTTGTAAATAATCTGTACGCATAAGAAAAGCCAGGATTTCGCATATTTATATACACACCTCAATACAACACAATGATGATTAACACATTACACCTAAATACAACTCAATAAAACTGCGTCATCGGTACAGGATGCCCACCATGTACCGATGACGCATCGCCGTACCCTGCCCTATTTTCTCCGAGATTCCTTTGAGAGTTTCACCTACTTCGAAAACTCAATCTGTGTATTATCTTTTAGATACTTATATTATGGTCATTAAAATATACACGGTGACTTGGTATCTTAACTTTGATAAAACCGTCTTAGAAACCATAAGATCTTTTTTCATGAAAACAATTTAAGTCTTGTAAGTTTTTCGAGGTAAACTGTGAAATTAATAGCAGAAAGATGTCTTATAACCTATAGATTCTAATCCTAAAGCTTTTACGGTTAATACTAAGATAGATATATAAATAACTTTTACGGTTAATACTAAGATAGATATATTATAACTTTTACGGTTAATACTAAGATAGATATGTAACTTTTACGGTTAATGCTAAGATAGATATATAACTTTTACGGTTAATACTAAGATATAACTAAGTATATTGCCTTTATTTTTAACCAACTTCCCAAAAAGGAGGATGTTCTCAATTTGGATGTTTCTATTTATTTTTTTATGTATGTTATAACTGCGTCATATATAAACGGTTTTTCAAAATTATTTTTTTGTTTGAAAGAGGTTTATTCCGAAATGGTCCTATTTCAATTTGGTAAAAATCTGATGAAGAACTTAGGAGATATAAAATAGAACTCTTCAATAAATTACGGCAAATCTCTCGGGTTTGCTGCTATCGCATGTCTGTTTATTGTTTTCACCAATTCATAACAAACCATCACGCCAATATGCTCTAAACGGGTACGCAGATGTGCACAGGTCACCCTGGTACACTCTCATACCACCGGTTATGTTCAAATTACATGTTATTCGAGTAATCTATTCTGGCATCACTGTGGGCATTCTAGGTACCTTACTATTGATCTTGTCCATTATGTACCACTAAAAAGTGATAAATAAAAAACTGTTTTTACAAAAAAAAAACAACAGACTTCTGAATTTCTCCTGTATTTTAAGTTAAACAACCAGACCAGAACGGATCCGGATCTGTAGGCTATACAAATATTTGTTCTGTGCGAGAATCGAAGCCGCGACTCGCAGCGCGGATTGCTCAACCACTGCATCAATCGTGTAGTCCTTCATACATTGGTTCCTTTGCGTCGCACAGTC
The DNA here is from genome assembly GCA_948252205.1 of Orthosia incerta. Taxonomy (NCBI): domain Eukaryota; kingdom Metazoa; phylum Arthropoda; class Insecta; order Lepidoptera; family Noctuidae; genus Orthosia; species Orthosia incerta. Next base: position 1,681,182 of record OX411742.1, on the reverse strand, counting down.
TGGCAAAAAACTTTTTTACAAAAAAATAAACAACCGACCTCCAAAAAAACACTACAAAGTGAAAAATTTCGGCAGTCGGTGTTCGTATTTTCGTTTCTTCGTTTTTTGACACCCACATAATTTTCTAGTATAGTGCAAAATTTGTTGTTTTTTTTGGCAAAAGTGGACGGGATAAGACCGCGTGGTCGTTCGCTGGTCAGATTAATTCATGGCACTAGTCTGAAATCCGAAATTGAAGTTATTTTTCACTTTGTAGTGTTTTTTGGAAGTCGGTTGTTTTTTTTTTTGTAAAAATAGTTTTTTACCAGACTGTGCGACGCAAAGGAACCAACGTATGAAGGTCTACACGATTGATGTAGTGGTTGAGCAATCCGCGCTGCGTGTCGCGGCTTCGATTCTCGGACAAAACAAACATTTGTATAGCCTACAAATCCGGATCCGTTCTGGTCTGGTTGTTTAACTTAAAATACAGGAGAAATTCCTAGTATGGTGAAACCTAAAAAAAAAAAGAATTGTTTATCTCGAATGTAGATAAGGAAGTATTGCCGTACTAAGATCCAGTGCTAACATGTTTATCAGCGGCTTTCATGAAACTAATATGCGGAGAGATTACAGACTCAACAGATAGCAAGAAGATAGAACCCACTTTGTTCACAGCCTCCAGTACGAGTATCTCAATTAACACATCCAGCTGATTTATCTCTGTTTACCGAAGCCGTGATTATAAAGAATTTAATACGCAATATATCGCGGGATATTTACGAGCGGGATTCGAAGATATATCGAAACAGCTGCTCGTTACATACTATGACGACAGATAAGAAAATTGGCCACAGAAGTTCGATTTTAGTTACATAATGTTCTAGTATATCGCCCGGAGACAATCAAATAACCTAAACACACTGATTGTTGTGGAAAAAGTGGACGGGATAAGACCGCGTGGTCGTTCGCTGGTTAGATTAATTCATGGCACTAGTCTGAGAAGAGCCGAAGATAGGGCGGCTTGGAAGCAGCTCGTCAGTGAATCCTGCAGAAAATTTAGGACAGGCAAAACCTTCAGCAATGAAGAACACGAATAAGAAGAAGTAGTTCTACATCTAGCATTACTTTTTGGTATAGCCACGATTGTGCCTCGTGGTTACCAGTCAAGAATAGGTCAGTCACAGTCCACCCGAGTTATCTGTGTCTAAGGATTAAAAAAAAAAATGTATCCCCGAAAATGTTGATACTTAGCCCTTAAATTTTAAAGTGATTATTGTACATACTTTCACTACGTATTTTTTTTTAAATTTAATATTTATCTAGTATTGCCATTTTAATTTAAAGCCACAGCCTTCATAACCACCACAGATTCACTGCTTGACAAAATCTTTTAAAAATTAGATTATTCTTTTCCTGAGTCACTTTGAATCAGCCCTTACGGTACGCATATTGTTCAAAAATTTTTGTAAAAACTTTTTCTACTAATTTTCGAGGCGATGGTTAATTTTCTATGGATGGTTAATTTGGGCCCAGAAACTTGTCCATACTTCTATATACACTTTCCCATGTTATTTTCAAAGTAAAAGATCTTAAACTTTGAACATACAACGGATTGACCTTAAAAGTATGAGTTAACTTACCTTGCTACGACATGTGCTACGGCGTAGGCGTCTACGGAACGCCTACGGGCTACAACACACTTTCGTAGCCGCGTAGCTGTCAGTTTAAACAACCAACTTCTATATATAGCAGCAGTTGTTTACAAAAATAGTTTACAGTTACTAACTCAAAAATATTGCAATGTTTGAAGAATAAATGGGTTATTTAGTTGTATTTTTTTGCAGTATGATTGTATGTTGTACAAGTTTATCGGAGAGGTACTTGTACCGTGTATAGATATGAACAACTTTCTTCAAGGAAGTCATAGACTATGCCTAAAAATAAATTGGATTTTCCATACAAAATTGTAGTCAGTTTATTAAAATTTGTATAGGAGATACAATTATTTATGACCACACCGTTCCGTTACGCCTCGTATAGCGTTAAGAATATTTAAAAAAGAGCTTGTCTATCAAGAAAATCATGCTGTAGCTCTTTATTACTCCAGTTGCTGAAATAGATGGGTTAAAGTTGAGTTTATACCATGTATTCGGGTTTGAACCCGGTTGTTTACTTGTTGCTCAATCTGCCTAGCCTTTCCCCAACTATATTTCGGCTTCCAGTCTAAGTAACAGTGTTTTACACGACTGCCTATCTGACCTCCACAACCCAGTAACTGGGTAAAACGGTACCCCTTGGCAAGACTGGTGTCAGATCTCAAGCTTCTGACTACCCGTAACGACTGTCAAAGATCTTCAAATGACAGCCGGGACCAACGGCTTAACGTGCTTGCAGAGGCACGGAGGAAACTCGGTATGTTGAAATGGTCACCCATGCAAGGACCGACCTCGTCAAGCGACTTGTTGCTAATTACGTTTATCATTCCACACGGCCACGAAAAAAGGCTGGTTTAAGTTATGGTTATAGAAAGAGAACGGAAAAGAGAAGATATACGGTCAAATTAAATACTTTACTAAAACGCCGCAAATATGATGGATATCGATATCTCATCATCATCATATCAGCCGAAAGACGTCCACTGCTGGACATAGGCCTCCCACAAGCATCGCCACATTGACCGGTCCCGTGCGTCCCGCATCCAGCGGATCCCCACAATCTTAACCAGGTCAACCAGATGGGAGGCCTTCCAAAGCAACGTCTTCCGGTTCGCGGTCGTCACTCCAGAACTTTTCTACCCCATCGGCCATCCGTTCTGCAAGCAATGTGCCCTGTCTACTGCCACTTAAGTTTGGCAATTCTTCAGGCTATGTCGGTAACCCTGGTTCTCTTGCAGATCTCTACATTTCTGATTCGATCACGAAGGTAAACTCCGAGCATAGCCCTCTCCATTGCCCTTTGGGTGACTGTAAGCTTTCTGATGAGGCCCATTGTGAGCGACCACGTCTCAGAGCCATATGTCATCACTGGCAACACACACTGGTCATAGACTTTCGTCTTGAGACACTGTGGCAAGTTGGACGAGAAGATCCGCGCAACTTCCCGAACGCTGCCCAGCCGAGTCGGATTCGACAGTTAACCTACCTACTCTTTCTCGAAGTTAGACCTACCCAACTGGATCGTTTGTCCCAGGTAGACATCATCATCGATATCTCATGTCGATATAGTAAAAATAAAACTCAACTTGTAATGTGAAATTGTCAGTAACTACACAACCAGTGGCCTTTGAATCTTACTAATACGAGTATTATAAATGAGAAAGTTTGGATGAATGTATATTACTCAATCACGCCAGAATGGCTACCGGGTCTGGATGACACAGAGATAGACTAATCTGGCATAACATGTAGGCTACTCTTATCCCGGTATTATGTGCCCTTGGGGGATACAAATTAATGATAATCTTTATTATGATAACACACAGGATTCATGATGAACAATAGCAGTTGTACAAAATAAACATAAGATATCTACATAAATCTACTCAATTCAAGTACCCCTGCCTCCTAAACTAGGTAGTCCTGTATCTTAGGAGACAGTGATTAGGCCATACAGAGCAGTTAGTCATGTAGGTATAGCTGCAGCCAAGATATATATCGAGACGGTGGTTAATTACAATTTATAATTGATAATTGTGCCGGTGAGTAAATGTGTTTGAGTGTAATAATATGTGTGAGTGAGTGCGCCTATGTAAGTGTTTGTGTAGTGTATGAATGATGATTTGGTGAGTAAGGATAGGGTGATCGTGTATTGAGTGTGAGTCGGTTAGTGTAATGATTTTAGGGATTATTCTATGAATGTAAGTAAAGACTCCGTGAATGAGTAGTCTTTTAGTAATAGCCATTCAGTCAGTTTTATTTTGAGGTTATGGGAGTTTAGATACATTATTTGTATCTGCTTATGGATGATAAAACACTTTTCACGCGGGCGAAGCTGCTGGCAGAAGCTAGTCTACACATAAAGTTTTAACAATGACTAAAGATTAAAATATGTTGGTATTTGCCAAAACCTTTCTCAATAACTATCATTATGTTTTACGATTGAGGAAAAACAAAAATAGCGCAGGTATCTATAAACATAGTTTTTATTATATCATCGGTATTCCGTTCATTCGTTTTATATCATAAGTGTCACTATTGCTATTCTTCTTTTGTGTCGGCACGTGTATGTTCTGATAAACAGATATATCTTGAGCTGCGTCTACGCTAGACGAGCCGAGCACGAGCCAAGCACAAATTCGTTTAATGTGGACCGAATTACGAGCCTCGAACGCCGCGAATAATGTGTGTGGTGTAATTTTAAATGATAGATTGAGGAATGATGTAATAAAACTAAGTTTTGATTACTGGTTTAAACGAAGATGTAGTGACTTAAATTGAAAAGAGTATGCCTAAGATGGTTTGGCCATGTTGAGAGGATGAATGAAATTTAGTTAGAATTTTATCTACTAGGCAGACGTGAATGGAAACGCCGCCGGGAGGGGACGCCCTAGAAAGACATCAACATCATCAGCCTTTTAATGTTCCCACTGCTGGGACACAGGTCTCCTCTCTGTGAGAGGGAGTGGGCCTTAATCAACCACGCGGGCCCAGTGCGGGTTGGTGGATGTCACAAGTCTTTGAATTTTTGGTTCTAGGACATGCCGGTTTCCACACGATGTTTTCCTTCACCGTTTTAAGAGCAGTGGTGATGAAATAATTTAGATAAAGTAATGCGCCTGCCTGGGTTCGACGCCAGGTTACCACTGGACCACCACTGTTCTCTAGAAAGACATACATAAACCATATTGGTGATGATCTTCAGAAAGGCCAGGTGCGCAGTACTCATAACCAGCGTGCGTGTATGACTAGATGTATGAACGTAAGTGAAGCAAAACAATAAGTACATCTATTATGATCGTAGCAGGTGACGTTCTGTTGTTTCTGCCTATCCCCATGGAAAAAGGCGTGAGTTTAAGTATGTATGTAAAATTACAGCATTGTATACCTCTAGGTTGTGCGTAGTAAGTCCAGAGGCTCTTTTTAAAACAATAAAGTTTTAAGCAAATAAAGTTTTCTTTCTTTCTTTCTTTCTTTCTTCAGCATAAATGCCAGACAACTAGTGCCTGGCGCTGGTTTTCAACTGAACCTTATGGTTTAGTTTTGCAAGCGAGTCTGACTGCTTAGCTGCTGTTTGGCTGCTTAACAGTGGGCCTTATCAGAATACCAGCGCAGCGTTATTTAATTTTTGGATATCGCTGCACTGAGGCTCCTATGCGTTTTTGGTCTCGCACGGGTTTTTTTTATTATTTTTATTATTGTTTAATTTTTATTTTGCTTATCTCTCGTGTCTCGTGTGTGCATCACCAGTAAAAAAAAAATTGTGTAACGCAATAGGGATTGTCTCGTAAGGCGTTTTAAATGCTCTGTTGCATGCAATTCTACGTACAGACGTGAGCAAGTAGGTACGCAAGACTCAAAAAATGCCTAAGAGAAACTCACAGAGAGCATTCGATTTACGAATTTGTTTTGTAACCACCAACGTTGTGCGCGCTTTTGTTACGCTTCGAACATTTTCGCTCGCGGGTACATTTTTTGGAATTTCTTCTTTTGGGTTCACTTATTCACAAAACTAATCGTTTCATGAAAAATAAAGCTTGCACGCGCTCTGTTTAGTAATTTCTACTTCATATGTGCGTAAGTATTATTAGGGCTTATTGTACAGTTGGATCAGGGCCATCACTCACCTTTATCCTTGTCGGCGTCCTTGGCGCGACTCTGGTCGAAGAAGCCGGTGGTGAGCGCCTTCCTCTTCAGCAGGTAGGCGCGCCGCTTGGGCTTCGTCGCTGCCACGGCATTCTCTGGAAAATATACACGAATATGAGAATTTTGTAAAAGCATCCTTTATGGCCGTCAATTGAAGGAGTGGCTGCAACTGAAGATTTTCAAACAAAGTTATTCAGGTTTTCAAAGTAAAATGTTTCCTGATCATAATATACATTTGATACAGACTTCCGCGTCTGTCAGATACAACACTTTCTTAGTAAATAAATTGTAGTTCTAAAAACTAAAAAACACGCTTTAATGCTTTAAAATTGAACTAAAAAGTCGCTAATCCTGAAGATCTAGGTAAGGCTAATGGGACAAACAATTTAAACGCGCACGGTAGAATCAACTTTTATTACTTGTAAATTTTAATTTTTGTTTAACTTTCAAAAGTGCCGCTTATTGGCCTAGTTGAATAAATATATATGACTTAGACTAAATTATTGCATTGTCATCGGTCCTTGATAGGTGTGCAAAGTTTCAAATCAATCCGACGTTTTCAATGGGGTGAAAATCACGTTCAAAGATTCCGTTACATTGATACATAGTTACATAGATACATACCAAGCTAATAAAAGCGTGTTAAAATCGGTATGCAGCTGTGCTATTCTGTGAACATAGCACCATGAACCTAACCTTATCTAAAACCTAACCTTGCTGAACCTAAGTTTTCATGTTGCAATGTTTATAGACACACACACAGTTCAATAACTGTCATTTAAATTGAAGCTTCGGATTGATATAACAGTTCACTACTAGGTTATTTCTCCTAAATTTTCTGGATGAGATTGTATGTATTAATTTTTTATGGTGGTCTATAACAAATTCATACAAACCTGGCGGTCTATTTTGTTACGGACTAACAAAGGATACTCAAGGGGGGCCTTGGGTATCATTTATTACCTGGAGGACCTATATGACTTCGAAAGCTCAGTGACGCAATGATGACAACTAAAGATAAAGTACATTCATCAGCACAGGTTCAGTTTATTCAGATATTTGTTTCACTACTGCAGACGACACAAATGGTTTCTATATGTCTTTATTTATTGCATTAAGATGCATAAATAAATTCTTCCGGCATTAAGTAATCGACTTTTAATATCACAATGGAAACATTTCCACTCAGCACTATGATTTATTTCGGCCACAATATCTCACGTCGTAAGCTCAATTATTTAAGATGATGGATAGTTGCAATAGTTCCAATTGTTATCCGACGCTATTGTGTCGCATTATTTCCGTCTTGGCTGCCCACCCCACTTCGTAATAATAGCCTGACAATAATAACCTAATCAGCTGATTCGTTTACGTCAATATTGATAAAATATTTTTGAATACTATGTGATAGTCTAGACTGATCCTGGTATGGTCATGTGATGAGGAGGGATGAAACGCATGTTACTAAAAGAGTTATGAATATAAAAGTTGATTGATGGAGAGGGAGAGGTAGGCCAAAGAAGAGATGGATGGACTGTGTGAGGAGTGAAATGAAAGAAAAGGGAGTCAGTAATAACGTGACAGGGGACAGGACGATATGGAAGAAGCAAACGTGTTGCGCCGACCCCAAGTAACATGAGATAAGGGCAGGAAGATGATGATGACGTGATAGTCTAGACTGGTTCTGTCTTTGTTTCGCTGTGTATTTGGAGTTATCTCAAAAACTGCTTCATTGACATTAGACCGCAATTTATAGGTTAAATTTCGGGTAGTGTGGAATGGAATTGGAATCCAAGCCAGTTCCATCATTACACTTTTCTTTCTTTTCGTCGAACTGCAAAACATACGGCGGGACATGCCGGATTCCCTGTTGGAGTCTGTGTTTCCTGATAGCTAGGAGTATTTATGTCAAGGGTTAGCAGGTTATTTCCAGGCAAGCGTGATCCATCGTCAACCAAACCATAGCGTATCATCAGGTGATATAGTGGTCAAACGCGAGCTTATCAAAAATAAAAAAATGTTTCTTCAAATCAATTAAATATTTATTGTTAACGAATGAATGCAACCGTGTTTTACAAGCTTTTATTGAATTATCCGATTTAGTTAAAATTTTGCATATACGTTTGGTTTTGATGACAATGCAAGCTAAAAAATCTGTTATTTATTTTGGAAAATAATATTCAAAGTCTGGCTAATAAGTAAGTATCTATTGGTATTTCTTGGCAGTATTGTTTATAAATTATATTTAAGAGGTAAATAACAATGATTATGATACTTATACAGCGATGTTTAACAATTTTTACTGGCACTCAGAAGCGCGAGAGTCTGCCAACTCGTCTATCAAAATATATTAAATAAAAGATAAAAATAATTCCAAAGGGTGTTTCCCAATAATACATGAGCACAGATGGATTCTGATGGTTGATATTTCAAATAGAAAATTGTTCAGATCCAGCTTCGTAATTATTTAGAACTGTTGGTAGGTACTCGCAGATTTTATCTGATGAATATTATATTCAGCTAACCCCAGCATACATAGGCGTTGTCGTATCCATATCTCGTTCATACCAAAATCCCAGACACAAAAGCGCTCCAGTTTTGACCGACGTTTCCAATTTGCCCAGATATTTTTTTTTTGCCAACAACCTACTTGGAATATTATAACGGAAGACAATCTTGCATACAGTGTAACACTCACAGACCGAATAAGAAAATGTATGCCTTGTACCAAAACACAAATAGGACGTTAGATACTTTTGCCACATGTCGGAGGAGCAATCAAATGGGCGATGATGCTAAATGACTCGTGGAATCGGAAGCGGCGACGTGGCAGGCCCAGAAAGAGACGGCGGGAAGATCTGTTTTCCTTCCTAAAGAACTGGCAATAAACAAGCTAATATTATTATTATAAAACAAGCTTGTAAATTAAGTATTGCATTGTCATGAGAGTCAAACCCGTGGAACAGGAAAGTTGGAAACTTGCAAATTGTGATTAAAATATGTATGTGAAATAAAAACTTGTAAAAAAGCAATCTTACTCATCACCAGCCCATCCAAAAATATTCTTCACAAATACCTCAAGAAAACTATGTAATAAACAAGTTTGCAACTCTAGTCGTATACCCGACACTAGTGTAGCGTGTAAAGCCGACACTTGTTGTGATAGAGCTATAGGTCACAGCCCTCGCACTATGCCAATACCTAAACGTACTAGTAGGAGTTGAAAACAAACCTAGATAGTTATTTGTAGTAGATGTAGGAATGTGTCTGAAAGGGATTTGTGTAAACAACCATATTGTCAGAGCATGATTGTGAAGGTGATGTTGAATGCCCATGTTACACCCACTCCTATCTAGGTCGGAGACTCTACACTCGAAGTTGTGGGCGACTATGTCTACCTGGGACAAACGATCCAGTCGGGTAGGGCCAGCATCGAGAAAGAGGTCAACTGTCGAATCCGATTCGGCTGGGCAGCGTTCGCGAAGTTGCGCGGTATCTTCTCGTCCAACTTACCACGGTGTCTCAAGACGAAAGTCTATGACCAGTGTGTGTTGCCAGTGATGATATGGCTCTGAGACGTGGTCGCTTACAATGGGCCTTATCAGAAAGCTTACAGTCGCTCAAAGGGCAATGGAGAGGGCTATGCTCTGAGTTTCCTTAAGTGATTGAATCAGAAATATAGAGATCCGCAAGAGAGCGAGGGTTACCGACATAGCCCGAAGAATTGCCAAACTTAAGTGGCAGTGGGCAGGGCACATTGCTCGCAGTACGGATGGCCGATGGGGCAGAAAGGTTCTGGAGTGGCGACCGCGAACTGGAAGACGTTACGTTGGAAGGCCACCCACACGGAGCACGAAACCAGGCTCCGTGGCCTCCCACTAGGTGGACCGATGACCTGGTGAAGGTTGCGGGGATCCACTGGTTGCGAGACGCACGGGACCGGTCATTGTGGCGACGCTTGGGGGAGGCCTATGTCCAGCAGTGGACGTGATATGATGATGATGATTGTATAGTTTCAGTTTGCTGCTCAGAAAACAGGCTATTTGATGCGTATAGCGTGACGCCCAGCTGTGTAAGAATCCCTCACACGAGGGAAGTCTAAGAGACGTGGTGCTAGATAAAACTGAATGAATTCTTTTGCGTTTCAGACTCTATGTCAGTATGTGATTTACTTTATCGGAATCAATTACTACATGGCGGCAAACCTACAAGGTGCAAAATGTTTGTTAGTTTGTCATAAAGAGTTTCACGTTTCCGAAGCCATGTTCAAAGTTGTAATTCAAACATTGGTCCTGAAACCTAGCTTAGAGGTAGACGTTGTAGGATTCGCATATACTACGATTTTCACTTTAAAATAGTAGGTAATTTTTGGGTTCATCTAAACCTATGCTGAGATCGGTAAAGTAAAACATCGTTAACACCTTGACTGACATTCCGGTCACCGCGGTGACCTCAAACAATACATTTTCTATTGTGTCTAATGTCTGGCAGCCAACGTGATAACTTTGAATATGTTGATTTGAGCACGAGTTTATTTGTCGCAATAATATAATCTATGTCAGTCTATCGAGACTGTCACCACAAACAAAGCCACTAGAAGAGTCATAAAATACCCACGTGAGCATAACAACGGATGAGAGGAATTCTAACAACGCCACGAATATACTCCATTAAAATATTACGCACTAGTGCTCGCCACCGACCACGTTTATATTATACACGATGCGCAAAAGAATAAATAAAACAAGAATCTAACATATGTCCAAGAAATCAAAAATCATTTGATTGATGTTACTATTTTTGTTAGCACGACATAACAGCTAACATAACAAATGCCAGCAATATCATGAATAAATATAAATACAATACTCTATAAATACATACTAACTTAATCTGATTGGCTGCCTACTTGTCTTCTAAAAGCCAAAGCTTGTCTTCTAAATCAATTGATGATTTGCAGAATTCAATCTTTCATCGAAAGTAATCTGATAAATATCAACAATTAGTTACATCAGAATAAATGGTTAATAATCAATCGGCCTGCTCTTGTCCCATATTACTTGGGGTCGACACCACGCCACACGTCTTCTTCTATATTCCCTTATCAATTCTCAATATCATTCGCTATCACAATTGTATAAAGCTAAGCTTATTTGCTCAATAAATAGATTGCTATCAAACACTACCGATAAATATGGATCACACCTAAGATTCGCCAGTTTATTGCAAACAAAAATAGAAGTAGGTTAACAGTATAACCACTAACCACCCCAACTATGATCCTACATCTACAAATACCCTGATATTTCTGTCCACCACACTGCCGTCCTACAGCTAGAGTGTCAGTATCTGTCATTTGACCGATTTTGAATTTTTAATACCTCCGTAATCAGCAAAAAAGTCTCTATCGATCTCTCTAAGCAGTATTCTTCTACTATCAATAGATTCCGAATAATAAAAAAAAAATATTTAAAAAATCAAAAATCCCGACTGCTTAAGAAGCGAACTAAGAAGACGTAAACAAGAAGAAAATCATGCTGTGCAGTGCATACATATTCGCAAGCTGGCTGACCACAAGAAGATGTATCCTCCGTCTGCGCTGCATGATTTTCTTCTTAACTTTTTTTCTTCGTATTAGGTATATTTAAATATACAAGTGTCTTTATTTTGATATCCCACACGATGGGTTTGAAAAAAAAACAATTGGGCCCCACAATATCCAATTTTAATGTAACCAGTGACACTCGCAAGACGAATAAATTTTCGTAAATCATCAAAATCGGCCACCGCGTTTAGGAACAAACATACATACATAGACTGATAAACACATTACCCTCCTTCGGCTATCGGGTAAAAACGCCCCAAATTGCTATGTTTACAAACTTTTTTTTTTTTTTAAGATTATTGAATTGAATGATTTGAAATTGCGCAATTAGATGTTTTTTTTTGACACCGGGAGGCGGCAACTTTCGCATTTGATTTGTAGTTGATACCTTAACAGCACTGATTTTATTATATCGCGGTTTTTTGTTTTTCGTCTATAAGTAAAATTTTAATTTTGTCAGATAGTGACAGGAGGTGCAGCTATAGGAAGGGAGCATGCACTACAAATGATTCACGAAAGAGTAGCGACTGTCTAAGTGTCACAATGCAGTTTGCTCCATGTTTTGCATACCGAGAATACTTGCGGCTATTTATAATAATCCATTAGCTGGACATCATGTGATCACCTGTAGCACGTAATTAGTTTGTTTATGTTTAAATGGATGAACTTTACTTCAGATACATGCAAATAGTAGGTGTTTAACCGCGTAAGCGTGCGATGTGTTTTTGTTGGGAGAGGTGTGTCTCTCTGTTTCAATTTTAAAGTATGTTGACTTTTGGTTCCATTTGGATTACTCCCCATCTTTCTGCCCTTGTACAGTTAAGGTCAAAAGTGCAGTCACACGCTACCAAAACAGCACATCACACTTCACATCATCAGCTTATTAATGTTCCCACTGCTGGGACACAGGCCTCCTCGCTATGAGAGGGAATGGGCCGTAATCCACCACGCGGGCCCAGTGCGGGTTGGTGAATGTCACATACCTTCGAATTTTTGGTTCTAGGACATGTCGGTTTCCTCACGATGTTTTCCTTCACCGTTTTGAGAGCAGTGGTGATGAAATAATTTACACAAAGTAAAGCGCCTATCTGGGCTCGAACCCACGACCTACAACTTGCAAAACAGCAGTGGCAATTTTATTTTACGCAGAAGAATTTCAACTGTTCACGGTTAGGGTACAATCTATATTTTCATTTCTACACAGTTGTTGATAATTTAACTTCTTCTACAAAAACCATCCATTTGAGTTTTGGGAGACTGCACTTTTGACCCTTGCAGTCTTCCAAATGCAAATGGCTGGTTTTTGTAGAAGAGCAATGGTGGCACAATGGTAACGGCCACGACTTACGTACGTAGGTCGTGGGTTCGAAACCAGACAGGCACTTTACTTTGTGTAAATTATTTCACTACCACTGCTCTAAAAACGGTAAAGGACAACAAACATCTTGAGGAAACTGGCATGTCCTAGAACCAAAAATTCGAAGGCATGTGACATCCACCAACCCGCACTGAGGGCCCGTGGAGGATTAAGGCCCATTTCCTCTATCAGTGGGAACATTAATAGGCCCATGATGATGATGACCTTTGACCCTTCATGTAACTCTAAGTCAGCGCAACACGTTTTCTTCTTCCATACCGTTCTGTCAACCGTAACGCTATCACTGACGCCCTTTTTCTTTGAATCACTCCTCACACAGCCCATTTATTTTCTCCCCTCCCTTTCCATTTATATTCATAATTCTTTTAGTAACATGGATTGCATGCAAGCATGCGTTTAATAAAATATTTTTCACTCTTACTACGTGAATAGACCCGAGCTACTAACCGAATAAAAAGCCAAACTGCCTGAGAATATACCACTTAAAATAAAAATATCTTACTAAAATACATTAATACGACGAACGACTAACGTACCAAGTATTCTGCAACCCTCATCCAGTCCACCAAAAAAACGGATACGAAAGGTTATAAGTACAAATTAAAACGTTTCCTAACACTGTAAAAAAATGCCCCAATTAATTTGAATTTATCAATATGTATTAAGAAAGTGTTTTTTATATTATGTTATTTAATAAATTAATAACTCAGCATTGCAATTAGTAATTTAGATTAAAATAAACGGCTCGCCCTCTAAAACCATATGTAAAATAGGTAAAGTATTCTGAAAAAAAAAAACATCCTTCCTCATCACATGACCATACTGGCTCTTTATTATTTACTAGTTGTGCACACGGCTTCGCTCCCGTCATCTGTCTGCCAACCCTACCCTACTTACCTTCCTGCCTACTCTTTGCCTACCTACCAATTTGTTTTTTAGCATTCTTTCGCGGAGAATCTTAACACCGCCATTCAGAAAATTACTTCAAATGCACAACGTCATCTATCGAATATCGAGTTCAACTGTCCGAGTATCCGAATTGCGTGTGTTGTGATAATTTTACTTCTTGAACACTTTAAATTCATCCAACTTTTGATAGAGTGAACCGATTGTAATTCTTCAAGTTACGCACAATTTTTACATAGGTTTCGTACATTTCACTTGATGCGTGCAGAAATAAACAGACAAAAAACCCAAAAATGCCGGAAATAGGTTTTGTTGGTTATCCTTTAACAACCTGGCTATTTTTTTAGGAAATATATACGATGTAGAAAAATTACTTTTCTACGGATTTATTATATTTATTGATTGATATTTCCTAGAAAATCAACAATCTAACATCACGACAGTATTTAACGACGGCCGTCGTTGAATACTGTTGTGCTGTAAGATTGTGGTTAGGAAATGGTGGATCTATAGTGCACCCAGAGACTTATTTGGCAGTTTATTGTATGTGCCACTAGCTGCTGCCCACGACCTTGCATCAACCAAAGTGAATGTCCCGTAAAATCGGTCCAGCCGTTTCGGAGATTAACAGTAACGAAAAAAAAGAAAGGCAGTTTTTTATGTATATGTATTTTTGTTATCAGTTCAGTGTATACTTTCCTGATATTTGTACATTACAAAGAGACACTTCCATTTTATTTATTTGTATAGATTAGAAATTAACAACCGATAACTCTACGTATTTTTCTAAACCCATACTGTTTTCATCGTAATTTTTTTCCAGTGCCTACAATAATTCCCAGCTAATCTCCCAGCATACCCACGTATAATAACATGCTTATCTGCCTATCCTTGACATACCTCAAGACATTCGCGGACATAGCGTATCGTGTGAACTGACAAGGTAGGCAGTGAACTAAATAACCGGAACGGATGGCGCCCGCGCTAGACGATGCCTAGGGTTGGACCAAATATGAAATAAACATTTGTCTGAATGTTTTTTTGTTGTTACTTACTGGACAAAGTTGTCTATTAACATTGTTTGGTTTTGATCAAAAAGATTGAGATACACGTAATACGCCAATAAAAAAAACCAGCTCAAAACAGCCATCGCACTGTGAGAAATAGTGTAGGTGTATTTTAGCGCAAAAAATAATGTAAATAATTAAGAACTTGGCAGCCCTACCCCGCCAGCGCGGCAGCGGCTCGCACGTATGAAGTAATACTCTTAATAAAGATTTATTTGACAACAAAGCGAAGACGACACTAAAATACCCCGAGTAATAATATTTAAAGCTGAACACTTCAAACTGATCGTAAACACTTTACTTTCAAATGCAAATTGTTTTGCCACGAGTTATAGTTGGGTATATAATAAATAGACTTCAACACCGAATTCCAGTAATGTTAGCCAATCTCAACGGCGTGCGAGATAATACACCTCATGCACAAATTATGCGGGCAAAGACAGTTAAACTCTCTGTTCCCTCACTGCGAACTGCTGCTGGCGATATGTTAAGTCGGAGGATAATCCGGCTCGAAGGACCAATACAAAAGTTAGGAAGATGGCTGCTGCTTATATTTTCAAATTAAATATATTATCCGGACCAAAGGTTTAGTAATACAAAGGAGCGAGGGAGCACACGCGATGACCACTAATCGTGTACTGAATGCTCGACTAATATCAATTAGTGAAATGAGGTAAAAATGCACGTATAAGCATTAGTGCATTATTAGTGTATGGTTTCACCGTGCAGTCATATTACTATGGAACGCCACGACCGAGGACAGATCAGGTTCAGAACCAACGGCTTAGCGTGATTTACGAAGCACGTATACACGGTGGCATTTTAATCCTCTTACAAAAGCAGCACACTTCTTCTACCCGTGTATACGATCAATTAAAAAAAGAAAAGAAAGAATTGTCTCCATGGCAATTCCCAAAAAAATACGATTAATTAAAAAAAATTTTTTTGGGAATTGACTATGACTGAGATAATGTTGTTCATTAACATGGGCAGAAGATGCGGGCTGCATTTGTAAGACGACTAAAATACCACGGTGTATAAAAATTCAGGGAACTGAGGACCTCAGAAGCCCAATCAGTCACTAGGTTGTCCAGGCCAAGTAGGCAGTCGCTCCTTGAATAATACTGATTTCAGCTTCATCTAATGAGACTGGAACTTACTCCAATACAGTTGGTAGATGGCTAGGCAGATGGTTTTGTAGAGCACTCTATATTTTGCCCAATTATTGTAGGTTTTAAATGTATACTTTTTATTTATAAAATTTTCATTGCATACCACATACAATACAACGCAGGACAAACATTTACACAAAATCATCACTATCACAAGCTTTGCATCATCATCCTTTGGTTGACTGAAAGCGTATATGTCTCTGACCTACGGCACTAAGGTACGTTTCTACAAAATTTTAATAATTAAATGACTCTTCCTACATTTCCTACAAATAATATGAGCTTGTAGTAATATGAGCTCTATTTTAACGTAATATTTAGTTGGTCTATAAATTATGCGTAGTCATATTCAGTATTCATCAAAATGTCTAGTAAAAAGATGAAAAAAAATCTCGAAGCGTTTTCGCAGAACTCGCTCAATGTATGTGAATTCACAGAAGCTTTCTAAGCTTCAAGGAGAGCCAATGCATCATGTTAAATCAGGTGTTGGTTCATGGAAACACAGTATTTTTTTAGCAAATGTTGTTATAAAAAACCGTGTGTGTAATGTGACTTACACTTATTTTTTTCATAACATTTGCAAATTTATAACTGTGCAACCAACAATGACAAAAAATGTCATTCTTAAACTACTTTTACCCGACTGCGCAATGCAAAGGAGGGTAATATCTTTATCAGTCTATGTATGTACAGTACAAACATTTTCTTAATGTCCCTCGGCAAACTTCGTGTTTCGTCAGTCTTCGGATTTCTCTCAGTTACCCTTTACACTTGGTGCAGACTCTCTCAATCAACGGTCGTGATTACAACTAGTCACACTAGCTTTTTCGTCGCTACCCTTAATAGGTCACTTTCACTAATACGTCACTTTGTCTAAGTAGTCAGTTTCCCGACTCATGAAGTTTTGTATCCGTCCGTGCCTAGCCGGTCTAGCATAATTAATCCTTTATTCATCCTTTAGCCTAGCATTTTCGAGTTATGTTGGAATCAGCTTCAATCTATCGTCATGCTTCCTCCAGTTCAGAGCTGACTTTACATGGAGCGCCTGCCTGTTGTTATAGTTGCGGGCCTTTGACTACCCTTGTTATATAAGAACTTTTTACACCTCTACAAATATAATTACATTAGCACTATGTTTTATTTACCCAATTTGATTATATAATAAAGTATGCCCATAGACTAGACTAAGTAAAGTGGGCATCCCACCGACGGAATGAAAGACGATGGATGATAGAAAGAAACAGGTGAAGGATGAAAGTACGAGAGGCATATAAGCGAGACCTAGTATGAGTGAAGTAGAGCACAGAATAGGCGCCAAAGTTTGTGGCGGGGATTAGTGTTAAGATAAAAAAAGACTACCCTTGTTGACTGCTAAAGGTCTACCATTAGTGCTGTCTAGGACACGGAGCAGTTTCGATATTGTGGAGTAAGATTACAATCAGTTAAGATAGCGGCAAATCGCGAGCTTATCAACAAACAAACTGTCGCACAAGACTTTGGTTATAGCGTTTTTAAACCACAAGTCAACACTCTGAACGACTCATACATAAATAATACAAAATTAATTTAAACGATATTAATTAAAGATATTTTTGTAACCACCTCGCGTAAGAAATAATTAATAGAGCTGGAGATTATTTACAACATTCATATTTCCATACTAAAATTACAAATGCGAAGGTCACTCTGTCTTTATGTCTGTTTGTTGCGCTTTCACGCCTTAACGGCTGAACGGATTTACATGAAACTTGGCATATAGATAGACCAGAACCTGGCATAAAACATAGAATACTTTTCGTCGCGGTATAATGTTCTCTTGAGATAATATAAAACTTTTTGTACTAATTTTAGTATGAAGATATATTGATAGAAAAATACAGGAATTGCTCGCGAGCACGTTCCCTTGGGATAATTTCTGACTAGCAGACAGGCGAAGCCACTGGCAGAAACTCGATGTATATAAATTAGTGTTTATCTGCCCACTGAATGGCATCAAAACTAATTATGAACGAGCACGGTCTTTTGATGCGACCGCTAATAAATATTGTGGTGACAATTTGCAGTTTACAACGATAATTCACACACACACTTTTATTATTTACTAGATTTTACTGCGTGAACGTCGTAAATTATCTTACGGGCAACGTAATTCAGGTTGAAAAGTTTTAGACATGGCCTAATGCAAGCCATGGTTGATGGTCTACCTGCCTTTCACATTCAAATTAGTTCGGTCGTTGATCCGTTGTTGATCAACTAATACCTAAACGAGAATAGTAGGATTAATATATTAGGTATATGGGTAATGAAATGTACTTAATAATTTATCTTGTTATGAAGATTTTTTTGAATTGAGCCTCATCAAGAAAAGGTATGCCAGAAGAAAATGAAGATGAAAAATATCGCTTTAGTCTTTTATTAATTTTAGTAGTTGTTGATTGATTAATGTATTATGCTATAATATATAGCATAATACATTAAGATTATGTAAATAAAAAGCAAAACCTTTGATCTCTATGAATAACAGTCGCTTACGTGGGTAACGCCCACTTTATGGTCTTCTTCTCATTTTAGGCGTAACCATAGAATATGCAGTTATCATGGCAATATTTTAGTTCTGATACTATAATATTTAATATTAACTTTTAAAATAAAAAAAATATCACGTATTTAAATGAAATTCATAAGATTTCTGAATGACTGTTGGTGTTATGTGTTTTGTTATGACTGCTGTGGTATATTTTTGAATCTTGAAAGAAAAGAAAAGAATGAAAGAAAAATATTTATTTGTGACACACAGGAGACACGAGAAAAGCATTAAATTAAACAATAATAGATACTTTATTTGTTATTTTTTTTAAACAATCTTTTTTCGTATTCTTCTTAGCAAACCCTTTCATTTGATGCCCATATCTCATGGCAGTGCACAATAAATAACTAGTCCACCATCTTGGGCCGTCCGCCATATTGGATTTAGGATGACGTCACTTATCTAACCATGCATTGTCATCCAAACTAAACGTGTATGCAAAGTTTCATCTTAATCGGTGTAGGATAACTGCTTTAAAATTCAGTTACAAGATTTGACCTGAACACACTTACATACATACATAATATATTGCAAGTTAATTAAAAGCTTGTAAAAAAAACCCCGTGCGAGACCAAAAAGGCTCCTATCTCAGCATATACATCGATATCCAAAAAAAAAATAACGCTGCGCTGATATTCTGATAGATATGGATTCTTATGGATTTTTACCAGCGGCTTCATAACTATTACCCTAAAATAATTCCAACCGCATAACAAAACTAATACAACTTATTCCCTGATTAAAATACCGCATTTTTCTCACTAACCACCACGGCAATTAATATTACTAATTGTATTCAGATCTTTGTTTACAAACGCCTTTGAAGTGGACCTTGAAGGTTACTCGATTTAACTGTCAACACCAGGTCCATTATTTAGAGCTGGTCACACCTAAACGACAGAGCAAGATAACGCTATGCAAAAAAGCGTAAGAAAGCGAGGGAGCGTATCTGAGCTGTCAAAATTGTCACTAAATAATCTACCCGCATAATAAAGTGATCGTGGCTGTCGAAAGACATCGTTTATCTGTCTGTCACAGGGTTGTAACTCGCGACCGATCGAAGGCAGATGTCAAACGTGCCTGAACAAAATAGTGTTATTTGCAAACTGCTCGTTTTTTTAATGGGTGAGTTGGTGATTTGTTCGTGATTGGTTTAGTTTCACTGGTTTGTGGTGTCTAGTATGTGATGAGGCAGGTATATGGCTATTAGATCTGTCAAAGGGTTTCGTAAGACGAAAGACGAACTGTCGAACAAAATAAGACGAATTCTCGAAATCATTATGTCTGTCGTGCCAATTAAACAACTGTCGTGCAAATACACAGAAAATGACATGCTTAATTCAAAAACTTTTTGATAAAAAATTAAACCGACTTCTAAACCAAAACACTACAAAACAAAAAATAACTTTGTTTTCCGAAGTCCGTGTCTTAGTGTTTTTCGCTTATCGACACCGACTTCGGAAAATAACTTTTATTTTTTGTTATGTAGTGTTCTGGTTTAGAAGTAGGTATGTTAATTTTGCTTGCCATGTTATACCAAAATCGCTATAAGTCTGCCTATAATATTTGAGGAGTTCCCTCGATTTCCATGGGATCGCATCATCAGATTCTGATTTGGAGACAATGGAACCACCTCTACAGTATAAACTTAAAAAAAAAAAAATGCAAAACCGTCTAAATATGACATTGACCAATGACCGAACATACATAAAAAAAAATTGATCACCCGAATTTCATCTTAACGCCTTTTTGGGCAGTCGGTTAGAAAATTAAATGATTTGTGAGACAGAATATTTCAGGCTACTGATTTGACATAGGATGCCGTCGATAAGAAAAATTGGATATCAATTCTGACCTTAAAATCATGAAAAAATACTTATCTCCACCAGCGTAGGGGGACAGTTTCAACCACAAAAAAGGCTTTATAACTGAAAATGGTTATCAACAAATCTGCACTGCGTGTGGTACACATAAAAATAGATCAATCAATCTCTACGCACCATTTAAAAATTATTGTTTAAATTATTCGCAGACGCTGTGGCCCATTTGCAACCTTTGAGTGTAAGACGATATAACTCTTACGTAAATAAATTCACATAAATAACGCTAAATTGTCCAGAAAGACGTTTTCACAGAAATAGAAAGTAAATTGTGAACGTTTATATCCGAAGATTATGTCTTTTCTATATTCCCGAAATAGTTTTTCAACCAGTTACGCTGAACTTTGCATTTCTGGCTAATCAAATTATTGGCCAATGATTTGAAAAGACACAGTAAACTTACTGTCAATCATACAGTCGTTTGTAGTTAATTCATTATACAAATTAATTTTAAACCAGTATGTAATAACACTTCTGTCTTTTGTTCACTTTTAGTTTATCACAGAATCATGCAATCATCAGCCTTTTAATGTTCCCACTGCTGGGACACAGGCCTCCTCTCTGTGAGAGGGAATGGGCCGTGATCCACCACGCGGGCGCTGTGCGGTTTGGTGGATGTCACATGTCTTCGATTTTTTTGGTTCTGGGACATGCCGGTTTCCTCACGATGTTTTCCTTCACCGTTTTAAGAGCAGTGATGATGAAATAATTTACACAATGAAAACTGCCTAGGTTCGAACTCATGACCTACGACTTGTAAGTCGCGGCCACTACTGCTCTTGGCTGAATTAGTCAAAAATCAAGCAAAACGATAATGTAAACAATGGGAAATCACACTTTTGAATAATTGTCAAAGAGTCGGCCAAAGAAGAAGTTATTGCACATTCAAAACAGTAGACCTCTATGGACAACAACGTGCAAGCACGCCACTATTTAAATGAGAAAATATAAAGCAATTAGTCTTGTCCTGGTTATTGAACTGAGACCTCAATCCAAACCTTGTTAGGTTAGATAGACTAAGAAGACTCAAGTATTGTCCACCAAAATGGCTAAACCAATAAAGTTCGTCATAATCACAACGTCTACAGAATTCACGACACCAACACACAGCGCTACTCCGATCTGTCGGTTGTATTAAAAGTTTGATATATTCCTGACGTCATCTGGCAATCTTATTTATAGACTTATCGACTGCTTATCATTCTCAGCGGACGAGGCATTCGCGTTGCTATGGCGACGGCTCTTTGTATTAAACTTGCTTTTGTCAAAGAAGTAAGAATAGTTAATAACAAAAACCGGCCAGGTGCGAGTCGGACTCGCACACGAAGGGTTCCGTACCATTATCGCAAAAAACGGCAAAAAGATCACGTTTGTTGTATGGAAGCCCCACTTAAATATTTATTTTATTCTGTTTTTATTGTATTTTTTGTTATAGCGGCAACAGAAATACACCATCTGTGCAAATTGCAACTGTCTAGCTATCACCGTTCAAGAGATACAGCCTGGTGACAGACGGACAGACAGACATACAGATCGCGGAGTCTTAGTAATAGGGTCCCGTTCGGAACCCTAAAAACAAACTCTTTGTGAGTTCATAAGTGCACTGGGAACTCGTAATCCACTTATTCGATTAACGTGATCTTTTTTTAATTTTTTATTGCCGTCAGTATTAAAAGTTGTTCATTGAAGCGTCGCTGGGTGCAATGGTACCCGAAACAAAAGACACTTAAACGCCAGGCCGGTGCGCCTCATTTGTTACATGAAATAAAGAAGACAGCGAAGAAAATTTTAACTAATACAAAGAGGATATTAGTTGTAAAAGATAGGTATCTCTAGAAGAAGATATCTAGATGTGACTACTAAAATTATTTCACTGATAGTAAGCTAAATACTTGGTTTCTATGAGTTAGGCCACGAGAGCGTAGGCACGAGGAACATTTAAAAGGTCGAAAAAGACACCAAAGGGACAATCCCTTAAGGTTTTGGTGGATGTCTTCGAATTGCCGATTCTAGGACAAGACGATGATTTAAAACGGTGAAAATCCCCTTAAGCTACCATCATTATCTTGCCTTTATCCCACTATCCATAAGCACTTATCCCCAGATTACACACAAATAAAATTAGGTAATTATCAGTCATGAAGAGACATTTATCGCATCGTAACGCCACAAATACCACATCGCCCCACATTCCCCAACAAACTTACTGACTCACATTCACTTAAACGCACCGCAACCCACATTGCTAAGTTCACGTGAACATTCCTTCAGTGACACACGGACGTACAGTCGGTCTATTCTGAAACACTTTCATCGTGAAATCTTTGGTGAAGTGAACTGTTATTCATATAGAACTGACCGATGGAAAGTTCAAAAACTACATCAAACGTGTCCTTAATAAAAAAGCATATTATAAAATCAAGGACTACGTTGAAGATACAAATTTTGGCTTTAGCTCCTTCTGCGCATGCGGCTTTTCTCTAACTATTCTCAATCTAATTTTTTCTTTCTTTCTCATATTTTAATTAGACGTTTTACAATACTTTTCAATCATCTTTATAACCCTTTGCTAAGAATAGTTACAGCACTGATGACAACATTTGTGCCACATGTTAAATATAGTGTTGTTATACATTTCTTTTTATTTTTTACCTTTATATAGATTCTTTTACCGATTGTTTTATGAATGTGTGAACATTGTAGACCTTCTAGATTTCTAGATGTAGTTAACATTTGTTATCTTTTAATCTCGTTTTACTTTTTTTTTTAGTTTCTTACGACTTATTGTCGGGCCTACGTTGTCCCCCCATATCTATGTATCTAAGTAATGCTGTAGCATAGAAATATTGTAAAACCAAACCATTTTTTAAATGAGTAACCGTGGGGTTTCTTGCCGGTTCTTCTCCATGCGAAATGGCCAACCCGAACCGTGCACCTTTTGTCGACGTTTTATAAGTGTCCATGTAGGCCTATGTGTAATAAAAACGTTTGATTTTGATTCCCTCTAATAGTACGGATTGACAGCTTACTTCATATTCGCTTCACCTTAATTTTCATGGTGAGGTTTTTACAGAATAGCACCACTATAAACATCTCACCGTGTTGACTTAGGTGAAGTGAGGTCGAGGACGGCTGTCAATCCTTAGTATTGGTTGACAGTCAGTAGGACTGACAGCTCACTTCATTAAAATCATTACGGTGATATGTTTGCAGAATCGACCGGCAGGTAATGCTAAGTTCACGTGAACATTCCTTCAGAGACACGGACGTACAGATAATGTGCACAAGATTCCTGGACCTAAATATAGCTTAACCTGGTTGTGAGTGATCTCGGATTGGCAGCTATACGTGTGCATACGTAAGCTGCGTTAGCGCAGTGACGAGTGAGGGACGATGGCTTGGAGGTATGTTCGGTGAGAGAACGGATGGGAGTGTCTGATTGGTGGATGATGATGTGTGATACTGAATGATATGTTATGAATTTGTGATGGGTTTGTATGTAACTGTAGTGTAATTGATTGGAATTTGGGATATTATTTTGATTTTGATAAACAATCTTGGTAAATTTTAAAATGCCTTTTTCTTATATTTTACTGCTCGTTAATAAAAAATATTCTCGTATTATGATGTAATAGCCTGGAGCTCTAAAATACAGGCCTAGGCTTAGTTTAGACAGAGATGTCAGCAAAACTGACGGGGTCCGCTAGGGCCGATGCCTGTCTGGGTCGCGGATAAATTTGAAAAAGAGTTACCGCGGCCCTGGCACTAGCAACTGAAGGAACACGGGTGGGTTTTAGTCAGTACAAGTCTGACACGCCCTCCCGCTTCACCCAGAGCGGGTGAAGTCATTGGATGATTTCCAAACCAAAAAAAAAAGTCTTAGTTTAGACTCCAGATCTCCCACAAATTACTTTATTTTTACCAGTACTTTGCTCCGTAGACCGTAGTTAACCAATGGTTGAATATAGTAACCAAGCTTGCAAGTTTCGGTAAACGCGTTTATTCATCAGTTGTTTGTATAACAAATGCGTAAATAATAAACTCTCCAACTTACTTGACCATTTTTGAGGCTAGCAATTGGTAAAAAAAACGGATTATACCGAATTTTTAAACCATTGTTTAGCATATTTAATCAATGGTTGAGTAACTAATGATAAAAAACTGGGCCTTAGTAATTTGTTGAAATAAATAGACATTTTATTTCTAACATATAAGTAAGGCCTTGTTTTTCTGTCACTACAAACACTACGAATCTCACTGTAATTATTTTAAAATTAAATCATCGCGAATTATTAGAAAAGAAGACAAGTAAGGCAGTTGAATTGGAAAATGGTTGTAATATTTATCTTCTAAAAATATTTCCAGAAAATTATATATCTATTTATTTCCAGACAAATCATGAATGACGAACGGCCTAGTCAACAGTAAAATTAAAGTAAAATTCAGGATACCTACTAGTGGTAGGTAATGTTCCTTGTAACAAAGTAATTCTACCACTCTAATTCAAAAATACCACTGAGACAGAAAGCGTCCAGGTAATTAATCTAAACATAAAACATATCAAAATAGAATCATAAAATACGAGTTGTATACGAAACAGTAGACGGCCAAGAATATTTCGCAACAGCAATTATACAGAATAATTTATATTGGTGCACGTACGAACAATGAAACCCCATAAATACTAGGTAGATAATTATAGAAACCAATTGTTTTTGGATTACCAAGCCACCTATCAAAAACTATTCATAACATTTTCTTCTAATATATTTGAGTATGAGAGACAATTGCACACATTTCATGAAAAAGAAACAATCAGACAGACGTTTATTGCCTATGACGATTGTACAGTAAAAACGACAGTAGACAATAGAGCTAAGAAACAAATACAGAAGCTTTATAGATAGAAAGAAAAAGTATTGAATTGCCACAAAACGACATACAATAAGTTAATTACAAGAACAATAACAGTGGTGGTGGTTGTAGTGATAATGATGATTTATGTGCCTGATATACAATACAAGCAGCTGGATACAAGCAGTGAACATTTCAAATCGAGCAACTAGCGTAGCGTGAGATGCAAAGGATTCAACCTGCATCCACTGGAGATCCATTGGAGTTTTCGGTGTAAGCCACAAGTAGGTAACTCAAAAAAAGTATTATTTTGTATATCCTAATTATCTTTATGATATACACGTCGTATCTACACCGGCTCCCAGCTACTGTAGCCTGTTGCTGATGGTGTTGCTAGTCGGTAACAAAACTGTCTCCGACCACAGACCATCTAACTCTTACCGTGACAATGTTCGCGACAGTGATTTAAGTCCCGCCCACACAGACATTCCTAATCAAAAATAATCTAACAAAGAGACCATGCGATTGCTTGTAAGAGGTAATTTTCCCGAGCTGCCAAGTACTGTTGAGAACACAAGTTTCAGAGAGTTAAAGGTAGAATGGATTGAGCTTTCCTTATCCAGATGACCAAGTCACGTACTTAAAAAAAATCAAATTCAAATCGACAATCAATGTTGTTTAACTTGTCAAAGTATAGGATGGACTTATGAGATGATTTTGACAGATTGCGACTACGAAGCAAATGCAAACGTACCCTAAATATAAACTTATTCAATTAAAAGGTTTTAAAACATACTTTTAGCTGACCATGCATTGTTATCTAAACGAAACATGTATGCAAAATTTCAACTCAATCGGTTGAGGATAACTTTTACGTAACCAACTAACTATTAAGGTAAATTAAATAAAGCTTACCTTGTTAGTTTAGTAACGTCAACCTCATAAGTTACGTTTACAAACTGTACGGCACCAGTTGGCGCCACTTTGGCAAGTACCTCTTGCCAAAGTGGCGCCAACTGGTGCCGTGGTAAATTTAGCTGAATACCATCATTTATTAAGGTTTTTGCTCAGTTCATTCTCTATGTCTACGGTTAAAGGAATAATATAGGGCTTTCTTAATGATCAGGAAAGGCATTTTAATTGTCATCTTTGGTGGTCTGCCAAATGATGATGCCGGGTCAAGGTCATTCACTTAATTGAAGTTCTCTTACTGTGTACAGGAAAATTGAGGTGGTTTTCTTGTTTTAACTATATTTATTTACTTGCACAACAAGCTGGTTGACCCAAGGTTGAATGGTTCGGTTGGGTCAAGAGTTAAATAAGCCCTAATGTTTATTTCGGACAAATATTGCTTTTCCATTTGGTCTCGTTGGTAACCGAAGAGATTTTGGCTGTTAGTGAGATCATACTATTATTAAATTTATTTTCAACCACAAAATAAATCCGTTATCGACTACCAAACGATCTCAAGAATATCCAAACAAATTGTGAAAAATCGTCGCCCGTCACAACAACTTAAAATATAATTTCTCCCTCCGAATATCAAATACTTTACACTTCATTATAATTATCGCGATTCTCGATTGTGATCTTCAAAACGACAAGATGGCGCATAAATAAAGCTATTTAATTTCGATGTAAGCGTACACAATATGTATGTCAACGCGCTGTATAATGTCGCGCGTGACGTCACAGCGCGTCACGTTTGCGTAATGGCGCCCGCGCATGCGGCGAACACGTATTTGTAGACTACAGATAGATAGAGAAGTACCATTTTGAAGAATTTTCGATGCAAAGAAGCGAAGCCATGAAAACTATTTTAAATGTAGACAAAAAATTGCAGGTAAAGTTCTTTGATAAATACCATTGCCTTTGTTAACCTACCAACGCTACATAATAAAATAACATAATAAAAAGACACGATTTTATAAACACCCTGATTAATACTTTTCCTACAAATACTAGTTCTATAAAATCTGTCTGTTACCTACACTAAGATTCCTGATTTACTGGTGCAAATCAGTGAAGTTATTCGCACCAACTACATTTTCTGTTGTGTCAAATTAGACTGTAGTTTAAAACCTTCACTGTAGTTTAAAACCATCAACTTCAATTTAAATCATTCACCCTGTATAACTCCACTTCTCACCTCTTGCTTTAGAATATATGATGATTCTAACATAAGCCCTGTAGCTCAAGAACCCCAGCGGTATGTATTCGTACGTCATAGCCCTTCGTAGCGTGCGTATACGCTACATTAACCTTCTGTTCCTTTCCTACTCGCTATACGTATGTCAGCCGGCCATTTTGAGAATAGCACATGTCTTGTATGTGTCAGTTATTAATAGTCGGGACTAGGTCACCTGTGGCTCTTCAATATTTACAGGTGCCGTGCTCGTCATACTTACACGTAGGACTGAGGGTACCTGTACATTGTTGTGTATAGAGACACAGAGATTAATCTAAGTAGATGACGCGATTGTATGTTCTTCGCGTGTCAAAAAATGGAGTAAAATTATGATCAACTAGCTGTGCCCGCGGCTTCGCCTACTTGCCTTCATGCCTACCCTACATACACATAGACACATATATATACATACTACATACCAATTTTTTTTCTAATGTCATTCTGTCGCGTAGAATCTTAACACCGCGATTCAGAAAATTACTTTAAATGCACAACGCCATCTATCGAATA
The DNA here is from genome assembly GCA_948252205.1 of Orthosia incerta. NCBI lineage: Eukaryota > Metazoa > Arthropoda > Insecta > Lepidoptera > Noctuidae > Orthosia > Orthosia incerta. The sequence goes on along the minus strand of OX411742.1, from coordinate 1,653,252 downwards.
GCGAGTTCAACTGTCCGAGTAACTGAATTGCGTGAGCTGTGATAATTTTACTTCTTGAACAATTTAAATTCATCTAACTTTTGATAGAGTGAACCGATTGCGATGAAACAAAAACTAAGTAATTCTTCAAGTTACGCACAATTTTTATGTATAAAAGTTATCTACATTGGTTTCGTACATTTCACGTGATGCGTGCACAAATAAACAGACAAACAGACAAAAATTCCAAAAATGCTGGAAATGGGTTCTGTTGGTTATCCTTTAACACCCTGGCTATTTTTTTTTGGATTTTTTTTGGATGTACAAAAAATATTTTTCTACAGATTTATTATATGTATATTGATTGATGATGATGATTGATGATCGTAATAAGATATTTTCATTTAGTATTATCGACATTGGAAATCCACTGAAATCTATAAAAATGCCTTTTCAGGGTTCCGTACCCAAAGGGTCAAAACGGGACCCTATTACTCCACGGTCCGTCTGTCTGTCTGTCTAAAAACAGAACACAATAAATATTAAAGCGCCGCTCCCATGCAACAAACTACGTGATTTTTTTGCCGTTTTTTGCGATAATGGTACGGAACCCTTCGTGCGCGAGTCCGACTCGCACCTGGCCGGTTTTTTCATGCCATATTGAGCCGTAAAGACTGTAGGTATAGAAAAAGCTGGCCGAGCCATTGCAAATGTTTTCCTTAATTGATAAGTAAATTTGTTTTTAGAGTACCGTACCCAAAGGGTAAAAACGGTACCCTATTACTAAGTCTCCGCGGTCCGTCTGTCTGTCTGTCTGTCCGTCTGTCTGTCTATCTGTCTGGCCACCAGGTTGTATCTCATGAACCGTGATAGCTAGACAGTTGAAATTTTTACAGATGATGTATTTCTATTGCTGCTATAAATAAAAATACTAAAAACAGGACAAAATAAATATTTAAGTGGGGCTCCTATGCAACAAACGTGATCTTTTTGCCGTTTTTTGCGATAATGGTACGGAAACCTTGGCCGGTTTAAAATTGTGTGTGAAAAAGTGGCACGCTTGGGTTTCATACAGATGGAGGGACATGCGTTGTCTAGTTAGATTTATATCCGTGTATAGAGACGATTAAAGATTGGCGAAAGGTTCTTAGGAGTTATAATCAAATGCAGTTTTGGAACATTGATCTTGAACTATATTGATATTTGATGTCTTACTTTCGAATGACGCAGTAAATTGCAATATAGATATCTGGCATTGTAAGACCTAGCTAGATCAAGGGCTAAGTTTTTTTGTTTTGAAACAACGAAAACTATTTAGGAGATACTAATTATTATAATATTATAAGTATGTATTTTAGAATTAATAAACAGAACCAAGCTCTATTATTACCCGACTGCCGAAGGATGGGAGAGTGTTTATCAATCTATGTATGTATGTATGTTTGTTCCTATGTGGGTTTCTATTTAGACCAAACGCGTTGGTCAATCGAATCAATCGATTCGTCTTAAGGGTACACTAGTCGACGGCACGAACTATTTTGTGCGCGGGGTTAAAAAGCATTTTATATCAACCGACAACACGTGCGGAAGAGATAGATGCTGTGATGAGCAGTAGAAAGCTAGTTCGCGTACGAATACACACTTTGGCAAATTTGTAGCGAAATGGATAATGATTTGGACGAAACCGAGCGCGCGAAATTTTATAAACAGAGCTTTGGCAGTCTAGATATCATGAAAAAAACGACTAAATCTATCTGTTCAAAATAAAACTATTTGCATAGTTGAACTACTAATCTATCCCTGTATGGAGGCCGTTTTGCAATTTTCCGTCTTCTTATGGTATTTATTTGCACCCAAAAATGCGTTAAAATTTGTGTCAAAATGTGGAACTTTCAAACATTTTCTTTTTTTACTTTTTCGCTTCCATACAGGGCTAGATAATGAAACAAATTGATATCACTTTTTATTTTGAACGTACATCGTCAAACAGTGGAATTATCCCTAGACTACGTTTGTATGGACGAATTTTCGACTAGTGTAACTTTAAGCTTGCGAGTGTCAGTGGCTTCATTACATTTGGAAAATAGAAAAATGGCGGATTTTGGGCGCCATATTGTGGGGGACCAATTTTTTTTTGTTGCCAGACCCATCGTGTGGGGTATCAAAATAAAGAGTTTTAAGAGGTAAAACACAAAAATATAAAACACTTATATATTTAAATGTACCTAATTCGAAAAAAAAATGTTAACTAAAAAGTTATAAATAAAAAAGTTAATTAAAAATATAAATCCCGACTGCTTAAGAAGTGAACTTAAAAGACGTAAACAAAAAGAAAATCATGCTATGCAGTCGGAGGATACATCTGGTTTTGGTCAGCCAGCTCGCAAATATGTATCCTCCGACTGCGCATGATATTCTTCTTGTTTTCGTTTTGACACCGATTTCCGAAAATGACATTATTTTTAGCAATGAATTGTTTTGTTTTGGAAGCCGGTTTAATTTTTTGTAAAAAAAGTTTTTCTCTTGTTCATTATGCTACCTTATAAATGATTACCATGAAAATACGCATTATTAAGGATAACTTAAAAACTACTTGTCAGATCTTGATCAGATCTAAATAGGACCACATGAGAACCACCAGCTTTCAAATAAAAAAAGAATCATCAAAATCGGTTCATTATTTGCGGAGTAATCGCGTTACAAACATACAAAAACACACCAGTCGAATTGAGGTTTAAAATTGTTTTATTCGATTGTAAAGATGAATATCCGTAAGCATTGAATGGCCAGCAATCAAATTGAAAAACTAACTTCCTTAGGCTTAAAACTTTGCCGCAAACTAGGAATCAAATACACAACACCCAGAGCCGGAAAAAGAATCTGTAGGTCATACAAATATTTGTTCACTGCGGGAATCGAACCCGCGACACGCACCGCAGCAGTCAATCGCTCAACCACTGCGTCAACCGTGTGCCCAAATTTTGATCTCCATCTCTATGCTTGAGGATTGTTGAAGGACGACATCCCAAATGTCTGACTGTTACACGGTATTTGCTTATCTCCAATCCCTTTCCCACTTTCCACTAATCTACTCGTATAACACTTATAATAATCAGTGCGATCCGTGTAGACACTCGCACGGTCAACAAACAAAACGACTGGCATCCGACCAAGTTTCACAACCGTCGCCACGCTACACTCCCCACACTCGCAAAACAGTTAATCTTAACTCATATCCCGAAATATTAGGAGGAGAATACAATATCAGAGCGAGAAATTATTTGGAACCATAGATATTGAGAATGATGGGGATGGAAAGGGAGGGGAAGGACGAAGAAGATATGGTTGGACTGTGTTAAGAGTGATATGAAAGAAAAGGGAGTCAATGATAGCATGACGGTGGACAGGACGATATGGAAAAAGAAAAGGTGTTGCGCCCCCCCCCTCCCCCCAGGTAACAGGGGATGAGGTCAGGAAGAAGAAGACCATCCTTAAATTGACTTAGAGATAGTCTATCATCACTGACAGGACTATTGTAGCCAATAAGCCTGATATTATGGTGGTGGACCGAATCGAGAGGCGTGCAATGATTGTTGACATTACCGTCCCGAATGATGCGAACTTCGTGAAAGCCGAGAAATATAAGCAAATCAAGTATCATGACTTGACTCGCGAGGTTGTCGACATGTGGGATGTGGACTCAGCGATCATTGTACCGAGCCTTGACCAACACCTTAGGAGGCTTTCGTTAGGCGGTTGGGTCAAGGGCTTGATTCAGAAAGCAGTATTTCTGGACACGGCTCGTATTATTAGGAGGTTCCTCTCTATGGAGTCCTTAAAGCGAACATCATAGTGGTAACAATAGTCTAACATATCGTTTACTTTTTTGATACAATTATCTAGATAATTGTTCATATACAATACTGACAGTCTTGCCAGTATTCTTGATCTGCCCAGAAGCGCAAGACTTCTGGCAAGACTGGAAAACGAGGCCATCATTATGAAAAGAAGACTTGTTAAAAGAGGGAAAAACTTCAATAATTTCGCTATTGATGTGTCTAAGCACGCATTGCTGTTTTCAGCCGCGGGAATTTCATTCGCGATTTTTAATCCGCATACTGAATCTTAACTAACACGCACGGCGGATAAAAATCCGTGCGATTTTTGTCTCTTTCTACCTGTTCATAGAGATCAAAATATTCGCGCGGTGGATTCTGTGGCAACACACGAGTCTTTTCGATCAAACTCCTACTTTTCGGGGTGCATCTGTTCCTATGACTGATCGGCTCGAGCTCCTAGGCATGGAGTTAACATCCAGTCTCAACTTCGGCGCCTCCATTGAGTACAAAGCCCAAATTGCGGCCAAAAACTAGGCATCCTAAATAGAGTGAAGCGATACTTTACGCCTGGACAGCTTTTAACCCTATACAAAGCGCAAGTCCGATCCTGCATGAAGTATTGCAGCCACCTTTGGGATGGCTCAGCTAAATATCAGCTTGCCGCGCTTGACTCGGTGGAACGCAGAGCCAGAAGGCTCATTGGCGACGTTGAACTGGCGGATGCCAAGCTTCACAGCTTGTCTCAACGCTGCAAGTTTGCCTGCTTGTCGGTCTTCTACAGACTGTTTTTCGGTGAGTGTGCTGAAGAACTCCACGACCTCATCCCACCAGCCGCTTCTACCATCGGACATCTAGACGCACTGCAAGTTATCATCTTTATCTTGTTGCCATTCCACTTATTCGCACCAAGCGCTTCCAAACATTCTTCATAATGCGCACAGCGAATGAATGGAACTCGCTACCTGCGTCAGCGTTTCCGAACGCATTCATCCCGAATCTCTTCAAAGTTAGAGTGAACAGGCTTCTTCTGGGTAAGCTCTCTCTGTCACCTTTGACCTAGACTAGAGTCAAGAGCAAACCCATAACAAAAAAAAACTCAGATTTGTTGCGGATTTTTTATCACGTGATTTGCCACCGCAAGTGCGTGCTGCTTCATACAATTTTATATGTGCGGCGGAAAATATTCGCACGTCCAAAAACCGCAGTGCGTACTAAGCCTAACTCTTAATTCAAATCCACGTATCCTCTTAACAGCCAACTCAAGACTATTACTCAGCTCCTAAACACCTCAGAAACTCATTTATCACCTGATAAACACAGGTGTAAAGGCATTTACTGAAAAATCACTTTCTAACGACCCTTTGAACTTCAGCAATGTTTTGAAGATCGCCCAATTAATAAATAACATTTTATATGACAGGTAAGAATTAGTTACAGTTGGCTTCGGTGTGGTTTCATAACCATTCTTTATGATGTGTTTATTGTACGAGATTATTTTAATAAAAATAATGTGGTTTGATAAAAATATTAGTGAAGTTATAAAAATTAAAACGAGATTTGTACGTTATCATGGGTTTGAGGGTGAACCAAAATGTCCCTGAAATTGGTCATTGACACAGAGGACTGAATACAGAAACTGCTCTCTGTAATATTAACTATATTAGTGTAACAGCACTACTTTTGAAGTCAACATAACAAAGGACTTAGAGGGAAGGTAGTAGAGCAATAGCAGGAATGGAGGCAGTTTCATATAAAAAAAGATATAAAAAAGAACTAATAAAGAAGATATGAAAAAAGGGAAAGATAGAATATGGGCCTAAACTTGCCCAAGCCCGTGCCCCGTAGTCACAGCCACAAAAATGGCCCCTCGACATCAAAACCAGTGTTTAAATACAAGAGGCTCAGTGTACCCACTGAGCCTCTTGTGCGATTATCTTCATTATTGATTACCACGAAGACTAAATTTAACATCTACAACTTACCCTCGGGTATCTTGATTGAAGTTCCAAGGTTTATCTGCTTTAGGCGCGCGAGGGCAGCCTGCTGCAGCGCGCACCGCTCCACCTCGCTCAGGGTCAGCAGCGAGGTGTCCGTCAGACGCACGCAGCGGCCGCTGCCGTCTGCCCAGCAACAGCTGCCCTGCACATAACGCGTGACGTCATCATACCACACACAGGTTACCTTGCTGCATTCGGAGAAGCAGAGAGAGAAAGATGCAATTCAAGCACAAAGACAATGATAAAGATGGAACACAAGCATAGAGATATAGAGAAAGATACAACGCAAGCACAGAGATAAAGAGAAAGATGCAACACAAGCACAGATATATAGAGAAAGATGAAACACAAGCACAGATATATTGAGAAAGATGAAACACAAGCACAGATATATAGAGAAAGATGCAACACAAGCACAGATATATAGAGAAAGATGAAACACAAGCACAGATATATAGATTAAGATGCAACACAAGCACAGAGACATAGAGAAAGATGCAACGTAAGCACAGAGACAAAGATTAAGCAACAAGCAAAAATAATGCAGCAAACAGGGGCATTAATATTAGTCCCACACATTATGGTTAGATATTCAGAAGATGATTTCAAATGATCTCAAATGAAGAGAGTAAAGAAAGGAAACAAAGCCAAGTGAGATAGTGAGCCAAAGCATATGAGTCAATTCCTAGTGAGGGAATGTGTTTGATAGTCTTCAAACAGTTTGAGAACGAAAGCATTGCACATAACATAACATGTTGTAAATTATTATTTTTGAAAATGATCTATCAATTAATGGTCAAAGCAAAAATTTACATTATCAGCATGCTTGGTAAACTGCTCGGTGTTTTTGGTTATTGTTACTATTATGTAAGGAGATACTGCTACTATCTTCTAGCCAATCGTTTTTATTTTCTTAGGAAGCTGGCGTTTATCACAATAGAAATAGTTAATAGCAGGAAAAATGTAAAAGAAATCTTGATATAAAAATTAAAAAGACATACCGAAAAAGTCTCAAGGTCAAACCAAGCTTCCTACTACCAAAATTCTACCAAAATAAACATAAAAAGTAACAAATAGGAGTAAAGAACCCGTAAAGTGTTATCTCAATGAATATACCCCGTTAATGTCGCAGATATACGCAGTAAATTACCAACAGGTGTCCATACGGCCATAGACATGACGTTTTTATTGATACCCACGCCTTTATATTAAGAAGTGTTTACGATATCTGTATAGTTTTTAAGACGGACTGTGGCGGGGTAAATGTCTAACTTGGCAGTTTATACTAAGATAGTAGAAGACTGCGATATGCTGAGGAAAACACGTAAAGAAATCACTCTTGCACCTGAAAAATGCAAAATACAATGTCGACATCTTACGACAAAAATACATTATCCCCTGATTTCTGAATGAAGCATCATATTTTTTTTTTAATAATACTTTAGCCTGGAAACCTGTTAATATTTCACACGTTCTTAAATCCAAATACTTAATTCAGAAATCGGCCCTAAGTCACAAAAAAAAACTTGCGGATACGCAGACAAACGGTACTTATAAGTATATTTTAACATGTGCTTATTACGTTAGTATTAAAGCTGAAGTAAATTACTTTACCGCAAAAAAACACGCCAGAGAAAACACGAAATAAGTATAATCAAAGCACAAACAGAAAACAGAAAAAGTTTTCCAGAAATGAAAAGAAAAACTAAGCAAACATACGTATAATCAATGTTAAATGACTCACTGTCTATGGCGCAATGGAGCAAAATGTACAATTTTAAACAAGGAAGTTGACGAATAGAAGCGTATTTTTCTCAGCCTTGTTGGAGTTCATTAAAATTAATACGAAATGGAAACAAACAACATATTCAATGCAGCATATGTTAAAAACAGTCCAAAGTGGGTCACTAGTCAAAATTAGCAACACAATTGGAATAACAACAGGAAAAAGCAAATAAATAGAAGAAAAAAAATCACATTTCAAGGTAAAACAGAGAAATGTTTTGTCAAAGAGATTCTCGTATTAATATTCCACTTTCAAACCAAGGTGACAATTAGGAGGAAACATAAAAATACTATAAACACTAGAAAACAAGCGTATAAATAATTTGTTAGTATATGCTGTACATCTAACAAATTAAAGTTATGAGCTCATAATCTGGATTAATAATTATGAAAATGAGACGCCTTTTCACATTCAAAATGAAATTAATATAATTAGCTTATACCTACACGTAATGTGTAGGTTTATGTTTCCAACCTTGTCAAGTTTCAATTTTGATTTTATAACGTCAAAAAATCAGAAAGTTTCAAACGCAAAAGAAAATTCATGGGAATAACTCCAGCTCGAACATTGTGGAAATTCATAAGAGTTAGATGGATGATAGTATTGATGAAATAGTGATATAAAAAAGCACAAAAGTAATCCAAATAGAATAGTAATAAAAGAAGAAAGAAAACACATTAAATGAACACTAGAAGCTTGCAGGCAAGAGGCTTGTATTTATTATTTGAATGATAACGACACGTAGTTCATGAATGACTAAAGAAACTGCAGATGAGCAATTTGAAAGATGATATAGCATTATAGGACATGGATGTTGAGATGATAGGTGGAAAAGTTTAATCAAAAATTAAATTATAAATTTAAAAACCCCCGTCGGGGAACCGGCAGCGTTTACCTCAGTTTATTTTATTTACTTATCGATTCCCCGACGCGAGTAAGAGGTTATTTTTTTGCTATTTAGAGGTTTTGTGTCGGGGCTTTATAAATTTGTAAGTAAATTTTTTATTTCATGCTTTTTAAAGTACATATAATATACCTACTAGTAGGCACGCTTCAATCGAAAATATGTCAAAACAAGTAATAATGACACGTAATCTTGTGAAAAAATCCAGATTCAAAGAGTAAAATGCGTTTAACTTTTGAACGGCTGAACCGATTTTATTCAAACGTAGCTAAGAACACTATCGACAAAGACACCTTTAAAACAAAAACTAAATCAAAATAGGTTCATCCGTTTAGGAGCAATGATGCCACAGACAGACACACAGATACACAACAACACAAGTCAAACTTGTAACACCCCTCTTTTTCCGTCGGGGGTTAAAAAAAAGGTGAGTGGAAGATAAGGCTTGTGTGAACCACAAACAAATATAAAAAAAGAAAAAGTTGAAGAAGTAGGCTTAGATGGACATATAAAATATGGATTTACTGTGTAAGAGAAGATAACGACGGAAAAGGGAGTAAATGATAACGTGACAGTGGATGGAGCATTTGCACCGACCCCAACTAACGTAGAACAAGGACATGCAAAAAATAATACCACTAACAAATTACCTCTTCACACACAACCCAATATTACAGTGATAAACGACAAGTTTATCCGTTCGTCTGTCACTGGCTCAATATTAAAGAAGCTGATAGTGAGTCAGGCAGCGTTAATAAATGTGTTGTGTCTCATATACGCCTACGGTACTCTTTGATAGTCCGCTTTTAAACGAGCAGTGGACTTGGACGCGAGATCTGTATATATTTTTTGTTATATTATGTAATTTGAACGTTGATATGGGTGTGGAAGACGGACTGTATATCAAGATTGTAGTGCAACTAGATTTTAGAGCAGAAGCGTTGATAGATGGAGTACGTCTGGCATGCAACGAAAATGCAGAGTTAGAATTAGAATTAGGTTTTTATGCAGACGGTATTGGTATTGACGTTTCAGGAAAACTACTAAAATGTATTTTTTTAATAATGTTCCTGCTACTAACATGTAGTGTCATTCATATAATTAATAGCATTAATAGATGATTGTCAAATACCAGGCATTTTCTATGAAATGAAGTTTTATAAGGAACCTACTTTATTTTAAAGAATAATAAGATATTGTTGAAATAATAGATTGAGGAAAATATAATCATGTAAATAAAAATTAACATGACTTTTCATCTGGGCAGTGTGACTGACACTACTACTGACGCACAAAATCAACTAATGAATTATCTTGATTATTTTTATTTTATTTTGATCAACTACACACATTAGTTGGACGAACTAGATGAAGGTCAATGTTCTGTAATGATCATTTCACTGCTAATAGTTTACACAGATGAGTAACCGCAGGCTGTGCTTGATTAAACGTCAAGCGACGTAGACAAAATAAGTGCTACAGAAATATGACTGATTGATGACAAAAATAACTCAAATGACTAACAGAAATTCAGAAATAAATAGAAAAACTAATGCACCATATGATTCAGTACCAGAGAAGCATAAAAAACTGACAGGTGGGTTTTTTAACTTGCCTGGCATCAGATCTACGATGACTTAGCCTGTACTAAATTCGCTCAGCCAAAGTATATAAATAGTGAAGCAAAAGGTTTTCAGTATAAATGTATTGGGATAAATATAAAAGGTTATTTCTGTATGTATAAATATATTCGGGTATATTTAGAATGACACGAGTTATCTGAATTTCAAGCGTTTCAACACAGGTGCATCGGCACCTCTCATCGGTTCATCGGTTTGTAACCCCAATAAAAACGTGCGAATTTATATGAAAGCATGAGCGAAAATAACGAGCATGTACAAAACAACATCAAAACTAAAAATAATTTAGAGATTGAACATATTATATAACTGGAAGCAACTATAGAATTATTAAATTCGAAAGAGCTCATGAGCAAAACAGGAAACAAAACGAAATAACAATAACAGCAAAAAACACAATAACAGCTGAAGAAAGTGATGAGTACCCAAGAAGATTGAGAGACACGGATAGCAACCAACCTGGTGAAGGACCAACCTGGTGATTTAAGAAGAAGGCACAGTGTCTTCTGCCAGCACTGGACTACATTCGGATTATAAGATTTGAGAAGAAAATATACCTACAGAAGTCACTGGACAGTGAAATTCATTCAGAAAATAATTTACCAATGCAGTTCCAAACATAACATCTTCGTAGAAGATAACATTCAAACCGATCCCCATGAAAAATCAAAAGCAGCCACTCATACTTACGGAGCATACAACAACACACTTGAAGAACTCAAGCCTACGCGTCTCGATGAAACGGAACGTCGTCGCGACTGGAGAGTGCATTACAGCCGCAATTTATGATCCTCCAAGAATTATTAGTGTTGTAGGCAAGTAATGTGGAATGCGGCTTTGCGAATCATGTGATACTACGAAGATAGGCTGGTATGGATTGATTGCAAGTGGCGTGGAAAGAATAATTTGGCTATTAGGTAAAGTATATTAGGAAGTAGTAAGGACCAGTGGTACGTGCTTTTTTACTACATATTTGGCATATCTGATAAAGAATCTTAACAAAGAGTATCGTGTTACTCAGTAAGATTACTGCATCCGAACTGGAGACCGACTACCACAAAGTTGGGAAAACGCTAGGCAACAGGCAACTTGTTGGACAAGTAGCTAATTTAGATTGAACATTCAGAAAACATTTAGGTGAAAATCAAAGATCTTTCTTTGATCCTTGTTTACATTAAGAATTAGTTACTTCGTAAATATTATAGTATGTGAAAGTGTAAATGAAAAACATGTGTTTGAGAATCATTATACGAGTACCCATGTTTTCCTATGATAATCACCAAATTGTAAAGCGTTCAAGGAAAGTTTGAATAAAAATTTCAGACACAATATTACAAAATCTAGATGGTCTTAGATGCACTAACAACTTATAGGTGCCAGGAATACCACAACAATTTGGAAATACTGCAGAAAGGCTGGAAGCGATAAATCGAGAGAGTCAACACTTCGCTCGTGTGTACCTGTAATTCCGTACTAATTCACTCGTGCATAATTGCAGAGAACACAATGTTTTGATTTACAAAACTGGGACTGGGAATATGACGTAAATGGGGACTGGAGATATTTTCTAATGACAGGTACTGTTAATTGGTGCTGTTAAGGATCACTAGAATGAACTGTGTTTCAACTAATTGAACGGTTGCTTAAGTGATTATAAAACTGTGCCATAAATCATAAGCATTTTCTTTAAGAAGCACAAAATATAAGTAACTCCCACTTTCTCTATTATTTATGATAGGATCGCGTTTGACCACTCTCTCACCTGAAGACGATATCGATTAGGTGACAACGACATCAACAACAATATCATCATCATTGTCATCTACAGTCTTTTGCTGTTATTTAATTTATTTGGCAAGGCAAAAACATATCTTCTTCTTCCGTACTTCTCTATCGGTCGTCTCTCTGAGTTTCTTTCATCACCGTATCATCCTTCACACAGTCCATCCATTGGTCTTACCCAATTGACACAAGTAATGACGAACGTTTCTGTACCACTATTGCTGCCTTATACTGTACCTACAATTTAGAATATTGTTACAGAAATAAATAAAGATTTAGTCGCTGGAGTGCACATTTATTCTAATTAGTACCATTACAATATCTCACATTTTTTTTTAAACTTTCTTGAGAAGTGAAATCTTATATTGGAAAATCTGCAAGAACCCAAATCTCAAATACACATTCATTACATACACAGTAATTTTTAAACAGACGAAAAGTTATTAAAAATATACGAAAAATAACAGCAATTTATTCGGGAGTTCCCGGAATAATGCAAACATTATACAATGTACAGGTGCACAAACATCTAAACACCAAAAATATACAGGCTGAGTTTTTCAAGTGGGCGTGGATGGCCAAAGCCGAAATTATTCTTCCCAGATTTTTATCCTTACCTATTGGCGACACTATCGAATGGTGTAATAATACAGCGTGCGTTTTTTTTTTCAAAATTAATGGGTTCCTGGCTAGGCGTAATGATTTTTCCAAAATTCAATGATGCAGTTTTAGTTTTCATCAAAGTCGGCCTAGTGACCCCTTTGAGTTTTTTTAGCTATTCCTCATAGTTTCGTATTTGGCCACGCCCACTTGAATAACTCACCCCGTCTAGTCCTAACGTACTGAAATACAATATGCGGTTAAATATTTAGCTAAAGTAGGTAAGCTTGATATTCAACTATAATATTGTAGAAAATCACTTTCCTTTTCTGTAATGGACATGAACTGATTTTGATTTCTGACTGTTTTTTTTTTAATTATTCTAATTTGATTTGTATGTACTTAACCATTTGTATTTTTGTCTGATCTACTTTGATACTGATTTTAACCTATACTTAAATCTTAACTTATTTTATTGATTATGTGATTTGAATTGTATAACTTATAGTTGTCTTAGGGCGGCAATGTTACAATGAGTGCTATGTACGCCGTACTTTTCAATGCCATGTGCATATTCAATACCACTACATGTGTCAGGTCCAATAGTAGTTTCGATTGTTTCGTAGATTTTTAATGCATGTGATATGTGATTTATTTCAAATAAATAAATACAATTTTATCAGAAAATCGTTTGTGTTCATTGGATTGTTGGAGTAGACTGATGATTTATAAAGGAAGAAGATAATGATAATGCGGATGAAGTAGTATTTACAATCTATGGTAATCAATATGAGAAAAAAATCTATCAGCATTCTCATTTAGGGCAGAGCTAAGACTGTTGACAGACATGAGACGACACGCACTTCTCTTGATTTAAGTATGACATTGTTTACTATTTGTTTGTATTCAGAACACAAACACGATGACGTCGGCATCAACATACTCATAAGCCGGGCAACACAGATAGCAATATGACATACAACAGACATTATAAAGAAACACATAACACCGATTAAATGCCATTCAAACATCGATTATAATGAAGTACACAAAGCAGAATATAATGTGATACACAACACACATATTCTCCGTAACACAGACTAGAAAACGACACACGGCATAGACTATAATGTAATACCTAACATAGTCAAGAATGTTACACACAAAAAAATGATAACGCTACACATAACACAGCACAGACGATAGTACTTTAAACGAAACAGATTTGAATAAGCAATAGAACACACACTAGATTGAGATACAAACCATAGAGTATACTGCAACACACACCATAGACAATATTACGATAAACTCGCTTGAGAAAACATGCAAAATTGCGATACACACCACATAAAATAACGCAACACACAACATAGACAATATTACGATAGATACCACAGAATATAAAGTTTGACACAGACTATAATGCGACTGACCTGAGGCGTCCATGTGGCGGCGACGCGCGACGAGCTCCGGCTCCTCGTGCGCCACAGCTTCTTGCTGACACTCTGCACCACGCTGCTCGAAGACCGCGACTTCTGCATGCCACCTGCAGGAGGAGCCACGGTCGGAGCACTTCTACCAAGCAACGTCGACAAGAACGAATGCGACTGCGTAGGGGACGCAGGCGATGGCGGCGACGACGGCGTCGACGCAACCGACGCAAAACGCAACTCCCGATACATCAAAATCCATCCTTCTTCTGTCTGACAGCCTTTGTGAGGACCATCGTCGTCCACGTCACTCGGCATCCGTGGTTTAATGTTTCGTAAATTCTTATCGTAATTGATACGCTTGAAGCGGTCTGCCTTGTCGGCGTCCACGCTCTTCTTGCGCGCCATCCTCAGATACCGCTTGATGGTGTCACTGACGGACTGTGACACGTCATCGTGGTCGACGCTGGAGCGGCGGCGCGCCGGCTTGGGCCCCGGGGGCGCCGGGCCCGTTGGGCTCGTCGGTACCGTCGCCAGATCCAGCTTCTCCTGGTACTCACGCTCCAGTTCCAGCAATACTTCCTCAGGTATAGCATGTGTCTGCGTTCCACAATCCACGTACTTATCCTCCAGCGACTCGTTAAACACCTCAATAAGTGGCGGTGGCGACAACGGTGGCGATCTATAACCATCCTCTTCATCTTTAAAACGCGTAACACCAACAGTTCGACACCGCGGAACACTTCTAGAGTTAGAGCTAAGCGCACTGACGAACCCACTAGGTCCATAGCTTCCGGAGCCACTTCCACCACTACCGCCACTCCTACCGCCTCTGTAGGGCTTGGTCTTACGAAGATCATGATACAGTCTTTTCAATAAATTCCTATCGCTTAACAGGTCCTGCACTATATTGTCCCTGTTGGGGGATCGTACATAGTGCCTGCCGAGATTCTCCAGCAGGGTTCTCTCCCGAGAGGGGTTGGAGTCGGCATCGACAGGGATCCGCTCCGACTGCTGCTTAAGATAATGCCTTAAAGAGCGAACTAGTTCTTCCGTGTCCGAGTGCCTTGTCGGACCGGAACCATCTTCTACTTTCAGGTACGTGCGCAATAAATCAACTAGACAGCTCTCCTCCTCCTCGGGCACGGTGCGGCTCACGTCGCCGAACGCGGCCGAGCGCGTTTGAGCGCTGCGCCCCAACGCATTGGCGGGGAACTTGGAGGTGGAGGCGGCCGGGCTCGGCGGGGCGAAGAAGTCACGTCGGAGCTTTGCGATGTCGAGGCGGCCGCCCGAGGTGTGGCCGATGTAGAGGTCGGTGGGCCGGGCCGGCGGCTGCGGCGCGTCGTCCACGGGAGAGCGCGCACGCACCGACCCGCCGCGCGCTCGCTTCTTGCGGCGCGGGCGGGGCAGTGCGCCAGGGTACGAGCTCTTGCGCCACAGCAGGAAGCGCGGCTCCTTGGCGCAGACCTCCTGGAAGTAGGCCTCCAGGCGTGGTACATCCTCGGGCCGGTTCTGCGCGCCGTCGGGGATGAGCCGGCGGCCGGCGTCCGACATGTACTTCCATGTTTTGCGCGTGAGGAGCCAGCGCTCGCGCGGCTTTTCGCGGCGGCGCGCCACCTTCGTCATGGGGTCAGGCGCGGGCTCGAGGCGGGCGCGGCGGCGGCGCTCCATGGCATCGGCCGCTCGGGGCGCTGGGGGCGCATGGGGCAGCCGTCAGGCGGGCTCGCGCGGCATAGCGACCTCGGCCCGCGCACCTGCGCACTGCGAAACTGAACACTGCTCCGCACGGTGCGGTATATTATGCGCCGAAATAGCCGTCCGGTTATAGAGCGGCCGTGAACTGGATAGGGTGCGCTCGCGCAAGACGGACCGGGCGGGCGGCGGCTCGGCACGGGACTGCCGTCCGCCCGTAAACAAACCTCGCCCGCCCACGCCCCCCGCCGCCCGCCCCGCGCGCCTTGACCGCCGTGGTGACATGCCCTAGCATCCGTGATTGACGATGGTCATGGCTCGCAGTTCCGATGCGCTTCATTCATGGATGCACTCGGGGACGTCCCATAAACCATAAATTCCGAAATGCGAAGTCAGTTGGTTGCAGTCAGCTGGTTGAATTTTTCAATGCAAAATCTTTTAAATATCGGCTTATTTCCTTTAGTTTTTATATTTTTTTAAGAAAACTTCCGTCTAGTATTCTAGATCAGTACATCAAAGCGAAAAAGCTGTGGCTACAGTATTTTCTTATTTATTTGTTAACACCTGTGAGCTTCTCCCACCTGTTCTTGTTTTTGTTACAGTCGGTGAGTGCTTTCATTTTTACTGTAGTATTTAAATAGTGCTAGTCTTGAACTGATAGAAATACGAGTATAGGCCAGAAGGTTATCAAGCTAAAAGATTCGCTTCTTACAATAAATGGCAAACATATTTTTTTAATAAATATGATAAGTGTTTATGCCAAATTTTAATAATAACTATCTAGAAACAATCGTTTAGCCAAAACACGAACGAAAGAGATGAAAACGATTGGTCTACGAGAAGAAATTATATGGTGAAGAAAGAGGCAAATAAATATTGTAGAACCAAAAGCTTGATGATCTGAAAAGTCTGATGGATGAAGAAGTATCTATCTTTATAACAGCAAGACAAAACGAAGTCGACTATAAAATAGAAATGATGTATATCAAAATTAAAAAGCAAGCTTTTGTAAGTGAAGGTCACATTTTTATATTTCTGGAATCAGCTAGGAGTAATATACAAATAAATGTAGTCTCTCAAATGAGCCAAACAAGATATTCATGGCAGCTAATTAAGGTGACGAGGCAGTGACCGCGATAATTAGAATTAATTTCAGTGTGGTCATTAAATCATTTGGAATATTAGCACAAATGTGCAAATTATAGTTCGTGTTGGTTGACAGAAAAAAATCGGCCAGGTGCGAGTCGGACTCGCGGAGGAAGGGTTCCATACCATTATCGCAAAAACAGCAAAATAATCACGTTTGCTGTATGGTAGCCCCACTTAAATGTTTATATTATTCTGTTTTTAGTATTTGTTGTTATAGCGGCAACAGAATTACATCATCTGTCTAGCTATCACGCTTCATGAGAATCAGCCTGGTGACAGACAGACAGACGGACCGCAGAGTCTTAGTAATAGGGTCCCGTTTTTACCATTCTGGTACGGAACCGTAAAAATTGGTCTTAGGTTTGGACGACACAGCAAAACGTTAAGTAGGAAATTTTAACTGTTTATCATATTAGCCTCTAACATGTTCACTATACTGAAGTTATGGCCATTAAATAGTCATTCGTATACTAACATCAGTAGGCTTCTCGAAGAGCTTAGTGAATCACAGCTAGGTCAGATTAGTCAAAAGAAGCTGCTGTTCTTCCACTTGATTTTAACTCTTAGTGACAACAATGAATGAGAAACGTGTGGCTTCCTTTACAAATAACCTCTGGTAATAAAACTGAGTGAAAAATTAACGAAGGAAAGGTAGCTATAGAAAATAATAGTGTAACTAACATAGACATTCGGTTAAGATGGAGATAATCTAGACCAGAGATGATTATTTGTAAAAGGTTATAGAAACTGAAACAAAAGGAAAACTATATAAAATTCATGGATCTGCGCTGATATACGAAGGACTTTCGAAACTGATAAAACTGAAAGGTCATGATATAAAAGAGCTTTAGCCCCAAAGACAAGTCTGACAAATGTTCTCCATCTGTAGTCCGTGAATCTATTTAAATGTTAGCATGGTAATTGTGTTGGATACGAGACGCAAAGGACAGAACGATGTGGCGACACTTGGGGGAGGCCTATGTCCAGCAGTGGACGTCTTTCGGCTGATATGATGATGATGATGGTAATGATAAAATAATCTACATAGACTTTTCAGCAATAAGGCAGATATGATTACTTTTAGAACATACATATATTGTGTTAAAAAGCTTTGATGATCGGCTAAAGACCATCGAGGAAAATTCTGGAAAAAAGCATTGCAGACAAAATATGTTAAGATCCAAGTCATTACAGGTCGTCAGCCCGTCTGGCTATAAAGTCTACATCACAATTATTACCCAATTCATTGAGCATTCTTAAGCCTACACTCTAAAACAAATTCTTCAGTATCAGTGGCCTACAATTCTAAATTCTTTCGCCGTTGCACCACCGACGCTGCCAACAAAATGACTTTTCTGTTATAAAAACTATACGCCTACCAGACCATCTAATCCCAAAACAACAGCGGACTCAAAACTTTCCCACCGTTGAGCGTCAAAACAGATTGAAAAAAGTTTTATTGCCTCGGTGAAATCAATAAAAATTCAACGTAAAGTGGTGTTAGCGTAGAATCGTCTCGGCACTGCATCACCAGCGCCACATTCTGCACAGCCGTGGTATACATATCTTCCTAGGCCACTTATAAAACGCTCCGATTTAAAAATAAACCCACGACATAACATAAACAAAATAATTTGGATGCTCTTCGCGACTACTAGTAGCGCCATCTAGAGAGCGCGGCGTAAACAAGGGAAATTGAAAGCTTGCCAAATTACACCCGAATAAATCCGGGTTTGAATCAGGATTTTCTTATGCTTCGAGTTCAGGCATTGATCGCTAGATGTCGGTGCTATGAAATCAATTTTCAATGAGACAATATATATTTAAACATGTAGTTACGTAGGTATTTATATATGAATTAGAAGCTACAAATATATCTTACGCAATAAAATGTATTTTAGTAAGTTCGCTACGTTCCAAGAAAATTAATGTTCTTATTATGACACAGTGAAATGCAGATGACGTAGTAATCGATACATTTGTGGCTGTAAAGCTGCATTTGTGCAACAAATTCGTGCACACGTAATACCGATCGTTAGGTGACTTAACGAAGCGATAACAATTGGTTTGTAATGAAGTTTTGGCATGCTCTTGCGCATTGTATCACGCGTTCCAATTTTTGCGATTCCATAATTGATATTGCATTGTGATGGTCTACAATGGCAATGGTGACCTGCCAACATACCGGAGTACATTTCGAGGAACAGTTTGCGTCAATAGTAAGAAACAATAGAAGAATACGCAAACGATTATCAAAGTCTTGCGGTCAAATCTATATAATATGATTGTAAAACTCACACATCACTTTCTCAACGTAAACATTTCTAGAAGTCTAAAATTAGCTAAATTGACAGCAATAGAAGAAAACAGAGACGTTGATATAATTAACATAAAGTATGCCACTGATAATGAAGAAAGCTAAACTTAGAAAAGAAAACATTGGAATAAAGTCAAAAAACTAAATCTTAACAACGAAGAAATCTTCAATCTTTTGAGTCCATAGTTTATTAGACATGAACGAAATTAGGCCAGAGATAATAACGTTGATTATAGAAAAAGAAAAATTACTGGAGTTCAATTTAAAGACATCCGAGATTAATTTGCAATCAGTTTGTCAAATGCCATTGGACTGACCAAAACAGATAGTGACTAAGAGGTGCCTTGGACTCAATAAAATTAAGGAGACACAGGGGAGCCATTTCTTAAAATAAAAGCAGTTGACGACGTAAACACTGAAAAGCATATATTTATACTTGTTGAGGAAAACAGACAAACAGTTGTTGATACGATCAACGCAAAATAGGCCACTGATGATGACGGTAGCCGTTTTACTCAGAAAAGTCTATAAATCAAGCCGTGTTTCTGTTTCAGACTAGGCTACAATATTTGTGTATCGTTTCGAATTATGCCACATTCTGGCAACACTGGCATTGAAATATTATTTAATCTATTAAATCACACAACATCATAATGATGTGGAAGCGGATAAATGAATATAAATGTTTTCATATAGAATTTTGCTGGCCATTGGGAAGCCATTAATGTATGTTAAATTGTTGATTTTATAGGACTGATTTAATGAAGATGATGATAAAAATATTTCACCGTTTGACTTTGCCAAATAAAAATCCATGAAATGAAATCCCAAACTAGGCAGAAAATTAGGAAATATTTATTTATTACTTTATTGTACACCATAAAGTATGTACAGGGAAAACGTTTAAAGTTTTTCCAACGGGTGGCTTTTTGAACTAAGCAATCTCTTACAGACATTAAACCTAAACAGTGACGAAGAGATAACCTTTTTCCTTGTAGACGTTACTTAGTTCTCAAGTGGACTACGTCTGCGTCAAGCGATGATCCCCAACAGATGCGAAGTCACATACATTACACGCATCATGGACGAAAGATTAATTACCCACATATATATAAAATCTTAATATCCTCCAATGAACTCCAAAGCAAAAGGGCTGTAACTCTCAGACAGTACAAAAAAACACTAAATTCCTCGTTTCCAATTCGGACACAGACAATTAAGCATAATCAACTGAAATAAACCCTTCAAAGATACTAAAAGTAAAAAGTATATTTAGAAAGAGAGATATATATTTGCAAACGAAAAAAGATAAATGATTCTGGCGCAATTATTTTGTCGGGCAGGAATATTTTTTTGTGAATTTTGTCTTGCGGTAGACGACCTGACGTGATCTAATGAACTTTTGGATTCATCTTCTCTTGGGCATCCATTCCTTAATGTTAATTATTTTACGATGAAAAATGACAATGAAAAAAAATTTAGTGTATTAGTGTACTAGTATAATAAAGTCCTATAGCAAATTACGATGTTTTTCTCTTCGTTTAATGTAGCGATTAAAAGCTCCGATTTGGTCTTGAACAGTTCTAGACTGACTGTAAATATTGTATAGTTTAAAGTAAAAGTGATAATAAAAGGACTTGTATAAAAAATAATAAATAATTCGTCATTTATGTTCTACATAAATGACGAATTATTTGCAGGTAGAATTAACTATACGGATTCCTTTTTGACATACAACTATAATATATGCAAGCAAATCCGACTATGTAAACTGAATCTTTCAACAATTCTTCCTGCACACAATAATATGATTTTAAACATGTCGAGAGGAAACTTTTCAGTATTAAAGATGCTGGGATGATAATAGGGTAGAGGAAGACCACATAAAATATGAATGGATTTTATGAAAAGATATAGCTAGAATGAAAGCGATTATTGAGGTAACGGCAAATAGGAGAGTAAAGTGAAAAGACGTACTACGCCAACACCAAATGAATTGGGATACGGGCAGGAAAATTAATCAACTTATCTTCTAAATTTTTGCCATTAATCAAGGAACCAGATCGATCGTCGTCTTAGTAATGAGGACCGGAGCGAATAAATGGGGGAAACACTCCAAAATCATGGTAAACGGATCCGTAAATCTTGCATCACTTAACTAATCATAAGTATCTTCATTTTTCGTCTTCATTATTTTGTATTATTTCTGTTCAAGTTAGTCACTTTCCTCGAGAGAGTATGTTTGCGTCAGTTCATGTTCTTTTTTCAAATAAGTGTGTTTTTTTTTTCTTGTTTAGCAGCTGCGTTGCTTTGAGCACTCTTGTAATTGTCCTTTTCATCTTTATGCAGTGCAAAACTTTGTTAATTAAAGTTTTCTGATTTCTTGTGCTTTTTCTGGTGTTCGTTATTTGATCGGCTTAACAGCTTCTTTTTACTATATATCTTTGGTTGATGTAGCAATTAGCCTTAGCCTTACACAGTCGCCAAATACCTACGTACAGGTTAACATACAACATTCACAGAAAGGATTGCTGATAGAAGTTGGAATGTGAGCTGACACACGTCAGCTACTTTCCTTACTTAATCCCTTGCTATTTATATCATTACATTGTCTCTTATCTTATCACCATTATTCTCGTAATTGTTATGTTTAACCATTGTAAAAACTCTGACTCATGCAAATAGAACTTCCAAAATGTAGAACTAAATAGTTATTTCTAATTTGTCATAACTTATAACTTCAATTAACGTCGGAGCACTCATAGTATTTCCACTGTTTTGACATCAAGGTTTGATCCATCACGGATTGAGGTCATCGATGATGTGAGATTGTAGGTTACACCAAAAACGCGCGTATTAATGTGTCTGTCATATCATATCGACAGATTACCGTTGTATTTTGACGTTTGTTAACGTTATAGCGAAAATAGTGCGCCGGCGCCGAAGTACAACCGACATACACCAAATACAAAATTGAAAATATCGCGGGTATTTCTGAGTTAGTCGCATTCGTTCGTTCTAGGCCGTACGTTTGACATTGAACTTAAACTAAAATTATATATTAAAACATTTGAAGACACTGAGAATAGAAATCATTACTTTTTAGAGGACAAGGATGAATGTTTCCTGTATCTTTGCTTCGATAGCAGATTTAATGTGTTCTAAATTCGTCTGTGCAAATAAACGTATGCAATGCAAGACTTTCTCGCAAAAAGGGTTATTTATGAGTTCTTTAAGATGTCCTGAAGTGTAACCTGGTTGAAAAAGTCTTGTTATATTAAAAAAATGCTACGTTTTTCTTTAATGTATTCTCGCTAGTCTCAATAGATGTGTCACAGCACAATAAATATAAACACAGATAGTATGACATAATCAAATTTTGCTCAATATATATGCTTCGCTATTGGTTAGGGATGAACACATAAACGATTTATGCGTTTGACATGATTTTGTTTTTTATTATTTTATCTTTTTCTTTACTAAAGCGTTTTTCTGACCTGTTTTACTTTGGAACTTGTTTAATGCTGTTGTTATTTCAGTGCTCAACCACTAAACTTTTGTTAAAAAGTGTTTTAAGAAATGTTTCATAAACAAACAATTTTGACTGTTTGATATTTGTTATCCTGCTAAGTAACATTTTAGAGGAAACAATAAATTATTTCAATTGTAAAATACAAATGTATGGAAGCATTTAGTGTGACTGTTATAATAAAATTTTACTAATTTGCAGTGTACTTATTTTGATTGAATTTATGATATGAGCACCTGTTGTTATCGTTTCCAATGTAAGTTTTTTATTTTATGTTATGTCATAACTATTCGTTTTAGATATTAAATAATAAAGCTTAACACATCTGGTGGTTTTTAAATTGTTAGATGCACTTTTGTTAAGCGATGTAAAATCGGTCTCGAAGGACCAAATATTTAAATAAGGTCGGAGTAGTGAGGCAGATTTAAAAAAACTATCACATTAAAAGAACCAATGTGGCCATTGGAAACAATATTTAGCTTTCCAAATAGAATGGATTGACTTAATAGCAAACCAAACCTACTGAAAATTTATCTGAAAGTTTAGACTACTGATTCTAAAATATTTGACTAAAATTCGCTAACTGAATTCAATTTATCTACCTACCACGTTACTTTTGAACAATAAAGTTTAACATTATAATAATTGTATTAATAAAAAATCTGTGTAGCTAAAGCCCGTTTTTCTAGCTTCAGCCACATTGCTTACGTTTACCAATAACTTTTTCAGTTGATGAAGTTATTGTTTTATGTAAATTAATCAAGGAACATTCAACCTCTCCTAGTACTGTTTCAACTCATTTCCTTTCGTTTTGTCAAAAATCCTTTAAAACGACACATTAAAATCATTATTCAACTATGATGTGTTTCATAGTGCAATGGACAACTGTCTCTATTAATAAATCATTAAACCAAGTTGTTTAAGTTTTGGCAGAATGAAAGAAAGTAGTAAAAACTATAATATAATTATTTTCTACTATATTATACTTTAAAACTATCTTTATCATTGAAGATACACCAGAAAACGTATGTTTCTGAAAATGTTTTGGTGCATAATACAAAAAAAAGGATTAGTTTAACAATGCTGATTTTGCAATTAGGTACACTATGTTAATTTTGACATATGAATCGAACAGCTTCACAAACATTTTAATAATATATGTCGACGGTTTTACTAACCTGACATAAATGAGTTAAGTGACCACTTACATGAGCTACTATTATAGTTCACAGAATTCTCCACTTGTATGCCCATGGTGTCGCTCACACCATGCTTCCACAATAACCACGATGCACTTCATCCGATCACTTAGCACTTTACATCTTACACTTTTCTAGCACTTTTTACACTTTCACTTCACTTTTTGAGAGCGTTTCATTGTATAGCATTCACATTGACCTTTGACTGTGGAAAAAGTATAGGTTTTAGTCATGATCTTTTAAGATAGTCTTTGGTTTTGTCAAAATTTTAAAATTGAACTTTCGGTACGAATTTTCTTACGAAAAAAAGGACGATCTGTCAAATTTGAAATTGGAAAATCACGGAAAAATCAACATGAATGCAAGATTAAAGGCGCACATGGAAAACTGGAATGTTTAGTACGTTGCTGCGATGCGAGCGAGGTGCGCGCGCGCACGGCCGACGCTGGCATGTCACTGCGCCGGAGTCTGAAACCAACACAAAAATCCCTTTATTTTCGTTGTGCGCGGAAACGGAATGCGGAAACTAATGGCTGATTTTCTTTTGACAACCATTTTGTTTTTTGATCTTTTTGGGGAAAGAAAACTCGACGAACTCTTTTTTTTTTTTCAGGTATTGGCTTTGATATTTATATTGTTCTCTAATTGTGCTAGAGAGATTTCAATGAAGAAAGTACATTTTTCTTTATCTCTGAAACGCTTGAAAAGCCATTGCTTTGCAAATCCCTCTCTAGTCTGGTTAAGTTTTTTCTCAAAGAATCTACCGTCAGGTAAATCACACACTCACAGAAAAGAAATACGGAAGCATAATTACAGTATCTTTCTTTTTAAGTGGGTTAACATAAATGAGAGAAATGTAAACAATATTTTTATGTGTCGCCTTCCTAATGCTTTGACAAAGGTGTTGTTGAAAATATCTGTGTCGTATACCAATAAATCTTGCCAGAAAACTCCTCACAATGGTTTTAGTACTTAATTGGAAAATAAATAGGTAGCTACTTAGTATATTGATTGGTCGGTGTCCAGTCTTACCAAATACAGCTAAATACCAGTACGTATTATGGTGCGACTGCTTATCTGCTATCCACAACCAACTTACTGGCGGTACCATGATGAAGCATTCATAACGATCGTCAAAGATCTACAGATGACAGCCGGGACCAACGGCTTTTCACGGACGAGTGCTAATGCGTGCCAGTGTTCCCGCCATAAGCGGCAAAGGAGTTTTAGTGGGTTGGAGTCCCACATAACTGCACTATCTCCCTGTGGTAGCGCAGTATGCATGATCATTTCGCCATGATAAAAAAAGGACCAACGACTTAACATGTTTTCTGAGGCATGGAGGAGTCTGGGTAATGGATGCTACCCATCTACGGATCGACCTCGGTAAGAGTTGCTAATCGACCCATGCGGCACAATCAGCCATAAAAATACGATATATAAGTTAATCTGTGATGCTTACGAATGATACCCATTATAGTGTATGGGTGTTACCCAGTAAATAATTAGGATTATGAATTTAATTTATCAATTTCTTACGTTGACGTTCATACAAAATTATAAAATGAGAAACGTCTTCGGACTTCTGAGATTGTCATGATTATAGCCACGATCCCCACAATAGATATACTTCTCAATATATAGACAAATGAAACATAACTGCGAGTATATGGATCAATCGCACCCAGAGAACTCAAGAATTAGGTGAACGAATCTTAATATCTCTTAATAGAACAATAAAACCACGTAAACGAAATAAACGTTATAGACCTATTCTCCGAAGCACTATAATAAAACCGATGTAATTCTTGCAGACTGCACGCGTCTATAAATGCCTGTATTTTAGTATTTTAACGAGCTTAATGCTAATAATAAACTGTGGCAATCATAAAATTGCAACTGTTTCAATCAGATTATGCAGAATTAGTTAATTCTACGATACTGTCGTACTTAAAAGAAGTAGAAGAGCTTTTTTCCCGTAGCCACAATAAACGATAAATTTCCGGGATAAACACATGCAGTAAGACTCTGTAGTTTATTTGTTTCTTTTTGTAACTATTTATTTAACATCTATCTGTATTGACCAACGTCTTGAATTAAATAAGTTAATCTTTTTTACGTTAATGCTTCCTGTACCTATACATATAGGCTGCTGAGTTATACAAGTGGGCCTGGATAGCTAAATCAGGAACTTTAAAGAAAAGCGGAATCACTGAAAAAGTATCGGGACCGATTTTGATAAAAACTAAAACTGCATCATAAAATTATTCTCACCTTGTATATCGACAACCAAAATTGATTGAGAAACGCTATAACGCAAGAAACAGCTAGTATAATTATAAATGGAAACTGCTCATAAGCAGATTTCAATGAACTATGTGTAGTAGTTCCATTAACCAACCTGCCGACGACAAAGTTGAAGGTCGCAAAATTCCAATGGATGTGAAAAATCAAGGTCAAAGCCGTAGAATCTAGATTTAGCGTTGATCCTAAATCCAACAGTGGACTTTGCTCGATTGAATACCAGTGACGATGATTACAGGCGTGTAGGGGCAGCAACTTTAACTGGCTTCAAAATAACGTTCTCAATTCATCTGATACTATGGAGCCCAGTTTGCTGAGAGTATAACCTTCATAAAACTGACCTAAACTCAATCATAATTATTGCCTCGAACCCAATGTGTTACCGTGGATTACAAAAACAGCTGTTTCACATCACTATCAATCACCCCTCAACAAACTGCCCACTAACGACGACTAAACATCACACAATCGCTCACGAAACCAAAGAAATCATCTCACTGACGGATTCGCAGTTAGAAGAAACTCGAAAATAACCTTGTCCGTCAACCAAGCTGTTAGGAAAGCAAACGATGTTATCTGTTCCCATGAAAAAAGCTTCCATCTTGTTTCAAGTGTCCCTAGT
The DNA here is from genome assembly GCA_948252205.1 of Orthosia incerta. NCBI lineage: Eukaryota > Metazoa > Arthropoda > Insecta > Lepidoptera > Noctuidae > Orthosia > Orthosia incerta. The sequence continues at coordinate 1,626,480 of OX411742.1, read as the reverse complement.
GTGATAAATAGGTTTATATTTTTCTTTGACTAGTTATTTCTTTGACTAGGAATTAGTTAATTCTTTGTCAGAGAATTGGACTGGTTATTAATATCTTTCATATTTAAGGCGCCTCCCCGAGCAAAACGCCGCGCTCGTCGTTTTTAAGAGCTTTATTTAAAAAGAAATATCAATTAATAAAAATACTGTTGATTCTAAAATTATTAATATATAACATTAAAATTGATTCTAAAAGAGGTATTTGTTTCACTAATCTCCTTCCAACAAAACAATAAAAATGAGAAATAATTATTGATAGCATGCATCTCCTCGTAAAGTGTTCATAAATTATTTTTTATACTAACACTAATGGATAGACAATTTGATAACGAACATTTTGTAAGTTATATTTTTTTCAAAAGTCCAATATTCGATTTTATAAAGATTTTATTCTAAAATCTGGGCGTATTCACTACCGTAATTCACGCGCCACCAGTGCCGCTAGGCCAATAGGAATGCTCATATCTCATGCTGATTTTTTGGTCAGGGTACGGCCTTAAAAAAAAAAAAACTGTCTTCCAAAACAAAACACTACAAAGCGAAATATAACTTTATTTTCGGCAGTCGGTGTCTTAGGTACCATTTTTTTTAATTTTTGTAGTGTTTTGTTTTGGAAGTCTGTTTATTATTTTCTTTAAAAAGTTTATTATCTTTCTCCTTTTAGTTTTGGTAGGTAAGTACCTCATTTTACACGACTAGGATACATTGTTTTATAACGGAGTTCCGGTGCCTACTTTCCGGCTTCATCACCAGATCAGTTAGATGGTACCGTTGTCATTAGAACCATTTATTTAAATTTGCTATATCACAGTCATTTAACTATTCGAGATATATCATACTCAAAACATACTTAATATTGAGAAGTTCTACTGTGGTCTTCTGCATCAGTTCCACTTCAACAAATGATACTTTCTGAATGCAAATGCTCACCATGTTGATGAAAATACCAAAATCGCTATATGTATAACTATAAAATTTGAGGAGTTCCGTCGATTTCCATTAGATCTCCAAATCAGATGCTGACTTGGTGACAATGGGACCACCTCGAAAGTAAGTTTCAAACAAAAAAAAAGAATGATCAGAATCGGTCCATAATTGACGGAGTGATCGGTGAAAATACACAAAAACAAAAACATTTCTACAGCCAAACATAGAATCTCCTCGTTTTTGGAAATTCGTTTAAAATTCAAGGACTCTGTGACAGAGATACATTAACTAAATAACACACACAATAGCTCACGAAACCAAAGAAATCATCTGACTGACTGATTCGCAGTTAGAAGAAATACATAATTAGCCTTGTCCGTCAACCAGGCTGTTAGGAAGCAAAAGAGGTTATCTGTTCCCATGAATATCGCATCCATCTTCTTTTTAAAACTGTTTCAAGACTTTCAATTTCCGGCCCTTGTGATAAATAGGTTTCAATTTTTCTTTGACAGCGAATTAGTAGGGAATAGGAGTGGTTATTAGTATCTATCATGTTTAAAATGCAAGGTTTTTCTGTTGTGGGGATAACAGAGATACATTTGAATTAAATTAATAATGTCAAATTCAAATATAAATTGAAGGTATGTTCTTTAAGGTCTTGTAGATGCAGGAATAGATTTCAATGTAAAAGGATGGAGGCTACCTAGAGGGTTGAGTTAAAAAAAACTGGAATATATAAAATTTGAACGTGTGGAGAATTTGCCTACATCACTTGACTTTAGACAAAGCGTCGACAGGGCCAAGAAAAGGTGACAATCTATTACCGATAGTGATTGTCGATGTGACAATATATTTGAGATTGGGCCCGTGAATCATGTCGATTCCATACATTTTAGACTTGGACATTGGTTATTGCATTTATACAATTTCTCTTTTCTAGGGTCGGAAGATATTATCCCCTTTTTAAACAAAGCGTAGAGAAGTTAAGCTAAACTTAAACATTTATGGGATATCTAGAGATTACTGTGGCTTTTACTTTACTCCTTGTTTATTAATAGAAGGGCAAGAGAATTGAGTGTGTAGTGACTAAATCTCAGCTTAAAACGATTTTTGAAACCACCAGTCTGTCAACAAAGTGTTTTGATTATGATGATATTCTAAAGACTAATGTTAAGACCAGAGAAAAAAACGCTGTTAACTATCGCGAAAATCATAAAATAAAAGATGAAGATGATGATGATCTAAGCTTACATTTATGTACTGTGAAGCAATCAAATATTTCAATGGAAAGTTTAGAATCAATGAACAACACAGTGGGTGGAACATAGCATGGGTACATTAGGTACCTACTAGAAATATTTATTATTAAGAAAAGCTGTTGATAGTTATGACAAGAAATCATCTTAGCACCTTTTAAATGACTGCGTCTATCAACTAATAGACGAACTGAGAAATGAAATAAAAATATATGAAACACTGAAGAAAAATAAAATAATTTATAATGATCTGCGCAAGCGTCGGTCAATGACGTTAACATTAGAGATAAAAGTGCACTGTATTATTGTTTTATGCAGTTTTTAAAGATCGTTTTCCATATTTTAATATAGCATATTATATAGGGTTGCACAATTCTAGATTATAAATTAAAAAAAAAAGTCAAATATACTCGAATCTCTGCTATTGTCAAGAATGCATAACTATTGAAATCACATTAATGATATACTAAAGGACTTGACTTTTTAATCTTAGGTGTGAGTGAATTCGGTAATGCTGACCGAATCACAGTATACTACAGAAATAAGACTCGTAATTAAAAATTTCCAGCTTAGATGATTCGCAAGCGTTAGGTTCTGGGTTCCATTCTCGAGTCGGGCAATGTTTTTCTGTATATGTGCCCAGTTGATGACAATAGGCTCACATGGGGCATAAACAAAACTGTCGAATTTAGTGTGTACTATACACCTCCGCCAAACCCTCCGCGGACGACTGGCGTGATGTTTTTTAATATTCAGTAATTAGAAAGTTCTAAAATAGATCTGCCTAGAAAATTGTTCCTGACCTCATCAATTCCCAACAGATAGCCATTGCCTCACTGTCTCATCTCAAGATATCTATAAAAAGCACCACAATAGCCCTGTCACATGCTTTATTTGTGTCACATCAACAGGTGTTCAACCCTACGAGAAAACATCCCACTCATTATCATTCAGTATTAGTTGTGCAATCTTCCACATCAGCTCCAACATAAGATGACTTTTTATGACGGCGCCACTTGTACTAACAACTGTCAAATTCAATACATGTTAACTTAGTTCTCTATTCTACCGTGGGTCTAGATAGACTGGATGGTAAACTATAAAATATAATAGAGATGTCATCAAGCGTAGACATTCGCGATCCGATGTCAGAAATTGTATTATTTATTCGTCATATTTTGTCATATTGACGTCATTGGCTACATAGAATTCTGGTGATTTGATACCTAAATAGATACTGAGGACTATCACCCTTCTTTTGGAAGATTTATTTTATTTTACATTTTTAGAAAAACTTACAGCTAAAAAAGCAGTGGTGGCCCAATGGTAACGGCCGCGACTTACAAGTTGTAGGTCGTGGGTTCAAACCCAAGCAGGCACTTTACTTTGTCTAAATTAATTCATCACCACTGCTGTCAAAACGGTGAAGGAAAACATCGTGAGGAAACCGGATGGCCTAGAACCAAAAATCGAAGACATGTGACATTCACCAACCCGCATTGGGCCTGCGTTGTGGATTACGGCCTATTCTCTCTCACAGAGAGGAGGCCTGTGTCCCAGCAGTGCGAACATTAAAAGGCTGGCGATGATTACAGCTAAACAATTTAACACAAATTATAGTATCATAAAGCAGTCTTACGTCACGGGCGCCATATTAAACACTGAGCGTAACGAGGGACTGAGAGGGAAGCGAGGGGTTTGAGCTGCCCAAGACGAAGACAGGCTTTATCCCAGAGGAGCATACTCTACTTTTCACACCTTCTGCGAGACAATAAAACGCTGCTGTTATGTATTGATTTGAATATTGTATTTGATGCTTATTGGAGATCTAAGCATTGAATAAATGCACCATAGGCTGCATGACTTTCGAATTTCTCCTAATTGATGGAAATAAATTATAAGGAAGGATTCCGACAAAGTCTTGACACCTACGTCAAAACACGTCATAACATTGACCTGCGTTAGTGGTGAACCATCTTGAGGACGATCATCAGACTGGCATTTGCTTCATGCTAAGATTTTCCTGATTGTTCTTGTTGTGTGGGTGCGTACAACTAGAGCCTTTATCCACCACGCGGGCCCAGTGCGGGTTGGTGGGTGTCACATGTCTTCGATTTTTTGGTTCTAGAACATGCCGGTTTCCTCACGATGTTGCTTCGCCGTTTTAAGAGCAGTGGTGATGAAATAATTTACGCTAAGTAAAGCGCCAGCCTGGGTTCGAACTCACGAACTACGACCCGTAACTCGGGGTCGTTAACACTGGGCTACCACTGCTCTTTTCTCTGTATCTAAATATACATAAACACAAATATTTGGATGAATTTTGCAGGGGTTAAACAATCCATACAGCAGGATCAAATACCCAGCGTTGACAAAGCGTTTGACGCAAACCGTGATATCAAATAAATGTCTCATTATGCCAAATACCTACAAACAACCAAATTCTTCGAAGGTGGCAATCCAACTTCCTCGTCCACGTGGGCATTAATTAATTCGATGATTACCTACGTGTACCAAGGAGAGACCTATATACAGGAGTGAATTTCTTAAGAAATCTGATAGCCTGAATTGTTGAGACCTACTGACGCTTGCGAATTTGCAAATAGAGTTATCTTTTTTTTTTTGACTATTCAAAAGTACCTTTAAGGTTTATTTGAAACAAACTATTTGATTTTTGATTTTGTTCCAATCCATCACATCATCAGCCTATTAATGTTCCCACTGCAGGGACACAGGCCTCCTCTCTGTGAGAGGGAATCCACCACGCGGGCCCAGTGCGGGTTGATGGATGTCACATGTCTTCGAATTTATGGTTCTAGGACATGCCGGTTTCCTCACGATGTTTTCCTTCACCGTACTGAGAGCAGTGGTGATGAAATAATTTACAGAAAGTAAAGCGCCTGCCTGGGCTCGAACCCACGACCTACAACTTGTAAGTCGCGGCCGATACCACTGGGCCACCACTGCTCTCCAGGGCATCGACTCCCTCCATTCCTTCCATTTCTCTCGATGTTGTGCTTCATTTGATGTTGTCTTCTTATGCTTTCGAAAGCATATTCAGATATTTTCTAAATCTTGTTTGCAAATTCAGCTTACAATACACCGCGACCTCAGTCAGTCAGTCATCAATCAGTCGGTCAATCAGCAATGAACATTACGTTATGTACTGCTGTGACAATTGTGACGTTTGCTGACGTCATCAAGGTCTAGTCTGACAACTGACGAGGCAGTGATAGATGTGTGTAGTGCCACTTAACATCGCTTATTGTTGTTGTTATTCTACTGTAATTCTTTTTATGGTTTTGTACCTGTAATAAGTAACTCACTCAATATTAGATTCAATTTGAAGAAACCGAAAGCGTCCTCCTGAACATCTAATATTATTCCACTGGAATGTAATATTGTTGTAAAAAGTGTTCTATATGTTGTGTCCCCTAATTCAGGATAAGGTCTAACCGTGTGCTAAATTTCTTGAAAACCTATTCAATGAAAAAAAACTAGACTTTCGATCTCTTCAATTTGTTAAGAACAGATAAAACAGGTGTCAATCTATTTAAAAATATGTGTTGCTGCGTTTAAAAAAAATCTAATACTTGAAAAAACATTAGCTGGCAAAGCCGTATTAACAACTGAGGAATATCTTTAAACAATTTATAAATATATATCTTTCATCCAGTTATTATGACTTCTACTCTAATTCTGACAAAATCCTTTAAAATTCCCAAATAACTTGTAGTACTTATGCAAAAAAATACTGTTTTCGCACCCCAAAAGTATTTTATGTTTCCTGCTTCACCTCATGATTTCAACCAATAAATTCTAAAGTATACATTTTAAAACAAGCGAGCCCAAACAACGCCTACCAAAATAAAACACAAACGCGATCTAACAAAATAAAACATTCTTCTTCACGTTTCAAAAGAAAACTATAATCCTCTGTCTAAACTAATATTAGAGGTAAAATGTTGGTTTGTAGAAATCTCTGTTATTATTGATCCCACTACGAACATTCTTAGGTGACCACTGAAAATCTGCGCTGTGCTGTGGCTCCATGGCACAGCATCGTACTGACTGCGGAGCTTTTTTGTCACAGTCACAACACAACGTGCATCTGCCTAATTTCTGATCCGTCCCTTTTTTGCGTTAACTGTAGGTAAAACTTAATTTCGTCTTCATCATCATTTCAGCCGAAAGACGTGCACTGCTGGACATAATGTGGCGACGACCTGATCCCGTGCGTCTTGCATCGTCATCGGCCATATAGTTATTTTATCTTTATAAGTATAATTTAAGCACTTTTAATACGATCATCAAGGGTTTATAATTTCTAGGTATGCATGTTTTCTGTGACAAATTGTTGTGTATGTGCGTAGGGACAAGTGAAACTGCTGACAGCTATAAGCACACTCGTTTATTGGCAGGTTGGTCCCCCCCGGTGGGTTCCCGCATCGTCGAGGCGGGGGGCTCAGTAACCGTGGCTTGGTCACCCACGGTGAAGTGAAGAGGAACCCGAGCAGGGAACACTCGTCAGGGCGTTTGCCGATGCAAAATGCGAATCCGACGACGTAGCGGCCAACATGTAGGTTGCGGTGCTGTCCGGGCGACATCGCAACTGAGGCGGGCTGCAATGTCTTATAGGGCCTCTCAAACCCATACGATATCGCGGCTGAGGGATGGAGGCCGCGGCGGGAGAGGAGTGCCGGTATTGCGGTGCGCCGCTCTCTCTACCTTCCGCGGCCTGGACGGGGCCGCCACCATCTGATGGCGGACGCGGTGGGGCCGCAGGAGAGGCGGAGAGTCGGTATAGCTTTGGCCGCTCTCCCTATCCGCTGCAGCCGAAAAATGGTAGGTGGCGGGGCCATTGACCTTGACCCGTCACAAGGGGACCAAGGGTGCCCAACACGGGGCCGTCTGGCATCCATGTGCTGGTTTGGTCCCTGATGTGGTCACGGCGCATAGAGTGTTCTAGTGCACCGGTGATGGGGGGTACTCCCTAGAGGAGGGTCCGATGACGGACAGCCGTGGCGGGTTCGCGGTGAGTGCTAACGCGTGTCCGTGTTCCCGCCATAAGCGGCACAGGAGGACACCGTGGATACTGTAGTATTATATTATCTGTGCCGTGGAGTTTTTGTGGGTTCGAGTCCCACGTAACTGCGCTATCTCCCAGTGGTAGCGCAGCATGCATGAACATTTCTCAAAGCTAAAAAAAAAAGGACAGGGACGCAGCCAAAGTGGCGGCGCGTAGTGTTCCACGTGCGCCCCTCTTAGACGTCGGGCGCCGGCCCCAGCCGAGAGTTACGGAAGCACCGCACGTTCCTGCGACCCACGGCGTAGGTTTGAGATTTTTAGTCAGTAGGAGTATGACTGACCCTACTGGGGAACAAAGAAAAAAGGGTAGGGACGCAGCACAATGTTGACACACACATATATATAACAAAAAAAATATTTCGCTGATAGAAACTACACTGTCACTGTGTGAATATAAGTTACTTTTTACAATAATATACGTTTCCCGAAAGACCTGACACGAGAGCAATGTCACGGGAAAAAGCTGGTTATTAATAATAAAGAAAATTGGTGGCAAGACAAGGCTACGCACTTTTTCATCTCACAAATTGATACAGAAATATATGCAGTATCTTAAAAGAAGTATGAATAAAGAAAACATACGAGTATTCGCAAATATATAAACTTCCGCAGCAGATAGTTTATATTGGATATACTTAGGTAAGTGTATATTTAGTTATCTATTCGACGTCACGAATCTAATTCGACTCAGACGCATCGTAAGGTTAGGTTATGAAGCAAGCGGAAATGCACGTTTCCATTACCTAACAATTACGAATTTAACTAATGGTAAAGTACATAACTCCTTATTTCTTACCAGACATTTTATTATTCTTATTATATATTCAATTATGTTCTTATAAGTACCAAATGACCAAAGCAATTTGTTGTTCAAATGGAAGAAATAGACATGTACCTACCAGTCAGTTTTACCTGCATGACTTTTTTTTGTTATTATAGTTAGGCTTGCGCTTGACCAGTACCTCACCTGATGGTAAGCGATGATGTGGTCGACGGTGTAACACGCTTGCCTAGAAGTAACCTATTCACTCTTGACTTAAAGACCCCGAGGTTGTAGCTATCTGGAAACACAGACTCCGGCAGGGAATTCCAATCCTCAGCTGTACGCATAATGACTGAGAGTGATCTCACTATCAACAAATTGTAATGATCCCATTTGATTTATATTCGTAACAATGACATCAAGCAACCTAGCTGTAATAGAATAGTTCTTTATTTGCAAACACTCACAACAAAATAATTACAAATTGACATGACTCACACATTTCTCAAATCGAAATATCAACACTCAACACGCTATTAAAATTCCAATCATATGACACTACATTTTTTCCCTAAAGCGTTTATGACGTAGTGAAACGCCCCCACTCCGTCTACCGCTGATGATGCGACCCACGCCCTATACTCATCAGGTGTATATTTAAAGCTCAATATACCGTTATTAGTGAACTCTTCCATATGGCGGGCGATAGAATTTTTGTTACTAGTATCTGTAATGTGACTAAGATTTTTGGTAGTTTTTAAATTTGGATGGGGCGAAAAACGTTGCTCTATTGAGTTAGATATAGTTCATAATCAGTTTATTTTCTATAAAAGTTTCAATGGCGAGTTCAGTTCTTTATTACTGAAATTCTTTTGGATAAAAATAAAACTATGAAATCGATATGATATTTTTCAAAACGTATGTTAGGTGACTTTGTATATATATATAAAACAAATCTTAATTGTGGTTCTGTCATGTAATTTCTTAACATAAAACATTGTATCTTATGGCACTCGGCAATAGTGTAGTATCAGTTGTAGTCGGCCAGAGAATCAGCATTGCCATCCAACGTGGCAACGCTGCCAGCGTTCTGGGCATGTTTCCCATTGACATCGATGTGGACGAATGTTTTGATGCACAATGAGCCCTTTTCCCTCTCCCCTTTGTATTTATATAAAGGCTTGTTTTTTTTCAGAATATTCAGTTGTATATATGTTAATATAACATTTATATTGTAAGAATGATATAGTATAAGTGAAACTTTTATTTTAATCGGTTTCGTCTTTCAGAGATTACCTTTAAGAATAATGAAGATAAACACACAATTTTACTTCTTTGTAATATAATTTAGATTAGATTAGATTTAACCAAAATAATGATAGGTTTTACTAGGCAAGCGTGCTTCACTGTCGACTACATCATCGCTACGATAGTGGTCAAGCGCGAGCCTATAGATCATATAAAAAAAAGATAATTTCTTGACACTACTTCAATAATCATCATCAGCCTTATAATGTTCCCACTGCTGGGACACAGGCATTCTTTCTGTGAGAGAGGTCCTAATCCACAACGCGGGCCCAGTTGGTGAATCTCACATGTCTTCGAATTTTTGGTTCTAGGACATGCCGGTTCCTCACGATGTTTTCCTTCACCGTTTTAAGAGCAGTGATGGTGATGAAATAATTTACACAAAATAAAACGCCTGCCTGGGTTCGAACTCACGACCTACGACACTTAAGTCGGGGCCGTTACCACTGGGCCACCCCACTACTCTTCAATAATGGGTGGATAAACAATTAGAATAACCGTCGGTACACATTAAAATTGGCGGTACCTTACTTGACTCACACAGAATACTACACTCCATAATACATTCCATTGTTTTAGTGTGTACTACATTACAATAGATAATGGCTGTATTGTAATATTTGTGTCGTGTGATTTTCTATATTCAATTTTGATAACAATGGAATGTGATGGTAGAAAAAGTGATGTAAGTATCTAATTATTAAGATTATCATTATAACAATAGGTTAACATTCTTACTATTATTTTTTAATGTGAGAGTTTGTAGTATGTTTTTTACTCTTTCACGCAACAACTACAGACCGGTTTTATGAAAATTAACAGTAGTATGGCTTACATCAAAATAAAACATCCATACTAATATATATTATGAATATAAATGCGAAATTAACTCTGTTTAAGTTTTTAAAAGTGGATACAGTGAGCATCGTCTGTCGTGAACAGTGTCGAGTAACTTGTGAGAAAGGTTCTGGTAGTAGCGGCATGTGCGTGAAAAACGAGTGAGGAAGAGGGTAGACAGATATGTCAGCTCGTAAATATCACCCACCCGCAAAGACTTTATTTCTCGTGATCATGGCGCCTGTAACGGTGCCGAAATATCGAGCTCTCAGCAAAAATCTAAGTATACATGGTAAATAGCCCGAAACAAATATTAATTTTAACTCTGTTTGTTTGCTTGTTACTTTTTCACCGATTTGAATGAAATATGGTATGGATGTTAGTTTGAGACCCTTGGAAGGACATAGGATAGATGTTCCTAGGGATGACTAAACACTTTTTCGCGCTCGAAGCCGCGGGCAGAAGGTAGAATGCTATAATTTATAAAGATATTGTGTGAAGTACTAATTCCACGCGGGCACAGCCGGGATCGGCAGCAAGTTAATGATATAAGTGCTACCAGCGTTTATTTTCAAAATTATTTCGATTTTAATACAGAGAGTGCATTTTATTGTTTGCTACGTTGCTACGAGCTACGTGCTACGCGCTACGGGCTACAAACTAAGCCTACGACGCGACGGCGAACGTCCGACTGTCACAAGACACTATCGATCTCAGTAACAGTAAAAAATATGCAATCAAAGCTTTAAAACGCCAAGAATGTTACAATATAATGATAGCTATTAGCGTGTCAAACTTGATCCTTAACAAAAAGACAACAAATTAAGATTAGAACTTGTCAGAAAGGACTAGAACGTAGTTTTATGAATATTAAGCTAAGAGACCGAGTGAAAACCTCGTTGATCAAGAAAACACCAAGATCTTCCGACGTGATTAGGCAGGTACTCAAACTTAAATGGAGATGGGCAGGACATATTCAGAGACTGGAACCACAACGATGGGCCCAGGTCATAACATACTGGACTCCCAGGTCTGTTAAAAGGAGAAGAGGCAGGCCTTTTAAAAGGTGGAGCGACGACATTGCCAAAACTGCTGGAAACCTTTGGGCCAGGACAGCTAGACTTCGCATTTGGAGCATTTGGAGGAGGCTTTTACCGCCTCAGGCGGTCCTTACCCTAAGATAGAGACAGAAAACGTATATACTAACACACAACACTAACAAATATTAAGCTAACTTTTATTATTACTTTTTACTAACACAATAATGTAATTAAAGCCGATTTTTTTTTGTCTAATAGAGATACAATTTTAAACCTTTGTAGCGAATTAATAAAAGCTTTTTTATTTTTATTTTATTTCCTTTATTAATCAGTTTTCTTATTATTTACATTTTTAAATATTTTTATAAAATAAATTAAAAAACAAAAACATTTAAAAATATAAAAAATAGAGGCCCACCGGTATCGGGAACAGGGTCCAAGCTACCGGCGGTCAGGGCTCCAGAGAGAGGAACCTCCTAACTATACGAGCCCTGTCCAGCAGTACTGCTTTCTGGATCAGGCCCTTGACCCAGCCGCCTAACGAGAGCCTTCTAAGATGTTGGTCGAGGCTCGTGGCTATTAAGCCATTGGCTGACACGACTATCGGTACAATGATCGCTGTGTCCACATCCCACATGTCGACAACCTCGCGAGCCAAGTCAAGATACTTGATTTGTTTATCTTTCTCGGCTTTCACGAGGTTCCCGTCATGCGGGACAGTTATGTCAACAATCATTGCACGCCTCTCGATTCGGTCCACCACCACTATATCAGGTTTGTTAGCGATAATAGTCCTGTCAGTGATGATGGACCGATCCCAGTACAATGTGATATTGCCATTTTCGAGAACTGGGTCGGGCACATACCTGTAGTACGGTACCTCCGATGCCACAAGAGTGTATTTCAGAGCAAGTTGCTGGTGGATGATCCTGGCTACAAGGTTGTGCCTATGCAAATACTCTTCGTTAGCTAGACGAGAACATCCAGAGATAATGTGTCGGATCGATTCACCCGGGCGGTGACATGCCCGACAGATGTCAACCGTGCCATCCTTCACAATAAATCTCCGGTAGTTATTCGTCATGATAACTTCGTCCATAATTGCACAGACAAAACCTTCGGTTTCCCCAAAGAGGTCACCGAAACGCAGCCAGGCTACGGACGCTGCTTGGTCTACATCAGACCCATGTAGGGCCCGGAAAAAGCGTCCGTGAAGCTCCTTACTCTGCCATACTTCCCTACGGTCGTTAGTTTCAAGCACTACAGGCTTGCGCCAGTTCTCATTCGCCATGGAGAGCGGGGTGAGTCCCTTGTCCACTGCTACTACATCTCGATGCATACCTACGTCGGTGTGTAGAAAATGTTCCCTGAGATTGCATATCTCGCGGTTGTGGAGGTTTTTGGCATTTAAAAAGCCTCGGCCTCCACACTTCCGCGGGATATACAATCTCATGACTGACGATCGTGGGTGATGCATTCGATTTGCAGTCAGCAGTGTACGGACCCGCCTATCCAGGGCGTCAAGTTCCGTTTGAGTCCATTTGAGTATGCCGAAAGAGTACATCAATACCGGCATGACCCAACCGTTGAAGGCGCGCACCTTGTTTCCGCCTGAAAGAAGGCTATTGAATACCTTTTTCAGGCGGCCAAAGAAGCGTTCCCTCAACGATTGCTTCATGTCAGTAGTGCTGATACCTAACGCTTCCGACATACCCAAATACTTATAGGTTTCGTTTGGAGAGAGGGATCTCAGGTTTATGGAATCCGCGAGTTGAATTCCTACGGATTCCACAATCTCCCCTCGCTTTACATGCATGACCGCACATTTGTCCACACCAAACTCCATCCTGATGGCGTTACTAAAAGTTTCAGTTACTTTCAGTAGCTCCATCAGCTGAAGATTGCTGGGGGCAAAGAGCTTCAGATCATCCATGTAAAGGAGGTGAGATATAACCTGACCACCTCTCTTCAACCGATAGCCTAGCCCTGAATTCTCCAGCAGCATGCTTAGAGGATTCAGGGCTAGGCAAAACCAAAGTGGACTCAAACTATCGCCCTGGAATATACCTCGCTCGATCCTTACAGGTTCGCTATTCCTCTGGATATTTCGACATCCTGGATAGCGAAGGACTGTGCTCCATTGCCCCATACACGACATCAGGAAGGTGCGTAGAGTTTTTTTTTTTTTTTTTTTTTTTATTTGCGATGGGTTTGCTCTTGACTCTAGTCTAGGTCAAAGGTGACAGAGACAGAGTCGACGATGGAGCGAGCTTACCCAGAAGAAGCCTGTTCACTCTAACTTTGAAGAGATTCGGGTTGAATGCGTTCGGAAACACAGACGCAGGTAGTGAGTTCCACTCATTCGCTGTGCGCATTATGAAGGATGTTTGGAAGCGCTTGGTGCGTATTGGTGGAATGGCAACAAGGTAAGGATGGTAACTTGCAGTGCGTCTAGATGTCCGATGGTAGAAGGGGGCTGGTGGGATGAGGTCGTGGAGTTCTTGAGCACACTCACCGAAGTACAGTCTGTAAAAGACCGACAAGCAGGCAACCTTGCGGCGATGAGCCAAGCTGTGTAGCTTGGCATCCGCCAGCTCAACGTCGCCAATGAGCCTCTTGGCTCTGCGTTCCACCGAGTCAAGCGCGGCAAGCTGATACTTAGCTGAGCCATCCCAAAGGTGGCTGCAATACTCCATGCAGGATCGGACTTGCGCTTTGTAAAGGGTTAAAAGCTGTCCAGGCGTAAAGTATCGCTTCACTCTATTTAGGATGCCCAGCTTTTTGGCCGCAATTTGAGCTTTGTACTCAATGGAGGCGCCGAAGTTGAGGTTGGATGTCAACTCCATGCCCAGGAGCTCGAGCCGATCAGTCACAGGAACAGACGCACCCCGAAAAGTAGGAGTTTGATCGAAGATACTCCTTTTTGCGGTAAAAAGACACGCCTGTGTTTTGGTGGCGTTAAAGGAGACCAGATTGTCATCACCCCACTGGGAGACAAGGCTTAAGGTCAAATCTGTCCTTTCCACCATAGCCTCTCTCAAGGAACGAACTTCATCCACGCTGGTTCTTGCGCTGGACAAGTATCTCTCTGCAACAGTACTGTCATCTGCGTACCCAATAATACCAGGCTGAAGTAGGTCATTGATGTGTAGCAGGAAAAGAGTTGCAGAGAGAACAGACCCCTGAGGTACTCCGGCATCAATAGCCATGAAGTCAGAGGAGCAGCCGTCAATGACCACTCGGATCGACCGTTCATTGAGGAAGTCTGATATCCAGCTACAAAAACCAGCGGGGATGCCATAAGCAGGAAGCTTACTGAGTAGACTCGCGTGCCAGACCCTATCAAAGGCCTTCGAGATATCAAGCGAAACAGCAAGTGCTTCGCCGTGTCTCTCGATGGCTTCGCCCCAGCAGTGCGTGACATACACAAGAAGATCGCCAGTTGACCGTCCCCGGCGAAAGCCATATTGACGGTCACTGAGGAGATTGTTGTCTTCAAGGTAGGTCAGCAACTTACTGTTCAGTACCCTTTCCATAACTTTGGACAAAATGGAGGTAATGGCGATCGGACGGTAATTGGCAGGGTCTGCACGGTTGCCTTTTTTGGGCACTGGTTGCACATTTGCAAGCTTCCAGGATTTCGGTACCGTTCTTTTTACAAGAGAGAGGCGGAACAAACGAGTCAACACAGGAGACAGTTCTGGCGCACACTGCCTCAGCACTCTCGCTGGGATGCCGTCAGGCCCGCTGGCTTTGTTCACGTCTAGACTGCACAATACTCTCCGGACCTCTTTAGCGTGCACAGCGATCTCCGGCATGGAAGAGTCACAGTGAGGTACAGTAGGTGGTTGTATCTATTTTATACAATTCTAGCACCCTCATGAGCCATGTATGAGGCACCGAGTCATAGGCCTTCTTATAATCTATCCAACATGTCGACAGATCCTTTCGGGAACGCCGAACCTGTTGGCTAATGGCCATATCAATAAGGAGTAGCTCCTTAGTACCGCGGGACCCGTTCCTACATCCATTTTGAGAGACCGACATGATCGAATTATCGTCGACGTGTTTATTAATTTTAACTCTCAAAATGGATGTAAGAACCTTATAGACCGTTGGTAAACATGTAATAGGTCTATAATTTTTGGGTTCCGCGGTGCTACCAGATTTGTGGAGCAGGTGGGTTATTCCTGTTGTAAGGAACCTGGGTAGCGAACCAGACTCCAAGGCTGCCTGGTACTGAGATGCCAAACGAGCGTGCGACCTTTGTAGCCACTTTATCCAGAAGTTGTGCAGCCCGTCCGGCCCTGGAGATTTCCAGTTCGGCAACGGGCGGACTGCACGGGCTATATCTTGGGGGCTGATCGTGATAGCCCCCATTTCTTGTATTGGATCGCACGCTCGTTCGACCTCCCGAGTCCATTCACCTTCGGTGTGACTGACAGGCACCGACCAGATGCTACGCCAGAATGAACACATAGCGTCATCATCCGGCAGGCGCGTATCAGTCACACCTTGGTCGGGTCGCTCCCAAACCCGATAAACCAATTCCTCATTGCACTGGTTACTTACGTTTGTAACCCTGTCACTACTATCCTCGTCAGCGTGGTTGGACTGTGGTTGCACCACGGCCTGCGACGATGGGGCAGTGACACGGTTACACATTTCCGTTCGGAGGCGATCAAGCACAGTATCATCCAACATACGATTACGCTGGATGACCCGTACCTGATCCGAAAGTCGTTGCGCCGAAACGTTGACGGCTGGCTCAAGCACCTGAAACAAAGAGAGCATCCGGACACGGTACGCGGTCAGGTTGTTTCCTCCCTCTGTAGCCCCAAAGTATGCGCGCATGACATTTTCGTTTATGGATTGTGTCCATCTCATGCGCTGCACACTTCCGCCGGGTGCTGGGACCCTATCAGAGACCGGTAAGCCTCGAGGTCCTAAGCGTTCCGGCGGCCGGCGTCCTCCCCGTCGACGCGCAGGTGTTGGTGTCGTCGGCGGAGAGAAGTACTCGTCGCTAGAGCTCGACGCAACTGCCACGGCCGGTGTCACAGCACTCACGATGGGGCTGGTTTCCGGCGGAGGCGAGGCGGAGCTGGGCGACGAGGCCGGAGGTGGTAGGCGTGCTTTTCTTGCGGCCGCAGCTCTTGTCAACATGACGTCGTCTTCATTTTTCTCGTTTCTTGATGTTTATGTCGTAATTCGGTCATAGCTTTGATTATATTATTGTTTCATGTTTTTTTTTTCTTGGTTTCATTTTGTGTTGTATAATTTAGATAGTTTAAATTAAATATATTGTAAGAAATTTGGTTGAGAAAAATTTTTGGCAACCGTCTGTCAATTCGAGCCACAGATATACTATTATTTTATTTATTATTAGTTTGAGGTCCTGTGCTCGCTAACCGGTTCAGACAGTGTTCTTCCATCTTTAAAATCTTAAACGGAGCCTAGCCTGCTTGTGGCAACATTTACTCTAGTCTTCTATTGCATGTGACTTCCACATAACAAACTAAATGTGGGTATAATATCACACTAATCACACTATATATCGTATAGGCGAAAGTTTGTGAGTGTGTGTGTGTATGTGTTTGCATTTTTAGGGTTCCGTACCCAAAGGGTAAAAACGGGACCCTATTACTAAGACTTCACGATCCGTCTGTCAGTCTGTCTGTCTGTCCGTCTGTCACCAGGCTGTATCTCATGAACCGTGATAGCTAGACAGTTGAAATTTTCACAGATGATGTATTTCTATTTTCTTTATTCGCTAGGTATAACAACAAATACTAAAAACAGAATAAAATTTATATTTAAGGGGGGTGCCCATACAACAAACGTGAATTTTTTGCCGTTTTTTGCCCGATATTAATAACGGCAACAGGTAACGGCCCTGTAACGGCAACAGGTACACGCTTGAAATATTCGCAGAATATTTAGTTGTATATTCACTTCAAAAAATAATAATTATTAAATTAAAATAAAATAAATTAAGAGGCCCCCCTTACCACAAACGTGATTTTGTTGCCGTTTTTTGCGATAATGGTGCGGAACCCTTCGTGCGCGAGTCCGACTCGCACTTGGCCAGTTTTTGTTACTTCTTCACGCTTAAACGGCTGGACGGATCTGGGAGATTTGCACTTTTGTTTAGAAATTTGGAACAGAGATAGATAATAGTCTGGAATAGCACATAGGATACTTTTATCCCGGGAATATGTTCCCTTGTGTTAATTTTCGACATAAAACAAGCTAGTTAGTTAGGTCTACTTCTGCCTAAATCCTTTGGGAATCAGGCGTAATGTTACGTTATGATTTGGCAAACGAATCTTAGAAAAATATAAAAACATTCAATTCGAAATCACGAAACTATTTCCAATATTAAAACACCTTACCTACTTATTACTTTACTACGCATAATAACTATTAATAGTGCAATATCAAGCTGTAACAGCCGCTTGTCTATTATTGATTATTTAATAATAATAGTTGGCAGGTTCCCGACACAGGCGCCTTCAACCTGGCGCATGTGTAGATGCATCAGCTTTCGTATGTGTGTGTGTGAAGTGATCACCATGTGTGTCATCAGACCATGTGATGCTCGCCTACTCGCAGTGTGTACACCACTGACTTATAAACCTATGGACTTGCCATACCTACGAAATTAGCGTGCTTACCTACTTAAATCGGGCAATTAAGATGGCTGCCCATTTGCCAATGAGGTAGGCCATTTGCAACTGTTTGACAGCACAACTACACAGATAAACGTACATATATTGCACACAACTACCAATTTTACTCGGCAATTAACATGGCGACCGGTCACGCATAGACATGATTTTGACGTCACTCAAAAGTGTTACCAAGTTTAGTCCTTGACAAACATTTAAATGTCTCTCTTTTCATATGCAGCTCTTGGTTAGTTAAAAAGAGACAAAACGCTTTTTGACATGCGTGTGTCGATATTATAGATATTTGTATAACTATTCTTCATATATAAGAATATGCCGTCTCCATAGTTATCCTACCTCATTGGTGTACACAGATCAGATAGGCGGTGGTAGGTATAGTTGTGATGTCAGCTGCACTGTTTAAGTGCCATGAAGGTATTACTCTATTTAAGACTGGGCACGTGTTTATTGGATTTACATTGTATTTGATAGTAATAGGGATTACTGGGTATATAAATGATTATTATATTAAGTCCATCAGTGAGATTATCAAATAATATTGGACCCGTATTTTTTGCTTTACCAAATAAACAAAAATTGACAAACATAAAGCGCATCAAAGTCCAGGAGTGGGAGCTTGTGACGTCACTTTGTCAGTATAACTTGTAGCACACCGTGACGTCTCACGATATTTCGTCGCACAAAAAATACACGTCGTAATTTATTGTTACTCACTTTCACGTTACTTAAAATATTGTACTCGTATTTTTCTTTTGCCACGTAGCAAAAGAAACAATACGAGTCCAATATTTTTAGGTTGAATAGATATTTTTGTTTACATCCCTGTTGTAAAGGCACAATTCGAGTGTCCACATTTTAACTGATGACTCGAACATAACTTAATTCATCTTACAAGCATCAAAATTCGTTCGTTTAAACAGTTTGAGATAATAGTACATTATGGTACAAGTGTGCAATGTTTTCAACAGTAAAAACGAGTTGTGATTTTTTTTCACAATGGCGGGCAAAATTAATCAGTTTGCCTATGCGCGCGCATTTAACAATGGCGAGCGGCCATAGACTAAAAGAATGAGGTTTCTTTTTTTTTGGCTTTTCTAGGATAGTGTTTTAGCCACGTACAAAATAGGGAATTAAAATTTTTCTTAATTACAGAGCAAATAAAATTTTCAACACACTTGCTCATAAAGTGGCTCTAATTTCACCGCAATTAGGCATATAATGATACCTGTAATCAAACTGTGACTTTTTCATTGCTATTATTCACAAGTGAGTTATAGTTTTTTTTTAAATGGTTTCCTACCTTCATTTTAAATACTTTTAAATTAAACTAATTTTAAAAGTGTCACAAATCAATCCAATGAAAATTAATAAAATAAGTAATTAATTCTAATCCAGTTAAAATTTAATTATTTTCAATATAATAAATTTTAACACTGTTAATCAATTAAAAGTGTCCCATTCGACATTAATCCCTTTCTATTCCTGTCATGGAAGTAGTACTTACTATATCCATAACATGATATGGGTAGTAATTACTATTGCCATGATATCCATTAAGTACATAAAATGTGGCAAAGAAGCTATCTTCTAGTCAAACAATTCAGCAAAATGCTAGAACCTAACATATTGCATTTCATGCAACTTCGTATTCAACTAGATAATTTCAACTTGTACGTAGTTAATAAATAAAACTTTCCCTCAAATATAACTTTTGTTTCTCTGCAATAAAGAAAAATTGAAATACCCCATTTTGTACGAGGCTAATACGCTATCCGCGAAAAGCTAAAAAAAAGAAAGTAACCTCATTGTTTTAGTGTATGGCCGATCACCATTGTCAGATGCGCGCGCATAGGAAAACTGATTAATTTACCCCGCCATTGCAAAAAAATTTCACAACTCGTTTTCACTGTTGAAAATGATTTTTTTGTATTATTTTATTCACAAGTGTGTTGAAAAACGTCGTATGATACACGTGTGTATTGATGATTACCGTCCTCGGCTCTCTTAAGACCCTCACCTAAAGGCTCGGGTCTCAATGGCGCCTCAGCGGTAATCACCAACATTACTCACTTGTACCACAATGTACTATTATATTTGTGTGAAATTTTTATTTATTAAGCACGTACAATTTGAAATTATCTATTTAAATACGAAGTTGCATGAAATGAGCAAGCAATAGGTACATTAATTTATTTGTACTATTGAGCACGATCTTTTTTGTATCGAAACTTTTTTAAGAACAAAGCAACACAACCAATATATAAAAAAAAAAAAAACTATAACTCACTTGTGAATAATAGCAATGAAAAAGTCACAGTTTGATAACAGGTGTCATTATGTGCCTAATTGCGGTGAAATTAGAGCCACTTTATGAGCAAGTGTGTTGAAAAAACATTAACTAAAGGTTCTTTGTCTACTGCATCATCATCAGCCTTTTAATGTTCCCACTGCTGGGACACAGGCCTCCATTCTTTGAGAGAGAGAATGGGCCTTAATCCACCACGCGGGTCCATTGCGGATTGGTGTAAGTCACATGTCTTCGAATTTTCTAGGACATGCCGGTTTCCTCACGATGTTTTCCTTCGCCGGTTTTAGAGCAGTGATGATTAATTTACACAAAGTAAAGCGCCTGAGTTCGAACCCACGACCGGCACGTAAGTTGGAGCCGTTAGCACTGGGCCACTTCTGTTTTTATCAAAACTAAATCTGGCCTATTATTGTGATACACACCGATTAAGTAATTATGTACTGTTTGTTTCAGTCATTGATTGTTTACACCACATACCACATAGCCTACCTAGAAATCCTAGTTTTAATCCTGCAACACTCCACACGCTAAAAAGCGCGATGTCCAAAAGAAATCGTATTCGGTACTAGCATCATTCTGCCAACTGCTTGCCAGAAATTGTTGGCACGGCAAGGTGTGATGGCCGAAAATATTTTTTCGTACACACGCTATTACACTTGTATACGATATAAAATGGTGGTCGTATAAGTGTCAACGGTTATCGGGTTATCATACAATGTTGCTTTTTTTTAGGGTTCCGTGCCCAAAGGGTCCAAACAGTCCAAACTCACGTGTCCATACGTCAGTCCATCATCTGTCACACGGGTTTTTCCAGCCTAACGGTTAAAGCTACAGTCATCAAATGTTCAAGCAACAATTGTATGGCTAAATAAGTATCTTGTTGAGCCATACAATTTGTCAAAAAATATTTTCAAATGTTTTCCCATACAAGGAAAGAGGAGTGCGAAAAAAAATGTTTGACCTACCCCATGGGGTATTTTAGGATCCTTCGCTTGCTCGGTCATCAAAATTGAGCACGCGGTTAAAAAGCAACTTTGCACTTGTATAACAAATAACTATTTATTCTATTTGTTGTTATAGCGGCAACAGAAATACCTCATCTGTGAGAATTTCAACTGTCTAGCTAACACGGTTTATGAGATACAGCCTGGTGACAGACAGACAGACAGATAGACGGATCGTGGAGTCTTAGTAATAGGGTCCCGTTTTAACCCCTATTTTTAACCAAAATCGATGCAGGACAAGTTTTTCTAAGCATTATGCCAATCGGAGCTAAACACATTGAAAAGAAAAAGTGTTTACTGTCACAGAAACTGACACGCCAATACTTAAATGCATTATATACAGATGCTCAAAATTTTGTAAAAGCACATTTAAGTGCTTCCTCTTACACCCCCGTATAGATTGTAAACAATTTCGCCCACTATATAAGCAGGAATATCCTTCTTAAATGGCGTCAAGATGTCAATTTTAATATACAAACATATAATATTCGTGAGCTAATTGGCTCTCTTAGCCTGGTGACGCCGATTTCCCTCCTTTTATCTTATAAACCATAAATAAAGCACTTTGAACTTGTCACGCTGGATCATATCGAGTGACAACTTCAATTAGCTATAATTAGCTTGTATGAAATGGGGATGTCTATATTAACAGCTTTTTGCGCCGCTTTTCTCCCTTAGCGTATTGCACAGGAACAGCTGTGTATTCTGAAATAATTTTACCATGAAAACTTAAGGTATAATAAGCAGCTTATGGCAATTAATTATGCTGCATACCTTCAAACACTGAAAGAGTTTTTGAAATCGAATTAGCACTTCCAGAAACAAACAAATCTTGCACGTTCTTCTCCATAGAGACAAATTCAAATAATTTTTTGCTTAACATTTTAATAACGATAAATTCTGTCTAATATCATAAATAGAAACCCATACCAAGAGATGACACGAAACACGGCGGACTAAAACCATGTAACTTGCCAGCAAAAACAAGAGTAAAATATCATCAACGCTCTCAATTTCATATCTTATTACAAACACGAACGATTACGTATTCTGACTTTTATAATGACAAGTGACGTCACACTTCTAATGTCAGTTACCTTCCAAGCTGTCACTTTTCGTTAGGAAAGCTTTATCATCCACAAACATAGATAATAGACTGAGCGTTCCTTATCCTACTGTGAAGCAAATACAGGCAGAAAAGTGTGAGAAAGACAAACCGAAAAGTCTTGATTTATGATTCTGATTGATCTATTAGTCTTGGACTGGCTTAGGTATAATGCACACATATGGGGTAGTTGTTTTCTTTTTCGGGATTTCTGGTTAAGTCCCCTAGTAAAATTGTTCATAATGGTGAGTACAATGAATCATTTTTAGGCATTGCGGCTAAAATTTCCATTATGGGCCGCTGATTTTAGTCGCGGGGAGGGGAGGGGAGGAGGGGGTTGTTACCCTCCTGTACCATCCCCACCACTCGAAGCCCCATGGTTATGGAGATATCCATGGTTAAAGTTTTGAGGTTAGAATAAAAATTTCATCAATTTCCATCGATTTTTGGGGCGGGAAGGGGGGTAGGGGGGCTACCCCCCTGTACCATCCCCACCACTCGGAGCCCCATGGTTATGGAGATATCCATGGTTAAAGTTTTTACAATTACTATTTAACAACAATGTCGACGGGCTCATTTTTTTTATTTAAAGGGTCTAAAGTAACCTAACACGAAGAAGATGACGGGAGCTGAGTTCGCTCGCTTTGCTCGCTCACTTCAGCTGCCGTCATCTCTTCGAACCTAACCTGTCCGTGTCGGTGTGCCCTAAGTTCCCGAGCTCGCTTCGCTCGCTCTTGGACTAATTCATAAAGACCACATGGAAAGTGGGTGCTCTGATTCGGTTTTGGGTATTTCGGATATTCACATAGTAAATAAAACACGATGACTAACACTGACAGTTAACACAAAGAAGCGTGGCGTCGCTTCACGTTCCGTTCCACAGTGTAAACAAAATTCGGTATGTTTTGTGTAAAAAAGTCAATGTAATTGCATAATACACCATGGTTATTGTGCACATTAATTACACACTAAATAAAATATGTGAGTAAGTGAAAATAAAATTATATTTAAATAAAAAATATGACTTCAAATTTAATAAAATACACCTCTACGTCAACGGAACGTGAAATTTGAACTTTGACGTTTACCATGATAATTTATCTAACCTTCAAATTTGCACAAAACAAAATATGTATGGGAATTTTAAACTTTTTTTCTCGAAAACCGTGATGCTCCGAGTTTTGAAATTTTGGAAAAAGCTTTCTATTTATGAGTACTATCTATAAAAAAAATGGACTTCCAAATCAGCGGCCCATAAAGGAAAGTTTATCCGGCATTGCTTTACTTCTGTTATTCCCTGTAGTACATGCCGCACGGTCGCTTTGTCTCTTTCTATGTAGTTAAGTTTGTGACGATATCGCTCAGTCCATTCCTCTACATCTATGATATCACCTTAAGAATATTTCCACATAGATTGAGGTAAACTCTTGGCATTGACGTTAAAAGAAAACATTCTGATTTCTGTCTACTACGTCGCGTGGATTTTATTTGATGGCATGAATCCGGTCTGATTTTTTTTTATGAAAACGTTTTTAAATAATGCTGGTCGAGAAAATGTAGTAAGATTTAAATTTTTAATAACTACGATACTTTTAATGCTAGTTAGAGTAACTGTTGAGCGTGTTGTCAAGATGGGTCATGTCTTTACCTATTTTCTATGAGTTCCTATGACGTCACTATACGCAAGTGCTGACGCATCGTGCAAGACTTTATTTTCGCGTGAAAACGCGTAAAGTTGCGTTACATTTTTTTACCCAACTACGGCGAAGCAAAAGGCAGGGTTATGTTTTTGACCGGTATGTGTGTATATATGTATCTATGTTCATCTGTTCCCTCATAACTTCTAGACTAAGTAGATACTTAATACAATTTGACAAATGAGGTGTCGTGACGTCAGATTAAATTAAATATGGCGCCCTCTAGGGGGCACAAAAAAAAATCGCCCTTCCCCATCATGTGTGGTATCATTGAATAGGCATTTTGAAATGAAGGTAGGATTTGGTGCATCACATTTTTTTCAAGAGTACCGTTTGCTGAGGTTTTGGTCAGCCAGCTCGCGAATATCATCATCAGACTGCACAGCATGATTTTCTTCTTATTTACTACTTTTTAGTTCGCTTTTTAACCAATCGAGTTTTTTTTTGATATTTTGAATTAACTTTTTTACCAGTTATATTCAAAAAGAGCTTCAAAGAACTTATACTTGCTTAAACGTATATTCAGATAAATACGCATGATACAAACTAAGAAGAAGGAT
This sequence comes from Orthosia incerta, assembly GCA_948252205.1. Lineage (NCBI taxonomy): Eukaryota > Metazoa > Arthropoda > Insecta > Lepidoptera > Noctuidae > Orthosia > Orthosia incerta. The sequence continues at coordinate 1,601,859 of OX411742.1, read as the reverse complement.
TACGAAACTCTTTAAGCTTATATTGTCCTAGTATTTTGGGATCAAGCAGCTCTGTTGTGGAATGTATTACTTAGAAATAAGAGGTAGGTACTCAAACACTGCCAATTTTTATGAAAATGGTGAAGGAACATTACCACTATAATTGTTATTATTTTCCTTTCTCTGTCATATATTTGATATATAGTAGTGTAGTATAGTATGTATGTATTTTACGTTATTTATATATTGTGTACACTGTTAGCCCCAAATTCTTCCCCTCTCGTTCAGTCCATCCAAAGGTTATCTGAAAGAGATTGCCCTGTGCGATAAGACCGCCTAATGTACACTTGTTTTTGTAAATGTTTGTCCTGTATGTTTTTTTTGGTGTACAATAATAAAATAAATAAATACAGTAATGAGTAGAAAATTGCCAATTCATTGTGAGTATAAATACCAATATTTAATCCGCAAAAGTATATTAAACGGTTTCCAAAATAAATAAATTACCTACAAAAAAATGTATTTTTCGTAGACCGTGTGACGCAAATTAGTTTAAATTATTAATGCGATCGGCGTGCGCGCGCGCCGGTCAGACGATTCACACTTCATATTAATATTTATAGTGACTCAGTCATGGTCTACATATCACCTGTGACATATTAAGGGTCCTCGTCATCATTCCCAAGTTTTATATTCACACCTTCAATGTTGAGAGGGGAATAGGCCTGAATTATTTAGTGAATTGCTTTTTTTGTTTAGATGGATTTTCCGGCAAATTGGAAAAGCTTTCTGTCGGTGTGAAACTGCAAGTTTAAAAGTTCGTTTCGAAGTAAATAGGAGGGATTGGTTTGAAAACCACTGGCCCCCATAATCCTTGAAGAGTAGATTTGGTATGGGACAACACATACTTACGGCAAAGCAAAATAGAAAAGCAAAATATAAATTTTCTCAAAACAAAGTATATGAATCAAAATTGTTAATGTAATTCTACGGTAATTCTATGGTAATTCTACGGTAATTCTACGGTAATTCTACGGAAATTCTACGGAAATTCTACGGTTATTCTATGGTAACTCTACGGAAATTCTACGGAAATTCTACGGAAATTCTACGGAAATTCTACGGAAATTCTACGGAAATTCTACGGAAATTCTACGGAAATTCTACGGAAATTCTACGGAAATTCTACGGAAATTTTACGGTTATTCTATGGTAACTCTACGGAAATTCTACGGTAATTCTACCGTAACTTTACAGCTATTAAAATCAACCGTTTACAACATTTTTGGTCGCATAACTCGACACTCCCTAGCAACTGAACTTCACTTTACAAAACGCATTATGTACCTAAATAACCAAAAAGCGACAAAAACTACTCAGGAAGAGTGATAACACTAGTGTTCTATTACATGCTAAAGGACAATAAAAAGCTTATAACAATACTCAAAACTACTACTGGAACACCTAAATCTATTCACCATTATTGGCAGTACCCTTTTTAAATCAACTTTAATTTTAATTGGCATTTAGTCCAGAAGTTGGCGATATTCTGCCAAGTTCAGGGAAGCGGGCTCTTATATAAACGCGCGTATCGACTGATATACGAGTTAGGAAGAACAGTCGTTATTTATATTAGGTACTGACAAACTGATGTGAATTTAGTTATTACAATAATTTATTGCTGTTAGATTTGATTTTACAGACGTTAAAGTAAGGTCGTATCTCGAAAAAGTTCAGGCTTTTCTGCAAGTAGTTTCTTTCTTTCTTTCTAAATACAGGTGGCTTACTGAAGGTTCCATACCGTTATTTAATTGACATCATTATTCACGCGGCGGCTCCTGTGCAACGGGAAATAGATATATAGATATATGAACTGATTGGATTATTTGTTAATTTATTTATTATTATTGTGTGTATGGATTATTGTTTTTTTATTAGGAAGACATTATTAAATTATGTTATTTTACTAACATAGTCATAAATGTATTACTAATAAATTAAGGATCATGGTCCGAATAAATGATTGAATTGAATATTAATTAAAACATAAACACAGCGAATGAATGGAACTTACTACCTGCGTCTGTGTTCCGAACGCATTCAACCCGAGTCTTTTCAAAGTTAGAGTAAACAGGCTTCTTCTGGGTAAGCTCACTCCATCGTCGACTCTGTCTCTGTCACCTATGACCTAGACTAGAGTCAAGAGCAAATCCATACAAATAAAAAAAAAAAAAAAACCTTTTTTTTAAACAAGAATTTTTCGTATTATTCTCAGCAAACCCTTTCATTTGGTACCCATGTCATGGTAGTGCACAAAAAATGGCCGCCATATTGGATTTAGAATGACGTTACTTAGATAACCATACATTGTCATCCAAACTAAATGTGTATGCAAAATTTCATCTTAATCGGTTGAGGATATGATGGGTGGGATGATGAGGTTTTAAAATTCAGTTGCAGCAAGATTTGACTCGAACACACTGACATACATACATACATTGCAAGTTAAATAAAAGGTTGTAAAATCGGAAATGTCACGAGGCCACTCCCCCTTTTCCCTTTAGGCATTTGACAGTCGTTTCGTGAGAATGTCACTTACGCATCAAATTTCGCTATTTTCATATTTCAAAACGTTGATATGTATGAAGAAGAGCGTGCAAGACAAGAAACTACATGGAAACGTCTTAAAGCATTTCAGGAATCCCCATTCCAATACCTACAATGTAAACAACCTTTTCCACAATCCCTTTGTCAAGTTCACCAACTAAGTCAAGGCAGTGACTCACTCATTTATTTCAGATTGCAGTCTTTAATTAATCCCTCCAGGGCCCGCTCGAGTTTCAAGAGAAAGCGCGGAAACAAAACCACACAGGAAACCACCCGGCTAATAAAACGGTCGCACGATGTGTTTCACGCTATTTTAGGGCTTAAAACAAAGATATGTTAAAGTTATTTATTGCTCTTCTTAGAAGTCATTTAATGTGTGATTTTGTGAATACAAAATAAAGTATCTGTTTTGACAATTTATCAAAAACATTATATCCATTCTCAGAGCTCTGAGGCATCCTGCATTTTTCCGAGATATAACGTACCTAAGCTAACCTACATTTAGTGATAGTTTCGAAATAGGATCAGCACTTTCAGAGATTTCCCCCTAAAAGTAAACAAAAAAATATATCTCGTTTTAAAATCACTTTAGAAGTTAAGAAAATCTACAGATTTGGATCAAACAATGAAAAAGTTTAAATACTTGTTCAGTCGTCACTTCGTCATAAAACAAACCTTTATGTTTTTCATTGTTTGGATGAGAAATCATGCAGGTATTTCTATAATGATATCCCCATATGCGAATTAATAGCAAGAGACAGGGAAAAGTGGAAAAACGGAAGGGAAACCTTTGCCCTGCAGTGGGACATAACAGACTCATAATAATAAACATGCGAATTCGCATTTTCATATAAATTGTTCTCGATTTCAATAAAAAAGTGTTGTCGTACTATCGTAACAAACAAAATAGTCTTTAACAATAAAAATCGCTTTAAAACATAAAAGAATATTACTTTATTCCTGTTCATTAAACACAAGAACCATAACAATCCCGCTACGATCAAAAAACGGAACTAACCCATTATAATTTCCCTGAAAAACAACCAACCTTGGCCTTGAAGCCCTAAAACTATTAATTCACGAAGATCGGCCAATTACCATTGAGTTGTCATAACAACAAATATGATGGAAGCGTTGGGCCGCTAGGTCGGCGGGGACGTAACCGACCGTGGGGAAGACAAGGTTAGGTGTTGTGGACCTATAGGTAGGGCTCCGGCGACAACGGGTAGTGAACTGGCCTATTCAAATTCAATTCAGATTTGCCCATATCGCTTAAAGATAAATTTAATTATTAAAGATTTTGAACAATTAAAAAAATTACAACCGACTTCCAAACAAAAACACTTCAAAGTGAAAAATAACTTCAATTTCGGAAGTCGGTGTTCTGTTTTCGTTTCTTCGTTTTTTGACACCGACTTCCGAAATTGAAGTTATTTTTCACTTTGTAGTGTTTTTGTTTGGAAGTCGGTTGTAATTTTTGTAAAAATGTTTTTTATTTTCACTTTTTAGTTGTGGTAGGTACATAATGGACCAGTTCTATAGGCTAGGTACCTATAACGCCCAAAGTGAAGCCAGAATAGATAAACCCAATAACATGAAACTTCAATAAACAAAACCGGTGGAATGAGAGTATACCAGGGTGAACTGTCCACACCTGCGTACTCCTTTAAAGCGTACCAGTGTGACGTTATGTTATGAAATGTTGTAAACAATAAACAGATATGCGATTGCAGCTATCCCAAGAGATTTGTCGTCATTTATTGAAGAGTTCTGATGTATATCTCCGAAGTTCTTCATCAAATCTTGATGAAAATTAAATGGGACCACATGACAAACACTAGCTTTCGAATAAAAAAAGAATCATCAAAATCGGTTCACCCAATAAAAAGTTCTGAGGTAACAAACATAAAAAAAAAACTATCGAATTGATAACCTCCTCCATTTTTGCGAAGTCGGTTAAAAAAAGATTTAAGCATCGTACGTTTACAATATTTAACAGGCAATATTGAACTTAAAAAACATAGACTTGCAATTAAAAAACTGACAACGACTATGTATTGGCAGGCAGAGTAGGAAAAAGCACGATAATTAAGTAATTTTGTTTTCTTGCGCAAAACAAAAAAGAAGCGACTGGACTTTGCGCGCTTGCGCTAAGAGAGTGGTATGGGTTTCTTACCCAGCTAAAACATCCTTGGGGACTGTAGGGTAGGAGAGTCCCTTCACCTGATCACGGGGTCCCAGCGCTAAGAAAGAAATTAGTTTCAAATAAACCTCACTAGATGGCGCGATATGAACCGATTTGTTATTGAATTGTGTGTAAAATTAACATTTTCTGGAATTGAACATACAAATTCATGTTCTTGTTTAATCAACTCCTATGCACAAAATTATGGAATACATACATAAATAAACTAACGCCTTTTTCCCATGGGGGCAGGCAGAAAGTACAGTATATGGTAATTGGGAAATTATGGAATATTGGGCTCTTAATTCACATTTCAAAGATTATTTGAACGGGTTTTCAAATATTTGTTTAAAATTTCTGAGGCATTACACTCGATTGTTTAAATTTGTATTGTAACACATTTTGGTGCAATGAAAGTGTAAATATGTCACTGTGTTTAAATAAACAAATATTCACGAATCGAGTAAACCCTTTAACTTGCAAGTCGCTGCTAACTCTATCTATCGCCGTGGAACGGAACCGAGATCGATCGACGTACAAAAAATATTCAGTTTATTCAGACGAAAAACGCCAGTTACCTCGGCACGGTTTCTTTGTATGGCATGCGGCATCAGTATTATCTGTGACCTGATTAGGTAATGCAGTCCTACGGTTTAGATACTTGTGTCCATGAACCTTGAAAACCTTCAAAGCATGCTGTGCTCATTTTTCTCCATCATTCCAATAGCCTAAGCAGCTCAAAGTGAAGCCCTACATTATAAGGGCTATTTAGTCACCAAGATAGTCACAAACATGAGTGAGTTAATAACGAGTCTCGTCGTTCACTCAGTGTGTATCACGCCTTATTTCAGTACATCCATACACCGTTTATTAGTTAGTTCTTATTTATTTTACAAAACGAGCCAAGGTTTCACAATGTTTGATGTAACGCTTCAAGATTTATGTTTATTTTCGTGTAATATAACTGAATGTGAATTTTATAACTAAACATGATTATTTTTGTGTTAATTAACTAAATATTATTTGGCATGTTTTAACACATAAAAACTAATTTCTGAAGAAAACCTGATTGAGCTACATAAGTTTATATAGTTAGGTAGGTACTAGCTTCTGCTAGCGGCTTCGCCCGCGTGTTTATCGAAAGTTTTCCCAAGGGAACATATTCCCGAGTAATAAGATATCCTATGTGCTATTCCTGACTATAATCTATCTCTGTTTCAAATTTCATCCAGATCCGTCCAGCCGTACAAACTTTCGCCTATATAATATAAGTGTGATGTGTTGTGATATAGTGTGATTAGTGTGATGTGTTGTGAAATAGTGTGATTAGTGTGATGTGTTGTGATATAGTGTGATTAGTGTGATGTGTTGTGATATAGTGTGATTAGTGTGATGTGATTTAAATACGTCATTCCCATGTTGATAGAAAGAGACAATGCGTAGATTTAGATTATTATCAACGTAAAAGAAAAACACCCTAGAAGACATCATCATAATCCTTTCAGCCAAAAGATGTCCACTGCTGGACATAGTCCTCCCCCAAACGGCGCCACACTGAAGGAGACATACACAAACCTTATTGATAATGTTCTTCAGAAAGTAGTAGGTACCTACTCAAACCCGGCTTGCGTTTTAACGACTGGATTTATGAACTTAAACGAAGAATATTAGGGCTTGTCGCCATCACCACGCCACGACGTCGTCAACGTTGAAAGTTACGAAGACGCGGCGCAGCACGTTGGCGTAGCGTGCAACATAACGACACCGGGTCGTAAAAACGCACGACGCAATGTCGTGCCTTGTATTAAGCCCGTAATTTTTTTACTCACGAACCTGTCAAATAGCAGTCTCTAGAGGTTGGTTTCCCAACAAGTGATATCAATGAATCAAAATCAAATAATTTCAGACATTTGATTGCACAACTATCGCTAATACAATTAAGGGTACACTACTCGACGGCACGAACTATTTTGTGCGCGAGGTTAAAATGCATTTTATATCAACCGACAACACGTGTGGAAGACATAGATGCTATGATGAGCAGTAGGAAGCTAGTCCGCGTACGAATACACACTTTTGCAAATTTGTAGCGAAATGGATAATGATTTAGGACGAAACCGAGCGCGCGAAATTTTATAAACAGACCTTTGGCAGTTTAGATATCATGAAAAAACGACTAAATCTATCTGTTCAAAATAAAATTATTTTCATTGTTGAACTACTAATCTATTCCTGTTTGGAGGCCGTTTTGCAATTTTCCGTCTTCTTATGGTATTTATTTGAGCCCAAAAATGCGTTAAAATTAGTGTCGAAATTTGGACTTTCGACGCTTATAACTTTCAAATATTTTCTTATTTTACTTTTTCGCTTCCATACAGGGCTAGATAATGATAAGACAAATTGATATCACTTTTTATTTTGAACGTACATCGTCAAACAGTGGCATAATCCCTAGACTACGTTTGTATGGAAGAATTTTCGACTAGTGTACCCCTAAACATCAACTGAGCGAGTGCATCGTCACGTACCGCTTCCGACGACGTCCGACGCGTCGTTTCACGGCGATGTATTAACATCGCCCTGAAACGACGCGAATATAGTAGAAATCCACACCGGCTTGACACGGGACATATTAAATACACAAACCTTCCACGTTTATCACTCTTTCTATTAATGAAAAACGTATCAAAAGCCGTTGTGTGGTTTAGAAGCGGAGAAACAGAAATTACGTCGATAGACGCGGATAGTGACTGTTTTATACTATTCTGCTGTTTTATATATGCGACACCGCACCGTTACACGTTGACGACGTCGTAACTTGGTGATGTGGACAAGCCCTAAGGGTCAGCGAGGCGTTTAGTTTCTGCCTACCCTCATGAAAAAGAAACGTAAGCTTATGTGTACATAGGAAAAGTAAAAAGAAACAAGTTAATAATATTCTATTGAATATCAGCCACGTTTGTGTAGTCATCGTCCGATGACTGCAAACTATTTATAGAACGGATACATTTTTTACAGGAACGCGAACATAACGCGGTGATACGATGAAAACCCAGCTTATAAAAGGTGACAACTGCTCATCCGATCCGGTTGGTATGGAACAGGTGACGAGCTCATGACAGTTTATGCCACGTTTATGGGGTCATATTCTTTTTATATTTTGAAAAGATGATGAAGGAAAATATTGTAGGAAAAGCCGGTGTTGGGCTGACTCACTGGGCTTTAGCAGTTTCTTTTTCTTCTTAGCGATGGCAAAAATATTTCGTTTTAACAGACTTTCAAATTGCAGGAGGTTATCGATTCGACTGTATTTTTTGTGAGTTAACCTCAAAACTTTTTACTAGGTGAACCGATTTTTCGAAGATATACAACTGTTCAATAAACAACGGCAAATCTCTCGGGATTGCTGCAATCGTATGTCTGTTTATTGTTTACTCTATTTCATAACAAGCCGGTAAGCTCTAAAGGGGAACAAACATGTGTACAGTTCACCCTGATACACTCTCATTTCACCGGTTATGTAAGTTTTATTTTACTTTGGGCATTATAGGTACCTTACTATTTAACTTGCTCTTTATGTACCACAACTAAATTCTGAAACGTAAAACTTAAAAAAAATACAATCGTGTTTTTTTTTTGTATAATGTTTTTTTAACCAAAAATTCACTAAAAATCTGCCTCACCCAACAATGTTGGGATAGGCAGTCTAACTGGATTCAGCTGAGTACCACTATTTAAAATACTGGTTATAGCGTTACCCAGTTACTGGGTTGTGGAGGTCAGCCTCCACATCCTAGTAACTGGGTAACACTAAACCCTTGGCAAGACTGGTGTGAGATTTTCTGACTTTTGACTTTTTTAACAACTGTCACAAAACTACAAGTCCACAAATGACAGCGGGGCCCAACGGCTTAGCGTGCTTTACGAAAACGGGTCTTTGTCGGGTCGGGTTGGTCGGTTTAACGGGTCGGTGAGTCATTGTATGTAATGGAATTAAAATACCATGAAGTCGCAACAGAAACTATTCACAATATGTAAAAAGCTTTTTGAACTGAAAGGTACGAGTACTAAATGTAATATCACTTATCACGTGTTTGGGCTCATTAAGTCCACCTATGTATCTGTGTATTGCATGAAGTGTTTTTATAAATAAATAAGACCAATTTCGTAGACCATATTATTTCAAAGTTTCTTAACTGACATAAGTAAGCCAAATTTGAGTTTAATCGGATGACACTAAGTGCTTGAAAATGTATTACTATACTCCATTTGAAATAACATTAAAAAATTTGACAACCCTTTTTTACATTCCGTTCAACCGATTTTGAGTTACATCCCGTAAATATAAGGATAGCATAAAAAGGCAAAAAAACCTTTTACCAAAACTAACTGTTTACTACCACTGTCATTTGTCATATCACCAACGCTATAGATGTCAAAATCGGTTGAACGGACGATAAAATAGGATAATTTAAATGTCTGTCTAATGTTATCTCAAATGGATGTAGTTACCGGACACACATAAGCAAGCAAGGTATTGTAAAGCTTGTAATAATAAAAACAAAACAGTACGTCTATCTCCATTCTCACCTACATACCAACTTCCTGGTACTCCCCCTGACCCCATTCTTGGCATGCCAGCGGCTGGACTGTCCCAAAAACAGACCATTAGACACTGTCCTCTCTGCTGGCCCCGCATTATAAACGACTGGCTACTTTTTGTGCGACATTTAACTAATATCAGCTTGTCATAACTGGAGATATTGTGGGCAATCATTTGTTTATTTTTTTCGGTTCTAGAATTATAAATGGATGGAAGTTTCCGCAGTTGTGTTAGGATGGGTTGAAAATATGGTAGAACCAGAACATGACATTTGGTTTTTTAACACGCTTTTATTAGCTTGGTATGTATGTATCTATGTATCAATGTAACGGAATCTTTGAACGTGATTTTCACCCCCTTCAAAACGTGGGATTGATTTGAAGCTTTGCACACTTATCAAGGACCGATGACAATGCAATAATTTAGTCAAAATCAAATATATTTATTCAACTAGGCCAATAAGCGGGACTTTTGAACGTCAAACAAAAATTAATATTAAAATTTACAAGTAATAAAAGTTGATTCTACCGTGCGCGTTTAAATAGTTTGTCCCATTAGCCTTACCAAAATCTTCAGGATTAGCGACTTTTTAGTTCAATTTACCAATAAAGCGTGTTTTTTAGTTTTTAGAAATACTATTTATTATTTTATATTCTTGATGTTTTAGTGCACAAAGAAAAATGCACTCAGAATTTTTCTTTTCTTTTGTCTATGTTGTAGATAATTAGATAGGTGTTGGTATACGTTTAGACGAATACAATGTACTCTGTATTATCTGAATCTACACTATCGCCGAGCTCCATAGGCTGTTATCCCCGAAAAATGCACGATTGATTTGAATAGACCACAAAAACTAATACGCTGGGAAAAAAGGTAGTAGGTAATTACATAATATTTTATATCTAAAGTTGATTTGCAAAGAGAATGATGATCGAACTTCCCTGGACAACTTCTCCAGCTGAACACTTCTAATAATCCTTTCACGAATCATAAGCCTTTACCCGCTTTTCATAATCTTCCCGACCTAGTTATTCCCCGAACCCATAATCCCAACAGCATTACACTGGAAATAAAAACGCCGATCACGCATCAATCAAAGATGGCGTCTCGATCAGACATACAGACATACACAACCCCGCATCACTGACGCAACGCACCATCATCGTTCAGCTTTGTTTAAACGTTCTATTACGTTAAAAGCTTCTGGATCAGAACTGCGTACGTGACAGCTTGCATGTACTGGAAGATAGATATAGATTAAATAGATAGATAGATGCTCTTTATTGTGCCATAGCCGTCCAACCGATGACCTTTGGGCTGAAGGTGTTCACGAATGGGTAAAAGGAGCGTGGGACGCCCTCATGCTAGGTGGAGTGACAATCTTCGCAGGATGGCTGGTAGCAGCTGGACGGGAGCTGAAAATTGAGACCAATGGCCTGCGATTGGAGAGGCCTATGACCAGCAGTTGATTGCTATAGGCTGATGATGAAGATGATGATGATGCACAATCTGCATAGCCTTTGACTTTTTTGTTGAGATGGAATTACAGTCAGTCAGACGCATGGTGAGTACCAGTATTTAACATGAATTGAATGCCTCTCTGTCCTTCACAAACCAGAACCTGGGTTACACGATTCCCATTGGCAAGACTGGTGTTAGATTTTCTGGCTTCTTACTATCCATAACAACTGCCAAATATCTACAAATTACGGCCAGGACCATCGGTTTATCGTGCTTTTCAGGGCATGGAGAAAGTCCCTGTGTGTATTCAATGGCCAACCATCCTCGACCAACCTCGACAATCATTGCTTAGCCTTGGAGACTGACCCTAGCTGCTGTTGAATGGAATTGGTAGAGAAGATGAAACGAAACATACACACAGATATAACAGTGCTGTGGACTGAGTAAGGAGTAATGGAGGTCGATGTCAAGAGTTAAAGAACTATAAAAAATCTATTTGCAAGAAATAGAAGTCGTAAAATTGGGTTGGCGATAAAACACACTCACATGACGTTACGGGAAAACCCTAGTGTAGCTGTTTAAATGAAGAAAAAGTTGTAATACTTTTCCATTGGCCGTGTTGTTGCCGTTGCCGCGCTATGCCGCTCAATGGAAAACGCCCAATAAAGAAATGTGAATGGATCTTCTTCTTCTTTTTGACTAAAAACTCTTTAAATATTTTGGAACCATATGTTATCAAGGCCAGCACCTTTAGTTGGATCCGAGTAACGAAGTAAACCGGTCACAGCATCAACATTCACTTTTTTGTGACAAATGTCATGAAAATCGACCACCCAACTTCAGTTATGAAGGGGGCAGATGACACTAAATAAGTGCCATTGACCACCGGGGTGGCCGATGGGAATAAACCAGAACCACGCCAAACACACCGTCAGTGGCGTTCATTAGGTCCTCTAAAGTGCAAGTGTATCAGCACCTGGGGCACTCCAGCATGAGTGTCATAATGTGAATAACTGGCAAGGGAGAAGAAGGACAAAGAAATATGAATGGATTGTGTCAGGAAGGGTTTGAAAGAAAAGGACGTCAGTGATAGCGTGGCGGTTGACAGAACGGAATAGAAGAAAACGTGTTGCGCCGACCCTAAGTAACGTGGTACACGTACACGGACAGGAAGATTATGATAAAAATAGTTTTTGTCCTTCTTCAAAGAGTAACAATACTTTTAGGGAGTTACCCGCCACCATTTTGTGGTATTTTTACACAATCCAATGACACACTTTTATAAGAACATAAAACTGAAAATAGTAGGAAAATCCCAAGGAAACATTTTGAATGGAGCATAAATTATTTAAGAACATAAAACTTTTCAACTTTGTCTTGAGTGGGAGGTGATATAAAATTACGCTTAGCTTATGATACGTCCCTAGTCCAGAAAGTCATGATCATGACTTATGCGATTTTCAGTTTTACTCATAAACTCATGCCGGTTAGGGATAGGAGTAGGATAGGGACTACAGAACGCTACCTGCTGCGATCCTAAGGAGTGTGCTCATTTTGCTTCGTTTACGTTAGTTTAATTGAACCCATGGAGATAAAAACCCAGAACGTTTTCTCAGCTATCACGAGTCGCAGCCAAAAACCAGTGCATCATCAAAATAAAAGTTCTTACAAAAACAAATCACCGTATTCACATTGCCGCAAATACAAATATCAAACAAACTACCGTTTAAACAAAGCTATGAGAACAAGAGCTCATTAAAAATCATCCACGCGAGCATAAATAATTCTTGTCATTGCCGCTTTGGTGTATATTCACGGCGGCTATAAACCGGGCACCGGCTGGCATCGTAAACCGTTACCGTGACGTCATATTATGACGTAGGTTAGTACGGTCATGCGCATGGTCCGTGACGGCAGCAGTATGTAATGAAATATGTCTTGAAACCACATCATAAAATAGTAGCTTAAACCTTGGACATCGTTGGCGAATTTTACAGTTTTACACAATACGTTAGGTGCGAATACCGATAATATAGTTTTTACCGAATAACTATAGTTTTCCCAGCATCGATGGGCTACAAGAGCATTTATTGATAGGCTAGCATTTAAAACCATCGCAACAATATGGTAAGCCATGATGTTGTCGACGACGGAGCATGGTTGCCTAGTATAACATATTAATTCTTGATAATGGGCGAAAGATAAATACTCAACGGATAATTATTCAAGTATTTATCCGTTGAGTATTTATTTTTCGATGTGGACCAAATTTTTGATGCACAATGAGCTCTTTGCCGTCTCCCTTTTGTATTTATAAATAGGTTTGTATTTTTTTAGAATAATCAATTGTATATATGTTAATTCATAATCCTAATTAAATACTATAGTATTTATCTGAAATGGATTAATACTCGTTTTTACCCAGTTTTTTGGGATAAATGTGGTGGTATTTTGAGCAATTAAAATGGTAATTTCTCCAATTTAATAATAACTAACGTGTTTACCGCCACACCTTTACCTGCACCTAGCGTTACACACTTTCGATCAACATAAGTTTCATTTCGAAGGACATTTCTTATACATTGATTAATTTTGGGCATATTCGTCTGTTCAACGACATAAAAACGCAATGAATATTGCTAAACCGACAAAACGAATAGAAATGCGATCGTAAAGTCCATCGTTTATACACGGACATTGCACCGGTAACAGGACACTTGCGCAAAAGGCATTCTCGCGAAAAACATTTCCGCAAATCCACTTGTCCGCATGACCTTTTACGCGAAAGACTTGGGTTTTTATGATGTCCGGGATTGCTTTTAACGAATATGAGCTCAAAATCAACATCCAAGATGGCGCCGAAAAATTTGCCGTCATGGGTGTAATTTTCATGGTTTTCAGGGTAGCTGATCAAGAATATAAACTCAAAATTAACATCCAAGATGACACCGACTAAGTTTGACAATTTGTTTGTTATGGGTGTCATTTTCATGGTTTTTGGGGTAGCTAATTACGAATATGCACTCAAAATCAACATCCAAGATGGTGCCCATGAAGGAAAGTTGTCAAACTTCTTCGGCGCCATCTCAAAATCAACTTCCAAGATGGCACCGACGACATGATGGCATCTTGTATGTTAATTTTGAGGCCATATTCGTAATAAGCCTCCCCAAAAACTATGAAAATGACACCCATGACGAAAAGTTGACAAACTTCATCGGCGCTACCTTGGATGTTGATTTTGAGCCCATATTCGTAACCAGTTACCCCAAAAACCATGCAAAAGAGACATTATGGAAAATTCTTCGCCGCCACCTTAGGTGTTGATTTTGAGCCCATATTCGTAATCAGCCACCCCAACGTCACTCATGAAAACGACACCCATGATGGCATATTCGTCAGCGCCATAGCTTCCAGTCTTACCGGAGGCAGTCGAATACCAGTATTTTACAAGGAGCGAATGCCTATCAGACCACACCTGAGCAAGGCTTAACGTGCACTCCAAGGCACAACAAATTAATGTCACACAGAGAACCTAAGTAGTTGATTAAATAAATCGATTAAGCGACCCAAAATGATGACGGATTGGATTTGTCAGCGAACAACCTACCCTTTCCCTGTTCTCAACACTTAATTAAAAAATGAAGATATCCTATTAATTTTATTTTGTTGCACCACACCATGTAACATACCCCGATGACAGGAGCTGACGTCATAGCACACTATTTCGTCACTTCCGCCATTTTATGCGCAAGAGTTTAGTTTTAGAGCTTCGTAAGCTTGTCGTTAATTTATGGCTGGTTCAACCTCATAAATAAAACTCTTGTAATTTTAGTGATGTCACTGGGGATATTAAAATGTTTAGCTGATGAAATAACTTGCATACTAAAGGTTTAGTAGCGTGTCTGCTTGACAGACGGATGGGTCGTATAAAAGTTTTACAGGGCGTTGAGAAAATCCTCCACAGATTTAACATAAAATATCGGGCTTTTCAGAATTCTCTTTGCTGCTTCAAGAAACAGCTACATATTTGAAGATACCATACCGATCAGAATTGTGCTTCCCTCAGGAAATCAATATAAGGGGTTAGTCCAGCTATTTTATAAGGACTTACAGTCAAGGGTCAAAAGTGCAGTCACACTCTACCAAAACAGAAAAGGCATTTTTTTTCTAGGCAGCTGAATTTCAACTTTTCGCGATTAGTATGAATAATCTATACTTTAATTTCTATACAAAATATTAAATCAGTTGTCAATAATTTAACTTCTTCTACAAACACTAGCCATTTGAGTTTTAGGAGAGTATGACTGCGCTTTTGACTCTTGACTGTACAGTACAACTATTTTCGTTATGTCCCTCGGCAATCATCGCATTTCCAAATACAAACGAATGCTAATTTCTATGTCTATCAATTATTAGATTTATCGTGTATAATGATTTGAATTCAGAACTAAGTACTTTATTCTTGTTTTGATTTGATTTCCGTGTGAACTATATAGAGCTGTAAAACTATTTTCCTTTAGCAGCTTGCCTCCCATTTTTAAAATAAATTACATTAAGTTAAAAGAGTATTACGAAGAAGAAGAACGAATGAAAAAGTGTTTAATTGTCACAAAACGACATATAATATAAGTACACTAACAAATCTATATACTTCCAAGTTGATTGATAGTGTCCGGTCTGCATCAAGCGATATAGAAAAGTACTCTGTGATATAGAAAAATACGACGACTGACGAAACGCGAAGTTTGCCGAGGGACAGTAAGAAAATAGTTGTTTTGTATAGTTCATTGGCTTTGATAGTCTCTACAACAAAGACTCTTCGATGTCTTTCTTTAGAAATCCTATTCTTATTTAGAACATTTTTGTAAAAAAATCATCGATTTAAAAAGTTAAGAAGTGTAACAACTTTTGGTAAGTCTAAGGTGCGCGCAAGATAAGTCTGCGCGCGACGGGTGCCGTGCCGTGTTGCCAGCATAACTGACCTTTTTTCCTTCATTTAATCAATGGTCATTTTTCATTACTCCAAACTTAGTATTTTAAGTTAAGCATAACTAATTACTAGCTTTTTCTAATTGCATAGAATATGATGAAAAAGCTTCATGAAATTATTGTAAATCTTTTATTGAATACTTAGTAGTACCCCTACTGTTAAATTTGGTCTAGCAGTAGTCCTGCATTGGCTAATATCGTCCATTTCACTTCTTTTTTAATTTCTTCTTCAACAATTTTTGAAGAAGCTGCTGCCACATAACCCTATTGAGGTATTTGGGTGACGGTGCGTTCAGAAACGCCTAAAACAAAATAACAATGATGCTTTATATTATATGATGCCGGTCCTGCCCGGCTGGTATATTTATGTACGACCCAAAAAAAACAATACTGTCAGGCACCGGTAGTACGAAAATTTAGGGCAATTTTAGTATAATGGTATCCCTAAAAGTTACCTGTCAAAGGCTCTATCTTTATAAAACGGTACTGTAGACCCGTTATTGTCTTGTTAACTTTAAGAAAACATCCCTGCCAGCACTTTAAATTACATTTGGCATAATGATGGCGATTATTTACTTCGGAAACGAATAAAAACACGGAATACAACACACTCTCTTGACACCTGACATAAATGACAAACGATTAGTTCCGTTCATTTTGGCCGCGCGCAGTCTTATCCTGCGCGCACTCTAGTGTTGGTATTGAACGGATGAAGATGAACATTCTCACAAATATTTATTTGCGTTGATAAACACTTCACCGCTACTCTTAAATCTTCATATCTTGCTCCATTAATAATGTATTTCTACACCATATAATAGTATTACGTGTAAGCAGACAACCTGTAATTACGACTGCAAACACAAAAAATATGCGAGAATACTTAGTACTGAGTAGATTTAGTTTATTTAGCAAGAATGAATAAGCAACGCAATGTCAATTAAATTAATTTTCCGTTCCCAATAAGATCCCAGAGGAGTTGCTTGGTACATTCCTATGTACCAAGCAAAAAATAACTAAGAATATACTAGAATATTCCTTCTTCTATATATCTAGACATCTAGAGCTTAGAACTCTCTGCCACCGTATGTGTTTTCTACCCATCAGCTTTAAAACCATAACTGGACATGAAAAGGCACCATTTGGGCTCGATTTCCATCAGGTGAAATTGAGGTCAAGAGCAGGCTTAACAAGAAAAAATCCAATTATAGTTCAATTTTCTTTCATTTTTTTCTTTTTTTTCAACAAGGAGCTCGTAGCTAAATAATAACAGCCGCACGGGTCGATCATCAACGTTAAGCAACGCTTGACGAGGTCGGTCCGTGGATGGGTGACCATTTCAATATACCGAGTATCCTCCGTGCCTTGGAAAGCACGTTAAGCCGTTGGTCCCGGCTGTCATTTGAAGATCTTTGACAGTCGTTACGGGTAGTCAGAAGCTTGAGATCTGACACCAGTCTTGCCAAGGGGTACCGTGTTACCCATTTACTGGTTTGTGGAGGTCAGATAGGCAGTCGCTCCATGTAAAACACTGGTACTAAGCTGAATCCGGTAAGACTGGAAGCCGACCCCAATATAGTTGGGAAAAGGCTAGGCAGATGAGATGATACTTTCATTTTTATTGCTCGCAGATCGTATGGCCGTTGGGGCGAAAACTTTTTGAGTGGCGACCGCTAAATGTTGCGTTGAAAGGCCTCCCACTAAATAGAGCGACGACCTGGTCAAGTCTGCAAAAGTCCCGTGGATGCGAGACGCACAGGATCGATCAGTGGGGCGACGCTTGGGCTCCCAAGGCCGCAAGGTTTGCAAGGCCTCCGCCTATGTCCAGCAGTGGACGTCTTATGGTTGAAATGACGATGATGATGATGATTATTTGATAAGTTTTGGTCTCTTGATCGGATCCTCCTTACTGCTGTCGCATACCACGGCGGAACAAAGGTTTTTCGTAATACTAAGTAGGGATGGGTCCGATATATCAAAACGTAACTTATATCGGATATGGGGTTCGATATCATATCATACCGATATCCATATCAAAATAACCGATATCACAAAAACTGTATGTATCGAATCAAAACTACTTGCGACGAACGAACAACTCAAAACTTAAAAACATAACAATCCAAAAACGTACGAACAAAACGCAAACTTCACAACCGATAGGAACCATATCGCTGTACTAATGATATCGATATCTGAAAACTGTTTTCAATATCGATATGAAAACTGTATATCGGTTACATAACCGTTTGCGCAATGAACCGAAAACGCCCATCTCTAATTCTTAGGGTCACAGCAGTAATCAGGGGAAATAAGAGAACTTATATAAAACCACACCATTACCGACACACAGCAAGGCCGACTTAGCTTCGTCTCTGTACACCCACAATTCTGTAAACGCTTCTAAGCTTACGTTTATACGTAATATTTATTTGTGGATCCTTCAACAGGAGTTACATATCGCAGTTATCGAGTGTAATTGCGTCAGACTGATCTTAGAGCTTGTCCAGATTAAACGTCTTATTCGGAGAAGATGGCAAGAGAACGTAAATGTTTCATAATAATTACACTCGCAACTAAACTAATATGTTACGAAAGTTACTGCACTTTCAGTGGCGTATTTACCCTTAGGCCAAGAGGGCCATGGCCCGGGGCGAAAGTCTGCGAGGGACGGCGCAAGCTGCTTATATCAGCCTGCCGTACTGATAAGCACATGCGACATGTTCTTCTACCCTACCACCCCGTAACGTCTGGTCTGGGGCGGGATGCTACAAAGTCTCGTCATTCTCCTTATTTTTAAACGACTTCGCAAAAAGGAGGAGGTTATCAATTCGATTGTTTTTTTTTTTTATGTGTGTTACCTCAGAACTTTTTATTGGGTGAGCCGATTTTGATGATTATTTTTTTATTCGAAAACTGGTGTTTGTCATGTGATACCATTTAATTTTCATCAAGATTTGATGAAGAACTTCGGAGATGTACATCAGAACACTTCAATAAATGACGGCAAATCACTCGGGATAGCTGCAATCGCATATCTGTTTATTGTTTATACCATTTCATAACATAACATCACACTGGTACGCTTTAAAGGGGTACGCAGGTGTGAACAGTTCACCCTGGTATACTCTCATGCCACCGGTTTTGTTTAAGTTTCATGTTATTGGGTTAATTTATTCTGGCTTCACTTTGGGCGTTATAGGTACCTAGGCTAGGTACCTATAACGCCCAAAGTGTTCCATTATGTACCACAACTAAAAAGTGATAAATAAAAAACTTTTTTACAAAAATTACAACCGGCTTCCAAACAAAAACACTACAAAGTGAAAAATAACTTAAATTTCGGAAGTCGGTGTCAAAAAGCGAAGAAACGAAAACAGGAACACCGACTTCCGAAATTGAAGTTATTTTTCACTTTGTAGTGTTTTTTATTAAAACCCGACGGAAGAAGAGGGATGATATAAGTTTGACGTGTGTACATATTGTGTGTTTGTGTATTTGTATATCTGTCTTTATTACCATAGCTTCTAAACGGATGAACCGATTTTGATTTCGTTTCAAAGATGACATTATCAAGAGTGTTCTTAGCTATGTTTGATGAAAACTGCTTCAGCCGTTCAATAGCTATGGGCGTTTTACTGTTTGAATTGGGCTGTTTTTGCAAGATAGCATGTCATGATTACGTGTTAAATAGATTATAGATCGAAGCGTGTCTACTACTAGACAAATTATGTAGCTTGAAATAAAAATGGGTCAGGAGTCCTAATTTTTTTTTAAATTATACGCCAAAATAGCTTAATTTGTTTAATAATTGGCGATAATCCCAAATGTAGGTCATTTTTTATCCAGACAAAGTGCATTCATTGTTCCTTTGGGGTAGGTTACGAGAGCGAAGCCGATGAAGTTGAAAATAAAACTCTCTTGGAAACCAAATACTTAAAATTGACAATAAAATTTGTTGAGAGAGTAGACAGAATAATATTGTGGTGTTAAAATGTAGGTAGATCCAATGATCCGAGGCGAGAACAGAAACAGAATTCACGAAATAAGAGTGGAATATACAGAAAAAACAAACAGAAAATGGAGTACAGAAAAAAACCTCTTAAATGAAATACTTTCATGATTTATGTCCATAAAATAAATCAAAGCGTTGCCAAATGACGTCACTTAAACGGGAAAACGTGAGTAAAGTTACAAATGAAGCGACTCACACGTAAATTGATATATCTCACTTAGGTTAGGTTAAAACGGGCTTTTTTCCATAATAGATATATCGATTTACATCTGAAACGTTTCTGAGAAGCAAGGACAAGTGATTCAGGGCAAGATAAAAGACCATCGTCTTTATATTCAGGTGTTCGACACAAAAATATATCTCTCTCGCCTTTTCTGAACTACGAGTGGAGGTCTAAAATCTCACGGAATATTTTCTTTAAAAAGAATGAATATTTTAAGGAAAATACACACACTGGCAAAATATGCGGAACAAGAATAAATGATCGTAATTTTTTTATTACCTTTTCAAGGTGGTTTTCTTTTGTTTTATAATAAAACCATAAAATAATTATTTCTAATTGATGAAACAATTGAACTTCACTTTTCAAGCGATTGTTTTAGCTTTATTCGAACTTACATCAATTTGAGAGAATCTCGCTTGTTGCCACTTTATGGTTTGTGGTTTTTAGGGTTCTGTAGCCAAATGGTAAAAAAACGGAACCCTCATGGATTCGTCATGTCTGTCTGTCTGTCTGTCCGTTCGTATGTCACAGCCACTTTTTTCCTAAACTATAAGAACTATGCTGTTGAAACTTAGTAAGTAGGTGTATTCTGTGAACCGCATTAAGATTTTCACACAAAAATAGAAAAAAAAACAGTAAATGTTGGAGGTTCCCCATACTTAGGACTGCAACTCAACAATTTTTATTCATCAAACCCATACGTGTGGGGTATCTATGGATAGGTCTTCAAAAATGATATTAAGGTTAATTATTTTTTTTTTTCTTAACTGAATAGTTTGCGCGAGAGACACTTCCAAAGTGGTAAAATGTGTGTTGCCCCCCCCCTGTAACTTCTGAAATAAGAGAATGATAAAACTAAAAAAAATATATGAAGTACATTACCATGTAAACTTCCACCGAAAATTGGTTTGAACGAGATCTAGTAAGTAGTTTTTTTTAAATACGTCATAAATCATAAACCGCAATTTACCAAGTACGGAACCCTACGTGCGCGAGTCCGACTCGCACTTGTCCGGTTTTATTGTTTAGATCTTTTTCGAAGTTATCGACATCATAGTGCCCAACTTTACCCAGACTGAGAGGGCCAGGTCACTTGAGATGAGAAGAAATGATCAAACCTACAGAGTGATGTGCAGAATTAATCGTTTATCTGTTTTAACCATTTATTGCAGTTTCCAATGATTTAGAGAGACTAATACTTTTGTGAGAGTATCAGGACAAGGCAGAAAACTAGAACTTCTAACAGAAATAATCGTTTTATTAAGTTTCACTTTCGCAAAAACCCGCATTGAAGGTCCAAAAATTTAGGTACACCACCTTTGAAACAGAATAACTTTTGCTCGGGAATATCGACCGAATATTAACCGACTTCAAAATTTTTCTTTTTAGTTCACTAACATTAAAATGTGTGAATGTGAGCAAGTTCTATAGTAAGGTACCTAAAGGATTGACAAAATACCCATAGTAACTCAATTTACACATTTATGCTGTTTGTCGTTACGAAGTTCGGTTGTATGTTCCATATCTTGAAAACTGCTGATCAGATTTTGATGAAACTTGCACTATCCTCTTTTGATGAAAGTTGAGAGATAATTAATCCTATAAAAAATAATGGTCACGATCCGATAAGTAGTTTCGGAGAAATGCGTGGACAAACATACACTTATGAAATTTTAGCACACGTGTTTAGCCCACATAGAGTAACATATGTGATTATTGTGTAATTCCAACAATATTACATACATACGTATCGAATTGATAACCTACGTTTTTTTGAAGTCGGTAATAATAACAGTCGGGCCCAAAGGAAGGAGGAAGTAAGTATTGGATGATCACCTCGGCAAGCTTTTGCTTAACCTTGAAGATCGACCTTTGTGGCGGTTATAACCCAGCCACGAGCTCCTCTTCCAGTTCAAGGTCCATAGTCTTTAAACAATTAGTTCTTTAATCTTGATCTTTTGAAGTTCGACATAATACTCATCTAATATGCTATTTCTCTCGTATTTCCAACTGGTATTTATTGAAATTTCTATATATCTACACGGAAGTTTCATATAAACTTGTGTTTAAACGTTGATCTGCTCAAGGTTAAATCTTTTTTATCTGTGAACCCGTAAAATTGACCGCGAAATTGTTTTCCACAGGCGACTTTTACGATGGATGCGGAATAAGCCATCATTACGTTCTTGTATTTTATAAACAAGGTTTGATGCCAGGCGGATAGTGTTCAGCATCTGAAAGCTTCTGTTAAACATGCCTTTTTTTTTTTTTTTGCGTGGAGAAATGCTCATGCATACTGCACTACCACGGGGTGTAATAGTGCAGTTATGTGGGACTCTAACCCACTAAAACTCCACGGTGTCCTCCAGTGCCGCTTATGGCGGGAACACGGGCACGCGTTAGCACTCTCCGCGAACCCGCCGCGGCTGTCCGTCACCGGACCCTCCTCGGGGGAGTACCCCCCATCACCGGCGCACCAGAACACACTGTACGCCGTGACCACCCCAGGGACCAATTCAGCACATGGGTGCCAGACGACCCCGTGTATGGCACCCTTGGTCCCACTGTGACGGGTCGAGGTCAATGGCCCCGCCACCTACCATTTTGCGGCCGCAGGGGATAGGGAGAGCGGCTAACGCTATACCGACACTCCTCTTCCCCTGCGGCCCCACCGCGTCCGCCATCAGACGGTGGCGACCCCGTCTAGGCCGCGGAAGGTAGGGAGAGCGGCGCACCGCAATACCGGCACTCCTCTCCCGCCGCGGCCTCCAACCCTCAGCCGCGATATCGTATAGGACCTGGAAATCTCCATAAGACATCGCGGCCCGCCTCAGTTGCGATGTCGCCTGTTATACCAAGCGGCACCGCAACCTACTAGTTGGCCGCTACGTCGTCGGCTTAATCGGCAAAAGCCCTGACGAGTGGCCCCTCCTCGGGTTCCTCTTCGCTTCACCGTGGGTGACCAAGCCACGGTTACTGAGCCCCCCCGCCTCGACAAAGCGGGAACCCACCGGGGGGGCTGTTAAACATGCCTGAAAGTACTATCTCGTTGTTGTAATAGTCGCAAGTTCTACTGCTGAACATGAGGTCCTGGTATTGGATGCCCAGGTCGAGCAAGGTGTTATTGGGTTTTTAACCGACTTCAAAAAAGAGAAGGTTTTACGTGTTTTTTTCTTCAGTTTGATGCGGAATGGGGGCTGAGTCACCCGCGTCCGTAGGAGAGTTACCCCTATTTTTGTTACCCTACACGTGGTCCCCGGGTGGTGCTAATCAGGTGAAACTAACTGGTGGTAGGCTTCGGCCGAAGGCTTGTGACCACCCACCGGACAAAGACGTACCGCCAAGCGGCCTAGCCGTGTTCCGGTACGATGCTCGGTGCAGCCAACTAGAGGAGTTGGGTCGAGATAGCTGTTCCACTGCAGGCAGACCGGCCTGATGCGCGCTGTTAGGGATGTATCGGGAGACTGGTCGCGGAGGGTAGCGGGATCCGAGGCACGGTGCGCCGCTGGCCGACCGCAGGTAGTTGGGGGCCCAAGTAGTGTGCCAGCCACACACGAAAGGCTGCCCCGCCAACTGACGAAAAATCCCGGAATGCGCCATCGTGCTGGTTGGCGACCAGAAGACAGTGCCCGATGGACATTTCCGGGGGGGCTCGGGCGTCCCCGCAGTCTCCAGACCAGTCCCCCAATGATGGCGTCCTGCCGGCGCGTGTCTGTGGGATGCCAGCGTGGAACCTCATCTCACTTCCTTCTCCTCTCCTATCCTCTCAACTATGACAATTAGGAACAAAAGAAAAAAAGCTGTACAGCGGCAGCACTCACTGTCTCATAAGGTTCACCTCTGTAACATCAGAGGTATACACTCTAACCTTGATGCAGTCCACTATCATCTGGAGACTGATAAACCAGCGCTTTTGTTCCTTTCGGAGACGCAGATCGGATGTCCGTCAGACGTGGCGTATCTTTCTTACCCAGGGTTTACCCTGGAGCACAGGTTCAAGCCACGCGCGGGTGTATGCATGTACGCCCGTGACGACATCTGTTATCGGCGTCTTCGAAACCTTGAAGATTCCCGATACTCAGTGCTTTGGGTCCTGGTGGACACAGGTCTGGATAAAATTATCTATGCCTGTGTCTACAGGTCGCACAGCGGAGATCTGGAGACAACCGGGCTTACACAATACCTTAGTGAGGCGGCTGACGAGGCTCAGCAGCGGTACCCGTCCGCCCAACTGGTGATACTGGGGGACTTTAACGCCCACCACCAGGAGTGGCTCTTCCCGTACCAGTACACTGACCATGCTGGGCGAGAGACGCGAAAGCTTGCGCTAGCGTTAAATCTCACTCAGCTGGTCCAGGGGGCAACGAGGGTGCCGGATGTTGATTCGCATACGGCTAATTGCTTGGACCTTCTGCTGACCACAGATCCAGACCGTTACTCGGTGTCGGTATCTCCACCTTTGGGTAGTTCCGACCACTGTCTGGTGAAGTCTGTATCCGTCTACTCCCCTCCCGATCCCAGCCCAAGAGGCACCCGGCGGGTATGGCGGTACAAGTCAGCAGATTGGGATGGGATGCGATCTTTCTTCGCATCCTATCCTTGGCAGCCTACTTGCTTTTCTTCATCAGATCCTACGTCGTGCGCGGACGCCGTGACGGATTTGTTGCGTCGGGGAATGGAGTACTACATTCCGTTCTCTGACGTAACAATGTCTAGCCAAGACCGACCTTGGTTTGGCGCCGAGTGTAACCGCGCCGATGCGCGTAAACATGAAGCGTACCATGCCTGGGTCGACGCTCGAACGCGCAAGGCGAGTGACGTTGGTCAGAGGAAGAAAGCCTACAACAGGGCTGCCAAGCCCTGCAAGAAAGTGTTGCGAAGGGCTCGGTTCGACCACATTAGCCGGATAGGGATAAAACTTGCTTCCTACCCAGCAGGTAGTAAGGCGTTCTGGTCCCTGGCTAAATCGGTTGAATCGAACTTCTGCCGTCCCTCACTACCACCACTGCTGAAACCCGATGGGTCGCTGGCCCACTCCGCTGAGGAGAAAGCAAACTTGTTTGCCTCTCTTTTTGCGGAATCTTCGCGACTGAATCCTGGTGGCGCACGCCCCCCTCCTTCTCCTGATGGATGCGGAACGAGTATGTCGGACATTCGCATCCATCAAAAGGACGTACGTAGGGTGCTGCGCAACCTCGATGTGAATAAAGCTAGCGGACCCGACGGTATACCAGCAATTGTTCTCAGAACCTGTGCGCCTGAATTGTCTCCGATCTTGACACGCCTGTTTCGCCTTTCTTATCAGACTGGAAAAGTGCCGAATGCATGGAAGCAAGCCAACGTACAGCCCGTGCCCAAAAAGGGCAGTCGTGCTGACCCGGCCAACTACAGACCCATCTCTGTAACGTCCATACTCTGTAAGAGTATGGAACGCGTACTTAATAGTAAGCTCCTGGCATACCTAGAAGCCAACGACATCCTTAGCGACCGCCAATACGGCTTCCGCCGAAATCGGTCCACTGGGGATCTTCTAGCGTATGCCATTCACATCTGGAGTGAGGCCATCGAGAGACATGGGGAAGCGCTTGCCGTCTCCCTCGACATCTCGAAGGCTTTTGATAGGGTCTGGCACGAAAGCCTTATTGGTAAGCTTCCTTCATTCGGTCTGCCCGGTGGTCTGTGTGACTGGATTGCAGACTTTCTGAGGGGTCGGTCCATTCGAGTAGTTATCGATGGCTGCTCTTCGGACCTATTGGATATTAATGCCGGGGTCCCTCAGGGGTCGGTACTCTCCGCGACATTGTTCTTGCTGCACATAAATGATCTGCTAAAACCCGGCACCTTTGGGTATGCAGATGACAGCACTGTTGCTGAGAGATACTTGTCCAACGCACGAGCCACTGGGCCTCAGGTCCGGTCTCTCCGTGAGGCCATGGTGGAGCGCTTGAGCTTGTCCTTGGAAGCAGTCTCCGAATGGGGCGATGCCAATCTGGTCAAGTTCAATGCCGCAAAAACACAGGCGTGTCTCTTCTCCGCGAAAAAGAGCCAATTTCACCCGGCTCCATCTTTCCGAGGTGTAACCGTACCGATAACGGACCATCTTGAGCTTCTTGGCGTAACGTTGACATCGACACTCAATTTTGGCCCATACATTGAGGCAAAGGCTCAACTGGCTGCCAAAAAGTTGGGGATCCTTACGAAGGTGGGACGGTACTTCACGCCAGAGCAGCTGCTTAAGTTGTATCAAGCGCAAGTTCGATCTTGCATGGAATACTGTTCTCATCTCTGGGACGGATCTGCCAAATACCAGCTTGATGCACTAGAGTCGATCGAAAAACGGGCCAAGAGGCTCATCGGCAATGAGGCATTAGTCGAGTCAAAGCTCCAAAGCCTTGAACATCGTCGTCGAGTTGCCAGCTTGTCGGTTTTTTATCGGTTGCATTTCGGGGAGTGTGCGATGGAATTGCATGATCTAATTCCGCCTAGCCCGTTTCATCATCGAACTACAAGACGTACGGCGATGCGCCATCGGTACATGGTGGACATCCCACCCATACGCACTAAACGTTTTGGAAATACTTTCATTATGCGTACAGCTAAGGAGTGGAATTCCCTGCCGGAGTCTGTGTTTCCAGATAGCTACAACCTCGGGGTCTTTAAGTCAAGAGCGTGTTACACCGTCGACCACATCATCGCTTACCATCAGGTGAGATAGTGGTCAAGCGCGAGCCTATCTAAAATAAAAATAAAAAAAAAAAAAAAAAAAGGAATAGTTGCCTTTTGGTCCCATAAAAATTTAACATAGTTTGGCCCAGTAGTTTTCATTTCATGTTTTTATTTTTTTATTTTGTCAATCCTTTACCTAGGTACCGTACTTTAGAAATTGCAAATTTTTAGTGATAGTGTACTAAAACTAAAAAGAGAGAAATAAAACTTTTGCACTAAAAAATAAACCGACTTCAAATGCAAAACACTAAATGGTGCAAAATAATTTTCGTTTCGGAAGTCGGTGTCTTTGGGGTAGGTACCTTTTGTTTTTATTATTTTTCGAAACCGATTTTTTTGTGAATAAGTTTTGTGTCATCTGGATTTTATCAGTACCAGCCCGGAATCTGGCCTTATGCCTACTCGATGGCAATAAGCACGCCCTCTATTACTCTATGGCTGCTACCTATATACTACCACTTCCAGTACTATACAGTTTCGAAATTTATATCTTTGTACACCAAAACAGACATGAATTTGACATAACGATAGCATAACGATGTTGTATCTAGACGCAGCCGCAAAGTGCATATGCTTAATGGTCCTAGGCGTAGAATTAAGTTGTTTTCTGATGGTGTATACTGCATGTCCATTACTGTTTATAACAAATTACCTGATGGCTTTAAAACTCTCAGCCTCAGAAAGTTTAAATTATTTAACTTTCTTTTAAGCAAATGTTATTACGACGATACACGACTGAAGATTTTATGAATTAAAAATTTACATAAATATTTGACATCATTTTTATTATTACATAATTAATCTCTTTTACAACTATTGTTCAGGCTGTGGGGGAGCAGTGGTGGCCCAGCGGTATCGGCCTCGACTTACAAATGGTAAGTCGTGGGTACGAGCCCAGGCAGGCGCTTTACTTTGTGTAAATTATTTCATCACCACTGCTCTCAAAACGGTGAAGGAAAACATCGCGAGGAAACCGGCATGTCCTAGAACCAAAAATTCGAAGACATGTGACATCCACCAACCCGCACAGGGCCCGCGTGGTGCATTACGGCCCATTCCCTCTCAAAGAGAGGAGGCCTGTGTCCCAGCAGTGGGAACATTAATAGGCTGGCGATGTGTACAACTACTGTTCAATTTATTTAAATTTAGATTATAGATAGATTAATAATTTAATTTTAATATAATGATGACCCATAATTTTACATACCATATTTGTACGCCGGCAATGGCAGAATTTTATGATCGTATTACGTAATTCACAGCTTAGTACTATATTCTGACAATTAAATATATTCTATTCTATTCTGTTCTATTCTTAAATATTTGTAACTGGCGAAATATGAATATCTTTAGTATACCTCTACCTAAGCCTTCGGCGAATACTCGTGTGATGTTATGTTAATTTTGTTTCTACAGTCTTACAGAAAGAACACGGTGAATATTTTCTCAAAAACATGAAGCACAATGTTAGTATTGGATAATCTCTATCTTATAACCATGAGCTCTTGATATATCTTCCGTACAGCAGACGTTGGCAAACCAATTCGCGTCGAAGCCAGCGTAAATAACAACCACAATATCATTTACTGCAGCGATAATACAAACAGGACTTGTACAGTTAGCAACAAAATTAGCTAAGCAATCAGGTCTATTGCTACACATTCACATCGGTACATGGTGGACATCCCACTCATAAGCACAAAGCGTTTTCACTTTCATTACGTACAGCTAAGAAGTCGCATTCCCTGCCGGAGTCTTTAGTTTCCTGATAGCTACAACCTAGGGGTATTTAAGTCAAGACTGAATAGGTGATTTCCAGGTATGCGTGCTTCACGGTCGACCACATCATCGCTTACCATCTGGCAAGATGTCTAAGGCGAGTAAAAAAAAAATTGACCGCAATCATCAGTCGGGTTTCTGTCTTACCGAATGCAGCAGAATACTAGTAAGAACTACCTGTCTGACCATCACGACCCAGCAACTGGGTAACACAACCACGAAGCTGCGGAGGAGTATCTGTATCTAACGAATGCTTATCAATCGACGGACCAACCTTGGCAAGTGTTACTCAATCTCAAAGATCGAACCGAGTGTCTGTCAATATACTGCCACGAGCTCCTGGAGTGCAGAATTATTTGAATACATGGCTGTTGACCTATACACAACACATTCTAATCAAGTTATACCAGTCTACACCGAACGCTAGCCAATTGTCTGTTTTTATAAACGTACTAAAATAAATACGAATTTCTTGTTATTACATGATTTACTCGTGTTCTGTCTAAATCGATCCAGTTCTCTAACGTGACTAGTTCGATATATAGCTGCGTCATGATCCGTGGGTGTGGCAAGAGATTGGATCAAGATGGGCAGCGCTTATGTGCTCAAAACATCACCACGATTCACTCTTAGCACTGTGACTCAGAAACCACTGCTGTATAGGAAGCAGTGAACCCTTGCTAGTGTTTCCAAATGCGAAAATAATTGTGTCTGATTTGTTTGCACTTTAGTTCACAATCTATCACGCAAATAAAGAAGCAGAAAGCGTAGAGCGTTAACTTTTGTCGGAAAAATCAAAACGGAACCCGTTCAGGTAAATCATTCTCAAAACTTGCTGACACTTTAGTGTCTACCATAATATAAAAAAAGCTTTTTCACAAAAAAATAAACCGACTTCAAAAGCAAAACACTAAAAAGCGAAAAATAACTTTTCTTTTGAAAGTCGGTGTCGAAATATGATTATGTTTTTGTGAAAAAGTTTTTATTTCTCTCTTATTAGTTTTAGTACACCATCACCAAAAAGCAAGTTCTATAGTAAGGTACCTAAAAGATTGACAAAATACCCATAATACTCGTAACTCAATTTACACATTTGTGCTGTTTGTCCCTAAGGAATTCGGTTGTATGTTCCATATCTTGAAAACAGCTGAATCAATTTTGATAAAACTTGCACTATTCCCTAAGTTGAGAGATACTCAATCCAAAACAAAAAGTTTCGGAGAAATGCGTGGATAAACATACATACATACAGACATACAAACAAACATACACTTATGAAATTTGGCACGTGTTTAGAAGCCCACATAGAGTAACATATGTAAATATTGTGCAGTTCCAACAATATTACACACATACGTGTCGAATTGATTACCACCATTTTTTTTTGAAGTCGTTAAAAAAAACGTGAAATGGCATTTCCTAGCATGACATGACAAGCGTATAAAATGCCACCTAGCCTTAAACTTCTAAAATATAACACACATATAATGATAATATAATTCTAAAATATGACATTTTTATAATTTTTTGGACATTTTTAATTATTATCTACTTTTAATGATTTTTTGATTATTTAAATTTTAATTATTCAATCATTTTATTTTGGGTTTTTATCTGTTTATAATTAATTTATATTTTTTTTACATATTTTTTTTTTGATGTACTTGTAACTATGGACTGGAATTTTGTCTGAAATAAATAAATAAATAACTACTCAAAGAGAAAGAAGTGCTCATCCATACTTTCACAAGCCTTACAAAACTAGATCGTTCTTCTTCTTTTCGAGTCGAAAGAAAACTCATAATATTTTGGGTCCTCTAAAGTGCAAGTGTACCTAGGGCACTCTAGCATGTGTGTCATATTCTGCACAGGAGCACCGCACTCACATTGTGTGTCAGACGAGTCTATAAAACACCATTTTACCAAATTGTCTAAGGTACGCAATTGATTGAGTTCTTTCCATACAGGCCACTGCAGTTCACGGCCAGGTGGAAGGTGTGCCTGGGGTTTCAAGAAGTTAGGTGTTTGGTCTTGAATAGCCTGTATGCAGCGGAGAATACTCTTCCGGCTCTTAAGTCTACCCGGGGCTGTTGTGCCGCATGCGACATCCCTTAGTACTTTTGGTGGTGCAATAACAACCAGGGTAAATCTTGCTGAGCGGAGTTGGTTTAAGGCAACTCTATATAATTCGACACGTCTCATTTAGGGCGATGTCTACCTGCTTTGCATGAGCAGAGCGGTGCCACAGCGGACATGCGAATTCGCCAGCTGAGAGGCAGAGGGATATGCCAGTTTTGCGAAGAACATCGGGTGCTGCTCCCCAGTTGGCAGAAACAAGGGGGCGTAACAGATAGTCTAGATCGTTGAAAGTCATGTCTTCAATTTATAGCCATATCTCGATTTCTGGGGTAATAAATGGTTTTTATTCTTTATCATTCTCTTGCCCTTAAGGTGTAACATGTCTTCTTCTTCTTCCATAAAGTACTAGCTGTTGCCTGCGACTTCGTCTGCGTAACATTAGTACTTCTAATAGCCTATTTTTTATATCGCTCAATAATATTTGTAAGTTGTGGGCCGCCTTACTTGAGAAATTAATAGATTTACATTACCGGGACAAAACCCCATAAGTCATAATAAGAAATTGCATATAAAATTAATCCCCCCCCCCTCCCGTATTTCTCCCCCTTCGTGATTTATGCAAAAATAAGTAGCCTATGTTCTTCCCAGGGTCTCAAACTATGTCCATACCAAATGATCTAATTCGTTTCAGCGGTTTAAGCCATAATAAGAAGTTTCAAATAAAACTCCTTCCCCTCATTTACTTCCCTCCGTGTTTTATGTAAAAAGAAGTAGACTATGTCCTTCCCAGTGTCTCGAAATATCTCCATCCCAAATTTCATCTAAATCGGTTAAAGTGTTTGAGCCATAATATGAAGTTTCATCCAAAACTGATCCTCCCCCCATTTTAAACCCCTTCGTGTTTTACGTGTGTGTTAATAAGTAGCCTATGTACCAGGGTCTCAAACCATCTCCATACCAAATTTCATCTAAACCGGTTCAGCGGTTTAAGCGTAAAAAGGTAACAGACAGGCAGAGTTACTTTCGCATTTATAATATTTATAGTATGGATATCTTAAAAATGATGTATGTAGATTCTCGCTCACTCCTATTTCTCCTCGCCACGTTGCCCCGTCTTCTATCACTTCAGTTACAATTTCCTGATGCGCGGTACGTCTGCGGCCAACATTGAGTCACACAAACAGATCCGTATTAATACTAACACTGGTGGCCATTGAATGATAGGGCTGGCGAACTGGAAATACTACAATTAATGGATAGCTTTAGCAAAGGATAAGATGGTTTTGGCAACCAATTATTGAATGGACAGCCTATGGGTAAGTAATGACATTGACGAGATATTAAATAAATTATTCATTAAAAACTTTTTTTTAAACCAGCTTTTTTCTTATTCTTCTCTAAACCCTTTCTTTTGATACCCATATCATGCCAGTGAACAAAAAATAACTGGTCCGCCATCTTGGGCCATCCGCCATAATTGGATTTAGAATGACGTCACTTAGCTAACCATGCATTGTCACCCAAACTAAACGTGTATGCAAAATTTCATCTTAATCGGTTGAGAATAACAGCTTTAAAATTCAGTTGCAAGATTTGAATCGAACACACATACATACAAACATACATACATTGCAAGTTAAATAAAAGCTTGTTACTTGTAAAATAGCAGAAAGTGACTGGTTGGAAGCGGCTAACACCAGAAAAATATTGAGGCAATTGAAAGATGCCTAACCGTAGCAAGCGGGCACATAACAGAAACTTGTTGTTTTAAAAATAAATAAAAATAGTGGTTTTGTACCAATTTTATTTATGTTTTCTTTTGTTACTGTTGTTTTGTTAGGTAAATGTGGATGGATGGAGAGGGAGAGGAAGGGCAATGGAAAGATGGATGCACTGTGTGAGGAGTGATATGAAAGAAAAGGGAGTCGGTGATAGAGAGACGGGGGACAGGACGGTATGGAAGAAGAAAACGTGTTGCGCTGACCCCAAGTAACATGGGATAGGGGCAGGAAGATGATGACTGTCTTGGAAATAAAAAGGATTATAATAATAATGACAGCCGCACGGGTCGTACGCAGGCTACGCTTGTCGACGTCGGTCCATGGATGGCTTAGCATCCATTTTATAGGTACCAAGATCCCTCCGTGCTTTGGAAAGAACCCCGGACTCATTTGTAAATGCTTGACAGACGTAACAGATAGTCTGAAGTCCAGAAATTCTGACGAACGTTCTGATCAAGGGGTACCTTAATTACTACTCAGTTATTGAATTATGGGGGTCAGATATATGCAGTCGTTCCATGTGAAGTACTGGAATTCAGCAGATTTAGTTTACACAGAAGTATAGGTAGGTTTTTCCCACTGCTGGGAATAGGTCTCACCTCCCTTCTCCCGCTTTCTCAAGTCTTCCCCTTCTCTTTTACAAGAAAAACTTATGTATACGGGTACAAAGTTAGTCTTATCGCTGACAGCGATATCTACCAGAAAACCTTTGGATGGACTGAAATAACTATGAAACCCATGAAGAACCATGGTCTTCTGCGATTTTGGGCCAGTAAGACAAATTCTCTTTAAATAATTAGGTATTGCTAAAATTATTGGACTCTTTTATTGGTGAAGATACTCTTTTCGAAAGAGTTATCCCGAAACAAATATTAATTCTAATTATTTAAGTTGTTGTTTAAGTATATAATTTGTAATATATTGTGACACGAGAGAAACTACCGACAAAATGTTTTACAGTTTGGCAGAATGTAATAATGTAAACAGATTTTGAATTTTCGTAGTGTTATTTGTCTAAAAACATCGAGAACCCTACTCACAGTCACATTCAGCGATGCGTGTATCATTGATCAACGAAACACTAGTATTACTGGTATTTATAGACGTCATAATATTCGCCACCGTGTGACACCCAAGGTGATACTCATAACGCTTTGCTTTAATATTAATATTCTTTGGACAAATTAAATGAGATATTATTGTTTTGATAACTAAATAATTGTATTATCTTACTAGTGGCCCGCCCCGGCTTTGCCCCAACCAATGACTATCTAGAATAATGTACATTTCAAATGGTGAAAGTTTTTTTCATACAGGTGTAGTGGTTTCAGACGTCTGAACAAACTCACAAAATTCGAACTCTTTCTTTATATTTTTAGTTAAGATTTTAATGTTGTAAAATAAAATGGACTTAAGATCATTCAACAAAACATTAGTCACGTCATCGCTTTCGTATTCTTATAAATATTCGTCATTATGATGAGGCACCGGGGAAATGGTAACTTTAATAACCAGTTCAGGAACTGGTCACCCGTATTCTAAGTTTTGTGAAGTAAACTTTCTTCACTCCACTCGATACAATTGCCACGACAAAGGAAAAACCATCGAATCGAGGCAGTTAAGGTCAATAAAGGACGAGCTAAAACTGATAAATTGGATGAGTCGAGGTTGAGTCAAATGGAGGAAATGACTTAGCATAAACTTAGGTATCATCATCATCAGCCTTTGAATGTTCCCACTGCTGGGACACAGGCCTCCTCTCTGTGTGAGAGGGAATAGGCCTTAATCCACCACGCGGGCCCAGTGCGGGTTGGTGGATGTCACATGTCTTCGAATTTTTGGTTCTAGGACATGCTGGTTTCCTAACGATGTTTTCCTTCACCGTTTTGAGAGCAGTGCTGATGAAATAATTTACATAAAGTAAAGCGCCTGCCTGGGTTCGAACTCACGAATTACAGCTTGTAAGTCGCGGCCGATACTACTGGGCCATCACTGCTCTTACTAACTAAGGTGTAACCTATTTGAATGCATTTGGGGTGCATGAAAGGAGCCTCCCCGAGAGGCGTTAATATAAATCGTACTGCGAATCCAAGCGCCCGGCGCACCCTGGGCAGCTAGCACTCGGTAGAGCAGAGTCTAACTGACTAATCCTTTCACCACGATGGCACATCTAAACGGTTCTTCTCAGAACCTTGATCAACGGCCCGTATTAAAGTCGGCAAAATAGGAGATGATTCGTCCAACTCCCGGTGCGAGTGTGGTACTGTACAGACTATGTCGCACTTGCTGAAGTGTCCTGGCTGTCCATTCACTTGCACCCTGAACGACCTGTACAGTGCTTCTGACGCTGCAATAAGCGCGGCCACCTACTGGGCCCAGACAATCTAATTAAATGTGCCATTGAATCGAAAAGAAGAAGAAGACTTATTTGAAATAGTCCGTCACAATAAAAGTGTTCTGTTCCTAAGAAAAAAAACCAAGGCCACAGCGGAAATGTCAGCTAATATTAAAGACATGGGTCGTTCACTTGCTCAAATAAGAAAGCACTCAACATAAAACGGATCTTAGCAATCACTCTCTATCAAAATAAATCACAACAGAACCCACAGATGTGCTGAAAGATGAAACAATCGAAAAACAAAAACTTTGTTGGTAAGTGTTCAGAAATGAATAGGTTAGGGAATTTTCATTTTCAATCCATTTCACATTGTATGCGCAGCTGTCACATAGGTGACAGGTGGTGGGTATAGACAATATACAACGGCAGTGCTATTCTTTATACATCTCAACCAATCTCAACAGAAACAACTCGCTCATCTCCGTGAGATTTTTACAAAATAGCACGAAGTAGTAGGATCATATCCATTTTAACCCGTCTACGAAGAATCAAAAGGGAGGGTTATGTTTTTGACCGGTATGTGGGTGGGTATGTATGTATGTACATCTGTTCCCTCATAACCTATATAAACTACTTGTTATAATTTGTGTTGTTGGAAGCGTCTTGTTAATCCGCTGGTTATGCGGAGTCATATTAAATTGAATATCGCGCCATCTAGGGGGCCCGAAGGTTAGAACAAAAAAAATCACCTCACCCCATCATGAGTGGTATCATCAAACAGGTATTTTAAAATGAGGGTAGGATTTTGTACATGATATTTTTGTCAAGCATAGCGTTTGCGAGACATATCCCGTCAAAGTCATGAAAATTCATTTTTACCCGACGACGGCGCGGCGGATTCGCAAAGTGTTTGTTGATCGGTATGTAAGTATGTATGTATGCATTTATGTTTATTTGTTCCTTCATGCTCTGCAAAACCCCAAAATACTTTATATAAAAATAAGTTCAAAAACTAAAACCCTACTACTGAAAACTAACGCTCTGAAAAGTACGAAACAAGAAAATATTCACGTAAATTTACCGTGGTCGTAAGCTACTTTGCAGAATGTATTGTTTTGTTACGGTAGGTGGCATACGACGCCGCGTTTATTTTTCTATTCATTTATTTAGATATTTGCTATTATTTTCTATATCTGTGTAGTTTGAGACATTATTTTAAGCTATACCTGTTTATATACTACTAAAAGTAATCAACTTCTTAGTGTTACTTGGTGTCGGCGCAACACTTTTCTTCTTCCATACTGTCCTGTCAACCGTCACGGTATCACTGACGCCCTTTTCATCCTTAACACACTTCATACAATCTATCACTCTTTACCCTGGCCTTCCCCTCCCTCTTCATCAAAAAGTAAATAATAAATAGAGCTAAAAGTGCTCAACCTTTTTATTCCAAGACTGCACATTCAGCCATCATACAATCGAATTGGTTCCTAACTCTCCTAGTGTTTGTTTTAAAAACAGAGTGGTTTACAAGCACGGATCATCCATAAAACTTTTATGAAAAGAACAACTTTTCAAACTCGTATGAATTGAGATTTATTTCGCAGCGGCAACGCCTCGGCTTACTTCAGTCATTCAGGAGATTGTTCAACGATTCTTAGAAGCTGAACTAAGATTAGATCAGATGGATCACGGATTTAGAGATTTAAATCTGATCCAGTTCTTTTCCTCCTTAAAACAAAACTAGCTGATAATTATCGTTATAGTACTAAAGGGGTTAAATTACCTAACCAATATAGATTTTAGAAACCTAGAAATACTATCAAATTTCCTAAATATGTTGCTAGTCAAAAGTAATTACTTATGAGATCGAATTGGATTAAAAGGCAAAGGCTGGAAGTTTTGTTTTTATTTACGCTGAATACTACAAAGCAACTGTAGAATATATAAGCAAACCCGAACACAAAATTCGTAATTGTGTAAATGTACTCAAATTTCGTATTTAATTTTAATCTTACTTTTCTTTACTAACATAATTTAAATACTTACTAATATTGGATACCGTTAAGGGTTTAATTTAAGATTTCGATAATTTTGTATGTCGTTTTTGTGGCGAATAAACACTTTTTCTTTCTTAATTTATTTAGAAACTAATTAATAGAAGAAGGAATATTAAACCACCAAACAAAGAACACAAAATAATACATATAACACACTAAAAACAACAACCAGACAAAACTAAAGAGGCACATGAATTTACACAATCATCGAAGACCAATTGGTCTTCTTAATTTGAACAAACAAAATACAATTAAACCGCTTCCGACCAATACGTTTGTGTTTTCAGCATAATGTTGAACACAACATAATAACAACATAATGCTAAACAGATAGGTCTCCCGAGCAACATTCTTGAAATGGGTTTACGATCGCTAATAAACGGTCGATTCAACAAACATTTGTATGGTTGCAGTGGTAGCGATGACATCTTTGAAAAAAAAAAAAAAGTCATTTTCATCGATATTTTCCAATTATACGTAGATACTTTATTTTTCTTCGGCCACTCTCGTCATCTTCCTGATTTTCATTTCAGTTCTGAATAACCCACTGCTGGTTTTGGCTTCTTCTTTCTTCTACTTTGCATCCCAGTACCATGCGTCTATTGTCCTGTTGTTACCCGCGAACTTCACGTGCTCTTTAACGGCCCTGGATTTTTTGTTCCTGTTCTTGTCAAAATTATTTTCAACATAAACATCTCACATTTGCAGCCTTGTTTCACCCACAGCTAATATAAGTCTCTTCTCTTTTGTGCCATTCCAACTCATAAATTGATTTCCTATAAATATTTTATATACCCCGCTGTCACTGGCACCGCACCACTTCAGCCACCACACCGCCACTCTCCGCCATCATTCTTGACGTCATACCCTCATTTGCTCACTAATGCAGTTCCCACTACTTCCTACCACGACCAGTTCCATAGGTTTGTCTACACGATTTGTTGAAATTGTTACCGCGAGGTAGTTTAATGTTCCATTGTAATCTGTTTTGAAGTTCAGACTTTAACAAGTTGGCGATTAGGGATTTGTAAGTGTCTCTTGATTTCTAATTTTGATCAGCTTGATTGAAAGTATTGGTTTAATAATGTATTTATTTATTTAGGATCACCAACGAATAGCATAACAAAAACTTACAGAATATATATAAATTATAGGTAACCACAGCTTACACATACATGCTCTACACAAAAATTAATACATATTTAATGAATTAAATTAAAATCAAAATAACATTGAAGTACAGATTAGATTCAATTAATGTTTAGATTAAGATTATGTCAAATTAGCTCTGAATATAGACGATGTCAAATTAGATCATAACAATACAGTAAAAATACAGGTTATCTGAAATTAAATCAAAACATTTTTTAAATACAGGATTCATATAAAATTGAATAATACAGATTATGTCAAAGTAATAGAATTTAAATTGGTTTAGTGATCTGTGGTAGTGGGTACAGTGTTAGAAAGACTTAGGTATCGAAGTAATTTCGGACTTAAAGCTTTACGTATTAGTCACTAAATATTGCTTCAACAAAAATAAATTTAAAAAACATAAAAAAGAACATATTTATTTATATGCGCAGAATTTATGCACCTGGTTAGTCCAGAAGATAGTACTTATAATTTTTTGTGTCTAGCATTTATCTTTAAGGCATACCATCAGGTAATACTGGTCAGTCGCAAGCATATAAAAAATACCTGTAAAAGCTTAATC
This sequence comes from Orthosia incerta, assembly GCA_948252205.1. Classification (NCBI taxonomy): domain Eukaryota; kingdom Metazoa; phylum Arthropoda; class Insecta; order Lepidoptera; family Noctuidae; genus Orthosia; species Orthosia incerta. The sequence continues at coordinate 1,563,314 of OX411742.1, read as the reverse complement.
ACTGTATAACAGCAACTTACAGGCAACTTCAATACAGCTATAGTTATCAATGTTCGAGCTTCAAACACGATTAATACACTTAGATTAGACCTTTAACCCTACCCTTTAAGACCACACTAAGCAGAGTCAAGACTTTTAACAAATCCAACCAATAATTTCCTCACCTCTTAAATCAATCATCATGTCCTCTATCCATGTTCCTCGATCCCTTCGCATTGCATCATGGCGCCCGCGTCACATGATCTTTTAGAATACTACTTCTACTACTACTATAATACATAGTGTATGTTTCGGGTGAGCAGTGGTGGACCAGTGGTATCGGCCGTGACTTACAAGTTGTAGGTCGTGGGTTCGAGCCCAGGTAGGCGCTTTACTTTGTGTAAATTATTTCATCACCACAGCTCTCAAAACGGTGAAGGAAAACAATCTGAGGAAACCGTCATGTCCTAGAACCAAAAATTCGAAGACATGTGATATCCACCAACTGGGGCTGCGTGGTGGATTACGGCCCATTCCCTCTCACAGAGATGAGGCCTGCGTCCCAGCAGTGGGAACATTAATAGGCTGATGATGTGATGTGATGTTTCGGGTGTAAATATGTGGGCTGCATCTAATACCCGATATTCAATAAGCGGGTTGCTCGTAGTTGGCGAAACGCCCGCCTCTCTGCTTAACGTTGGGTTTACACAGAGAGAGTTGGTCGTGTGGCTATAGCTTGAAAAACTGGCGAGGATTGCGCAGCGAATATGTCTTTCGAAATAACTGCAGTCGCTAAAGTGATAAGAGTGTACAGAGGACCCAGTTCAAAGAGGCATGCGCTACTACACATGGCTATTCCCAAACATTTGGGCTTCTGTCAATCGTTATCGCTGATAGAACGTAAATTTAGATCTAGAGCCCACGAAGACTATTTCTTTTCATATAGCAATAAGACCTATCATCATCATCTTCATCATATCAACCGAAAGACGTCCACTGGTGAACATAGGCCGCTCCCAAGCGTCATTGCCACATTGACCGGTCCCGTGCGTCTCGCAACCAGCGGATCCCCGCAAGCTTCACAAGGTCATCGGTCCACCTGATGGGAGGCCTTCCAACGCAACGTCTTCCGGTTCGCGGTCGCCACTCCAGAACTTTTCTGCCCCATCAGCCATCCGTTCTGCGAGCAATGTGCCCTGAACACTGCCACTGAAGTTTGGCAATTCTTCTGGCTATGTCGGTAACCCTGGCTCTCTTGACCATAATAATTTAAGACCTATACCTTCTTCTACGATTACAGGTCATATCCACTCGGCAACGGATCGGCACCGTCTCGCCTTTTGCCTTGCCGTCAACCTAACGTAAGCACGTAACCAAAGCGGATCAGCAGCTCCAGCACATTCGCACGGCTACGGCTAGGCTAGGCATCACCTGGGGACAACTTGATTATTTCAACGAGTATAATATTTTCAATCAGTTTGAGAAGTAAACGCGACGAAGGACGGATGGACGTAAGCGCGGCGAATGCAAGTTGATAACATACCGCTTGAGATTGTCCCGAGGCGATGCCGTTACGACGCTGATCAGTGTGCGTTCCGGTAACAAAAATACCGAACAGCTCGAGTTAATACGCTGATGATTACGTGTCGATATGTGTGCAACAACCTTAAGTGTACCTTCAGAACGACCTCTGACTTCAGCCTACAAGGAGACTAACTGAACTTAATCAACACCTTCGCTAAAATCTTCAAATTAGAATAACTGATGAAATTAAAAACCTCCTGACCAAAATAGAGATCCTCACATTCATCTTCTTAACGTATTAATAGCAACCTAAACAGAATAAGCCTAGAATTCGGTTACTAATTTGGTGTCTTCGATAGCTTCGTTCAGTTCCTGTAATATGCTGAGAACTGTCCTGTAATATACCCTGCAATATGTCATGGACCAAGTGATTAATCAGTGCACTATGTATAATGCCCGGGTATTACGAATCAAGTCAACTAACTCGGGCATTCTATAGAATACTGATTGAACCTCTATATTTATGCTACGTAACGGTTGGGCAATTCGATAATTATGGTCACTGAATTAGTGTAAGAGCGAGCGAAGCGAGCTCTCGGGAGCATAGGGCATCTCGACACGGTTACACGGATAGGTTCGGGTCCTTTCATGTTAGGTTACTTTAGACCCTGCAGACTGAAATAGGAGCTCCGCTCAGCGGGGCTCCGTCCACCTTGTTGCTTGAATTTACTTTAACTACTAAAAAACTTACCTATTCTATATTAAAATTAATGTCATCAATAATAGTAGTTTATGATACTGTTGCATAATAAGGGGTATTAAAACATGAGTGTGAGTTCAAAAACCGAGCCGTAGGCGAGGTTTTTAATAGTATTCACACGAATGTTTTAATACCTAGTTATGTGCAGTTTCATACACTACTTTATCTACACTCATACATTTTGGGATTGAACCTACTTAATCTTTTTATTTGCATTTTCCATGCCATAAAGTCGTGATAAATGCTAATCTCGACTTTGCTGCTAAGAAATTATGAGTAATTTCCTTCGCCGCATGTAAAATATTTGGCGGCGTCAAATTTTCTTTACATTCACTAATATCAGACATTTTAAGCAAGAATTTAAAAAAGTCATGAAATTCAGTAAAGCGAAAACTGCAAAACGTATGAATGGTGCCAAAACCGAGCACATCACACACATTATCCGCGCATGCGCTAAGGCTTAGCACACGCACTGCGATATTTATTCGCGCGAATTTTTCCGCCCATTCTGCGATCTATGGAATTGTATGAAGCTGCTCGCATTGCGGTAAAAAAATCGTGCGGCAATAATACCGCATGAAATCCGTGTTTTGCGACAGAATCCACCGCACCGCAGCGCGCATTTAATTCGCGCGAATATTTTGAGCTCTATGAACAGGTAGAAAGAGACGAAATTCGCGCGAATAAAAATCGCAGTGCGTGCTAAGCTTAAAGCGGGCATTGTCACAGACAATTTAAAATTGTTTTTTTTTTTATAATAGGTACTAAAATGGCATTACAAAAAGTGATTAACTTCATGGATTTGTCCTGTATCGTAATAGAAAAAAAAATATTTTTCAACACACTTGCTCATAAAGTGGCTCTAATTTCACCGCAATTAGGCACATAATGATACCTGTTATCAAACTGTCACTTTTTCATTGCTATTATTCACAAGTGAGTTATAGAGTTTTTTTTTATTTATTGGTTGAGTTGCTTTGTTCTTAAAACAGTTTCGATACAAAAAAGATCGTGCTCAATAGTACAAATAAATTAATGTACCTACTGCTTGCTCATTTCATGCAACTTCGTATTTAAATAGATAATGTCAACTTATTCGTGTTTAATAAATAAAACTTTCACTCAAATATAAATTTTATTTGCTCTGTAATTAAGAAAAATTGAAATGCCCTATTTTGTATGTGGCTAAAACACTGTCCAAGAAAAGGCAAAAAAAAAAGAAACCTCATTATTTTAGTCTATGGTCGATCGCCATTGTTAAATGCGCGCGCATAGGAAAACTGATTAATTTTGGCCTCCATTGCGAAAACATTTTCACAACTCGTTTTTACTGTTGAAAATGATTTTTCAGTATTATTTTTTTCACAAGTGTGTTGAAAAACGTCGTATGATACACGTGTGTATTGATGATTACCGTCTTCGGCTCTCTTAAGACCCTCACCTACGGCTCGGGTCTCAATGGCGCCTCAGCGGTAATCACCAACATTGCACACTTGTACCATAATGTACTATTAAAAACACATCTTTTTTTATTCAAAAAGCCCGGTCAATTTAATTATTTCAATAGTTTTTATCATATTACCTTCTCATATTGAGCATTTTTCAATTTTCCCGGGCATTATGAATAATGCCGTATTAAATTATTGTCCATGTGCACCCGCCCTATGGTCCATAACACATACACCGATACGACATTAATCAAACCAACATCTGTGAAACAGGACCACATTTGCACTTTAAGTCTTCTTTGAATCTCCATTCCCTACATAAGCATTCCTTGCTTCGGCCAGCAGGTCCATAAATATCTACGTAACCAAGCCATCTCGCCAAAAGCCCCACTATGTCCATGTGCACCCGCCACTAAGGCAGCACATCGGCATCGGCATCGGCCGTGTTTGGACTCCGACGAACAAGAATAGCTCTCGATCTTTTAATAGTCAGTGTCGCGTTGGAACAAATATAGCAAGCTCATACATATATATATGTATATAGTATGTACGGTATAATCTGCTCGGAGGAGTGACCTTCGTAGACTGTTGCTGCAGTGTCTTATTTGGCAGGGAATGAGTTCCGAGTTATGTTCCGGGCGAAGGCGTTTTTTCTGTTCTGTGTTCCGGGCAAATGTTTTAAACTATCAAACCTTGGAAATAAAAGATTTTTCGTCGAGAGTCCCATAAATCAAGATTTTGTATGTGAAACTAGGTAGATATCTAAACCGAATTAGTGGTCATAAAACGAAACACGAAACTCCCTTGAGCAACATGATGATCTTCTGTGTATGGCAAGCCATTTCAGCTCGGCCTACAGTAGCACAGTCGCCACGCTACTTGACTCAACTGTATTGGATACCTTAAGGTTACACTAGTCGAAAATTCTTCCATACAAACGAAGTCTAGGGATTTCTCCACTGTTTGACAATGTACGTTCTAAATAAAAAATGGTATCAATATGTCTCATCATTATCTAGCCCTGTATGGAGCCAAAAAATTAATATATATATATATTTGAAAGTTATAAGCGTCGAAAGTTCCATATTTCGACACTAATTTTAACGCATTTTTGGGCGCAAATAAATACCAAAAGAAGACGGAAAATTGCAAAACGGCCTCCATACAGGGATAGGTGATTAGTTCAACAATGCAAATTTATCTTTACTTTAAATTCAGTATGGTATAAACATGTGTTGGTGTTTTCGAGCGTATGGCACTCGTGGGCTGCAGCTGAAAATCAGCGTCAGGTGGTATACTCTGTATTACCATTTGACATTATGCTGAGCTGAGGCCCTTTTGGCATTAATAGTTTTATTTATTTATTTTGTTTAATTTTAAGGTGTTTTTGTTTTGTATGCCAATAAACACAATTTTCTTTCTTTCTTTCTTTCAAATAATTTTATTTTGAACAGATACGTTTAGTCGTTTTTTCATGATATCCAGACTCCCAAAGGTCTTTTTTTTATAATCTATAGGCTCGCGTTTGACCACTATCTCTACACTCTGTCTGTTTATAAAATTTCGCGCAGTCGGTTTCGTCCTAAATCATTATCCATTTCGCTACAAATTTGCAAAAGTGTGTATTCGTACGCAAACTAGCTTCCGACTGGTCACCACAGCATCTATCTCTTCCGCACGTGTTGACGGTTAATATAAAATGCATTTCAACCCCGCGCACAAAATAGTTCGTGCCGTCGACTAGTGTACCCTTAAGCAAATTAAATATAAATTAAATATAAATTAACAGAGGAAAAACTTAATTGTGGACCAATCCTGTCGATTAGTTAAAAGCTCATCCCGTCATTTTGCTCAGGTCTGGGTCTGAACATTAATGGGTCCTAAATATTAGACAACAAAGTTTTGTTTGTCAACAAACTTATAACCAATGGTTATTTTCATACAGTCACATTGTTGTCATCAACGTTAGTGTAATGTTAGTCACGATTGGCAGACAGTAATCATGCCAAACGAGGTGTCAGATGTAACAATAGACCACCTACGGAGCTGTGACAGACAATCAGTGGTTAGGAAAACAAATGTAACGCAGTACGATACATAAACTAAAAAATAATAATTGTGGACTTAAGAGGATGAGCAGTATGCGTGACTTTATATGGACTCTGATGACAACAATTAATTACTATGCAGAGCCTTATTCATCATTCATCATTTCAGCTGAAAGACGTCCACTGCTGGACATAGGCCTACCCCAAGCGGCGCCATACTGATCGGTCCTGTGAGTTTCGCATCCACCGGACGCCCGCAGCCTTAACCAGGTCGTCGCTCCACCTAGAGGGAGGCCTTCCAACGCTACGTCTTCCGGTACGCAGTCGCCATTCCAGAACTTTTCGGCCCCATCGGCCATCCGTTCTGCGAGCAATGTGCCCTGCCCACTGCCACTTAAGTTTGTCCATTCTTCGGGCTATGTGGGTAACCTTGGTTCTCTTGCGGATGTCTCCTTTTGTGATTCGATCACGCAAGGTAACACCGAGCATTGCCCTCTTCATTGCCCTTGGGGTGACTTTAAGCCTTCTAATGAGACCCATTATCAGAACCTTATTGAAGAGAATCTTCTTTGAAAAGGCTTGATAACTTTTGGTATTGCAAATGTACAAAGACGGCGGTGATCACCTGCCATTAGGTAGACCGCCTGCTTGTTTGCCACTCTATGGCATAAAAAAGTGCCTGATAATTATAATAAAGATTGGGGCTAATATTATGATGTTAATGCAAAATATCAAAATACTTTACACCTATAACATCCGGCAATAACTCTTCTTTGCTACACTGTCTTTCGAGAGGGTTGTGCGTCTCTGGAAGCTTTTTAATCTCTTCAAGCGGCCACGAGGACGTTGGTTTTCATATTGACAACTGTCTCTCTCCTGTTTCCCCCTGTCAATACGACTAGCCAATTCGTGGCAAAGTACTGGTGGACATCTTAAATATACTCAGGCACTTAGGTGCATCTCCTATAATGCGACGAAGCTATAAAACAGGATCATTAATCGTATTAACATTGCAGCCCTGGCCAGTGGACACAGTCCACTCTATATAAATACAGTACGACAGACTTCTCCGAAGCGTCAAGTGTAGACGTAAATAGAATGGCATCATCCGTCGGATGAGCAGGGATTGTGCAGTAAGTCAGCTGTGTTCGTGTGTGGTATGATGAGTGTGTATGGTGATTGATGAACTGTTAGTCATACTGGTGAAAGAGAATATTGTCTACTAAAACTAATTGTATCTACAAATCATGAAACCAGCTAGTTCATGAATCCTTAATTTCATATATCATATATCTCACAAAAATCGTGCATTTTGATATGATAAAAATATACCTATGAAACTCGAAGATACTGTATCATCCTATATTTGAGTTTGAATAATTTGCGTAATCTAATTAGCCGGTCTATTCTGTAACATGTCACCGTGAAAACTAAGGCTGGGCGAGCTAGAAGTGAACTAGCATTTCACCTTGATTGGATTGTTTGACAGTTCATAACTTCGTGTACAGTCCAACTATGTTTTCACGGTGTGATATATAGAATATCACTGATTACCTTTAACAAACATTAACAAATTAACATAGATATTATTATTTACCTCTTCATAATATTTGTTCTGATTGACAATTTCTATTCCTTGGTTTTCTGAAATACACGCCATGCTTAGGCCAGCTCCTTTACTAAAACGATTAAAGAAAAAAAAAATCATCATCGTCTTTATAAATCTACCTAATCTATTTAAGCAACTTTGTTATTCGTCAAATTAACGTACAAATCCACAAAGTTGCCAAAAACTGCAAGTCTTGCATAGAAAGACAATGTGTCATAGTCTCAGGGTGTCGACAGACGCGACAGATCATAATATTCGCATCGCGCCTCGTGAAGTGCCTCCTCACACACGTTTTGTAACACCCCACGTATCCGCATATACTGTGGAGAAGAGGCAGTAGGTCAAGTTCAAGGTTTAAGAGTTATGTAAAAGAAATATTGACTCAAATTAATTTCATATTGTATTTTGGTAATCACAATGCATCCAGGGGAGAATGAGTGGAGAAATTGTGATGCCACGACCTCGAGTAACATGGACTGAAAGATGAAAGACTAGGTGGAGTGGATATAACATCAAGTACAAGCCGATACGTGAGAAGGATCTATCTAAAGGATCCCTATGAAATGAAATGTCTCATAGTGGCAGAAAGAAATGGCCTACAATGGCAGAGGACAGACTTACGCGGAAAAGGGAGAGAAAGCCATTGTCCATCTATAGGACAACAGGCTAGTTAGGTGTCCTGTCTGGGTCGCGGATAAATTTGAAAGAGAGTTACCGCGGCCCTGGCACAAGCAACTGAAGGAACACGGGTGGGTTTTAGTCAGTAAAAGTCTGACACGCCCTCACGCTTCACCCAGAGCGGGAGAAGTCATTGGATGACTTCACACCCAAAAAAATAAAAAAAAATGCTAGTTCGGTGTAGAATGAGATGCAGGATGCACTAATGATACATTGGATCTGCCAAATGTAATCTCCAGCCCAAAAGTGGGTTTTCATTGCGTTTGTATAGCGAACACGATTAGGGACGATATTACTGTGCAACAAAGAGGTGTTAGGTAACACTAATTTATTTCTCATAACACGTGAAGAGAGGTTCTTAAACAGTGATGATTCAGGTTGGTATATAAGGTCACAGTCAAGCTGAATGATTCGGTATTCCAGTTCATGCTCATTCTCGTAATATGTTGCAGACGCATTTGTCACACCTTTTCATTATACCTACCTACTGTAAAGTCGTACGAGATGTTTAGTCCAAACACTCTATTAAGTTTATAATTTTAGCGTATTCGTGAGCATTAGCAAGCTCGTTGCCACACCCCACGAATACCATGATTCCCATGGTTTAGAATGTATGCTACTGATACTCTGAGAAAATAAGCATATCTTGGCCTTTCAGCCCCTTCGACCATCTGGTCTGCAAGCTCTGCCCACTGCCACTTAAATTAGACGATTTTCGAACTATGTCGGTTATCGCGAGTCTCCTTCGGAACTCCTTATTCCTGATTTTTGTTTATTTTATTGATTTGGTATTTTAATTTAATCTTACTTTTCTTTACTAACATAATTGAAGTACTTACTAATACTAGATACCGTTAAGGGTTTAATTTAAGATGTCGAAAATTTTGTATGTCGCTTTTGTTTTGTGGTGAATAAACACTTTTCTTTCTTCTTTCTATTTCATCACGCAGAGAAACTTCGACTATACCCCTGTCCAATGTCCTTTAGATGACATTCAACAAATCAGTTACTCAAAAAAAACAGTTGAAAAGACGCAACAAAGTTGTCCTACTTTTCCTCCCCTCACAAGTGATGTTGTCGTATGCTACGCGCGACGCTGTTGGCGAGTCCGCAAGGGCATAACTAACTCGCAGTGTAACGTTTTATTAGTGGCTCTTTTGTTTGGCGACAAAGCTGCGTATTTATCTCGGCTGGTTATATTATTTGTTAGTCACTGAACTCCGCTGGAGTGACTGAGTGACTAAACTAAAGATGTCACCATAAACTTTCTTCATACGAGTTGTGCTGGAGAGTTCGTTGCGCCATTTCTTCTTCCAAACCTAGACTTATAGTCCGTTTAAAGAAATTTTTCTAAACTCCAATCAACTCGGTTACCAAAGCAACGGAAAACATAACCGACAATTTGATTGAGTCGATTAGACTTCAAAAATAAAGGTAAACACTAAGAAGTGGTAACGATCGGGCCTTTAGGGCGTGTATTTTGTAGTAGTTCAGCCTAATTTGAATATCCGATATTTAAATTTTTGGAGGGTAATTTGTTTATCAATCTATGTATGTATGTATGTTTGTTCCTATGTGGCGTTCCAGAGACCAAACGCGTTGGCCGATTTCGATGATTCTTAAGTTAATCGATTCGTCTTAACCTTGCGAGTGTCACTGGCTACATTAAAATTTTAAAATAGAAATACGGCGGATTTTGGGTGCCATATTGTGAGGGCCTTATTTTTTTTTTCACTCAAACCCCATCGTGTGGAAAAATAAAAGGGTTTTAAAATTTGATTTCAAAAATATATAACACTTATATGTTTAAATGTACCTAATTCGAAAAAATGTTAACTAAAAAGTTATAAATAAAAAGTTATAATATAAATAAATAAACAAATAGTAAAAAAGTTAATTTAAAATAACAAAAAACCCGACTGCTTAAAAAGCGAACTAAAAACTAGAAAATCATGCTGTGCAGTCGGAGGATACATCTGGTTTTGGTCAGCCGTAAATAAGTAAATAAGTAGAAAATCATGCTGTGCAGTTGGAGGATACATCTGGTTTTGGTCAGCCAGCTCGCGAATATTATGTATATATATTTTATTATTTGTTTATTTATTTGTCAATACAGAGTAATAAAAAAAAAAAAAATTGTTACATTGTTCTTTACTCGAATCGGCACGAGAGATACGACATTAGGGAGAGGATTATAGCTAATTGATCCAAGGAAGATCGCCGATCTAAGCCCACATGGGATAAGTTGAGAAGACAACAAGGCGATACATGCTGAAAATAATTAAAATGACGCAAGATGCACCATTTTACCAGATCTGCGCAAACGATACCAGAATATGCATCCATTACATCAAAGATTTATGGTAGAGAAAGAACAGACTTGAAACTGAAATGATTTACAATATCAAATGTGACAAAACTACTACAAACGTTAAATAATGTGCTTCAGACAGAAAGCTAAAAATGTCGAGCACTCATTGAAGATGATTCACCTCGTGCTAAAGTAAAGAAATATATATTTATTCCATGTGTATCTTTGAAAGAGAAATGTTTAAAAAGCGCCAAGTAGAATACAAGCCAGACAATTATTACCGCATGCCTTCTGTGCGACGCATTTACGCGCAAAATCAGGTTGGTTTTAATAGGAGAAATGAGGGAATTTCAAAGAAAAAATCTGAAGTATCAATATATTGTTATTTGTTAGTAAAATATACGTAATAATAAACATCACCATCACCTGCCTAGCCTTTTCCCAACTATATTGGGGTCGGCTTCCAGTGTTACCGGATTCAGCTGAGTACCAGTGTTTTACATGGAGCGACTGCCTATCTGACCTCCACAACCCAGTAACTGGGTAACACGGTACATCTTGGCAAGACTGGTGTCAGAATTCAAGCTTCTGACTACCCGTAACGACTGCCAAAGATCTTCAAATGACAGCCGGGACCAACGGCTTAACGTGCTGTCCGAGGCACGGAGGCAACTTGGTATGTTGAAATGGTCACCCATCCACGGACCGACTTCGTCAAGCGTTGCTTAACCTTGATGATCGACCCGTACGGCTGTTATTATTTAGCCACAAGCTAATCACCAAATTTTAAATTCATAGGACAATGGGAAGTAAAAAAGTTCTTCGGATCAAAATTTTATAAAAATGAGCTGACTGTGGTGGCTTCTCATTCCTTTGTTTTTCAATATAATACTTATCTACTCAACAGTTTCTAAATAATGATACGCCACTCGATGGGGTAAGTCAATTTTTTTTTTCAATCTCTCTATTTATCTGTATCGGAAGCTCTGTTAAAAACATTTAAAAATGTTTTGTGACAATTTGTATGGCTTTGGATCAACAAGATGCTTATATTGTGACAATTTAAAGACCACATGTGTAGCTCAGACCGCTTGGTGGTAAACTTATGTGACAGACAACGTTTCGACCCTTCGAGTACGGCACCTTAGAAACTACGATCTTACATTCAACAACTTTAAGTTCTAATTGATTCGAATTATTACGAAAGTGATACTAATTTAAGGTTACACTAGTCGAAAATTCTTCCATACAAACGTAGTCTAGGGATTATTCCACTGTTTGACTATGTACGTTCAAAATAAAAAGTGATATCAATTTGTCTCATAATTATCTAGCCCTGTATGGAAGCAAAAAAGTAAAAAAAGAAAATATGTGAAAGTTATGAGCGTCGAAAGTTCTACATTTCGACACTAATTTTAACGCATTTTTGGGCGCGAAGAAGACGGAAAATTGCAAAACGGCCTCCATACAGGGATAGATTAGTAGTTCAACAATGCAAATAATTTTATTTTAAACAGATTTAGGCGTTTTTTCATGATATCCAGACTGCCAAAGGTCTGTTTATAAAATTTCGCGCACTCGGTTTCGTCCTAAATCATTATCCATTACGCTACAAATTTGCAAAAGTGTGTATTCCTACGCGAAATAGCTTCCTACTGCTCATCACAGCATCTATCTCTTCCACACGTGTTGTCGGTTGATATAAAATTAATTTTAACCCCGCGCACAAAATAGTTCGTCCCGTCGACTAGTGTACCCTTAATACAACAAATTTAAGACAAGTTAACACTTTAATCCAAACATATTCTAATAGTGTTAAACCCGTAGAACTCTTTATTAAGTGATTCATAATATTTATATATGTAAATTGGTTCAAATACACTTAAATAAAAACATATTTTAGAACTATGTTCTTGATGATGAAGTCTGGTGTTTCTTCTCAGAATATTCGGATAGGTAACACCGGAGCACCACTCCGAGGTCAGTGTTTCCTCTGGGTCACAGTCTATTTCACAATTCAGACATTAAGAGTAATCTAGTTCACATAATATGAAGACCATGAGATCTCTCCGTCTAGCATGTACTTTTACAATTGACAGCCCAATAATCATTTAGTGATGCTGATGAACTAATGTGATTCCATTTCTTATAACATTCGACTTCATTCGTCGCGCAATGATTGTTGATATAGCGATCCCCCATGACGAGAACCTCGTGAAGGCGGAGAGAGATAAGAAAAGTAAGTATCTTGATCTGGCTCGCGAGGTTGTCGACATGTGGGATGTGAATACAGCAATCATTGTGCCGATAGTCGTGACGGCCATTGGATAATAGCCAAGAGCCTCGACGTACATCTGAGGAGGCTCTCGTTGGGCAGCTGGATCAAGGGCTTGATCCAGAATGCGGTACTCCTGGACACGGCTCGTATCGTTAGGAGGTTCCTCTCTCAGAAGCCCTGACCACCGGTAGCTTGGACCCTGTTCCCGATAACGGTGGGCTACTATTTTTGTATTTTTAAATGTTTTTTTATTTTATTTTTATGGAATAATATAAAAAAATGTGAAAGTATGAAAGTAAAATTAATAAATGGAATAATAATAATCCGTATACAGGTGGTAAATATTATTAACAAAATAATTAATACATTGTTATTATTTATTTTGCAAAATCAACATGTACTTTTTATTTTATTATTCAGCAAATATTTTTTTTTATTATATTTGCTGCTTGTCTATATTTATGTATGCAATAAAAAAAATATCAAAATTTAACTTTTACACTGCAATATTGACTGCTACGTAAATTCGATTACCTGTGTATTTGAATTAATCGGAATAACAGAGCGAATAAGTACGTCGCTTCACTACTGTAAGCGTCCATGAAGTTTTGCATTTTATTGTCTATGGTTGCCTGTGAACGGAGAGGGAGAGAACAAAACAGATTTTCTGTAAGGCTTCCCGTGCGAGGGTAGAACAAATGAAAATATAAGTAATCAAAGCTTGCAAGTTAAATTAGACCCACTTTTCAGTGTTCTATTGAGCTGACATTTTCCACATAGTGCTGAGAGCTGAAAGTTTTTCTTGATAATGCATTTTTTTTTGTTCTGTAAAGGTTTGTTTAATACATTTTTCTTTTGATCCTATTATACTCTAAAACTGATGATCTCAGACCCATATCTTACCGAAACATAGATCCATTCCAATTATACGCATGTCAACCGAACGACATTGACTACGCGGACATAGCCACATAATTATATACACAACGCCTACGCCATGAAAAAATCATAAATCTGTATTAAATGAACATACGGGAAAATGGCGTAAAATAAATGTAGCCGATGCGAATTGTGCCCGGATTTAAATGAGTTAAATATAAATACTATAAGCCGTTATATTGATAATTGGGAACTTTCTTCCGGTCATCCTGACTTCATAAACATAACAACCACGACTGTATTACCCGAAGGGTATGTCATGCACAAATCCAGACTCCGGCTGCTACTGAAAAATCCAGATGGAAAAGCACACACACACACTCACCTTCCCAACACACACACACACACACACCTACCCAACACACAAACGCACTCACATACTCACCCTCCTAACACACACACACAATCACCTGCCCAACATCCACACACGCATACACTCACCTTCCCAACACACACACACAATCACATGCCCAACATCCACACACGCATACACTCACCTTCCCAACACACACACTCACGTTCCCAACACACACACTCACCTTCGCAACATACACACTCACACACTCACACCTTCCCAACACACACACACACACATACTTCACACTTTGCCTGACCTGGAAATCTCATGCTCACCAACGAGGCAGACAAAAAAGAATTGACGGTAAATCACAAAGGAAAATCTTAACCAAAAGAACAGAAAGAAATATAATATCACCTGTCCTTACACGTCCAATTAGCGATGGTGCTATCTTTTCTGGTTTAGGAAATGCTATGGCCATCTTCCAGCTTCGTCATGAAACCCTCCATAGTACTATGTTATTTAAATGTTTCCAAAGTTAAATAAGTAGGTACGCCAAGTTTCAATCTTAATCGGACGCCAGGAAGTGCTTGAAAATTTATTACTAGATACGCGCCGGACACACGTACGAAAGCAAGATAATAATATATTGCTTGTAGAAAGAGGCCATCTTCCAAACCACGAAACACAAAAGGTAGAGCGTCTCAATATCAATCACCAAGCACACCGACGGTAAAATTAGAACGTTTACAACACAAGTACAAGTCGTACGTTGCCCCAACAGGTGCTAAATCATAGGAGTCTAAACCTACAGCTTTCAAACAAAGCTTATTGTACACAGTTCGTTTTGACGTATAAACTATACTTGGATACAAGGAATCCAACGTGAAACTTCTGTAATATACTAAGGCACTTATTGTCCCACCGCCGACGAGGAAACGATTAGCTATTGACTATTTTCTCGCTGCAGAAACGGACAAAAGATATAGATTCCGTATCAATAAAAGAGACACATACAAATATTAATAGATGATCGCTGGCTAGCTCTACTCGCTTCTCGCTAATCGTCGGCGATGGGACAAGTGCCTTAATTTAAGAGTGTTATAATATGAGTGTGCAGGCTTCAGTGAAAATTGTCATCATCTGCCTAGGCTTGCCTCAACTCGCTTACGCAACTGTGTTCATAATTGGAGTCGCTTCCAGTATAAGCAGATGAAGCTTATGGAGCCATTTCCTATCTGAACCTTCAGACTCTGTCACTTGGCTATTTTACTTACTTTATAAAGAACCTGGCCTGAAACCAAAACTTTATTACTAAGCACAAGTAACATTTAAAAAACCCACGACAAATTTTTATTTCATGCTTTTTTAAACCACATAATTTATCTAGGAGTAGACATGCTTCGATCGACAATCTGTGTTCAATACACGTAATTATGAAAAGATATCTTTCGAAAATACCCCGATTCAAACAGTAAAACGCCCATAACGGCTGAACCGATTTTTATCAAATATAGCTAAGAACACTCTCGATAAAATCACCATTCTAACAAAACGTGTTCTGTCTAAATCGATCCAGTTCTGTATCGTGACTAATATGATATATATCTGCGTCATGATCTGTGGGTGTGGCAAAAACTAAATCCAAAATCGGTTCATCCGTTTAGTAGCTATGATGGCACAAACCGATACACAAATACACAAACACACACATACACACATCAAACTTATAACACCCCTCTTTTTAAAATTATAAGCACGTGAAACCTCATTTTTCATAGAGCATATCAGTTATTTTCCTTAGAGAACCCGCGTCTTTAAATAGGATGATGTAGAGTACCTACAAATTAACTCGGCAAACACCTGTACAATTCAGATATACTTTATTTCGTCTTTAAACAGTCGTTTCAGAGTTTACGACTCCTGTAGAATCTAATAAACAGCTCAACTATAACTTCTAAACATCTGTCAAGTACTAGATGTACACCTGACAACCGTGGAATCATTATCAGATCGGAGTATCTCGCAGTGTCTGTTTTACAGCTGTATAATCAGGTCTACATAGAAAGACTGATGAATTAAATACACATGTATGAAGGTACGTATTTTTGGTAATTAAGTAACTGTTATCGTAATAATCTACAATACTATTCTTCAGAAATCTCACATTGTTAAGACTACTAACCGTACTTCATCAAGCCTTCAGGGTTGGATATAATCCCTCCTGGTGGGGTTCCGCATTGTCGAGGCGGGGAGCCTCAGTAGCCGTGGCTTGGTCAAGCACGGTGAATCGAAGACGAACCCGAGGAGGGGCTGCTCGTCAGGACTTTTGCCAATTAAGCCGGCAACGTAGCGGCCATCAAGTAGGTTGCGGTGGCGCTTGGAAGAATTAAGCCGCGATGTCCTATGAGAGGCATCGCGGCTGAGGGTTGAAGGCCGCGGCAGGAGAGGAGTACGGGTATTGCGGTGCGCCGCTCCCCCTACCTTCCGCGGCCTGGACGGGGTCGCCACCGTCTGATGGCGGACGCGGTGCGGCCGCAGGGGAGGAGGAGTGTCGGTATAGCTTGGCCGCCCTGTCCCCTGCGGCCGAAAAGTGGAAGGTGGCGGAGTCACTGACTTGACCCGTCACAGGAATACCAAGGGTACCATACTAAGGGTCGACTGGCGCCCATGTGCTGGTGCAATGTGTTCTGGTACGCCGGTGATGGAGGGTACACCCCAGAGGAGGGTCCGGTGACACCCGCGGCGGGTTCACGGATGAATGCTAACGCGTGCCCGTGAATTCTCGCTATAAGCAGCACAGGACGGATGTATGATCATTCATACAGGCAAACAAAAAGGATTGGCTGTATTAATGTCCGACTTTAGGCTCTCAAACGATCTTGGGGAAGACCGTAGTAAGTATTAGTCACCATGAGAGAGAAATAGTATCTTAGTATTACCGAAAACCAACCATCGGCGCGGCGGCGTAATGCAATAAAGGAGCCCAGGAGTTTACGATTCTGCCCGGCTTTAAGAAAAATCCCCTTGCATAAGCTTGCAGACTTTAAACTTTACCTAAAATGCTCAAAACAGGAAAACCAGAAAGCAGCTAGACAAGAAACACTTAACACTAACATGCAACGTTACCTATACATATAAGATTTGATACCCACACCACAAATTATGTCGCAATCACCCAACACAAACACACAGATTACTGACACTAACAAGTAGGTGCGCATTAACACGGTCGCATTTAGCGATCGACTGTAAACAATGAGCTGGCGTCGTCCGCTGGAGTCAGTTCGACGTACTGCGACAGAAATATGGAATACTAGCTTCTGCCAGCGGCTTCGCCCTCGTGAAAGTCGAAAATAATCCCGGGGTAAAAAGTGCTATTCCTGACTGTAATCTATCTCTGTACCAAATTCCATCCAGATCTGTTCAGCCGTTCTAGCGTGATTGAGTAACAAATATACAACCATACGCTCATCTATTGAAACTTTCACATTTATAATATTAGCAGCGACTAGGGATTGCAATCCCGAAGCCCAGTCAATCCCGCGGGATTGATATGCGGGATCACGCGGGACCCCGCATATCCCGAAATTATGTTATAAAATCAAATTGAAACCACAGATTTTTGTGTAAACATCAACTTTTATTAAACAATTCTTATATTAAGCAACAGACATTATTTCTTTTCTATTGCTATTTAAGTATAAGTAATTAATAATTTGTTTTCTTAGATTCATCTTTAATGCCAAATTCAGTCTTACTATGATATCAACCTATGGTGATAAATTTTGAAAATACGCTCTTAAGAAGCAAATGGCATATATTGTATCATCTCCTGGACTGCTTCTGATTGAACTGCAAATATATACTGATGCTGAAAACGCTCTCTCGGCTTCTACGCTAATAGGCTGAACCGTCAGGATATATTCATAGACGAGCGTCCCCTGATACCATCGGACTCAAAGAACGTCATTTCTTTCTTCATAATATTCTCAAAGTCTTTTTGCTTGTTGTCTAGTTCTTTCATAAATATTTATTTTTCTTGCTGAAGCTATTTTTCTAAAGTTAAGCGAAAATTTACGCGAAAGTTATAGCGCCAAATTTTTTATTTGTGGGATCTGCGGACGGCGTATCCGCGCTTTGAAGGTGCAGGGATCCAGCAAATCAATAAATGCAGCGGGATCCCGCGGGAATGCGTGATCCCGTATTGCGGGATTGCAATCCCTAGCAGAGACCCGCCCCGGTTTCGCCCGCGACAAATTTCTGATTCTTCTCTGGAATGCGCTTCCTCTCGATATCAGGACGGCCACCAGTCAGTATGCATTTAAGCGGAAGTTGCGGCATTATTTTCTAAAAGAATAGCAGAGTCGTCTCAATTCGCGCCTTTCTATTAATTTATATGTATATATATAGTATTTTTATAGTACCTATTTATGTATGTTTATTTTAACTATATACTCATTTGTGTTTATTATTTCATTTTGTTATGCACCTGCCATGCTATCTCTTCACCGCCCATGGTTGACTGGTAGAGAATGCCTCAGGCATTAAGTCCGCCTATGTACTTTTATGTTGCATGAAGTTTTAATAAATAAATAAATAAATTATAGCTTTATCTGTCTAGCTGCCTCGTTGTCTTAGTAGTCTAGCTTTATCTGTCTAGCTGCCTCGTTGGTTTAGTAGTCTAGCTTTATCTGTCTAGCTGCCTCGTTGGTTTAGTAGTCTAGCTTTATCTGTCGCTGCCTCGTTGGTTTAGTAGTCTAGCTTTATCTGTCTAGCTGCCTCGTTGTCTTAGTAGTCTAGCTTTATCTGTCTAGCTGCCTCATTGGTTTAGTAGTCTAGCTTTATCTGTCGCTGCCTCGTTGGTTTAGTAGTCTAGCTTTATCTTTATCTGTCTAGCTGCCTCGTTGCTTTAGTAGTCTAGCTTTATCTTTATCTGTCTAGCTGCCTCGTTGCTTTAGTAGTCGCGAAGCATGAAGGCCTGGTTTCGATGGCACCGGTCGGGCTAAGTGCTATTAGATTTTTCTATCTGGGATTTTTCAGTAGCTGGCCGGAGTCTGGCTCATTGGTACACCTCAACCTAACACTTCAATAGGCATGATATTAAGTTATTATTTTTGTTCCTAAAATAACTGTTTTCAAAAATCTTGGAAGCCGAAGGACTCTAACCACCACTGCGGTTGTCCTAAGCATAAAATGGAGAGAGTATATCGCCAGTGGCCAGTGTGACCTTCACCAACAACTACCTACCTCATTGAAATCTCACCAACACAAAGCCAACATGTCATACTCATTGACGTCATGTATGTATACCTAGGTAACAGCAGCTCATCGGTTCAGTTATGCGACTGACACCGTGTTTTGTAAACACGAGCCGGTTAGGTCATGGCGGACAATACAAAACGACGTGCTTGTCTTTTCTGGCACTAAATTTATTGCACTTTTCCCTTCTATTTTAAGTTCGATTTTGAGTCCAACCGGATGCAATTGAATACCTACCAGCAAGGCCTGGAACCGCTTTGAAAATAACCGGTTATTAATTGTAATAATCGGTTTTACCGTTTGTTTAGTTCGGAGTCTAAACGTTAAGGTTACACTAGTCGAAAATTCTTCCATACAAACGTAGTCTAGAGATTAATCCACTGTTTGACGATGTACGTTCAAAATAAAAAGTGATATCAACGTTTCTCAGCATTATCTAGCACTGTATGAAAGCAAAAAAGTAAAAAAATAAAATGTTTGAAATTTATGAGCGTCGAAAGTTCCACATATCGACACTCATTTTAACGCATTTTTGGGCGCAAATAAATACCATAAGAAGACGGAAAATTGCAAAACGGCCTCCATACAGGGATAGATTAGTAGTTCAACAATGCAAATAATTTTATTTTGAACAGATAGATTTAGTCGTTTTTTCATGATATCTAGACTGCCAAAGGTCTGTTTATAAAATTTCGCGCGCTCGGTTTCGTCCTAAATCATTATCCATTTCGCTACAAATTTGCAAAAGTGTGTATTCGTACGCGAACTAGCTTCCTACTGCCCATCACAGCATTTATCTCTTCCGCACGTGTTGTCGGTTGATATAAAATGCATTTTAACCCCGCGCACAAAATAGTTCGTAGCGTCGACTAGTGTACCCTTAAGAGAGCGTTATTGAAAACCCTAACTAACCGGTTTAGGCGGGGTGCGCGCAAATTTTTGTATCTCCCTGGCGTTGACTGCACAAATATAATTATTTGTGTAGATTTGTACGACGTACGACCGTTTCCAATGTGTGTTTGTTTACGACTGCATCATTTTTTTTTTGTACTTCAGCACGGTTGTGGATTGAAGATAGGAGACACAAACCCTTCATAACCGGTTAATTCCACAAAACCAGGACTTTTATTGCCTAAAACTGTTTAATTGTGGTTAAAGGTTGAACGAAACCGAAAGAAAAAGTTTCTTATATACATAGGATTCAACCGGTTCGAAATGTTTTCCGGTTTCCAAGCCTTGCCTACCAGTATTCCACGTGCAGGAACTGCTAATCAGACCTTCACAACCCTGTTACAAAAGAAAACAATTGTTAGTCCTTCCTTGGTAGATAATCAGACGTCTAATTACCCTTAACGGCTGTCAAAAAGCTGATCTTAAATGTTTAGTTCGTCAGACACCCAAGAATTGCAAGGCCATGTTGCCCATAAGTTCTCTCTATTTCAGTTCGCATAGATAATGAATAATAATACCAGTAACTATTCCATAGGCCTCTTCTCATAAAGAGAAGGCACGAGCATTGACCATCCCGCTTGCTCAATGCGGGTTAATAATAAGATACAAAAAACTATTTTGATTGTTAAGAACAATATAAAAAAACATAATTACATGTCATATTTAGTTACGTATTTTTTAATATGAAGAATTTCGTTGGAAAATTTTTGTTTTTTTATTTGTTCATCACAATTTTTTAGTGGAAGATTTAAAAAAATCCGTCAGACACACCATTAATGACAGTGAGAAAGTTAACAAATAATAATCCTTATTTCTAATAATAGTCAATTTTAGATGATTTAACCCTGACACCTGATTTATTACACTCTCACATGCTGTTTATAATATCGAAAAACAAAAAAAATTGTATGACGTTTAACCAATTTAAATGTTAACATAAATATAAACATTCACCAGCAAATGGACAATAAAATATTAAACCAGATCTTAAAACTCATTACATCACTATCTTCACAAACACAAACAGTGTTGCGCATAACATATCGATAATATTACATCGATTCTCGATTCGCTCGTAAAATCGCTGGATCGCGCCGATCGATCCGAGATCAAAGGGTGACGGAACGCAACGCCAGATGGCGCTACTATCTGTGATGCGTTTGTGTAACCCACATTCAGCCAACAATATTAAATTGTGTGATTTACTGGCCGAATCGTTTATAAGAACAAGAATATTACTTGAACAATTGGAAAGCAGGCGTAACTATGATTGAATTAATTATTCTGCATACTACTGGGATCCAACGAAAATAAATCAAACAAACAACTTCCAATGCTGGGCATAAAGCTTATCAAGCATTTTGTTATGTACACACAAAACACTTAAAAGAGAAAGTACATCTAAAGATAGAATAGCACCATTCTTCTAGAGTTTTTTTTCCCACAAGATCTACGACAGGAGAATTACGACCCACTACTCTTCTAAACGTATCATTAATAAAATATTGTTTATTTGTAATCGCATTACTTGAGAACGGCTGGATCGACATGGTTTTGAGGCTCTTAGGGAATGTCAAAATTGGAAAAATTGTTACGAAAATTCGGGTTATCTGAATGTGTTATTTATCAAAGAAAATGCTCAGTATCACGTAGGTACGTGAGACCACGAAAAAGAAAGTAAAATAAAGTGCAAGTGCACTTTGTCCGTAACTCCAAAATATTACAACAACATAATTTAAGCAGCGTAGTAAGCCATTGCTTTCGTCAAACTAACATTACTCACCAATGAGTCTGTAATGTTTATTGTCTAAATCTGTATTTAATAGCATCATAATCTATTTAATGATTGTAATAATGCACTATTGAAACGCTTAGAAGCCAACTTTCTATATAAACGTATAACCGCCAAAACCTGAATTGAGAATTTGAAATTGAGACCATTGGCCTTAGAAAAGTGGCATTCGATCAACGAAGGCGTGGCGATAGCTATTGGAAAAATGACAAAATTGATTGTACGAATAGAATAGAATAGAATACAGTTTATTGTACACCATAAAAGTTATACATCTGTTTTATAAGAAAAACTTAATTATACGGGTACAAAGGCGGTCTTATCGCTGACAGCGATATCTACCAGATAACCTTTGATAAATGATAAATGATTTTATTTCTGTAAGTTGGTTTGTACAAACACTTTTACATGTCGATCATATTTTTAAAACTAGATGAGGTCGGCGTTTCCTATCTGACTACTCTGAGAAGAAAGGCCGAAACAAACTAAGAGGTCACAGTCTCTTTTAAAGTCCAGACAAAACAAAAATCTTGGTTAAATCATGTGAAGACCATGTAGATTGATGTCTGAAATGGTCTTTTGTGGAAAGAACCAGCCAGATTGAGTGGGCCTGTCCTGTCAGTGCACGCATTTGTCAATAACCGAGCAGCTCAACACAGAATTTAAGGAGCTCAACGATACGACGAACAATACCAAAGAAAGGACATTCGGGTAGACCGCATAAACTACTCAAACTGCCAGACCACGATTAAATACTAAGATAAATTAAAAATAAAAACAAAAAATAAAATGGTCCACATAGTCTTCACATTCACATTAATTAAAATAAAATAATGTAATACTTTAAAAAGTAAAAATACTTGTCATTGCAAGAAAACCAAAAAAAAAATACAACAAAATTTACGGTGGAAAATATAAAAAAATCAAAATTAATTTTAAATTGGAGCAGCTCAGTCCCAAGCCTTTTTGTCCTCAACGTAATCTTTAATGGTATAAAACGCTTTCTGGCACAACTTACGTTTAATGAATGATTTGAATTTACTAAGACTTAGAACTTGTACGTGGCTTGGAAGCTTATTGTAAAAGCGCACACATTGACATCTAAACGAGCCACCTATTTTCTTGAGCCTTGTTGTAGGTACTACAAATTTGTGTTTGTTCCTAGTATTTATGTTATGGATATCACTGTATTTTTTAAACAATTCTTTGGAAGGACTGAAAGAACTTAGAATGAAAAAGGGGGTAGTCTGCGGTGTACTGTAAGTTTTTAAGCTGACATGTTCACAATCATTAGAATTAATATTTGTTTCGGGATATTTACCATGTATCTAAAGATTTTTACGTGTTGTCGGATGAGATAGCATGCATTTTAACCCCGCGCACAAAATAGTTCGTGCCGTCGACTTGGGCAACCTTAACTTCAATTTCTCAATTCGGAAAACGGTAGTATCAAAATCTCTAGAGAAGTTCGTGGGATCTACCGTCAATCGAATGTAACATTCCTTATATTTTTAACCCAATATTAAAATTAGTTTCTCTTTATGTATCTGTTTAAGATCACAAGCTGTTACGAAATAAACCCCAACAGATATATTCAATCAGCATTATTTTAACATCGACGCGTGTCCATCAATTCGAATGTATCAAAAAATTCTAGAAATCGCGCACTCCAGCGCATCTTATTTTTAGATAATCAATGACAGATGACGAAGGAGTGAGCGAGAGGGACATAGTGCCGTCTCGCTTTAAAATGGACGTAATTTATAATAACTTCATTTGCTATTTTGTGTATTGGCGCAGGTCGCATGAACGTAGAGATTTTCAATAAAACAGTAGACCAGTAGATGAACTAAAATTGTACGATATGAAGAAATTGTTTAATCTTGTGGCACAAGTAATCTGTCTATGATGGACTGTGGTAGCCATCAAGATGTTAAACACCACTGGCTATCGTTTACCTTATGAATTTTATAAGTGTGTGTAATTGAAGGTACGACTGCTCAGAAATATACCAATAGAGTACATTACTTTGTTCCTAGAAGTATTTTGAGGCGAGAGGTGCGCGCGCGCCCACTTTTCGCTGTTTCTTCCTGTCGAACATACACTGGAGCCCGCGCACCCCTGCGTCGTATTTGTAATGCTTTTAATGAACTTTTTACTGACTTGGACATATTTGCTATGCCCACTAATAAATTTCGCAACTGCCTTATTGAAGCAATAAAAATAAAATTGTTATTGTAACAGAGTGTAAAATTATTTGATTGTTTTGTATCGTTTGCTCAAAACTAACTTTCTACTTTATATGATGTGAAGTTGCGCATTTATATCATGTTCTTATAATGTTAGTCATAAGTTTTAAATGTGTAACTGTTCCTAAATAAATAAGTAAATCGTAAGATGTGACAAGACACCTTAAATTGCCGAAACAAAAAAATTATAATGATTTATTAAAGATTCTGCAACGGCTCTACTTTTCGAACAGAAAAGCTTAGTTCATAAAAGTGATATTTTCCCATCATTATTTTAGCCGAAAGATATCCACTGAACATAGGTATTCTCCAAGTGTTGCCATATCGACCTTAGACTACAGAATTTTTGTTAGATATATCTCAATACATACTTTGTTAACAGTTAAAAAAAGGCTTACTAATCGTACAATAAAAACCAGTCTCTAAATGTACTTCAAAACACAACACCACAGATTCAAAAACAAAAATAAACATTATCAATATTAAAAACCAATAAATGTTTTTACAACATCAAAACTAGAGAAGTCAATCCAAGCCAAAACTATCGATACTATTTTATATAAACATCGATTAAATTGACGCGTTACCGATGTATACATCGATTTTATCGCGTAAGGGATTAGAGGGTAATAAAATATGTACTAACGCGCGTTGCGAAGTAAATCACTCAGTACCTCTTCAGATACAGAGCTATAAATTATTTGACGGACTTTATCTGCTCGCGTTTGATCTACAATGTGTTTAGTTCTTTGAAAGAACGGCACAAAGATCTTTTCTATGTTTGTTTTACACCATGGCGCAACTTTGGTTACTGTGAAACTTGATTTCCTGCTTCAATGGTTTTTAATTGTGTTTCTATTTCTGTGTTGCAGTGCAGGTACAATTTTTTATTGATGTAGTCAGTTTTGCAGTGTATA
This sequence comes from Orthosia incerta, assembly GCA_948252205.1. Taxonomy (NCBI): domain Eukaryota; kingdom Metazoa; phylum Arthropoda; class Insecta; order Lepidoptera; family Noctuidae; genus Orthosia; species Orthosia incerta. Next base: position 1,538,271 of record OX411742.1, on the reverse strand, counting down.
GTGTTTTTTTTCGTTTTAAACAATATTTTGAATACCTACTGTAGGTATATATCATTGATTATTATGGTTAACGCCCTAAGAGTATGCATTGTCTCTTTCTCTAAATATTTATAGTATAGACAGGGCTATTGTACACCGAGTAAGAGACAAACATTAAACTAAATAATAGAAAGTACAATGGTAGTTTTTTTTTATGCGACCGAAGATGTTTAAGAGTGACGTTTTATCAGGGTAATATGCGTGATGCGTCGTATGTAAAAATCCTGGCTTACAAGCTTAGGGTTGCAGTGTTTGAAGGGTATATTCTATTCGCCTCCACAGAAAAATTATGCTTTTGGAAGAGGCCTACAGTTGCGGCTTTCCGAAAGAGTATGTCTAATTTTATTTTAGTACTTACATAGATTAGTATAATATACTAACATTGCAATATGTTTTGACCGTAACATTGAATTAAACATTCATCGCTTGTTTTATTATTTCGGTAAGTTTATGCAGTTCTAAATAGATTGCTCGATGGCAGAACATAATTAAATATGTTATAAATATCTTTGTCCATAAATCAAATAAAAATCTCGTAGACTTCTGAAACGTCACACAAACGTGTCATCAACTTGTTGACAACTCCAATGAAATCTGCATGCATCGCCCAATGGTCACACAACTAATAAAACTTATAAATAAATATTAAGGCTTAAGGTCTTTGCACCAGACAAGGTTGGTAAGCCAATTACGACTAGATTTAATTCTAATTCATTCACAAATAAATGAAAGATATTACCATGGCATCCGTGCAAAATCTTCCGCGGATGTGGAAACCGGACACTAGTGAAAACAAATCAATCGTATCTAGTCACAGAATAGTATCGATATATCGATTAAACTTGATCATAATCACTTGTACAACACTGGCTGTTTTTTAAAACCACTGTGGTATTCCAAACTGTTTCGAACGCGGAAAATCAATTTTCAAAAAAAAAAATGTCACTCGCGGTCGCTTAGGCGGGAAAACTGTAGGGCGGTCCGGCCGGCGCACGCGCGGTTGCCACTGAAACTGGCCGCTGCGTGCCAACTGCTGCCAACCTACGTCACCGCCAACGTTTGCCAAACACGCCAACTTTCAGCCAACCATTTCGATACACCACGGATTGTTTACGTAGCGGCTCATATTGGGGGTATTGTATTTTGTCGCGTTGGTGTCACAGAGTTGCCAACGTTGTTTTGGCTTGAGTTAATGACACATAAAATCGTGTTATTTTGATGTTGGTCTTATAATACGGTTGATATCGAAGCTAAACAAAGCTTATGAAGGTTCACGCGGAATTGGAGTGAGGACAATGTTCGGGCCGTAGCTCGCTAGACGCTGCGACGTGGCTCGCCTTACATTTGTTGACACGCTTGTCGGCAGTTCTGTGAAAACGTATCTAAAATAGTATCACAATAATTAGTATCGTCTGAGCAGAGAGAATGGCTAATCACGAAACTGGATCGTAGACGATGAACCTAGTTTCTGTATGACGTCGCAGCTCTAGTTTTCGAGTTATTTAACTGTCATGGGGATTAGTTTCGCAGCCATTCTGATGGAGTCTTCTATTTTAATTACTTTATTTTCGAGAGAGATCATACAATCCTAGCTAATCGTAACTAATATTGTAAATGCGAGTTTGTTCCAGTTTCTTAGCCAAATCGGTTTCGAATAAAATCTATTTAATACGAATGGATTGTTATTGTGGATCTGTGGATTATATTTTATACGGGCAAAATCGCGAACAATAGCAAGTTTATACTAAAATATCAGGGTAGGTGGAATGTCGTAGGTAATGTCTACGAACATAATACTAACTGGTTTTCCACAGTCGAATCAGGTACCTCAGTATGCGCAGGAGTTTCACAAGCAGAAAGATATTTACTTTATTACCTAAAACAAAGCAAGTTTTTTATTAAACAGGCTTTAATATAAAAAATGCATTCTCACCAGAAACAAACGTGTGTCAATCAAACACTGGGAAGAGGGCGAAAATAAAATTGTAAGTTTTGATTACAGACTCCGGGACAGCTTAAACTAAATCATCATCATCATATCAGCCGAAAGATGTCCACTGCTGGACATAGGCATCCCCCAATCGTCGGCACACTGACCGGTCCCGTGCGTCCCGCATCCAGCGGATCCCCGCAACCTTCACCAGGTCAACGGTCCACCTGGTGGCAGGCCTTCCAATGCAACGTCTTCCTGTTCGCGGTCGCCACTTAAGTTTAGAAAATTTTCGGGCTATGTCGGTAACCGTTCTCTTGCTTTAAAACTAAATAAAAGTTTGTAAAAAAGTTTTTGTGATAGCCCTCCATAACTTTGAGTGTATTTTTCTTCATAATAAGCTCTAACGTGGTAAGGATCTTTTTACCAAGAGATCACTCTTGGGTAGAAAATCGTTGATCGGAGTGACTCCTTTTCTGCAAATTAATGCTAGTTCGGATATCAATATTCTATAAGCATCGGTATCAAAAACCACCACATAACATTTACTTACTATTCCCAAAGTAATTAACATTTCTTCCCAAAAAGAAAAAATAACTTCAAAACTCTCGTGTTAAGACATCACTAGCGTTTGCCGCCATCCCTACGTGCCGGGCGAACCCAAAATCCCACTTCAAAGTTCACTTTGATCCTCAAAATGATAACATTAACAAAACGCCTGATATAACAGAGCGTTTGATACGAAACATTTGTACGATATAAACAACAACACGACGTGTCCTCGCTAAAGGACAGGGCCGATGGTGTCCTCGACCGAGGTCAGGGCCGGTGATCAGTTTCATTTGAAGTGTCTCAATGTCAGTGTAATTTCGGAATAAGAGATTAAAGAAGCACTGAAGTAGACAGTTATTACAGATGTTGATGAGAAAAAAATCGTTTAACTGTTTGTTGATTCAAGGTCTTAAGACGTTTTATTTTGTTCAATCGAGGGTAATGAAGAGCACTGGTAAATTAATGCCCGTTTTCAAAAACACTGCCCGGTTGATGGCGATCATGACTTTAACATAACTGGTGAAATAAGAGGACCTCTGCCTAGCCCTTCGGGGACAATAGGCGTGATTTTATGTATGTAGGTGACACCTAAATGAATGCATAAATAATGGCGTTGCATTGCTCAGTTCAGTGACGTCAGTTATATGTTTAGGCATTCTTTTAGGTATAGCGTGCATGAAAACTCGTTTTCATTGATGTCTTGGTTAAACACTTCTTACCCTCTGTATTTGGAGGAAGATGGTATTCAAATTGCACACCAAATATAAGAGACTTCTTGGGCTGAGTCAAAGACCTAAATGATTCACGAAGATCAAAATTGGGTTAGGTTAAAAATCAGGTTACATTCCCTGAAACGCATCTTTTAATTCAGTCACGCAATATAAAAATAACTTAAGCAGAAATAAGCTTCATCTAAAATCAAGCAGAAACAATCTACATTTAGAAATTTAAACGAAATGACCTCAGAAAAGATTCTGTCTGCATTATATTTTATTAACAACTTATTTCGTCGAACGCTGCTTACGTAACAGCCTTCCCAAAACTATGTGACATCATGTTCTTTGTGCAAAATGCTAAGAACATTCAATTTATCACCTCAACCATCTTATTTAGGATGATTTAAGGCCGTCACAGTACATTTACTCTTAAACATTGCTACAAATCTTGGGAGGATTCTCAAAAATTTTGAGCTAATTGAAATTTTCTGAGAACTCAATGATATAGAACAGAGCTTGTTCAACGAATCGAGAATCACCTCTTCCTCAGTAAATTGAGTTAGTAATGTTCTGATGAAATGGTCTTAGTTTATTTAGGCTTTGTCTGATCTAGAAACGATAGTGAAACATACAATTTATGTGGATTTGAGAATAATATTTGAAAACTCCAAAAACAAAACCTTGTGTTCTGACTTTTCAAATATTTACACAAGATAAACCATCTTTCATTAGATTCTAAGTCCTGGGGCCTAACCATGACGTCTCAAAACTAACAGGGTTCTACTGTAACCGAGCTCTACATAGATAAGGTAAGGCCCCGGAGTCCTTAATATGATGAGTTAAAGCCATAATAACTTCAGTGTGAGAGAGAGATGACGATGGACGCATTATCCCTTTTCGACGGTGGAATCATGATGGTGTTGATACATCCTTGAAATTATTGAAAGAAAGAAAGAACGAAAACATTTATTGCCACTAAGAAATGTTACAGAATAAACATAACACAAGATAGTTTCAAAGCACAGTATTTCCAGTATGGTAAAAGGAGCGGGCTCAGCCGATGCTAACCAGTGTGCAGCATGACTACTACGCTGGTCAACGCTTGCACCTATCATAATAAGTCACTTGATAAATACCCAACCCAACCCTAATAAATACCCTTAACTACCCAAAATACTAAATCATACATACCCACAATTATAAAAACATATATTAGGTCATTACATATGAAATTGGCGTTTTGTAAGGGAGGAACATAAAGTCGTTTTTTTTTAAATATAATATATTTATTTAATCAAAGCACTGAAACTTTAACCACACAAATTTTATCCCTTTCACTGGTTAACTGTGAAGTGCCGTGCTCGACCGACGCAGTGTGCGCCTGGAAAGTGGCTAGCCCGAATACAGCGTTGCCCGAGAACCCATGTTCCCAGAGATATGGGATGAGCCGCTATTTAAAATATAAATATAAATACGTCCATCAATACTGCTGAGCGTGCCCGCCTGCTGGCTGTGGGAGAGTGGGAGACGGACCTCTGGCTACAGGCACTACCGTCACTCAACATAGGTACTATGTTGAGTGACAACAACTTCCGGATCGCTACATGTCTGCGTTTGGGTGCTCCTAGCGGAGCTCCACATCGTTGTCAATGTGGTGAAGCAGTCGACCGCCTCGGTCACCATGGCCTATCCTGCAATAGGAGCGCTGGCCGGATAGCACGGCACGCCAGCACTAATGACATCATACGTCGGGCTCTTGTCACCGCCGGGATGCCAGCTGTTTTAGAACCCAATGGCTTGGCACGCGACGATGGGAAGAGACCAGACGGAATGACCATAAAGCCTTGGAAGGTGGGTAGGCCTTTGGTGTGGGATGCAACATGTGTCGACACCCTTGCGCTATCCCATCTTCTTAGCACGGCGGGCTGTGCTGGGGCGGCTGCTGCCGGTGCAGAAAATAACAACCTTATTGGAAGTTATATGTTTGAGCCGTTTGGGTTTGAAACATTAGGTCCATGGGGTCCGAGTGCGCATAGAGTTTTTCGAGAAATTAGCACAAAGCTCGTCGACTCTTCACGTGACCAGAGGGCTGGCCTTTTCTTCGGCCAGAGAATCAGCATTGCCATCCAACGTGGCAATGCTGCCAGCGTTCTGGGCACTTTTCCCGTTGACATCGATGTGGACGAATTTTTTGATGCACAATGAGCTCTTTTCCGTCTCCCTTTTATATTTGTATATAGGTTTGTTTTTTTTTACAATATTCAATTGTATATAAGAAAGATATATACGTTTTTAATCAAAGTATGTACCATTGCTATCTATGCACTTTTGCCATCTCATCATAGGTAGTTCATTGATCCCTTTACTAAAAAAACCATTCGGACGGGGATCAATAAAATCTTTGAAGGGGCTTTGGACTGCCCTATCGGAGTTGAATTTTTCCCTTGCAAGAAGTTATCCAAATTTGGAAAAAAATGTTAATCTGTTGGAGCAAGGTCCGGGGGGTACGGTGGATGTCTTAGACATTCCAATTGAAGCTCTTCTAATTTGGTAGCCGTCTGTTGTGCAGTGTGTTGTCTAGCGTTGTCCTGAAGCAGCAGTGGCCTAGAGCGATTGACCAGCCTCGGCTGTTTAGCAGCTAGCTTTTCCATCATGGTTTGCAGTTGCTAATAATAGACATCCGCCGTAATTGTCTGGCCAGATTTAAGAAAGCTGTAGTGAACGACACGGCACTAGTCCACCAAACGCTTACAAGTATTTTGTTTTGAGTAAATTTTCGGTTGGGACAGGATTTGGCTGGTTCGCCAGGGTTCAGCCATTGCGATGAGCGTTTCCGATTATTGTACAGGATCCACTTCTCATTCGATTCGATTCGATTTGATTCGATTTAAAATCCCTTCATTATTGTGCCGGTTGAGTAATGTAACGCAGCAGTCGACGCGCGTTTGTCGGTTTGCTGCACTCAATTCATGAGGTCAAGCACCACCTTTCAAGCTTTTTCACCTTCCCAATTTGCTTCAAGTGGATTAAAACAGTTTTGTCACTAACACTGCAGCCTGCAGCTAACTCGGACGTGGTTTGCGATGCATCCGCTTCGTCTTCATTATCAACAAAAACCTTCAATTCTTCATTATCAACTTTGGTCTTCGGCCGTCCACGGGGCTTGTTCTGCAGGTCGAAATTTCCAGAACGAAAACGTTGTTTAGCTAGGTTAATTTTTTTATCTGACTCAAAAGATACTAGTTGACCAGTATGGTCTGACCTAACGCCACAAATTAAAAACGATTTTTTTACTTTACAATTAGTGAATACATTATCTATGCATGAAGCTGAAGTTGCTGTTATTCTTGTCGGTTCATTAAATTAATATTTTAAGTTAAATGATTTGAACAATGAAATGAGCTTGCATTTTTCAGGTGAATTGACTAACAGATAATATCACCACAAACAAAAACTAATTTATTATCTCTGAAAAGTTTACTTAATAATTCTTCCATTGTAATTAAAAACAATGACAAGTTTGATGCTGGTGGTCTGTAAACACACAAGATAGTATGCCCCTCGACCTCTGCACATGCTACCTCACATAAGCGATCAACAGAGTAAGCAGTGATATCCTTCCTTGCCTTATATTTGAGATGACTATTACAAAGTATCAGGGTACCACCACCCACTGTGGATCTGTTGTACGCGCTGGCAACTGAAAAATTATTTACATTAAACAACATCCTATCTGCTTTTAACCAAGTTTCACAAAAACATAAGATATCCATGTGGCATTTATCTACTAACAATTCCACGTCTAAAATTTTGCCGGAGAAGCGATTTCTATTTTGATGATATAGTAAAATATTACTATTCGTCTTCTCTTTTGTCGGCTCTAATCGTTTAAATAATCTACTGTAGTATTATTAGAAAAACTGGGTAATACTGTTAAATCACTAAACCTAGTCTCAGTTAAATTGTTATTATTATATACTTTATTGTACACCACAAAAAAACATACAGGACAAACGTTCACATATAACTGCTTGTGTATATTAAAAGCTAACAATGTAGCTAATAAATGTCGACTATTTTTGGGAAGAAACATACGAGTATGGTCCCGAATCAAAACAAAATCACTAACAAAATTGTTGGTGTCAAAAAACAATAAACGGTCACTATGACGACAAGATAAAATATGCATCAAGTTATTTAAACTAGAAATATAATCATTTTCCTGAACAACTAACTTGTCAGAATGGGGCAATGCACATAATATTAATTTGCCTAATCTTAACTTAAGTAGCGTGTCAATACCATTAACTATGTCACTTTTTGTTAAACTATGGCTATTTCCAAAAAGTAGTACTACAGTAGTTTGCTCATTCAATTGTGTCTGTTGAATTTTATGAATAAGCTCATTAAATGCAGTTTATGACAACAATACATTTTAATAACGCGATATTTCAAGTTTTCCATTTTGTAAACTGACTGGCGCAAAGAAAAACCAAAAGAGGAAAAAACAAATGAATTACGGTTTTTCAAACACAAAAGCATGAGTAAATAGCTGTATAAATTTAAAATTGGAATTCCAAACCAAAGAAAATAAATTTGAGATCAAAGTGGCCAATATGAAAAAAGGCCAATTTTCATAGGTAAGGACCTAATACAATAACTGGGGGAGGCCTATGTCGACCAGTGGAAGACTTTCGGCTAAAATGATGATGATGATGATACGATAACTGTTACATCAATAAAATTCCAATTATTTTAATAATACCAAAAATAACAATTCATTAAAATACCAAAAATAATAATAAATTGAAAATACCAAAAATAATAATTCATTTAAATACCAAAAATAATAATAAATTGAAAATACCAAAAATAATAATTCATTAAAATACCAATCGATCTGCCTAGCCTTTTCCCAACTATATTGGGGTCGGCTTCCGATTCTAGCGCTAATACACTGTTTTTATAGTGTGAGTCAGGTGGATAGCGGGTGACTCTGGCGCTAATACACTGTTTTTATAGTGGGAGTCAGGTGGGTGACGGGTGACTCTGGCACTAATACACTGTTTTTAAAGTGGGAGTCAGGTGGGTGACTCTGGAGCTAATACACTGTTTTTATAGTGTAAAGAGCTTTCTCCCAACTGTGTTAAGTTTGGCTTCCAGTCTAACTGGTGCATCTGAATACCAATATTTCACATAGATCGAATGCCAGTCTGACCTGCACAATCAGTACCTAACTGTTACAAAGGATACACACAGTTGTTTAGAGGTGGGTATATCTTCTCTTATTCTTGTCCTCTTTTACCAACTATATACACATAACATCACGCCTGAGCAAAGTAAAACCGCCAGCCCGGAGACTCGGTCGAAGAGTAGCCTAAAAACCTTAGGCACTTTCCTCAGCGCTCTGCTCCCAGGCACCAGCCGCGCATCAACAACCGAGAGGCAGGAAGCAGCAGTGGCGAGGATCTTTAATGCAGAAGCCTACGCCAACAAGAGCCAACAAAGGACAAAGGGTCTTCCTACTGAGCTGCCACTGAAAAATTATTTTAATGGGTAAAAATCTCAGTAACAGCCGGATCCGGGAACCGAACCTAAGACATCATGCTCAGTAGTACGCTTGCTATCATTAGACCAACTACAACGAGGCACATTAACGAGATAACTACATGTCACTGGAATTAACAAACATCAATTCTTCGTAAGCAACATTATGGATGAACATTACCTACATCAAATTGCTGCCAAGAACTGATCATTAGATCACCGCCAATGGATTCATTAGCATCTACTGAAGAATTGCAATAAATTCTCAGTTGTAGAGTTTCCTCTCCAAGTCAGACCCAGAATTGTAAATTACAAGACTTTCCTGTTGAAATATTGAGCAATATATTTTATTAAAATAAAATTCTGGCACAATGAAGAACAAACTAATACAACCAAACTATATCAAAATAAAGATCTTTATTTTTCTATCGAATACTAGCTTTTGCCCGCGGTTTTGCTCCCGTATCCTATGGAATAGTGCACAGGAGCGCAGGAAAAGTGCACGGTCCGCATGAAACCCGTGCATTTTCTGGGACAAACTCGTGAATTTGCCGGGACAAACGCTTGCGTATTTTGGGACAACAGCCGTATTGCGTAAGTGCGCAAAGAGTTTATTCTCTATCCAAGCGACCAAATCGGCCAATCACACAAAACGGAATTCCACATCGCGTCATTCATCCCGCATGTGATTGGTCGATTTGGTCGCTTGGATAGAGTTTAAACTCTTTGTGCACTTACGCAATACGGCTGCCGTGCAATTACCGGGACAAACGTAGCCTACGGTACTCAGATTTCGTGTAGCTTTCTGATAGGGAAAAAAGGATAGTATTTAAACGAGCGAAAATAAATTCAAATTAAAGATGTAAAAGATACTGAATATGGCTTACTGAAATACTAAATGGGCGAATACAAATGTTTAAATCAGCGACTTGAAAATAAAAGTTTAGCGACGGAGCCTCCTTTTTCTGTCTGCAGGGTCTAAAGTAACCTAACCTATCCGTGTCGGGGTTCTCTAAGTTCCCGAGATCGCTTCGCTCGCTCTTGGACTAAGGGCCGATTTCACTAATGAAACTAATCGCGATTAGTTCAACTAAACTTAGTTTGTGCAAATACATCGTTCTGATTGGTAGTTTCTCAGCGGTCTCAACGACGCGATTAGTTTCATTGGTGAAATCGGCCCTAATTCGTTGATGTCGATGTCGAATCGAAGTCGATGTTGTGTTTAGCTATTTTCAAAAGAATAATATACTAAAATAGAAAAATTAGAACCCCAAACACAATTAAAGTATGTAACAATATTATTACCGCACCTCACAAAAACCTCCTAAAAGGTATTACTCAAACCGGATAAATAGTTACTTACTTAGTATAATAGTCGCCCATTCAGTATATTTTTCGCCCGGTTATAATTTCCAGCGAAAAAATATTTGTAATCGGTTCAGTAATCCCAGAGATTACCATACCTCTCCTGTCTTACTCTCTCCTGACTTAAATTAACCTGCCCTGTCCTCCTCTAATCAAATATTACAAGTAAATTTGACTCACTTCACATTTGCACATACATTTGTTTCTCGTGATAATGCAATTTTTAAATATAAAAGCTTGTTTAAAAAATATTTTCTTTTATAATATGTAAGCTTTGTCAGAATAAAAATGGAGGTATTTTAAAAAAAACAATTTGTTTGACGCAAAACCATTCACACCACTAATCCTGGGTTTTCTAATCACATGCCTACATCAGCGGATTTTCCTGAATAACAGATGCAGTAATACGGTCTAGATACTCGAGTTTGACGGGATATCTAAGATGATAAATCCAACATCCTGTCGGTATCTTTAGGTGTTACCAAAACTATGTTTTAGACAAACTGAAATACTTTAAAAGACATTGAAGGAGAGAAATGAAGGAATTTTGTCTGAAGGTACATAGACGGGCAAAATATTAATCTATACTAATATTATAACAAAGAGGAAATATTTGTATTTTTGTATGTAATGAATAAACTTAAAAACTACTGAACCGATTTCAAAAATTATTTTACCGTTGGGAAGTTACACTATCCCCGGGTGACATAGGCTACTTTTTATCCCTGTATTCCCACTAGAACGGGAACTACACGGGTGAAACCGTGAGGCATCCGCTAGTTAGCTATATAATATTTTCACGCGGCTTCTATCATTGGTACCGCAGTAACTAAGCGATAATCTACCTTTCTATGACTGAAAGTTTCTTATCGAATCAGCCAGTCGATTTTGTAGACATCTCGAAGTGACCTGTCAATTCATCTCGGTTGGAATGACAGCTCAATTCGAACTCACTATTAATGACAACAGTTCTAGTGAGGCAAAGAAGAGACTGTGGCTTCTCAAACATCCTCAATCCTCCTCCGGCTGACTATGTTGAGCCTGCAGAAAAGCTTCCTGCAGGCCACCAACTTCTATGATTACCCACCTGGAAATTGTTAAACCGACTCCGTAGCCAAATAGGGTGCTGCAGGCACAACTTAGTTAGATGGGGGTAACTCCAATGACCCGCAGGGCGACTGTGGAACTACGTCCCAAATAATGCCTCACCTATCGTGCTCTTTGTGCAACAACACCTGCACCCTAAAAAATGCTGCTGCCGTGGCTGAATTCTGGTCAAAACGTATATAATTGAGGAATCATTGATAGGACGAAGAAGAAGTCATCACGGTCAGATTGTTGCAGAACAGCATAACTGTACCTTCTTTCAGAACTTACCTTTAATAAATATAAAAACAACTCCAGATAGCTCTTTATAATATTAGTTTAATTCAACCATAAGATCGTCTACTGACGGTAACTTATTCAGTTGAATTATTTTTGAGTTGCCTGACCTTACGCTTTTTGCTTCCAATCGTACCTTTATTGCCCTGAAATAAACATTTTCATGCGTATAAATAAACATGCAGCTCCCGTAATAGAATATTGTGGTTATTATTAGTTTCTTGTTCACGCTGCCGTGTAGGTAGATATGGTAGTCACGAAACTTGGACGCCTGTTGAGGAAACTCTTCAAGGGGAGCCAAGAGCCAAAGACTGGTATGCAGCTCAGTTATACGTCACGATAGGGCAGCCAATTAAAGAATTTTGACTTGACCCTAGTAGAGGAGCCGTACTACGACGTGCCAATCCCATCATGATTCCTTTGTGAGAGAGAGACGGAGCTATATCAGATTGAAAAGCACTATCCCTTTTTCACATCGGGATCATGATGGAATTGGCAAGTCGCAGTATGCTCCCCGACGGCAGGACGTCGCAGTATGCTCCCCGGCGGCAGGGCGTCGCAGTATGCTCCCCGGCGGCAGGACTTCGCAGTATACTCACCGGCGGCAGAACGTCGCAGTATTTTCCCCGGCGGCAGGACGTCGCAGTATACTCCCCGGCGGCAGGAAGTCAGTAAAGGTGTTTGTGTGTGCACTCGTATTCGATGCGTATTCGTGGATAGATTCGGGTCCGTTTTTAGGGTTCCGTACCCAAAGGGTAAAAACGGGACCCATACGACGACGGGACGGGACGGGACGGGACCTATTACTAAGACTCCGCGATCCGTCTATCTGTCTTTCTGTCTGTCCGTCTGTGACCAGGCATGTGTATCTCATAAACCGTGATAACTAGAGAGTTGAAATTTTCACAGATGATGTATTTCTGTTGCTGCTATAACAACAAATACTAAAAATAGAATAAAATAAATATTTAAGTGGGGCTCCTATACAACAAACGTGCTTTTTTTTGCCATTTTTTGCGATAATGGTACGGAACCCTTCGTGCGCGAGTCCGACTCGCACTTGGCCGGTTTTTTTAATAGTGTTCGCAAAAATTACGAAAAATAGTCAAATACGAGAGAGTGTAGAAGTCTTTAACAATGCCTTTCATATCTCCACATAGAAATTATGATATTGCTTATTAAATACATTTTGACAAAAGACAATGGTCGTTTCAAGCTGTCATGTTAATTTTATGTTCAGTGTTTATAATAATAATAATAAATAATAAAATTTATTGTGTCAAATAAATTGGTTTACAATTGTTGTGTTCGGAATCTTCTTTTAGACAAAGAATGTCTGTAGTAGAAGAATCCACCCCTCCTTATTTTGTACAACGTGATAATTAACACAATAATCATTGAAAAATTAAAAGTTTTAGAATACTTAGTCTAAGAAAATACACATTTAAAAATTTAAAAAGAAAGTATAATTAAAGACCATGAGTGTGCGTGTGTGTGTGTTTGTGTGTTTGTTTGTGAGTGTATGTGTATGTGTGTGTTTGGGTGTATGTGTCTGTGTGTATATGAATAACTGCGTGTTATAACAATACTTCTGTGTCCTCATACGTAAGTGGTTTTATCCACTTAACTAGTGTTTCTTTACAATCATTTCGTTAAAAAAAATAAAAAAGTTAAATCAAAGATTTCGTTTATATCGGAGTAGTGTCAGTCTGCTAAAATCAGGAAAGACTTCGTAAAAGTTCATTTAGTAATTTGTAAAATAATATCTACGTTTAAGACGTCTGCAATTTAAACTTCAAACACAAAGTAAAAACAGAATTTTCGATCTTTTCATTTGATATGTCGGACTTCTTAGTAGGTCATTTGTTGTATCACATTTCTATGTCATCAATCATCATCTTTAAATTATGTAATTTTATTAATAACATTTCTGTAATCTAGGATTAATTAGTTACGTGTGACAGTGAAATACGAAGATTGGATTTCAACGAGCTATTTCTAAACTTTGCGACACAAAAAAATGGATTTGTAAAAGAAATTCACTTCAAAGACTTTTATTTATTCAGAACAACTGAGCTTGGTAACAGGAATCATCGTCTTCTCCTTATGATGTTATTTTATATGTTTTATAAAAAACTTATTTAAGTAGGTACTTTCATCTTCACAAATAGAAAAGTTCATGAATACGAGTATAATCATATTCACGCATGGTCTATTACTTTTATGACGATTTTATTATTTCTACGAAGAATTGATGTTATGACAACAACTACGGTAAGAAAAACTGCTACATACATTAACCTTTTTGTTCGTTTGAGACATGGATTCACGTTCAAAAAATTTCTTCACCTACAGTACTGTCTTTCCTTTCATTTTTTAAATCCATCCAAAGGTTGTCTTGAAAAGATCGCTTTTAGCGATAAGGCCGCCCATTGTGTCACCCAGTGTAATGTTTTCTTCGTCTATACTTTCTGTAACTTATATGGTGTACATAATAAAGAGTATTCTATTCTATTCTTGTGTGTCTAAACGTGAGTCCAAACCTAACGAACTTTTTAAATGCGATTTTGAGAATTAAACCTTGGGTTTTTGGGTCTATCCGGTGACGCGTGCGACTTGTGACGGCGGCACATTATTACGAGCGCGGGCGAAACAAACTGATTGGTGACAGCGATCTTCAGGATCCCAAAACGTTTGAGATGGACCACGTCACATCTGGTGGTGGGTACCTTGGTGGTAGCGCATGTTAGGTGTAGCTCAGTCCATTAATTTTTGACTTTTTGATACACTCGTTAATAGTTTACGGTGACAGACTAGCTAGAGCGCCTTGTGTAAATCACACATGTCTTTTCAATCATAGGTACGGCAAGCTTTCTGTAATGTTTTACATATACTTGTATTCGGGCAGCTTAGCATTTAGGTAGCCCAGGGCAAGGAATTAAAAGCCTGACGATATCAAAACTTACCGTCAACGCCACCCCACCCCGGGACGCTATCTACTACACGAAACACCTGCTGAGTGGTCGAGGGGTATACCTACCAATTTTTTTTTTTTTTCTCTTTATTTTTAATTAGGGACTTTTATACAAATGTATATGTCAGTCCCATCGGACCTTATAACGTAACAACACAAACTTAATTAAACTATATGCAGCGCCAGAGTAAGGCGTCGACAAAATATGATGAAACATACCAACATCGTACATATTTGTCTCGAGCTCTCTAAGTAAAGCCTCTCTCGCAGCCTGAAATCTGACACACTCTGTCAATAGGTGTATAACATCTTCTAGTGTGCCACACTCCTCACAATTGGGGGATTTTTTTTTTTCATTAAAAATCCAAAGTTATTGAGCGGCATGTGTCCAGATCTCAGTCTGTGAGCTGTCACTATATGTTTTCTACTAAGCCTAGTGTTACAAAACCATGGTACATGAGGAGGTTCCGAAACTATAGACCTATACCAAATTCCTTTTTCCTTGGATCTTTCATCAAAGTATTCTTTCCAAACATTATAACATTTATTTTTATATTTTGGCAATAATTCTACATAATTAGTTTCAATATATTTTTCTATTCCCTCAACTATACACAACTTTGCTAAACGGTCAGCCTCCTCAAACCTACCTACCTACCAAACGAAACACCTGCTGAGTGGTCGAGGGATATACCTACCATAATTATTTTAACTTCAGTGCGTATGAAGTTATTTAAGAACCGGTTTATTTGTACAATAAAACAATGCACATTTGGCATGCTGCGTCCTTATGGAGATCAAACATAATGCACAGTTGAATTCGGTTTGATGTGGTTTAAGTACTCACAGCTTTTTACAGAAATCCATAAAATGGCTGTAAATAAAAAGCATTAAATAAATTTCAAAGGAATACCAAAATTATTTTTCCAGATACCTTGCAACTGTCTCTGGTACCCTAACGCCTCTGCATCGGGTAGTTGCGTACCAGAATCAACAACCGTCTGGTGGGCAACCTGATTGGACTTACCACCTTGTGGCGCATACCTCCATATTTACCTAACTAATGTGTAATCCCACGCCCTACCAATGATTGTTGAACAGTGAGATCCCGTAACCAGTGTGTGGGCTTTTTTTAACCATTAATTAAGGTCTGGTCTAAAAGATCTTCAGTAAAACAATTTTCAAACACTTTACTTTTGTTACTGTCATAATAAATCAACTCACAGATAAAATAGTAACATAAAAATAATTCAAAACAAACTGCACAAATGGATAAACATCAAAAGACATTCTAAAATAGAACTGCAATCTCTTAAGACTAGTCCTGACTCCTGAAGTCCTGAGTCAGACCTAAATAAAGACCACAGAGCTTCATAAAAAAGACCAAAAGGGTTCCCTGTGTCCCGAGCTAGGCCAATGACAGATAAGAGGAGCAAAACAAGCGAAGATCGTGACGCGTTGCCACCGAACAACGTGTGTCATGTACTTATGTAGGTATGAGCTGACAATGGAAGTGCACTTGGCAACTTGCCAGAAAATTTAAGTCAGCTGTGTCCAGAGTCTGGAGTATACGTTCAGAGCTAGGGTGTTTGTGGTGAGCCACAGATTAATTGTTGTTAGTTTTTTTTTAAGTTTTAAAGACAAAGACAAAGATATTTTATTTCAAGTAGGCCACCAAGCGGCACTTTTGAACGTTACATTAAATTTAAAAATAATAATAGTTGATTCTACCGTGCATTCGTAAAGTAGCTTGTAATGGAGAAGAATGCACAAGAAACTCCATACTTACTCTTTTAAAAAATAAAAAATAATGTTTTAAAATATTTAGGTACATAAGTATTTATACAGTCTTCAGAAGGTCCAACAATACTTCAAAACAATAGTGTTCTGCATATCACTTGTTTTTGCGCCCTAGTGGATGTGGAGCAGGACTAGCATTTAGCCAAGCATTTTTATCAGTGATGTAATCCCCCAACTTATAATATGCCAGCCTGCATAGTGTGCGTTTAGCCCCTAAGTCCCCTTACGCACTAGTGGTTGGCCACCTAGGCTGTGCATTAGAGCAGCCGCCTGCAGCCGCTGACCACCATGGCGGCCGGCGCTAAAGTGATTTGTTATTTTATTTGAAACAAACTATTTGATTTTGATTTTTAATCTTGAAATAACTAAAATTAGCCATATTATTTTGAAAGATCTGTGCTTCTGACAGTGATATATACATTTCATTGATTTATACAATTAGGTTGGTTTTGGTCACTCACTCTCTTTTGTAGTGTCCCAAGTGGCTATACACGATCACACTATAGACGACCTAATGAAAGCCACTGGCGCTGCAATTAACGTGACCACGTGGCCACCCACTGAGCCCAAAATATTTAAAGAGTTTTCCATCAACTCGAAAAAATATAAATTATTCTCTCTCAAAATATCAGCTGGTCACTGTTCAGCAAGGAAGTGGTGATTCTAAGTGCCTGTAGTAAAGTATCGAGAAATCTCAAAATCGTGTCCAGTCAGCTTAGTTTGTAGCTAAGACTGTTGAGAAGAATAAATGGTTGGAGTACATATTAGAGTATTTAAATAAATTTAAATGCTCCTTGACTCCACGAAAATTCCTACAATCCATAAACACGTGGTTCAAGCAACCCTTTGTCAGATATTTCCTTGTTTTCAAACAAACAACACATTGTACTTAAAGTCTTCAACAATACCCTCCTTTTCCCAAAGCTCGTAACGTTGTTTATTAAGTGAAGACAGATTGATTTTCAACACCTATTATATATTTTTTTTGCAAAATCCGTTGTTAACAAGATCTGACTTTACTTTTGATGGTTCACTCGAGAATCGTAAACGTCAGTGTAATCATTAAACTTAAAAACATACGAAATATCAAAGAAAGCTAGTGAAATGTGATGAAAAGATTTTTTAGCTACGTGTAAATGAGGTGAATCTCTTGGAAATAACTATTAATTGTTTTTAACAAGTTTTTTGAACCGAAATGTACTAAATGTAATATCACTTGTCACTACACATCCAATGGGCACAAACAAGATGGTGCTATCTTATCTGGTTTTAGGAGTTGCTATGTCCACCTTCCGGCTCCATCATAAGACCAGCTCCGTATCATATTATTTAAATTCTTCCTAATTACAAAAGTACGCCAAGTTTCAACTTGCGGATGCCAGGAAGTAATTGAAAAATGGAATACTAGGTTCCCGACACCCATACGAAAGCAAGATAATATAAAGCTTGTAATAATAATAAAACGTAATAAACAGATAGGACTATTGTTGCCAATAAGCCGGATATAGTGGTGATAGACCGATTAGCGCGCCGCACAATGATATCGATGTCACCATTCCGCATGACGAGAACCTCGTGAAAGCTGAGAAACTAATCAAGTATCTCGACTTAGCACACGAAGTTGTCGACATTAATTGTAAAAACAGAATAAAATAAATATTTAAGTGGGGCTCCTATACAACAAACGTGATTTTTTTGCCGTTTTTGCGATAATGGTACGGAACCCTTCGTTAGCCGGTTTTTTTTAATGATTTGTATTTGAAGAAATATTTGAAAATGTAGGTAAATGATGTGTAGAAAAATAAATAAACGAAATAAAAGGTGATGAAAAAATGTTCTTACTACGTGTAAATGAGGTAAATGAAAATGGAATTTAAATATACCTTTTACAAGTAAAGTGTGAACACATATCATATGAATTAATTATGTGTGTACAGTACAAATCTCTGTTAAGCCATTCGCATTCGTTTTGTTTGTTGTGAAGGTTTAAAATAATTTTAATAGCTCTTTATGTTTTGTCTGCTCGCTTTTACTTTAACAATGCTTATAATAACAAAGAGTTTTCTTTAACTCCCCGATTTCTGAATCACACTAATATTATAAAGGCGAAAGTTTGTGAGTGTGTGTGTATGTTTGTTACTTCTTCACGCACAAACGGCTGGACGGATCTGGATGACATTTGGCACAGAGATAGATTATAGTCAGGCAAAGCACATAGGATTATATATTTTTTTATTCCGGAAATATGTTCCCTTGGGATTATTTTCGATATTCACGCGGGCGAAGCCGCTGGCAGAAGCTAGTTAAAAATATGAAGTTGTGTATTTGTCGAACTCTATTTTAGCCTGAAAAATTGACAAACTTTGGCATGACAGTTTGAACGTTCTTAAATTCTTAATTCAGAAACCAGACCTAGCCTAACACCAAATAAGTAGCTTCTCCTCTTAACTCATGAAGGCACTGATAGACAACACACCAGACTTAACCAATGGGTCTAAAGTTTGCCATTTTATCCGATGAGTGATCCACGGCTTGTATTTTTTATTTAAAATATGGATAGGTACATAATCCATAAGCCATGAGATATAGCGCTCATGCAACATGGATAATCTGCCTCGATTGACTTTTCCATTTCAGTACCATTATTATCGAATAATATTTTTTATAAATAGTTTATTAAGAATAGTTACAGCACTGATAACAACATTTGTGCTTCATGTTAAATTTTGTGTTGTTAGACATAATTTTTTGTTTTTTTTTTGCCTTTTTTATAGATTCTTTTACCGATTGTTTTGTGAATGTGTGAACATTGTAAGCCTTCTTGCCAGCGCGTACAACAGATCCACAGTGGGTGGTGGTACCCTGATACTTTGTAATAGTCATCTCAAATATAAGGAAAGAAAGGATATCACTGCTTACTCTGTTGATCGCTTATGTGAGGTAGCATGTGCAGAGGTCGAGGGGCATACTATCTTGTGTGTTTACAGACCACCAGCAACAAACTTGTCATTGTTTTTAATTACAATGGAAGAATTGTTAAGTAAACTTTTCAGAGATAATAAATTGGTTTTTGTTTGTGGTGACTTAAATATAGATCTGTTAGTCAATTCACCTGAAAACTGTAAGCTCATTTCATTGTTCAAATCATTTAACTTAAAATATTTATTTAATGAACCGACAAGAATAACAGCAACTTCAGCTTCGTGCATAGATAATGTATTCACTAATTGTAAAGTACAAAAATCGTTTTTAATTAGTGGCGTTAGGTCAGACCATACTGGTCAGCTAGTATCTTTTGAGTCAGATAAAAAAAATAACCTAGCTAAATCAATTCGATTAAGACCTCTTACTAAAAATAAATTAAATTCTTTTAATAATAATGTTTTTGGCAACCTTTGTAACACCAGTTTTGATTTAAAAGACCCCAATATAAATTACGGCACGTTGTTTTCTACAATTTGCCAAGAATTCAATAAAACGTGTCCTATAAAAACAGTCAAAGTCAACAATTACAAATCGAAATTTAGTGAATGGGCCACTGTGGGCATAAGAAAAAGCCGAGATAATTTATATAATTTATATTACGAAAAATCTTTGACTACCGATCAAGTTTTCCACACTTATGTTAGAAACTATTCCAAAATATTCAAAAGAGTATGCGCTCAAGCAAAATCTCAAATAATAATTAACAAAATTGGTGTTTCTAATAATAAAATAAAAACTGTGTGGCAAGTATTTAATAGAGACACTGGAAAGACACAACAACGCGATCAGAATGAGTTGTCTTTGAAAATATCTAATCAAACCATTTCTGATAAGCAAGAAGTCGCTGAGACATTAGAAAATTTCTTTACCAACATTCCGTTAGAGGTTACGAAGTCACTTCCCTCCTCATCTAAATTGGCTGCAGCTCTTCTTAAGGAATACTTTACTAAAGACATACCGACCTTTAAATTTAAACCAATATGCATTGATACAATTAAAAACGCGTTCAAAAGTCTCAATATAAAAAACACTGAAGACTTATGGGGGATATCCGTTAGGGTTCTTGGAGATATTATTGACTCAATTGCTCCTGTCCTAACAGGCATATTCAATCAATGTTTGGACAGCGGCACGTTTCCTGACTTAATGAAACACAGTAAAGTAGTACCAATTTTCAAATCAGGCTGCAAGAGCGATCCCTCTAATTATAGACCTATATCCGTGCTACAAGCATTGAGTAAAATCTATGAAAAAATCATGCTGGACCAGATGTTGTCTCATTTCAATTCAAATGGGATCCTGCATAGTCAGCAGTTTGGTTTCACGAAAGGTAGGTCGACAACGGACGCGGGAGTAAAACTCATCAGCCACATCTTGGAATCTTGGGAGAAGTCCCAGGATGCCATTGGCATTTTCTGTGATCTGTCAAAAGCGTTCGACTGCGTCGACCACAACACACTGATCTGTAAATTACAACACTACGGAATTCGAGGACAAGCTGCTGATCTTGTGCTTTCCTATTTATCAAACAGACAGCAAAAAGTAAATGTTAATGGGGCGACGTCCTCCGGGTCTCTAGTCAAAATGGGCGTGCCCCAAGGTTCAATTCTCGGCCCTTTCCTTTTTCTTGTTTACATTAATGATCTCCCTTTTATGATGGCCAAATTATCGGATATAATTCTATTTGCTGATGATACTTCGCTAATTTTTAAAATAGATAGGAAAGATACGGATGTCTTACATGTCAATGAAAGTCTGATTGTTCTCTCGGAATGGTTCGCAGCTAACAATCTTTTACTGAATGCGAAAAAAACAAAATGTCTAAAGTTCTCTTTACCAAATGTACCTCAACGTGATCTAAATCTAAATC
Source organism: Orthosia incerta (assembly GCA_948252205.1). NCBI lineage: Eukaryota > Metazoa > Arthropoda > Insecta > Lepidoptera > Noctuidae > Orthosia > Orthosia incerta. The sequence continues at coordinate 1,517,110 of OX411742.1, read as the reverse complement.
TTGACGGCAAAAATCTTGAAATAATAACGGAAACTGTATTCTTGGGGATTACTATCGATTCAAAATTGCAGTGGGGCGCGCACATTAGAACTCTTTCGGGCAGGTTAAGTTCGGCTGCCTATGCAGTAAGGGAGATAAGGCAGTTAACCGATGTAGCCACAGCTAGACTAGTATACTATGCTTATTTCCACAGTATTATGTCTTATGGCATTCTGCTGTGGGGGTCAGCAGCAGACGTTGACTCAATTTTTATCTTACAAAAGAGGGCAATCCGCGCGATCTATAAAATGGGTCCTCGCGAGTCCCTCAGAGAAAAATTTAAAGAGATCGATATACTGACTCTACCTTCACTTTATATTTTGGAATGTATTTTGTATGTCCGCAGAAATCGAGGGCTTTTCAAAACTAGAAGTGACTTCCATAATTTAAATACACGCAGTAAGCACGAACTTGTAATACCCAAATTCAGATTAACGAAAACTAGCAAGTCTTTTCTTATAAACAGAATACGCTTTTATAACAAGTTGCCTAAGTCAGTTATAGAACTGACCGATGGAAAGTTCAAAAACTACATCAAACGTGTCCTTGTTAAAAAAGCATATTATAAAATCAAGGACTACGTTGAAGATAAAAAATTTGGCTTTGACACCCTCTGCGCATGCGGCTTCCCTGGTAACTCATAAACGGCACAAATATATGGATATCTCTAACTATTCTCAATCTCATTTTTTTTTTCTCTTTTAATTAGACTTTTTACAATATTTTTCAATCATCATTATAGCCCTTTGCTAAGAATACTTACAGCACTGATTACAGTATTTGTGCCACATGTTAAATTTAGTGTTGTGGTTTTTTTTTTTACCTTTGTATAGATTTTTTTACCTATTGTGAATGTGTGAACATTGTAGGCTTTCTAGTTTTCTAGATGATTGTTAACATTTGTTAACTTTTTATTTCGTGCATTATTTATTTTTTTCAATTTCGTACGACTTATTGTCGGGCCTACGTTGTCCCCCCATATCCAAGTACTAATGCTGTAACATGGAAATATTGTAAACAAAACAATTTAAAAGAGTAACCATGGAGTTTCTTGCCGGTTCTTCTCCATAGGAAACGACTAACCCGAACCGTGCACCTTTTGTCGACGTTTTATAAGTGCCCATGTAGGCCTATGTAAAATAAAAATATTTGATTTTGATTTTGATTTTGAGATTTCTAGATGCTTGTTAAAATTTGTTAACTTTTTATCTCGTTTTACTTTTTTTTAATTTCTTACGACTTATTGTCGGGCCTACGTTATCCCCCCATATCCAAGTACTAATGCTGTAACATGGAAATATTGTAAACACAATAAAAAATTTAAAAGAGTAACGATGGAGTTTCTTGCCGGTTCTTCTCCATAGGAAACGACTAACCCGAACCGTGCACCTTTTGTCGACGTTTTATAGGGATTTGATAGGGATTATCACATAACCATTATTTTAAATAAGGTTTTGCCAGCAGCTTGACCCGTATAAAAGGCGGCAAATTTCCCGGGGTAACTACGTAATAAATTAGTTTCTTATAATGTCTTAGTCCAGGTTATGGCCTACCTGTTTACCAAATCTTGTCCAGAATGATTCAGCCACTGAGGCGTGATTAATTAAAAAATATTCAACCATACATACTTTTACTATTAAAATATTAGAATGAAGTAGGAAAATATAGGGCTAACAGGACGGTAGTAACCTGAAAGCCGTCTATTAGCTTGTCGCCTACGGGCTACGAAGCGTAGCACTATGCTACGACAGACCTACGGATACTTGCTACGGACCGTACCGAACAGCGCGGCGGCGTAGCAAGTATTGGCCTATCTCAGAGTAGTTCTTGCACTCCAGTGTGCTTATGCCCAGTTTTTTAACTTACTCGATCGTGTTAACGTGACCAAAAAAAGGTTGCTCCTTACTGACACCAAAAGGAGCTTATCAAGTTTTAATACAAATTGACGTTTACGTTAACGCTTTCCATCGTGAGACAAAACTCGCTCACTAGTACAGATGCTGAATAATAAAGTAGGTATTAAAACGCTGAGACTACTGTTATAAATTCTTGAGTGTTTCATATTATGAAAATGTAAACACGATCATCAAAACTTCATATTGAAGTATTCTTAAGTATGTTGTTTCATGTTGTGCAGTTTTACTTCTGCCTAGATTATATTTTGATGTGTATTTTATGCACAAAGAGAGTTGGTCTGTTGAATTTTGCGACACCTTGGTTCGACAAAAAACGAAAAAGCCTTGGTCTATGTCACATACTATAAGGTTAAGTCACTTATATAATATTTATTATTTACTTTATTTTATACCATAAAATGCCGCTGAGGACACCATGCATAAGGAGATTGAAAGACGGATAGCCAATACATGGAAGAGATATTGGTCACTCAGCGAAGTCATGAAAAACAAGGACATGCCTATCAAAGAGAAAAGAAAAGTGTATAATATGTGCATTTTACCATGCTTAACTTATGGTTGCCAAACATGAGCATTGACAGATAACCTAATAAACAAAATAAAGGTATGTCACAACGGAATGGAGAGAAGCGTAATGGGCGTCAAGAGGAAAGATAGAATAAGATTAGAAAAAATTAAAAATACAACTAAATTTAAAGATGCAAAGAAAACATGTAAAACTTTAAAATGGCGATGGACTGGACATAATTATGCTTAGAGATACGAATGGAAAATGGACAAAAACCATAACAGAGTGGTATCCCAGGAATGGGAAAAGAAGTAAAGGGCGTCAAACAAAAAGATGGGAAGATGACCTCAAAAAGTTAGCGGGTCCAGAGTGGACGAGAACAGCGAGAGACAGGCAGAAATGGAAAGCTTTAGAGGAGGCCTTTGTCGGAAGACAAGCTGTGCAGTGAAACCGATCGTGTAGTCGATCTGTTAAAAATCATTATTATTATTAATAAGAAAAATGTGTGTATTATAAATTTGTAGAACAGCAATAAAGGCTTATTTTATTTTATTTTTATTTTTATACCATAAAATACGTACAGGCCATACGCTCATGTAATAATACCTTGGGATATCTTGATAATTCAAACAACAATTAATTGTACTGGCTTATATTAATTTACAATTAAAAACAAACGTAATTTTACAAAAATACAATACAAAACACATACATTACACATACGATTTCAATTAAAAAAATATGTAATTACATAATTTTATTATTGGAAAGAGCCTAAAAGCAGTTTTAATATTCGGAATAATTGAATGTTTCGACGAATTTATAGTATTACCGTAGTAAAAGGTTTCATAGGCAAAGTAAAGTCAGAGTAAAAATGTGTTTGTTTCCTTTAGGTACATTTTTGTTTGTTTCAAGAGTGATATTACTTCTTTATTTCAATTGTTTTACTCCCTCTGTGATTGAAATTGATAAAAACTTAGCTCCTCATTAAAAAACGAAAAATGATTTTGTTTGTTTAAAAGTTTTTTTTACCCTTAATTTACCCAGGGTTAATGTTACACAGGTATGAGTAACAGAGCGATGTCGCTCTACAAACTCGAAACTTATCTAAAACTCAGCCTGTAATATCTCCTCTGCCTTGTTCCAAAATAGAAGAAAATGGCCACGTACTGAACTTTAAAACAGCCTTTCTCCATCGAAAGGCGCCCCATCCAACTCAGGCTGCCTCTGACCCTCCGGAGGCAGGCCCCACCTAGCCCTGCAGCCGTTATGCGCATGGTACCGTGGGATACGATCGTCCCGAATCATCTCGTACGCCAGCCGAGCTATGCCGTTCTGGTAATCGCTGATACCGGTGTGGTACAGTTGGGGCCGGACGTAGCCTAGAACTGTGGGTGATAGAAAAGCCATATTGTTATTTTGTCAGTAAATAGAACGGGCATAAGATGATCTTTCAGTGTCATAGAAGCGAGGCGCAAGAATGTGGAATGAAACAGTTGGTTCGTTGAACGATTAGCATGGCGATACCGTGCAAATCCCTTTCCCAAACAATATATACTCGTAGAAATCAACAAACAACGTTCCTAATGTTCCTATCCTTTTTAATAGTATATAGTAGATGTCGGTCAGGACGGCTTCATGTACCTAATGTTTTACATTTTTTGATATTAAGCATGTCAATAAATGTTGTTGTATAAATGACCTTTATTGCCATGCTAAAACGGCACAGTTATAGTAGATCACCGATGAGGGGGGACCGATCAAATTAAACTTGCCGTTGGAGGACCAGGGGGGCTCCTATAAGCTCTTATATGACTTGTATACGTTACTGTAAAAGCCCGAACTATGGGAAAACCTAGGGTTTACCGGTAAATCTTACAGGTAGAAGTCCGAAATGATCTATGATAACCGCTAATTTCAGGGTTTAAGCAGCAATCACAAGGTAAGAGCGGTTACGCAATGCATCCGAGCCGAGAAATTTCGGTCCGAAGCAGCCGTAGTAGAGGTTACGCACTGTACCCGGACTCCATCCGTCTGAAATCAGTACATTTCCAATTCGGATGGAACTCGGATCTCGGATTCGGATAGAGATCGGATGCATTGCGTAAACACCCTTAATCTTATTCGATTGCCCATAGAGACTAAGTTAATTAATGCGCCAACCTATCCTCTAAAAACCAGATGGAGAGAGATCGTGACCACGAACACAAACAAAATTCGTCGTGACCACGTCCGCTATGTCTGTCAAGGGCGAAGCGAAGAAGGAAAATAACTCAGATATTTTTTTTAAATCAATGGTAGCTATAGAACCCAATAAGTGCATCCACGTGACTGTAGCATGACAGTGACAGGGCTTTATGAGTCTACACAACAAAGATTGTTGACACGGCATCAATATAATAATATGGCCGCCACTGGAAATACCACTGTATTGTGCAGAAAACTAAGAACAATGGAGAGCGCTACACTTCCGGTGATGCTTTGAAACAGGATGTGCGTATAAAGAGGAACAAATGAGTGTGTTACAATCTTGTCATATCGCTCTGATACCGAGCAAAAATACCAAAGAGAAACACGTGTATTTTTCGTCTGGGAAAAACACAAACTCAGAGACATTAGCACAATGATTTTGAGATGGTGCTAGTATACAAACGGCCACAAATAAACCGAGAATACTCTGAAAAACGGAATAAGGAAACAAGTTTTATAACTTTAAAAAGCACACTTTAGTTATAAGAAAGTATAAGCGTAATAGTCTAGTCAACGAATGCTTTTCTGTTCACCTTTTTTCAGCAGTGTCGGTAAAATATGGACAAGGTGTTATTCGATTTGGAATAGCGTGTAGATGATTTATGTAAAATTGCAAAATTTAGAAACAATTTACTGAAAAATAAAAAGGGAGTTTGTTTTTTGCAAATATTTAAAAAACTAATTAAGATTTTAGAAATCTAAATGATAAGAGAAAATTAGAGAAAAAAGATCTGTAGAACCAATATGTATAATTTTCCCAGAGCGATGAAAATACGGCCGAAAACGCGTACTCTAGCTTGCACAAGCTATGGCCACTTCGGACAGTTTAACTTTTAAAACTAATTAACACACAAGAAACTAAATTAAATCAAATCAAATAATTAATTAAACAAATAATGAATTGATAATATTCAAACTGTAAGCCCCAATAATTTCGTAACCAACAACCAAACCTTTGGTAACTGGTAACTGAGAACATCTGTCAGTGTGCTTGCAAAATTTTAGCTATATTTCAAAAGTTGAAAGTCTATGGTGTTAAACTATTATATAAAACATAGAAATGTAAAGGCACATACAAAATGTAAAGCAACTTTCTATTCTACGAGCTACAATCTAAATAATTCATCCACGAGTCAAACAAATACTTATTTATATCCGAAATCCGTCCAGAATATCGTTAACAAAATGAAAACATAAAATTATTAGTTAAACAAACATTGTAAAAGGAAGTGCGCCCGAATTAGCTTGAGTTGTTAGCAAAAATATCAGTGCATGTTGTTTGTTTGTTAATAACAATATATACTCACTTGCGTCAATCGTCCGTCCGGTAGTACAACAAAACATTCTGTTAAACTTTGTATTATTGTGCATTCTTTACAGATCAGATAATTTTGGAGAAAATATACCTTAGGTTCAGGCAAAGAGTGCCCAAAGGTGGGCGTTGGGCACTCTTTTCTTGTGGCACTCCATACACTCTTGTGCCACCCTTATCAGGGCACAGGGCTAATCGACCAATCACATGCGAGATAAAAGACGCGATGTGGATTTCCGTCTATGTGATTGGCCGATTGATGGCGGTCAAACCCTGTCATCATCAGCCTATTAATGTTCCCACTGCTGGGACACAGGCCTCCTCTCTGTGAGGGAATGGGCAGTAATCCACCACAAATGCATGTATCGCAAGTAGCGTCAGTTAGTTCGTGTTCGGATACCAATCGCGTAACTCGAATCAAACCATCTTAGTGCTACTTAGATTAACCATTTACCATTATTTTAACTAGTATTCAATATAACCATAAAAACCATATTATTGCGTGCCTATCATTAAACAAGTGCACGTAAACCAATAACTAAACCATTACCATTATAATATAAAGTCAACCAACTCAGAGTTTAGTGCTAAACCAAGTAGGCGCTAAATTCTACAGGGCCACCACTGCTCTAGGTCAAACGCTGTGCCTTGCCGAATTCACTTGCGCAGTTCAGTTGTTGCAGGTTCTACCCGGGATGGCAACAATCTCGTCTGACGCCCAACATTCCTCGCGAGTCTAGACTAGATATAAATCTCAATGCAGGACAAAAGGTCCGTTTTCAAACAATGAAGGCACCAGCTGTAATCAACATGCCAGCTCAAGGCGAATTTTAGGTTTTATCAAAGTACATGCTTCCTACGGTGTTTCCCTTCATCAAAATATCAATGTCTTTGATGTCTAAGACAAACTTAGAGATTTTTTTATCTGATATTAATAAATATGGAACAATATAGAAGCCTATAGTAATAAAAGTAATTCAATCCACTCCGTCTTTTGCAATTCAATGTTGCAAGATAAAGGCCTCTCGTAAGTTTGGCAATACACCGTTCTCTTACCATAACAGCTCGCTTGTAGTTCCCAAAGAGGCAGAGATATTCGTAACAAAACCGTCATTTCGCCAGGTCTCCTTTTTCAGTTCTCTTAAGTTTTAAAGCTTAAGAGGAAATGCGGTCGCAGACATCCGACTGAATTTCCTAAGTAAAAATCCATAATTCGAGGTTTGGCTCTCGCCTATTTCCTTCTCCAATATTGGACCAATTTAAAAGATATTCCACAAACTCAAAAAGAAAGATATATACTATGACCCTATGTTTTACTAGAGTATCCTAAAGATTTACAATATATTAAAAGAATAACCTGCACGATCAAGCTGAAAATATTCACTGCCGCAATGCTTATTTTTAATACCTGTCTGAAATCCTTGAGGTTTTCTAGCGATTTCTATGACTTAATAAATATAAATTGTACAAAATATAATTTAAATATTTGTTATGAGGCTTTTCAACGACTTCGAATCACGTCTGACATTGAAAGTTTCTTGAAACTTCTTTATTAAGGTACCTAGTTCTGCCAAGAAAGCTTTTCTTACGACTTTTGTCATTTCCAAGTTAGAATACAAAGAGGAGTTTAAGTATTTAAGTTTTTTTAATCATTTGAAACTTAGTTAAATAGTTTACAAAGTAGGTAACTATATTATTATATCTACGAGAATATACTTACAGGTTACATCATCAGTATTACTTATACTATCTACAACATCTTATTAACAAACCAATTCATACAACAAAATTATCTATGTTTTCTTTATACTGTTTTTATTTACTATACAATTATAATACTTATCTACTAGTTACTATACCTATCCTATAACTTTTAATATCCAACTAGTCAACAATATTTACTTACATAATTAATTATTATCAACGATACCCTATCATGCCAGGTACAGACCAAACGAACAAGCGAACGAGTGGGAATCGCCAATGGACCCCACACGATGAACTTATAATCCCGCTACTTTTAGATACTTCAAACGTTAATTCATGTTCGTTTTCCTTAGTTCACTTGGTCTGAACTGATCGATTCAAACGTAAAAAGAAGTTAAATTTTCACTGCGCATTACCCACATTACCCCGGCTGTCATAAGAATTCGCTATTGCGCAGCGGATCGCCTCATGTTCCGAATCGCCCTGTACACTCGAACATACTTAGCTAATTCTCTCTCGTTTTATTGCAAAAGAAACCTAAAAACTTTGTAATCGGACTAACCCCTCAACTGCGTCGGTAGCGGCTGCAGCGTCGGTTTCATCAAATCCATCTCATACAATTCTTTAGCCACCTTCATTAGCTCAGTATCCTTCATGGCCAGCTTCGCGGGCTGTTCTATCACCACCTCTTCTACTTTCTTCTCTATCAGCTCTGAACAAGGCTGGAGCTTCTTGACGCGGGGGACGAATGGACGGTGCCCGAAGTCTGAAAGAGAAAAGGATTTACATGAGAGGCGCGGGCGAAGGAATTTTCGTAAGAAGGAAGCTTATTATCAATAATCCTATCCTACGACTATTATAAACTCGAAACTTTGTGAGGATGCATAGATGGATTTTTCACAAAAAAATTACGGAACAGATTTTTTATAATGGAATAAAATTGTATGTCGTTTGTAATGGGGGTAATCCAGCATAATTATTCCAATCCTCTTTCATATTGGCTGTTCGATGCCATAGTGGACAAGCTATACTTTTTATGTCGTCAGACCAACACTTTCTTTGTATTCCTTTTTTTCTTTTCTTTTCAAGTAGTTGGAAAACAATCAAATCACCACTATGAACTGTACTTATCTAATTAATAATAGAGAAGCTTCTTGCATACTAAGTAGGAATGATATGGCATTTTACACACATTTTATTTTAATTTAAGGTATGTATAATTTAATTTAAATTATATTTTCATATCAAATCAAAATCAAAAAGACACTCTTGTGTCTCACCGCCAGGGTGCCAGGTGTTTTAGAACCCAATGGCTTGGCGCGCGACGATGGGAAGAGACCAGACGGGATGACCATAATGCCTTGGAATTTGGGTAGGCCTTTGGTGTGGGATGCAACATGTGTTGACACCCTTGCGCCATCCCATCTTCTTAGCACGGCGGGCTGTGCTGGGGAAGCTGCTGCTGGTGCAGAAAACCTCAAACGGCGCAAATACAACAACCTTATTGGAAGTTATATATTTGAGCAGTTTGGGGTTAAAACATCAGGTCCATGGGGTCTGAGTGCTCTTCGAGTATTTCGAGAAGTAAGCAAACGGTTAATCGACTCTTCACGTGACCAGAGGGCTGGGATTTTGCTTGGCCAGAGAATCAGCATTGCCATCCAACGTGGCAATGCTGCCAGCGTTGTGGGCACTTTTCACGTTGACAGCGATGTGGACGATTTTTTTGTCGCCCTATGACCCCTGCCCTTTTATACGCGTTCGTAGTTTTATTTTATTTTTATTTAAGTGTATGTATAGGTAGTTATTGTTAATTAAATATTTTATACTATGTACATTTTAGATTATTAATAAATAACACAGTACCTAACGGTTGAAGGGTAGGTAGAGAAATAAAGTGAAAGTAATAATAAAGAATAAAATCTAAATCAAAAATAGAAATCAAAAGGTTTTATTGTAACTCGTACATTATACCGCATTACATAGTTGGAGGTTGGTTTGAAGTTTACTATTCTATTTTAATTTTATAACTGTAAAATTGAACTGAAATTTCATTTTAAGTTTAATGATTGTTTAATGTTATTAATACCTACATATTAAATTTTATGAATGTATAATTTAATTGAAAATATTTTTAGTTTACGAATTTATAATGTTAATAGTATTAAATTTTATAAATGTGTAATTTAATTAGCATTTTATTTTTAGTTTAAGAATGTATAATTTTAACATTTAATATATTTTATGATGCATGTAACAATCGATGATTGGAAATAAATGGGCGTTGATTTGATTTAATGATTTGGCATGATACTTTAAGTTACCTTCTGTGTGATGAGCGCAGTAGGAGTTGTAGTATGTGGACCGACCCCGAAGGCTCCGCATCGTTTCCTTGATGAAGGCCTGCACCTCTTCGTCTGTCCACTCTTTCTGTTTCATGAACAAAATGGATTATTCTTCTTCTTTCATGTCGATTAACTCACACTTTAGTCTCAAACATTTAGTGTGGAGCCCCTTCGCGAGATATGGCCCACCTCCTTGTCTGTCTGTCATGCCCGGCCACCTTCACCTTTCAGGATTTAAACGTGGTAAATGACAGAGCTGTCCGAGTAGCTACACACTGGTCGGACAAAATCTGAATTAAAATATTTAAAAACTTTTTCACAAAAAATTAACCGACTTCTAAAGCAAAACACTAAAAAGTGCAAAAATTATTTTCTTTTCGGAGGTAACCTACCTCTTGTTTTTATTTTTTATTTATCTCGTTTTAGTTTTAGTACCCTATCACTAAAGAGTGAGTGAAATCTATAGTAAGGTACCTAAAGGATTGGCAAAATACCCATGATACACATTCGTACTGTTTGTCGCTAAGGAGTTCGGTTGTATGTTCCATATCTTGAAAACCGCTGAACCGATATTGATGCTTTTTTTTATTTATTTAAAGTTTGTCTCGCGTTTGACCACTATCTCGCCTGATGGTAAGCGATGATGTGGTCGACGGTGAAGCACGCTTGCCTAGAAGTAACCTATTCACTCTTGACTTAAAGACCCCAGGGTTGTAGCTATCAGGAAACAAAGACTCTGGCAGGGAATTCCACTCCTTAGCTGTGCCGTGCGCACAATGAAAACTTGCACTGTTCCCAAGTTGTGAGATACTTAATCCAATAAAAAAGAATGATCACGATCCGATAAGTAGTTTCGCCGAAATGCACGGACAAACATACATACATACAAACAAACATGCATACACTTATAAATTTGGCACACATCTATAGAAGCCCCATACAGAATAACACATGTGAATATTGTGCAATTACTACAATATTACATACATACGTCTCGCATTGATTACCTCTGTTTTTGGAAGCTGGTAAAAAAAAAATAGGAAGGAACTAGAACTCAGAGGCACCTACAGCTTCTGTTCATTGTAAGTTCTACGTACCGGCGGGGAATACCGCTCCTTACATACCTTCGTAAGAACTGGAATTCTTAGCCAGAGTTTGATAGAATTGTATTACTAAAATGATCTTAATCTGTAGTAAGAAAAATGTAATGCTTAAAACATGGCAAGATTCTGATCAAATAGGTATCCTTAGGTTAAAGATAAACAAGGCCAGTTATCACTAAAGTTTTGAACTTACGTCTTGTGTGCCAACTTTTGGGTCCAGCCATTTTCCTTCGAATTTCGCCCACCTAAGCTCTGGACGACACCTGAAGAAATAAAAGAGCGTTGTTTTATTAAGTAGCCGTGAATATTACTCCTGGACAAAGCTACTACTTTTTTGCGTATGGTCAGCAAGGAAAGTAAAAACATCATGTCTATTTATTTATTTAAACTTTATGCACAAGTACAAAGGCGGACTTAATTTCTTAGGCATTTTCTACCAGTCTATCCAAGCTCGAATGTCTGCAATGTGTTATGTGACCAAGGAGATAGAAACACACGCACAAACATCGATATACTTATTATGCACTACATTTGGCGATTCGAACACTCACTCTGTTCGACTGAACTGTACTGCAATCCGTACACCTTATGTTAAACGAAACGACGTTTTGATCGCGAGTAAACTAAACTCTATAGGTAAGCGATCTGGTGCTGTATGTGTTTTAATAGTTTAAATAGACAACATAAATATTTTAGCGCTGCAGCGAACTTTAGTTCTAACTTCACACGCAATTGAACAATTTTTTTTCATGAATATTCTTGTCTTTCGGTAGAATGTATGTCAATGCCCACATACTTTAAAACAAGTTGGAAAAGACTAACGGTTTTGTGCAGAAGTGGATAACAGCTGCTGGTCTGGTAAGGGCTTGTTGCCTCATTGTAGGTAGACTATATTGAGGGCTGACTAGAATAGTCCTTAAGTAACTAGGTATCTAAATACGTAAGCAAAATACATAAAATATAATTTTCTATAAATAGACGACTCTTGTTAAAATCTTAGGTACTAAGCTTATAAAACTTACATTTTAGTTTTCTTGATGGGATGCTGTCGGTACTCGTCGAAATATTCCGTAAGAAACGACATGATTCACTCTTTAATTTATATTTTTAACAAAACTTTCACAAAATTATTGCCCAAAAATAATTTACAGACGGCAGATGTCAATCAACACAATCACGAGAATTAAAAAATAATCGGTGTAAAGATTTTGGAAAAAGGGTTTAACTAAAAAGATTTTATGTTAGGTAGGTAATTCTCCTGCGGTAGGTCGTAGGTTTTCTAATCAACTGAACATAAGCTTGTAATTTTTCTTTGTAAGTTTCTTTCATAATAAGGTTAGAGTTATTGCGGTTTTGCATGTTCAGCCCGACATTTTTATGGGGTCGCCAACGGTTTGATTTTGATTCAAAGTAACTTTAACAAACAATAAAATTATATTTCTTTCCAACTTTTATGTTTATTTAGAGTGAACAGAAATAAACGTTAACCTTAATCATTTCAAATGCGAAAGAAAAACAACATTAAAAATTGTTTAGCATAATTTATTACTCTGGATTTTGTGAGTTATGATCATTATAAAATGCTCAATCACTCGCTAAGGCTTCCATACAATGAATTCGTATACCTTCACGACCGTTGACCTCTCAAGATATGACAGAGTCACAGAGCCAATGTCGCAAGCGTGTTTGTGATTGGGACAAGCTTGGGATACTGGCTCTGTCTGTGTCCCTATTAATATTACATCAACCCAATGACCGCCTAAAGACATCCAGCCTATAGACCATAAAAGAAAAACGGTAGGTAAGGAATAGGTTGGTAACTAGAGCCTCAAGAGCCTGTGATCAAGAGACAGATTTCTGAGGCACTAGCTTCTGCCAGCGGCTTCGCCCGCGTTAATGTCGAAAATTATCCCGAGGGAACATAATGCCGGGATATAGAGTATTATATGTGCTATTCCAGACTATAATCTATCTCTGTGTCAAATTTCATCCAGATCTGTCCAGCCGTTTGAGCGTGAAGAAGTAATAAACATACAAACACACACCACACATACACTCACAAACTTCCGCCTGCATAATATTAGTGTGATTCAAACAAATTCCAAAACCCAAACTGATGATTTTGAACGTTCTACAGAAAATCTAGATATTTAATTAATGATGGGGAACAAGAACAACCCTTGGATTACCTACCTATTTAGACTTACACCACATGCCCTGCGTGTCTCTTATAATTATGAGACTACCTGTCCTATCCTACTTAAGTACTGTCTATATACTGACCTCTTTCTTAAGCTGACCGAGGACATACAACGTTAGTTTCACGTTATAAAGCAGGAATAGATACTGCATCCTGCGCTAGCGCAGTTCCCTTGAAGTCCCCTATAAAACTGACGCCGAAGCAGTGACACTACACCTCGGCGTGATCGCCGAAACATCAAACATGGCGGATCTGTGTGACGCGTTCAAAATATGCGTAACCGCAGCGTGATGCGCGATCTATAACCGTCTAGCCAGCGAGGCGCCTGTACGCGACCTCTGTGAGCCTGGTAACCTTATTACAGCTCTATTTGTAGCTAATTACCTTTAATTACCTAGTTTTATTACGTTTTCAGCAATTACAGGTGGTGTGGCCATTTCCCGAAACACTACTGCCAATCATGACGTAGGTTTATGTGGATTCAAACTTATTGACGTCTGCGAAGTTCGCAGTATCCCATTTTTCACCCCCGCTTTCACATGAATTTCCTGCCCAGCCACTCGCGTAGTGTTCTGAGCCGACACTTAGTTTGGTTATACCTGTATTTAGGTTCTTTTTGCTGAAATTATGACAATGATTATGAGCACTTCAGTGTAAATTCGTCCACAGCTGGACAGAGGCCACTTCATAGTCCTTATGCTTCTCCCTTTCAGCGGCTTCTAATTCGTCAAAAATAACGTGACGTAAGAAATCGCGGCTAAAATCGTCATGAGCAACTATCTACACCTTAATCTAGGTTCAAGTTCTCTCAGTTGAGGGATGATGAGTTCATCATCCCTCAACTGAGAGAACTTAGTTGAGTTGGCCTAGTTAGGCCAAGCTCAAAACTACGCATATCACTTGTTCACTTCGTTCATCTTCCTGCCCATGTTACTTGGGATCGGCGCAACACGTTTTCTTCTTCCATACCGTCCTGTCAACCGCCACGCTATCACTGACTCCCTTTTCTTTCATAGCACTCACAATCCATCCATCTTTTCTTTGACCTTCTTCTCCTCTCCATCCATTTCTCTTCCTCTCCATTGTCCTATGCACAAAACTACTCAAGTACCTAGTTAGCATGCCATTAATTTTTATTCCTTATATCATCTTCGCAGAGTTTAGGTAAAATGATAAAAATATCTTGCTTCTAAACCCATCACCAAGTTGCCCTTCCCCGTCGCGACCTTTCATCGGCTCACGATTTTTATGCTCGCTCGCTACTTCGACTGGCGTGGCGTGACCAGCCGGCTTAAATCATGAGATCGCGCTATTTTTAGATTACACTTTGTCGTAAAGTCGTATCTGCAAACCGAAGCATATGAAGGTCAGCATCGATCAAAATAATGTATGTTCCGTTCAATTTGTTGGGCTGTCGTGTCGCTTTGAGTGAGGAACCGTGTTTGTGAGTGAGAAGGATATTTTAATATGCGTGGAATATCATGACGATACCTGTATTCCGAATGGTTAGGGGCTATTTCAAAACGAAATAAAATGTGTTTTAAACTAGCATTCGAAAATGTTTTCTACCTCTTAGTACCTATAACTACAGACACATATCCTGTTGTGTCCACGAAATAATTATTGTGCGGGGCTAAAATGGGAGTCGAACCCGCAACCCTAAGCACGCAATGCAATTACTAAACCCTGAGACTACGGTCATCGATAAAAGGCAGAGCACTTTCTGAATGGTGTGACTGACATTAGCATGGCCACCATCAGGGATAGGTATTAATTTTGATAATACAAAAAAATCGTCGGTAATAAGTCGAAATTTGACGACAAATATCAGTAAAATCTTCGATCTAGCTCTTGGACTATAGCTTAAAAAAATAAGTCATTATATCTTCTAAACCCCGTCCAGTTCCGAATGGTGTCGGTGTTCCTTATGCTGTTGGACGTTAAGAATTTCACCATTCCATATCTGCCCATGGGTGTCGTAAGAGACGACTAAGGGACATACCAGAGAATGGGCAGCAGCGTTCTCTGTGCACTTCAAAACAAACTGCGATCGCCAACCCGCCTGCCAAGCGTGGCGATTACGGCAAACCTCCCCAAATCGATGAATAGCGCAACAACGAAATAGCCTAGTGTCCGGCAGCCCGTTTAACCTCGACTACGGTAGCGGTCGAGGTTACGGCGTGGCAAGGGCTGCGAAGAATCTCCGGATGGGAACCGGCTACCAGAATATAAACCGACGTGAGGAGAGTATTTCGACCAGGGTGCCGTACCTTATGCTCAGAATATCCTCAAGGTATTCGCTGAAGGGTATACAGATCTACGCCCCGACCTCGGCACACC
This sequence comes from Orthosia incerta, assembly GCA_948252205.1. Classification (NCBI taxonomy): domain Eukaryota; kingdom Metazoa; phylum Arthropoda; class Insecta; order Lepidoptera; family Noctuidae; genus Orthosia; species Orthosia incerta. Next base: position 1,501,390 of record OX411742.1, on the reverse strand, counting down.
CCGACGACGAAGTAGAGACCATGTATGAGCACATTTCCAGAGCCATGCATGGTCATAAAACTCACTTCTCCGTGGTCATGGGGAACTTCATAGTGAAACTTGGTAAACGAGACGATAATGAGCTGCAAGTGGGGCAATTTGGATTTGGACGACGGAATCACCGGGTCACCTACTGGCTAGTTTTATGGAGAAGGAGGACCTCTATACGATGGGACGTTCAGAAAGCGTCAGCACAGGAAGATTCATCGTTTTTTCCGAAAGATTTCCGCTCGAACTCCAGAATCGTTTCGAGTGCCTAGGGAGCTCCGTGGACGATTACAACGATGGGTTCGTGGGAACTGTCCCTACGGTCGGGTCTATGTTTTTCAAGACCCGTCGTGCAAATAGGAACAATAAACTATCCGATCCTACTCTCAAGCTCATGAAGGAGAGGCGTAAAATGATCCAGCAGTCTTCAGACGATGCGTGAACTACCGGCAGCTTAATAGACAGATCTCGAAGTCCTTGAAAAGCGACCTCCGCCGCTTTGATACTGAGCGTATTAAAGACGCGATTGAGTGGAATAAGGGCTCCAAGGTGTTTGCAAGAGATCTGGCTATTGGGAAGAGCCAGCTCACGAAACTGAAGACCGACGATGGCAGGATCGTTTCCGCCAAACCGGAGCTCCTGAGGGAGATCGAGGGATTATATGGGCAGTTAAGTAGACGTCAATCAGCAAACCCGTTGCAAATCTAGCAAACGACACAAGAGCTAGATTTAACCGACACTTTAACGAAGACAACGTGTATGTCAGCCTCTACGAATAAGGATGGCTCTGAAACAACTCTGCCGTCCGTTTACTAAAAGGCCGTTAAGTGACATTTTGTCAAATTTGAGTTATATATACTACGTAAAAGAGCAAGTTTTCCTCTATCAATCAGTCTGGGTCATATTTATCTAACTTCATTTTACGCTAAAATCTGGAGACTACACACACGGCTAACTACATCATTTTTGAGATCGTTCAACACTTAAATACGGTTATGTCACTTTATAACACTATAATACGGCTACACGCTTTTAACCGTATATTTAAAATTTATATTAATCCACTATACAATCTTAGAAAACGGTTACATGATGCTGCAACAGTATTAAACCGTTACATCACTATAAACGCATTTTAATGATTTATATTAATACAAGGCGCATTGGCATTTACGACACCTAAAAGACAGTTTTCTTCAATTACCACTCTACAAAACCGTTCTCCACACTTAACTGGCTAAGTCATTGGAAAGCTAGCGTGATTTTGGAGCTTATACAAATCTAAAAGACAGTGAACGTTATTTAGGTGTGATTGTTTCAAATAATTATGTTAACGAATACAATACAAAAAACGGTTAAGTGACATTGCAACGCTAAAATACGTCTATGTACCTACCTTCGCGGAATTGCGAGTGCCGAAAAAATGTTCCAAAAAATGTTTAATTAGTTACTACGGATACACGAGAATCTATAAACAAAAAAAATTGAGATTAATCTTTGAAAGAATGAAGAGTATTTTTACAACAAAGAACTTCCGTAACAATACCAAAACGAAAAATTACATCCAAACCCTCAAAAAAGAGCACCAAGAATCACGATTTACATAAAAAATCTAAATGGAACAAGTGATGAAGTCTGCAAAAGTATTTTTTTTAACAACATTAGGTTTTCACAAAAATAACGACACCGTATTGTGCAATTATCTGAAGAAAGCTCCAGTTGACAGGTGAGGATTCAAATTGCACATTAAGACAGCTCCTAAGGCATATCATAAAAAATTCGCGCGCATTTTTGAGTACTATTTGAGCGTGTTTTTTTTTCCGCAATGCGTGCATCTTCATTAATTTCCAAAGGTCGCAGAATGGGCGGGAAAAAAATCGCGCGAATAAGAATCGCAGTGCGTGCTATCCCTAAGGATCGCAGGCTACTTACACAGAGCACGTGGCATTATTCCACCCTCTAGAGCTCGCCGTCAACATGCTCCACTTAGGTGATATAAATTATTAGCATGCGATGCATCGGTCACTATGACGCATAAAGATTTTTGCGAGAAATAGCCATCGCAGATTAGAAGGTGTCTTATGAATTTTACAAGGAGCATATAAAGAGCATGAATATATATTTTACTAAACTTGGTAATAAGGAGTGCGAAGTTTGTGAAGTGTACAAGTTATAATCATGCCAAAGATACAGCTCATGATGAAAAACAAATAGTTCCAGGTAACTGTGAGGCTTGCAATTTTTATGTATGTCATAAACAGAAATATAATAAAGTGCGCAATGTGTATGAGTCTCAAAATTTTTTTACAAAATTGTGAAAATATATATTACAGTGTTGATTTACAGTTTGCATTGCTGAAGAAAATACAAAAATCATATATGTATGCCTTTAATATTTGACGAGTTCCCTCGATTTCTTTGGGATCCCATCATCAGATTCTGACTTGGTGACAATGAAACCAAATCGGGAGATTGAAATGATTGTTCATCTGTCACTTACTCGATCTCAAATTGATACCGCTCTAAGAGCTTATGATCACCCCCCAGATGTAATTTGTAATATTGGATCTTGAAGACTGTTAAATGCCAATCCTTTTTTTTATATAAATTATTTGATTTACATTTAATTATGTACAAGGAAATTTATAATGTTGATTTGGTTCCGAAGTAGCTAATTATATTATAATATTTAGGTCCATGGTTGACAAGCTGGTAAACACAACAATGTTAAGTAATTATTATAAAAAAAAATAAACAAACAAACTCTTCAGCTTTATTATAATAGTAATAATATTATTAGTCGTTACGGCCAATGGCGTAAGAGCCAAGAGCCTCGACGAACATCTGAGGAGGCTCTCGTTGGGCAGCTGGATCAAGAGCTTGATCCAGAAAGCGGTACTCCTGGACACGGCGCGTATTGTTAGGAGATTCCTCTCTCAGGAGCCTTGACCACCGGTAGCTTGGACCCTGTTCCAATTTTTTTATATTTTTAAATGATTTTTATTTTATTTATAAGCTAATATTTAAAAATTTAAAAAAATATGTACATAAATTGAATAAAGGATATAATAGTATATATAGACTAGTATTTGCTTGGTGCGCGAGCTGCAAGCAGCTCGCGTGTTGTACCCTACACCTACCCTACACCTACCCTACACCTACCCTACACCTACCCTACACCTACCCTACACCTACCCTACACCTACCCTACACCTACCCTACACCTACCCTACACCTACCCTACACTTACCCTACACCTACCCTACACCTACCCTACACCTACCCTACTCCTACCATACACCTACCCTACGCCTACCCTACACCTACCCTACGCCTACCCTACGCCTACCCTACGCCTACCCTACGCCTACCCTACACCTACCCTACTCCTACCCTACACCTACCCTACACCTACCCTACACCTACCCTACACCTACCCTACACCTACCCTACACCTACCCTACACCTACCCTACACCTACCCTACACCTACCCTTATGTTCCAAAAAACATAACCCTAATGTTTGCTTGTCGTCGCCAGGCACTGAGTTTCGCTTCACCCACTCAACTTTCGTTACGCTACGGAGGTCGCCGGCTCGCTTCGCTCGCCACCTCCCCCCTGCGCTGCACTCGGTCTCGTAGGTTCGCTCCGCTCGGGATCCCTACGCTGCCTGGTCAGGGGAGGTTGGGGAGAGGAGGGGTGAAGAGAGGGGTGAAGGGGGGGCGAGTGGGGAGTTTTGAAAAATGATTCCAACTAAAGCATTGCCCCTTTATATGAATCTGAAAAAAGAAATGTTCCAAGTCTCTCAACTTCCGAGATCCGCTTAAAGGGGGGGAAAAGGGGGGCGAGGGGGTCAACTTTGAAAAATGGCTTTTACTTTTCCGAGCCTCCTCTAAACGAATCCGTAAAAAAATCTGAAAAAAAAAAAGATTCGCCAAAACGGGAGGGGGGGGGGAGAAGGGGGCAAGGGGGTCAACTTTGAAAAATGGTTTGTTTGTGACTAAAGCATTGCCCCTTTATATGAATCTGAAAAAAGAAATATTCCAAGTCTCTCAACTTCCGAGATCCGCTTAAAGGGGGGGAAAAGGGGGCGAGGGGGTCATTTTTGAAAAATGGTTTTTACTTTTCCGAGCCTCCTCTAAACGAATCCGTAAAAAAAACACGAAAAAAAGATTCGCCAAAACGGGGGGGGGAGGGGGAGAAGGGGGGCAAGGGGGTCAACTTTGAAAAATGGTTTGTTTGTGACTATAGCATTGCCCATTCATATGAATCTGAAAAAAGAAATGTTCCAAGTCTCTCAACTTCCGAGATCCGCTTAAAGGGGGGGAAAAGGGGGGCGAGGGGGTCATTTTTGAAAAATGGTTTTTACTTTTCCGAGCCTCCTCTAAACGATGCCGTAAAAAAAACACGAAAAAAAGATTCGCCAAAACGGGGGGGGGAGGGGGGAGAAGGGGGGCAAGGGGGTTAACTATGAAAACTGGTTCGTTTGTGACTATAGCATTGCCCCTTTATATGAATCTGAAAAAAGAAATGTTCCAAGTCTCTCAACTTCCGAGATCCGCTTAAAGGGGGGGAAAAGGGGGGCGAGGGGGTCAACTTTGAAAAATGGTCTTTACTTTTGCGAGCCTCCTCTAAACGAATCCGTAAAAAACAAAAAATACGGGTACCTTAGTTTCCGAGATACGATAGAGGGGGGGAGGAGGGGGGAGGAAAAGGGGAGGTTTGGGACTTTTCCCATACTCACGGGAGTTACTTGTTTACGAATCTGTCAAAATATACCCACCTCCCCCTCCACCATCTGGGAGAACAATTATGTCAATGAGTCAGTCAGTGAGTCAGTGGTAATGCAGTTTTATATAATATAACTAGTATTTGCTTGGTGCGCGAGCTGCAAGCAGCTCGCGTGTTGTTGTCCCTACACCTACCCTACACCTACCCTACACCTACCCTACACCTACCCTACACCTACCCTACACCTACCCTACACCTACCCTACACCTACCCTACACCTACCCTACACCTACCCTACACCTACCCTACACCTACCCTACACCTACCCTACACCTACCCTACACCTACCCTACACCTACCCTACACCTACCCTACACCTACCCTACACCTACCCTACACCTACCCTACACCTACCCTACACCTACCCTACACCTACCCTACACCTACCCTACACCTACCCTACACCTACCCTACACCTACCCTACACCTACCCTACACCTACCCTACACCTACCCTACACCTACCCTACACCTACCCTACACCTACCCTACACCTACCCTACACCTACCCTACACCTACCCTACACCTACCCTACACCTACCCTACACCTACCCTACACCTACCCTACACCTACCCTACACCTACCCTACACCTACCCTACACCTACCCTACACCTACCCTACACCTACCCTACACCTACCCTACACCTACCCTACACCTACCCTACACCTACCCTACACCTACCCTACACCTACCCTACACCTACCCTACACCTACCCTACACCTACCCTACACCTACCCTACACCTACCCTACACCTACCCTACACCTACCCTACACCTACCCTACACCTACCCTACACCTACCCTACACCTACCCTACACCTACCCTACACCTACCCTACACCTACCCTACATCTACCCTACACCTACCCTACACCTACCCTACACCTACCCTACACCTACCCTACACCTACCCTACACCTACCCTACACCTACCCTACACCTACCCTACACCTACCCTACACCTACCCTACACCCACCCTACACCTACCCTACACCTACCCTACACCTACCCTACACCTACCCTACACCTACCCTACACCTACCCTACACCTACCCTACACCTACCCTACACCTACCCTACACCTACCCTACACCTACCCTACACCTACCCTACACCTACCCTACACCTACCCTACACCTACCCTACACCTACCCTACACCTACCCTACACCTACCCTACACCTACCCTAAACTGTGTTCCAAAAAACATAACCCTAATGTTTGCTTGTCGTCGCCAGGCACTGAGTTTCGCTTCACCCACTCAACCTTCGTTACGCTACGGAGGTCGCCGGCTCGCTTCGCTCGCCACCTCCCCCCTGCGCTGCACTCGGTCTCGTAGGTTCGCTCCACTCGGGATCCCTACACTGAATCCGTAAAAAAGACAAAAAAAAAGATTCGCCAAAACGGGGGGGGGGGAGGGGGGAGAAGGGGGGCAAGGAGGTCAACTTTGAAAACTGGTTCGTTTGTGTCTATAGCATTGCCCCTTTATATGAATCCGAAAAAAGAAATGTTCCAAGTATCTCAACTTCCGAGATCCGCTTACAGGGGGGGAGAAGGGGGGCGAGGGGGTCAATTTTGAAAAATGGTTTTTACTTTTCCGAGCCTCCTCTAAACGAATCCGTAAAAAAAACAAAAAAAATGATTCGCCAAAACGGGGGGGAGGGGGGAGAAGGGGGGCAAGGGGGTCAACTTTGAAAAATGGTATGTTTCTGACTATAGCATTGCCCCTCTATATGAATCTGAAAAAAGAAATGTTCCAAGTCTCTCAACTTCCGAGATCCGCTTAAAGGGGGGGAGAAGGGGGGCGAGGGGGTCAAATTTGAAAAATGGTTTTTGCTTTTCCGAGGCTCCTCTAAACGAAGCCGTAAAAAAAACATACTACGGGTACCTTAGTTTCCGAGATACGATAGAGGGGGGGAGGAGGGGGGAGGAAAAGGGGAGGTTTGGGACTTTTCCCAAACTCGCGAGAGTCACTTGTTTACGAATCTGTCAAAATATACCCACCTCCCCATCCACCATCTGGGAGAACAATTATGTCAGTGAGTGAGTGAGTGGTAATCCAGCTTTATATAATATAACTAGTATTTGCTTGGTGCGCGAGCTGCAAGCAGCTCGCGGCTTTGTCGTGTTTTTGAGAAGTATTCCTACACCTACCCTACACCTACCCTACACCTACCCTACACCTACCCTACACCTACCCTACACCTACCCTACACCTACCCTACACCTACCCTACACCTACCCTACACCTACCCTACACCTACCCTACACCTACCCTACACCTACCCTACACCTACCCTACACCTACCCTACACCTACCCTACACCTACCCTACACCTACCCTACACCTACCCTACACCTACCCTACACCTACCCTACACCTACCCTACACCTACCCTACACCTACCCTACACCTACCCTACACCTACCCTACACCTACCCTACACCTACCCTACACCTACCCTACACCTACCCTACACCTACCCTACACCTACCCTACACCTACCCTACACCTACCCTACACCTACCCTACACCTACCCTACACCTACCCTACACCTACCCTACACCTACCCTACACCTACCCTACACCTACCCTACACCTACCCTACACCTACCCTACACCTACCCTACACCTACCCTACACCTACCCTACACCTACCCTACACCTACCCTACACCTACCCTACACCTACCCTACACCTACCCTACACCTACCCTACACCTACCCTACACCTACCCTACACCTACCCTACACCTACCCTACACCTACCCTACACCTACCCTACACCTACCCTACACCTACCCTACACCTACCCTACACCTACCCTACACCTACCCTACACCTACACTACACCTAACCTACAGATACCCTACACCTACCCTACACCTACCCTACACCTACCCTGCACCTACCCTACACCTACCCTACACCTACCCTACACCTACCCTACACCTACCCTACACCTACCCTACACCTACCCTACACCTACCCTACACCTACCCTACACCTACCCTACACCTACCCTACACCTACCCTACACCTACCCTACACCTACCCTACACCTACCCTACACCTACCCTACACCTACCCTACACCTACCCTACACCTACCCTACACCTACCCTACACCTACCCTACACCTACCCTACACCTACCCTACACCTACCCTACACCTACCCTACACCTACCCTACACCTACCCTACACCTACCCTACACCTACCCTACACCTACCCTACACCTACCCTACACCTACCCTACACCTACCCTACACCTACCCTACACCTACCCTACACCTACCCTACACCTACCCTACACCTACCCTACACCTACCCTACACCTACCCTACACCTACCCTACACCTACCCTACACCTACCCTACACCTACCCTACACCTACCCTACACCTACCCTACACCTACCCTACACCTACCCTACACCTACCCTACACCAACCCTACACCTACCCTACACCTACCCTACACCTACCCTACACCTACCCTACACCTACCCTACACCTACCCTACACCTACCCTACACCTACCCTACACCCACCCTACACCTACCCTACACTTACCCTACACCTACCCTACACTTTGTTCCAAAAAACATAACCCTAATGTTTGCTTGTCGTCGCCAGGCACTGAGTTTCGCTTCACCCACTCAACCTTCGTTACGCTACGGAGGTCGCCGGCTCACTTCGCTCGCCACCTCCCCCCTGCGCTGCACTCGGTCTCGTAGGTTCGCTCTACTCGGGATCCCTACGCTGAATCCGTAAAAAAAAAACAAAAAAAAGATTCGCCAAAACGGGGGGGGGGGGGGGAGGGGGGAGATGGGGGGCAAGGGGGTCAACTTTGAAAAATGGTTTGTTTGTGACTATAGCATTGCCCCTTTATATGAATCTGAAAAAAGAAATGTTCCAAGTCTCTCAACTTCCGAGATCCGCTTAAAGGGGGGGAGAAGAGGGGCGAGAGGGTCAACTTTGAAAAATGGTTTTTACTTTCCCGAGCCTCCTCTAAACGAATCCGTAAAAAAAACACGAAAAAAAGATTCGCCAAAACGGGGGGGGGAGGGGGAGAAGGGGGGCAAGGGGGTCAACTTTGAAAAATGGTTTGTTTGTGACTATAGCATTGCCCCTTTATATGAACCTGAAAAAAGAAATGTTCCAAGTCTCTCAACTTCCGAGATCCGCTTAAAGGGGGGGAGAAGGGGGGCGACGGGGTCAACTTTGAAAAATGGTTTTTACTTTTCCGAGCCTCCTCTAAACGAATCCGTAAAAAAAACTGAAAAAACAAATTCGCCAAAACGGGGGGGGGGGGGGGGGGGAAGGGGGGCAAGGGGGTCAACTTTGAAAACTGGTTCGTTTGTGACTATAGCATTGCCTCTTTATATGAATCTGAAAAAAGAAATGTTCCAAATGTTCCAACTTTCGAGATCCGCTTAAAGGGGGGGAGGAAGGGGGGCGAGGGGGCCAACTTTGAAAAATGGTTTTTACTTTTCCGAGCCTCCTCTAAACGAATCCGTAAAAAAAACGAAAAAAAAAGATTCGCCAAAACGGGGGGGGAGGGGGGAGAAGGGGGGCAAGGGGGGCAAGGGGGTCAACTATGAAAAATGGTTTGTTTGTGACTATAGCATTGCCCCTTTATATGAACCTGAAAAAAGAAATGTTCCAAATGTTCCAACTTTCGAGATCCGCTTAAAGGGGGGGAGAAGGGGGGCGAGGGGGTCAACTTTGAAAAATGGTTTTTACTTTTGCGAGCCTCCTCTAAACGAATCCGTAAAAAAAACATTCTACGGGTACCTTAGTTTCCGAGATACGATAGAGGGGGGGAGGAGGGGGGAGGAAAAGGGGAGGTTTGGGACTTTTCCCATACTCGCGAGAGTTACTTGTATACGAATCTGTCAAAATATACCCACCTTCCCCTCCACCATCTGGGAGAACAATTATGTCAATGAGTGAGTCAGTCAGTCAGTGGTAATGCAGTTTTATATAATATAATATAACTAGTATTCGCTTGGTGCGCGAGCTGCAAGCAGCTCGCGGTTTCGTCGTGTTTTTGAGAAGTATTCCTTAACCTACCCTACACCTACCCAAACCTACCCTACACCTACCCTACACCTACCCTACACCTACCCTACACCTACCTTACACCTACCCTACACCTACCCTACACCTACCCTACACCTAGCTAACACCTACCCTACACCTACCCTACACCTACCCTACACCTACCCTACACCTACCCTACACCTACCCTACACCTACCTACACCTACCCTACACCTACCCTACACCTACCCTACACCTACCCTACACCTACCCTACACCTACCCTACACCTACCCTACACCTACCCTACACCTACCCTACACCTACCCTACACCTACCCTACACCTACCCTACACCTACACCTACCCTACACTTTGTTCCAAAAAACATAACCCTAATGTTTGCTTGTCGTCGCCAGGCACTGAGTTTCGCTTCACCCACTCAACCTTCGTTACGCTACGGAGGTCGCCGGCTCGCTTCGCTCGCCACCTCCCCCCTGCGCTGCACTCGGTCTCGTAGGTTCGCTCCATTCAGGGTCCCTACGCTGCCTGGTCCACTCCCACCGGACAGGTTTCGACGACCGATATTAGGTAGGGGAGGTTGGGGAGAGGAGGGATGAAGGGAGGGAGAGTGGGGAGCCAAAACGAGAGGGATGTGGAAAGGGGGCGAGGGGGTCAACTTTGAAAAATGGTTTTTACTTTTCCTAGCCCCCTCTAAACGAATCCGTAAAAAAAAACAAAAAAAAAAAACACCAAAAAGGGGGAGGGGAAGGGGGGAGAAGGGGGACAAGGGGGTCAACTTTGAAAAATGGTTTGTTTGTGACTATAGCATTGCCCCTTTATATGAATCTGAAAAAAGAAATGTTCCAAGTCTCTCAACTTCCGAGATCCGTTTAAAGGGGGGGAGAAGGGGGGCGAGGGGGTCAACTTTGAAAAATGGTTTTTACTTTACCGAGTCTCCTCTAAACGATTCCGTAAAAAAAACAAAAAAAAAAGATTAGCCAAAACGGGGGGGGAGGGGGGAGAAGGGGGGCAAGGGGGTCAACTTTGAAAAATGGTTCGTTTGTGACTATAGCATTGCCCCTTTCTATGAATCTGAAAAAATAAATGTTCAAAATGTTCCAACTTTCGAGATCCGCTTAAAGGGGGGGAGAAGGGGGGCGAGGGGGTCAACTTTGAAAAATGCTTTTTACTTTTCCGAGCCTCCTCTAAACGAATCCGTAAAAAACAAAAAATACGGGTACCTTAGTTTCCGAGAAACGATAGAGGGGGGGAGGAGGGGGGGGGAAAAGGGGAGGTTTGGCACTTTTCCCATACTCACGGGAGTTACTTGTTTACGAATCTGTCAAAATATACCCACCTCCCCCTCCACCATCTGGGAGAACAATTATGTCAATCAGTCAGTCAGTGAGTGGTAATGCAGTTTTATATAATATAACTAGTATTTGCTTGGTGCGCGAGCTGCAAGCAGCTCGCGGCTTTGTCGTGTTTTTGAGAAGTATTCCTTTACCTACCCTACACCTACCCTACACCTACCCTAAACCTACCCTACACCTACCCTACACCTACCCTACACCTACCCTACACCTACCCTACACCTACCCTATACCTACCCTACACCTACCCTACACCTACCCTACACCTACCCTATACCTACCCTACACCTACCCTACACCTACCCTACACCTACCCTACACCTACCCTACACCTACCCTACACCTACCCTACACCTACCCTACACCTACCCTACACCTACCCTACACCTACCCTACACCTACCCTACACCTACCCTACACCTACCCTACACCTACCCTACAACTACCCTACAACTACCCTACACCTACCCTACACCTACCCTACACCTACCCTACACCTACCCTACACCTACCCTACACCTACCCTACACCTACCCTACACCTACCCTACACCTACCCTACACTTTGTTCCAAAAAACATAACCCTAATGTTTGCATTCGTCGCCAGGCACTGAGTTTAGTATTCCATAACCTACCCTACACCTACGCTACACCTACCCTACGCCTACCCTACACCTACCCTACACCTACCCTACACCTACCCTACACCTACCCTACACCTACCCTACACCTACCCTACACCTACCCTACACCTACCCTACACCTACCCTACACCTACCCTACACCTACCCTACACCTACCCTACACCTACCCTACACCTACCCTACACCTACCCTACACCTACCCTACACCTACCCTACACCTACCCTACACCTACCCTACACCTACCCTACACCTACCCTACACCTACCCTACACCTACCCTACACCTACCCTACACCTACCCTACACCTACCCTACACCTACCCTACACCTACCCTACACCTACCCTACACCTACCCTACACCTACCCTACACCTACCCTACACCTACCCTACACCTACCCTACAAAAAACATAACCCTAATGTTTAATTGTCGTCGCCAGGCACTGAGTTTCGCTTCACCCACTCAACCTTCGTTACGCTACGGAGGTCGCCGGCTCGCTTCGCTCGCCACCTCCCCCCTGCGCTGCACTCGGTCTCGTAGGTTCGCTCCACTCGGGATCCCTACGCTGAATCCGTAAAAAAAACAAAAAAAGAAGATTCGCCAAAACGGGGGGGGGAGGGGGGGGAAGGGGAGCAAGGGGGTCAACTTTGAAAAATGGTTTGCTTATGACTATAGCATTGCCCCTTTATATGAATCTGAAAAAAGAAATGTTCCAAGTCTCTCAACTTCCGAGATCCGCTTATAGGGGGGGAGAAGGGGGGCGAGGGGGTCAAATTTGAAAAATGGTTTTTACTTTTCCGAGCCTCCTCTAAACGAATCCGTAAAAAACAAAAAATACGGGTACCTTAGTTTCCGAGATACGATAGAGGGGGGGAAGAGGGGGGAGGAAAAGGGGAGGTTTGGGACTTTTCCCATACTCACGGGAGTTACTTGTTTACGAATCTGTCAAAATATACCCACCTCCCCATCCACCATCTGGGAGAACAATTATGTCAATGAGTCAGTGAGTCAGTCAGTGAGTGGTAATGCAGTTTTATATAGTATAACTAGTATTTGCTTGGTGCGCGAGCTGCAAGCAGCTCGCGGTTTCGTCGTGTTTTTGCGAAGAATTCCTTAACCTACACCTACCCTACACCAACCCTACACCTACCCTACACCTACCCTACACCTACCCTACACCTACCCTACTCCTACCCTACACCTACCCTACACCTACCCTACACCTACCCTACACCTACCCTACACCTACCCTACACCTACCCTACACCTACCCTACACCTACCCTACACCTACCCTACACCTATCCTACACCTTCCCTACACCTACCCTACACCTACCCTACACCTACTTTACACCTACCCTACACTTACCCTACACCTACCCTACACCTACCCTACACCTACCCTACACCTACCCTACACCTACCCTACACCTACCCTACACCTACCCTACACCTACCCTACACCTACCCTACCCTAATCCTAATGTTTGCTTGTCGTCGCCAGGCACTGAGTTTCGCTTCACCCACTTAACCTTCGTTACGCTACGGAGGTCGCCGGCTCGCTTCGCTCGCCACCTCCCCCCTGCGCTGCACTCGGCCTCGTAGGTTCGCTCCACTCGGGATCCCTACGCTGAATCCGTAAAAAAAAAAAAGATTCGCCAAAACGGGGGGGGGGGGGGAGATGGGGGGCAAGGGGTTCAACTTTGAAAAATGGTTTGTATGTGACTATAGCATTGCCCCTTTATATGAATCTGAAAAAAGAAATGTGCCAAGTCTCTCAACTTCCGAGATCCGCTTAAAGGGGGGGAGAAGGGGGGCGAGGGGGTCAACTTTAAAAATGGTTTTTACTTTTCCGAGCCTCCTCTAAACGAATCCGTAAAAAAATCTGAAAAAAAAAATTCGCCTAAACGGGGGGGGGGGGAGGGGGGGGAAAAGGGGGGCAAGGGGGTCAACTTTGAACACTGGTTCGTTTGTGACTATAGCATTGCCCCTTTATATGAATCTGAAAAAAAAAATGTTCCAAATGTTCCAACTTTCGAGATCCGCTTAAAGGGGGGGAGAAGGGGGGCGAGGGGGTCAACTTTGAAATATGCTTTTTACTTTTCCGAGCCTCCTCTAAACGAATCCGTAAAAAAACCAAAAAAAAAAGATTAGCCAAAATGGGGGGGAGGGGGGAGAAGGGGGTCAACTTTGAAAACTGGTTCGTTTGTGACTATAGCATTGCCCCTTTATATGAATCTGAAAAAAGAAATGTTCCAAATGTTCCAACTTTCGAGATCCGCTTAAAGGGGGGGAGAAGGGGGGCGAGGGGGTCAACTTTGAAAAATGCTTTTTACTTTTCCGAGCCTCCTCTAAACGAATCCGTAAAAAAAACATTCTACGGGTACCTTAGTTTCCGAGATACGATAGAGGGGGGGAGGAGGGGGGAGGAAAAGGTGAGATTTGGGACTTTTCCCATACTCACGGGAGTTACTTGTTTACGAATCTGTCAAAATATACCCACCTCCCCATCCACCATCTGGGAGAACAATTATGTCAATGAGTGAGTCAGTGAGTGAGTGGTAATGCAGTTTTATATAGTATAATAACTAGTATTTGCTTGGTGCGCGAGCTGCAAGCAGCTCGCGTGTTGTTGTCCCTACACCTACCCTACACCTACCCTACACCTACCCTACACCTACCCTACACCTACCCTACACCTACCCTACACCTACCCTACACCTACCCTACACCTACCCTACACCTACCCTACACCTACCCTACACCTACCCTACACCTACCCTACACCTACCCTACACCTACCCTACACCTACCCTACACCTACCCTACACCTACCCTACACCTACCCTACACCTACCCTACACCTACCCTACACCTACCCTACACCTACCCTACACCTACCCTACACCTACCCTACACCTACCCTACACCTACCCTACACCTACCCTACACCTACCCTACACCTACCCTACACCTACCCTACACCTACCCTACACCTACCCTACACCTACCCTACACCTACCCTACACCTACCCTACACCTACCCTACACCTACCCTACACCTACCCTACACCTACCCTACACCTACCCTACACCTACCCTACACCTACCCTACACCTACCCTACACCTACCCTACACCTACCCTACACCTACCCTACACCTACCCTACATCTACCCTACACCTACCCTACACCTACCCTACACCTACCCTACACCTACCCTACAGCTACCCTACACCTACCCTACACCTACCCTACACCTACCCTACACCTACCCTACACCTACCCTACACCTACCCTACACCTACCCTACACCTACCCTACACCTACCCTACACCTACCCTACACCTACCCTACACCTACCCTACACCTACCCTACACCTACCCTACACCTACCCTACACCTAACCTACACCTACCCTACACCTACCCTACACCTACCCTACACCTACCCTACATCTACCCTACACCTACCCTACACCTACCCTACACCTACCCTACACCTACCCTACACCTACCCTACACCTACCCTACACCTACCCTACACCTACCCTACACCTACCCTACACCTACCCTACACCTACCCTACACCTACCCTACACCTACCCTACACCTACCCTACACCTACCCTACACCTACCCTACACCTACCCTACACCTACCCTACACCTACCCTACACCTACCCTACACCTACCCTACACCTACCCTACACCTACCCTACACCTACCCTACACCTACCCTACACCTACCCTACACCTACCCTACACCTACCCTATACCTACCCTACACCTACCCTACACCTACCCTACACCTACCCTACACCTACCCTACACCTACCCTACACCTACCCTACACCTACCCTACACCTACCCTACACCTACCCTACACCTACCCTACACCTACCCTACACCTACCCTACACCTACCCTACACCTACCCTACACCTACCCTACACCTACCCTACACCTACCCTACACCTACCCTACACCTACCCTACACCTACCCTACACCTACCCTACACCTACCCTACACCTACCCTACACCTACCCTACACCTACCCTACACCTACCCTACACCTACCCTACACCTACCCTACACCTACCCTACACCTACCCTACACCTACCCTACACCTACCCTACACCTACCCTACACCTACCCTACACCTACCCTACACCTACCCTACACCTACCCTACACCTACCCTACACCTACCCTACACTTTGTTCCAAAAAACATAACCCTAATGTTTGCTTGTCGTCGCCAGGCACTGAGTTTCGCTTCACCCACTCAACCTTCGTTACGCTACGGAGGTCGCCGGCTCGCTTCGCTCGCCACCTCCCCCCTGCGCTGCACTCGGTCTCGTAGGTTCGCTCCACTCGGGATCCCTACGCTGAATCCGTAAAAAAAACAAAAAAAAATGATTCGCCAAAACGGGGGGGGAGGGGGGAGATGGGGGGCAAAGGGGTCAACTTTGAAAAATGGTTTGTTTGTGACTATAGCATTGCCCCTTTATATGAATCTGAAAAAAGAAATGTTCCAAGTCTCTCAACTTCCGAGATCCGCTTAAAGGGGGGGAGAAGGGGGGCAAGGGGGTCAACTTTGAAAAATGCTTTTTACTTTTCCGAGCCTCCTCTAAACGAATCCGCAAAAAAAACAACAAAAAAAGATTCGCCAAAACGGGGGGGGAGGGGGGAGAAGGGGGGCAAAGGGGTCAACTTTGAAAACTGGTTCGTTTGTGACTAAAGCATTGCCCCTTTATATGAATCTGAAAAAAGAAATGTTCCAAATGTTCCAACTTTCGAGATCCGCTTAAAGGGGGGGAGAAGGGGGGCAAGGGGGTCAACTTTGAAAAATGCTTTTTACTTTTCCGAGCCTCCTCTAAACGAATCCGTAAAAAACAAAAAACACGGGTACCTTAGTTTCCGAGAAACGATAGAGGGGGGGAGGAGGGGGGGGGAAAAGGGGAGATTTGGCACTTTTCCCATACTCACGGGAGTTACTTGTTTACGAATCTGTCAAAATATACCCACCTCCCCATCCACCATCTGGGAGAACAATTATGTCAATGAGTGAGTGAGTCAGTCAGTCAGTGGTAATGCAGTTTTATATAATATAACTAGTATTTGCTTGGTGCGCGAGCTGCAAGCAGCTCGCGGTTTCGTCGTGTTTTTGAGAAGTATTCCTTAACTTACCCTACACCTACACTACACCTACCCTACACCTACCCTACACCTACCCTACACCTACCCTACACCTACCCTACACCTACCCTACACCTACCCTACACCTACCCTACACCTACCCTACACCTACCCTACACCTACCCTACACCTACCCTACACCTACACTACACCTACCCTACACCTACCCTACACCTACCCTACACCTACCCTACACCTACCCTACACCTACCCTACACCTACCCTACACCTACCCTACACCTACCCTACACCTACCCTACACCTACCCTACACCTACCCTACACCTACCCAACACCTACCCTACACCTACCCTACACCTACCCTAAACTTTGTTTCAAAAAACATAACCCTAATGTTTGCTTGTCGTCGCCAGGCACTGAGTTTCGCTTCACCCACTCAACCTTCGTTACGCTACGGAGGTCGCCGGCTCGCTTCGCTCGCCACCTCCCCCCTGCGCTGCACTCGGTCTCGTAGGTTCGCTCCACTCGTCGACACACATCCCTACGCTGAATCCGTAAAAAAAACAAATAAAAGGTTCGCCAAAACGGGGGGGAGGGGGAAGAAGGAAGGCAAGGGGGTCAACTCTGAAAAATGGTTTGTTTGTGACTAAAGCATTGCCCCTTTATAAGAATCTGAAAAAAGAAATGTTCCAAGTCTCTCATCTTCCGAGATCCGCTTAACGGGGGGGAGAAGGGGGGCGAGGGGGTTAACTTTGAAAAATGGTTTTTACTTTTCCGAGCCTCCTCTAAACGATTCCGTAAAAAAAACAAAAAAAAAAGATTCGCCAAAACGGGGGGGGGAGGGGGGAGATGGGGGGCAAGGGGGTCAACTTTGAAAAATGGTTTGTTTGTGACTATAGCATTGCCCCTTTATATGAATCTGAAAAAACAAATGTTCCAAGTCTCTCAACTTTCGAGATACGCTTAAAGGGGGGAAGAAGGGGGGCGAGGGGGTCAACTTTGAAAAATGGTTTTTACTTTGCCGAGCCTCCTCTAAACGAATCCGTAAAAAAAACACGAAAAAAAGATTCGCCAAATCGGGGGGGGAGGGGGGAGAAGGGGGGCAAGGGGGTCAACTTTGAAAACTGGTTCGTTTGTGACTATAGCATTGCCCCTTTATATGAATCTGAAAAAAGAAATGTTCCAAGTCTCTCAACTTTCGAGATACGCTTAAAGGGGGGAAGAAGGGGGGCGAGGGGGTCAACTTTGAAAAATGGTTTTTACTTTGCCGAGCCTCCTCTAAACGAATCCGTAAAAAACAAAAAATACGGGTACCTTAGTATCCGAGATACGATAGAGGGGGGGAGGAGGGGGGAGGAAAAGGGGAGGTTTGGGACTTTTCCCATACTCACGGGAGTTACTTGTTTACGAATCTGTCAAAATATACCCACCTTCCCCTCCACCATCTGGGAGAACAATTATGTCAATGAGTGAGTCAGTGAGTCAGTGGTAATGCAGTTTTATATAATATAATAACTAGTATTTGCTTGGTGCGCGAGCTGCAAGCAGCTCGCGTTTTGTTGTCCCTACACCTACCCTAAACCTACCCTACACCTACCCTACACCTACCCTACACCTACCCTACGCCTACCTTACACCTACCCTACACCTACCCTACACCTACCCTACACCTACCCTACACCTACCCTACACCTACCCTACACCTACCCTACACCTACCCTACACCTACCCTACACCTACCCTACACCTACCCTACACCTACCCTACACCTACCCTACACCTACCCTACACCTACCCTACACCTACCCTACACCTACCCTACACCTACCTTACACCTACCCTACACCTACCCTACACCTACCCTACACCTACCCTACACCTACCCTACACCTACCCTACACCTACCCTACACCTACCCTACACCTACCCTACACCTACCCTACACCTACCCTACACCTACCCTACACCTACCCTACACCTACCCTACACCTACCCTACACCTACCCTACACCTACCCTACACCTACCCTACACCTACCCTACACCTACCCTACACCTACCCTACACCTACCCTACACCTACCCTACACCTACCCTACACCTACCCTACACCTACCCTACACCTACCCTACACCTACCCTACACCTACCCTACACCTACCCTACACCTACCCTACACCTACCCTACACCTACCCTACACCTACCCTACACCTACCCTACACCTACCCTACACCTACCCAACACCTACCCTACACCTACCCTACACCTACCCTAAACTTTGTTTCAAAAAACATAACCCTAATGTTTGCTTGTCGTCGCCAGGCACTGAGTTTCGCTTCACCCACTCAACCTTCGTTACGCTACGGAGGTCGCCGGCTCGCTTCGCTCGCCACCTCCCCCCTGCGCTGCACTCGGTCTCGTAGGTTCGCTCCACTCGTCGACACACATCCCTACGCTGAATCCGTAAAAAAAACAAATAAAAGGTTCGCCAAAACGGGGGGGAGGGGGAAGAAGGAAGGCAAGGGGGTCAACTCTGAAAAATGGTTTGTTTGTGACTAAAGCATTGCCCCTTTATAAGAATCTGAAAAAAGAAATGTTCCAAGTCTCTCATCTTCCGAGATCCGCTTAACGGGGGGGAGAAGGGGGGCGAGGGGGTTAACTTTGAAAAATGGTTTTTACTTTTCCGAGCCTCCTCTAAACGATTCCGTAAAAAAAACAAAAAAAAAAGATTCGCCAAAACGGGGGGGGGAGGGGGGAGATGGGGGGCAAGGGGGTCAACTTTGAAAAATGGTTTGTTTGTGACTATAGCATTGCCCCTTTATATGAATCTGAAAAAACAAATGTTCCAAGTCTCTCAACTTTCGAGATACGCTTAAAGGGGGGAAGAAGGGGGGCGAGGGGGTCAACTTTGAAAAATGGTTTTTACTTTGCCGAGCCTCCTCTAAACGAATCCGTAAAAAAAACACGAAAAAAAGATTCGCCAAATCGGGGGGGGAGGGGGGAGAAGGGGGGCAAGGGGGTCAACTTTGAAAACTGGTTCGTTTGTGACTATAGCATTGCCCCTTTATATGAATCTGAAAAAAGAAATGTTCCAAGTCTCTCAACTTTCGAGATACGCTTAAAGGGGGGAAGAAGGGGGGCGAGGGGGTCAACTTTGAAAAATGGTTTTTACTTTGCCGAGCCTCCTCTAAACGAATCCGTAAAAAACAAAAAATACGGGTACCTTAGTATCCGAGATACGATAGAGGGGGGGAGGAGGGGGGAGGAAAAGGGGAGGTTTGGGACTTTTCCCATACTCACGGGAGTTACTTGTTTACGAATCTGTCAAAATATACCCACCTTCCCCTCCACCATCTGGGAGAACAATTATGTCAATGAGTGAGTCAGTGAGTCAGTGGTAATGCAGTTTTATATAATATAACTAGTATTTGCTTGGTGCGCGATCTGCAAGCAGCTCGCGTGTTGTTGCCCCTACACCTACACCTACCCTACACCTACCCTACACCTACCCTACACCTACCCTACACCTACGCTACACCTACCCTACACCTACCCTACACCTACGCTACACCTACCCTACACCTACCCTACACCTACCCTACACCTACCCTACACCTACCCTACACCTACCCTACACCTACCCTACACCTACCCTACACCTACCCTACACCTACCCTACACCTACCCTACACCTACCCTACACCTACCCTACACCTACCCTACACCTACCCTACACCTACCCTACACCTACCCTACACCTACCCTACACCTACCCTACACCTACCCTACACCTACCCTACACCTACCCTACACCTACCCTACACCTACCCTACACCTACCCTACACCTACCCTACACCTACCCTACACCTACCCTACACCTACCCTACACCTACCCTACACCTACCCTACACCTACCCTACACCTACCCTACACCTACCCTACACCTACCCTACACCTACCCTACACCTACCCTACACCTACCCTACACCTACCCTACACCTACCCTACACCTACCCTACACCTACCCTACACCTACCCTACACCTACCCTACACCTACCCTACACCTACCCTACACCTACCCTACACCTACCCTACACCTACCCTACACCTACCCTACACCTACCCTACACCTACCCTACACCTACCCTACACCTACCCTACACCTACCCTACACCTACCCTACACCTACCCTACACCTACCCTACACCTACCCTACACCTACCCTACACCTACCCTACACCTACCCTACACCTACCCTACACCTACCCTACACCTACCCTACACCTACCCTACACCTACCCTACACCTACCCTACACCTACCCTACACCTACCCTACACCTACCCTACACCTACCCTACACCTACCCTACACCTACCCTACACCTACCCTACACCTACCCTACACCTACCCTACACCTACCCTACACCTACCCTACACCTACCCTACACCTACCCTACACCTACCCTACACCTACCCTACACCTACCCTACACCTACCCTACACCTACCCTACACCTACCCTACACCTACCCTACACCTACCCTACACCTACCCTACACCTACCCTACACCTACCCTACACCTACCCTACACCTACCCTACACCTACCCTACACCTACCCTACACCTACCCTACACCTACCCTAAACTTTGTTCCAAAAAACATAACTCTAATGTTTGCTTGTCGTCGCCGGGCACTGAGTTTCGATTCACCCACTCAACCTTCGTTACGCTACGGAAGTCGCCGGCTCGCTTCGCTCGCCACCTCCCCCCTGCGCTGCACTCGGTCTCGTTGGTTCGCTCCACTCGGGATCCCTACGCTGAATCCGTAAAAAAAAGATTCGCCAAAACGGGGGGTGGGAGGGGGGAGATGGGGGGCAAGGGGGTCAACTTTGAAAAATGGTTTGTTTGTGACTTTAGCATTGCCCCTTTATATGAATCTGAAAAAAGAAATGTTCCAAGTCTCTCAACTTCCGAGATCCGCTTAAAGGGGGGGAGAAGGGGGGCGAAGGGTTCAACTTTGAAAAATGGTTTTTACTTTCCCGAGCCTCCTCTAAACGAATCCGTAAAAAAAACACGAAAAAAAGATTCGCCAAAATGGGGGGGGAGGGGGGAGAAGGGGGGCAAGGGGGTCAACATTGAAAAATGGTTTGTTTGTGACTATAGCATTGCCCCTCTATATGAATCTGAAAAAAGAAATGTTCCAAGTCTCTCAACTTCCGAGATCCGCTTAAAGGGGGGGAGAAGGGGGGCGAAGGGTTCAACTTTGAAAAATGGTTTTTACTTTCCCGAGCCTCCTCTAAACGAATCCGTAAAAAAAACTGAAAAAAAAAGATTCGCCAAAACGGGGGGGGTGGGGAGAAGGGGGGCGAGGGGGTCAACTTTGAAAAATGGTTCAAAAATGGTTCGTTTGTGACTATAGCATTGCCCCTTTATATGAATCTGAAAAAAGAAATGTTCCAAGTCTCTCAACTTCCGAGATCCGCTTAAAGGGGGGGAGAAGGGGGGCGAGGGGGTCAACTTTGAAAAATGGTTTTTACTTTTGCGAGCCTCCTCTAAACGAATCCGTAAAAAAAACATTCTACGGGTACCTTAGTTTCCGAGATACGATAGAGGGGGGGAGGAGGGGGGAGGAAAAGGGGAGGTTTGGGACTTTTCCCATACTCGCGAGAGTGACTTGTTTACGAATCTGTCAAAATATACCCACCTCCCCCTTCACCATCTGGGAGAACAATTATGTCAATCAGTCAGTCAGTGGTAATGCAGTTTTATATATTATAACTAGTATTTGCTTGGTGCGCGAGCTGCAAGCAGCTCGCGTGTAATGTTGTTGTCCCTACACCTACCCTACACCTACCCCACACCTACCCTACACCTACCCTACACCTACCCTACACCTACCCTACACCTACCCTACACCTACCCTACACCTACCCTACACCTACCCTACACCTACCCAACACCTACCCTACACCTACCCTACACCTACCCTACACCTACCCTACACCCACCCTACACCTACCCTACACCTACCCTACACCTACCCTACACCTACCCTACACCTACCCTACACCTACCCTACACCTACCCTACACCTACCCTACACCTACCCTACACCTACCCTACACCTACCCTACACCTACCCTACACCTACCCTACACCTACCCTACACTTTGTTCCAAAAAACATAACCCTAATGTTTGCTTGTCGTCGCCAGGCACTGAGTTTCGCTTCACCCACTCAACCTTCGTTACGCTACGGAGGTCGCCGGCTCGCTTCGCTCGCCACCTCCCCCCTGCGCTGCACTCGGTCTCGTAGGTTCGCTCCACTCGGGATCCCTACGCTGAATCCGTAAAAAAAAACAAATAAAAGGTTCGCCAAAACGGGGGGGGGGAGGGGGGAGAAGGGGGGCAAGGGGGTCAACTCTGAAAAATGGTTTGTTTGTGACTATAGCATTGCCCCTCTATATGAATCTGAAAAAAGAAATGTTCCAAGTCTCTCAACTTCCGAGATCCGCTCAAAGGGGGGCAGAAGGGGGGCGAGGGGGTCAACTTTGAAAAATGGTTTTTACTTTTGCGAGCCTCCTCTAAACGAATCCGTAAAAAAAACTGAAAAAAAAAGATTCGCCAAAACGGGGGGGGGGGGGGAGAAGGGGGGCAAGGGGGTCAACTTTGAAAAATGGTTCGTTTGTGACTATAGCATTGCCCCTTTATATGAATCTGAAAAAAGAAATGTTCCAAATGTTCCAACTTCCGAGATCCGCTTAAAGGGGGGGAGAAGGGGGGCGAGGGGGTCAACTTTGAAAAATGGTTTTTACTTTTCCAAGCCTCCTCTAAACGAATCCGTAAAAAAACAGAATACCGGTACCTTAGTTTCCGAGATACGATAGAGGGGGGGAGGAGGGGGGAGGAAAAGGGGAGGTTTGGGACTTTTCCCATACTCGCGAGAGTGACTTGTTTACGAATCTGTCAAAATATACCCACCTCCCCCTTCACCATCTGGGAGAACAATTATGTCAATCAGTCAGTCAGTGGTAATGCAGTTTTATATATTATAATAACTAGTATTTGCTTGGTGCGCGAGCTGCAAGCAGCTCGCGTTTTGTTGTCCCTACACCTACCCTAAACCTACCCTACACCTACCCTACACCTACCCTACACCTACCCTACGCCTACCTTACACCTACCCTACACCTACCCTACACCTACCCTACACCTACCCTACACCTACCCTACACCTACCCTACACCTACCCTACACCTACCCTACACCTACCCTACACCTACCCTACACCTACCCTACACCTACCCTACACCTACCCTACACCTACCCTACACCTACCCTACACCTACCTTACACCTACCCTACACCTACCCTACACCTACCCTACACCTACCCTACACCTACCCTACACCTACCCTACACCTACCCTACACCTACCCTACACCTACCCTACACCTACCCTACACCTACCCTACACCTACCCTACACCTACCCTACACCTACCCTACACCTACCCTACACCTACCCTACACCTACCCTACACCTACCCTACACCTACCCTACACCTACCCTACACCTACCCTACACCTACCCTACACCTACCCTACACCTACCCTACACCTACCCTACACCTACCCTACACCTACCCTACACCTACCCTACACCTACCCTACACCTACCCTACACCTACCCTACACCTACCCTACACCTACCCTACACCTACCCTACACCTACCCTACACCTACCCTACACCTACCCTACACCTACACTACACCTACCCTACACCTACCCTACACCTACCCTACACCTACCCTACACCTACCCTACACCTACCCTACACCTACCCTACACCTACCCTACACCTACCCTACACCTACCCTACACCTACCCTACACCTACCCTACACCTACCCTACACCTACCCTACACCTACCCTACACCTACCCTACACCTACCCTACACCTACCCTACACCTACCCTACACCTACCCTACACTTTGTTCCAAAAAACATAACCCTAATGTTTGCATTCGTCGCCAGGCACTGAGTTTCGCTTCACCCACTCAACCTTCGTTACGCTACGGAGGTCGCCGGCTCGCTTCGCTCGCCACCTCCCCCCTGCGCTGCACTCGGTCTCGTAGGTTTGCTCCACACGGGATCCCTACGCTGAATCCGTAAAAAAAAACAAAAAAAGATTCGCCAAAACGGGGAGAAGGAGGGGGGAGACGGGGGGCAAGGGGGTCAACTTTGAAAAATGATTTGTTTGTGACTATAGCATTGCCCCTTTATATGAATCTGAAAAAAAAAATGTTCCAAGTCTCTCAACTTCCGAGATCCGCTTAAAGGGGGGGAGAAGGGGGGCGAGGGGGTCAACTTTGAAAAATGGTTTTTACTTTTCCGAGCCTCCTCTAAACGAATCCGTAAAAAAAACACGAAAAAAATATTCGCCAAAACGGGGGGGGGGGGGGGAGGGGTAGAAGGGGGGCAAGGGGGTCAACTTTGAAAATGGTTTGTTTGTGACTATAGCATTGCCCCTTTATATGAATCTGAAAAAAGAAATGTTCCAAGTCTCTCAACTTCCGAGATCCGCTTAAAGGGGGGGAGAAGGGGGGCGAGGGGGTCAACTTTGAAAAATGGTTTTTACTTTTCCGAGCCTCCTCTAAACGAATCCGTAAAAAAAACACGAAAAAAATATTCGCCAAAACGGGGGGGGGGGAGGGGGAGAAGGGGGGCAAGGGGGTCAACTTTGAAAATGGTTTGTTTGTGACTATAGCATTGCCCCTTTATATGAATCTGAAAAAAGAAATGTTCCAAGTCTCTCAACTGCCGAGATCCGCTTAAAGGGGGGGAGAAGGGGGGTGAGGGGGTCATTTTTGAAAAATGGTTTTTACTTTTCCGAGCCTCCTCTAAACGAATCCGTAAAAAACAAAAAATACGGGTACCTTAGTTTCCGAGATACGATAGAGGGGGGGAGGAGGGGGGAGGAAAAGGGGAGGTTTGGGACTTTTCCCATACTCACGGGAGTTACTTGTTTACGAATCTGTCAAAATATACCCACCTCCCCATCCACCATCTGGGAGAACAATTATGTCAATGAGTCAGTGAGTCAGTCAGTCAGTCAGTGGTAATGCAGTTTTATATAGTATAACTAGTATTCGCTTGGTGCGCGAGCTGCAAGCAGCTCGCGTGTTGTTGTTCCTACACCCGCGTGTTGTTGTCCCTACACCTACCCTACACCTACCCTACACCTACCCTACACCTACCCTACACCTACCCTACACCTACCCTACACCTACCCTACACCTACCCTACACCTACCCTACACCTACCCTACACCTACCCTACACCTACCCTACACCTACCCTACACCTACCCTACACCTACCCTACACCTACCCTACACCTACCCTACACCTACCCTACACCTACCCTACACCTACCCTACACCTACCCTACACCTACCCTACACCTACCCTACACCTACCCTACACCTACCCTACACCTACCCTACACCTACCCTACACCTACCCTACACCTACCCTACACCTACCCTACACCTACCCTACACCTACCCTACACCTACCCTACACCTACCCTACACCTACCCTACACCTACCCTACACCTACCCTACACCTACCCTACACCTACCCTATACCTACCCTACACCTACCCTACACCTACCCTACACCTACCCTACACCTACCCTACACCTACCCTACACCTACCCTAAACTTTGTTCCAAAAAACATAACCCTAATGTTTGCTTGTCGTCGCCAGGCACTGAGTTTCGCTTCACCCACTCAACCTTCGTTACGCTACGGAGGTCGCCGGCTCGCTTCGCTCGCCACCTCCCCCCTGCGCTGCACTCGGTCTCGTAGGTTCGCTCCACTCGGGATCCCTACGCTGAATCCGTAAAAAAAACAAATAAAAGATTCGCCAAAACTGGGGGGGGGGAGGGGGGAGATGGGCGGCAAGGGGGTCAACTTTGATAAATGGTTTGTTTGTGACTATAGCATTGCCCCTTTATATGAAACTGAAAAAAGAAATGTTCCAAGTCTCTCAACTTCCGAGATCCGCTTATAGGGGGGGAGAAGGGGGGCGAGGGGGTCAACTTTGAAAAATGGTTTTTACTTTTCCGAGCCTCCTCTAAACGAATCCGTAAAAAAAACACGAAAAAAAAATTCGCCAAAACGGGGGGGGGAGGGGGGAGAAGTGGGGGAGAAGTGGGGCAAGGGGGTCAACTTTGAAAAATAGTTCGTTTGTGACTATAGCATTGCCCCTTTATATGAATCTGAAAAAAGAAATGTTCCAAGTCTCTCAACTTCCGAGATCCGCTTAAAGGGGGGGAGAAGGGGGGCGAGGGGGTCAACTTTGAAAAATGGTCTTTACTTTTCCGAGCCTCCTCTAAACGAATCCGTAAAAAAACAAAAAAAAAAGATTCGCCAAAACGGGGGGGAGGGGGGGGAAAGGGGGGCAAGGGGGTCAACTTTGAAAAATGGTTTGTTTGTGACTAAAGCATAGCCCCTTTATATGAATCTGAAAAAAGAAATGTTCCAAGTCTCTCAACTTCCGAGATCCGCTTAAAGGGGGGGAGAAGGGGGGCGAGGGGGTCAAATTTGAAAATTGGTCTTTACTTTTCCGAGCCTCCTCTAAACGAATCCGTAAAAAACAAAAAATACGGGTACCTTAGTTTCCGAGATACGATAGAGGGGGGGAGGAGGGGGGGGGAAAAGGGGAGGTTTGGCACTTTTCCCATACTCGCGGGAGTTACTTGTTTACGAATCTGTCAAAATATACCCACCTCCCCCTCCACCATCTGGGAGAACAATTATGTCAATGAGTGAGTCAGTCAGTGAGTCAGTGGTAATGCAGTTTTATATAGTATAATAACTAGTATTTGCTTGGTGCGCGAGCTGCAAGCAGCTCGCGTGTTTTGTCCCTACACCTACCCTACACCTACCCTACACCTACCCTACACCTACCCTACACCTACCCTACACCTACCCTACACCTACCCTACACCTACCCTACACCTACCCTACACCTACCCTACACCTACCCTACACCTACCCTACACCTACCCTACACCTACCCTACACCTACCCTACACCTACCCTACACCTACCCTACACCTACCCTACACCTACCCTACACCTACCCTACACCTACCCTACACCTACCCTACACCTACCCTACACCTACCCTACACCTACCCTACACCTACCCTACACCTACCCTACACCTACCCTACACCTACCCTACACCTACCCTACACCTACCCTACACCTACCCTACACCTACCCTACACCTACCCTACACCTACCCTACACCTACCCTACACCTACCCTACACCTACCCTACACCTACCCTACACCTACCCTACACCTACCCTACACCTACCCTACACCTACCCTACACCTACCCTACACCTACCCTACACCTACCCTACACCTACCCTACACCTACCCTACACCTACCCTACACCTACCCTACACCTACCCTACACCTACCCTACACCTACCCTACACCTACCCTACACCTACCCTACACCTACCCTACACCTACCCTACACCTACCCTACACCTACCCTACACCTACCCTACACCTACCCTACACCTACCCTACACCTACCCTACACCTACCCTACACCTACCCTACACCTACCCTACACCTACCCTACACCTACCCTACACCTACCCTACACCTACCCTAAACTTTGTTCCAAAAAACATAACCCTAATGTTTGCTTGTCGTCGCCAGGCACTGAGTTTCGCTTCACCCACTCAACCTTCGTTACGCTACGGAGGTCGCCGGCTCGCTTCGCTCGCCACCTCCCCCCTGCGCTGCACTCGGTCTCGTAGGTTCGCTCCACTCGGGATCCCTACGCTGAATCCGTAAAAAAAACAAATAAAAGATTCGCCAAAACTGGGGGGGGGGAGGGGGGAGAAGTGGGGCAAGGGGGTCAACTTTGAAAAATAGTTCGTTTGTGACTATAGCATTGCCCCTTTATATGAATCTGAAAAAAGAAATGTTCCAAGTCTCTCAACTTCCGAGATCCGCTTAAAGGGGGGGAGAAGGGGGGCGAGGGGGTCAACTTTGAAAAATGGTCTTTACTTTTCCGAGCCTCCTCTAAACGAATCCGTAAAAAAAACAAAAAAAAAAGATTCGCCAAAACGGGGGGGAGGGGGGGGAAAGGGGGGCAAGGGGGTCAACTTTGAAAAATGGTTTGTTTGTGACTAAAGCATAGCCCCTTTATATGAATCTGAAAAAAGAAATGTTCCAAGTCTCTCAACTTCCGAGATCCGCTTAAAGGGGGGGAGAAGGGGGGCGAGGGGGTCAAATTTGAAAATTGGTCTTTACTTTTCCGAGCCTCCTCTAAACGAATCCGTAAAAAACAAAAAATACGGGTACCTTAGTTTCCGAGATACGATAGAGGGGGGGAGGAGGGGGGGGGAAAAGGGGAGGTTTGGCACTTTTCCCATACTCGCGGGAGTTACTTGTTTACGAATCTGTCAAAATATACCCACCTCCCCCTCCACCATCTGGGAGAACAATTATGTCAATGAGTGAGTCAGTCAGTGAGTCAGTGGTAATGCAGTTTTATATAGTATAATAACTAGTATTTGCTTGGTGCGCGAGCTGCAAGCAGCTCGCGTGTTTTGTCCCTACACCTACCCTACACCTACCCTACACCTACCCTACACCTACCCTACACCTACCCTACACCTACCCTACACCTACCCTACACCTACCCTACACCTACCCTACACCTACCCTACACCTACCCTACACCTACCCTACACCTACCCTACACCTACCCTACACCTACCCTACACCTACCCTACACCTACCCTACACCTACCCTACACCTACCCTACACCTACCCTACACCTACCCTACACCTACCCTACACCTACCCTACACCTACCCTACACCTACCCTACACCTACCCTACACCTACCCTACACCTACCCTACACCTACCCTACACCTACCCTACACCTACCCTACACCTACCCTACACCTACCCTACACCTACCCTACACCTACCCTACACCTACCCTACACCTACCCTACACCTACCCTACACCTACCCTACACCTACCCTACACCTACCCTACACCTACCCTACACCTACCCTACACCTACCCTACACCTACCCTACACCTACCCTACACCTACCCTACACCTACCCTACACCTACCCTACACCTACCCTACACCTACCCTACACCTACCCTACACCTACCCTACACCTACCCTACACCTACCCTACACCTACCCTACACCTACCCTACACCTACCCTACACCTACCCTACACCTACCCTACACCTACCCTACACCTACCCTACACCTACCCTACACCTACCCTACACCTACCCTACACCTACCCTACACCTACCCTACACCTACCCTACACCTACCCTACACCTACCCTACACCTACCCTACACCTACCCTACACCTACCCTACACCTACCCTACACCTATCCTACACCTACCCTACACCTACCCTACACCTACCCTACACCTACCCTACACCTACCCTACACCTACCCTACACCTACCCTACACCTACCCTACACCTACCCTACACCTACCCTACACCTACCCTACACCTACCCTACACCTACCCTACACCTACCCTACACCTACCCTACACCTACCCTACACCTCCCCTACACCTACCCTACACCTACCCTACACCTACCATACACCTACCCTACACCTGCCCTACACCTGCCCTACACCTGCCCTACACCTGCCCTACACCTACCCTACACCTACCCTACACCAACCCTACACCTACCCTACACCTACCCTACACCTACCCTACACCTACCCTACACCTACCCTACACCTACCCTACACCTACCCTACACCTACCCTACACCTACCCTACACCTACCCTACACCTACCCTACACCTACCCTACACCTACCCTACACCTACCCTACACCTACCCTACACCTACCCTACACCTACCCTACACTTTGTTCCAAAAAACATAACCCTAATGTTTGCATTCGTCGCCAGGCACTGAGTTTCGCTTCACCCACTCAACCTTCGTTACGCTACGGAGGTCGCCGGCTCGCTTCGCTCGCCACCTCCCCCCTGCGCTGCACTCGGTCTCGTAGGTTCGCTCCACTCGGGATCCCTACGCTGAATCCGTAAAAAAAAAAAAAAAAACAGGATTCGCCAAAACGGGGGGGGGAGGGGGGAGAAGAGGGGCAAGGGGGTCAACTTTGAAAAATGGTTTTTACTTTTCCCAGCCTCCTCTAAACGAATCCGTAAAAAAAAACAAAAAAAAGTTTCGCCAAAACGCGGGGGGGGAGGGGGGAGAGGGGGGGCAAGGGGGTCAACTTTGAAAACTGGATCGTTTGTGACTATAGCATTGCCCCTTTATATGAATCTGAAAAAAGAAATGTTCCAAATGTTCCAACTTTCGAGATCCGCTTAAAGGGGGGAGAAGGGGGGCGAGGGGGTCAACTTTGAAAAATGGTCTTTATTTTTCCGAGCCTCCTCTAAACGAATCCGTAAAAAAAACAAAAAAAAATGATTCGCCAAAACGGGGGAAGTAGGGGGGAGAAGGGGGGCAAGGGGTCAACTTTGAAAAATGGTTTGTTTGTGACTAAAGCATTGCCCCTTTATATGAATCTGAAAAAAGAAATGTTCCAAGTCTCTCAACTTCCGAGATCCGCTTAAAGGGGGGGAAAAGGGGGGCGAGGGGGTCAACTTTGAAAAATGGTTTTTACTTTTGCGAGCCTCCTCTAAACGAATCCGTAAAAAACAAAAAATACGGGTATCTTAGTTTCCGAGATACGATAGAGGGGGGGAGGAGGGGGGGGGAGGAGGGGGGGGGAAAAGGGGAGGTTTGGGACTTTTCCCATACTCACGGGACTTACTTGTTTACGAATCTGTCAAAATATACCCACCTCCCCATCCACCATCTGGGAGAACAATTATGTCAATGAGTGAGTGAGTCAGTCAGTGGTAATGCAGTTTTATATAATATAATAACTAGTATTTGCTTGGTGCGCGAGCTGCAAGCAGCTCGCGTGTTGTTGTCCCTACACCCGCGTGTTGTTGTCCCTACACCCTACACCTACCCTACACCTACCTTACACCTACCCTACACCTACCCTACACCTACCCTACACCTACCCTACACCTACCCTACACCTACCCTACACCTACCCTACACCTACCCTACACCTACCCTACACCTACCCTACACCTACCCTACACCTACCCTACACCTACCCTACACCTACCCTACACCTACCCTACACCTACCCTACACCTACCCTACACCTACCCTACACCTACCCTACACCTACCCTACACCTACCCTACACCTACCCTACACCTACCCTACACCTACCCTACACCTACCCTACACCTACCCTACACCTACCCTACACCTACCCTACACCTACCCTACACCTACCCTACACCTACCCTACACCTACCCTACACCTACCCTACACCTACCCTACACCTACCCTACACCTACCCTACACCTACCCTACACCTACCCTACACCTACCCTACACCTACCCTACACCTACCCTACACCTACCCTACACACCTACCCTAAACTTAGTTCCAAAAAACATAACCCTAATGTTTGATTGTCGTCGCCAGGCACTGAGTTTCGCTTCACCCACTCAACCTTCGTTACGCTACGGAGGTTCGCTCCACTCGGGATCCCTACGCTGAATCCGTAAAAAAACAAAAAAAAAAGATTCGCCAAAACGGCGGGGGGGGGGCAGAAGGGGGGCAAGGGGGTCAACTTTGAAAAATGGTTCGTTTGTGACTATAGCACTGCCCCTTTATATGAATCTGAAAAAGAAATGTTCCAAGTCTCTCAACTTCCGAGATCCGCTTAAAGGGGGGGGCGAAGGGGGGCGAGGGGGTCAAATTTGAATAATGGGTTTTACTTTTCCAAGCCTCCTCTAAACGAATCCTTAAAAAAAACTGTAAAAAAAAGATTCGCCAAAACGGGGGAGGGGGGGGAGAAGGGGGGCAAGGGGGTCAACTTTAAAAATGGTTTGTTTGCGACTATAGCACTGCCCCTTTATATGAATCTGAAAAAAGAAATGTTCCAATTGTTCCAACTTTCGAGATCCGCTTAAAGGGGGGGAGAAGGGGGGCGAGGGGGTCAACTTTGAAAAATGCTTTTTACTTTTCCGAGCCTCCTCTAAACGAATCCTTAAAAAAAACTGTAAAAAAAAGATTCGCCAAAACGGGGGAGGGGGGGGAGAAGGGGGGCAAGGGGGTCAACTTCGAAAAATGGTGTGTTTGTGACTATAGCATTGCCCCTTTATATGAATCTGAAAAAAGAAATGTTCCAAGCCTCTCAACTTCCGAGATCCGCTTAAAGGGGGGGAGAAGGGGGGCGAGGGGGTCAACTTTGAAAAATGGTTTTTACTTTTCCGAGCCTCCTCTAAACGAATCCGTAAAAAAAACACGAAAAAAAGTTTCGCCGAAAGGGGGGGGGAGGGGGAGAAGGGGGGCAAGGGGGTCAACTATGAAAAATGGTTTGTTTGTGACTAAAGCATTGCCCCTTTATATGAACCTGAAAAAATAAATGTTCCAAATGTTCCAACTTTCGAGATCCGCTTAAAGGGGGGGAGAAGGGGGGCGAGGGGGTCAACTTTGAAAAATGGGTTTTACTTTTCCGAGCCTCCTCTAAACGAATCCATAAAAAAAACATTCTACGGGTACCTTAGTTTCCGAGATACGATAGAGGGGGGGAGGAGGGGGGAGGAAAAGGGGAGGTTTGGGACTTTTCCCATACTCACGGGAGTTACTTGTTTACGAATCTGTCAAAATATACCCACCTCCCCATCCACCATCTGGGAGAACAATTATGTCAATGAGTGAGTCAGTGAGTGAGTGAGTGGTAATGCAGTTTTATATAGTATAACTAGTATTTGCTTGGTGCGCGAGCTGCAAGCAGCTCGCGGCTTTGTCGTGTTTTTGAGAAGTATTCCTTCACCTACCCTACACCTACCCTACACCTACCCTACACCTACCCTACACCTACCCTACACCTACCCTACACCTACCCTACACCTTCCCTACACCTACCCTACACCTACCCTACACCTACCCTAAACTTTGTTCCAAAAAACATACCCCTAATGTTTGCTTGTCGTCGCCAGGGACTGAGTTTCGCTTCACCCACTCAACCTTCGTTACGCTACGGAGGTCGCCGGCTCGCTTCGCTCGCCACCTCCCCCCTGCGCTGCACTCGGTCTCGTAGGTTCGCTCCACTCGGGATCCCTACGCTGAATCCGTAAAAAAAACGAAAAAAAAGATTCGCCAAAACGGGGGGGGGAGGGGGGAGATGGGGGGCAAGGGGTTTCAACTTTGAAAAATGGTTTGTTTGTGACTATAGCATTGCCCCTTTATATGAATCTGAAAAAAGAAATGTTCCAAGTCTCTCAACTTCCGAGATCTGCTTAAAGGGGGGGAGAAGGGGGGCCAGGGGTTCAACTTTGAAAAATGGTTTTTACTTTTCCGAGCCTCCTCTTAACGAATCCGTAAAAAAAACAAAAAAAAAAGATTCGCCAAATCGGGGGGGGAGGGGGGAGAAGGGGGGCAAGGGGGTCAACTTTGAAAACTGGTTCGTTTGTGACTATAGCATTGCCCTTTTATATGAATCTGGATAAAGAAATGTTCCAAGTCTCTCAACTTTCGAGATCCGCTTAAAGGGGGGGAGAAGGGGGGCGAGGGGGTCAACTTTGAAAAATGGTTTTTACTTTTGCGAGCCTCCTCTAAACGAATCCGTAAAAAACAAAAAATACGGGTACCTTAGTTTCCGAGATACGATAGAGGGGGGGAAGAGGGGGGAGGAAAAGGGGAGGTTTGGGACTTTTCCCATACTCACGGGAGTTACTTGTTTACGAATCTGTCAAAATATACCCACCTCCCCCTCCACCATCTGGGAGAACAATTATGTCAATGAGTCAGTGAGTGAGTCAGTGGTAATGCAGTTTTATATAATATAACTAGTATTTGCTTGGTGCGCGAGCTGCAAGCAGCTCGCGTGTTGTTGTCCCTACACCTACCCTACATCTACCCTACACCTACCCTACACCTACCCTACATCTACCCTACACCTACCCTACACCTACCCTACACCTACCCTACACCTACCCTACACCTACCCTACACCTACCCTACACCTACCCTACACCTACCCTACACCTACCCTACACCTACCCTACACCTACCCTACACCTACCCTACACCTACCCTACACCTACCCTACACCTACCCTACACCTACCCTACACTTTGTTCCAAAAAACATAACCCTAATGTTTGCTTGTCGTCGCCAGGCACTGAGTTTCGCTTCACCCACTCAACCTTCGTTCCGCTACGGAGGTCGCCGGCTCGCTTCGCTCGCCACCTCCCCCCTGCGCTTTCCCGCATTCGCTCCACTCGGGATCCACTCGGGGAGGTTGGGGATAGGAGGGGTGAAGAGAGGGGTGAAGGGGGGGAGAGTGGGGAGTTTTGAAAAATGATTCCGGCTATAACATTGCCCCTTTATATGAATATGAAAAAAGAAATGTTCCAAGTCTCTCAACTTCCGAGATCCGCTTAAAGGGGGGGAGAAGGGGGGCGAGGGGGTCAACTTTGAAAAATGGTTTTTACTTTTCCGAGCCTCCTCTAAACGAATCCGTAAAAAAAACTAAAAAAAAAATTCGCCAAAACGGGGGGGGGAGGGGGGAGAAGGGGGGCAAGGGGGTCAACTTTGAAAACTGGTTCGTTTGTGACTATAGCATTGCCCCTTTATATGAATCTGAAAAAAGAAATGTTCCAAATGTTCCAACTTTCGAGATCCGCTTAAAGGGGGGGAGAAGGGGGGCGAGGGGGTCAACTTTGAAAAATGGTTTTTACTTTTCCAAGCCTCCTCTAAACGAATCCGTAAAAAAACAGAATACCGGTACCTTAGTTTCCGAGATACGATAGAGGGGGGGAGGAGGGGGGAGGAAAAGGGGAGGTTTGGGACTTTTCCCATACTCGCGAGAGTGACTTGTTTACGAATCTGTCAAAATATACCCACCTCCCCCTTCACCATCTGGGAGAACAATTATGTCAATCAGTCAGTGAGTGGTAATGCAGTTTTAACTAGTATTTGCTTGGTGCGCGAGCTGCAAGCAGCTCGCGGCTTTGTCGTGTTTTTGAGAAGTATTCCTTAACCTACCCTACACCTACCCTACACCTACCCTACGACTACCGTACACCTACCGTACACCTACCGTACACCTACCCTACACCTACCCTACACCTACCCTACACCTACCCTACACCTACCCTACACCTACCCTACACCTACCCTTCATCTACCCTACACCTACCCTACACCTACCCTACACCTACCCTACACCTACCCTACACCTACCCTACACCTACCCTACACCTACCCTACACTTTGTTCCAAAAAACATAACCCTAATGTTTGCTTGTCGTCGCCAGGCACTGAGTTTCGCTTCACCCACTCAACCTTCGTTACGCTACGGAGGTTCGCTCCACTCGGGATCCCTACGCTGAATCCGTAAAAAAAACAAAAAAAAAAGATTAGCCAAAACGGGGGGGGAGGGGGGAGAAGGGGGGCATGGGGGCAAATTTGAAAAATGGTTTGTTTGTGACTAAAGCATTGCCCCTTTATATGAATCTGAAATAAAAAATGTTCCAAGTCTCTCAACTTCCGAGATACGCTTAAAGGGGGGGAGAAGGGGGGCGAGAGGGTCAACTTTAAAAAATGGTCTTTACTTTTCCGAGCCTCCTCTAAACGAATCCGTAAAAAAAACACGAAAAAAAGATTCGCCAAAACGGGGGGGGGGAGGGGGGAGAAGGGGGCAAGGGGGTCAACTTTGAAAACTGGTTCGTTTGTGACTATAGCATTGCCCCTTTATATGAACCTGAAAAAAGAAATGTTCCAAATGTTCCAACTTTCGAGATCCGTTTAAAGGGGGGAGAAGGGGGGGAGGGGGTCAACTTTGAAAATTGCTTTTTACTATACCGAGCTTCCTCTAAACGAATCCGTAAAAAACAAAAAATACGGGTACCTTAGTTTCCGAGATACGATAGAGGGGGGGAGGAGGGGGGGAGAAAAGGGGAGGTTTGGCACTTTTCCCATACTCACGGGAGTTACTTGTTTACGAATCTGTCAAAATATACCCACCTCCCCTTCCACCATCTGGGAGAACAATTATGTCAATGAGTCAGTCAGTGAGTGGTAATGCAGTTTTATATAATATAACTAGTATTTGCTTGGTGCGCGAGCTGCAAGCAGCTCGCGTGTTGTTGTCCCTACACCCGCGTGTTGTTGTCCCCACACCTACCCTACACCTACCCTACACCTACCCTACACCTACCCTACACCTACCCTACACCTACCCTACACCTACCCTACACCTACCCTACACCTACCCTACACCTACCCTACACCTACCCTACACCTACCCTACACCTACCCTACACCTACCCTACACCTACCCTACACCTACCCTACACCTACCCTACACCTACCCTACACCTACCCTACACCTACCCTACACCTACCCTACACCTACCCTACACCTACCCTACACCTACCCTACACCTACCCTACACCTACCCTACACCTACCCTACACCTACCCTACACCTACCATACACCTACCCTACACCTACCCTACACCTACCCTACACCTACCCTACACCTACCCTACACCTACCCTACACCTACCTCGCCCTACACCTACCCTACACCTACCCTACACCTACCCTACACCTACCCTACACCTACCCTACACCTACCCTACACCTACCCTACACCTAGCCTACACCTACCCTACACCTACCCTACACCTACCCTACACCTACCCTACACCTATCCTACACCTACCCTACACCTACCCTACACCTACCCTACACCTACCCTACACCTACCCTAAGCCTACCCTACACCTGCCCTACACCTACCCCACACCTACCCTACACCTACCCTACACCTACCCAACACCTACCCTACACCTACCCAACACCTACCCTACACTTTGTTCCAAAAAACATAACCCTAATGTTTGCTTGTCGTCGCCAGGCACTGAGTTTCGCTTCACCCACTCAACCTTCGTTCGGGATCCCTACGCTGAATCCGTAAAAAAAACAAAAAAAAGATTCGCCAAACCGGGGGAGGGGGGGAGGGGGGAGAAGGGGGGCAAGGGGGTCACTTTGAAAACTGGTTCGTTTGTGACTATAGCATTGCTTCTTTATATGAATCTGAAAATAGAAATGTTCCAAGTATCTCAACTTCCGAGATCCGATTAAAGGGGGGGAGAAGGTGGGCGAGGGGGTCAACTTTGAAAAATGGTTTTTACTTTTCCGAGCCTCCTCTAAACGAATCCGTAAAAAAAAATGAAAAAAAAAGATTCGCCAAAACGGGGGGGAGGGGGGGAGAAGGGGGCAAGGGGGTCAACTTTGAAAAATGGTTTGTTTGTGACTATAGCATTGCCCCTTTATATGAATCTGAAAAAAGAAATGTTCCAAGTCTCTCCACTTCCGAGATCCGCTTAAAGGGGGGGAGAAGGGGGGCGATCGCTTCGCTCGCCACCTCCCCCCTGCGCTGCACTCGGTCTCGTAGGTTCGCTCCACTCGGGATCCCTACGCTGAATCCGTAAAAAAAAAAAAAAAAAAAAAAAAAAAAAAGGGGGGCAAGGGGTTCAACTTTGAAAAATGGTTTGTTTGTGACTATAGCATTGCCCCTTTATATGAATCTGAAAAAAAAAATGTTCCAAGTCTCTCAACTTCCGAGATCCGCTTAAAAGGGGGGAGAAGGGGGGCGAGGGGGTCAACTTTTAAAAATGGTTTTTACTTTCCCGAGCCTCCTCTAAACGAATCCGTAAAAAAAACTGAAAAAAAAAGATTCGCCAAAACGGGGGGGGGGGAGAAGGGGGGAAAGGGGGTCAACTTTGAAAAATGGTTTGTTTGTGACTATAGCATTGCCCCTTTATATGAATCTGAAAAAAGAAATGTTCCAAGTCTCTCAACTTCCGAGATCCGCTTAAAGGGGGAGAGAAGGGGGGCGAGGGGGTCAACTTTGAAAAATGGTTTTTACTTTTCCGAGCCTCCTCTAAACGAATCCGTAAAAAAAACTGAAAAAACAGATTCGCCAAAACGGGGGGGGAGGGGGGAGAGAAGGGGGGCAAGGGGGTCAACTTTGAAAAATGGTTTGTTTGTGACTATAGCATTGCCCCTTTATATGAACCTGAAAAAAGAAATGTTCCAAATGTTCCAACTTTCGAGATCCGCTTAATGGGGGGGAGAAGGGGGGCGAGGGGGTCAACTTTGAAAAATGGTTTTTACTTTTGCGAGCCTCCTCTAAACGAATCCGTAAATAAAACATTCTACGGGTACCTTAGTTTCCGAGATACGATAGAGGGGGGGAGGAGGGGGGAGGAAAAGGGGAGGTTTGGGACTTTTCCCATACTCACGGGAGTTACTTGTTTACGAATCTGTCAAAATATACCCACCTCCCCCTCCACCATTTGGGAGAACAATTATGTCAATGAGTGAGTGAGTCAGTGAGTGAGTGGTAATGCAGTTTTATATAGTATAACTAGTATTTGCTTGGTGCGCGAGCTGCAAGCAGCTCGCGGTTTCGTCGTGTTTTTGAGAAGTATTCCTTAACCTACCCTACACCTACCCTACACCTACCCTACACCTACCCTACACCTATCCTACACATACCCTACACCTACCCTACACCTACCCTACACCTACCCTACACCTACCCTACACCTA
Organism: Orthosia incerta; assembly: GCA_948252205.1. Lineage (NCBI taxonomy): Eukaryota > Metazoa > Arthropoda > Insecta > Lepidoptera > Noctuidae > Orthosia > Orthosia incerta. Next base: position 1,461,547 of record OX411742.1, on the reverse strand, counting down.
CCCTACACCTACCCTACACCTACCCTACACCTACCCTACACCTACCCTACACCTACCCTACACCTACCCTACACCTACCCTACACCTACCCTACACCTACCCTACACCTACCCTACACCTACCCTACACCTACCCTACACCTACCCTACACCTACCCTACACCTACCCTACACCTACCCTACACCTACCCTACACCTACCCTACACCTACCCTACACCTACCCTACACCTACCCTACACCTACCCTACACCTACCCTACACCTACCCTACACCTACCCTACACCTACCCTACACCTACCCTACACCTACCCTACACCTACCCTACACCTACCCTACACCTACCCTACACCTACCCTACACCTACCCTACACCTACCCTACACCTACCCTACACCTACCCTACACCTACCCTACACCTACCCTACACCTACCCTACACCTACCCTACACCTACCCTACACCTACCCTACACCTACCCTACACCTACCCTACACCTACCCTACACCTACCCTACACCTACCCTACACCTACCCTACACCTACCCTACACCTACCCTACACCTACCCTACACCTACCCTACACCTACCCTACACCTACCCTACACCTACCCTACACCTACCCTACACCTACCCTACACTTTGTTCCAAAAAACATAAACCCTAATGTTTGCTTGTCGTCGCCAGGCACTGAGTTTCGCTTCACCCGGGATCCCTACGCTGAATCCGTAAAAAAAACAAAAAAAAAAAGATTTGCCAAAACGGGGGGGGAGGGGGGAGAAGGGGGGCAATGGGGTCAACTTTTAAAAATGGTTTGTTTGTGACTATAGCATTGCCCCTTTATATGAATCTGAAAAAAGAAATGTTCCAAGTCTCTCAACTTCCGAGATCCGCTTAAAGGGGGGGAGAAGGGGGGCGAGGGGGTCAACTTTGAAAAATGGTTTTTACTTTACCGAGCCTCCTCTAAACGATTCCGTAAAAAAAAACAAAAAAAAAAGATTAGCCAAAACGGGGGAGGAGGGGGGAGAAGGGGGGCAAGGGGGTCAACTTTGAAAAATGGTTTGTTTTTGACTATAGCATTGCCCCTTTATATGAATCTGAAAAAAGAAATGTTCCAAATGTTCCAACTTTCGAGATCCGCTTAAAGGGGGGGAGAAGGGGGGCGAGGGGGTCAACTTTGAAAAATGCTTTTTACTTTTCCGAGCCTCCTCTAAACGAATCCGTAAAAAACAAAAAATACGGGTACCTTAGTTTCCGAGAAACGATAGAGGGGGCGAGGAGGGGGGGGGAAAAGGGGAGGTTTGGCACTTTTCCCATACTCACGGGAGTTACTTGTTTACGAATCTGTCAAAATATACCCACCTCCCCATCCACCATCTGGGAGAACAATTATGTCAATGAGTGAGTGAGTGAGTGGTAATGCAGTTTTATATAATATAACTAGTATTTGCTTGGTGCGCGAGCTGCAAGCAGCTCGCGTGTAGTTGTCCCTACACCTACCCTACACCTACCCTACACCTACCCTACACCTACCCTACACCTACCCTACATCTACCCTACACCTACCCTACACTACCCTACACCAACCCTACACCTACCCTACACCTACCCTACACCTACCCTACACTTTGTTCCAAAAAACATAACCCTAATGTTTGCTTTCGTCGCCAGGCACTGAGTTTTGCTTCACCCACTCAACCTTCGTTACGCTACGGAGGTCGCCGGCTCGCTTCGCTCGCCACCTCCCCCCTGCGCTGCACTCGGTCTCGTAGGTTCGCTCCACTCGGGGTCCCTACGCTGCCTGGTCTACTCCCACCGGACAGGTTTCCACGACCGATATTAGGTAGGGGAGGTTGGGGAGAGGAGGGATGAAGGGAGGGAGAGTGGGGAGTTTTGAAAAATGATTCCGACTCAAGCATTACCCCTTTATATGAATCTGTAAAAAGAAATGTTCCAAGTCTCTCAACTTCCGAGATCCGCTTCAAGGGGGGGTGAAGGGGGGCGAGGGGATCAACTTTGAAAAATGGTTTTTACTTTTCCGAGCCTCCTCTAAACGAATCCGTAAAAAAAACTGAAAAAAAAAGATTCGCCAAAACGGGGGGGGGGGAGGGAGAAGGGGGGCAAGGGGGTCAACTTTGAAAACTGGTTCGTTTGTGACTAAAGCATTTCACCTTTATATGAATCTGAAAAAAGAAATGTTCCAAGTCTCTCAACTTTCGAGATCCACTTAAAGGGGGGGAGAAGGGGGGCGAGGGGGTCAACTTTGAAAAATGGTTTTTACTTTTCCGAGCCTCCTCTAAACGAATCCGTAAAAAAAACTGGAAAAAAAAGATTCGCCAAAACGGGGGGGGGGGGGGAGAAGGGGGGCAAGGGGGTCAACTTTGAAAACTGGTTCGTTTGTGACTATAGCATTGCCCCTTTATATGAATCTGGAAAAAGAAATGTTCCAAGTCTCTCAACTTTCGAGATCCGCTTAAAGGGGGGGAGAAGGGGGGCGAGGGGGTCAACTTTGAAAAATGCTTTTTACTATTCCGAGCCTCCTCTAAACGAATCCGTAAAAAACAAAAAATACGGGTACCTTAGTTTCCGAGATACGATAGAGGGGGGGAGGAGGGGGGAGGAAAAGGGGAGGTTTGGGACTTTTCCCATACTCGCGAGAGTTACTTGTTTACGAATCTGTCAAAATATACCCACCTCCCCCTTCACCATCTGGGAGAACAATTATGTCAATGAGTGAGTCAGTGAGTCAGTCAGTCAGTGGTAATGCAGTTTTATATAGTATAATAATACTGCCCTAATGATAGCAGCTGCATTGGTGCGTCACTATTGTCAGTGGCGTCTCTAACTAGGTACGGCATATTATGCGCACACTTAATAAACACTATTTACATGTATTATATATTTTGCTGTCACAGGCGCCACCATACAATGCCGCTACGTTAACTAATAAATATAATTTTTACTATAAATAAATTACTTAGTTATTGTTTTAGACTTGATTTCTGTTATTATGTAGGTACCTACCACAAAGGCTTGTGAGCACTTTTTCAATTTAATAATTATTTTCATTTCCATTTTTGATTACACACATTTAAAAGAAAAAAATAATGCTTTATTTTAATTACCTAACTGTCACACATGACACGCATACACTTAAAAAGCACAAAAATCTAGCCAAAAATCTATCACATAGTTGTCCATTTGATTTTATAGCAATACGGGTTAGCCAGTAATTCCTAAACTAAAAGACAGTTATTGTGCGCAGATTATTCAAAAACTGTATTTTAGTTAATAAATCTGTATAATATTAGTATCTCTAAACAATAACATAGACAGTTAAAGTCTAATAACGTTTTTTCACAAGTGCAGTTCATTGAGTTTCAATTAGTTTACTATTCAAAAAGAAGGTTAAGTGATTTAACCGTTATTTAGCTTTGAAATTACATTAAACTGTGACTCTAAAGTAAAACTATAGTGGTTACAATTCCATTACAACTCTATAACACGGCTGTATTGCAGCCAACCGTTTTTTTGTATTGTAAGAGGTCCCTTAGTGGAATAGATAAACAACACAAAAACACAAAATCTTAATTTAAAACAATATTATTTCACTTAGCAATCATTAAAACCCATAGAATGAAAGCTTAACAGCTATCAAGTATTTTGGTCTATTAAACATAGCTGTATGTCTAATCAATTTCTAGGGACATTATTTCCCACCTTTTAGACCTTAGCTCAAAATCAGGTTTATTCACTTAACGGCCTTTAAGTAAACGGACGGCAGAACTTAAGAATAACACCGGGTGATGACGGAATTACGGCCGAACTCCTGAAGGTGGGTGGGAAAACGGTACTTAAGGCCCTTCAGAAGTTGTTCGATTCCGTCATATTCGAAGGGAAAACGCCACAGGCATGGTGCAGGGGTGTGGTGGTAATATTCTTCAAGAAGGGCGACAATGCCCGATTTTTGTTAAATCAAATATGCATCTATTTAATAGTGTCCGAAAATAGAAACCGGCCAATCAGGAGACACTACAAATTTTTTTTGTTAGTGGTTCCGATACCGCCCTATTAAAGAAAAATATTATATGTATGGGTCCGATCATAATTAATAAAATACCCGATGTAATAAAAAAGAGACATTTTTACTTTTCAAAAAGAAATTGACAGATCTATTAATTAATTAATGTTATTACTCAATTAGCGAATTTCTGACCGATAAGAATTTAAATTGATAACATGACATCTCTGTTTTCCTGATTTATTATTTTTTATTTGACTGTATTGCCTGGAACTTGACGAATTTGTAATCCCTTTTTATGAAAATTGGCATTGTGTATTGTATTGCCTATTTCAAATTATTTACAGAATTTGATCTTGACATGGTAAATTTGTATTTGATTTAATTTAATATTTTAATAATTTATATTAAACTAGCTGTGCCCGTGGCTTCGCTCCCGTCATCTGTCTGCCAACCCTACCCTACTTACCTACCTTCCAGTTTTTTTTTATAGTGATCATTCTTTCGCGGAGAATTTTAACATCGCCATTCAGAAAATGACTTCAAATGCACAACGCCATCTATCGAATAGCGAGTTCAACTGTCCGAGTATCTGAAATGCGTGTTGTCATGGGGTCTCAATTCAAACAAATTATAATTAGTATTAAAAAAAAGATCATAGATGGCAGCATAGGTAACAAATGTGAAAGTAACAGTCACTTATAAATGTTAAACAGCAGATTTATGCTGAAATAAGTTTAGTAAAAATCAAAACTTGCTTCTTTAAAGTTAATTTATCCATTTACACTCATTAATCAGGTTTTTTGAACAAAAAAGATAAGTTGAAGACTTTGTATGTTAAATTATTTGAAAGTAGCTATCGACTTTTCGTTTTGAGTTTTTTGCAATAGATGGCGTTTTTCACTATTTGTCCTTAACTACATATCCATCGTAAGAGTAATTTTGTAAGACAGTTATTATTTAATATAGGCGTAATTTAAAAGATATTATTTATTATAGGCGTAATTTTAAATATTAAAGTTGTGGTCTATTACTTAAAATCACTTTTTTGATACCTCGCTGGAACAGGACTCGTATCGCACTAGGGCCTACTAAAATTGCACGGGTTATAAAATAAGAGATAACGCGACGCGTGTCCCGCTTGCCGTCCGAATTTACGCGTCGCATAGTAGGTACAGTTTTATTCAAACTTAATGACGGCTCGAAACACTTCGTGAACTACTACAAGCTAGCAAATTCATGTGACTGTGGGGGTGAGGGGTAGGGTAGGTACTGCGCAGCGAGTAGGGTTTTTTTAAAACATTACTGATTTGATTCGACGTCCCGTTAGTAAATACGTAAATAATAACATAAAGTAATTTTTGTCCTTGTGATTACACGGCTCCACTACTCGTACAGTTCGATTCAAACTTAATGGCGGCTTGGACCACTCGTATGAGTCGCTACGCACCCCTAACCACCGCGTGCACAATTAATTTTACCCGACTGCCGAAAGAGGGTAATGTGTTTATCAGTCTATGTATGTATCTACGTATGTATATTATTTGTTCTGCTGTGGCGTTCCAGAGACCAAACGCGTTGGCCGATTTTGATGATTCGTACATCAATCGATTCGTCTTAACCCTGCAAGTGTCACTAGCTACATTAAAGTAGAGAAATGGCGGCTTTTGGGACCATATTGTGGGGTCCTAATTTTTTTTCTTCTAATCCCATCTTGTGGGGTATCAAAAAAAGACAATTTCAAGAGGCAATTTCAAAAATATAAAACACTTATATGTTTAAATGTACAAAATTCGAAAAAAAAATAAGCTAAAAAGAGTTAAATAAATAAAAAAACAAAAAATCCAAAAAACAGACTGATAAAAAGCGAACTAAAAAGACAAAAACAAGAAATAAACACAGCTTGATTTTTTTTTAATTTTATTGTCTGTTGCGAGTCGCCATTAAGTTTGATTCTAGTCTACATCAAATTTGTTCAAGTAGCCCATGCTACATACCTAACTAAAGTATTAAAAGTAATCATTTTTGTAAAAACATCCTGTTCTTTCTAAGTACCTACCTAAAATAAAATAAAAATTGTAGTTCTAAAAACTAAAAAACACGCTTTATTGGTAAGGATATTGGGACAAACTGTTTAAATTATTGCATTGTCATCGGTCCTTGATAAGTGTGCAAAGTTTCAAATCAATCCAACGTTTTGAAGTGGGTGAAAATCACGTTCAAAGATTCCGTTACATTGATACATAGATACATACATACCAAGCTAATAAAAGCGTGTTAAAAAGGATAACCCTTAAAGTGAATAATAAAATGACATGAAGTAGGTCATTCTGTTGCCGCGGAAGCAAGCTGCCTACCTACATTTAATTCTACAAGGAATTCTATAGTTTTGATTGATTTGGAATATTCGTGAATATTGTGAAATTCGCTACACAATGCGACCACTTAGATTTAAGAAGTTACCGCGGTCTGAGCGGAGTCTGTCTCGATCATACCTAATGTTATTGTTACGAATTCGAAATAAGCGTTCAAGGACAACTGGCAAATAACGTCTCTGAGTACATGATGCGATTCCTCGCTCAAAATGCCATATGATTTAGTATCTAGGCAAACTACTAGATGGCGTTAGAAAACCACGGTCTCGGGCTATTAATGAGTCACTAGTGCTGCCGCCTGTTAAAAATATGGAGAAAGAAAAAATAGCCCGACGAATAGCCCGACTTAAGGAGGTGACATTTCTTTGTATGGGATTGGGTATCTGTACTGTAGTATTATATTTATTATCTGTGGTGTTGTGATATCTTCTTGAACACTTTAAATTCTTCTAACTTTTTATAGAGAGAACCGATTGCGATGAAACAAAAACTAAGTAATTCTTCAAGTTACGCGCAATGTTTATGTACAAAAGTTATTTACATTGGTTTCGTACATTTCACGTGATGCGTGCACAAATAAAGAGACAAACAGACAAAAATTCCAAAAATGCTGGAAATGGGTTCTGTTGGTTATCCTTTAGCACCCTGGCAATTTTTTTTTTTAATATTTTCTATGTACAAAAACTACTTTTCTACAGATTTATTATATGTATTGATGATGATTGATGATTGATAGGTCTTTATTATTGTAGCTAAAACTGTTTGCATGCCTTAGATAAGGTATAGTTAGTATAAGGATCATTACATTAAAACTTAACATCTGTAACTTGTACCTACTTTCTGTGCAAATCATGAACTATTCTATTCTATTCTGAAGGCCCATCTCGCTTTTTAGCCAAGTCTACAAGTTGTTTTCAAGAGTCATCACGAATCGTCTCGCGTGCAGTTTTGACGATTGCCAGCACATGCATACGCTACGGCAGGTTATACAGAAGACCGAAGAGTATAACCTGCCTCTTTGTTTAGCGTTTGTTGACTACGGAAAGCCTTCGATTTGATCGAGACTTGGGCTGTTCTGCAGTCTCTCCAACGGTACCAAATCGACTACCGGTACATCGAGATGCTTAAGTGTTTGTACAAAAACGCTACCATGTCAGTCCGACTACAGGATCAGACTTCGGAACCTAACCTTCTTCAGCGAGGTGTGAGACAGGGAGACGACATATCTCCGTAACTGTTCTCTGCTGCACTGGAGGATGTCTTTAAGGTTATGGACTGAAGAGGCCTTGGCATTAACGTCAATGACGAGTACGTCACTCACCTTCGGTTTGCCGACTATACAGGGTGTCCCAGAAATCGACGTCAAGCCGTAAATGGGTGATAGACCAAGTTATAACAGTTCTCAGAAAAATACGAAAAAAAATCTATCTCATGTTTTTAAAAATTTATAATAATAATAATAATAAAGCCTTTATTTCTCACCAATTGCACGTATACATTTAAATAACATAATATTTACTTTTAACGTATAAAGAAAACTTTCATAAACGCCTTATGATAAATACAAATTACAATAATAGGTAACGAGATGAAATGGTAATTTTTTACATTATTTAATTACAAAACCCATATAAAAATCATCAAATCAAATTAGCTATTTAAGCTATTTATCAATTTTGAATAACTTTTACTTTTCATCTATCACTCATTACAATAATTAAATGATTATATCATTCAACTTTAAAATGTACACACAAAAATCAAATAATTTAATCAAACCAATTCAAACCACTCATCATCATTTACATTAAAGTTATTAATATTTTTTTTAACATTTTTTTACTATTGAATTCATAATCATTAATAATAATTAAATAATTACATGCATAATGTAATCATTCAATTGTATTTGTTCTACCCTAATATGTATATGTCGGGTTTAGTCAATAGTATGGACGTAAAGTCAAATCACAAGCACGCCCCTAGCGGCAATCAAGAGCAACTGCGCATTGGCGCGCTTTTATAAGCACTAGCGTGGTGCAGAATAGAGCAGTTGAGTCAGTTGAGTACTGACAGCCGTAGAGCTAAGACGTCGTAGAATCAGTGACGATCCGTAATATTAGTAAGCAAGAATGTAACTTGTGTCTATTTGAATAAACCCAGTGTATCGAATAACTTATGTGATTTCATTTGCACGATTATACCCACCGACCTGCCCACACGCGATGTCTTAACCTAAGAGAATACATCCTGACTTCCCGATGGTTTACATCTATCGGCCAGCCTTGATGCGACATCAGAATTGGGATTCGGTCGTGCTAATGAGATCACACGTAAAAACAAAGCTAGTGAAAATGTCGGTTACATTCTTGCAAAAAAATTGCGGTGTCAGTTGCGACTACCCTCGAAAACAAAATAATGAAAAAACCAGTCCGTAACGGAGCAGCAAGGAGGCTAGTAACAACCAAGGAGCTGGACAGGTCAAGGAGGAGCGTGTGGACTTGTGGAAAGATCCATACACACGGATCTTTATGCCAATCTGGTGAGTCGTTTTCATTTTGTTATGACTGTGGCCAAGAGTGTTCATTATTCAAAATTCTGATTTTGTGTACGGTATGGCGCTCAGTGGATCGTTGGGGGGGCCCCTGTCTGGTCATAATTTCACTTTAGTTACAATCGATGGTCAAGTTTTGGTTTAATTGGAGAGTTATTCTACTATCACTGGCAATAGGCAATAACCCTTGACTGGCCTTGGCTGACTATTATTGTTTGGAAGTTAGAACGATATGGTGACAGTGACGTACCTACCTTACATTTCAGTCTGGAAATCATGATAATTCCAAATGAAATATTCTGATTACTTTTGTAGTGTGATAGTTTTATGTAGTGAGAATTAACTAAGTTTGAGAAGAAGCATGGTATTCTTCTTTTGTGGTCGTCGGAGGGCCAGACTATCTAAAAGGTGGTAAACCCTACCAGGCCTAGAAATTGCGATTTAAAATGCTATGGCATTCATTGGATTCTATAAAGGCCATATATCTACCTAGTTTAGTTTACTACACCGCTGCACCGGTTAATTTCCATCAAATCTGAGTATGGTTAAGATAACTGTGTGAACATATACTCTCGTAATGTAACGTTTCAGATACCATATTGCGTCGCAGTGGAGCCTCTGCTGCAGGCTAGCGGTTCAAATGCTGAATGCGAAGGTTGACGTGTCAACATCTGAGAGGTTGAGACCGACTGCAAGCTAGCAGTTCGCAGGTGGTAGCCGAACTTTACGAGCGCGCGCAAGTTTGGAATGGAATATTCGGTGAGTCGCTTCTATTTTATTTCGATAGTGAGGTCGAATGTTCTCTAGTGAAGAGATGCTATTTAAAAATTTAAGAGTGTTCATGTTTGACCACAGAGTTGGTCGTGGTTATATCTAGCACTGTCACTAGCTAATTAAGACACACTTACTAAAAAGCAAGTAGTTAATGAGTTTCCTATTGGCGGAATAGTTTCAACATTTGATTCAGTACGTACTTTAGGATTAAATATCCCATAAGAAGATGAGCTCGTGGCTAAATAATAACAGCCGCACGGGTCGATCATCAAGGTTAAGCAACGCTTGACGAGGTCGGTCCGTGGATGGGTGACCATTTCAACATACCGAGTTTCCTCCGTGCCTCGGAAAGCACGTTAAGCCGTTGGTCCCGGCTGTCATTTGAAGATCTTTGACAGTCGTTACGGGTGGTCAGAAGCTTGGGATCTGACAGCAGTCTTGCCAAGGGGTACCGTGTTACCCAGTTACTGGGTTGTGGAGGTCAGTTAGGCAGTCGCTCTATGTAAAACACTGGCACTTAGCTGAATCCGGTAAGACTGGAAGCCGACCCCAATACAGTTGGGAAAAGGCTAGGCAGATGATGAAGAAGATGATCTATCCAAAGTGACTTAACAATTAGTCATCTTCAGTGGCAAAGCGAGTTAGTAAAGTCGTTCGGCGAAGGCAATTGTATCGAGTTAGTAACGATACTGGTCATTTGCGTGTATTCGGAACAGATCTTATGTTGCGTAACGATTTACAACCACCGTCTTTAGATCTGAATTCACTTTCTTACTTTCAAAGTAATATTATGATAGCAGTAGATCTCGCGATCGTTTTCCTTGCATGAAAACTGAGTTAGTGTGCGATAGTAAAGGGTTACTGTTGATAATTTGATTTTAACGATATTGATCTGAGTTAATTCGTGAAGCTCCTTCACACGAGTTATTAACACGCAAATATTATGAGGCTTAATTGTTACCCTCATACTAACAGTCGGTATGCTCCAATATCTTTGAGTAAAAAGAGCGAATCTAGTAAGAAGGATCCTCGATCACCAAGTTCCTTGAGAATTAGAAGTCATAGTTGATGACAGTGGTAATGAAACATGGCTTGTACACTCATACTCGAAACTTTAGACCGCACCTCATGAGTAACATGTGGCGATGGGTCTACCAGGAATCGTTGGTGCGATTTCTGTCTGTGTTGGTGCACAGAGCGATTCATGTGTTGTAGCACATATTCGCTAGATTTCTGAGAATCGTTGGTGCGATTCCTGTTTGTGTTGGAGTACAGAGCGCTTATGTGTTGTAGCACATTTGCGCTAGATTTTTGAGAATCGTTTATACGATTTCTGTCTGTGTTGGTGCACAGAGCGCTTCATGTGTTTTAGCACATATTGCGCTAGATTTTTGAGAATCGTTGGTGCGATTCTTGTCTGTGTTGGTGCACAGAGCCCCTCATGTGTTGTAGCATATGTGGCGACAAATATGTAAAGAATCGTTGGTAGACACGATTCTGGTTTGTGTTGGTGCACAAATCACAGTGAAAGTTTCATGAGTTGAGTACACATTGCCTATGAATTGTAACAAACCGTAACAGCATTGTTACAAGTACTTTGTTTAGTTGTTGAACTTGTTGATCGTCGGACCTTTATATAATGGAGTGTTTTGTGGGAAACTCTGATATGAAAACTAAATAGGACCTGTATTAGGTCCGCGGTAGGTGATTATGGCAGGACGGTGATTGTTATACACCGAAAGCTTTCGAAATAGGTACGCTTAGAACCTACAAGTATGCACAAGGTAGGTTAGGGGCAGATGCCAGCGGGTCATGTACCAGTCGATGTTGATGTCAAAAGGATTTTGATAATAATGAGTAAGCCAAGCGAGTAATTGAGTCTATCGGCCGTATTATGTTTGACCGTACCAATGGATTCTGGCGGAGGTCGGGGTCTAGAGAGACCGAGAGACCGTTGTGAGAGCAATATAATTGCTGGTCGGCTAGAGCCATGGCGTTGGAGGTTTTACTCGAGGGTTTCTATAAGTTTGGCAGTTGTTGCTGCAGAGAGTTTTAAAGTTTGTTTGGAATGACAGTGGTACATGGACCAGGGTAATGATTTTGTTAAAAAGTAGGGTTCTAAAATTTCCCTATTTTAACGTAACGTATCTATTTTAACCCAATAATCTAGTTCGGTCAGGAGTAGCCGAGCGCTGTGTGGCAACTGTTGGCCTGTATGGCAAGTGAAGGTCTTTATAGAAACTATAGGCCTGTATGACAACTGTAGTCCTTTATGGCAACTATAGGCCTGTATGGCAACTGGAAGTCTGTGTGACACTATGTCTGGTGTGAAAATTCATGTTTGTGTTAGGAACCTTACAGAAAGATTCTAATGAGTTATGAGGTTAAAAGAAAGTAAACTCACATAGTCATGCGAGAGGTGAGGTCACCATGTTAATGTTAATGACGTTCGAATCGTCAAGCCCTCATTACGAAAATTGAAATAGTTTTGGTTCAAATTTTGATGACTATGCGTAGATCGTGTTGGTAAGACACACAGAGCTCAAGTACCAATTGAGATTGTAGATAAAGTAGTAAGTACTAAATCTCTGTGTGAACAAGGTCTAAGTTCAGAGAGTCGAGTTGACTCGACATCGTGGAGATGTGCGAGTAGAGCAATTGAGATAGCTAAGAGAGCTATGAGATAGCTAGTAGAGCTATGTGATGGTTAAAAATCGTGAATAAGAAACATGGTATATTGTTTATTTTGTTTGATTTAATTTGAGATTTATGACTTATCAGTGGTACTTGAACTTTGTAATCACGAAGATTGGGTGCTTTTAGGTACCAAATCGATGAGGTTGCTATTTCCAGAAATAGAATTACGCGTTCCTTGCAATAGTGAACAGAGAGATTTAAATGATCATGTTTGATTGTTTCAAAATGTTTCCTCACTCTAGAGTATGAGTCAGGATTGGACAAGCAAATACTGTTTGAAAATTTTGTGTTTCAGAAAAACATCCCTTGTATGATGGGCGATTGCTAGGATGGAGTGGACTGATACGACGTGTGGTGTAACACGAGGTGACCATGAGATGGCATGGAGCAAGCACAAGAAGATGATGCCTGCGGGTGATAGATTTGGGGATCTGTCACCTGAGAGAGGCCCGAGAAGGCGACGTGTGTGTTCCACGTTCGCCTCTCAAGAGGAATTACGGCCTAGAGAACACCATGTGGTTTTAGTCAGTAGGAGTCTGACAGACCCCTCGGCTTTCCCCAAGGGCTGAGGACATCCATTGAGGATTTCCACATGATTCGATACACTGTTAAAACCTGACAATTAGGAACAGACGAGGACGCCTGTCTCGCAGGATGGCCGTGTCGGGTTTAGTCAATAGTATGGACGTAAAGTCGAATCACAAGCACGCCCCTAGCGGCAATCAAGAGCAACTGCGCATTGGCGCGCTTTTATAAGCACTAGCGTGGTGCAGAATAGAGCAGTTGAGTCAGTTGAGTACTGACAGCCGTAGAGCTAAGACGTCGTAGAATCAGTGACGATCCGTAATATTAGTAAGCAAGAATGTAACTTGTGTCTATTTGAATAAACCCAGTGTATCGAATAACTTATGTGATTTCATTTGCACGATTATACCCACCGACCTGCCCACACGCGATGTCTTAACCTAAGAGAATACATCCTGACTTCCCGATGGTTTACATCTATCGGCCAGCCTTGATGCGACTTAAATATAAATTAAATAAAATTAATTACAATTAAGTTAGTTGTAATTAATTTTATTTAATTTATATATACATATTAGGGTAGAACAAATACAATTGAATCGGCGTCACTCTGTCTCGCTCACACTTCGTAAAATGACTCTCTCCGTCTCTATCGAATTAGAAACGGAGTTTAGCAAAGCTTTAGGTAAGCTAAAGTCATTTTAAGGAAGTATGGACATTTTGGGTAAAAACCGATACTATTTACAAAAAAAAATTTAACCAATTATTGAAAACGTAATCTAGCAAGTGTTACACCATTTTTGAATCCTTATTAAATGCGCCAATTTTTCATGTTACTTGCCAAACTAGCGTAGTACATTTTTTTTTCAGTACAGTCAGTTAAAGTTGGGCGAAATAGTAAATTTGAATAATTTGGTTTTGAAAAAGTTTAATTTTCTTCCAAGTAGGAGGAGTTGGCTTTGAATTTTAGGCAAAAATCTACACAAGCATTATTCAAGATTACATAATAATAAAAAAATTAGATAAATTATGGGATTTGTAGCAATTGGAGTTAAAGAACCATTACAGGGATTGATTTTTTTAGTAAATTTTTAAAGTGACCATAAATTTTTTAAAACATGAGATAGATTTTTTTTCGTATTTTTCTGAGAACTGTTATAACTTGGTCTATCACCCATTTACGGCTTGACGTCGATTTCTGGGACACCCTGTATAGTGGTCAGGGCTGAGACCATGGTGGACCTCAGTACAATGCTATATGACCTCAGTAGAGCTTCTGAAAGTGTGGGTTTAAAAATGAACATGGACAAAACCAAGGTGATGTTGAATGCCCATGTTGCACCCACTCCTATAAAAGCCGGCGACTCTACACTCGAAGTTGTGGACGACTGTCTACCTGGGACAAACGGCTCGGCTGGGCAGCGTTCGGGAAGTTGCGCGGTATCTTCTCGTCCAACTTACCAGTGTCTCAAGACGAAAGTCTACAGCCAGTGTGTGTTGCCAGTGATTACTTACGGGACAGAGACGTGGTCGCTGACAATGGGCCTCATCAGAAGGCTTAAAGTCACCCAAAGGGCAATGCAGAGGACTATGCTCAGTTTCCTTGCGTGATCGAATCAGAAATGAAGACATCCGCAAGAGAACCAAGGTTACCGACATAGCCCGAAGAAATGCTTAACTTAAGTGGCAGTGGGCAGGGCACATTACTCGCAGAACGGATGGCAGTTGGGGCCGGAAAGTTCTAGAGTGGCGACCACGTACCGGAAGACGCAGCGTTGAAAGGCCTCTCTCTAGGTGGAGCGACGACCTGGTCAAGGCTGCGGAAGTCCGGTGGATGCGAAACGCACAGGACCGATAAGTGTGGCGACGCTTGGGGGAGGCCTATGTCCAGCAGTGGACGTCTTTCGTTTGAAATGACGAATGAATGATGATGATGATCTTATAAATTAAGACCCGACTAAATCTGTGACATAGCGAAAAATTACGACTTAATTTGGGAGGAAACAGATCTTAGCTAGGTGCCCTATTTTTTGAGAATGTGGCAAAATGTTATTTTTTAATTATTTTTTTTAATCTTTTTAACTTTTGAACCAGTGACCGACTAATTCTGAAATTTGGCGACAAATTTCGAATAATTAGCGACAAATTTATCGTGTTATTAAAATTCCTCATAGTGGCCATGCCAGTGTTAGTCACACTTTTGAATGCACTCTTATTCAGAGCATACATTATAATTATAGCATTTACAGGTATGAAGTGGCCAGACATAGACGGAAATCCATATCGCGTCTTTCATCTCGCATGTGATTGGTCGATTGATAGCGGTCAAACCCTTTGGCTTGCCGTATTCACTTACGCAATTAGGCCGCAGAAGTCGGTCTGTTAGTTAGAACATTGAATCAATTTGCTCTACCAATTTCCCGTAAAGTAAATACAGAGCAACTTTTGCGATAAACGGATGGCAAAACAGAGACCTAAGCAGACTCTCGCAGAAGCGGTTAGTAAGCTTTATCCGATTAGACTGGAAGTCGACCAAGGGCTAGGCCCCAACAAAAGGCTGATAATGGCAGGTCACGGCAGTACCTAATCTCAAAGAGAATAATTGTAGGATTATGTAAATAATGACAGTAATAATTTATTAATATTAGTTTATTTAGCTTATCATAGGATGACAATAAATTGAGAAATACGTAACATAACGAAACATTCACCACTTTGGAACAAATCAACATAAAACTACAACGCAATGTGGTCACCATGTACACTATGATCATACTAAAATGAACTTTATATTATATTCATTTACGTCAAACTATATATAAAACCAAGGCGAGAACTTTGGAGCACTCTTGACAAATCAAGATTATAAAAATAGCTACTTTTTATTTAATGATTTTTACAATATAAAAGCGAAAGTCGCCCTTTCATAGTCATAAAATCCATAATAATATACTTTGATTTCCCATTCTCACACAACAATAAAATAAGGAAGTATTAGTATAAACCGTTTATTCAAGTAAACAGACGTTGCATTGTGACTTAACTAATAAATTGTCTTATATTAACATTTCCATAATAAAATTAATTGAATGTTTCTACGCGGGACACTAACGGCTCTGTGAAAGCAACATTTACCACTACACAATGATATATTGAATAACATCAAACGTATTCTGAACATACAGATTATTTCAAAACTGCAAATGTATTGTCTAATACAACATTAAAGTTCAAAATGTTATACATGTTGGGATTTAAAGAGCTTACGATAATAAATACGATGTGAATGCAACACCATGTTGACACTCTCTGTGATATAAACTTATGTATTAACTATATTGATTTAAACATTTGCACATAAGTTATTACGAGTAGCTGGGCAGTTTAGGGCGAATAGCTACCTCATATAAAAACGGGACTTACAGTCCCCGGCACGTAACTTGGCAAGGTTTTGGTTTGTAGTAGGGGTAAGTTCACACAGTGCACTTAATGCAACAAAAACATTGCGACTTTTATTGCTTGTCATTATTCTATGGATATTGCCATCATTTATTTTTATACAAGACTTGTTTAAAAGTAAGTTTAAGAAATGATAGGCATTTGTGTTATTATGTGTAATAAACAAAATATATATAGTTAAAGGATTTGTAATTAATAATCATATTATGCCGTCGTCGTCACTATCGTTTTGTAAAGGTGTTACCCCCAGCATGAAATTAATGCTTACCCGGCATTTGTTCCTGGCAATACAATTAAATTTAAAAACTCAACAAAAACAAAGAGTAGGTATTTTATTGCACGCAAGTGTATTCGGGAGCGAACGGAACGTGGACGCCTCTGCGATTGGTCAGTTGATCCTTGTGTCAACTGAGCAACCAATCGCGCGCTCGGAACGGTGCAGCGCTGCTACCTCGTCCCCCGCGCCCCGCTTGATACCCAAAGAGACCTAAAAAACGACTTGTGCGCTAACTCTTGCCAAGTTACGAGCAACTGTACCTCGTATAAAAACGGAATTTACGATAGTGTTTCCATCTTTGAACATAGTTTTCAGTCGTAAGCCGATGTGTATGTTGTACCGAAGGTACTTTTTCTAGTCACGCCTTTAGAGTAAGGCAGCAATTCTCTCTGTACTGTTATAAAATACTAATATTAACAAACGCTGATTCAAAACAACGCTTTAAAGTCCAAATTACGGGGTACACTACGCCTCGGGCATACCATTGTCACCTTTACACTTTTATAGTCCATATTCGCACACAGAACTACACCAATGAGATTTCTTGTGAAAAGTAAAGTATGTCGATTTAAAGAGGGATAAAAAAAAAAACTTCGTTATATCGAGAAGAGATTGGTCATTCGATATTTTATTCACAAAATGATTAATAATAAACATATTTTATTTTGATCGCAACGTTTTAGAGCCGAGATTATTATATCAGTTTCAATAAAAACTCAAGATTTTCTTTATTTCATAATAAATCAACTAATTTAATCAGCGAACGTACCCTGATTTTCCTTGATTTTAAATGCACAAATCACTCAAGAATTAACTAATACTTTTGAAACCAATTGAAATCGCCAAACGTGGTTATATGACCTAAGAATTAAGAAATATTTAATAGTCGAATAGAGTCACTTTTACGGAATATTCAATTTTTACAGTTATTTAGCCCAAAAGGCTTTTCAAAATCATGATACAATCCCACTGCTAGACAAAGAGATTCATAGCCTTCCACGTTTTTATTTATTTTGATTTCGGGCTATTTCGTCATACAAGATTTAAAGTCATTTACCTAATTTACTGGTCCCTCTCACAGAGAGGAGACACCAGTCCCAGCAGTGGGAACAATATACTGAACAGTTTCATTCCATAAAAGTCCCTCCAATCTAACAAAGAAAACAGAAGGAAATTCACAAAGTTATTCTGTTACCTCACTCATAAGGTTGGCATATACATCGCTAGAAGTTGTGGCAATATCTGCGTCTGTAGCGAAATGTATACCGCTATCGTTCATATTGAAATCTATCTCATCTTCCTCCGTAGCGATCACAAACACGGTCTCACTGTCATCATTGTCAGCTGTATCGTCAACTGGAGCGATAGCGATCTCGCCATCGCTGGTAAGAACAACCCTAGTACCATCACTGTTATGATTAGAAGCGGCGGCAGTATGGCCACCAGTGGAAGTTGAGGCAACAACGCAATCGTGGGAAGTGGAGGCAACATTACTAAAGTCCATAACATTAGCGCCAACATTGGCAGTGGTGGCGGCAGCGCCAACATTGGTCGCACTCTCGTTGCTCACAGAAGCGTTCGGTCCCTCAGAGGACGCGGATCAGAATCTCGCCCGTATGTACACGGCAGCAACGTCGTGATTGGCGTAGCCGAGCCGCTTGGCGTGTTTGAATATTTCGTTGGTGGTGGCGGTCAGTGGTAGCGACTGCTCTAACGTGTCTCCGAGACCTAAAGCAAGCTTCAGGTCCTTTTGCATATGCATCAGAGGCTGATGCGTCGAGTAGGAGGATTCTATCATTGCTGGAATGAGAGAAAATGTTTGTTAGTCTTTTATTGTACAGTAGAATAAGGGTTAGCAGAAATGTGATATTTGTTCAATAATTGATGTTACAAGGCCGCAAAATGACCTCAAAGGTTATCATTGTTTTCGACTTTGATCTTTTAAGAATAGGTGGTCTTATGTGTCGATAAAAGGCGAAGCATTTTGTTGGAAGGTCTCTTATTAGGTGGATCGATGACCTGGTTAAGGTTGCGGGAATCTGCTGGACGCGAGACGCACAGGGCTGATAGATGTGGCGATACGCTTGGGGGGGCTTATGTCCAGCACTGGTCATCTTTCGGCTGAAAGAATAATGATGATAAATACATACCGCGTCCCTTGAGTATGAGATGCGGCGAGGCCAGAGGCGTGAGCGCCAGCACGTCCAGCAGGTCGGCCTGGTTGAGGCCGGCGCGGTCGGCCAGCGCGAGCCCCTCGGCCAGCGCGGCCAGCGACACGCCGCCCACCACTTGTAGCACGGAGTTCATCTTCGACGCGTTGCCGATGTCACCTGGAACAAGTGTAACGTGAAGTGTGTTCAATGACGATTTTGTTGAGGAATCTGATATTATTTACAGTCAAAATGTTGAAGAGGGCTGAGCTAACTCGATTACATATCGGAGGTGTGTATGCACAGCAGTAAAATAAATTACAGCAGTTCGCGATTTGTCGTATATCAGCGATTATAATATACACTACTATTCATTAATGAAATTTGTTTAGCAATAAATCTTAGTAAAAGGTTTCTTTTGGAGGGAAAGTACCACAATAACATCTACCCTCTTACTAATAAACGCGGTATAAAGTTATACCAGGTATAACAAAGGAATAACCATACATTTTCATAGGTTTATACTTGGTATAACTTTATACCGCGTTTATTAGTAAGAGGGCTAGTGTTTTATCAATCCGTAATAATATGTAACAGTAACTGAATACAGACTAAACACTTGCAATTGAAATAACGGAATGAGAATAATTACTTCTAAAATCGCTTGAAACTATCGTCCTGTAAAAAACTCAATAAATTATTGGATAGTGAATGGATCCATTGACATGAATATGTGTTAGTGGTAATGAAATTACAATAAGTGCACTTTTCTCGTGGGAGTCGAAAAAATTATAATAATATTACTAATAGTTATAATGGCATAGTGCGATCACTGATTTTGCTAAGCGTGATGACAATTGCTATTGAAAACCCGACTTTAGTGGCAAGCATGTATGGTATAAAATGTTATGAAGAGGATTGAAACCATCACCAAAAACACCAAGAATTAGTGTGCTTGTTAATAGGTATTACAAAAACTTATTTCTAAAAAGGACGGTCAGATTAAGACGTTGACAGTTAACCAAGTATAAAACCGAATAATAACAGAAAATAAAATATTAAAATGCAAAATAAGAATAAAAACTAAAAAAGCCCGCGATGTCATTCAAAGTCACACGAATAAAAACGTTAAAAGCTAAAAATAAATATACTACCTATACATTAAATAAAATGTTGCAACCATCGAAATTTAGATTTTTTATGATTACCAATAGTTAGCAATAATTTTAGTCAGCGGATTCATAATTCATTGTGATTAGAAATTGAATTATTGTATTCTTAAGAGAATAAAAATATCTCAAACCTCAAAAGGTAGATCCCATACATACTAGACCTAGTAATATGTAACCGTAATAAAAGTGGATTTGCCTGCCTATTTATCCCTTGATTTGGCTTGACTTTAAAATCAATTTTGTTGTACCAGCCAGTTCTAAACATTTAAGGTTGTTTAAAACCTTTTACTGACAAAGGAAACAAGGTGCAACCAGTGCCTATTTTCACTGATCCTACAATCTTCCCAGGAGCATGCCTACCCCACCGCGGGCCAAAAACAAACATAAATGTCAACGTCCAAGGTTCTGTTGGTCCGCAACCGGAGCAGCTGACTACTACCAAGGTAAAAGGAGTTCTTGCTCATCGCCTTGAAGCACGACTGGCAGTCGTCGAACAGCGACCGGTCGCCCGCCGCCAGGATGATCAGCGTGCCTTCTTCCGCTTGCGTTTTTGAGCCTTGGATCTGGAATTTGAGATAAAACAAATTATAATTTAAGATAACCTTATAATAAAGCTAAGGAGTGAAATTCCCAGCCGGGAATCCGGATTTCCTGTTAGCTACATGCCTTGGGTCTTTGAGTCAAGAGTGAATAGGTTTCTCCTAGGCAAGCGTACTCCTCGCTTACCATTAGGCGAGATAGTGGTCAATGGTCAAGCGCCAGTGGCGTAGCGTGCCTTGGCGGGGCCCCAAACAAATTTTTATACGGGGATAGAAATTTGTTTGGGGTCCATGGGGGTATGAAGGGTAAAGATGTCATATTTATTCATCATAATTATCTGTCGCTTTTTCCAATTTTTTTACAAACAATTCAAATTAAATATACATTCTCCTTGCCTTTTTTCGGCAAACTGATTTATTAAATCATTTATAGCTGATGATGACTTTAGTTTTTCTAAAGTTTTTGCATCTATGGACAATAGTGAAAAATTTTTTGCTAATGCACATTGGGGGCCCCCGTGGCCCGGGGCCCCGTATAATTGATACGGCAGATACGGCGGTAGCTACGCCCCTGTCAAGCGCGTGCCTATCAATCTATCTATCTATCTACCTAGCCTTTTCCCAACTATAATGGGGACCAGTGTTTTACATGGAGCGCGTGCCTATCAATTATAATAATCTCTTGCACACAGCAAGAGATTATTATTTATCTTTATAATTGATAGGTTTTGAGAAGCCACACTCTTCCACTTATGTCGTAAAAACCACCTAATGATTTTTTTAGGGTTCCATACCCAAAGGGTAAAAACGGGACCCTATTACTAAGACTCCACTGTTCGTCTGTCTGTTACCAGTCTGTATCTCATGAACCGTGATAGCTAGACAGTTGAAATTTTCACAGTTGATGTATTTTTGTTGCCGCTGTAACAACAAATACTTAAAACAGAATATAATAAATATTTACTCTTCCTCGGCCCCCATACAATAAACGTGTTTTTTTGCCGTTTTTTGCGATAATGGTACGGAACCCTTCGTGCGCGAGTCCTACTCGCACTTGGCCCGTTTTTTACATGAAGATGCAGTAGCATTCTTTTCTCAATTTATTATATCGACCGCCTTGTGCTATGCGTGGTTTTGTGAATGTCAATAATTATGCGCCATGATATTCCATTTGAAATAACTACATAGTTAGAAGTTTGTACAACAGTTTTTGCTAACTACGAGTATTTGCTAATTACTTTTAATCTTAGAGGTAGCCATATTTTAAATAAACATATTATCTCTTTGACTTTATTGAATTTTGACTTATATAATTAATCTATTGTTCAATTTACTTAAATTATTTGTAATTAATAATTTAATTTTAATGTAATGATGACCAATCATTTTACAAAACACATTTGTACGCCGGAGACGACAGAATATTATGGTCGTAATACATAATTCACATAACAGCTTTGTACAATATTCTGACAAATAAATAAAGTACCATAGAATAGAGCGACCTACCATCCATCAGACCAATTAAAACATTTCAATGAAATCTATTAGAGCTTTTAATTGTTACTGCGGTAGAAGAAAAGTGCAAAAGTTATGTCCAGAGTCAAGATTCAATTACATGTGGCAGTAAAACTTTCATGGCTGCACTAAAAGTTGATGACAAGACATCAACTGAGCTACGTAAAATGCGCTACTCCAGACTTCAATATTTTCTGCCCCTTATGAAATATGAAAAAATCGGCCAAGTGCGAGACTGAATCGCGCACGAAAGGTTCCTTACCATTATCTCAAAAAACGGCAAAAAAAAAATGTTTTATGGGAGCCCCACTTAAATATTTATTTTATTCAGTTTTATATTTATTTGTTGTTATAGCGGCAACAGAAATACTTCTTCTGTGAAAATTCAACTGTCTAGCTAACACGGTTCATAAGATACAGCCTGGTGACAGACAGACGGACAGTGGAGTATTAGTAATAGGGTCCCGTTTTTACCCTTTGGGTAAGGAACCCTAAAAAGTAAATGGATTCTTTAGATGCCTTAAAAGTAACGTCTTGTTACTGTTGGGTATGGCAGCCATATTTATTATATGATAAGCAGCAAGTGTACAAAGTTGCATCGTGCGAGTGTAACCAACACCAATCCAGACAGCCAGCTATCCTGGCCTGGTATGTAGGCCCATAATGTTATATTGGTAATTGATAGAGTAGTACTAAAGAAGTATTTGTCCCGAACCATTTCACTCGAAAATGGTACCACAATCTAGCATATCAAGGGCGTCGCCAAGGGGTGGCAGGTAGGGGCAGCCCCCCCCCCGCCCCCCTAGAGATTAAAAATAAGTAGCCAAATGGAAAGAAATCAAAGTCCTAAGTGTACTATTATTTATTCTGTGACCTAAGTCAACATAAACTCAACCCAACAAATCTAGCCATTTGTTGATATCCTAAAAGCGTTGAAAATTTTGGTCGGTCTACCAAAATATATCGTTAAGCAGCCTCAGGAGACTAAAACCTGGTTAAGAAGTACTATGGGGGAAAATCCCTCAATGGTCTGGCCATGATGAATGTGCACAGAAAACTTATTAATGAAAACTTAAGTTTACCCAAAGCCTCCGATGATTGAGCTCTTGGAACATTAGACTTTATACCGTTTTAATAACAATCGCCGTAGGGATAAGACTCGTATATGGTTTTGACTGTACCGTATTTAAAATTCATACTTTTTTTCCATCCTCAAAATACCTATCAACTTGCCCCCCCTGGTCCATCGGCTGGCGACGCCCTTAATTGCTACATATTATTATGTAGGAGCAAAAAAAACAGTAATTTACGTGCTGCGTGTTATTTGTGTGGATTAAAACTCTCATTCTTTCTGGGCACATCTGGTTTCAGATCTTGCGGCTTCAGACTAACCATAACCACTGTCTATCTGCCCTGCTAATTTAAATGTTTGTCTTACCTGTGCCTCAAGATATCGGCCGCCCTTCGCGCTGATAGCCTCGACGATGTCGTGCGACGTGTCGGAGTCAATGGACGTCATCTCGACGTAGCCCTTCGACTCCAGCGACGGACAGTGCAGCACGCCACAGTTGCCGAACACCATCTGGATAGTTAGAATGGAAACATGAAATAAATTAAGGCGTATATGTTCCTCAATGTTAACGCAGTACTGGCTGTGCGCCCGCTCGATGTCAGAATATCAATATTGAACTCCCTTTTGGACAGTTTTGTTTGCAAAATATTACACTTTGATTTACATATGCTATTTCAGTTATAAAGAAATTTTAGCCATCAATTTTTCTGTGTAAAATATTTTTAAACATCCAAGTCGTTTTGGATGAGTATGCAAAAGTAGGGAAAAAAGGTCGTGTAGTTAATTATATTTTTAACGCAAAACTATTAGTTACACGACAAAACCATGTTTCACAAATAATGTAGATGAATCAATAATAAATAATGTATTGTTTTTCAAACCTATTACCCAAGCCGTTACTAAGGAGTATGCTTTAGAAAGTAACCGTTTTACGACACTAAAGCGGTGGAAGGCCCTTAATCTTGGTGAAATGAATCACTCAAATTACCATAGACTGCAATCTAGTAGGACTAGGATGTATGTCTTACAAATAAAATACATCAAGGTGTGTATTTGGTACCCAATTTTTGTTAAGACAAGTTTTTAAGTTTTATGTATTACTTACACCAGAAAACAGATTTTAAATGTCTGCCTTCACATAATTTAACTCTTCTATCAAATAGATGCATACAGGTTGACGGGAAAATAAATTTACTCTACTAATTGACCTTTCATATCATCACGCCTTTATGTCCCAAGGGGTATCCAGTGGGTTTATAAGTCCACCCACAATTCGCCTCAACGTTTTAGCCACTTAACCTTTAGCCCCACCTGATTATCGGCTTTTTATGCTTCACACTCCCTGCACTTCCGTTAACCTTTCCACCTACCTTAGCGAGTGGGTGTAACATCCAGTGATATGGACCGCAAACCGTCGACACGGACACAATGGGATGTAAGGCATTTAATACGAGAACTGGGCCATTGTAGTGCTGCTCACAATAGAGATATTTGACTCACTGTTCCACGACTGGCTTAGAAAATGGTGGAAGTGTTTTGCCAGTATTTTAAATCTCATATAAGATCAGTTGTTCCGTGCTGTCCTGATTTTTTTAAATAATATGATTCATTAAAATATAAAATGATTTCATAAAATTTAATTTCTAAATATACATTCTTCTTGACAATGTAAAACAGTTTGTGAAATCATCTTTGTAAAATCTTTTAGTTTTACTTTAAACATTGAATAGGTAATTGAAAAAGCCTGAGGTCTTTTAATTGCCTTATTGTCAGGCAAGACTTATAAAAAACTATATATAATATACCTACAATGCTCGCAACAGCCTTTAGAACACTAGGGAATAATAACTTGGCAACAAGCTAACAGTAAACAGGTAATCCATAAATATTACATTCTTCGCCCCAAACTTGAACAAAATCTTCGCACGCACATTTGAGCAATGTCTTCCGGCTCGGTTCGCTCTCCATCCCTCCGTGACCTTTAATGATCCGCAGTTAAAGGTCGGATCAGGGACACGACCCTGACTCTAACCTGAGCTTTGTGCAAACACAAAGGCCCGTGAAATCTGCATGTATTAATATTACTTTATCATTGTGATTTTCTTCTGTAGCCTGAACTATTGTATTCAGTGAATCCAAATTTTAAAAAGTTATTCCTACGTTTTTTCTACATTTCTTTGAATTGAAGAGCCAATCCAATCATAGCCGATTGGATTGGCTCTTCAAATCAGTAGTACAAATGTAAGTGCGCCCTGTAAGTACCAGCCTTACGGAAAATTCTTATACCGCCCTATTTTAAGCTTTGTTCAACCGTAAACAGGCCATAGTTACACGCGCCAACAACAGCATGACAGCGTCAGCGACATACTTTTGGACTACGGCTCCACGCGCCGGTAACACCGGCACACCGTCAGCGCTAAGAAGTTACCTACAACGATCTTCGCTTTACCGGCTCAATACACACACAACATATGTATATAGCCATCAATGTGTTGACCACAAAATTTGTATATAATTAAGTTAATTATTGTAACAAATTAGTAATCAAGCTGAGGTCGAGTTTGATTCATCTCTCCGTTACTCTTACTGTGGCCAAGACACCCTTAGCCTTCAACGATCCTGTGAGTCTGTGGGATCGGCAGTGAGAAAACCATTTCCTGTGTACATTGCACGACGTATACAAACCCATAGGGGTCTACGGTATAAGACGGAATTTGGGTAGGAATAGTCCTACCCAAATTCCGTCTTATACCGTAGGCCTCTTTGTAACAGACTGCCCGCACGTAAAACGAACTTAACCTACGTTTGGTGTGGTTTGTATGATAGGTAAGGAGCATTAGGATAACTAGGGTGCTAGGTTTGTAGTCAGCGGGGTCTTAGGTATCTCATAGGTACCAGGCTCCATTGGTGCAAACATAGCCACACTGTACGCGTTTGGAATAACGACCGTACTAAGCTGTAAGGCCCGGTGCGTACAAACCTCTCAGGAAGTATAGTTACTAGTTAGGCTGTGTTGGTATTTATTATGGGTATGGCAGTGTTCTAGAATAAATAAAACTGTGCTGAACTAAAACAATTTAGCTTCTGATATTTGATCAGCAGTAGCATGCCAGAAGGATCTCATTTCTCAAACATAAGTAACTCGCTCGCGAGGTTTGTCTTTGCCCATAGTTGTACCGAGTTTTTTTTTCAGGAATCACACAATACATTGTTCTGATATTTTTACCTCTTTAGCTGCTTGAGGGTCTGCGACACACGAGAAGGTGATGTCTGCTTCCTCCACCACGTCGCAAGGTGTCACCGCCAGCGTCGCGCCCACCTTCTCGAAGTCTTTGCACTGGAGACAACAAAAATAATACAGTTAATTACATTATACATACTGAGTATCTAGGATACAAATTACAATCTTTGAAAATAACGGGGCACTCTGAAAATCAGTCGAAAGTGATATGAATATTTTAACAATTTAACTAAGCGCCTGTTTTCGTCGAAGGGTTTAGCTTAGGAGTACCTATAGTGTACAACAAACCCTGCGCATTAGTCAACTATTTTTGATTACTCAGTTGCATTATGATATCCCAGACATGTAGAAAAATAAAAATAAAGTCTAAACAATTTCCCTTCATAAAACTTGATAATTCTAGCGCCATCTATCATGAAAAATCGTACTTCAAGCTGCCACTAAACGCTAGTAGATGTCGCTGTATGTCGGCGGTAGATACCAACGCGCAATCAATATCCGCGCCACGCCAGCCACCGGGCCGCGTCAACGACCGCGGCGCGCAATGGCCGACGCCACGCGCCGCCATTTTGACGGCGATAACGGCGCCTATCTAGCCACCGCTCACGCAGCGACACCGGCGCGTACCGTGACTAGTGTCATACGAAAGTCTCGGCCGATTCATTCGACGAGTGCTACACTGTGTCCGCTTGATGAGTTACTGGAAAACGGAGAACGCATCGATGCCTTTCTAGCAAAAGCAAATCTGCGGATTGTCTTTTCTGCAGTTCCTGCAATTTTTTGCAACAAATATTGACAGAGCAATTTGAGCAATTTTAAATTCATTATTTTGTTTTGGGGATAAACATTCCGGCAACTTTGCACTGGTGAGATGCTCTTTTATTTTTAGAGGACCTCCCAGGCATTGGACAAAAAATGCATACCTAAGTATAAAAAATCAGTGAACGAAAATAATAGTTTCCAACATTTTAGGCTGTGACATTTCGAAAAAGGTCGGGGCTTATCAAGTCTGCGCCTACACTAAAATGTAGGCGCTATTCATTCAAAAGGGACCGTAAATATTAGCATATAGTTAGCTGAAGAAAAGGGCACACAAGTCCCTGCCTTAGGTAGGAATTCAACTTTCAATGCGAAAACAAGAGGCATTGAATTCAATACTATTGAATTTTACTACGACAGAACCGATCAGATGAACAAAAAAAGAAATGACGCTGGTATAAAACCATCGATTCTCAAATTCCATGTTGTTTATAGGTATCATCAAAGCGTCAAGTGTTTATAATAAAACGTTCACAAATTATTGATGGTCCGCGACAAACAACTGTAGCTGCGAAGGTCAATATCAATGTTTGCACAGATGGCGCCAGTTTCGCATCCCGGCTACATACACTCTAGCAGCTATAGGATAACACCCACGCGGACAGATATCTATATACGACCTACATGTATAGTAGCTACAGATATCAACTAGCATTCCTTTCGAAAATGAAACTGAATTTATAATAATATTGATAAGTAGTGGAGATATGATTGGGTCAACTTGGGTCACGTGAGAAACGATATTTTGTTAGTCCGTGACGTCAGAATATTGCATATACAATGTTATATGAAGGACATCTATACTCAGATATGGAAATTACCACAAATATTTTGGTTGCTTTTCGTAGAGTTTCAATTCAAGCAATCATAATAAAATAGGGTACTGTAATACTGTTTGTTATCTTTTATGCAATATCCGCATCGGAGTAACATGTTCCGCGATCGTTTAAATATGAGATGATAGTAGATTTGGCGCAAGTGCAGCACTTGAATTCATAATCTGAATCACAGGGCATCTGCTAACAGAAATTAATCGCATATCTCTTTGATCATTTACGTAAACTGTTTTGTGTACTTTCGGGATCCCGTTTCGTGTAGACGTCTTGTGGGATTATCGTGCGTGCAAACTATAAATGACCGGTATTCGGGGTTCCCCACAAAGATGTCATTCACAGTTGTTGCCGTGGCTCCGCGTTGGCATTTAAAAGCGGTATTTCAACTATTTCCTTCGAGTCTCGCCCGTAATTGCTTTACTAAGTGCATTTGTACCGTATTGGTATAGCGCTCTGTATCGTGTTGAACTAAAGATAAGAGAGTGCACTCGTGATAAGAATATTAGGACGCATGTGTCTTTCTACAGATATTAATTTTAGTAGAAAGGTTGTACTTAAATCTTATCTCATTCACACAGAATTTTACAAACGCTATCGAAAAGTAATGCAAGCGTTAAACACCTACATACTTTTAACCTTTCTTTACACTTTGTAGAAACTGACTTTCATTTGCAGACTCAGTTTCAACGTTCCCACCCACGGTGAACATATTTTCTCAAGAGCCATTACTCAGGTTACCTAACGCTCTCTTTGGAGCAGATACCCCAGAAGGGAATTTATCTAGAAGAGTGCATTCTGGCATTAGATGATTGTATAATATATCTACTTCATTGTCTTAAAACCTAGCCTAATATTTTGCAATTCTTCGTTTTGAGTCATTTAGATGAAAGCCGAAGTGGTCTCGATGTTTGTCAATAACAACCTATCTCATTTCAAACGATGGTATGCCAGTATTGTAGGAATTGATACCAAATTTCTGAGAAATCTACTCAACATCAAAACAAAAGTTCCATCATCTGGATTAAATTATTACAACAAACTTCGTTAATTCCACTTGTATATCTGAGTTCAGTTCTATTTATAGCCTTTTCACTTTTACCGTGGGTGTAAATTAGCCTGTTTACATAGCTATTATTATGTCTGTCTGTGGAAATGTCTGTATTGAAAATATTGCCTAGAAAGTAGGTGTTCCGCAAATAGTTTGGTAGACTGGTCGATACTTCTACAATTGAAACACCTATCAGTAACGGAAAATTCTTCGAACTGTTTATCGGTGGGTAAACATTTTCGGTCAAGGTCGCCTCCATTCCATTTTCAAGATGCCTTTCGCTTCCTTGGGCAATAAATTCTCGCAGTTTGAAAACTGTAAAAGTATTTGTAACAAAGTTTCATGCTGGTAAAATGAATTCGTTAATCTCTTTGCTGAGTGCTGTTGGCTGCGAATCGATACTTTCATAATAGTTTCCATTGTTCTTATTATTAGAAAGATGAGTAGTTTCCATTTGGGAGTTTGAATACAGCGTGTGGTCGCTTACAGGACTGGCAAAGTAGCAAGTCTGGTACTGTCAATCTTCTAAAATGTTGCAAAGGCTGCTCTTTGGCTTGTGTTGATCGCTATTATTGCTACTTAATAAATTGCGTAATATTACAGACGGCATGCTGCATTTAATATTTCCAAGAATCTTTATATATGTGTTAAATACTTTTTAGTTTCTAAAACGTAGGCGACCATTGAAAAACACAGGACTCGTAGACTCGGCACATCAAAATCGATAGAATTTGTGCCACTATTCTGAATCATTTGTACACTTACGCCTCATTTCGTGTCAGTCTGCCTAGATATTTATCACTTGCACACTTCCCGGATTTATGAACTCAACATTTGCGCAATAACTCCTATCATACATTGCATCACCGTTTCCTGAACCGACGAACCGTTACATTTGTAGTTCCGTTAATTTCTAACCCTGCCCCTTTTCAGTTCCCAATGTTCCCATTTCCATTATTAGCAATTAGACTGCAAAATAAAGGAGTCAGGACATAACCAAAAATAAATCTATAGATCATCGGCTAGTCTTATCCAGTTTTCTGTAAGCCGCTCTGGAGAAGATCGCTTCTTTTACTTCGCTTCACTCTTGTCAGAGCAGTAGTTGTCACGAAAAATTGTGTCCAATCGCTAGTGTCATCGTAGCTCGTCTCACTATCTCTCTCACGTTTCGAAATTCGAACGTACTAAGCCTAACGTTTGCCGATTCCCGGTCTACACTCAAGTACAGGCATTTTCATTTGTTCTGGCGTGGAGTAACAATGGTGATAATTAAAAGTTCAAAATGTCGGACGGAACCGCTTTGTCGATTTATTTAGTAGGTCGTACGTGCTCTTTCACCGTACTGTCTAAGGTTGCCAAACGATATTATATCATAATATTGTGTGCGTCATGTAATTGGGCGTATCGAGCGTTCAATGTTGCTGTGCTGACATTATTACGTGTCTGTGCTTATTAAAATATATCAATAAAATAAAAAATATATATAAAAGCTAGAACTTAAAATACTGGCTACAGAGAAATTAACTTAAGGGATTAGAAAAGGAGAATGAGCTGGAAGTCCTCTGCAT
Organism: Orthosia incerta; assembly: GCA_948252205.1. NCBI lineage: Eukaryota > Metazoa > Arthropoda > Insecta > Lepidoptera > Noctuidae > Orthosia > Orthosia incerta. The sequence continues at coordinate 1,430,911 of OX411742.1, read as the reverse complement.
GCAGTGGGGCAACAACAATTAGGACAAAAATGTGAAGTATTTACAGAACTGGTACTGTACTGAGCTCTACGATAACAATTGTGATTTAACCATACCGTGTCTATTTCTCTTCAAGTGCGATAGAGTTAATTTGCTTATACATACAAATGTATAAGGAAATTAAATACACAGTTGAGGATAATTTGTAAACCTACAGGATCAATAAGGAAATATTATTAGATTTGTACCTAGTTAGTAATTTGCAGTGTTATTTATTATAGATTCATTGATTGCAATAGTAATCAGGATTCAAAAGATGAGAATAACGAATTGCATGGTAACGAAGGGTTTCGGTGGGATAGTAACAATAATGGATTTATATAAGAAATTAGAAACGATATAGGTACAAGGAAGTGAGCAACCCTATATCCGAAACGAATGGCTAAGCAATGGCACGACGGCGACGCAACAGACAGAATATTACTAGTGCTAGAACTAGTCAACTCAATAGGATTGTTATCGTTACATCACTTCGGAACTGAATTGGATTTGGTGTCGACAGCAAGCGAACAAGAATGCTATTTAGATTCCTATCACCCGGATGAAACCAAAAAACATAAAAAGAGTATATAATAAAATTTGAATCTATAAATGCTGGGACTGGCACTGATATCCAGGAACATATCAAAATAAGTCTTTTTAAGATTTAGGTAGCAATTGGCTCAACATCTCTTCTTAAGATAAGTATAGAATATTAACACGAATATCAAGCAGGTGACTAAATACTTTGTCATCCCGACGGAAATCCTAAAGTTGACAGTGAAAAGTGAAGAAGAGCTAACGCCAACAATTACGTCAAATTGATAGAGGAAATTATTATCAAACAGAGAATAGATAGCGTTCCTAATAACCATGAAGCAAATACTGATAATGTGAGTAACACTCTAACACTAGCAAACATTGCCTTATCTACCAGCCTTTCCACCTAAAAGCTTTGTCTATACAAACTAAGCGATATAACTTATCAACCAAGGTCATATTATTATAGTCAAATAAAATATTAGATATTGAAGTAATCTTTTCACGAATATATGCCTATCGGACGTCAAACAACACGTTTCTGTGGGGACAGAACAATAAACATCCCAATGAGAACGCACTAAATTATCTAAATCTGAGGACACTTGCACTGAATTTTTTGGCGAAAGGCCATAGAAAGAGGAAATGATTGCTTCGGAGACAGGTGCTGAAGCTGGAAACATCGTAGGAGAAGATATTTTAAGAGACGACTATTTTTAAGTGGCCGTGCCAAAACTATAAGAATGGCTAATTAATTTTGATACAAATGACAACAGAAACGGAAAGGCAAAAACCAAGGAGTAATATGATAGTCAGAGATTTGGCAACCAAATATCTGACTATCATATTAATAAACAAGAACAGAGAAACGTATTTCATGTGTGTGAATTCAATTGTTATGGTTAATGGACCAGCCATTGTCTTAATACATAAACAATGGATAACCAAGCTGTTAGGAATTTCTCTCATCTCAGAAACCTAAGCAACGTCAGTCTTGGTTTCTAGTTGAGTTAATAATATAGAAAATGAAGCTGAAAAAGAATATGATGTTAAGCAAAACGCGCTGCAGTAAACAGAAAAGGGCATCAAAACGATTAAACTGTTCCATCCTTTGAAGATTAGCTCGTCTTGTAAAAGAGCAAAACCAACGACCAACCAACCAACCAACCAATTGTTTTTATGAATAAATGAAATGAAATGTCATAAAAGTTCGTTTCACATGTTGCTGTAACATTTTAAGATAAACACGTTCTTAAAATAAAAATCGCTAATCCCTTCGAGTTATTTTCATGAGCGTGACCAAAGAGGTTCAAAATAAACGGTTCGATATGCCCCAGCATCGTCTCCAGACTAATGTAATAAGCGAGCAGGAAAAGCGGGAAATTCCGGCAGGTAATATCCGATCCCTCGGAGCTCTGACACCGATTAGTGGTTCATCGATCACTGCTATTAAAACCCACGTATCATCCGATATATCCATCGATATAAAGCTGAGTTACTGGTAAAAAATAGAACGATTACATTCATTAATAGCGAATTGTACTGTAACGTAACGAGCCATCCCAGACCTTGGCGTGTATCGATAATTGAGCTATTTAGCTACATAATACTATGTTTGTCAAACCAACCCGGTTATGAGATGCCTTGGCAATGTTCACACATCTTCATTATTTTTTTTCCAAATTACTTGTACCATTGAAATATTTAATGAGGTTAATCGGCCTTTTAATAAGTGATCAAGGTTAGCCTCGGGAAATAAACAAGGTGTTGCTAATATGTATATGACGTACACGAAAACGTACGACATTTCAAGGATTTATTTTACATTTTAATGAACGATGTTTCTGTCAAAAGAAAAGATTCTTCATAATGAGACGTTGAATAGGCATGACAGCAAGGAAAATGTACAAAGAGACAAAAAGATGGACATGTTTGACAAGACTACTGCAATAGAGATTAACAAAGAGGTGTGAAGTGTCGTTAGTGAAGATTTGAGAATAGGTCTGTGCTCAGTGGTGGGCGTCGCGTCGCGTGTGGAAGCGTCGCTACAAGAGAGGAAATAGCAGCCATTAAATGAAAAGCTTTTTTGTTTTATTAATGGGACCGGAACTCGTCTTGCATAACTGACGCCTTGTTCCCATAAATAAGGAACAGAGGACACGGTTGGATATGAATCTGATTAATTCGAAATTAAGTAGCTCTAGGCTCGCACAAAATCTGTTTAAAATATTTAAAAATGGAGGTTAAATAAACGTGAATAATGAATGTACAGTTTGTCTTTGTCGAGTCCTTCATGAATTTGAACACTGGGAAATAACAATGAGATTTTATTATACTCAATTGTACACGTTCAAACCATTCAGTGAATGTAATAAATCATTTGATTTTCATGTAAATGTTATCGTTCTATGATATTATAAACACGATATCTGGTAATCGTAAATATTGAACGTAAATATTTTGATAAGAAATCCTAAAATAACGTGAACATTTTCTGTTAAGGGTACACTAGTCGAAAATTCTTCCATACAAACGTAGTCTAGGAATTATTTCACTGTTTGACGATTTACGTTCAAAATAAAAAGTGATATCAATTTGTCTCATCATTATCTAGCCCTGTATGGAAGCAAAAAAGTAAAAAAAGGAAATATTTGAAAGTTATGAGCGTCGAAAGTTCCACATTTCGAAACTAATTTTAACGCATTTTAGGGCGCAAATAAATACCATAAGAAGACGGAAAATTGCAAAACGGCCTCCATACAGGGATAGATTAGTAGTTCAACAATGCATATAATTTTATTTTAGACAGATAGATTTAGTCGTTTTTTCATGATATCTAGACTGCCAAAGGTCTGTTTATAAAATTTCGCGCGCTCGGTTTCGTCCTAAATCATTATCCATTTCACTACAAATTTGCAAAAGTGTGTATTCGTACGCGAACTAGCTTCCTAGCTCATCACAGCATCTATCTCTTCCGCACGTGTTGTCGGTTGATATAAAATGCATTTTAACCCCGCGCACAAAATAGTTTGTGCCGTCGACTAGTGTACCCTTAAGAACGGGAAACGTGTCTGTGTCAGAGTCGACCAATAAAGCGGTCAGAGTCTAGCTAGAAAATCCGGTCGCGTTCTACATAGATGAAAATGTATAAGCGTGACTATTACGAAAGTGCAACACAAAACGGATGTAAGAAGTTCCACAGTTGAACTTGAACCTTCATACTAATTGCCATACACGACGACGTTATAGCAAAATCGTCAAGCATGACCAATGTATTGGTGATGGTGAAAGATAACAAGCCAACATGACAGCGTATGGAACATTAATACGAGTATTGAAGCGACTTGAGACTTCTGTAGCAACTCTCGTGGCATAAAACCTACGTATAAGTTGCAGACAGGATGAGCTATAAATATAGAACACCTGGGCATCGGAACGAAGCAAACAGGTCAACCCGCGACTACTGAGTAACCGCAGCGGTAACACAGTTAATAGAAGTTCAGATTGCCAGCCATTGAAAAAACTGGCCAAGTGCGAGTCGGACTCACCCACGAGGAGTTCCGTACCATTATCGCAAAAACATCATGCACAAAAACTTACAGAGGCGGACTTAATGCCTTAGGCATTTTCTACCAGTCCACCTTAAATATTCCACAGCCTCACTAATTTTTTTTTGAATTCTCTTTTTAGTATTTATTGTTATAGCGGCAACAGAAATACATCATCTGTGAAAATTTCAACTGTCTAGCTATCCCGGTTCATGAGATACAGCCTGGTGACAGACGGACAGACAAACAGACATACAGACAGACGGATCGTGGACTCTTAGTAATAGGGTCCCGTTTTTACCCTTTGGGTACGGAACCCTAAAAAAGAAGGCACTTATTTTGGACGTATACGGATCTTATTGGTGAAGTTCTTAAGAGAGGCCAGGTGCGTAGTACTCATATACTTCGTGTATGACCAGGTGTATGAAAGTCAACAATGCAAAAGGATTATGTAAGGATCGTTCCAGGTAGCAGGTTCTGTAGTTTTTGCCTAAGTCCATGAGAAAACAGGTATTTGCTTATTAGTGCAAGAAGACATGATCTAAACATAACTGACCCAACAATAGATTTATCAGGTCAGCATTCGTAACCACCTTTGTTATCCCCACTACCTATATATAAATTCATTAATCATATAATTCTGGCATGATTCATCGGTGTACATTTCTCGATCTATCCAAATCTATTTGCAAATTCTAAAGAAATACGCGTCCACATTTCGCAAGGCGTTTTAAAATGTTATCGGCAAGAGGCCGGAGACCGAACGCAGGTACAGGGTACTGAGCTCTCTCGCGAACAATAGGGCTGCAACTACACAATGGACCCAAGGGCAAGTACAAGACTGGAGCCCCTTGAAGGTAAGACGGCAAAACGGCTTGTAAGTTTACAGTTTTGTTTAAGGATATAGCTTGAACTGTCTACGCGTTGTAGTTTGTGCGTTGACTCATTAGAAGTACTAATGGATAGCCCGATATGGTGACCACATCCGAACGACACAATGGCCAGCCGTCCAGACACTGTCGTTAATGTCAGAGACGGTTGATCATAAAACTGTAGTCAGCAGATATGGCTGGTAATGGTAACAGTCCTAAATTGTCAGCTTGACCATATTTTGTTCACAAAAAAACCCACGTCATTGTCACCTTGACGAAAAAGCAGGATAAATTGTATCTTCTCGTCAAATGGAAACGGGACACAACGATAAAAATGTTTGAGCACTTTGGGTTAATTAATACGGCTTGCTTTGCGTCATCCGCGAACAATTTGCGGCGCGTGTTCCTTGCGTGTCTTTGTTCTTGAGTCTTGACATAATGCAACTCGTGCACGTGTGTTCAAGACACCTGGAAGTAGAAGCGGTTAAATATCTAGGTAATCCGTCTTATAAACGATTTTGCTATATGTATGTCTAGTAATCTACGTAGAAATAAAAGAAATTGAACACCATTATAAAATGTTTAAACATCAATTGAAGTAGTAATCGTAAAGTCGGTGAAACTGCTCTATTTTATGACGAAATGAAAAAAAAATGGCTGGCAATCCACAGCATTTTTGCTTTGATACGTACGTATGTTTGTTTTGGCCGCCCCGTCTCAACTTGCGAATGAAAAACTAAACATGGCGATTTATACGGCTTATAAACAGATCTAAAAGCAGTATTTTTTACCAGTTTCTAGAATGTTCCAGATTATTCGTTTCAATTTAAAGTTGTGACATCGCAATCATGGCTTGGTTTATGGCCTAAATACGAGGAACTACTATGAAACGTTTGAAAGTAATTGACGTGCGCTAGCATACATTTAGATGTCCCAACTGTCGTTGAAGTATAATTTAAAAGACATATGACTACAATGGACAGAGATGATGGTACCGACACAAAAAACAATGACGAAAAAGTGCAGTTGACGTTATAAAACGGTAAACAATCAAAGGTCAAACGCTATGAACCATTTAGAACAGTCTTCACGTAAAAAAAAACTGTATGTACAATTCGGTGATAGGATTATAGGATATATTATTTCGTTCGGAACGGAGAAGATTCGGATCAGACTTCAGTAACACTGTAACACGATTAGGTACCCAATTTGTAACAGAAATGAAAGTATTGACTAAGAATTCAAGAAGAAATGTGTATGTATACATTTGAGCGTCTATATATATATTTAGATTACGTTGGTTGTTACGAGTATACTCCTGACTGTAGCCCTAAGAAGGTGATAGGCTGATATTGGAGTAATACAAGAAGCCATAATTTAATTGGAATTGAACAGACAACATTTGTTACTAAATCTGGTTGATTGAAGTTGGAGTCTCCATCGCACCTCTCAATTAATGGTTTGGCACAGATGCATTGTTCAAGTTGTCCGATATTGAAATAGTTTGTCAGCTTGGCTTTCAGAAAGTTTTGATGAATTTTCTCGAGATTCTCAGAAACATTGTAATAGAATCATGAATGAAAGGAGAAGTTATAGTTAGTTTATCATAATCTTAACTAATATTATGAAGTGGTTATATTTTAAGTTATTCGTTGTAAAGAGAAGTTCTGATCCGTTTACGGCAATTTTTTCACTATAGAATCCTACAGTATCGCGGCGTGTCATTTTATCGCGGAAAGATGGATCTATTAAAGACAATCAAGTGAGTGATTTGAATATAATTGTTTGTAGTATGAACGTGTGATGAAGATAGAAAATACCGGTTACTTCAACAAGATTAAAGTTCAACATTGTATCCGCAATTAGTGAGTTCTTCTTAGATTCTACCTTAGTTGAAATTAACCTATTCATATTAGTTGAGAAACGGCAGAGACATTTATGGAAGAAGAAAACTTGTTGCGCTGACCCCAAATAAACTGGAATAGGCAGATGATGATGAAGATGATTTACTGGCGAAAAATTACATATTACATTGCTGCAAAATAAATTAAATCAAAACAAGGAAGAGTAAATAATGAATAATTATGTGGCTAGCCCGTAGCCACATAATAAATCATATTACTCATTAATAATTCATTAGTTAGAAAAGTACTTCATGAAATTTATAGTTTTTGTATATGACATAGTAATAATAACAACAAATTGAGAAGAAACGCTTGGAATTTCATTGCCAAGGACAAGGGATGGTTCGTATTACTTCGTATAAGATGAGAGATTCTTGGGTCTCCTGGGTTAGGTATTCCTCATAAAAATACTGTTTCTGCAAAAAGTATTATTATTTTCTGAACTTTTAGTTTCAAACTCGTGTTCTTGAGTGGAGACCGCGAATCGGTAAACGTAAGGTCGCCCACGGGCTAGGTGGGGCGACGATCTTCGCAGTGTCATTTATCACAATTGAGAATTGTGATAAATGTTGTGCGGTTAAAGAGGTCTATGTCCAGTAGTGGATTGTTGTAGGCTCATAGTGATTGAGTTTCATAATTCTTCGTGTCTTTCTATGAAGAAACAGTGCTGAAGCTACTATTTCCGTCCCACCATCTAACGTAATTCCTAAAGAGTCAGTTACAGCTCGGGCAATAGTTCCAAACCACCAGTTGTCGCATTATTTCTCATCAGGAAGGAAATCCATAAAATCTCTCCATTCACCATAAAACGGAATGATCTGAATGGCGTCCATGTTCGCCATAGATTCACGCCATAAATTGAGCAATAACGCATAACCTTGTGAGCCTGGACCGCCTGGTTTGCTGGCCGTGACCTTCTAGAACAAACATGTGATAACGTTATGTATAGACGTGTAACACTCCTAAAATATCCGACAATCTAAACTATATGTAACGTTTTCTTTTGATGTGGAACTGTATCAATTTTGATGAGCATGAGATGTCAGTAACTGACAGGACTTAAACAATGATGGTGAATGAATGTCAGTGACAGATGGAGGACATTGTCGAGATCATAACAAAAGCTTTGATCAAGCTGTAGTTACTGTTGCTAAAGAAGACGATGAATGATGAATATCTAATCAACCAGAATCGGTAAACGTTAATAAGTAAAAGTCTTGTCATCAAATTCATGAATAATTTTATCGACTAAAATTATTTGATAGAAAATAATATTTGTATTTACATATAGCTCCCAAACCTCTCCACATCGATCAGTTTTGGCATTATTCATAAGTTATTGTCATAATTTATCATCAAGGCGTCTGGTGCGATTAATTCTATCGCTTCGAACTCAAGGGTACCAACATACCGTTCTATACGCATGTAGGTCAGGTTGGCAGCCTGTATCGCGAGGCAAAGGAAATCTTGTTTCCATCCAGTTTTCGCGCTTCCTTTCATTATCTGTTTCATTTGCAAATACTTCGGCGAATTTTCCGTTTCGAGAAATTCAAGTTTGGTAACCTTGTTTTGGTAAATAATTTCACTTTTGGATGTATTTTTCTGTGTAGCATGTAAGCCATCAAACATCATGTGTTCTGTTAGATTGTAAGAATTATAGTACCGACATTTCGCTTTTGATAATACATTCTACAAGTCCCATATGTTTTCCATATTCACACTTGAACAAAGTGGGACTCCTTTGTTTTTACATTCTGGTATAAATCAAATAATTTTCCCTAATTCATATCTATGTGCTAACGAACAAAAAGCGTGCAAACCGACTAAGTAGCTACAGCTCATTGACGTCATCGGGCGTTTCGCAGACAATTTTATTTTAATAACATTCGAAATTGTATTCAGTCAGTCATTGAGCTTCTTAGAAAGTCTCTGGTGTTTCATACTTCGGAGAGACAGACCAAGGTTTGGATAAAGGAAGCTAGGACAAAGAACTTCTGATCTTAACCACAAAACAGTAGTGTTACAAAAAGTCACCGTGATGACTCAGGTGAAGTGTACTCAAAGTAAGCGGTCAATCCCTTACATCGGTTGGCTCATTTTGAGCTCACTTCAACGTCATGACGATCTCACAATCGTCAATAGTCGATGGTCGTCTACAGAATCGAGCGGCTGTACAAGCTATCGCAATTCGAAGTGACGAATGAAATGTTTGTAGAAGGACATACGTCAGTTCGTTGCCAAGCCAACGATGAGCGTGATGGATGATTGGACTATCGTATATCTACATTATCCTCTTCTAGTACCCCCTAACTATGTCCACGTGAGTGCGTGGACCATCTAATAGACTATAATGTAGACAGACATCCTTTTCTCCATCGATCTTGCCTTGTAGGAATATTCCTTTGCGGAATATATTACCTGAATGTTGATATACTAGTGCACTTATTGGTTAAATCCGGATATGAACCTTTATTTCTCTACCAACTTGAGCCCCAAATCGCGTACCCTATTCGCTGAATTTCGATTATTCTATAGTACTCTGAATTCGCTCTGAAATTCATTATCTAAAACTTTTTGAAAGAGCTCAACCCCAATACTCATCCTGCTTGCCGATTTTAGTCTAATCTTTGCATTTTTTATGACGAGACGGGGTCTATAAATAAACTTACGTAGCTAAAATTAACACTACTAATTTTAGCGACGTAGTGTCACGTTCGGCTATGGGAGGGTTTACTTTGCTAAGCTGTATAAGTTTATTATTAGCAATATACCTTGCTTTATTTAGCCAATTGAGAAGAGTTGATAAAGAGTCTATAATTACTTCTTTCAAGTAATCTTCTTTTTCATTAATGATATTTTTTACATTGGTAGGCTCGCGTTTGAGCACTATCTCACCTGATATGGTCGACGATGGGATAGTAACCTAAGGCCCATTGATAGGTTACATTCCATCATAAAAAACGTGGCGATATCGACTGGAAAAATCTCAAAAAATTATGGTAATGTCAAACGCTATCGAAATGTCACGTGGTTTGGCATTTCATTTCGACCATCGCCTTCACTGACATCAAATGTCTTGAGCCAATAGAGGCACTCTTGACTTATGAGTTATGACTGCTAAAACAAACGCGTTTCCATGAAGTTTTATTCGGTGTTTTAATTACTCGTGAGAATCTCAAAAACATAGCTTCTAAAAGATTTTACGGTGTAGTTATAATGTGTGCGGAACATGATTTCTTGCTAAACTTGTTTATAGTTTTTGCCTCATAAAACATCATATTTGTTTATAAGACTATTGCCAATATAACGTAATTTCCTATCAGATACCATCGTCTTGGAACTTGTACTCACGTTCCTGTAATCCAATTTATGTTACTGTGATGTAAACATGCTTAGTCTACGTTAAACTAGGTATTAGGTACTGTTGTATTGCCTTTTCTGAAGGCACTAACGTTATCATCGTTTCAGCCGAAAGACTTCCACTGCCCTAGGCGTGTCGTATCCAGCAGATTCCCTCAGCCATACTCGGGTTATGGTCTACCTAGTCATCGGCACCAAGATGTCTCCAACATGTCATTCTTCACCATCATTATAAACAAAACTCCATTCCTGTCAATTGATTTCAATAGTCAGATCTACATAGTCAATACGTGACGGCAATTATTAACTATTCGATTAAACATCAATTAATCTAACTAGACGACATTGTCGTTATTGCTGGGCTTAATAGATCGAATGAAAGATTAAGGCGCGTCCTCAAAATGAATAAGACGAGCTGCTGATAAAACATACATCAGCCTATTAACGTTCCCAATGTTGGGTTGGTGGATGTCATGTCTTAGATTTTTTGGTTAAAGAAAATGCCGTTTTCCTCACGATGTTTTCCTTCACCGTTCTCCCTTCACAGATAGACCATGTCCTCGATTAGGACCTAGCATACTTTTTATCGCGGGAGTAAGTTCCCCTGGGACAATTGCCGACTCTCGGCACAATCTTTCTAAAAGTCTATACCAGTCACCTTGCTAAGATTGTTCTGATAATGCCTGAAACTTCAATTTATATCTGCGCTTCAAGGATCCGATGCCCAACACCGGCAACACCGGACATCGATGTTAATTTCAACTCCTAACCATTTCAGGTGTCATGGCCGTTGAATTTTATACTTACATTGAACACTAATGCGAGTTCTACAGCACTTACACCGAACGTATCGCGCGATAAGGATCCCATACTGTGTCTGTGTGCATGGGCCGTGACGTAACTTAATGTACCAGCTATGAGAATGTGCAAAAACCGAACGGCCTTGTCAAAATTTCACTAGTCACTCACACATATGCAGTTAAAGCGTGTAGGTGGCAGTTGGGTATTAGGCAACGCTCGTTCGATATAATCCTTTAGTAACTGTGTTTGTAGGGCTATGTATGTGTACCTGAAAGACGTATGTAGTGTTCCAGCTAATAGATAGCAGTTATCAAGTGAGATAATGATAATGAATATTCGATTTTGATTGCTGCGTTGTTTTTGTAAACAATATGCTGATCAGACCAGATTGTTGCTTGGATATAATGATGGAAAAGGCCCATGAAAATTGGCCAATTTTGTAAATTGATGATGAACGATTGTGTGCCAGATTACGATCTTTATATTCCCTAGGTGAATTACAGTATCAGTATTGTTTTCCTTCATTTACGCAAGTTCTGCATAAATAAGGATAAAATGATCATACCGTTTGAGTATGTTTATTGTTTTCGAGAGGCACAACACAAAAATAGACTTGAATCGTTACGTTTCCATACACATGAGGCAATGCTATTTGTCCAATCAATGAACGAGTACCTAAGATCTACAATACATGCTCGTGTAGTCACAGGGTCAGCACATGACCGTGAGTATGTGGGTTACGATAAAATCTATGCTATACTTATAACCTTACAAAAATAACACCCTTATTTTTAAGGAAATATAGAGAAATTTACACTAGCTGTTTCCTTCTAGCACTCAGCATTATGTACATGTCATGGACCAAGAGATTAATCAAAGCACTATGTATAATAACCGGGAAATATGAATCAAGTCAAGTCAAGTCGGGCAATGTAATGAATACTGATTTAAACTTCATTATTTATCACATTGTCTGGTCTTTTCGAATATTGCTACGTAACTGCAGAGCAATTCGATCATGGAAAATATCTGCGAACAAGTTATTTTCACAGCAAAATTATATTATAAGGTCAGCAGGATAGAATCGGGTAGCATATAATACTATTGGTAAGCGGTGGCGTGATTTTTAACGAAATAGTTCAAGAGCGAGCGAAGCGAGCTCGGGCGCTTAGGGCAACCTGACACGGATAGGTTAGGTTCGAAGGGTAAGATCGGAGCTGAAGTGAGCGAGCAAGCGCAGCGGGGCTCCGTCGACTTTGTTGCTTAAATAGTAATCGTACTTACCTACCATATTGAACCTATATTAAAATCAATGTAAAATAATTTAATAAATCACATATTTTTATTACCCCGTCCAATACGTGATGGGCATTATTCAGAAAGCCCGGTCAATATAATTTTTTCAATGTTTTTAGGAAATTCTACTCATATTGGGCATTTTTCAAATTGTCTTGGCATTATGTATAATGCCGTATAAATAACTTGGTCCATAACATAATATACAATACTCTATAGAATATAATACAGGTACAGTTTGTGAGCTTGAATGTAGGAGGTTATCTCCAAAAAACTTCATTCACTGATAAGAAGCTAGATTATTGGCTGAGCGGCCTTCTGATGGCTCGACGCGATTCTATTGATATAATATCCACCGATAAGCGATTTTTACTAAGCGAAATTGTTAACATGGACGGAATACGATGCAATTCGGCCGATTTGAACTTGAAATTTTCGTAGAAAATACGTGCGCGATATGGCCTATCATCAGGAAGGTCCATAAGTGTCCCAAGACATTTTTTTATCCTGGTAAATGCACGGTTCCTGCTGAAAAAGTTAGTACTTTTATAAACATGTACGATCAGCCGAATGAAACTTTACTTGAAGAAATGGTTCAAAACATTCGTGTCAAGCCGGGTCACAGAGATAGACCTAGAGTTATTAAACTAATTAAATAAAACAATTCGACGTTAAAACTATTGTAGACACCATCACGTCAGAAGCCCTTCAGGTGACAAGGCCAAGTTCATTTCAGTCTCACGTGTCCAGTCTGACTACTTCTATCTTTTACAGCCTCAATGAGAGTAAAGGAGATAGCAATACATAAGACATGGCTTTGGGGTTACAGTTCAAAGCGAACTGTATTATAGTTAGTTCTAGACGAAGAAAAATGCGCGTGTAATAGCGAAAAGTGAGTTTTATTTATGTGTTGGTACGTAATTATGTGATACTACATTCTGCCAGCGGCTTCGTCTACGTGCTAAGTGTTTTGTTATGCCAAGGGAACATAACCGGAATAAAATAAATTGTAGTTCTAAAAACTAAAAAACACGCTTTAATGGTAAATTGAACTAAAAAGTTGCTAATCCTGAAGATCCTGTTAAGGATAATGGGACAAACTATTTAAATTATTGCATTGTCATCGGTCCTTGATAAGTGTGCAAAGTTTCACATCAATCCGACATTTTGAAGGGAGTGAAAATCACGTTCAAAGATTCCGTTACATTGATACATAGATATATAGATACATACATACCAAGCTAATAAAAGCGTGTTAATAAAAAGTAGCCAAGTGCTATTCCAGACAATAATCTATCACTGAGCCAAATTTCATCCAGATCAGTTCAGCCGTTCTGGCTTGATTGAGTAACAAATATCCATCCATCCATGCAAACTTTCGCAATTATAATACTCGTAATAGGAAGTAAGATGCGATCTTTGAACTTTGTCCACGGGTTCGCATTGGCAATGTTGGCAATTTTTCCATGTATTTTACACATAACATACGCTCTATCACGCCAGTATTTCGCGAAGGGTTGGGCAGAGATACATCTATATTTTGCCAGTTATGTTTTTAAGACCCATGTATTAGGAACAGAATGTTGGGCTGTGAAAAAGGTGGATAATGAAAAGAGATTGCATGTAGCAGAGATGAGAATGCTGAGATCGATGTGCGGATTGACGAGAATGGATAAAGTGAGAAATGAGTATATTAGAAGCAGTTTGAAAGTGGCGCCAGTGACAGAAAAGTTGAAAGGAAACCGTTTGTCCTGGTATGGTCATGTGGTGAGGAGAGATGAAACGCATGTTACTAAAAGAGTAATGAATATAAATGTGGATGGATGGAGAGGGAGGGGAAGGCCAAATAAAAGATGTATGGACTGTGTGAGGAGTGAAATGAAAGAAAACGGAGTCAGTGATGGCGTGACGGGGGACAGGACGGTATGGAAGAAGAAAACGTGTTGCGCCGACCCCAAGTAACATGGTATAAGGGCAGGAAGATGATGATGATGTATTAGGGGGTGAGTCTATTGCCATCAACCGGGTACAAGTTCAAATTTCGGGCGGATAATCCCAATAACACTGACAGACCCGGGAATAGAATCCATGACCGCACGCTCCAACTATCTATCTTACAACTGAGGAAACATCAACCACATAGTTTCATATTCAAGAAGTGCCTTGTTTTGTTGACTTTGAAGCAAAGGTATCGTTAATACAAAGTCAGGGCCGTAATAATATTTCGGCACGTGACTGAGATTCTGCTACACCGATTACGGAGACAGAGAATTTATGACCTAGAAGCATGAACTGACATAAATCTTCACTGGAACTCTAGAAGATCTAGGTCAGCCATTACAAATTGCATCTACACCGAAGAAGGAAGTCTCCCGCAATGCATCAAAGTGAACTCGCACGTGTGGATTATTTTTAGCTAGTCGAATATACACTTGTCCCTTTCATTCTTCACGTTTTTGAATGAAACACAACCAAGTGAATTCTACAACCCGTAACGCCGACGATTTTTCGGACAGCGATAGCCCTTAATTATACTGATGGAGCAATTGCTTTGATAGAAGAGCCTCCTAGTAATTCACAAATGGATAAGCTTGATGTCAATTTGATATGCCTCGTGCACGCTATTTTTGTCTCTATTAATAATGAAATACTACCCAAATTGGCATGAAAGGAGATTGTTTAACAGTTTCGGTATGTATTTTGAAAATATTTGAAAATAATGGTAATGTATTCGAAGAAACTTTAGCAATGTTTGGAGTCGGAATTAGTTTTGCTAAGTTCGACACGAAATCGTAAATTAAAACACCGCTGTTAAATATACTTCCCACACTTGTGAGGAAAAAAGGAGGAAAACCTTTGTGTTATAATAATGGACCGATAATAATATTACCAGTTATCGCTGTGACTGAAACACGCCGTCAATTAAATAGCTGTTTTTGTACAAATACGCGCGATAAAATGACGCGGTTGCCAAAACACTGACGTCTATCCTAATTCTAATTGGATTTCCTAATTTAGTTATGTCCTCTATTAAGACTTACAACATGTAGAAACTACGTACTTAATCCTTACATAAACAATCCCATACTCGTCCATCAAGAGAGCAATCTCATAAAGACTTCATGGCATCTATGATTGCCTAGTACAATATCGCGGTCTTCGATGTAAAACCGGACTTAGCAGATGCGTTTCTATAAATTCAACTAGATATATCTCATTAGAAGTGTTAATATATGCCAGCCAGACAGTAGCAATCGAATAAAGATAGTCAATTCAATACTACTCCCTATAATCTCATAAAGACTTCATGGCTTCTATGATTGCCTAGTACAATTTCTCGGTCTTCGAAATATGTAATCCCGGATTTTGGCAGATGCATTTCTATAATTCACTACATTCGTCTCATAATTGTAGATGTCTCATAATATGCCAGACCAGTCAATTGAATACTCCCTATATCTATTCACGTGTTTATCTTCCGTAATCCGAATATCAAACTTCAGTCTTGTGTATGTTTGTTTTGTCTAACTCGAGTCCATTCACGCAGCAATCGGCAAGGTTGTATCCATATTCTCCGGGTTATTTACGGTTCAATAGATTTACTATACTGCCGTCCTATATCTAGAGTGTCACCATGAAATTTTGCCGATTTTGAGTTTTAATACCCCCGTAAACAGCATAAAAAATCCACAGACCTGACTAAGCAGCATTTTTCTAATATCAATAGATTCCGGATAAAAAATAATAACGACCCAAATTGCTATGTGTACAAACCTAGTTTTTATAAGATTAAGTAATTTATTTAAAATAGCAATGAGCCTATTCGAAAGTGCGTAATTAGATAAATTTTTAGGGTTCCGTACCTCGAATGGAAAAAACGGAACCCTTAAGGATCACTTTGTTGTCCGTCCGTCCGTCTGTCTGTCTTCTCCTTTTCTCGGGAACGCGTGGCGGTATCAAGCTGAAATTTATATCAAATACTCAGGTCTACTGTCCTTTAAAGCTGTAAAAAATCAAACTTCTAAGCCAACGCAATCAAAAGATACAGCTGTTTATGCTGCAAATTTTCGACCCTCGCAAGGGAATCAAAACCTACAGGGTTCCTCCCGTGAACTCAGAATCTTGAAATTTGGCACGAAGCAACGTCTTACAGCACAGATAAAGGAAAAATTGCGAAAACCGTAAATTTTTAATTTCATCATATAATAAAAATATTTTAATAATTTTAAACTTACTATGCCTCATGAACGCGTAGAGGTATCAAATTGAAATTCATATCAAATACTCAGGTCTATAACACCTTTAAGCTGAGGTTTGTACGGAACCCTCGGTGCGCGAGTCCGACTTGCACTCGGCCGGTTTGACACCGTTCGCGTTTTTTGTCTTATAAATAACTCAACATAATATATGATTTTGTCGGATAGTGACACTCTAGCTATAGGATGTCATATAGCGTTTCCAGAATAGACGTCAGTGTCTTAAGCAGTGCGTGTCTCTAGCCGATGAATTTAACATTTTATGCGTAAATATTTGGCCATTAAATATTCAAAGAGTTGGCCGCAAACATGTGAAGAATACTGAAGGAATATTCAGATTCAGAGAATGAATGAAACCGGCGTCGTAGTATACTTCCTGTCTGTCGAGTAATAATACTCTGAAATCTTATCCTTTCACGATCTCGTGGAACCCACTACTAAGATAAAATTATGATTAGATTTGTATTAACTACGTTATTTGAAGTTGCAAATGTGGTGAGTTTAAGTTGTATGACGGCGAAATGGCACCATGCCGTGACATGGTCGTTTAATTTCTTCATTCATGTGCCCATACGTGGTAAGTTGGTAACCGCTAAACATGGGCTTTCTATAGCTAAAAGGAAGGTCAGTAAGAAATATTGCCTTTATCACCAGTTCACCACACGTGGCAAATTTAGCCACTGATCCTTTTAATCCTTGCATAGGAGGACGCAGTTGTCATCTTCTGAACATTCGTTAACATCTTTCGTAACTTATGCCTTTTAGAAGCCAAGATTTTATCTATACTAATGTTATAAAGAGGTAAAGTTTTTGACGTTGTAGTGGTTATCTCTGGATCTACAGAACCGATTTTGAAAATTCTTTCACCAGTAGAAAGCTACATTATTCCTGAGTGTCATATGCTATAATTTATTAAATAAAAAAATAGAGATCCTTATGAAAATTGCAATAATGTAACCCAACGTAGCAAAATGCTACTTTAATAAAACTTTTTTTTTTTATTAAAATTCATTATTTGGCGTGAGCTGAGAAAACTATTGATGATACATAAAGGTAGGTAGGGTGGGTAGTGTATGGTAGGTAGGGTAGTGTAGGGTAGGTAGAGTAGATAGGGTAGGGTAGGGCAGGTAGAGTAGGGTAGATAGGGTAGAGTAGTGTAGGTAGGGAAGGGTAGTTAGGGTAGGGTAGGTGGGTAGAGTATATATGGTAGGTTGGGTAGGTAGCCAGTTGACGGGAGCGAAGCCGCGGGGGTCAGCTAGTTTTTGATAATAAAGAACCATACGGCCGGGCCTGGAATACTTGCGGGTATTGGAAATACGATAATTCTTCAGAAGGCTATCATATACAGAACATATATATATATATGGTAATGTTCAGTAGTATCTGCGCGGATATTCATTGTAAATGCGAGCTCTTTACGAGGCATCGTGTAATGACAAGTAATGAAACTGAATGAGTACGTAGGTTAACTATTTAGAAGTGACTCCTCTAATGGTTGAGCAAGGAACGTTCGTTGGTCAAAAGTATAGGATATGTTCTAATGAACTAAAGCTTGCTTAAATCCTATCAACATCGAATGCTGGCCAGATGCCTTCAGGCAAAAATGGTTTATAGCCATCTTCTTGAGCAATCCAAAATCTGAATCTGACCCGAATGAGCTGGTGATCCCTTTGCTCAGCACTGGGATAGAATGGGTGTCCATACCTAGTATAGTAATGAGGGACGTGGGACGTAAATAAAACCGTCAATGCTGAGCTCCAAAACAACCCACTAATTTGATAAGACAAAACGGGCGCACGCGTTGATAATTTAGCGCTCCTATCAATCCCGAACTCTGCAGGAACTAACACGATAACCGCTATTTTCGACCGAATCTAATAAACGTAAATATAAAGGCGTGACATTCACGACTCACAAATTAAGAGGCGAAATATTTTAGGTGAGGTGCACACGTGATTCGCTTGGCAACCACTCCACACGCGACAACGATACACGAATCTTCCACATCATAAAATTATTGTAGTGCATCAAACGCAAAGACAATTAATCTACGGGCTCTGATCATACAATGCGACATTATGTTCCGGCGAAATTGTAATACAATTTGCATGTCTGGGCAATAAGGAAGACTGCTCATTAAACTTTGTAGGCGATAGTCTGTGGTGCCAAACCAGTGTGTTTAAGACCGTTTGAAATTGAAACTACACAATCTGCAGCTACAAAGTTTATGAACACCTAAAACTGGCAATTTGCACGTATTAGAAACTTAAACACCCACCTACGTCAAAGGCATTTCTACCAGGGAGTTATTAGGTAGCAGAACTATTTCGGTCTTCCGACTCAGAAACTGAGGATTTTTCTATAAAATCTAACCTTGGCCGGCATCAAAGGACATCAAGGTCGGACGGAAGCAGTGATCGCCACCAAAGCGGCTATCTGTTCGGTAAATTGGTACTAATCTACAGGCATACGACCGCATGACCGTGATAGGGACCTATTCTTATCAATTGGATGCTGTTTTTTTTGCTATAAGGACATGTCTGGCACCACACACAGTTAAATATGCTTACGTAACATCTAAGGCTAAAATCTCCTTTTTAGGGACCATTGCCTTTGTTTCCTGATAGCTACAACCTAGGGGTCTTTAAGTCAAGAGTGAATAGGTAACTTCTAGGCAAGCGTGCTTCATCGTCGACCACATCAGGTGAGATAGTGGTCAAACGCGGGCCTATCGTTTATTAAAACAGAAAACCATTCCCTTTTCTCTAACATTCATATGCATCATTCGTTCCATTAGGCCGTTACTAAATGGCCGAAAGATTTAAAACACGTGTTTGGCACTGTACAGCTCCATCGCTGATTGGCACTAAATGATAAGGATAACGATGGTGACGCATAATACCTCATAATACTTAGTAAATCTGTCTGCACACGGAGATAATGGACTAAGCATGCTAAGTCGCCTGCTTAACCAAATAAAAGTATTTGATTCGCGATTACCCGACGTCCTTCACGGCACATAGCTCTGATTTGAGACGAGTCTATAACTAATTTGTTGAACTGTTCTGCAGGTTAAAGTCTAAACCATTTCATTCTAGAGAGCTAAGTAAACAAAGTCTCGAAGGCTTACATTTGTGTGGGGTTCACGGTTATGTTGACCATTCTCTTGATAAATGATATAATGTCAGAGTCGCTGTCGCTCCTCCAATCCCATGTTTCGTGCGTATACTCATGAATACTAAATCAGCTTTTTAGGCAAATCACACTTGGCAATAGGCCAGGATAACACCATAATAATACCGAGTTATACAATGTTGTTTTGTATTCTTATTGTGTCGGCCAAGACCACAATAAGTGAATACCTTATAGACTTGTAGGTAAGGTATGCTAGCCTTTCTGTCAAAGAATTACGGTTTATTAGATCTGTGTCACTTCTTGAAGGCAATTGAAAACAAGGTAAACACTTCAATCGTTAATCAAATTACGTGATTTAGAGCTCACTATTCTGTAGATTGTACTTGACCATTTGACATTTATCGCGAATCTCGTTCGTAGTTGCGTAAGGTTATTGAAAAATCCCAGTGATTGGTCCAGTTAAATCGTTTTCCCTAAACTCCTGGTTATGTGCTACCGAATATGACACGTGCTGCTGTAAGTATAACATAAATGTAGGCTCTAGTTAACTTGTAAATATTTGAAGAACGCCTGCTTCAATTAGAAGCTAAAATAATTTCAACAAGTAACCGTTTGTACCGGTCACGCCGTCGTTACGTAACACTAGAAGTTTTGCAACCACCGTAATAATGGTAAACAATGAGGCCATGAATGGAAATGCCAATTAAAACGTTTGTATTATACGGAACTAGCTTCTGCCACCGACTTCGCCCGCGTTAAAGTGTTTTATCATCCCAAGAGAACACACTACCGAGCTAAAAAACTATCTCATGTCCTTTCCTTCCCAGGGTCTCTTACTTTTAGGCATGAAAAGGTAACGAACAAAAAGGTTACTTTCGCATTAATAAAAAGTATTAGTTTGGATAGATTCAATGATTTGATAGATTAGAATTGCTAAGGATCGTTCCGCAGAACAGATTTAACTCAAAGTTGGGTGACTTGAAACCCTATTAGTGTGGATCTGTTTAAGTCGGACATCGGACAAATGTCAGCGCAGCCTTGAAGCGCTCAGGAACAGTGGGTGGATAATATAGGATTACAGGCGTGAGCTGTGACGTAAGCTCAGCGATCTAAGTGGAGAATTTATCAGAATTTTTAGACTTATGTAAGATGACACCACGTCTATATGTCCCTAAGGGCTATGTAAAATGGCTAGAAGAGAGCTAGGGAGGGTTACTACTGCGATGAACGACTAAAATAACAATGAAGGAAAGAAGAAAGAAAACATGCTGTGCCAACCTCAAAAAGACACGCCGCGTCGACCTTAAATTGATTGGAATAAGGAGTGATTATAATTCTTCTTCTTCAGCTCTCCGCACGATCTCCCGCCATCTCTCTCTGTTGGCGGACTGTTTGGCGCAGTCAGAAAAGCGGACTCCTACAGCGGATTTCACTTGGTCAGTCCAGCGCATAAGTGACTTGCCGCGCGATCTGGTTTCCTCTACTTTTCCCTGTACGACCAGCCGCTCTATGGAGTCGCCATCCTGCCTAGAGGCGTATACAAAGTATTGCAGAATGGGCGAATGTACTACGTTCGACAAATGCTGCGTGATGCCGAGTTCCTGGAGTATGTACACTCTAGTACGGAAATCTGTCCACGATATTCCGAGCATCTTTCGCCAGCACCACATCTCCAGAGCATTTATCTTCCCCCTTTCCAACTCACGCACTGTCCACGTCTCGGCTGCGTATAGGAGCATGGGGAATACAATTATTCGTATGGGCCTGATTTTGGTGGCTTTGGTAATGTTGCGATTCCTCCACACTTTCCCTAGCTTCTCCATAACAGTTCAGGTCACATTATATTCTTAACAGAACACAAATCCAGATTCTAAGCTACAACTGAAAATATCTTCGCAGAGAAACACAACAGCACGTTACTAGATTTGGGATTAGTCTACACAAAATCAATAGGCTATTTTGTACTTTGAGGTCAGCTTCCAGATGTGACCGAAAACCTTCCGTTTTCTGTTATAGCTAATACGCGACAAAAATCTATTACCTTAAGAGTAGCCTAGGTAGACTATGTCCCATACCTGCAGTGTCCCAACTGTCCATTCACCTGTACCCTTAGTGACCTGTACAACGCTTCTGACGCTACAATAAACATGGCCACCCATTGGGCCCAAACAATTTAATTAACTATGCCGTCGATTCGAAAAGAAGAAGGGAAGCTCAGTTTCCAACAAGCTATCTTCTTTGTAAGTTGCGAAATACAGATACGTTATAACTAGGCCACCATTTTATCTTAGAGACACGAGTACCAACACGTCTCATCTCCTACACATCGCTTATCAGTTCCGAGTCACAGAGAGTATCGCTTTACGGCCCAACCTTTATGTCTAGCATTAACTTTATTACCTCGCTAGGGTATTACTGCCAATAAACGACTGTCATGGGCGTTTTCACATAAAATAAAAGAAACGCTATTTCATTTTATGTATAAATGTGAATGGAATAGATTACACACACATGATAAAGTATTTATCTCAGTCATCATGATTTTCGTTTCCTCATCGCAATTTATCGGGAGTCTAATTCTTCCATACTTCTATACCTAATAGTCGTTTCCACCGATCTTTTCTTTGATATTCCTCTATAGGATAGCCATCTGCATTCAGACTCAAAACTTTCTTCATTCGTCTGCATAACATGCCTACACCATGACCATTGATGGCAGCAGCACATAATTATAACTTTTCAGTCACCGTAGCCTCTTCGTTCGTCGTACGTACTGTCTCTCACTCAAGTCAAATATATTTATTTCAACTAGGCCATTAAGCAGTTCTCCAACATCTTCCATCGTACTGCCGCAGTCTGTATTTTCTGATAGCTACAACCTGGGAGTCTTTAAGTCAAGAGTGAATAGGTTTCTTGTAGGCAGGCGTGCTTCATCGTCGACCACATCATCGCTTACCATCAGGTGAGATACTAGTGGTCAAACGCAAAACGATCAAAAAAAAACTTACTATTATAAAATCATGTGAAAGTTTGGATCCAGGATGGATGTTTGTTACTCAATCACGCCAGAACGGCTAAACAGATCTGGATGAAATTGGCACAGAGATAGATTATAATCTGGAATAGCACATAGGATACATTTTATACCGGTAGTATGTTCCCTTGGTATAATGTCTGACATTAACGCAGGCGAAGCTGCGAGTAGAAGCTAGCAGAAAATAAGGAATTAGCCAAGAAACGACTGGCTAAACGCAACGTGCCAAATTCCTATTCTACCTCATATCATATGGTATAATCCCCTCAGATACCGTTATCAAACGATAGTAAAATATTATTTCAGATAGCGATCGTTTGTGACTCAGAACCACGGTAGGGAAGCAATATTGACATAGGGCCGAGAATGTTTTCATATCACAATGGCATAAGTTCATTCAATGCTTGTCACTAGTTATAAACTGTCATTGTTTTTATTTCACAATCATTTTATCGGCCCGATAGTCATTATGGCATCAATTGGGTGTTTGAGACTAATGAATTTCATATTAAAAGAGGTCGTTGGATGAATTTAAAATGTATAACGGCATAACAAGCTGTGTTTCTATCTCATAATGATTCTCTTGACCTTTGTCCAATTTATTTGGGGTTTGCGCAGCATGTCACCCCTTTCTAAATCATAAATTATCTTTCACAAGTCTATTCGTTTCTTAGGTCTTACCATTTCCACCATGTTTCTATTTGTATGTACTAACAATGGACACCTTTTTTCGGTAATCGTGTTACAAACAGATCCAATAAAAAACTTTTTACAAAAAAATACCGACTTCCAAATAAGAAAACTACAAAGTGAAAAATAACATTATTTATGGAAGTCGGTGTCTTTCGTAGGTACCATTTTTTGCGTTATGGACACCGACTTCCATAAATAATGTTATTTTTCACTTCGTAGTTTTCTTATTTGGAAGTCGGTAGTATTTTTTTGTAAAAAAGTTTTTTATTTTTCACTTTTTAGTTGCATCTACCTAATAGGCAAGTTGTTAAGTAAGTTTCCTATAACGCCAGAATAGATTACCCGAATATCATGAAACTTGAACAAAAACGATCAAATGAGAGATCTGCTTACCCCTCAAGAGCGTACTAGCGTGATGTTATGTTATGAAATGATATAAACAATAAACAGGTATGCGATTGCAGCAGTCCCGAGAGATTTGCGGTTATTTATTGAAGAGTTCCGTTGTATATCTTCGAAGTTTTTCATCAGATCTTCACCAAATTAAAATGGGACCAATTTCGGAACATACTCTTTCAAAGAGAAAAGAAAGAATGAATTTTCAAAATCGGTCCACAATTGACGGAGATATCGGTGAAGATACATAAAAAAACATACAAGAAGTCGAACATAGAACCTCCTCCTTTTTCGAAAGTCGGTTAAAAATACACCATATCATTCACAATAAAGGTCGATCAGGACACTTGCACCTCAAATAATGTCTTGACAACATTCGAGAATAACATTGAAGGACTTCTTCATCCTAGCGAGCGTCTTTTGTTTTTTGTTCGTTTCATGTCCTTCAATCGACGAGCCCTCTTCTATTTGTGCAGGTATGCGCATCGTGAGATGGAACCGGTTTTTATTATTATATAGACTTAGTCTATTTGATAATATTAAGTCTCAACATTTTGCAATGTCCCCTTGCAAGTCGTGACCATGAGAAGAATTAAACGCAGTCAAAACTAGTTTTCATTTCGAAGAGTATCAAAATCAAGCGTATTCCGGACAAAAACATGCCAATTCAAGATAAACTTGTTTAGCAACAGAAAGGAAGTTAAAAATTAGCTGTCCCCGCCGAATTAAACAATAAAATTCAACATGGCCATGATTTCCTGTGATTTTCGT
The DNA here is from genome assembly GCA_948252205.1 of Orthosia incerta. Classification (NCBI taxonomy): domain Eukaryota; kingdom Metazoa; phylum Arthropoda; class Insecta; order Lepidoptera; family Noctuidae; genus Orthosia; species Orthosia incerta. The sequence continues at coordinate 1,406,287 of OX411742.1, read as the reverse complement.
CAGGCAAACCACATGGCTTTAATGATAAACGATATTTACGTCGATAACATCACTATCGAACCGGTTTATCAGCGTAATCATAGGTTTTATGTTATCTAGGTAAGTATCCAGTTTAGAGGAATTCCCCATTAACTAGTTCCATTGTATGTTTTACTACAAAAAGTTACCTATAAGCATAGCTAGGGTACTCAGCTCCCCCATTACATAAACTTCAATGTAACTGGCAAAATGAGTTAGTTGGTCTTAACACTTCTGACACTAACCCTTTCGGGAGTACCTACGGCGTGATGTTATATAATCCTCCGTTCCAAGAAATAATCGGGAAGGGAGCCCAACGATGATTTACCCAGCTTTAAATGTCATTTCTGCCATCGTTGTTCCTAATTCAGTAATTATTTCAACCTTTGTATGGTTTCTGCGACCATTTACAATCTTTATATAACTGTACCTACTTATGTGCGTAGTCTTTTAATAAAGGTATTTCATAATTAACTCTATGGCGACCACTCTATGGAAATGACCGTGCCTCAACCGTGCTGACGTATTTGGATGTCAAACATCTGTTAAGGCACAAAAAGTAACAAAAAACTTCAAAGCATAATACGCTTTATTTCTTCTCAACTAAAGATTATAGTAGCGTATTTTTATTTTGGCAAACGACACTGTCCAATTTTCGGTCTTACGTCTGGGTTACAAGTTACAACGATGAATGACTCACAAAAAAACTAAATAAAAAACCTTTGTATGAACGTTATTGCTACGGTGCACGATGGTAGGTCGAACACGGCTTTACGTTATTTGACCTTTGAACTTGAGCATTTCACAATTACTTTTTAACCAGCTGCTAAGCCACGTAACAAAATAACGGCATTAAATACGTAATGAGTCCGTACGTGCCCTCATAATTGCTAAATTTGTGTAAATTATGCTCTCCATATCCTTTACAAACTTAATAAAACACCACTTGATTAAAGAAAAACCGTTATAAAATTCCAATACAAATGATTTATTTTTTAACCGACTTTCGAAAAAGGAGGAGGTTCTATGTTCGACTTCTTGTATGTTTTTTTTTTTTTTTTTTTTTTTTTTTTTTTTATGTATGTTCACCGATATCTCCGTCAATTGTGGACCGATTTTGAAAATTCATTCTTTCTTTTCTCTTTGAAAGAGTATGTTCCGAAATTGGTCCCATTTTAATTTGGTGAAGATCTGATGAAAAACTTCGAAGATATACAACAGAATTCTTCAATAAATAACGGAAAATCTCTCGGGACTGCTGCAATCGCATGTCTGTTTATTGTTTATACCATTTCACAACATAACATCACGCCAGTACGCTCTTAAGGGGTAAGCAGATCTCTCATTTGACCAGTTTTGTTCAAGTTTCATGATATTCGGGTAATCTATTCTGGCGTTATAGGAAACTTACTAAACAAATTGCCTATTAGGCAGGTACAACTAAAAAGTGAAAAATAAAAACTTTTTTACAAAAAAATACTACCGACTTCCAAATAAGAAAACTACAAAGTGAAAAATAACTTTATTTTTGGAAGTCGGTGTCCGTAACGCAAAAAAAGGTACCTACGAAAGACACCGACTTCCAAAAATAAAGTTATTTTTCACTTTGTAGTTTTCTTATTTGGAAGTCGGTAGTATTTTTTTGTAAAAAAGTTTTTATTGTTACACTGCAGGTGTTAGATAAATAAGCGAGCGTTTTTTCCAACCGCCAGACGGATCCCTAATAAATAGACTTGTCCCCTCGTAGCCAAGAAATACTTGCAAGAATGCGTCGGTGTTCGGACACACGGCGCGCTTCCGAAAGCACTTTCGCCTACGTTCGGAGTCGCTCGGCAGGCTCCGCACCCCACAGCTGACTGGGCCAAGGAGCAAGCGAGAAGAGCATGCGCGGGCCGCACGCGCGCGACAGAGACCGCGCGCCGCGCAACTCGCAGCGCCGCCATTTACTTCTTTTCAGTGCTCGGCCCCCGTCGTAGTGACAGTGTGTTTCTTTTATCACTAAGCGCAGAGCTTATTCGTTTTAATTGTGAAAATCCTAAATAAAATTGTTTACAAATGTTTGGAAACGTGTAATTTGTGAATGTGCAATGGAATTAAAGTTAAATCGGTGAAGTTACGTGCCGTTCGGTACGAGCATGGCTGGCTTCATCGCATCTGTTGTCAACATAAAATAACGTGGATTATGCAAGTTGGAGTAAAATGTGCACCAGTGTTAGGTGAATTATGTGTTTTATTTATATTAAACGTGTCAATGGTTATATTTGTGAGTGAGTTTTAGTTACAAGTGTCCCGTAGTATGGTACAATTGAGTTGATGTAGGTAGGTACAGAAGGAGGCTGACTATTGTGTGGAATATGTAGGAACCTGGTGTAAAAGACGAACACAGTGCATGCGGTACAATTAGATTATCTTCAATTGCGATACATAATACGAGTGTGGCAATAAAGACATTCTAATGAGTCGCTCATGCTCGGCTCGTGTTTTTGTAATAAAAACCTTCCACGAGCGACGAGCGGTCGACTGGATCGTTTCCACTCGACAATATTAGTAATTACACTCGCTAATAACAAAACATCTAAAGTAACTATGTCACAGGGAAAATAGCTATTATAAACAATACACAGTGAACACTTCATAGACAGTAATTGTAACTAATTTAGGGAAGTGCTCTAGTTGTATTTACAATAAGTTGATTACTGTTTAAACCTTGAAAACTAGGTCTAGGCGCGCAACTATTTACTACACTATCGTGCAATGTAACAGTATCGAAACCGGAGTCTGCTATAAATGTGATAGCACCGTTAAATACTTATTTTATTGAAAACAAAGTATGAACTCATTAATATACACAATCACGAAAAATCATGTTTATCGTTTTTATTCCATGCATACTATCTAATTAGTTTTCATAATAAGCCAAAAATTAAATCCTAAACGTAGATTAATAAACAAGAATGTACAATAAGTAAAATATTCATTATTCCAAGTTGTTCATTCAACTGGCTACGCTTTGATAAAGAGCTGAATAGTTAGGGCACAATAAACACAGTGAGTACAATAGATAGCAAGCAGGAACTTTAGCGAAACATTTTCTATTGTTACAGTAAATAAGACTATGAGGGTTGTAATATAATGCAGCGGCTGCACAAAGTTTTAGCGCTGGCAATAATTTGCGCAGCGGCGAGGGCGCAGGAGTGTCCTGGTGGCTGCACCTGTAACAGCACCCGCCTGGTGTGCGACGGCGCCACCGTGCCGCAGGACAGCCTCCACAAGGACTACTTCTCCACCACCCACGGCAACCTGCTCCAGGACCTCTCCTGGACCAACTCCAAGCTACACACTCTAGACATACACGTGTTCGACGGACTCAAAGACTTGGAGTACATCGACTTGAGCAGAAACGAAATCAGAAGAACCGAGCACGGTCTGTTCGGCGGCCTCAACCGACTCAAGTCCCTCAATCTGTCGCGCAACTTCATCGACGATATTCCCCGGTTCACGTTCGCCGATTTAGAAAATCTAGAAGTCCTAGATGTGTCCCACAACCGGCTCCACGTTATACCATTCCAGGTCTTCGGGCCGATGATCAAACTCCAATATTTGGATATATCGCATAATCAAATAGCTACTTTCTTAGATTACTATTTTAATCCTAATAGAAAACTGAAAGCACTGTTCCTAAATAATAATAGCCTAGTCAAAATTACGTCTAATGCTCTAGTCAACCTGAAGGAATTGGAGACACTGGACATCTCTAGCAACAAACTAGACTACATACCTAAGTCTATCTTCGACAACTTCGAACAGTTGAGAGAGCTCAACCTGAGCTTCAATCAGTTCCAGAACATATCACAAGATGTTTACAAGAGTCTTATAAACCTAAGGTGGTTAAGCATGGGAGGCAACCGACTGCGAACATTGCCGCCGACGCTCTTCCAACATAACGAAAATCTTAAAACGATCTACCTCGATCACACAGAACTAGCAGTTATACAAAATACTAATTTCAAAGGCTTAAGTACTCTACAACATTTATACATAAGAAATAACGAATTTTTACGAGAAATAGAAATGTATGTATTCCAAGACACGCCGCGCATCACGCACCTGGACCTGAGCAACAACGCGCTGCTGTCGCTCCCGCAGTCCATGATCACGCTGAGCAGCTTGCAAGAGCTGCGCCTGGCAAACAACCCCTGGGCCTGCGACTGCCACATGGCGTGGTTCGCGGGCTGGGCCGACAAGCGCAAGGACATCATCAAGTCCGAACTCAGCTGCCCGCTCACCTACCCCAACGACATGATCAGAATATTGAACCACACCAATTGTAAACCGCCTGAGTTGGTACACAAGAGTCCGCTAACACTGTACAGATTACAAAAGAACGCTCTATTAGAGTGCAAATTCGCGGGCAACCCCATGCCGTCCATCACCTGGATTACGCCTACGAGGATGGTGTTCCACTGGAACCCCGAGCCGCTGGTGCAGGACATATTCCACAAGCATGGCGTTGCTCACGACCAGTACTACCACCCCATAGACAACTCCAAGTCGAGAGTGAGAGTGCTCGACGACGGATCCCTGTTCGTAGGAGATATACATAGAGAAGACTGCGGAACTTACTTATGCTTTGCAACGAACCCCTCGGCCAACCTCACGGAGACGGTTGTGCTCAACATAGATCCCATGACTATGTTCGAGATCAAGATGTACAGTTTGTTGTGCGGAGCGATCTGCGCCGCCGGCTTCCTAGGACTGACACTACTCGTGCAGTTCTTGCGATACATATTTTTCAGGTGAGCTAAATTATATTACTGAGATGTAAAGTTCTGTATGTGAGCGTCAGTCTAACGTCGCAATGTATTTTGTTTCCAGATTCCGTCTGATGGAGACGTGCTGCAGCTGCTGCACGTGCGTGCGACGCGACGCGCCGCGCAGCCGCCAGATATTCAGCATGCTGGACAACATCGAACAGTACAAGAGACAACAGTTAGATAAACTACGAGAAAACTACGCAGTTCAAGTGAGTTTATCACACTAATCAGTTGCCTCCCGTCATGTGTTAACATATACGTGCCTATTATAAGCTGTTATGTTGTTACAGGTTCATCGTATCAAAGAGAATTGCACGCAACAGATGGACTGGATACAGAACAGTTACTCCTCACAAGCAAGCCATTTACGAAACATTAGAGACATCGGCAGCAACCACTTGAGTGCCATGAGAGACCAGTACCATGACCAGGTATTAACATACATTATTTGAGCCGCATCTCTTCATAACTTCATCAGCGTTCTGTAAAGTTGTCGACAATTATGGAATCAACTAATTTGAATTTAATTGATCGCACAGGTGAAGCGGGTGCGCGAGTACTCGACGTGCCAGCTCAACTGGGTGCGCGAGAACTACGTGTTCCAGCGGAACAAGATCCGCAAGTTCAGCGCGCACCAGGTGCTGCGCCTGCGCGAGTCATACAAGTACCAGCAGCAGACGCTCAACAAGGTGCTGGAGAACCTACCCAGCCTGTACTTCGAGAACTGCCGCAGCGGCTCGTGCGGCCGCAGCGACTCCATGGCTTTCGACCCCGACGTCGAGGTCATCGACATGTACCTCAAGACGAAGATCGAGAAGCTCTCCAACCTGCCCAACCCGATATTCGACGAGGAGAGCAAGATCTCCGTATACTACACGCCGACGGAGCGCTCTGTCAACTCGCGGCGGAGCTCGCCCATCCCGGACGGCATCCACATCAACATGATCGAGCAGGGACCGCCGCGCCTGCTGGCGATGGTCAAGCCGCTGCCGATGGAGCCGCCGCCTCTGGGCTCGGGAGCGTCACCGCCGGGCTCGCCGTCGCCGACGACGTCCAAGGCGGCCACGGGGCACCGCTCGGGGCGGCGGCGCACGCGCGAGGAGCCCAAGCCGGCCAGCGAGCCGCTGCTGGGCCGCGACGTGGTGACGTACGAGCGCGGGCGGCGGCGCGTGACGCTGCCGGCCAGCGCGTCGTCGCCCGAGCTGGCGCGCGAGCTGGACGCGCACCGCGCCGCGCGCGTGCTGCTGGCGGTGGAGCTGCGGCCCGAGTGCGGGCTGCACGCGCGCGGCGAGTGCGCGGCCCCGTTGTAGTACCGGCTGCTGACGCGCGTGTTCAAGATCTACGCCGTCTCGCGCGCCGCCGACGTGCAACTCTGTGATTTTAGCGGCGAATCCCCTTCCTACGTATGATAGTGTTCGTGAATCGGAACATATCTTGCCGGATGTCAATAATAATGTAAGGTTAGCATAGTGCGAAGGGACCGTTCGGACTCGGGCGTCGCCGCCGATGCCGCTTGTACTTCTAAGTAAGCTGTGATAGACTAGATTTGAATTTAGCGACAATTTAATTTCGTACTGTCTCTAGTGGTAGACGAGAAGGAGTATACTGAAACGATCTGTTCTCAATCGTTCATAGTAGTGAATCGAATGAAACTGTTTAATTAAGCATTCTGTGGGTATTAGAAGAACTTGTAAATAACTTCTGTTTGTTTCAATGATTTTTCCATTTTGATGTATGTATAGGTAAACTCTTAGAGTTATGCATTTTATATTGTTCAACTTAATGTGAGTATAAGAGAGTTGTTACTGTATAGTTGTATTGTTGCGCGGTCATTGTACAGGAGGATCTATGGAGGAGTGTGTCTCCGGTCGTGGATCTCAGCTCACTGCACATACCATCTTCACACATCACATCGTCTACTTATCAAACTGTCTGTAATATAAACTATTCCTTATGATATTTATATATTTTGTGACTGTCCTACAGAATGTATAGCAGAGTCTTGCAGTGATATGCCAAAAACACAATCCAGCAATGATTATTATATAACGTTTCTTAATATAAAATATACAAATATTGTTGAAAAATTTCTAAATATATAACAAGAGTAAAACCGCTAATCATGGAGAATAAATTATTTTTCAATGTACACTTAGTCTTATTTTTGTGTCATTAAAATGGCAGTAAACAAACTGAATAATCCCAAACAAAACAATTTAATAATAATAGTTCTGATGGCATATTATGTAATGTTATCTTTTCATCCATCAGAATATCAGATGGTCACAATCTAAATAAAAACCAATTATAATATTGAACAGAAATGTTCTGCAGACTAATAAATATTCCATTAATTTATTTTATCGACTCGCATCCAATAACACAAATGTGGTTTGAACAACTTCCTTACAACAATTACACAGTACTTTACTTTCTTTCAACATGCTCTTTAAGTATTTGCAATATTTAATTTGAGGAGTATGCCTAATCACTTAGGTTATTTAGTCGATATTCAAATACAGCGCTTTGAGTGTGTTTCTGCTGAACCAAAACATTGAAACCATTTTGTGAACTTTCATTAGAAACAAGAATAATCTTTTAAAATACCATTCAGATAGGAACATAATTGCAGTTATGACCTACAAGACGCCTACAAATTCGTGTACATTCAGCAGAAGTATACAAAATTAAAGTGTCAATGACCGCATTATTGCAGTGTCTTCAAAATGGCGGACATTAAGCGACTGCGAATACATTGAATAAACAAATGAAACACTCTGTTCTCATATCAAAGTTTATTTGACACGACGCAACTTGCACAACAAAAGCAATCAATACTCCACTAAAATATAATAATGACGAACACACAAACTTACATAACATTATTAATGACAATATAGAAACTGACGAACAACTAGATAAATAAAGTATATAAGCTACAAAGTAAAGAAAAGCATGGACTATATCAATAGTAATCAATGAAACTTTATTTTGAAATATCACGCGACATTTCCTATTGAAACTAGACAAATATGACGACGATCCTTTCAAGAAAATATAATAGGTAAATAAATATTTATTTATTCATTTACACATACAATTATTTAGTCCAGAAACTAGGAGGATATAAGTGCTATAATAGCTTGTTTACCTGCTAAGATTGCTCGATTACCCTGACACGCATCATATACGCTAGGAGTTCAATATGCCTACATCATGAATTAATCAGTAGTTTAATACCTCTTATATTGTATTGAATATTTCATGTCCAACTATCTATTCTAATACATAACCACACGGTTTAGGCCCCAAAGGTTTAGGTAGAGGCGTACAAATAGTACCACAGATATTAATCTAACTAGATAACACAAGTCCCTCCATCTGTATGTAAATACAAATTTACTTATCAATGAAAGAAAACATTTCCAATGCCTCGGCCTACCTTTTCTATACAGTCTTTACAGCTCAAAGTACGATCATTGATCGTAATTTTACTCCGTTTTTTGACACGCCAAGTACATACAATTGCGTCATCTAGTAAGATTTATATCTGTGTGTAGTGAGTACTACCATGGGCGATGTGTCAGTACACATATCGCATTTATGTTTAATTCCCATGTAAGGGAGAGAACAAACATAGTATTGATCTGTAATACTATTGTAGGCTTCCCCAACAAAAAAATATATTTAAAGAAACGGTATACTTCTTAATAAGTCCTATTTCATCTTGCTACTTCAATATCTGCGTCCATAATATAACTTTTAAGACTCTACGGCCAAGCCGACTTTAATTCTAATCTAACTTCTGATTATATAACATCACGCCTTATTCTCCAAAAGAACAGGCAGAAGTGTACTTACAGTACACCCAAATCAATATAGCGATTCTGCGATAAAGATTATTTAAGTAGTAGATACTCGTAATTAGTCCTAATTCATTTTACTATGTAATGTATCCGTCTGTTACTAAATAAAATAGATTTCTAAAATATTATTTGCCGTACCTACACACAAACTTATGCCTGTTTCCTACGGGGCTAGCTAGACAGCAAATGTTGAACGCTACAATCCTACTGCACTTTTAATTCTGTGTCATATCCTCCGAGGCAATATTACATCATCATCATACATCATCAGCCTATAAATGTTCCCACTGCTGGGACACAGGCCTCCTCTTTGTGAGAGGGAATGGGCCGTAATCCACCACGCGGGCCCAGTGCGGGTTGGTGGATGTCACATTTCTTCGAGTTATTCTGGTATAATACAATGGCAATATTATAGCCATTGTATTATACCAGCTGACATTTAAAGATCTTTAAAGTCAGTCAGCCCTAAAGACTGACAACCAGGTTTACCAATGGGTGTTGTGAGTGTCAGAGAGCAGTTGTGGCCCAGTGGTTACGGCAGCGAAATACAAGTTGTAGGTCGTGGGTTCGAACCCAGGCAGGCGCTTTACTTTGTATAAATTATTTCATCATGCTCTCAAAATGGCGAAGAACATATCGTGAGGAAACCGGCATGCCTTGAACCAAAAATTCGAAGACATGTGACATCCACCAACCCGCACTGGGCAAGCGTGGTGGATTACGGCCCATTCCCTCTCACATATAGGAGGCCTGCACGCACAAAGGGCCAAATGGGAGTCTAAGGACCGATTTCACCAATGATACTAATCGAGATTAATTCAACTAAACTCAGTTTACGCATATACAGCGTTCTGATTGGTAGTTTATCAGCGGTCTCAACCAATCATAATAGTGTTTGCGTAAACTGAGTTTAGTTGAACTAATCGCGATTAATATAATTGGTGAAATCGGCCTTAAGTTCAGAAAAGGAGGTCCATCTATCCTATGGGTATCGTTTTACCCAGTAACTTGGTTGTGCGAATCAGATAGGCACCTACTCCATAAAAAATACTTGTGTTTTACTGCATCTAGTTAAGACTAGAAACCGACCCAAATAGATTGCTTGGCAGATTGAAGGATCCAAGCCTATCTTATAACATTAATTGAAAAAGCTAATCTGCACACAAACAAGACTTTGTTCAGTGCAATGCAAACACCGTGAAAGCCGACACCGGAGACGACAGAAATCGCAGCCGCCATTGGCGTTAAGTTACACTACATCAACTAAATTATCGGCTTCCTTTAACGTGAGTATTTTAATCAATTTAATGCTTAACACGAAGAATACTGTATCTGTAGTCTCAAGCATGACCTCCACAGGAGAATTTAAAGAAGTGAATAATGCTAGTCCTATCTGTTCCATTTTCTATTCCTAATATACCAAATTCTTTAAGTGCAACATAGAGACATAATTCTTCATGTCTGTCTGTCTGTCCGTTTATATAACTCGAAATTTGTTTTTCATCAAACCCATACGTGTCAGGTATCTTTGAATAGTTCTTCAAAAATGATATTGAGGTTTCTATTTTTTTTTTTAAACTGAATAGTTTGCGCTAGAGACACTGCCAAAGTGGTAAAATGTGTGTCCCACCACCATGTAACTTCTAAAATAAAAGAATGATAAAACTAAAAAAAATATATGATGTACATTACCATGTAAACCGGAAAATTGGTTTGAACGAGATCTATTAAGTAGTTTTTTTTATACGTCATAAATCTAAACCGCAATTTACCAAGTACGGAACCCTTCGTGCGCGAGTCCGACTCGCACTTGGCCGGTTTTTTATCTTTACACAAATAAGAGACGACAGTTGATCTTATTCATCTCTCCCAAGGAGTTCGGGAAGGCTTTTTAAATAACACTGAGGTATAACCTGGTACACCCATACTTGGCTTGTAATTTTTAATCAACCAGAAACCTTTGGGTAGCTAGAAGCTTGTCCTGGCAGCAATGCGATCTAGAACCTTGGCAGTCACAGATGTGGGTAAGAAACCTAAATTATATTCTTGAGGTCATTGGAATGCAGCATTGTCAACGGTATCGGTAAGTCGTATGTACATCGAAAATATTTCAAAAAAAAATAGCCAGGGTGTTACAGGATAACCAACAGATCCTATTGCCGGCATTTTTGGAATTTTTGTCTGTTTATCTGTTTATTTGTGCACGCATCACGTGAAATGTACGAAACCATTGTAGATAACTTTTATAAATAAAAATTGTGCATATATTGAAGTATTACTTAGTTTTTGTTTCATCACAATCGGTTCACTCTATCAAAAGTTAGATGAATTTAAAGTGTTCAAGAAGTAAAATTATCACAACACACGCAATTCAGTACTCTGACAGTTGTACTCGATTTTCGATAGATGGCATTGTGCACTTGAAGTCATTTGCTGAATGGCGGTGTTAAGATTATCCGCGAAAGAATGATCACTATAGAAACAAAAATGGTAGGTAGGTAAGTAGGGTAGGCAGGAAGGTAAGTAGGGTAGGGTTGGCAGACAGATGACGGGAGCGAAGCCGCGGGCACAGCTAGTCTATACTAATATTATAAAGAGGAAAGATTTTTTGTTTGTTTGTACCGAATAGGCTCCGAAACTATTGGACCGATTTGAAAAAATCTTTCACCAATAGAAAGCTACGTTATTCCTGAGTGACATAGGCTATTTTTTATTCAGAAAATGGGTCCTATGGGGTGGTCCACGGAAGCGAAGACGCGGGCAACAGCTAGTGTTTGTATAAATCTATTGAAAATGGCTGCTTGTAACTTTTCACAAATATACCATTTACTATATTTCAATAGGTAGGGAGCGTCATTTTACTTATTCATATTAAGTAGTTAAATAATATAACTACATTACTATTTTAGTTATAATTAATTACCTAAGTAGCTAATTAAATTATTTTACTAAGTATAGTAATTATGAATGCCTAAGTGTGACGAGAGCCTTGTTATATAATCAATCATGGCTTGGCTATTAACTATGACGAATATAAAAAAAAAAAAATATTAGATACAATTTCATGGTTATTTAAGTGAACCATCAAAATATACTTAGGTTATCAATATAATCGACATTTTCATTAAGTATTATGAAAATGATGCAATATAACGCTGAAATATTAAAATTAATGGATGAATTTAAGTATTGATAATCTCTTCAACGAAATCTGTAGTAGAAAATCCTGAACAAATCTGTGGTGATCAGTGAATCTCCTGTCTAATCTTATTGTTGTCCTTGCTTGACCATAACAAGTTAACAAGCAATCATAGACTAAAGGCGCCATACGATTTAACAATATCTAACTAAAGCAGATGAGGAATGAAGATAATATTACTACATGCAAACAACAATTATTCAGTATTAAGTCTCACTCTATCAAAATAACCCTAAACAAAACAACCAAAAATCGAATCCAACAACTAATCATGACAATTCGAAAGTCCCTAAAAATGGCCTCAATCAATTCCTTGCTGCAAAGTCTCCAACATTCAAGTGACACCAAGCATCCCACTTACCTTAGCTGCAGTTCTATTCCAGATGACGACCTTGTGTCCTGAGTTCAGCAGGTTCTTCACGATGCCGCTGCCCATGATGCCTAGGCCGAGGAAGCCGAACTTCATCTGACTGGCTTGGATGTTCTTCTCCAGGAGAGTCTCGGAAACGTTCTCCAAGTCCAGCGGGGGAGTGTCCTGGGGAAAGCAGAGACAGGGGTTATAGAATGGGTTTCTAGTTGTGGACAATATTAACGAATATCGTGGTGGCTAAGATCTCGTCTCTCGTGCTTGAGATCGTGGGTTCAAAATTCAAATACGTAAAGCGTAACGCAAGTACCAATGTGACTTTTGCAATTATTATAGCTTCTAAGTTTATCTTGGACATAGCTGAGCGCGAGCCTATCAAAAAAAAAAGCTGACAACGGTGAAGGAAAACATCGTGGGTAAGCCTGGACTTATAGGTAACTAATATTATAAAGCTGAAGAGTTTGTTTGTTTGAACACGCTAATCTCAGGAACTACTGGTTGGAATTGAAAAATTATTTTTGTGTAGGATAGCTCATTTATCGAGGAAGGTTATGGGCTATATAACATCACGCTACGACCAATAGGAGCAGAGCACAAATGAAAAATTATGTTTCCGTTGTTAGCTTCCGTTGCGTGCGCTGCGTAAGCGGTTAAAGTTACGCAACATTACGTATATAGGGTAGGTAGGTAGGTAGTTGACGGGAGCGAAGCCGCGTGGGACAGCTAGTAGGTAATAAAAGTTTGTAATCGCCATTCGCATTGAGTATGATTAATGCTCGTGAGCGTTCTGTGTGAGAAGAGGCCTTTGCTCCTCAGTGGCACAGTTACGGGCTGCTAATTTTTATTAAAAAATCTAACATAAGGCCGTATTTCCACCTGCAAGCAACTTGCATGAAGTTTAATTACATTGCAGGGCACGATCTAGTGATTGATTACATTCCACCTTGGTAGCCCGCATTGTAATGCAATTTGTCTATGAGGTGGTTGCAGGTTTCGTAAACCTTATTATGTTTGGTGTTTGCTGATTTGCACAGTTTAGGAACCGAACCCGCAAGCGCAGAATTTTATAGCACAGCTTTCTTTACCGTTAAAACTATCAACCATTTGTCTTGTGGTCTAGGAATTTATTTCTAAAGCTCATGGTGGTTGATTCAGACACTAACAATAGTGAGAATTCATATTGCACAATTAGGCTCTATGGTTCTGGCATGCAGTAGGTTAGTTAAAGTTTCGAAATTGCCAAAATGCACTGATCATGTTCGTGCTGCCCAACGGTTGATCACTCGATGTTTCAGGCTATATATTATCCAGCAGGGTAATAAGAACTAACACTGGCATTATTTAGCACATCCCAAGACTGCAAAATCTAATAATATTGTTGATTGGCCATTGTTTTTACTCCTGCCATGTAGCAACCTATGCTTGTTAATGTACACGTAATTCATTATGGTGAATCAGGAACTGTTTAATGTATCACAGCCTAAAAATAATTAGGTATTGTAGCAGACTTTTTATTTTAATTGGCAATAGCCCAACGTCTAAGACTCCGTCTCGCCAGTGAAAGGTCGTGATTTCGAACCCAACCTGTTGCACTATTGTCGTGAAGCATTTCTTATCTGTTGGGAGAAATCCAACATAAATTCAACACACATTAATACTCAGTAATCTTTTGGAAAACTAATGAAAAAAAATGTAGCTGTCTTTTTGCTCCCATGTCTCGTAGTGCGACATTAACATTCTAGAGAAGTCTCGTGTCTTGTCAATTCAAACATTTAGGCGCAGGCCACACAGAAATGGCGTCGGGCGCGGACATTGCACGGGCGGCTTCCTATTCCATTCAAATTTAATACAAAATGCATGGAAATAAAGCGCAATTTAGGACACACGGTATGTCGTCATTCATAACCACGTCCGAGCAACGACTAACTGTGTATCCGAAATTGCGCCTAAGTCAGCATGATGGCTTACCTACTGACTAGGTTACTTCCTCTCTCTCCCCTCTGCCTTCTACTCGTAACAAGGGCGCTTCACATTGCACAATATTCTATTATTTCAATAAAGCAGCGAATCATTGTTTTGAAATATAAAGCACAGAAATAAAACAAACAACCCAATTTGGCGATACCCTTTATTAATTAGTGAGCGTAACAACGTATTCCAACAAATGCAACCAGACACAATTATATTTCATTGAAAATTCAATCATAAAGGTAGACTTTAACGTTGAAGTTCGTGCATGTTGGAGGTTTTTGTAATCCGAGTGCGGATTGATGGAATATGCACGTATGTACGTTTTTATAGTGCACTCTCCCCTTGTTCATTTCATCAATATTGCTTGTCTCTCGGACCCCGGACATGTAGCTACACTGAAATCACGACACAAGTATTTTATTGCATGATCACTGCAATTGTTTTCATATTTGTAATGTACTGAGAAAATTCGTGAAAAGTGAGGCACTGGTTAAATTTACGATAAGTGCATGGAATTGTGATTTTAGATGGCGCAGATAGAAAGGTCATGCTTTCCTATGGTCAGTGCAACTTTTTGCGATTCATTGAGGTGTTCTTGCAGAGTAACGGGCAGTGGCGATGTGGAAAAAGAAGAATTGAGTGTTGCTATTGCTCTATCCATTATACTAACATTAATCCATACCACTAAGTTCTGGAATGGCGACCGGAAGACGATGCGCTGGAAGGCCTCCCACTGGGTAGACCGATGACCTGGTTATGGTTGCGGCACAGATAATATAATACTAGCATAAACATGCCTCATCCCATACAAAGAAACCGAGCCACGTAACTAGCGTTTTTCATCTGATAATACCGATTATTTATTGTAAATCGATCGCGTTCGGTTCCGTTCCACGGCGATAGATAGATCACCATCTAATAATCAATTGATTTTGATAGATAAATCAAATAATCAGTACAGTGCGTCGTGACAGTTTCTTTGTATGGGATGAGACACCACTGGTTGCGGGAAGGCGCTGGATGCGAGACGCATATCGGTCAATGTGGCGACGCTTGTGGGAGGCCTATGTCCAGCAGTGGACGTCTTTCGGCTGAAATGATGATGATGAATCCATACTTCCAATAATATAAATGCGAAAATTTGGATCGATGTATGTTTGTTACTCAATCACGCCAGGTTATGGATGAAATTTTTGAAAAATTGGCATAGAGATAAATCTATCTCTATGCCAATTTAGTCTGGAATAGCATATAGGCTACTTTGAACCCGGCAGTATATTCCCTTGGGATGGTAAAACACTTTTCACGCGGGCGAAGCCGCTGGCAGAAGCTAGTATTAATGATTATAAATGCGAAAATAACTCTGTCCCTCTGTTTGTTACCATTTCACGCCTTTACGATTGAACCGATTTGGATGAAACTTGGCACACGGGTAGACCTGGATTAGAACATTGAAAATCGCGAGTAACACTAATCAGTAGTTACTCATATTTACTCCTCAACACATGCTTAAACCTTGAGTTTTTGGGTTGTGATGGCACACGGCGGTAATTATTACGAGCGCGGTCTAAACACATGAAAGAATAATCTTAACTTATGTAAAAAAAATACTAAGTATGGAGTTTCTTTCTTCTCCATAACAAGCTACTTTTCCGAATGCACGGTAGAATCAATTTTTATTACTTGTAAATTTTTCCGCTTAATGGCCTAGTTGAAATAAATACATTTGACTTTGACTTTATCAGTTTTGTTTTAAGTATATAGTCTTATGGCAATCTGCAAAGGATTTCCGTTCCCTCTAATTAAATACCTTTCTAAATCATAGGGCAATGCAATGAAAATAAATGAACTCCTATGAAATTAGGTCAGTCAGCACGAAGGCTCGAAACTGTACTAGGTCAAGAGCTTTCAGGAAACTGCATTAAGCGAATCCGTTGAATCTCAGCTTACGCAATTAAAAATGGACAGCATCAAAATATGTAGTTTTAGTTTTGTTATTGAAATTGGTTTCGCCAGTAAGTTGTTAAAAAGTTTTTTTGTTTCCGTTATGAAAAAGGAATAGAGCTATTCGACCTGTATAGCTCTGTCTCTCCCCACACTAGAAACATCATGGCTTTATGATATCGTAGTAGGTGCCCCGTATTCGTAGGAAATGAAAAGAGTGAATTGTCAGTAGTATTTTGCGTATCTGCCGGTGTAATGAGAGATTTGGTTGTTTAGGATTTTTCATCCTATTTTGCTTGGACTATTTAGAATTTTGAGAGATGGTAGGGTGCATCAAGCCGTCACGATAAACGGTACTTAATTAAGTTCGGTTCTTGCAGCGTATCCTAGGCGGACAGCTACGTTGTTGGCTGTTTTTAACACGCTTTTATTAGCTTGGTATGTATCTATGTATCAATGTAACGGAATCTTTGAACGTGATTTTTCACTCCCTTGAAAACGTCGGATTGATTTGAAACTTTGCACACCTATCAAGGACCGATGACAATGCAATAATTTTGTCAAAGTATATTTATTCAACTAGGCCAATAAGCGGCACTTTTGTAAGTCAAACAAAAATTAAAATTTACAAGTAATAAAAGTTGATTCTACCGTGCGCGTTTAAATTGTTTGTCCCATTAGCCTTACCAAGCTCTTCAGGATTAACTTTTTAGTTCAATTTACCATTAAAGCTTGTTTTTTTTTAGTTTTTAACCGACTTTCGAAAAAGGAGGAGGTTCTATGTTTGACTTCTTGTTAGAACTACAATTTATTTAGCATTGCATGAGGTTTTTTTTACTAACTAACTTATAACTTACTTTTTTTACTAACTTCTTATTGCTAAATAACTTTTCCAGCGGCTTCGTCTGCGCCAAAGTTATCCCACGGGAACCTATTAAATTAAGCCTGGCTAGACTTTTGCTAACTATTATAAGTTCGGCTTCTACTATAACCGGATGCAGCTGAACACCACTTTTTTACATGGAGAGATTGTCTATCGGACATCCACAACCCAGTAGCTGGGTACAACGAAACTGTTTGGCAAGGATGGTGTAAATTTTCTGGCCTGTGTCTATCAAATGATCTACAAAGTACAAATGACAGCGGGAACAACGGCTTAACGTGCTTTACCGAGACAAGGAGCAATCCTCGATATGTAATGGATGTTTAATTTACTCATCAACGACCCGATCTCGGGAACATACTATCGGGAAGAAAAAATCGTATTCTTAATGCAGGTCACAATCTACATCTTCTTCTGCCTGCCCTTATCCCAAGCTACTTGGGGTCGGCATACCTGCCTGTCCCCCGTCACGCTATCACCGACTTCCTTTTCTTTCATGTCACTCCTCACACAGTCCATCCATCTTTTCTTTGGCCTTCCCCTCCCTCTCCGTTCATCCACATTTATATTCATAACTCTTTAACATAACATGCGTTTCATCCCTCCTCATCACATGACCATAACAGGACAAACGGTTTCTTTTCAACTTTTCACACTTCACTTTCAAACTTCTTCGAATACACTTATTTCTCACTTAATTCATTCTCTTCACTCCGCACATCTCATCTCTGCTACATGCAATTCATATTTTTCACAGCACAATATTCTGATCCATATAGTACGACAGGTCTAATCACGGACATGTAGATTTTGCCCTTTAACTTACGGGGCTTCCGGTTCTCAGAAGAAGTTAGCCTTCATCATCATCATTTCAACCAAAAGATGTCCACTGCTGGACATAGGCTTCCCCCAAGCGTCGCCACACTGATTTATCCTGTGCGTCTCGCATCCATCAGATTCCAGCAGCCTTTTCAACGGTCTTTTTGGTAGTTCTCAAATGTTTCGTGTCGTCACGAGAGATAGTGTTAATGCCACCCAAACCACCTCAATCTGCCTGCCTTGTATTAGCTAGCCAGTATTTTACATAGCGACTAGCCTCTCTGTCCTCCATAAACTAGTAACTGGTAACACGAACTCTTAGCAAGTCTGCCTGTCAGACTTTCGGGGCAGTCCAACAAACCATCAGACTTTCGAAAATGTTTGCCTGTCTGGTGTCATTGCTATTGCAGGCTAACTTTGTAGTCGATATTCACTCGTATTCCACTACCGTTGTTGTATCAGCCAGGCACAATTCATGTCATCAACATAATTTCAGCCGAAAGACGTCCACTGTTGGACATAGGCCTTCCCCAGGCGTCACCACATTGATCGCGCCTTCCCGCAACCTTATCCAGGTCATCGGTCCACCTAGAGGGAGGCCATCCAACGCTGCGTTTAGCAGTTTATGTAAGAACACTACTTTGAAAATTTTCCATCTTCTAGGTTGGAAGAAGTTGGTTGTTTCGGTGAAACTATCTTGCAGACGATATCAAACAAATATTTTGTTAGTTTGAAGGCACGAAGACAGTTTTCTACCAGAATGTTGTTACTCATTCTTCTAAATTATCTGGCAATACACATCTGCTGCATGTCGAACGGTTCATGGCTAAATCAACCACAATATGGGTCCCAAAAAATGTCCAGCGACATCACGACAGACACAGGCGACCTGGAGATCAAGCGAGAGGGTCAAGCTTGACGCCTATTGGAATGGAAGGAAGAAAAGTCAGGCCTTTAAAATATGCGGTCTGCACAAGATATAACTATGTGCTATCATCGATCGTGTCTAGGAAGGCTTTGCTCTCCCCGCATGCCTTCTGCGATAATTGGAGTTGTATATTAACTTGTAGTATTCAGACAATAAAAGACAGAATTATAAAGAAATCCATGATTTATTTGTAAATAAAACAGTAAAATATGATGATTCTCTTTTAAAATACAAGATATGTTTTTAAACAGACTTCAAATACAATTACTGTACAGTCAGCAACGAAAGTCTTTAAATCAGTTACTTTCAAATATCATCTAAATAGTCACAAATAAATCGAAACAATGCTTTATAGCATATTATTTTTACAGCTAAGAGATTTTATCCTCGTAATTGTACTTACCCGATTTTTTTTTAATATTGTACTTATTAACTATCTTGCTAAAAGTATTAATCAACTTTCATTGCTGACCATACAAAATGACATAACAATTTTGAAAATAAAAAGCATAATCTTTGGTCTGAAGAAGGATGACATAGTACAATGATTTACATAGTATCTAATTAAGAACACACAATAAGATCAAAAGACTACACTTACCTTGCTTCGCCTGTACAGACAATTTTTTTTTTGACATTCTTACACTTCACAATAAGTACTTTGACGTTTTGACGTTCTTTATTTAAAAAACGCGCGCGCACGACTCGTTTTTCGCGTCGGGGCCGTTTTGGTGAGCGACCGCTTGGGCTTGCGGCCCGCTGCAGCTTGTGGCCTGGGCGCGGCAGCCTCCCCGAGCGGAGGGCGTTTAACGCGAGAGCTTGACCGAGTGGAGGCCTGGTGCAAAAGAAACTGTATTCGCAACTCTTCTTAACTAAACGCTGCCAAATGGCAAATTGTAAATAAATGCTCACCAAAAATCCCTAAACAATTCAAATTAAAAAAAAACTTGTCTAGGCTAAGGCCCGCGCGGCTGTAATGCCAATGAATTTTGTTTTGATTTAAAAATATTTTGGTGAGCGTTTAACTAAATTAATAAAAAGGTACTCACTGGGCGCAGGATGTTTGACGGACGATGCAGCAGACTGGACTTCTTGGAGAAGGAATGGTTGAGCATCGAAGGCTTCTCATTAGCGGCGTCGAGGTCTGTGTACGACGAGCGAGACATCTTGGTCTTCTTGCGCGGCGTCGACTTGCCGGCCGATGACGACCGTTTTATGGACTTCACCTTTGAAATTCCCAAACGAATCTATAAATATTGAGAATGGTCATTTGTGAAGTGGTGAGGTTGCTGCTATGCCATAACCAACATGCTATGTCCTTTTGATGATGAACAAGTAATAATATGAGCCTTTTCCACTGCTGAGATTCAGGCCTCCTTTCAGCGAGAGGACTATAATCCATTGCGTAGCCTATGCATCTTGGTAATGAAATAATGATAGCATGCAATAATCCCTAAAAATATGTCATGCTAAGTTTGTCCTGAAGAGTTTAGTTTCGAGCTATTCTTCTAGTCCATATTGTCTTACAGCTGGACTAAGGCCTACCTATTCTGCTTTTCCTCTCGGTCCACAGCTAGCAAGGACCAATCTTTGGAAAAAAGTCCAGCTCCTGATTACCATAAATATACAGATCCTTCTCCCTAGTTAAAATCAGTTATTCAGAGACCTGGCAACTATTACAAACCTTCCTCGTCTATCACTATTAAATCTGTTGGTGGTTTAGAAAAAGTAAGCGGAGAAATAGACAGAGGCAGACAGCATTTAAGTTTTATACTATTTAGAGAAGAAGAAAAGTACACTCAGTCAGAAGTATATCTTCTCAACCCTCACCTTAGGAGTTGAACTCTTTTTCTTGGAGGAGGTGGGCTCCGCAGGAGCCGGTCCAGCCTCTTCCTCGTCAGCTGGCTTCTCATCCTGACTCTCGTCTTCTTCCATCACGTCCTTCAGCTTGTCAAAGTCTTCTTCTGTATTGCGGACGGCATGCTCGTCCAGGTCACCCCATTTCTGAACAGAGATTGGGGGTTAGTTGTAATTTTTTTTTGGAAAATTGTAAGATACATATAGAACCGTGTGGTGTGGACAGACAAATCCTGAATACTTTATTGGAATTCAAAGCTGAATTCGAAAGTTGCATTTATTCTGTAAAGAAACCCAGGAATCATCATCATTTCAGCAGAAAAACGTCTCCGGCTGAACATAGGCCTTCCGCAACATCGGCCGGTCCTGTGCGTATCGCTTCCAGCGGATTCCTGCAGCCTTAACCAGAACATCAGTCCCAACCATGGAATACACAGGACTAACTCAATATTGTTTTTTTTCCACAATGGGGCAAAGGCGTCTTCTTATTTATACAGTTTAGATTGTGATGCAACTATATGAAATTAAACATATCTTGGGTTCTTTAAATAAACAGTACAATGAAGTTTAGGTTAGGTTTAATAGGTTTCTTCTAGGCAAGCGTGCTTCATCGTCGACCACATCATCGCGTACCATCAGGTAAAATAGTGGTCAAACGCAAGCCTAATAACAATAAAAAAAAAGTTGCTGCATATGACAAGTGTGATACAGTCAATGCTGCTCCTACTTTTCATTTATAGATTACAGCTCAGAGTTCGGACATAATATTGTTGACAGTGTCGATTGTACCCTTATTCAGACCATGACTTGTAATCGTACATTTCAAAGTGATTTATGAACACTTTTAAAAGTTATAACTTTATTCACAAAGATGTGGTATGCACTGTAGGCCTGCACATTATCAGTCTGTAGGGCTGCACATTCTACAGGCCTACAGACTGATAAACTAAAGCACGTGGTGCGCGAAAGGTGAAGTCACGAAATGCGAGAGCTCAGTCATTGGCTCGCTGATGGTCGTCATACCACCACACTACGTAGCAGATACCTCAGGCATCGTTTTAATTAAACGATAGACTTGAAAAATCCTGGTTAGGCCAACTACTTGCTTGTTTTTATTTTTTTTATTGACAGACTCGCGTTTGACCACTATCCCACCTGATGGTAAGCGATGACCTGGTCGACGATGGAGAACGCTTGTCTAGAAGTAACCTATTCACTTTTTACTTAAACACCTCTTTATATTAGTGAAGATAACTTGCTTAATCTGGCAAGGCCTCAAAAACTAACTGATTAAACGAAGTATATCCTACCTCCGGGTTAACGATGAACTCTTCGATCTGGTTGACGGCCTCCTTGAAGGCGGCAGTCTTGCACGACTTGATGAGCTGCTCCTTGAACTCATGGTACGGCTTGATGTTGTTCTCCTCGATCCAAGCACTGGTGACAATAGCCAGCAGTCAGTTACTAGTTCTATCAACGAAATTGTCGCGATGGGCATTGGTGATGTGAAAGAGTATGATAAAGATAAAGATAAATTTATTTGTTGTTTATTTGTTTGCCAAACGCTATCAAATTGTCACGTGATCATTTGGCATCTCGACAATCACCATCGCTCATGGGAAGACACTTTGTCTAGAGGCTCAGGTCAGTTAAAATAGCTATGAATATAAATGTGGATGCATGGAAAGGGAGAGGAAGACCAAGGAAAAGGTGGATGGATTGTGTGAGGATTGTAAGAAAAGGGAGTCAGTGTTAGCGTGACGGTTGACAGGATAGAATAGGAGAACAAAACGCGCTGCGCCGACCCCGAGTAACATGGGACAGGAAGACGATGATGAGTTACTAGGTTAAGGTTCTACCATAATCATTTGCAGGACAGTTGATTTGTAAAGAAAGTCGAGATGACAATTAAAATTTGCACAGGACATGGCTCCTAAATGAGCGACCATCATAACCTGGCGAGAGCCCCTCTACCACTTTCCTAGCAGGCTTATATTTTTGCCACAACATATGCTGGACTTACGATAAGAGATTGATTTTTCTAATATATCACCCTTCCGCTTGACTTTGTTACGTAATAAGAAAAAGTGAAATAAAAAACACTTCAGTAAATATTTATTTCCGCTAAGTTGAACTGCAGTCATAAAAAAAAATCACAAGATGGCGAAAGGAAGTAGGCAGTTAGGTCTAGCGCAGAGAGCTATAAAACAAATCAAGGAGTACTTCCTGCTTACCCTTCCGCACTACAAACGCTATATGAAAACCTACATCCGTTCTACGAGAGGAAGCACGGGCATGACGCTTCCAGCTATGGAAAGGGAAATGTAGACATCTATGTTCCTATAGTAGGTACGTCTACACAGTAGTGACTTGCACCAGCACCACACAGCTTATGGCTCCCTAGTACAACGCCTAACGACACCAACGCTTTACCAATTCTCCATTTTGAACGCAAGGCTCGTCATAATTAAAAATATATCGCCGAAATTGGCATATTTCATGCAAATTAAATTAAAATGGCAAAATTTTATTTAATCCTCGAATTAAACAATTTTTCCTATGAAATCACTTCATAAACATGCAGGCTTAAATAATTATCCGATATTAAATACACTAAAAAGTATTTGCGCATAATTGAGATGAATTTAATAAATCCTCTTGAAACGGTATATATATTTTAAACCAGTCCACATGCAAAGGGTGGAAATACGAATAACAGCTCGGATATGAAACGAGTTCACCCGACAGTTCTCGGTGTTACAGGGCTCACAGCTAATGGTCAGGCTCCCTAGAATGCCCGGGGATAAATCCAGCATATATGCGGTATAACTGCATAGTAACCTTTCAATTACGCGTCCGCCGGAACCCGGTCGATACGCAGGAAACGTGATATGAAGATGGCCATTGACTGAAAACTAGGGTTGCTTTTGAACTTCATTGCATAAACACACTGGCAAGGTGTATACAGAAATTATAAGTATTTTTTCCGTTATTGTGAACTAAAAAAACCCTAATATGTCATTAAGGCTTTAATATTGCTCTGTTTTTATAAGTGTAAAGACATTAAAAAAGCCGGCCAGGTGCGAGTCTGTCTCTTATGGAGATTCTTGTGCGTTCTTCTCCATAAGAAGCTACTTTTCCGAATGCACGGTAGAATCAAATTTATTACTTTTTAAATTTTAATTGTTTGACGTTCAAAAGTGCCGCATAATGGCCTAGTTGAATTAAATATATTTGACTTTGCCTCGCACACAGAGTGTTCCGTATAAACAGCGACATTCAACAAAATATATAGGTAACATTACTAACGTTCATAAACAATGAAAGGAACGAACATTGCTCTAACGAAGATACAAAATTAACTTCGCCGTTCGAAAATTGGTGTCCCATTCATCAATATAAAAAAATGTAGTTCTAAAAACTAAAAAACACGCTTTAATGGTAAATTGAACTAAAAAGTCGCTAATCCTGAAGATCTTGGTAAGGTTAATGGGACAAACTATTTAAACGCGCACGGTAGAATCAACTTTCGTTACTTGTAAATTTGAACCAAGTTGAATAAACATATTTGACTTTGGCTCTGACCTTGACTTTGACTAAATTATTGCA
Source organism: Orthosia incerta (assembly GCA_948252205.1). Classification (NCBI taxonomy): domain Eukaryota; kingdom Metazoa; phylum Arthropoda; class Insecta; order Lepidoptera; family Noctuidae; genus Orthosia; species Orthosia incerta. Next base: position 1,382,012 of record OX411742.1, on the reverse strand, counting down.
TTGTCATCGGTCCTTGATAAGTGTGCAAAGTTTCAAATCAATCCCACGTTTTGATGGGGGTGAAAATCACGTTCAAAGATTCCGTTATATTGATACATAGATACATACCAAGCTAATAAAAGCGTGTTAAAATAGTATATTATGCAACTAGTGAATAAAGGACGGTTTTAATGCGAGGGCTATAGATGAATCACGAGCATAGCGAGTGATTCAAGTGTTAGAATCCTGAGCGACGCGAGTGATTCATGGCCCTCGATATAAATCCGTTTTATTCAAGAGTTGCATACTATATTTTATACCATGACTACGAGAAAAAGAAAGATTTAAGCGAAAAGCACAAGGAATAATAATAAATAAATGTTTTATTACCTTCAAAATTTACAAAAAATGTTAAAACTGAGGGTTTCACATTTTTTGTAAATTGAAGCCGAGCTAGGTAACAGCATCTGTGTTTCAGGGGCCAGTGACCACCTCTGTTACGTTACATACTTATAATTAATTAAACACCAATGAAATTAGTATTAGAATTACAATACAAATAAGTATTCACCAAACATCCCAGACTAAAATCAAAATCATGAAAATCATTATTGAAATCCTTAACATTAACAAGCTGAAAATTAAATCGATGAAGTAGTTTGAAAGTCGAATATTCTTTGCACAAGGAGTTTGTATCGAGTATTTTAAGCGCAAGGAGGTTGTATAGCATTGAGATGGACGTCGAATATATACCTATTGGTGTGTTCTAAATTCAAACACCAAAACAGTGAGAAAAAGTGCTTTTATTCACTGTTTTCAGTGAATAAAATAAGCTTTTTAGAGGGGGAATGGTATAATAGTACATTATGGTACAAGTGTGCAATGTTGGTGATTACCGCTGAGGCGTCATTGAGACCCGAGCCGTAGGTGAGGGTCTTAAGAGAGCCGAGGACGGTAATCATCAATACACACGTGTATCATACGACGTTTTTCAACACACTTGTGAAGAAAATAATACAAAAAAATATTATTAACAGTAAAAACGAGTTGTGAAATTTTTTCAAAATGGCGGGCAAAATTAATTAATTTTCCTATGCGCGCGTATCTTACAATGGCGATCGGCCATAGACTAAAATAATGAAATTTCTTTTTATTTTGGCTTATCGTGGATAGAGTTTTAACCACGTACAAAATAGGAAATTTAAATTTTTCTTAATTACAGAGCAAATAAAATTTATATTTGAGTGAAAGTTTTATTTATTAAGCACGTACAAGTTGAAATTAATACGAAGTTGCATGAAATGAGCAAGCAATAGGTACATTAATTTATTTGTACTATTGAGCACGACCTTTTTTGTTTCGAAACTTTTTTAAGAACAAAGCAACTCAACCAATGAATTAAAAAAAAACTGTATAACTCACTTTGTGAATAATAGTAATGAAAAAGTCACAGTTTGATAACAGGCATCATTATGTGCCTAATTGCGGTGAAATTAGAGCCACTTTATGAGCAAGTGTGTTGAAAAAATACTTTTCCAAGTACATTTTATAAGTCGGTCGACTATTACTAGTAATCTTGTAAAGCCTAATTAGCTGTGATAGTTTTCCTTTTAATTTAGTTATATATACTAACTGCCGTGAATTTTTCACATTCATATCCATTTAGCTGGCAGGGAGCCGAGACCTGACTCTAAAAAAAATTAAATTTTAAGCTTAATTTTACGCAAACGGATCTCTGAGTCTAAAAATGGATTTCACTGACTAATAATATTCTTGAATGGCCTATCCAACGGTTCCCCACACCATGGGATCGACAAGAAAAAAACATCCTCACTTTACACGTAAAGGACGTAACATTAAAAAATATTTTTTCGTGATTTTGTTTTACCACTTTGTCGGCGTGATTAATATGTATATCCATGCCAAATGATAGCTTTCTAGTACTAAGAGTCTCTGAGCTAAGCTGTGACGGACGGACGGAGAGACGGACATGGCGAAATGTTAAGGGTTCCTTGTTGACTACGGAACCCTAAAAAGCAACGAAGCTACGGCAGCTATATCACTATTGTCAATCAAACAATGACCTTTGATCACAAAGCCAATGGGAAAACCAATGTGCTCCCATGTACTGAGTCAAGCTAACCAAGCCAAGCTGTAGACTTACAAAAAACTTTTTAAGGTTCTGTTTTGTTTTTTTTAAGGTCCTAAGATTATTAAGTGATGGAAGATACTCAACTCAAAGACGTCGGTCGTCTATTAATTCGATTATCCTCTCAGCATCGTGTTAAGCTGAGGCCAACAAAAGATTGCCACAAATTGCCTCAGTAAATTGAAGGGGAAGGCTAAGTGCACCATGCATTTTGCATCTCCTAATTTTCAGACTCAATATGTAGGACCCTATTGGCTATCGTTACAATCTGGGTTTGATTAAAAACTTGTATTAGTCTATATTGTCCCACTGCAGGAAAAAAGCCTCGCTCTTTGAATTTTGCCTTGCCCGGCCAATCCTTCAAAAACGAGTCCAGACCGTCAGGCCAGCGTTTCTTAGACCTGCCTCGGTTACGACGCCCGTCTTCAGGCACCCACTGTGTGACGATCCTGGCCCATCGGCCCCGATGCATCTTACAAGTGTGATCCGCCCAGTCCCACTTTATTGAAATGACAAATATTTTTCGAGACGCAACAAAAAGTCATGGTAAATTTTACCATCGTTGCACGTCAACAAGCACGGAGCAATGGTATGTGAAATCACGCAACGGGATTGGGGACGGGACACATACATATGTAGCTATAACAGTTTCGCAGTGCATCAAATGTCACGTTGCATAATATTATATTTGAGTTGGCAAAATTTAAGTGACTAATAAGGACTCGGCCTGACTGTTCGGGTGGTAAAAGTTAGATTTGCAGTGCTTCGCGGTAACGTGTTTGTCAGCATCATAGCGGGCCCTTTCAGAATACCAGAGTTGCATGCGTACTTTTTTTTAAACATCGTAAGACATGCTGAGATAAGAGCCCTTTTACCCTCGCACATGTATTGTTAGTTATAAAAATTAATTTATTGTCTATATTTCCTTTGTGAGTCACAAAATTCTTTATTCTTCTTCTTTCTATAGAAGTTTCGATTGTGTTTTGAACAGTGATCGCTAATCTAGACTCATTTCAGGTCTGAGAGCTGCTCCTACCCGATTAACACCTTCACCCCATTTGTTTTGTATCACGGTAAAACATCTTTTTTTTTGCAGTAACACAGAGCTATCAGTCAGCACACAGTCCATCCATCTTTTCTTTGGCCTTCCTCTCCCTTTCCATCCATCCACATTTATATTCATAACTCTTTTAGTAACGTGCGTTTCATCTCTCCTCATCACATGACCATACCAGGACAAACGGATTCCCAACTTTTCTGTCACTGGCGCCACTTTCAAACTGCCTCTTATATACTCATTTCTCATTTTATCCAATCTCTACTACATGCAATCTCTTTTCATAGCCCAACATTCTGATCCATACAGTATGACAGGTCTAATCGCGGACTTGTAGATTTTCCCTTTTTCGGTGAAACTTTCAACCAGTGGAAGAATTTTTGTAATCAGATCAAAACGTTTTACCAAACACATTATTACGTTAGTTATTTCAACCGCCTCATTGGTCTAGTACTCGTAAGCGCCACTGCTGACCATGAGGTCCTGGGTTCGATGCCCGGCTCGGATAAAATGTTATTGGGTTTTTCCATCTGGAGTTTCTCAGCAGCAGCCCGAATACTGGACTTCTGACCGGCTGATGGCAATAGGCTCGATGGATAGACTTAACCATAACTGATGAAATTTGGGTGTACTATTGCTCCACCGCTGCTTAACCCTTCGTGGGATACTGGCGTGATGTTATATTATGATGTTACAGTGCGTTCACTGTTACTTGTCCTCTGACAGCAACGAAACAGCGACCTTATGTTAATATGAATAAGGATCACTGTGATGTAAAATCAGAGGTAAAATAACTGTGAACAGGCTATACGTTATTTCAACGGTATGCAACGAAAGTTCTTTCGAAGAGAACATCTTTTATTTTTAGCCGACTGCCGAAGGAGTGTAATGTGTTTATCAGTCTATGTATGTATGTTTGTTCCTATGTGGCGTTCTAGAGATCAAACGCTTTGGCCGATTTTGATGATTCTTTCATCAAACGATTCGTCTTAACTTTTCGAGAGTCACTGGCTACATTAAAATTTGAAAATAGAAAAATGGCGGCTCTTGGGCGTCATATTGTTGGGCCAAAATTTTTTTTATTCCATATCTTTCGTGTGGGGTAAAGGATTTTAAGTGGTAATTTCAACAATATTTTTATTTTTATTTGTAATGGGTTTGCTCTTGACTCTAGTCTAGGTCATAGTTGACAGAGACAGAGTCTACGATGGAGTGAGCTTACCCAGAAGAAGCCTGTTCACTCTAATTATGTACAAACAACATATGTTTAAATTTACCATATTCGAAAAAGAAAATGTTAACTAAAAACATATAATTAAAAAAAAAACCGGCCAAGTGCGAGTCGGACTCGCGCAGGAAGGGTTCCGTACCATTATATCAAAAAACGGCAAAATATTACGTTTGTTGTATGGGAGCCCTACTTAAATATTTATTTTAATCTGTTTTTAGTATTTGTTGTTATAGCGGCAACAGAAATACATCATGTGTGAAAATTTCAACTGTCTAGTTATCACGGTTCATGAGATACAGCCTGGTGACAGACGGACGGACAGACAGACAGACAGACGGATCGTGGAGTCTTAGTAATAGGGTCCCGTTATTACCCTTTGGGTACGGAACCCTAAAAATCAGAAAACCCGACTGCTTAAGAAGTAAACTAAAAAGACAAACAAGAAGAAATTGTAATACGAAATATAAAAATACATCAATTAATTGAATAAGAGTTGCGCTCCATCGCTCACAGCTTCCCCGAAGACAGATCAATAAAAAACTTACAGAATAGCAATAGTACGTTCTATTAATGAATATAGGTTTTATAAAATGGCGTCGATTCCGCGCGGAGTTAGCTACAGGTAGCTAGGTATACGACTGCGGCTGTGTGGTCGATGACTACTGCTATATCCATCAAACTAATTATAAAAGTGCAAATGAAAACCGGAAACGAATAAAGGCAAAGTCCGAGTCGGACTCACGCACGAAGGGTTCCGTACCACTATCGCAAAAAACGGCAAAAATAACACGTTTGTTATATGGGAGCCCTACTTAGATATTTATTTTATTCTGTTTTTAGTATTTTTTGTTATAGCGGCAACAGAAATACATCAGCTGTGAACATTTCAACTGTCTAGCTATCACGGTTCATGAGATACAGCCTGGTGACAGATGGACAGACAGACGGATCGTGGAGTCTTAGTAATAGGGTCCCGTTTTTACCCTTTGGGTACGGAACCCTAAAAATTGCGAAAATAACAATATTTTCTCAATTCTTTCACTTGGTATGCGTGTCTTTGAGCATTTTTTACAATTATTCTAAAACCAGTGCGGTGGCCCGGAAAACAGATTGGTGCCCTGAAACCGACTGAACTTAGACTTCAGTTGAGTTAAATGTCGTCATTTGTGGGGGAAGGACAGTGACCAGTGAGAGCAATGGTGGCCCAGTGGTATTGGCCGCGACTTACAAATTGTAGGTCGTGGGTTGGAACCCAGGCAGGCGCTTTACTTTGTGTAAATTATTTCATCACCACTTCTCTCAAAAATGGTGAAGGCAAACATCGTGATGAAACCGGCATGTCCTAGAACCAAAAATTCGAAGACATTTGACATTCTCCAATCCGCTCTGGGTCCACGTGGTAGATTTCGACGTTTTATCTACATTTGACAGATTCTACTTTTGACAGATTCTACATTTGACACGTTTAGTCTACATTTTTAACCGACTTTCGAAAAAGGAGGAGGTTCTATGTTCGACTTCTTGTGTTTTTTTTTTTTTTGTTTATGTTCACCGATATCTCCGTCAATTGTGGACCGATTTAAAAAAATCTTTTTTTGTTTGAAAGAGTATGTTTCGAAATTGGTCCCATTTTAATTTGGTGAAGATCTCATGAAGAACTTCGAAGATATACTACAGAACTCTTCAATAAATAACGGAAAATCTCTCGGGACTGCTGCAATCGCATGTCTGGTTATTGTTTATACCATTTCATAACATAACATCACGCCAGTACGCTCTTAAAGGCTAAGCAGATCTCTCATTTGATCGGTTTTGTTCAAGTTTCATGATATTCGGGTAATCTATTCTGGCGTTATAGGAAACTTACTAAACAACTTACCTATTAGGTAGGTAAACTAAAAAGTGAAAAATAAAAAATCTTTTTTACAAAAAAATACTACCGACTTCCAAAAAAGAAAACTACAAATTGAAAAATAACTTTATTTTTGGAAGTCGGTGTCCATAACGCAAAGAAATGGTACCTACGAAAGACACCGACTTCCAAAAATAAAGTTATTTTTCACTTTGTAGTTTTCTTATTTGGAAGTCGGTAGTATTTTTTTGTAAAAAAGATTTTTTTGTAAAAAAGATTTTTTTACTTTAATAACATAAAGCCCCAATTTTTCAAATTACCCGGGCTTTATGTTATTAAAGTAAAATGTAGACTAAACGTGTCAAATGTAGAATCTGTACTTTAATAACATAAAGCCCCAATTTTTCAAATTAGCCGGGCTTTATGTTATTAAAGTAAAATGTAGACTAAACGTGTCAAATGTAGAATCTGTCCTAAGTAGAATCTGTCTTATGTAGAATCTGTCGTAAGTAGAATCTGTCAAAAGTAGACTATGATGTCAAAAGTAGAATCTGTCAAATGTAGACTAAACGGATTTCGCGTCCCATTCCCTCTCACAGAAAGGAGGCCTGTGTCCCAGCAGTGGGAACATTAAAAAGGTTGATGATGATGATGCAGGTAAAGGTACAGATCCTGCGGAGAGGACCGCCTAAAGAAGGTCATATCGAGTTCCGAACCCAAAGAGTGCCAGTAAAGCCTATTATTTAGTCAATGCCGAAAATTAGAACCGTTAGTAATAATAACCCGTAGATAATCTCCACAGAATACAAGTCATTATGGGCCTCTACCATGGCAAATAATAATCCACATGGATATTAAGAATCAGCGAATGGACAGTAGAATCATTTTTTTTTTATTATTTAAATTTATGACATTCAAAAATGCCGCTTAATGACCTAATTGAAATAAACGATTTGACTTTGACTTTTAAATGCGGAAGTAACTTTGTCTGTCGGTTTGTTGCGTTTATACACCCGAAACAATGCACCAATGTTGATCTTCGAACAAAATTCTTTGCCATTAGTTTATGGCAAAGAATTTTATAATATATAATAGATAAATTTAACCCTAGAGTAGGGCATAGAATACTTTTTATCCCGAGCGGACGTTCCCTTAGTATTATCATATCAGACTTTCACACGGGAGAAGCCGCTGGCAGAAATCTAATTATAAATAAAAAGTCCAAACTTAAAGGGGGTGTCGGTCGGGAACTCGGGACGTTAAAAAACCAACGCAGTAGGGGTTGCATTAGCGCATTTTTTTTGTTGTAAATATAATTTTTAAATACAACCCCCACTGCATTCACAAAACGTTCAAAAACAAACTTTACCCCGCAGTTGAAAAACGATTTCCCATTCACTTGTTTACACAACTATGGACGCCCCAATTACGCGTGCACATCACATCATCAGCCCATTAATGTTTCCACTGCTGGAACACAGGCCTCCTCTCTGTGAGAGGGAATGGGCCGTAATCCACCACGCGGGCCCAGTGCGGGTTGGCGGATGTCACATGTCTTCGAATTTTTGGTTCTAGGACATGCCGGTTTCCTCACGATGTTTTCCTTCACCGTTTTGAGAGCAGTGGTGATGAAATAATTTACACAAAGTAAAGCGCCTGCCTAGGTTTGAACCCACGACCTACAACTTGTAAGTCGCGGCCGATACCACTGGGCCACCACTGCATACGCGTGCGTATGTTCATAATTGCAAAAAAAAAATAAGGTGGACCCGTCAAGGTAATCATAATAAAATTTAATTTCCGTTTTATCCTGCGAAAAGGGTTCACTCATTCCTTTGAAAAAAAATATCCATATAATCCTGATTTTTTCATAGACGTCATTTTGAACAGTGAACAGCAACTTCAAATAGTGCAGACTGCAGATGTCATAAAATGTGTAACAAATAGAATGTACAGTTCACTATTAAAAAGTAAAATAAACGTTATGTAAAATGCATGAAAGAAAATGAATATTTGGTAAGCCAAGCTACACGTTGTGAAAGGAAAGTTTTTTCAGAAAAAAACCTCCATGTTAGGCGCGCGGTAGATAGTTTTTGCACGGCGACTGACGTCACAGTGATAGTTATCTCTATCTAGCAAACAATAACGCTAAGAATTGAAGAACGTTTTAAAACATAAAATTTTCAAACTAGATAAAGTTGTACCTAATATATTTATCAAGTTCTTCTTCTAATAAAATTACAAAAACTAAATAATATTTTTAAGATTTGTGAGATGAAATACTTGGTATTTTGTTGTTTTTAAATAAAAGAAAGAAGTAAAAGATTTGTGTTTTTTAAGATTAGAGTTTAAATGAAAAATACGGAGTCCTTAGAGGATCTCTCTGTCCTATGAGTTATGTATGACTCTTCGTCTGTCACAGCCACTTTGCTCCGTAACTATTGGGCCGATTCAATTGAAATTTGGCACACGTATAAACTTCAATGACGCAAATGCGGACGTTTAACGTAAATACGTTTCAAATATAGGGTCGTTTTTGTGGACAAATTAGAAAAAAAAAAACTAAACCGATATCTTAAAGAAAACACTACAAAGCGAAAAATCACTTTCTTTACGGAATTCGGTGTCTTTGGTACCATTTTTTTTTCGTTTTTGACACTCATACTTTGTTAGTCAAATTTTAATTACAAATATCTAGGGTAAGTTTCACACCACTAAAGCAAATCTTAGCACACAAAAACCTGAGTAAACAGTTGTTTTGTATACATTGCGTTGTTAGTCCGTCTGATGGCCCCTTACCCAGGAGGTTCGGGTTCGATTCCCGGTATCGGAACCAAATTGTAAGGCAGCTTTTCCTTACCCAACCGGCTAACTCGTGGGTAGCAAGTAGCTTGAGACAATTGCAGGGAATAAACTCACATGAAGCTGACCGAAGTAAAACACATTTAATTTTGGTCAACTAATTTAATTCTTCAAGCACACATTCCATCATTACATTAACTTGAGGTTACAAAGTATGAACCACTCACTTTCTGAAGGGATATAGATTACCCACAATATTCAATGCTGGAGATATGAGTCCTCAAACAGCATCGTTCTCTGTGTAGCTGTCCGTAAGCTTGCTGTATATCAGATGATGACAATTATGCTCGGAACCTTTTGCAAGAGGAGACTGCTGTAGCTTGAACATTGTTGTTGTTTTAGCTGGTCTACTAGGTGCCATAGACTTGAGTCTATGGCACCTAGTAGACCAGCTAAAATTCCAAGTCGCTCGTAACATACTAAAGACAAGCTATTATATTTTGGGATACAACGCTGTTAATTAAGGTGGTTACTGTAGTTAAGGTTGAAATAACAAAATCGTAAATCATGTTCCATTGTTACACTAATTTTACCGGATGCCGAGTTCTTGGAGTATGGAGAAATTTGTGCGGCATTCTTTCCATAAAGTGCCAAGATCCTCCAGCACCACCTTTCTAGAGCATACACTTTTCTTTTCCAATTCTCTTAGTGGCAACTGATGGACAGTCTCAGTTGCGTACAGAAACTGCTTCGTTGTGTCAGTGGAGTCTGATTTTAATGGCTTTAGTTATATTGCGATTCCTCCATACATTCCTAAGCTTGTCCATTGCCCCTCTAACCATCGCCAAACTCTGTTTCACCATTGATTATCATCATAGCGTCAAGGTATATGTAGGACTGAACTACAAAAAAAGATAACAAAAAAATAAAAGTCGTTAACACCTGTCTACCAATATTTCAATACGATACGAAAAAAATGTAAAGGCAGTGTTGTTAACACGATCAAAACAAACGAATCGTGGTAAGGGGCGTTCACTTGGAATTCAGTAATGAGTTAATATCTCCTAAACGCGTGGACCGATTTACATGATTTAAACGGATAAAATGGTTCTAAGGCTTTATCTTTCATTTGAGACCAAAATTATCAAAATATCTTAATAAACTTATTTTGCGTAGACCTTAGACACAATGTTGTGCCATCAGCGTAGCGAAGGTTCGTAATTTTGTAGCCACCAATTGCAACATCATCAGTACAGCGTCCGAGGGTGATTCGCTTAATGAGCTCCGTGTAGATGTTAAACAAAACTGGCGACACAATACATCCCTGGCGGACACCTGCTCTGGTATGAAAGCTGCCCGAAATGTGATTGTCTGATCGTACTGTTGCTGTTCTTCCTTCGTAGAGTTATCTATAAAAATACAGAAGACGTTTTGGCGTTCCCATTTCTATCAGAGTTTTCCAACAAGGTTGGCTATTTCACGGAATCAAATGCTTTTGAGAAATCAACAAAGCATACGCAGCGCGGCTTACAGAATTCTCGTGCCTTCTCGATAACCTGACAAACAATCAGAATCTCATCTCAAGTTCTCTTCCCTTCACAAACCCAGGTTGTTTTTGCGCGATTTCTTTGGACAAATGTGCCTTCAGCCGGTCGTTGAGGATGTGCAACAAGATTTTGCTTGCATGACTGATCAGAGCAATAAGACGGTAGCTGCTACACTTGTTGGTGGAACCCTTTTTGGGAAGAGGAATGAAAACCGACCGGTTAGCTAATAATGACGACACGGTTGGCGTAGTGGTTGAGCGATCGGCTGCTGCGCTGCGTGTCGCGGGTTCGATTACCGCACGAAAATATTTGTATGGCCTACAGACTGTTGTTCCGGATCTGGGTGACTTGTCAGTTTAAATGTTTGTAGGCGAACCCACGATTCAGGAAGAAATATATAGTGGGCCAAGATAGAAAAAAAAAGAATTGTCGGAATTGCCGACGGTCATTATCCTGCCCGCCCGCATATAATGAGAAAGATATGAACGTCGCGTTTCCCCAATGCTGGAACGGTCTTGATTGGGTTGGCATCAGAGCCCGTAGCCCTTCCATTCTTCAAGTGGTTAATCTCTTATCATCATTTTGTCCGAAAGACGTCAACTGCTGAACATAAGCCTCCCCGAAGCCACACAAAATCGGTCCTGTGCATCTCGCATCCAGAGGATTGCCGCAGCCTTAACCAGGTCATCGGTACATCGGTTCTTGTAATGTAACGTTCGTATGTCTGTTTGTTCTATCTTTTTTTTCATTGAGGCCTTCCAAAGCTGCATCTTCCGGTTCGCGGTCGCCACTCCAGAACTTTTCGGCACCAAGAATCTCTGGTTCCAGTTCATCACTCACTGATTCTGTATCTGTAAAAGCTTCCGACTGCGAATCTTGAGATAGCGACCGACAATAACACCTCCAAGTCATAGGTATCTGCTCCAGTTCGCTGACCCAGGTGTCTGGACGGCAAGGTTTTAGTTCTGACAGTTTTCATCTATAAGCCATAGTCACATGTATTCTGTGATCATTCCACTAGGTACTCGAGTCTATTATGTTCAGTAAATCTGCTTTGTGCCAAAAACTACGCAAAAGGTGATAATCATTTGAATTCGATTTACGAAGCTCGTTTTGAGCAACCGATATTACGCTTATTTGGCCTTATCCTATGGTTTTATTTTCCACGCAGTCACACTTACGCAAAAGGAAAATCTTTATAGATAGTGCTAAATCGAAAAGTTTGTTTTTGTACATTTACATTAACGACAAGCACAGCATCGTCTAGTTTAATACCGTCTAACGTAAGCAGTTTCCTAAGCCGATCCTGTTTTTTTTTGTTAGTTTATTTATTTGTTAATTTTTAACACTTGTCTGTGGGTGTTCCAGTATTGTCAATGTTGTTTGTTAGTAATCCGTTGCCAGGCAACCTGATAGAGTTTGCCTTCCATTACGACACCGATTTGTTGAAATATTTTGACCCTTAGTATTGTAGTCACAGTGGATCTTTCTGTGTGGATCCTGCGTAGTTGCTATTTTTGTGTCAACAAGATAACATTGTATAACTGCCTCTTTCACTCGCTCACGTTTGTTGCATCTTCCTATCTCGCTTACTCTGTGCAGTATACTCGATGACAAACAGTTTTTTGCACAATGGTTCGCAGAGCCAACTTCAGAAACACAAAGATCCGCTGTGACTGCTATAACTGCTTTACACGTTTTGTCGTGCCCATTTCCAGCAGAGTTTTCCACAAGGTTGGACATTTCACGGAGTCAAATGCTTTTGAGAAATCAACAAAGCTTAGTCTATCAATGTGGATACAGAGGCGGGAGAAGGGCGTGGGTTTGCCATAATGCAGTTTAGTCCGTAGTTTAGATATGTCATGATTAGAGCAACATAGAAAGTTCAAAATACTTAAAATATCTATGAACAGTATTAATTATTTTATTTCAATATAATATTTATAAGTATCTTACAAAAGCATTATTTACAAATTATTTAAGAATTGCTACTAAGGCCCAGTTTTTTTTTATAGTTAGCTCATCTAATGGTTAAATATGCTAACCAAACAAATTGCAAATGGTCAAATAAGTTAAGTATTATAAATTATAATACTTTGCTTATTCAGTGGTGTCTCATCCCATACAAAAAAACCGTGCCGACGTTCTATACTGATTATTCTGATTATTTTTTGTACATGGATCGCGTTCGGTCCCGTTCCGTTCCCCGTGGAACGGAACGGGACCGAACGCGATCCATATATCCGTGATATAGATGGTGATCTATCTATCGCCGTGGAACGGAACCGAACGCGATCGATTTACAAAAAATAATCGGTATAATCAGATGAAAAACGCTAGTTACGTGGCACGGTTTCTTTGTATGGGATGAGGCATCTGTATGCTAGTATTATATTATCTGTGGCTTATTTGACCATTTGCAAAGGGAGGTTATTTATGTTATAATTTATAACATAAATGACCAAGGACTGTTCCACATTTTCGATAGTTCAAAACATTTTAATAAGCAGACAAGGACCACGTCTACGTACGGCGAAAATATACATTATCACCAACTTTTAGTTAAAGTAAGCAATAACAAGTGAAGACGGGCTAAATAAGCAAATGCTTAAGCAACATGCAAATGCATATAATACAATCACTAGTCATAAATTTTCTTTCAAAAGTTGATAATAATATTGGATAGTAAGTAATGGTGGACTTGGCTGTCAGTGTGCACATTTTCGTAACGGCCAATGGCCTGATGGCCGAAAGACTTGAGGACCACCTCTCGAGGGTCTCATTGCATGGTTGGGTAACAGAATGCATTGCTCCTATACCATTATGAGGAGCTTCCTGTCTCTGGAGTTCTAACCACCAGTGGTATGGAAGCATATTTTAAAATGCTGTTTATAGTTTTTTTTTATTTACAATTATAAAAAAAATAGTGTTAAATCATAAATTATAATGTTATTTATCTTACATTACCTATTTGAATATTCAAGTTTTTTTTTTTTGCTTGGCCTATAGATATTTGGTCTGGATCTGGGTGTTTGTTATGTCAAATTAAATGTTTATAAACAAACTCACAATACAATTAAAATTAATACCTCAACTTGTTGCAAAGTCAGCAAAAAATAAGCATTGATTTGTAGGCACCATGATTAAAGGTATTGCAATTTTTATGAAGAGGAAACAAATATGCACTTTTAATAAAAGTTGAGGCAATCAAGAAGCAGATTATCCAATTTAAAATTGTGTTTATGAGGAGCAGATACAAAGTTTTTATTTTCTACTTGTCATTTTATGGATCACAAATAGCAGGAAATGACAATGTGGCAGGCCTAGAAAGAGATAGCCTAAAAAGATTCTTAAAGGATTGTTCCATGATCACAATAGACTGGGAGAAATGGTAGGAGGAAAGGCAGTCCTTAGCTCTGAAGAGGGACAACAAAAGCCTATAATTTCACCCTGTCCGTTTCAATGTTTTACATAATCACACCAATATTACTCTACAAACTGTTGATACTACATATATCAATAAAATTTTAAAGGGAAGTGTTTTCGTACACCACTAAACAATGGTGAAGTGAACTCACTCACAATAAAATTGACAGTATGAGATAGATCAAACAAGGTGTGGGCCTTTCCTTTCCTACCATTAATATTTTTTAACAAGAATTTTGCAAACCCATTCAGTGTTTCTTAAGCTAAGAACTCAAGAAAAACAGAGAAATTCTGCAGCTTGGTAGTTTTTAGATAAATATGTTCTAAAAAATGACTATTAATATCTTGAGATTTGCTAAAGTTTTAGAAAATAATTTATTATTATCATGTTGTGACTGTTTGTTTATAAGTCTGTCACAAGAAAATAGTCTGATTGAGAGCTGCATTATGTAGATTGTGTAATTTCTGAAATTAATCTCGATATCCTTCAAGTTAAATATTGTAAAACCCAAGGGTTTTACAATATTTCCACACACTGCAGATGAATGAAATGATTTTTAGCAACCTGAGAGTGCCATTATCATTTTATCATCATCAGCCTTTTTAATTTTTCACTAATAAGAATGTGCTGGGACACAGGCCTCCTCTCTGTGAGAGAGGGAATGGATTTCTATTCATATAAATAAAATTAATAATATAAATTGATAGTTTCAAATGGTAACATTTAGTTTTATTTTATCGGTGTAATGTGTAACATATTGTTTCAATAATTTTTAGTTTAGTTTAAAATAAAATTATTGAATTAATATGTGCTAATTAAGGATTTTTATTTTGTAGCCTGTGCCTGTGCCTTTGTTTTGCCTTCATGAAAAAATTTTTCAGTTAAACTACTTAACTTACGTCCAAGTCTAGGGTTAATAAAGGTATGTTGCTATTGAAAAAATAATAAGACACACTAAAACTTTTAAAATGACTCCTTCATAACAACAAAAGCATTTCCATTTGTGTGTGGTGTTAGTAAAATCCTAAAGTAAGATACATGTGTTATTTGTTCAATGTGAGCTTATCAATTAAATGCTAACCCATCAAGTGAAACCTTATCAATTATTATTGTTTACATAAAGAAAATTGAGTACTTACTAGTTATTAGTTCCGAAGAAGTAAATGCACTGATTATTCATCGACTTCTTGGGCATCTTTAGCTCCGGAGTGGGAATGGCTACCTGAAAACCATTACAGACCAGAATTAGGGTCAATGTTTTCTTTCACTATTATGACATTTCTCAACTTGTTTATCAACTCTGACAGCTTCGGTTGCTAAATCATAAGATATTTATAGTGTTTCTCCGGCTTTTAACCCCAGCCACGCAGCATTACAGCCAAGCACACCCAATTATCAGAATTTTTCCCGCCCATAATTGCGTGAATCTAATCTGTCAATTCCATCAACAAACGCTCCAACAGTTGTTTACAAATTTGATTAATGTTATTTACTGATAGAAAAGTTGCTTTTTATCATTTTTTACTTCAAAAGTAATAAAGAAGGCGTCTTACCCGGCCGGGCCAAGGGCTGAATCCCTTCATCTTGGCCCTGAAACAAACACAAGTCATGTATTATCAACACTGTAATCTAGTTATCAACACAAAAGTCTTCAAATAACTCTAAATTCCTATACATACCAGACAAGATCACCAATTTTAAAACTTTCAGTCATTGTACGCAACCGCTCTATTCGGCTTTCCACGACGAACTAACCAAAGAGAAATTGTATTCAACATAGAGTAGAGTAGCCTTCGCGTCGTTTGGTTTGACTATGGTCGCTGCGAAAACCGTTATTTGCCGGCGAAGCATTATTAAGCCATGACCACCCGTTGAGCATTGTCAAAAACTAAAAAACTTTAGATAGCATAGCAACATAATCATTACATGAATTTGCTTGCTACGAGCTTCCTCTGTTCAGTGTTCCTCTGAATACACCATATACACGTATTATAGTGTTAACACACGTCCTGATTTGGTACGGCCCGACCACGGATTTGTGGGCGGGGTTAGTCCGGCCCCGACCATATCCGAGCGTGTGTAGAGTGGTCCGCGGACATTATTATTATTAAATTGATTCCGTCTCGGTCCAAACAAGCGTGTGTAAGCGAGAAAGCATTTGTGGGCAGAGTCGGTCCGGCCGTACCAAATTCGAGCGTGTGTTAACACTATTATCGTACACTCGACACTCGGTCGCATGATCGATGGACAAGCCACAAAGTTAGAACATACAAACAATAAAAACACTTTACTTCAGAGGCGCGCGACTCATAAACGATTTCATTAGCATTTAGGATTCGCCTCTTTTAGGTGGATTTTAGCTGCTTAAAAGACCCTTTTCCGGTTTATTTTTTAAAGTGCGTATTTTTAATAGATTTTATAAAAATTTGTCATTTGACAGTTTCTAAATTTTTAATCTGTATTTTGTTATTTTTCGTTTTCAGTTTGCTAATTTGGCACGTACCGCCAAAGTTAAATTTTACTTTGTTTTGGAATGAATTTTGTATAAAAATGTCCAAAAGATTTTATCCGCAACATCAAGGGGAACGAAAGAAAGCTAAACTGGACATTAGCATATCTGATCACAACTTTCCATTGAGTCAAAACAATGATTTCAATAAAGGTAAACTTGCCCAAATTATGTATTTACTGCTCATTATTTCAATATGAACAAATAAAAGATCATAAATAAGTTACAAAGTGTCTTTAGAACGTCAAGTTCTAAACACAAATGTTTATACATAATTGTTAGGTTAAGTGTAAACTTTTTTGCCTTAGAATCAAACATTGATGAGAACTGGGGAGACGACAATGATGACGAGATCCTACTCCTCGCTAGCCAGGCTTGTGAGCAGGCCTACATTACCAGTGATGTCAGTCAACTGGCGGACTACAGTATGTGCATGAAACCGAGCTCGACAAGCACTCAGCTGAGTTTCGAACCTACCCCTAGTACTAGCTCGTCCAAAACCGAATTCACATTCAAAAAGCCGTCATTTAATACACCTACTGCTATATCGACCCACCTAAAAGAGAAATGCCACCGAATATCCTCACCGTTACCTGGAATTTCATCAAAAGTTATACCTAAGACTAATGGGCAAGTCAACTTGTCAGATGACTTGTTATTCAGTGACAAAGTGTTCAAAACTCATGACTCTGACCATGTGTACCGCCAGCTACTTCAGATGCAAGAAGAGAATGCTAAACTGAAGTCAGAAAATGGGAAATTGTTAGAAAAATGTGTGACCAAGGAAGGGGAGGCATCTATCCTGCGAACTCAGTTGAAGAGTTGTCAGTCAGCCGTGGATAACGCTAGGTTGGAGAAGATAAAGGCTCAGGAGAAAGTTCAGATGGAGTGGCAGGATAAACTCAGTGTTGCTAACAGTCAGATGCATGATTTGAGGACACAGTTGGATTTCAAGGTAAGTCTTTGTTTTCAATAATATTTCTTAATTCAGAACTTAATTTATGAGATTTAGATCAACAGACATATAGAGCAATAGATTTTATATCAGAACTTGAATAATCTTTATTAACAGAATTTGAATTTTTAAATAGCTTATTGATCTATCTCATGTGCTATTGTGTTTTGATTTCAGAATCTCGAAATAATAAGTGCAAAGGAGAAATGCAAGAAACTGGAATCATCAAAATTGAGACTAACACAAGTTACTGTTGGAGGAAATGACATAACACAGAGGTATGATAACTTCAAATAACAACATACTATTTAGGTGGCCAACAGTTGGGATAGGTCAGGGATGGCAAACCTATGAAAAAGAATAAGTATGTAGTTTCTTGTGCATTCTTCTCCATAACAAGCTACTTTTCCCAATGCACGGTAGAATCAAAATGTATTACTTGTAAATTTTAATTTTTGTTTGACCTTCAAAAGTTTAGCTTATTGGCCTAGTTGAATAAATATATTTGACTTTGACTCATGGCACGCGTGCCTGTGGTGGCACATAACAAAATATTTTGGGCACGCCAAAATGAGTTTATATAGAATCTAGTTAAATTACAACAGCAGAAATGACACTAACTCCTAGTTTTATTTTAAAACAACATAAAACTGTAAATAAATATTAGGATTGCTGTAAGAATTTCTGGGTGCAAATAAAGAATTGATTAATTCATAGCATTAAGAGTTTAATTTTTGTCAAATAAGACTAAGTCAAATTTTTTTGGTGGCATTGTCACATAAAAAATGTATATAATTTAAATGGCAAATTTTCTAATTAAGGTTCACCATCCCTGGGATAGGTCATCTTTTGCCATTATCCAGCCAGATCTAAAACATGTGGCTAAATTGATTTTTGAAAGTGTGAAAACCATATAGTGAAGAAAAGCAGCTTGATGTGGGCTTTTAATGTCCTATAATAAATATTATAAAGCTGAAGAGTTTGTTTGTTAATATGATAATATTTACAGACATTACAACAACACAATACAGAATGAAACACTTGTAAGTCAAAACAAGAGAGTGAAGACAATATCCAATGCAGTTCAAACTGATGACAAGGCACACATGCTGAAATTGAATAAAACATGCAGTTCAGGTACAGTAACTTTATTTTTCAAGTGTATATCATGGTGGCCCAGTCCTTGCATACACATTTAGTTTGGATGACAATGCAAGGTTAGCCCTGTCACTTAGACATCAGTCTAAATCTGAAATCAAGATTTTACTGAAGGTGTAAAGTGAAATTCATAGCTAAAAAATTTGAGCAATAGCATATAAGTTTTAATCTCTGAAGAACAGTAAAAACTCACTTTGTTACACAACTAACTGCACTGCAGGGACAAAAATAAAAAAGTTTTCTTTAATTCTAATATCTTTGAAACAAAATAATAAACTCTACAGTTAACTAAGAATAAGTCATAAACATTAAAAAAGATAGCATTATACACACCGTAATTAGATTTCTTTTCTCACTTACAGAATCAAAAACTGCACCAACAATTCTCCCCTACATACTAGAACCATGCACAAACCAACAGCATTCCATACTAGACTACAACGAGAAGCTACAGCAGACCACCGACCTGTCCCAGAACAAGTGCCGGATATACAGCACGTTCCACCGACTGCCCACAACACCAGTGCCTAAGGAGACGGGGAAGAACAAAGTAGTCATGAGCACTGTATATGAAGATGTTACCAGTGTGTTTACAGGGAATGCAGATAGGATTGAGGAGAGGTATTTCAATGTGAGTATATTTGTCTCCAACACAGAACAGAGAAGACAGTAGAAATCGCATATAGCTTTATTAGTATCGGAACCAGCGTACCCAAACTCACACATATACAGATTAATTGTATTTCATAACACTAAGAAATCTTTGGTGTGATTGGTAGTTAAATTTTTAGATGAAAGTAGAAAATATGTCAGTCGTCGCTTATTTGAAAATAAACCACAGCTTTATGACAATAGAGTTGGTTTATTGTCTACTATTTTTGAGTATTAATTACTTTTTTCGTTTAAAGCGCACACGGAATAGTTTAATGAGCAAGTTACGCTACCCGCCGCTAGATGTCACTATAATAAATTCATTTAATTTAAAGCCGTATTTCGTTACCGATAAGATTTATATTTGCGAAATGAGGTCATTACTACTCGGCCTCCTGTAGTGATGTACCACGGTCGTTGACTTATTTATCGACATTCCCTTTTTATTTTCAAACAAAATACAGTTTAGTTTAAAAAAAAAAACGTTGCCCCAAACTAGGAATTTCTCCTGTATCGTGGGTGCGTTTACAAACATATAATTTCACATACACAAACATCCAGAGCCGGAACAACTATTTGTAGATCATACAAATATTTGTTCCGTGCGGGAATCGAACCCGCGACACGCAGCGCAGCAGTCAATCGCTCAACCACTGCGCCAACCGTGCGCCCAATAACTAGAGTCGATAAATATTATTATGTTTGTAATCAAGTTTTATATAAAATAAATTTATTCCAATACTTACGATTTAGAGAAAGTATAATTAAGATATTTTATGGTAAACTACTGATCAGATTTTGAAAATGATTCTATTGATACAAAAATGGGCGTATCTTTGTATGTGGTGTTTTTGTTCTATCAATAGAATTATAGAATACAATACTCTTTATTATGTACACCATATAAGTTACAGAAAGTATAGACGAAGAAAACATTACACTGGGTGGCACAATGGGCGGCCTTATCGCTAAAAGCGATCTTTTCAAGACAACCTTTGCATGGATTTAAAAAATGAAAGGAAAGACAGTACTGTAGGTAGTCTTTGGTGTACTATTATTAATTACTAGCTGTGACCGCGGCTTCGCTCCCGTCATCTGTTTGCCAACCCTACCCTACTTACCTTCCTGCCTACCCTACTTACCTACCGACCATATTTGTTTCTATAGTTATCAATCTTTCGCGGAGAATCTTAACACCGTGATTCAGAAAATGACTTCAAATTCACAACGCCATCTATCGAATATCGAGTTCAACTCTCCGAGTATCTGAATTGCGTGTGTTGTGATAATTTTACTTCTTGAACACTTTAAATTCATCTAACTTTTGATAGAGTGAACCGATTGCGATGAAACAAAAACTAAGTAATTCTTCGCACAATGTTTATGTATAAAAGTTATTTACATTGGTTTCGTACATTTCACGTGATGCGTGCACAAATAAACAGACAAACAGGCAAAAATTCCAAAAATGCCGGCAATAGGTTCTGTTGGTTATCCTTTAACACACTGGCTATTTTTTTTGGAAATATTTTCGATGTACAAAAAATACTTTTCTACAGATTTATTATATGTATTGATTGATGATGATGATGCGATAGACTACACTACAAATGCAAAACGTCCTACTGATATGGGAAGCTTACGCTTTCGCCTGCGGCTACACTCTTATTATGATTAGCTTGACTAACTCCTTAATGAACTGATGAAATTTAGGTCTATACACCAGTAGATCTTAAATTTCAGACTAACACATAAGCCACTTTTTAACTGACTTAAAAAAAGAAGGAGGTTCTAATTATGTTCATGTGTTATTATTATTACACTTTGTTGATTTTTACACGGCTGCAAGGAAAGGGTTATGTTTTTCGCGCGTAAGAAGATTTTTTCGAATATTGTAAGTTTAAAGTATCGATAACTCATTATCGATATTGGTAATCTCTAATTGAGTAGCTGAATGTGACATGTGCGTAGTTAGAATCTTCGAGAACAATGTTTGAGTTTTAAAGAAAGTAGACCTTAAATTTAACATCATAAAATCAACTGTTACTTGTCTTGTTTAATAAAATATTGTTTTTACATATTTATCGAAATAAAATAAATTAAGACTTGCCGATGGTAAGATATACCTACATTTCATACATTTTTGGTTCTGCTCTCGTGTTTACATTCTAAAACAGCACAATAAGGCATTTTTGTATTTTTTTTCAAGTTTTTGTCACCGTGATGGTTGAACCAAGACTGATGTGCGTAGTGTGTGCGCGGAAGGAAACATATGCAAAACTGTGCAAAACTCGGGGTACGCTGGCCCCGCCCACTTGCGACTTCTATTTTAGTAGGCGTTTTTTTTGTTCTGTGGTCTCCAATGTGAGTATATTTGGGCGCACGGTTGGCGCAGTGGTTGAGCGATTGACTGCTGCGCTGCGTGTCGCGGGTTCGATTCCCGCACGGAACAAATATTTGTATGATCTACAAATAGTTGTTCCGGCTCTGGTTGTTTGTGTATGTGAAATTATATGTTTGTAAACGCACCCACGATACAGGAGAAATTCCTAGTGTGGGGCAACGTTTAAAAAAAAATAAAAAAATATGGTAGGTGAAGATGGCAAGTTCGCGAGCCAAGTCAAGATACTTGATTTGCTTTTCTTTCTCGGCTTTCACGAGGTGCCCGTTATGTTTATATAATTATTATACTAGTTAAGTTTAGAGCAGTGGTGGCTGTTTAGGCTTATGGCCTTGATTATGTGGTGTCAGGTAAGTGTGCGGAGCTGAAATACTAAACTCAAACTTGACGACTATATATTTATTTTTCTTTTTACAATAGGTACACGTATTAATTTTGATGATAAAAAGGTACAAGTTAGACGTTCTGACGACGCTCGCGACGCGCGCGCTTGCCTTATATATCCTCATCCCGTGGAGTAGGGACACCAGCCAGCCCCCCCGCACCCCGCAGGTGGAGGGCGTTAACAGTGGCCCAGTGGTCATGGCCGCGACTTCCAAGTTGTAAGTCGTGGGTTCGAACCCAACCAGACGCCTAACTTTGTGTAAATTATATCATGACCACTCACAGAACAGAGAAGACAGTAGAAGTCGCATATAGCTTTATTAGTATCGGAACCAGCGTACCCAAACTCACACATATACAGATTAATTGTATTTCACAACACTAAGAAATCTTTAGTGTGATTGGTAGTTTAATTTTTAGATGAAAGTAGAAAATATGTCAGTCGTCGCTTATTTGAAAATAAACCACAGCTTTATGACCATAGAGTTGGTTTATTGTCTACACGTTTTGAGTATTTATTACTTTTTCCGTTTAAAGCGTACACGGAATAGTTTAATGAGCAAGTTACGCTACCCGCCGCTAGATGTCACTATAATAAATGCATTCAATTCAAAGCCGTATTTCGTTAACGATAAGATTTATATTTGCGAAATGAGGTCATTACTACCCGTCCTCCTGTAGGGATGTACCACTGTCGTTGGCTTATTTATCGACATCCCGTTTTATATTCAAACAAAATACAGTCAATAACTAGAGTCGATAAATATTATTATGTTTGTAATCAAGTTTTTATATAAATTTATTCTAATACTTACGATTTATAGAAAGAATAATTAAGATATTTTATGGTAAACTACTGATCCGATTTTGAAAATGATTGTATGTGGTGTTTTTTCTATCAATAGGATTATAGAATAGAATACTCTTTATTATGTACACCATATAAGTTACAGAAAGTATAGACCAAGAAAACATTACACTGGGTGACACAATGGCGGCCTTATCGCTAAAAGCGATCTTTTCAAGACAACCTTTGGATGGATTTAAAAAATGAAAGGAAATACAGTACTTTAGGTAGTCTTTGGTGTACTATTATTAATTATGCGATAGACTACACTACAAATGCAATACGTCCTACTGATATGGGAAGCTTACGCTTTCGGCTGCGGCTACACTCTTATTATGATTAGCTTGACTAACTCCTTAAGGGCCTACATACGCTTTAGTGCCGTAAAACGGCAACTTTCTAAAGCATACTCCTTAGTAACGGCTAGGTTAAAAGGTATGAAAAAAAAAATTATTACTGATTCATGTACATAATTTTGAACACAAGGTTTTTACGTGTAACTAATAGTTTTGCTTTAAAAAAATTATTAACAACACGATAATTTTCGCAACTTTTGGAAACTCCTCCAAAACGACTTGGATGTTTAAAAATATTTTTACACAGAAAAATTGATGGCTGGTATTTCTTCATAACTAACATAGCATATCGTAAATCAAATAATATTTACAAACAAAACTGTTCAAAAGGAGGTTCAATTTTGATATTTTGGACTCGAGCGGGCGCACGGCCAGTACTGCGTTAGCATTGGGGTGTATATATCGCCTTATCGAACTGTTGAAATTTTGGTCTATACACCAGTAGATCTTAAATTTCAGACTAACACATAAGCCACTTTTTAACTGACTTAAAAAAAGAAAGAGGTTCTATATGTTCATGTGTTATTATTATTGCACTTTGTAGATTTTTAACCGACTTCAAAAAAAGGAGGACGTTCTCAATTCGTCGTAATCTTTACTTTTACACGGCTGCAAGGAAAGGGTTATGTTTTTCGCGCGTAAGAAGATTTTTTCGAATATTGTAAGTTTAAAGTATCGATAACTCATTATCGATATTGGTAATCTCTAATTGAGTAGCTGAATGTGACATGTGCATAGTTGGAATCTTCGAGAACAATGTTTGAGTTTTAAAGAAAGTAGACCTTAAATTTAACATCATAAAATCAACTTTTACTTGTCTTGTTTAATAAAATATTGTTTTTACATTTTTATCGAAATAAAATAAATTAAGACTTGCCGATGGTAAGATATACCTACATTTGATACATTTTTGGTTCTGCTATCGTGTTTACATTCTAAAACAGCACAATAAGGCATTTTTATATTTTTTTTCAAGTTTTTGTCACCGTTACGGTTGAACCAAGACTGATGTGCGTAGTGTGTGCGCGGAAGGAAACATATGCAGAACTGAGCAAAACTCGGGGTACGCGGGCCCCGCCCACTTGCGACTTCTATTGTAGTAGGCGTTTTTTTTGTTCTGTGTGACCACTGCTCTCAAAACGGTGAAGGAAAACATTGTGGGGAAACCGGCATGTTTTAGAACCAAAACATCAAGTGTGGTGGATTACGGCCCATTCTCTCTCACAGAGAGGCGGCCAGCACGCACAATGCAAATGGGAGTCTTAAGTGCGGAAAAGGGGGTCCATTTATTCTATCCTATCCATGTTAGTAAAGGTTTATGCTATGAAAGTAATGGTCTAATAGCAAAATTCTATTACTTAAAGTAAGTTGTGGGATAAGTCACGGGCGAAAGCTTTTACAAAATACACTTTTTTTTTGTATGCCTTAATTTAGTTAAGTGCAATATTTTTCTATTCATTGCTTTACTAAAATATGCTTTTTCCAATCGTTAAAAAGTTGTCATATTCCAGATCTTCAGCTCAATAAAATCGCTAATAAACGAGACCCGCAGTAGACTGGAGAGGGTATGTCAGCGAGTGACGACGTCCTTCCAGAAGGAGATGGACGAGAGGTACATGGAGGTCAGCGCCAGCTACCTGTGTGTTAGCAAGATGGATCTGCTGAGAGGCAGGTTGGTCAAATTTATTTGCTGATTGGTTGGCATTTTTTTTATCTATCTGCCTCATCAACCAAATCATCACTTACCATCATGTGAGATAGCGGTCAAGCGCGAGCCTAAAGAATATAAAAAAAAGCATTGTGAAAGTTATCAGAAATGACAAACAGATTATTTTTTAAGACGGAATAATAAAAAACCAAATAGATATGGACAATAGGCATACATTTTTTTTATTTTTTATTGTTGGTAGGCTCGCTTTTGACCACTAGCTCACCTGATGGCAAGCGATGATGTGGTCGACGGTGAAGCACGCTTGCCTAGAAGTAACCTATTCACTCTTGACTTAGAGACCCCGAGGTTGTAGCTATCGGGTAACACAGACTCCGGCAAGGAATTCCACTCCGTAGCTGTACGGATAATGAAAGTATTTCCAAAACCTTTAGTGCGTATGGGTGAGAGGTCCACCATGTACACCGATGGTGCTTCGCCGTACTTACGTCTTGTAGTCCGATGATGAAACGGGCTAGACGGAATTATACTATATAAAACTGCATTACCACTGACTCACTGACTGACTGACTCATTGACATAATTGTTCTCCCAGATGGTGGAGGGGGAGGTGGGTATATTTTGACAGATTCGTAAACAAGTAACTCCCGTGAGTATGGGAAAAGTGCCAAACCTCCCCTTTTCCCCCCCCCTCCTCCCCCCCTCTATCGTATCTCGGAAACTAAGGTACCAGTATTTTTTGTTTTTTACGGATTCATTTAGAGGAGGCTCGGAAAAGTAAAAAGCATTTTTCAAAGTTGACCCCCTCGCCCCCCTTCTCCCCCCCTTTAAGCGGATCTCGAAAGTTGGAACATTTGGAACATTTATTTTTTCAGATTCATAGAAAGGGGCAATGCTATAGTCACAAACGAGCCATTTTTCAAAGTTGACCCCCTTGCCCCCCTTCTCCCCCCTCCCCCCCCGTTTTGGCTAATCTTTTTTTTTTGTTTTTTTTACGGAATCGTTTAGAGGAGGCTCGGTAAAGTAAAAACCATTTTTCAAAGTTGACCCCCTCGCCCCCATTCTCCCCCCCTTTAAGCGGATCTCGGAAGTTGAGAGACTTGGAACATTTCTTTTTTCAGATTCATATAAAGGGGCAATGCTAAAGTCACAAACAAACCATTTTTCAAAGTTGACCCCCTTGCCCCCCATCTCCCCCCTCCCACCCCCCGTTTTGGCGAATCTTATTTTTACGGATTCAGCGTAGGGATCCCGAGTGGAGCGAACCTACGAGACCGAGTGCAGCGCAGGGGGGAGGTGGCGAGCGAAGCGAGCCGGCGACCTCCGTAGCGTAACGAAGGTTGAGTGGGTGAAGCGAAACTCAGTGCCTGGCGACGACAAGCAAACATTAGAGTTATGTTTTTTGGAACAAAGTGTAGGGTAGGTGTAGGGTAGGTGTAGGGTAGGTGTAGGGTAGGTGTAGGGTAGGTGTAGGGTAGGTGTAGGGTAGGTGTAGGGTAGGTGTAGGGCAGGTGTAGGGTAGGTGTAGGGTAGGTGTAGGGCAGGTGTAGGGTAGGTGTAGGGTAGGTGTAGGGTAGGTGTAGGGTAGGTGTAGGGTAGGTGTAGGGCAGGTGAAGGGTAGGTGTAGGGCAGGTGAAGGGTAGGTGTAGGGCAGGTGTAGGGTAGGTGTAGGGCAGGAGTAGGGTAGGTGTAGGGTAGGTGTAGGATAGGTGTAGGGTAGGTGTAGGGTAGGTGTAGGGTAGGTGTAGGGTAGGTGTAGGGTAGGTGTAGGGTAGGTGTAGGGTAGGTGTAGGGTAGGTGCAGGGTAGGTGTAGGGTAGGTGTAGGGTAGGTGTAGGGTAGGTGTAGGGTAGGTGTAGGATAGGTGTAGGGTAGGAGTAGGGTAAGTGTAGGGTAGGTGTAGGGTAGGTGTAGGGTAGGTGTAGGGTAGGTGTAGGGTAGGTGTAGGGTAGGTGTAGGGTAGGTGTAGGGTAGGTGTAGGGTAGGTGTAGGGTAGGTGTAGGGTAGGAGTAGGGACAACAACACGCGAGCTGCTTGCAGCTCGCGCACCAAGCAAATACTAGTTATTATATTATATAAAGCTGGATTACCACTGACTCACTGACTGACTCATTGACATAATTGTTCTCCCAGATGGTGGAGGGGGAGGTGGGTATATTTTGACAGATTCGTAAACAAGTAACTCCCGTGAGTATGGGAAAAGTCCCAAACCACCCCTTTTCCTCCCCCCTCCTCCCCCCCTCTATCGTATCTCGGAAACTAAGGTACCCGTATTTTTTGTTTTTTACGGATTCGTTTAGAGGAGGCTCGCAAAAGGAAAAATCATTTTTCAAAGTTGACCCCCTCGCCCCCCTTCTCCCCCCCTTTAAGCGGATCTCGGAAGTTGAGAGACTTGGAACATTTCTTTTTTCAGATTCATATAAAGGGGCAATGCTATAGTCACAAACAAACCATTTTTCAAAGTTGACCCCCTTGCCCCCCTCCCCCCCCCCCCCCCCGTTTTGGCAAATCTTTTTTTTTTAAGTTTTTTTTACGGATTCAGCGTAGGGATCCCGAGTGGAGCGAACCTACGAGACCGAGTGCAGCGCAGGGGGGAGGTGGCGAGCGAAGCGAGCCGGCGACCTCCGTAGCGTAACGAAGGTTGAGTGGGTGAAGCGAAACTCAGTGCCTGGCGACGACAAGCAAACATTATGGTTATGTTTTTTGGAACAAAGTGTAGGGTAGGTGTAGGGTAGGTGTAGGGTAGGTGTAGGGTAGGTGTAGGGTAGGTGTAGGGTAGGTGTAGGGTAGGTGTAGGGTAGGTGTAGGGTAGGTGTAGGGTAGGTGTAGGGTAGGTGTAGGGTAGGTGTAGGGTAGGTGTAGGGTAGGTGTAGGGTAGGTGTAGGGTAGGTGTAGGGTAGGTGTAGGGTAGGTGTAGGGTAGGTGTAGGGTAGGTGTAGGGTAGGTGTAGGGTACGTGTAGGGTACGTGTAGGGTACGTGTAGGGTACGTGTAGGGTACGTGTAGGGTACGTGTAGGGTACGTGTAGGGTACGTGTAGGGTACGTGTAGGGTACGTGTAGGGTAGGTGTAGGGACAACAGCACGCGAGCTGCTTGCAGCTCGCGCACCAAGCAAATATTATACTATATAAAACTGCATTACCACTCACTCACTGACTCATTGACATAATTGTTCTCCCAGATGGTGGATGGGGAGGTGGGTATATTTTGACAGATTCGTAAACAAGTAACTCCCGTGAGTATGGGAAAAGTCCCAAACCTCCCCTTTCCTCCCCCCTCCTCCCCCCCTCTATCGTATCTCGGAAACTAAGGTACCCGTATTTTTTGTTTTTTACGGATTCGTTTAGAGGAGGCTCGCAAAAGTAAAAACCATTTTTCAAAAATGACCCCCTCGCCCCCCTTCTCCCCCCCTTTAAGCGGATCTCGAAAGTTGGAACAATTGGAACATTTCTTTTTTCAGATTCATATAAAGGGGCAATGCTTTAGTCACAAACAAATCATTTTTCAAAGTTGACCCCCTTGCCCCCCTTCTCCCCCCCCCCCGTTTTGGCGAATCTTTTTTTTTTCAGTTTTTTTTTACGGATTCGTTTAGAGGAGGCTCGGGAAAGTAAAAACCATTTTTCAAAGTTGACCCCCTCGCCCCCCTTCTCCCCCCCTTTAAGCGGAACTCGGAAGTTGAGAGACTTGGAACATTTCTTTTTTCAGATTCATATAAAGGGGCAATGCTATAGTCACAAACGAACCAGTTTTCAAAGTTGACTCCCTTGCCCCCCTTCTCCCCCCTCCCCCCCCCCGTTTTGGCGAATCTTTTTTTTTGTTTTTTTTACGGATTCAGCGTGGGGATCCCGAGTGGAGCGAACCTACGAGACCGAGTGCAGCGCAGGGGGGAGGTGGCGAGCGAAGCGAGCCGGCGACCTCCGTAGCGTCACGAAGGTTGAGTGGGTGAAGCGAAACTGAGTGCCTGGCGACGACAAGCAAACATTAGGGTTATGTTTTTTGGAACAAAGTTTAGGGTAGGTGTAGGGTAGGTGGACGGTAGGTGTAGGGTAGGTGTAGGGTAGGTGTAGGGTAGGTGTAGGGTAGGTGTAGGGTAGGTGTAGGGTAGGTGTAGGGTAGGTGTAGGGTAGGTGTAGGGTAGGTGTAGGGTAGGTGTAGGGTAGGTGTAGGGTAGGTGTAGGGTAGGTGTAGGGTAGGTGTAGGGTAGGTGTAGGGTAGGTGTAGGGTAGGTGTAGGGTAGGTGTAGGGTAGGTGTAGGGTAGGTGTAGGGTAGGTGTAGGGTAGGTGTAGGGTAGGTGTAGGGTAGGTGTAGGGTAGGTGTAGGGTAGGTGTAGGGTAGGTGTAGGGTAGGTGTAGGGTAGGTGTAGGGTAGGTGTAGGGTAGGTGTAGGGTAGGTGTAGGGTAGGTGTAGGGTAGGTGTAGGGTAGGTGTAGGGTAGGTGTAGGGTAGGTGTAGGGTAGGTGTAGGGTAGGTGTAGGGTAGGTGTAGGGTAGGTGTAGGGTAGGTGTAGGGTAGGTGTAGGGTAGGTGTAGGGTAGGTGTAGGGTAGGTGTAGGGTAGGTGTAGGGTAGGTGTAGGGTAGGTGTAGGGTAGGTGTAGGGTAGGTGTAGGGTAGGTGTAGGGTAGGTTAAGGAATACTTCTCAAAAACACGACAAAACCGCGAGCTGCTTGCAGCTCGCGCACCAAGCAAATACTAGTTATACTATATAAAACTGCATTACCACTGACTCACTGACTGACTCATTGACATAATTGTTCTCCCAGATGGTGGAGGGGGAGGTGGGTATATTTTGACAGATTCGTAAACAAGTAACTCTCGCGAGTAAGGGAAAAGTCCCAAACCTCCCCTTTTCCCCCCCCCTCCTCCCCCCCTCTATCGTTTCTCGGAAACTAAGATACCCGTATTTTTTGTTTTTTACGGATTCGTTTAGAGGAGGCTCGGAAAAGTAAAGACCATTTTTCAAAAATGACCCCCTCGCCCCCCTTCTCCCCCCCTTTAAGCGGATCTCGAAAGTTGGAACATTTGGAACATTTATTTTTTCAGATTCATAGAAAGGGGCAATGCTATAGTCACAAACGAACCATTTTTCAAAGTTGACCCCCTTGCCCCCCTTCTCCCCCCTCCCCTCCCCGTTTTGGCTAATCTTTTTTTTTGGTTTTTTTTACGGATTCGTTTAGAGGAGGCTCGGAAAAGTAAAAACCATTTTTCAAAGTTGACCCCCTCGCCCCCCTTCTTCCCCCCTTTAAGCGGATCTCGGAAGTTGAGAGACTTGGAACATTTCTTTTTTCAGATTCATATAAAGGGGCAATGCTATAGTCACAAACGAACCAGTTTTCAAAGTTGACCCCCTTGCCCCCCTTCTCCCCCCTCCCCCCCCGTTTTGGCTAATCTTTTTTTTTGGTTTTTTTTACGGATTCGTTTAGAGGAGGCTCGGAAAAGTAAAAACCATTTTTCAAAGTTGACCCCTTCGCCCCCCTTCTTCCCCCCTTTAAGCGGATCTCGGAAGTTGAGAGACTTGGAACATTTCTTTTTTCAGATTCATATAAAGGGGCAATGCTTTAGTTGTAATCATTTTTCAAAACTCCCCACTCTCCCCCCCTTCACCCCTCTCTTCACCCCTCCTCTCCCCAACCTCCCCTACCTAATATCGGTCGTCGAAACCTGTCCGGTGGGAGTGGACCAGGCAGCGTAGGGATCCCGAGTGGAGTGAACCTACGAGACCGAGTGTAGCGCAGGGGGGAGGTGGCGAGCGAAGCGAGCCAGCGACCTCCGTAGCGTAACGAAGGTTGAGTGGGTGAAGCGAAACTCAGTCCCTGGCGACGACAAGCAAACATTAGGGTTATGTTTTTTGGAACAAAGTGTAGGGTAGGTGTAGGGTAGGTGTAGGGTAGGTGTAGGGTAGGTGTAGGGTAGGTGTAGGGTAGGTGTAGGGTAGGTGTAGGGTAGGTGTAGGGTAGGGTAGGTGTAGGGTAGGTGTAGGGTAGGTGTAGGGTAGGTGTAGGGTAGGTGTAGGGTAGGTGTAGGGTAGGTGTAGGGTAGGTGTAGGGTAGGTGTAGGGTAGGTGTAGGGTAGGTATAGGGTAGGTGTAGGGTACGTGTAGGGTAGGTGTAGGGTACGTGTAGGGTACGTGTAGGGTAGGTGTAGGGTAGGTGTAGGGTAGGTGTAGGGTAGGTGTAGGGTAGGTGTAGGGTAGGTGTAGGGTAGGTGTAGGGTAGGTGTAGGGTAGGTGTAGGGTAGGTGTAGGGTAGGTATAGGGTAGGTGTAGGGTAGGTGTAGGGTAGGTGTAGGGTAGGTGTAGGGTAGGTGTAGGGTAGGTGTAGGGTAGGTGTAGGGTAGGTGTAGGGTAGGTGTAGGGTAGGTGTAGGGTAGGTGTAGGGTAGGTGTAGGGTAGGTGTAGGGTAGGTGTAGGGTAGGTGTAGGGTAGGTGTAGGGTAGGTGTAGGATAGGTGTAGGATAGGTGTAGGGTAGGTGTAGGGTTGGTGTAGGGTAGGTGTAGGGTAGGTGTAGGGCAGGTGTAGGGTAGGTGTAGGGTAGGTGTAGGGTAGGTGTAGGGTAGGTGTAGGGTAGGTGTAGGGTAGGTGTAGGGTAGGTTAAGGAATACTTCCCAAAAACACGACAAAAACGCGAGCTGCTTGCAGCTCGCGCACCAAGCAAATACTAGTTATACTATATAAAACTGCATTACCACTCACTGACTGACTGACTCACTCATTGACATAATTGTTCTCCCAGATGGTGGAGGGGAAGGTGGGTATATGTTGACAGATTCGTATACAATTAACTCTCGCGAGTATGGGAAAAGTCCCAAACCTCCCCTTTTCCTCCCCCCTCCTCCCCCCCTCTATCGTATCTCGGAAACTAAGGTACCCGTAGAATGTTTTTTTTACGGATTCGTTTAGAGGAGGCTCGCAAAAGTAAAAACCATTTTTCAAAGTTGACCCCTTCGCCCCCCTTCTCCCCCCCTTTAAGCGGATCTCGAAAGTTGAGAGACTTGGAACATTTCTTTTTTCAGATTCATATAAAGGGGCAATGCTATAGTCACAAACGAACCAGTTTTCAAAGTTGACCCCCTTGGCCCCCTTCTCCCCCCTCCCCCCCCGATTTGGCGAATCTTTTTTTTTTGTTTTTTTTTACGGATTCGTTAAGAGGAGGCTTCGAAAAGTAAAAACCATTTTTCAAAGTTGACCCCCTCGCCCCCCTTCTCCCCC
Organism: Orthosia incerta; assembly: GCA_948252205.1. NCBI lineage: Eukaryota > Metazoa > Arthropoda > Insecta > Lepidoptera > Noctuidae > Orthosia > Orthosia incerta. Next base: position 1,349,834 of record OX411742.1, on the reverse strand, counting down.
CCTATAAGCGGATCTCGGAAGTTGAGAGACTTGGAACATTTCTTTTTTCAGTTTCATATAAAGAGGCAATGCTATAGTCACAAACAAACCATTTTTCAAAGTTGACCCCCTTGCCCCCCTTCTCCCCCTCCCCCCCCCGTTTTGGCGAATCTTTTTTTCGTGTTTTTTTTACGGATTCGTTTAGAGGAGGCTCGGAAAAGTAAAAAGCATTTTTCAAAGTTGACCCCCTCGCCCCCCTTCTCCCCCCTCCCCCCCCCCCCGTTTTGGCGAATCTTTTTTTTGTTTTTTTTTACGGATTCAGCGTAGAGATCCCGAGTGGAGCGAACCTACGAGACCGAGTGCAGCGCAGGGGGGAGGTGGCGAGCGAAGCGAGCCGGCGACCTCCGTAGCGTAACGAAGGTTGAGTGGGTGAAGCGAAACTCAGTGTCTGGCGACGACAATCAAACATTAGGGTTATGTTTTTTGGAACAAAGTGTAGGGTAGGTGTAGGGTAGGGTAGGTGTAGGGTAGGTGTAGGGTAGGTGTAGGGTAGGTGTAGGGCAGGTGTAGGGTAGGTGTAGGGTAGGTGTAGGGTAGGTGTAGGGTAGGTGTAGGGTAGGTGTAGGGTAGGTGTAGGGTAGGTGTAGGGTAGGTGAAGGGTAGGTGTAGGGTAGGTGTAGGGTAGGTGTAGGGTAGGTGTAGGGTAGGTGTAGGGTAGGTGTAGGGTAGGTGTAGGGTAGGTGTAGGGTAGGTGAAGGGTAGGTGTAGGGTAGGTGTAGGGTAGGTGTAGGGTAGGTGTAGGGTAGGTGTATGGTAGGTGTAGGGTAGGTGTAGGGTAGGTGTATGGTAGGTGTAGGGTAGGTGTAGGGTAGGTTAAGGAATACTTCTTAAAAAACACGACAAAGCCGCGAGCTGCTTGCAGCTCGCGCACCAAGCAAATACTAGTTATATTATATAAAGCTGGATTACCACTCACTCACTGACTGACTGACTCATTGACATAATTGTTCTCCCAGATGGTGGAGGGGAAGGTGGGGTATATTTTGACAGATTCGTAAACAAGTAACTCCCGTGAGTATGGGAAAAGTCCCAAACCTCCCCTTTTCCTCCCCCCTCCTCCCCCCCTCTATCGTATCTCGGAAACTAAGGTACCCGTATTTTTTGTTTTTTACGGATTCGTTTAGAGGAGGCTCGCAAAGTAAAAACCATTTTTCAAAGTTGACCCCCTCGCCCCCCTTCTCCCCCCCTTTAAGCGGATCTCGAAAGTTGAGAGACTTGGAACATTTCTTTTTCAGATTCATATAAGGGGGCAATGCTATAGTCACAAACGAACCAGTTTTCAAAGTTGACCCCCTTGCCCCCCTTCTCCCCCCTCCCCCCCCGATTTGGCGAATCTTTTTTTTTTGCTTTTTTTACGGATTCGTTAAGAGGAGGCCCGGAAAAGTAAAAACCATTTTTCAAAGTTGAACCCCTCGCCCCCCTTCTCCCCCCCTTTAAGCGGATCTCGGAAGTTGAGAGACTTGGAACATTTCTTTTTTCAGATTCATATAAAGGGGCAATGCTATAGTCACAAACAAACCATTTTTCAAAGTTGACCACCTTGCCCCCCTTCTCCCCCCCCCCCCCGTTTTGGCGAATCTTTTTTTTTTTGTTTTTTTACGGATTCAGCGTAGGGATCCCGAGTGGAGCGAACCTACGAGACCGAGTGCAGCGCAGGGGCGAGGTGGCGAGCGAAGCGAGCCGGTGACCCCCGTAGCGTAACGATGGTTGAGTGGGTGAAGCGAAACTCAGTGTCTGGCGACGACAAGCAAACATTAGGGTTATGTTTTTTGGAACAAAGTGTAGGGTAGGTGTAGGGTAGGTGTAGGGTAGGTGTAGGGTAGGTGTAGGGTAGGTGTAGGGTAGGTGTAGGGTAGGTGTAGGGTAGGTGTAGGGTAGGTGTAGGGTAGGTGTAGGGTAGGTGTAGGGTAGGTGTAGGTAGGTGTAGGGTAGGTGTAGGGTAGGTGTAGGGTAGGTGTAGGGTAGGTGTAGGGTAGGGTAGGGTAGGTGTAGGGTGTGTAGGGTAGGTGTAGGGTAGGTGTAGGGTAGGTGTAGGGTAGGTGTAGGGTAGGTGTAGGGTAGGTGTAGGGTAGGTGTAGGGTAGGTGTAGGGTAGGTGTAGGGTAGGTGTAGGGTGGTGTAGGGTAGGTGTAGGGTAGGTGTAGGGTAGGTGTAGGGTAGGTGTAGGGTAGGTGTAGGGTAGGTGTAGGGTAGGTGTAGGGTAGGTGTAGGGTTGGTGTAGGGTAGGTGTAGGGTAGGTGTAGGGTAGGTGTAGGGTAGGTGTAGGGTAGGGTGTAGGGTAGGTGTAGGGTAGGTGTAGGGTAGGTGTAGGGTAGGTGTAGGGTAGGTGTAGGGTAGGTGTAGGGTAGGTGTTGGGTAGGTGTAGGGACAACAACACGCGAGCTGCTCGCAGCTCGCGCACCAAGCAAATACTAGTTATACTATATAAAACTGCATTACCACTCACTGACTGACTGACTGACTCACTCATTGACATAATTGTTCTCCCAGATGGTGGATGGGGAGGTGGGTATATTTTGACAGATTCGTAAACAAGTAACTCCCGTGAATATGGGAAAAGTCCCAAACCTACCCTTTTCCTCCCCCCTCCTCCCCCCCTCTATCGTATCTCGGAAACTAAGGTACCCGTAAAATGTTTTTTTTACGGATTCGTTTAGAGGAGGCTCGGAAAAGTAAAAAGCATTTTTCAAAGTTGACCCCCTCGCCCCCCTTCTCCCCCCCTTTAAGCGGATCTCGAAAGTTGGAACATTTAGAACATTTCTTTTTTCATATTCATATAAAGGGGCAATGCTTTAGTCACAAACAAACCATTTTTCAATGTTGACCCCCTTGCCCCCCCTTCTCCCCCCCCCCCCGTTTCGGCGAATCTTTTTTTTTCAGTTTAGAGGAGGCTCGGAAAAGTAAAAACCATTTTTCAAAGTTGACCCCCTCGCCCCCCTTCTCCCCCCATTTAAGTGTATCTCGGAAGTTGAGAGACTTGGAACATTTCTTATTTCAGATTCATATAAAGGGGCAATGCTATGGTCACAAACAAACCATTTTTCAAAGTTGACCCCCTTGCCCCCCTTCTCCCCCCCCACCCCGTTTTGGCGAATCGTTTTTTTTCAGTTTTTTTACGGATTCGTTTAGAGGAGGCTCGGAAAAGTAAAACCATTTTTCAAAGTTGACCCCCTCGCCCCCCTTCTCCCCCCCCTTAAGCGGATCTCGGAAGTTGAGAGACTTGGAACATTTCTTTTTTCAGATTCATATAAAGGGGCAATGCTATAGTCACAAACAAACCATTTTTTAAAGTTGACCCCCTTGCCCCCCTTCTCTCCCCTCCCCCCCCCCCCCCATTTTGGCTAAACTTTTTTTTTTGATTTTTTTACGGAATCGTTTAGAGGAGGCTCGGAAAAGTAAAAACCACTTTTCAAAGTTGACCCCCTTGCCCCCATCTCCCCCCGCCCCCCCCCCCCCGTTTTGGCGAATCTTTTTTTTGTTTTTTTTACGGATTCAGCGTAGGGATCCCGAGTGGAGCGAACCTACGAGACCGAGTGCAGCGCAGGGGGGAGGTGGCGAGCGAAGCGAGCCGGCGACCTCCGTAGCGTAACGAAGGTTGAGTGGGTGAAGCGAAACGCAGTGCCTGGCGACGACAAGCAAACATTAGGGTTATGTTTTTTGGAACAAAGTTTAGGGTAGGTGTAGGGTAGGTGTAGAGTAGGTGTAGGGTAGGTGTAGGGTAGGTGTAGGGTAGGTGTAGGGTAGGTGTAGGGTAGGTGTAGGGTAGGTGTAGGGTAGGTGTAGGGTAGGTGTAGGGTAGGTGTAGGGTAGGTGTAGGGTAGGTGTAGGGTAGGTGTAGGGTAGGTGTAGGGTAGGTGTAGGGTAGGTGTAGGGTAGGTGTAGGGTAGGTGTAGGGTAGGTGTAGGGTAGGTGTAGGGTAGGTGTAGGGTAGGTGTAGGGTAGGTGTAGGGTAGGTGTAGGGTAGGTGTAGGGTAGGTGTAGGGTAGGTGTAGGGTAGGTGTAGGGTAGGTGTAGGGTAGGTGTAGGGTAGGTGTAGGGTAGGTGTAGGGTAGGTGTAGGGTAGGTGTAGGGTAGGTGTAGGGTAGGTGTAGGGTAGGTGTAGGGTAGGTGTAGGGTAGGTGTAGGGTAGGTGTAGGGTAGGTGTAGGGTAGGTGTAGGGTAGGTGTAGGGTAGGTGTAGGGTAGGTGTAGGGTAGGTGTAGGGTAGGTGTAGGGTAGGTGTAGGGTAGGTGTAGGGTAGGTGTAGGGTAGGTGTAGGGTAGGTGTAGGGTAGGTGTAGGGTAGGTGTAGGGTAGGTGTAGGGTAGGTGTAGGGTAGGTGTAGGGTAGGTGTAGGGTAGGTGTAGGGTAGGTGTAGGGTAGGTGTAGGGTAGGTGTAGGGTAGGTGTAGGGTAGGTGTAGGGTAGGTGTAGGGTAGGTGTAGGGTAGGTGTAGGGTAGGTGTAGGGTAGGTGTAGGGTAGGTGTAGGGTAGGTGTAGGGTAGGTGTAGGGTAGGTGTAGGGTAGGTGTAGGGTAGGTGTAGGGTAGGTGTAGGGTAGGTGTAGGGTAGGTGTAGGGTAGGTGTAGGGTAGGTGTAGGGTAGGTGTAGGGTAGGTGTAGGGTAGGTGTAGGGTAGGTGTAGGGTAGGTGTAGGGTAGGTGTAGGGACAACAAGCCGCGAGCTGCTTGCAGCTCGCGCACCAAGCAAATACTAGTTATATTATATAAAACTGCATTACCACTGACTGACTCACTCATTGACATAATTGTTCTCCCAGATGGTGAAGGGGAAGGTGGGTATATTTTGACAGATTCGTAAACAAGTAACTCCCGTGAGTATGGGAAAAGTCCCAAACCTCCCCTTTTCCTCCCCCCTCTTCCCCCCCTCTATCGTATCTCGGAAACTAAGGTACCCGTATTTTTTGTTTTTTACGGATTCGTTTAGAGGAGGCTCGCAAAAGTAAAAACCATTTTTCAAAGTTGACCCCCTTGCCCCCCTTCTCCCCCCCTTTAAGCGGATCTCGAAAGTTGAGAGACTTGGAACATTTCTTTTTCCAGATTCATATAAAGGGGCAATGCTATAGTCACAAACGAACCAGTTTTCAAAGTTGACCCCCTTCTCCCCCCTCCCCCCCCGATTTGGCGAATCTTTTTTTTTGTTTTTTTTACGGATTCGTTTAGAGGAGGCTCGGAAAAGTAAAAACCATTTTCAAAGTTG